>JAVJIF010029806.1:0-1345601 GCA_038442645.1 Agave tequilana
AATAATCATCAATTAAAGTCAGAAGATAACTAGCTCCACCTTTTGATTGAACCTGAGAGGGACCTCAAACATCTGAATGGACGTAGTCTAAGATGTTTTTAGTCCTATGAACACCTATACCAAAAGAAACTCTGTGCTGCTTGCCAAAAACACAATGTTCACAAAAGTCATGCTTTTCTGTTTCTGACCACAAAGCAAATCTTACTTATTCAATACATGTAGTCCTCTCTCACTCATATGCCCTAACCGCATATTCCACAAACGAGTGGTATCTTAGTCTGGGTCCTCTGACATTGACATAGCGACATCACCTGTCACCGTGCTACTTGAAGGATATAAAAAGGTATTCGCCTTTCTTTTCATCACAACAAGAGAGCCTTTGCTAACTCTCAAAACTCCACCTTCAGCTGAAAACTTATAGCCGTTGGAGTCAAGGGTGCCAAAAGAAATTAAATTTTTCTTCAAATCCGGCACATGCCGAACATTACTCAACGTTCTAACAATACTGTCATGCATCCTAATCTTGATTGACCCAATATACCAATCATCTTGCAGGACATGTTATTTCCTATTAAGACATTACCACCATCAATTGGCTTGTAAGTCACAAACCAGTTCCTGTGGGAACATATATGATAAGAACAACCTGAATCAAGAACCCACTCATCTCGTGAACGGATATCAAAGACGGTAACTGAAAGAAGCTCATGTGATGTGGAGCCTTCTTCTGTAACACTAACAACCGAAGATTTCTCATCTTGAGATTTCCTCCTATAATCTTTTTCTTTGAGCTTAAAACAATCTTTTTTTATAGTGTCCAAACTTATGACAATAGTGTCACTCAACATTTTTCTTAACCTAGATTTAAATCTAGATTTTTCTCGACCGTTGTCTGTACAAACCACGGACGAACAAGCCTCAGCTTGATCCTCACTTTCTACAACTGACACTTTTTGTCTTAACTCTTTAGAATGTAAAGCTGATTTTACATCTTCTGAAGAGAGTGTATCTCTATCATAGAGCATACTATTATAAAATTTCAAAGGAAGTAATGAGCATAATAAGATGAGAGCTTGATCTTCTTCATCTATTCTAACATCAATATTTTTTAAATCCATTAGAATTTTGTTGAACTCATCTAAGTGGTATTTAATTGGCGTACCTCCTTCATGCGAAGGCTGAAGAGGCGCTGCTTCAAATAGAGCTTGTTGATCGGGACTTTATCATATACAAGCTTTCTAATTTGAGCCACAAACCGGTAGTGGTATCTTATCGGCAACCTCCCGCAAAACTTCGTCGGCTAGACAAAATTGTATGGCACTATGCGCTTTCATCTCGAGTTCTTCCTTTTCGTCCTCGGATATAGATTCCGACAACTTGTCCTTACCGGACAAGCTTTCAACAAGCCTTGTTGCACCATGAGAGCCCGCATTTTGACTCTCCACAAACTGAAGCTATTCTCCCATTGAATTTCTCTACTTTGTACTTTGCCGAAGCCATCTCGAAACTCACAAGAAAATAATACTAGCTCTGATATCAGTTTGTGAAGCGGTGAACTTCTAATGCAAGAGATGACAAGTATAAAGAGAGATAGATAGCAATATAAGCTAATAGAAATAAAGAGAATAGCACATCAGTATTTAGGTGGTTCAATCAATGTGACTTACATCCACGGAGAGAAGACAACAAGAGCAATCCACTAATCAAAAGGG
Source organism: Agave tequilana (assembly GCA_038442645.1). Classification (NCBI taxonomy): domain Eukaryota; kingdom Viridiplantae; phylum Streptophyta; class Magnoliopsida; order Asparagales; family Asparagaceae; genus Agave; species Agave tequilana. Next base: position 1,713 of record JAVJIF010029806.1, read on the forward strand.
AAGAATACAAGAGATTACAATTAAAATCTCACTCACCCAAGCCTAATGAAATCCAACTCACTAGAACTTAACAAAAGGAAGATAAATAACAAGAGAAAGGAGATGACAATACAATATTTAGCAACTCTCTCTCTCACTTCCTTGCTCTTGAAATCTCATGCAATGTGATGCTTATTTATAGGCAAAACTTTTAAACCCCTTCATCACTTCATTCTATATATATATCAAAATATAGGGTGGCTAAGATCTTCATATGGTGGTTAAGATCTCATAGGGTGACAATGATCTTCATAGAGTAGCTATTGATGACTTTTAGGGTGGCTAGAGATTTCATAGGGTGGCAAGAGATTTTGAGAAAAGGTCTAAGATTATGGTTTGATTTATTCATTAAAGACATATCAACAATGTGCAAACATGGTAATTGGTTAGCATTCGAGTTGTATATGCCTATTTTGACTCTTTATAGAGTTGATGCGCATATGCACTTAAGGCTCAGAATTGGTGTTGGTCTATCATAACGAATAATTCATATGTTGCGTTTCCGCATCGATGGTCACAAGTTAGTGCGATATCTAGAGTGAGATGTTTAGGTTGCCTCCATAATCCGTATGAGTGATTGCCATTGCTAGCCTCCAATACTCAAAAAGGGGTTGCACCAAAGCAAATCTACTCCAAATTCATTTGCAATGCACTAAATTTAGACACACCTAACACATTGCACTAAAATTAGACAAAGCAAATATAGTCACTATGGATTAAACATATATCATCACTAACCCTTCTATTTTATATGCTCATATCTTTAAAGACAACCCTACAATCAAAAAAAACATCATGAAAGTATACCTAGAAGGGGGTGAATAGGTGTAATACTAATTTAATAACTAATAATGTGGAATTAAAACTTTTACACTAACACAATAGATATCAAAATAGTGAAGTTGAATTCCTGGTGAAGGATTCTAGAACTTCTCCTCAAGATTTCTCTAGACTAAGAGGTTAGGTGTTTCAATAGCTCTCTTGGAATGATACAAGGTAAGCACAATATCAAGCATGTATAAATGAACAATAATAATAATCCAAGATATAAAGAGAGTAGAGTTTAGAGATAGCTAAACGCAAACACAAGAGCATGTTTCGAGATTTGAGCACCAAACCCTAGATCCTCACCTTCACCGCGTGAAAGATTTCTACTATCTCCACTAAGGAACTCCACAAAAGATATAAACACAATCCTTACACAAGAGGAGGCACAAAGCTAAGGTACAAAGCCTATGCACAAATAATCACCTCTCACAAGAGGGAAGGCATAAAGCCAAAGCACAAAGTAAGAAAGAATGGTAACAACATTTGGTGATCACAAAGATCACAAACAATACCTCTCATAATTTAGAGGATAGATTTGTAATGAATAGCTCAAACTTGTGAGAAAATAAAGATTTTGAAAGTGAAGCACAAAAAAAAACACTGGAGAAAACATCTTGAATCATATAGAAATTTTAAACTTGAAACTAGAAATTTTCGAAACTTATTTTTTTATTTTCAAAACTTTTGAAACCAAATAGAAATATGAATTTTGAGCTCAAAAACTCTTTAAAAAATTTACTTAAAAACTCTGTAGAAAGTAGAAAATATTGCACTTCAAAAACTTCTTAAAACTCACTCAAAAAACTCCACATATATATATACAAGAAAAAGTAGTCGTTTAGGGCCAAAAAAGTGCAAAAAATGATATGTTGGTCGACCGATCGGTCGACTAGTTAACGGTCAAATTTCTGACTGTGTGGAGCCTGACGGTCGACCGGTCGGTGGACCGACCAGAGACCAGTCTGTGCAATAGGCCAATTTTGAGCACAATTTGAGGCCTGAAACGTTCGAATTAGAAATAATCATATAGGACGAATTTGTCGATATTTAAGTCTTCTTCTATTACAACTTAATTAACAATCTGATATCAGAGTTAAAACGATATGAGCAAAATACTAAAAAGTGTCAAGCCAAAAAATTATAAACTGTTTCCAGAACATGAACTGACTTCAAACTAATATTTGATATCTTTAACCTTTGAATCAAAAAATGATCATTAAATAAGAATTGTAGCCTGAAAGTTATATTTTGAAATGCAATTTAAATCATATTGATTGAATATTAAAATAAAAAGTTATAGCCAAAAACTGAAAGGGTGTCGAGCAGATCAGCATATTGGTCGACCCGATTGGTCGATTGAGAAAATCTGAGAGCTCTGCAGACTCAGTCGGTCGACCGATCGACGGTTGATCGACTGACCGACTGGTCTGTTAGTCGATCTTTATCGCAGTCGACAGGTTGGTCGACGAGCTCAGGTCACATGGGTTTGTGCACGTCGATCGACCGTGCAGTCGACTAGCAGAGCAAATGAGCTCTGCAGTCGATCAACTGTGCGATCGACCGGCTCAACCCCAAAACCACATTTTTGAAACATTTAGGCATTTTTTTAAAACCAATTTAAATACCAATAAATCACAAGAAATTTTACAAAATAAGTTCATGTAAATACAATAAAGTAAAAAGTGCGATCAAAATCAACACATATTATAAACATGTGAACCTATTTTTGAGATGAAGAATTTCAATTTAGAAACCAAAACCATATTTTCCGAAAACCAAACTTTTAAATGAAAACTAGTTTTTTTGAAATTCCATAAATACAAAAACAAGTTGTTCAAAAATATTTGAAGCTTAATAGTATATGGATACACAAACAAAATGATATAAGCTTGTTTTTGATTAAAACCAAAATACGAATCGGTTAAACTAAAACCAAACTTTTGTGGTGTGTGTAAGCTCAAGCAAAAAAGATCTAAACTCACAAACTCTAAACTCAAGTCTTGTAGTAGATCTTCTTCTTCAAGTAGACTTGATCCAAACTTGATTCTTTGAGCTAGACTCATCTTTGGGTGCTTGATATGTTCTATAAGTTTGAGCTCTTGAATCATCATGTGATAGCTCCAAACTTAACTTGAGTTTTTTTAGTGAAGCTAAACATCTACTAAGATCTTGATCAAATATCTGAAACTTAAACACAACATGATCATTAGTACTATAACTACGTAAGTTAGTCATCATCAAAACTAGAGTGATGGGCCTTGGACTAACAATCTCCCCCTCTTTGATGATGACAAAATTATTGGAGTTATATATGTATTGATTAAAGATAAGCTTTGTAAAAACTCCCCTTTAACTCATGCATATCATTAAACATATAAATATTCAATGTAAGCTTATAGATACCAAACAAATCATGAATACAAATTATGAATATAAACACATATATGCAAACATAGAATACAATTATGCATATAAAACTCTAAAATCCTCTCTCCCTTTTTGTCAATTCATCAAAAAAGGAACACAAAATAAAGTATATGCATATGCGATATAAATCTATGGAGAGAAGAAATGTCAAGTTAACTCCCCTACATACATACATTAGATGAAGGGATGATTACTCAAAAAAGCATAGTATACAATGTAAAAACGGAGATGTTAAGCTCCCTTGCACATGTGTATGATATAAAGAAGAGATGTTAACTCATCATAAGTTTATATATAGAGGAGATGTAAGTTAACCCCCTTGCATATAGGCAATAAATATCAAAATAAATTTGAAAACAAAATGAAATTTTGATTTTCTAAGATATTATTTGTAAAAACAAATAAGAATGCCAATTGAAAGGATAATAGTAAGATACCAATTATAAAACAAATATGGATACCTATTAGAAAACTTGAAAATTTAAAACAATTTTGCACCAACATAGATACCAATTTGCAAAACAATTTTGATACTAATTGAAGGAATAAACATATACCAATTGAATAGAAAGTGAAAGTCCATGGTACCAATTTTGAAATCCTAAACAATTTGAAAAATAGATACCAATTGTGATAATTGATACCAATTGAATATAAGAGCTATCAGAGTATTTTCTCAAAAAGTAGTGAATAAGATACCAATTAAAATTAAATAAAAAGGTTCTCCCTCTTTTTGAAACAACTACAAGATTAATGCATAAGTTTTGAAGAATGATATCAATAGAAAGTGATACCAATTTATACATTAAAGCATCAAGTTATGCAAAAAGAAGATTGTGCTAAAACATGCATGAAACATGCACAATCAACCACATCATATGTATGTGTATCAATTGAAATACCAATCATAATAAAGAGCATACATATATAGATAAAGAAAAATAAGTATACAAAAATCAATTATCATGAGAATCATGTGTATAACTCATGAGATCACCAACCTCCATGTATATATCAAGAAATAGTCATTTAAGCGAAGCAAAACATGCAACCAATCACCCACTTAGGGAGATATTATCAAAAGTAGTAATTTGAAAATAGTTAAGTAGTTTGAAAACACCAACAGTAAAGAATTAAAAGAGCTAATGTAAAATAGTTCAATATTCTTTAAAACATCAAACAAATCATACATCTCATGAAACATGCTTACATAAGAATTGTCACTCAAAATATATATAGCACAAGCAAGCTCATGAAAACGAAATCATGAGTAGGGATGGCAATTTGACCCGTACCCGCGAGGATCCGACCCGACCCGAATGGGGCGGGTTTTTGATCATTGACCGGGTTCGGATCGGGTAACAGGGAAAACCCGAAATAACAAAGGCCGGGGCGGGGGGGCGGGTACGGTATAGCATTGCCCCGCCCGCCCTGTACCCGCCCCGCTATTTTTTCATATAATGAGTATAATAATATTATATATACATCTACTTAAATAACCCAGCTTTTAACACTAATACAAATATATCATTCCCTATAAATATCTAAACCAAATGGTCCAAATCCAAATCCAATTTGCACTAAAAATTTGAGCCCAATACATGATTTCGGGTCGGGTCGGGTATTTTTATTACCCGTCGGGGCGGGGATGGGGGTGATGTGAAATACCAACGGGGTCTGGGGCGGGGACGGGGCGGGTTTTGGGATTTCGGGTACGGGGACGGGGTGTTCAATACCCGGCCCCAAACCGCCCCGTTGCCATCCCTAATCATGAGTAAATAAAAAGTGAGTACACAAGAATCATATAATAATCATATTCGTGAAGATAAAAACAATAATGTTCAAAACAATTTATAAAAAAAGAGTACATGTATAAATACAAGAGTCATCAAAATAAGGACATACAAATACAATCAAATAGGATTGAGTACACAAATAAAATATGTATAATATTAGAATCAAGTGTATCTCAAGAACTATACAAGTATATCACAAGTTTTAACAAATAGTTGCATGTAAAACAAGTAAAGTAAAAATAAAACCATGATATGCTAAAAAATATCTAATTAAAGCATATATAAACAAAATATGGAGGATAGAGATAGTTACCAAACCGATGTACTAATCTCTATTTTTCAAAATGAGATGGTCCTCCATCTAAACTTCTTGATAGTGATGCATCCATTTAGTTGATCATAAAGCCTAATTTGCATTCGTCATCAAGGCACCAAGGTTCTCACGTCTTGTGAGAGCCTACACCTACATCAAAAACAAGTGGTGTGATTTTTGGTACCCAAGCTTTCTTGGATCCTTGAGGGTTAGTACCATTCCGTACCCAAATATTTTTTTTATGCAAAATTTGAAGAATTTAATCTATCATAACTAAATTTTGCAAGGTGACAATTGCGGGTAACAATGAGAACACCGATACACTTTAGTATGAACAAGTTGTGCATGAAGTGTATGTGCATAAACATGAGGTGTATGTACATGCATGTGAGGAACACGTTTCATGTGAAACATGAATTCCAATTTACTATGGTTAAAAGTATATGGCTTAAGAATGAGCCCAAACAATCAATTATTCTTCTTCAAACGCACAAATATCATTTTCAATATTTGAAGAAGAAACATATTGAGCATGAGAAATAAAAATCTTTTCTTTTGACTAAAAACATTTTCCAAAGAATCTCTTTCCTTTGAAATCAAAATAATTTTCTTATTCAAAATTTCATTTTCTTTAAAACTAAATCAAGTTGAGTTTTCAAAGAATTCTTTTCAATTAAAGCAAAATCTTTCTTTGGAAACAAAATCAACTTGGTTTTTCAAAGAAACATTTTCATTCAAAATAACTTCCTTTTTATTTAAAACCAAATCAAGTTTTAAAGATAAAAGCTCATTTTCCTTTAAAACAATATCTTTCTCTTTTGAAATTTCTTTTTTCTTGAAAAACACAATCTAATTTTAAAGATAAAAAATCATTTTTCTATTACAATTGTAAACCTTTATTTTTCAATAATTTATATTTTGTAACTAAATTTTCACAAAACAATGCAAGCTCATCATTCAACATATGTGCATTCTTACTAGACATATCATCATTAGATGTACTTACACAATCATCAATGTTAGATTTCAAATTTATCTCAAGGGAGTCATTCCCTTGGACCATGAAGCAAGTTTGGTCGGAATCATCTTCCCTAGATTCTCTCCACAAATCGTTTGAACCTTGTCCTTCAAGAGAGATCAACGTGTTTCACATTACAAAAGTAGAATCACAATAAGAAACTATAAAACGATGAATATTGCTAAGTGTTTGCTTTAGGGCAATCTGGCTTATGCATTAGCTTCTAAGTGTTGCCATTTTCAAAATATCATTTCTTAGTGTGGCAAGATAAACATGTAATCATAAGGTTTTAAAATATGAACTCATTTAAAATTTTCACATGTCAAATTAGAAACATCAAACATAGGTGGAGTAAGATAATCCATGAGTGTGTGAAGCAAGTATGCATGTGTAAAGCAAATATGTGATTAGCAAATATAGGATTGCTCCAAGGTGGTTAAACCAAATATAAGGAGCACTAGCTCGGATACTAATAAAAAGTACACCGAGAGGAGGGGGTGAATAGGTGTAATGCTAATCTAATGACAAATAATGCGGAATTAAAATTTTTACATTAACACAATAGATATCCAAAGAGTGAAGCCGAATTTTTAGTGAAAGGCTTTAAAACTTCTCCTCAAGATTCCTCTAAACTAAGAGTTGAGGTGCTTCAATAACTCTGTTGGAATGATACAAGTGCAAGCACAATATCAAGCATATATAAATGAACAATAATAGCAAAGTGAGATATAAAGAGAGTAGAGTTTAGAGAGATAGCCAAACAAAAAACACAAGGATATGTTTCGAGATTCGAGCACCAAGCCCTACGCCCGCCTTCACCGCATGAAAGATTTCTACTATCTCCACTAAGAAACTCTACAAAGGATACAAACCCAATCCTCTACACAAGAGGAGGCACAAAACCTATACACAAAGCAATCACCTTTACACAAGGAAGGTATAAAGTCAAAGTACGAAACAAAAAGAATTGTTACAACACTTGGTGATCACAGAGATCACAAACACCTCTCACAATACAAGATCCTAAAGGATAGATTTTACAATGAATAGCTCAAGCTTGTGAGAAAACAAAGAATTGAAAGTGAAGCACAAAAGAAAACACTTGGGAAAACTTCTTGGATGATATAGAAATTTTAAACTTAAAACTAGAAATTCCCAAAACTTGTTTTTCTTTGATTTTCCAAAACTTTTAAAACCAAATATGGAATTTGAGCTCAAAAACTCTTTAAAAACTTTGCTTAAAAACTCTGTTGAATGTAGGAAATATTGCTCTTCAAAAACTTCTTAAAAACTCACCCAAATCTATATATATATAACCTCAAGAAAAACTAACCGTTCGGCGAAAAAAAGTGCCAGAAATGGCCTGCCGGTCGACCATCCAACTTTCAAATTTCTGACTGTTGGAGCCTGGCACTCGACCGACCAGAGATCAGTCTGTGCAATAGGTCAAATTGAGCACAGTTTTGAGGCCTAAAACATTCAAATTTAGAAATAAGCATATAGAAATAAATTGTAGATCTTTAAGTTTCTTTTTTATTGTAACTTAAATCAAATCAATATGATATAAGAGTAAAACGATATGAGCAAAATACTAAAAGGTATCAAGCCAGAAAACTGTAAACTGTTTTCAGAACATGAACTGACTTCAAACCAATATTTGATATCTTTACCTTTGAATCAAAAAATGATCATTGAATACGAAATGTAGCCTGAAAGTTACTTTTGAAATGAAATTTAAATCATATTGATTGAATATCAAAATAAAAAAGCTATAGCTAATACATTAAAAGGCTGTCGAGCTTATCAGCATAACAATCGGCCGACCGATCGGCGGAGAAAACCCGAAACTTCGCAGACTCAGTTGGTTAATGGTCAGTTGGCTGATCTCTACTGCGGTCGACCAGTTAGTCAACCAAGATCAGATCATATGGGCTTATGCATGTCTATGCACGTCGGTCGACCGTACGGTCGACTGGCAAAGCAACTGAGCTCTACGGTCGGTCGGTCGTGACGTCGACTGGATCAGCCCAAAAAACCACATTTTTGAAACATTTAGGCATTTTTTAAAAACCAATTTAAATACCAATAATTCACAATAAATTCTACAAAATTAAGTTTATGTAAATACAGTGAAGTACAAATATGTGCGATCAAAAATCAACACGTATTACAAACATGTGAACTTTTTTTGAGATGAAAAATTCAATCTAGAAACCAAAGCCGTATTTTCCGAAAATCAAACTTTTAAATGAAAACTAATTTTTTCAGAACTCCATAAATACAAAAAAAACAAGTTTAAATATATTTGAAGCTAAATAGTGTATGGATATACAAATAAAATGATATGAACTTATTTTTGATGAAAACCAAAATACAAAACGTAAACCAATTAAACCGACACCAAACTTTTGTATGAGTGTAAGTTTGAGCAATTAAAACTAATCTATTCTTTATACTCATAAACTCCAGATTCAAGTCTTCTTATAAATCTTCTTCTCCAAATAGATTTGATCTAAACTTGATTCTTCAAGATAGACTCCTCTTTTAGTACTTAATATGTTCTATAAGTTTGAGCTCTTGAATCATCATGTGATAGCTCCAAATTTGACTTTTAATCTTTTAGTGAAGCTAAATGTCAACAAATCTTGATCAATATCTGAAACTTAAATATAACAAGATCATTAATACTATAACTACATGAGTTAGTCATTATCAAAATTAGAGTGATGGGCCTTTGGTCCAACACATCACACTTACAAAAGAGTTAGCAAGAAGAAAATGGAACATTAACTTACAATACATATTAAATAACACGTACGCATGTTTTTAAACACAATATAGTAGTAGACTAAACAGTTCCAATATACAAAGTATCCCTAGACTGTGTATATGTGCAAAAACATGGCCACTCAACGAGGATAAACCTTCAAGTCAGGTCTCATCGTGACCATGAACAAAAAAAGTAATCTAGTGAAGACTATTATAAAGTTTTAACTAACCATGCATAAAAATTAAAAGAGCTAACATGAAGATAGCTAGATAGTATCATCTCTTGATAAACTACTATCTGTTGCACCATTCACACTTCCCTCCCATCGAGTTTCCCATGTTAGCGACCCAGTGATGTATTCCTTGATCTCTTGGAATTCACTATAAAAGCCTTAACATCTAACTCATTCTCGTAGAGCTCAGTAAAGACCAAGTTGAGATACCCATCTCAAATCATTTCATTACCCACACAATTTTGACAACTTTTCAAGCCACTTGCCCTATCGGTTAGTGTCAATAACATTAGCTATATCTTTTAGCCCTCCCTTCAGTTCTGCACAAGCACCGCAGGTGCATCCTCCCTCTTCTTACTTGACCTAGAGCTCTTACCAACCACATTTTGAGAAAGAACACCATCACATTGCTTGTAGAAATGAGATCTCAGTAGGACCATCGTCATCGTTAAGATTGATGGACTCTGGTTCATTCTCTTACTATGTGACATATCTAGTCCTCATAAGTTCTCCAGTAACCATTTCCTCCTACAAAATACTTTCAAGTTCCTCATACTTCTCAATTGGTTGATTGAAATATTAAGTGTGTTCTAGATGTGCCTACAAATAGATATAACCCAATTACATTCATACATATGAAGTGTGTCTTAGTAAATGATTGCCCATAAATCACATTACCGCAACATCCTCTTCATAAGTCTTCCCGTGCATGTGATGGTCTTTGTTGCATCATTCCATCCAGCTCTGCTAAGCTCCTACATTGACACATAAGTCTCATTTATTTTTGAAAACTCTCATGTGATTCTCCACATTCACATGCGAGAAGTTCTCATTGAACTTTTGGTGATATGATTCGCAGTTATAACAAAGGCTTTCTCTTTAAAAGTCTTGTGAATTTTATATTCCTTTCTAGATAGATCAACCAAGAATGGAATGAGCACTTCATCATAGCACGCCTTACATTTCTTGGTCTGAATGCCCTTTCGACCCGTTCCTTTCTTTCTTTTACCCTCACTCCCATTCTCCTTAACAAGGGGAATTCATTTCAATACTACAAGTAGAATTTACCTCAGTGACTTATTGCATGGAGTGGGTTGCTCAATTGAAGGCAACAAGGAACCTTCTTGTGAAGGGCTAGACATTTGTGCAAGGGGCATCTCGTAGTTTGGAATCATAAATGGTGCCAATGGAGTCATTGGTGGCCTTGGAGCCATTGGATAGGGGACATGAATGTTCCAGTTAGAGAGGACTCTCCAACACCCATATTCACAAGTTGAAAACGGGAGGTATCCCTTGAGATATCATTGGGATAGATGGAGTTATAGGATCTGAGTTTTAGCAAGTACCTACAATCATAAAAATTATTTCTCTATGTGATCCATTGTCCTGCAACAATGGACAATACAAGCCTTTAGTATTTAAAAATAAAAATAAAAATGAACAATTAATAAGTTCTCAATCACACGAACAATAAATATATAAACAACAAGAATGAATAAGATACAAATACTTAAGTATTGATTTAGATGAAGTGATGCACATAATATACTTATTGAAGTTCAAATTGCAAGTAACAGATCATTGATATAACTAACTACTCATGTAGGCCTATCGTTGTCGCATCTCCTCCGCGGTGCTTTGCAAAATAAAGACACCCACATATCCTTAGTTATTTTGTCTCTCTTTTCCACCCAAACTTCGTTAGCCACTTTTTGTTGTTATTTGGTCATGTTGCTTGTTCTTAACTTTATCTCCTCGACAAAAACCTCCCTGATCCTTCATCAAAATCTACATCCCCGTATGGATCTATCATCGGAGTCCACTTCCATGACATAGTTATTTAATATGCAACATGCAATAACAATTTTAACCCATGACTCATAAGGAAAGTTTGGTTGACACTTAAGTATCTTGAACCAATTTTTCAAGATACTAAATGCACTTTCAATGTTTATCTAAGAGATGAGTGATGAAGGTTAAAAAATTCTTGACGATTCAAGGGCTCCTTTCCCACTTGCTCTTAAGTGGTATCTTATGCCATAATACAGAGCAATGAATTCGGGCATGATAGTGTATCCGGCATCACAAATGTAATATTTATCTACAAGTAAAAAGTTATCTCATTGTTACACACAACTATCATAAAATATATGACAAAGTCTAATTATTTATAGTACCTCTCAATAAATGAAGGTCTTTGGGTGGAGGCAACAACAGTGCACTCTTTAACACAATAAGGCGATCACACAATAAAGTCATGAGTTGAGCCTTCCTAACCAGTAATAACATAAGAAAATTGCATGTCCAGTGTCACAGCACCAAGGACATTTTGTGTAAGATGGTCCTTGCAACATCTAAACCGAGCCACTATCTCTCAGGTTCTGTCGCATCAATGTGTGTACCATCTATCATGCCAGTGCAATCCTATAGATGATTAAGAGTTTAATAAATACTATTAGACGTTATATTATAGAAATTTTAATAATCAAAATGTAGTATACCTGAAAATAAGAGGACCAAGTAGTTCTATTAAATATCTCTTCTGCCGTGTCACCTCCATATTGCTTCATTAACAAAGGGCGTAGTCTTAAAATTTCACTTAGAACAACAATGTAGTATCTTAAAATTGTCTCTTCTGAATGTATAAAGTGGAGAATACAACATTATTATTAGCATTGTGTCCTAGAATGTGAAGAAATATTGCGAAGCTCCCACCATTGTGCAACATTCTAGCAAGGTAGAAGAATGGGCTTCTATCCATCAAAAATAGTCGTATGTGTGTGTTATCGCCCAAAGAATAATTGGTGCAAGTGTGCTTGACGCAATAGGTTCCCCACAAAAGTTAGCTCTTGAGGGATAGGCTCATCTCCCCAATCAAAGAGAATGTAGCATGCAACAAAAACTGTTATAGCTGCGTATGAGGCAACAACACCTAGATAGTTTTCAGACAACCCATCAATTAGATCCATTGTTGTAATGTCAAAAAATCAGGGTGATTATTCTTGGAAACACCCTTAAACTTAAAAATAAAATGCAGCTAAATGAAAAAAAATTAAGTAGCGATAAAATTTGATTTCAGTAAGAAATAGAAGAGCAACCTGCACACATATATAACAATCATAATTAATTTTTGAAGAAGCCAACAATAAAATTTTAACTAAAGAATCAAAAACAAGTTCACTGAAGAGAGAGGACTGAGAACATGTTCATTGAATATAAAGTGGTAATTGAATAGTATCAAAGTCACACCAAGAATAACACTGACTTCTCCAACTACTAAATTTAAGTAACTTAGAAATTATTCTACCAAAAATTAATTAACCAGAAAGTATTCACATAAGCATTGATGATGGGAAAAGTAACTCCATTATAAAGAATTCAACCTTCCCAGTATCTGATGATGCAAAGAAGCAGCTAATTAATACCACCAATTCATTATAGAGAATAAAAATGCTGCTAGCAAATTAAATACCAAATATCATAAGCAAGGCATAGTTCATAGAATCAAAGTAAAATTAGAAAATGAATTGAATAAGCAATCAGTGACATTTCTAATCGATTAAAAAAAAAAAGAACAAAATAAACACCATAAGCAGCAAGTTTAAGGCATATATTTGATTTTAGTTTAATTGTTCTAATTCATCCTTGTTAAGGGATTAAACTTCAAACTATAACAATTAAAAAATCAATCCACAACACTGATAACTGAATAAATTACTTATAGTGTGATGAACAAGATGCTAAAATTCTTAGAAAAAGACATGTCTTTATTTTGTAGTTCATTTTTTAATATCACTACAGAATAAAATGAAAAATGGGTTAGCAACAGGCAATAAAACCTACTCAATACATTCACGGTAGAAAGATTATCATGCATCGAATTCAAGATTAAATCAAAATGGGTGAAAAACTCACGCATAAATCAAATTAAATTCATAGAGAATATGGATGAAAATACAAGTTGTGCTAATGGTTTGAATTCAGGACAGAGAGACGAGATCTAATTAAAGACTGACGAGACCACAATCGGCTGATGAGATCAAACCCAAGAAAGAGCAAGGAGATCGATGTCAAGAGTGAATGAAGAGATCGAATCCAAGACGCAGCGAGGAGATCGAACCCATGACCAGCTCCAATAAAAAGCATAGAGATCCACACCAAGAGGTGGCAAAGAGATCGAATCCAAGACACAAAGACAAGATTGAACCTAGTACCGACCGAGGAGATCATACTCAAGAAAGAGCGAAGAGATTTAAACCAAGAGAGAGGGCGTGGGAAAGAGAGAGAGGAAGAGGAGGTGCTTAGATCTTAGCCTTGGCAACTGCCCTCTCTCTCCCCTTCTGAGCAAATGAAGAGAACATTAAAATTATTTTTTACCTTTAAGAGCAAGCTCAAGCTCTCTCAGAGCAGTAGAAAAATGAAAGACAAAGGGGCTGTTTGGTTGTTGCAAAACTTTGCAAAATGTAAAAAGTTTTGCAACTTTATACTTTTCACTTGTTTGTTTCCATTTGCAAAATGCAAAAACTTTTCCAACTTACAGTTGCTACAGTTAAATTTGTGATCATTTAATTCTCACTTTTACACTCATATTTTCTCACTTGCAGTTGCTACAGTTAAATTGTTTGGTCATTTAATTCTCACTTTACACTCATATTTTCTCACTTGCAGTTGCTACAGTTAATTTTGTGGTCATGTAACTCTCACTTGTAGTACACCAATTCAAAACAGTTACTTGATAATCAATATATAATTTAATATTTTTAAATTTAATATTTTAAATAGTGTTCAATTTCTTATTTAAGTATTTAATTATTTTATATTTTAATCTTTAATTTTTTATTGTTTTAATATTGTTTTAATATTTAATATTTTACTATTTTAATTTACTATTTTATTTAATATTTTATTTAATATTTTATTATTTTATTAATACTTATTCCATTTTTATTATTTTATTTAGAGTAAATATTTTATTAATATAACAATATTATACTTTATAAAATTACTATATATTTAGTTATTTAATTTTTAATAAAAAATACTTTATTAATATCATAATATTTTTATTATTATATTAATATTTTATTATGTTAATATTGTAATAATAATTCAGTATAATAATACTATAATGATAATTTATTATTAAATTATAATTATATTTTACTTTGTTAATTTTATATTTCTATAATATTACAATAATATTATAATAAAATTTTTACTATAATAATTTTCAAGTATTTTTATATATTACTATATTTTTACTATATTTATTTTTTTAACATTTTTTAATATTTATATTTTATTAGTATTCTTAAAAATTTTATTAATGTTCTTTAGATTTTCTTAAAATTTTATATCATTTATTAATTAATATTTTAGTAATATTTTACTATTTATACTAATATTTATTAATATTATTATTATAAATAAAATATTAAGATTATTAATTTTTTATCTCAAATTTATTAATACAATTTAATTTGCAATATTAGATTTAATTTAATAGTATTTATAATATTTAAATCACTGCTACAGTAATTTTGTGGTCAACTTTTCCACTTTCACTTTTACATTACCAACCAAACACCGTAAAACACAAAATACTTTACCATTTACACTTTCACTTTACCAACCAAACACCGTAAAACACAATATACTTTTCCATTTACACATCACTTTATCAACCAAACACCGTAAAACACAATATATTTTCACTGCTACAGTTCACTTTTCCATTCTCATTTTACAACTTACGACTTGCGACGTTTTGCAACGAACCAAACAGGCCCAAAATCACCATGCCACCAACCTAGCAGAAGAGAACTCTCTTTCACTGTAAATCAAACATCTGCGCGAGAAAGAGAGCTATTTCTCTCCTCTCTAAGAAAACAACATGCCCATAGTTTTTATGCCTTAAACTATTTTCTTCCAAAATAATGTTTTGTGGAATTTAGGTAACATGAATTACACACATATATATTTACATTTGAGTTTGATCAGTGTGTGTATGTGTGAAGGGTGATGATGAGATGGTGTCAGGTTGAGGTGGTGTCATTGTACCAGGTGTCGGCCACCACAAAGCTTCTCAATTGAAGGCTGCTGCAAAGGCCATGCATGGTACAATCCCAGCTGACTCTTGTGTCATCTCACACTCTGTTATTATGGGATTTGGTTCTCACAACTCTATCTGGGCGAAACGAGCACTCCCTATTTTTTTCTCTCTATAATTTGCAAGGTTAAAAGGTTGATGCAATTTCTTTTGGTAATGTCCAGCTAATTGTGATCATTGATGTTCTTGCTACTGATTGTGATCTGATTGCAATTTGATCTGAGTAGATTCTGTTGTTTCGATATTTCCTTCACTACGGTTTGTAGGAGTAAAAGCAAATAGGAATGTATTGAAACTTAATCTCAGTTATTTTCAGTTACTTACTGTTTTAGAACTTTTCCCTAACTGAAGCTGATTCAGTTCTATATCTGAAATCATATTTGTTGAGGGTAATTTTGGGGATTTGTATTAAAAAACAACTGTAGTGTTTGGATGTCTAACAAAATCACAAAAATATATGATTTTGTGTGAATTTTGAAAATAATAATTCATGATAATTTTTAGATGAGTGTTTAAATAGATAAGAAAGTGAGAAAATTTTTTAAAATCAAATTTAGAAAATTTTATTCTGAATAGAAATTTCAAATTTGTGATTATCTTATCTAAGTACATGGTTGTGTCTCCTACTTTGACTTGATAACATTGAAACCAGACAGTGAATATTAAAATTTTTAAAATCTGAATTATGCAACTTTTAAATCTATAAAACACTAAAAATTTATTTTTTATTTATTTGTTAAAATATCCAAAGGCAACCTAAACCTACATGTTTTTGTTTGTTATTGATGTCGATTTCTGCTCATACCCTAACAATATACATTTTTATGAGGCCATTTCAATAGGCAAAATTTTTATCATATCACTCTTGAGGTGTACTTTTGTACTCGAGAGACTGAGGATAGAGAATAGTTCAAGTGATTTAGTAGGAGGGCCCATTCTTTGAATACAAAGTAGTACTAAGAGATCGTAGTACAATTAGGGCCGTTTGTTTCGCGTAAAACTCCGTAATTCGTAAATGACTTACTACCCAGTTACAACTACGGCGTTTGTTTGGACCGTAATTCGTAAAAGACTTACGTAACTCAACTAACACTCACTTGCAACCCAGTTATCACTCACTTACAGCCCAGTTACAGTTAATTTTGTGGTCATACAAATTGTAATATTTTTATATTAATATAAAAAATTTTAATATTTAACTTTTTTAATATTTATTTGCAGTATTAAAACTTTTAAAATAATCAAATAGTTAATTTGTGGTCAACTTTTTCACTTACGACTATACATTACGACAACCAAACACCATAAAGTACAATACACTTTCCCACTTTACAATTTTATATTACGAACCAAACACCGTAAAATTTACATACATGTAACTCATTTACAATTGTAAAAGACTTTACCAATTACAACTACGAATTACGGCCAGTTACGACAACCAAACAGACCCTTAGTATGACTATTTGATGACCAAGTCCTTGGTTGAGCATTAGCCCTACATAAAAAACCTCACCATATTAAAATTCGCAACAGAAGTGCATGCGAAGAGCATGAAGCAACCGTATTGGTAACTAGCTGCATGCACTAGTACAAAAAACCCATGTAGCATTGGTTAAAATCGACGAAAAAGACATACGACGTCGATTCTGAATCTGACATGTATCCAAGTGACTGCATTGGTCTGGGGCATACCTCGTCGGTTTTTCACTGACGTGCAGTAAAGATCTCGCATCGGTTATTTTAATAAACGATGTGGTACAGACTGCAGGTTTGTCACGTAGCATTTCAAAAAAGTTTTGTTGTGGTGGATATTTTCGTCGTGTGTGATCAGTCAAGCGAGAGTAGAAAAGTGAAGAGTGTGTAAAATAAAAGTAAAGCACAGAAAGGGAGACACACACAAGATCTTACATGAAAACTCAAATCGAATAAAAATCACAGGGAGGAGGAGAAGAATCCATTATAATCTATTGGTTACAGAATTACAGGGATTGTATGTCATAGTCTTAATATTGGGCTTTCTTTTGTAAAGAGGAAGAAGAGAGATCCCTTCTTCTCTCTGGAGGAGAAGGTCTGTTTATACTTGACCTGGTCTGCGTGCATGGGGGCGGATGGTACTGGCGTGATCCTCGTAATCGCATGATCTGTATGTGTAGATTTGTTGTAACGACTATGATAATTAGCACTTGATTATCGAAATTGCATGCAGAAAAATCTGCCTCTGTTCATAACTGCCTAGGCATTTCATATTATGAACGTGGAGGAAGATCAAGTTGCGTAACTGAAGACGGATGATTATTACTGAAATTATCTTGTACGGAGCTGAACTCTCCGGAAGGGGGGAGCTCCGGGATGGTTGAGAGGATTGGAACTGTCAGGATAGAAGCGTCATCGGGGAGAAGAGTGGCTTATAGAATGGCTCCGGAGTAACAGAGACTCCTGGTTGCTAGGACTTGTGTCATCATCCTATAAGGATCAAATTATTACCACTACAGATACCACCCGTTCTTCCGCTTGTCGGACCCTGTGGAAAAGAAGCCAGGAGAGTAGAGTTAATGAGAGATTCTTTAGTGCTTCAAGCTCATCTTGATACTCAGGGGTAAGAGAAGATCTGGATCATTAAAGTGGATTTTTCTGGATTGACTTGAAGATCACGTTGTTGGCTGACAAACTGGCGTGCAAATAAATTCGGTTCCTTGAAATTTGTAACTGACGTCTCTTCAGATCCTAGTACCATAATGACAAAGATCATGGGGGAGTATTGATTGATATTATGCCTTTTCAGTTAACTAAAAATCTTGAGATGTGAACCATTTTTTTGGGGATTGTGAATTTTGAACTGGAGACAATTGGTTTCTCCTCTTCCATCCATAAATACACTGGATCCTTTGGGTGGAAGTAACCTCCCAAGAAACTTATCTCTGAATTCTTCCTCTGTTGTCTTGCCGACTCGCCATGTATCTTTTCTCCTCTTCACCAGATGGAGAAAAGGAAGGTGGAAAGGATAGTGGTTGAGTCTTGATTGTTTGGGAGTCTGGTTAGTGCAGTATGTCAATTGTTGTGATGAGCCTGTCATGATATATCAGTCATTATGACAGGGCTCCACTGCCAGTGGCTATTGCTAGATGGCGCACTTCGATTGGAGCCGATGATCTAGTTCTGAACCCGTTATTTAGGGGGTGAGAATCGTTCTAAAAGGTATGACCCTCCTTTCATATAGGACGTATTAGGGAGGAAGAGAGGGAGCTCTTCGGTCGAGTGTACTGGCAAATTGCTCATCACCCCAGAACCTGATTCTCTTCTTCAAAACACCAAAGAGGAGAAATGCTGCTTTCTCTCCTCTTGGGGTATTTTGTCGTAGTCCATTTGGTCAGACATCGCCGCTTTGCTCTTGAAGGGATTCTTGGGGACCACTATGGTGCGCGATGCTGGCTTGGCTATCTTGAAGGCATGTGAGCTGTTATCAAGGCATATGGTTACTTGTTCAGGAGCCATGGTGATTGGTTGCTTCAGAGAGATCTCCTCCGACGAACAAATCTTAGTTGTTTTTTTTTTCGAGAGTCTAACCACATCTCTTTTTAAAAGTGTAAATACAGAGATATAAATGATTTCATGTATTCCATTTGTCAAATGTAATGATATAATGAAACTTAATAAAATGTAACTGCATGTATTTCATAATAGAAATGACTGAGTTATGTTTAGATCTTCATGATTTGTTTTATTGAATGATCATACCTCTTAGGAGGCTTGATTCTCATATGGCACGAAGATGATGTGTCTGTGTTACCGTCTCTGGATGGTGTCTCCATCTTTGAATGTACAAATGTTGATCTCTAATTGAAGTGAGGACTTCAGTCGAGGAGGTGGACTAGGCCATTTGGTTGGCTGCCCAACTGGGAGAGACGAGCTAAGGGGAGCTCGGAGGCTGATATTGGTGTTATCGTACTTGAGTGGGGCTTCCCTCTTTGAAACACACGAGCATAGGATTTCGAGTGAGGGGAGCCCTCAACTACGGAGCTGGGCAGTCAATTGCTCAATTAGGGATGAGTCTTTCAGGGGCAGTTGCCCAATCGAGGATGAACCTTCGGAACCCAGAAATAGGTGTATACACTATGATTATCGAGTAGGGGCTTCCCTTCTTGGAATACAGACAAACTAGTAGCAGCCTAATCGGAGATGAATCTTCTGGATGGTAGTTGCCCGAATGGGGATGACCGTGGCAGTTGCTTGATTGGGATGAACTTTCGGATGATAGTTGCCTGATTGGGGATAAGCCCTGGGGGTAGCAGTTTCCTGGTTAGAGATGAGCCTTCGGGAGGGCAGTTGCCCAATCAGAGATGAGCCAGAGAGTATCAGAAGGAAACTGTTTGTGTAATCATTCTCGAATGGGGGCTTTCCTCCTTGAAACACAAAGATAGAGGTCTCTGAGTGAGGGGTGTTCTCAGCTATGGAGTTGGACTAGCAGTAGCATGTTTAAGGAGGAGCCAGGGAGGTTTATGAGATGAATGCCCGTGCTCTTGTTCTTGAGTGGGACTTCCCTCCTCCGAACACGCAAGTGGAGGTCTCCGAAAAAGGTGCTCGTGGGTAGGCTGCATGGGGATGGTGAGCGGATTAGCAAATCCTGCAAAGGATGTAGGAAGCCAGGAGTAAGAGGTTGATGTTGTAGATCTCGAGTGGAGGAGTGCTCCCTCAGACATGCAACTGTAGTACCCCGGAGAGAAGAGCTCGTAGGCTAACCAAATAAGGGCCGATGAGCAGGTTCCACAGATCCTAAAAAGGATGTTTTGATACCATTAGGAGTCAAAATGTATTTTTATTAAATAATTTCAATAAAACACATGAATGAGATGCAAAGAGTATTATTCATTGGAGAAATTTTCATATTTTATTTGTAGGGTTGGTGTTAGCCAACCTCTCGGTACTGAGTGACCGTGTGTTGAGGTCGAGCCGGAGACAACATCTCTTATTGTCTTTCTGTCTCGGAGGAAGCTCCAGGTATAATGATGGATTCCCAAAGATATCCTTACTGGCCAAGATCTTCAAGATAATTGCAGAGGTGTAATGACCCAAAATTTTCACACACCAGCTGCGTCATTAGACTGCAGTCTGGATAGGAACTTTAAAGTCATTATAATATGATACATAACCCAGGAAGTTTAAATATTGATATATGGCAGGAAGACTAAACATATGAGAGAATACTAAACATATAGAGTAGGAATCCCCACATTGGATGAAGTACATGTCTCATATAAAGGAATCTCGACATATGGCAACTAAGTCCAAGTTTATACACAAAGAAGTCTAAATATATAGATACATGGTCCAACATCAAATACATGAAAATCTCAATATAAATACAAAGGCTAAATCAAAAACATATACAATACCAAAATATAGATACAAGTACGCATAGGAAAGACTCTTTATAGAGCATTTTATCCATTTATCAACAAAATAGACAACTACCAATGTCTCCGTCACTCGGCGTCCCTATGGACAACCCACGAATAGCCTGAAAAATAATAAAGCAACAGTGTTAGGCGCTAACAAGTCTATCCTCAATGAATACCTTCCAACCATGATCCTAAGGCTGACTCAGTACTAGGTCGAAAAGGCAACTAAGAGAGGTCCACATATATGTAGGAAACAAATAACAAAGAAGGGAAACATGGTATACTTAAACATGGTGCGCAATGAAATGAACGACACGAATATGCACGGCATGATACTTGATACCTGGCCAAATCTCAAAATAATGCCAAGCTGAAAGTACACCTAGAGGGGGGGGTGAATAGGTTAATACTAATCTAATGGCAAACAATGTGAAATTTAATGAATAATGCAAGCAGTCAACTCAAAATATGAATTTCCCGTGAAGCACTCTAGAACTTCTCCTTTATATTTCTCTAGATTAGGAGTTGAGGTGCTTAATTGCCTTCTTATTGAGATGAGTGAAACCGACAAGCAAGAATAATGAAAATTATGCAAGCTATGAACAGAAAATGTAAGAGAAGCAAAAACACAAGTGTAAGCAATAGT
The DNA here is from genome assembly GCA_038442645.1 of Agave tequilana. Lineage (NCBI taxonomy): Eukaryota > Viridiplantae > Streptophyta > Magnoliopsida > Asparagales > Asparagaceae > Agave > Agave tequilana. The sequence continues at coordinate 23,290 of JAVJIF010029806.1, forward strand.
AATAGAGTAAGAGCAAGAGAAAAAGCAATCACAAACACAAGAAATTTGTTTCAAGGTTCAAGCACAAAGCTCTATGTCCCTGCCTTCACCGCGTAAAGGATTTCATTATCACTAAGGATCTTTCCAAAAGGAGGCTTTACAAAGGAACTACAATGGTCTACACAAGACCGGAGTACACAACTCCAACTTTAATCTTCTACACAAGAGTAGCACAAACCCAATGAGGTTGATAAGCTCTTGGTAACTACAAAAAACACAAACACTCTCTTTATAACTTTCTATAGTATAGATATTAGGAGTGAAGCTCAAGAAATTTGTAAAAGAAAATTCAGTTGAAATGAATGAATTTAAGAGCTGAAAACTTACAGAAATTAGTTTGAAAATGAGAGCACTTGAAGTAGAAAACTAGAAAATTTTCTCTTTTGCATAAACCAGAATTTTCAAGCATTTTTCAAAAATAATAATAATAACCTTTTTTAAATCTCTCCCAATGAGTTATATATATACAGGCAAGTGATAAACGTTGTTAGAAGAGTCGATCAGGTCATTAGGAGGGAGTTTAGCCTAAAAAGAGCAAAAAATACCCATTGGAGAATAAGTTTAAAATCTTAGATTTTGAAAACTAGTCATTACTGTAACTCTGTCATAACATTGGTCGATCGGCCGGTCGACCGGTAGTTCAAAACTTTTAACTAGTCGTTAGCATCGGTAGACAGCCCGATCGGCCGATCCAAACTAAGATATGGGTGTGACAGTCGGTCGACCGGTCGATCGATTGCTAGGCTTGCCGGTCGACCGGTCGGTCATCTGACAAACGTGCACAACATGCATAAATGGACACCCAAACAAACCACGAGGTCCAGTCAACCGACCTAGCTTAAAAATCAATTTTTAGATAATTTTTGAAATCAAACTCATTTTTAAATATTTTGTATTGGGTTAAAAAGTGTTTTGGCAATACATAGGCTATGAGATACATGATAAAACTAGGATATACAAATTTGAAAAATATGAGACATGTATCAAACACCAAACTTTGTAAAATACTAAAACGAGAAAACTAGATATGAAAACTTGTATTTTGAAAATTTGAGTTTTTGTGTGTGACTTCTTGAGCATCAATTCTACATTTTATATTTTAACAAACTATTTTCTTACAAAGATTCAATATGTCTTCAAGCAATCTTCAAGTGGGCTTCTTCAAAATGTTAATCTTGATTGTCCTAACTTGAATCTCATTCTTAAGTAAACTTGACTACAAAACGTTCCTTTTAATAAAGAAACACTTTGAATTCTCTTGAACCCTAAAAAGTACTGAAACACTTGAACTTTATTAATATTGAATAACTTCATGTGGTTTGTAATCATCAAAACAAAATCGGAAAATGTACCTTTGGGCCAACAATCTCTCCCTTTTGATGATGATAAAACACATGAGTTATTGAAGTTAAAATAAATATCTCTCCCAAAAATTATGCTTATCTATCAAGATCGATGAATCATGATTAAAAGATATACCAATTGAAAAATTAAGTCATGTGCATATATAATAAAATGGTCAATGATGAATCGTTATGCATAAACATACCATCCTCCTTCCTTGCCTCCTTCCACCAAAAACGTTATGCAATGAATAATAGAACAAGGCATTGCATATAAACATGGAATAAGTGAATATATAAGATAAAAGCTCATTATACCAAAACATGCTAATTTTCAAAAACTATTTACAAAAAAAAAAAAAAACATTAATAGATTAGTAGATCATATACATATTTACCCCTTTACATATGCATATAATATTTTCTCTTTTTATTATGCATCAAAAAGAAGTAAAAGTAGATACTAATTTTTAAAAAAAACAAGTATTAATGTGAGAAGAAAACGTAGTAAACAAATATGAAAACCAATTTTGAGAGACACTAATGAAAATTTTCAAGAATCCATATGCAAACATTCAATTCACCATAAATGAATGAAAATTTATTATATCAAGTGGTTTAGTAAAAATGTCGGCTCATTGAAAATCGGTAGAAATATAATCAATTTTAATATCTCCTTTCTCATAGTGATCTCTGAGAAAGTGATATCAAATCTCTATGTGCTTAGTTTTACTATATTGATTGCATTCTTGTCATATGAATGGTACTAGTATTATCACAAAATAGTTTGATATGATTGTAATGCAAATCATAATTAAGGAGAGTATATTTCATCAAAAGGATTTGAGCACAACACGTACCGGCCGCAACATACTCTGCCTAGGTGGTTGAGAGGGTTATGAAATTTTATTTCTTGAAAGATCATGAAACAAAATAATTTCTTAGAAATTAACAAGTTTCACTAGTGCTCTTCCTATCCACTCTAAAATCAGCATAGTCAGTATCTAAAAAAACTCGTCATTGAAAATTATTCAGTCTTCGGATACCACAAGCTCATTCCATCCCTTAAGATATCTAATAATATGTTTTACTGCAATTAAGTGAGACTCTTAAGGATAAGATTGGAATTTAGCACATCGGCACACACCAAACATAATGCTTGGCCTACTAGCCGTCATAAAAAGCAAGCTACCTATATCCTACGATAGAGTTTAATGTCATTGTTTTTACCTTTCCATCCTTGTCAAGCTTAATTATGGTAATCACGGGTGTCTTGCTAATCCTTGTATCTTTAAGCCTAAATTTCTTGATAAGTTCTCTTGTGTATTTGATTTAGTTGATGAAGATTTCATCACTCTTTTGCTTGATTTGGAGTCCAAGGAAGTAGTTGAGCTCTCCCATCATGCTCATTTCAAACTCTTTCTTCATGCATGATTCAAAATTCTTACAAAGCTTTTCATTAGTAGATCCAAAAATGATATCATCAATATATATTTGCACAATTAGGATATCATTATCTATATACTTTGTAAACAAGATAGTGTCAACTTTGTCTTTAACAAAATCATTAAAACAAGAAAACTTGAAAGTCTTTCATACCAAGCTCTTGGAGCTTGTTTTAAACCATATAAAGCCTTATCAAGTTTAAAAAAATTCGGATGTGTAGGATCAACAAACCCGGGGGTTGTTCAACATACACCTCCTCTTCAATAAAATCATTCAAAAATGCACTTTTAACATTCATTTAGAAAAGCTTGAAATCTTTGAAAGAAGCAAAGGCAAGTGTCATCCGTATGGATTCAAGCCGTGCTACGGGTGTAAAAATTTTCTCAAAATTAATACCTTCGATTTGGGTATAACCTTGGCCACTAACCTACTTTTATTCCTAATAACATTTTCTGACTCATCCAGCTTATTCCTTAAATTCATTTAGTGCTAATGGTTGGGTTAGTCTATCAAGGGGCCTAAGAATAAGGTGTCAAATTTGATTGTGCTCAAATTGATTGAGCTCTTCTTGCATTGCAAGCAGCCAATATGGTCGCCCTCGATTTTGAAGATGTTCTTGGACTCAAATAAGAGATGAATGCATAATGGCCACAATATCATGGAGTTTGGAGCGAGTAGCTACCCCCTGGATAAATCACCTATGATGAGCTCTTTAGGATGATTTTTAATATATCTCCAATCTTTTGAAAGTGGTTAACTTAGCTCCAATTCAACTTCCTAAACTTCACCATGTTCATCATCCTTTGTTTATCTTCTTCTTGCACTGATGAGTCATTCAATGATATTTTCTCCATGTCTTCAACTAAAGAATCAATTTGTACAATATTCTTCACAAGAATATTAAATTCCTCAAAGTTGACATGTATAGACCTTCAATAGTCAAAGTTGACCTAATTAAGATTCTATAGGCCTTACTAGTGTGCGAATATCCAATAAATATAACTTCATAAGACTTGACATCAAATTTACCTAAATTGTTCTTAGTGTTCAAAACAAAACATTTACAACCAAAAATCCTAAAATATGAAACATTTGATTTTCTTAAATAATAAATCTCAAAAAGGGTTTTAGTAGTGTTTTTGTAAAAATAAACTCTATTGGATATGTAACATGAAATGCTTACGGCCTCGGCTCATAGATATTGAAGGAGTCCATATTCATTAATCATTATCCTAGCCATTTCTTGAAGAGTGTGATTCTTTCTTTCAACTACTCCATTTTGTTGTGGAGTTCTAGGATAAGACAACTCATGTTTAATTTGATTTTCTTATAATAGGTGAAAAAAGAATAGTTGATGAATTCACCATCTCTATCACTTTTTATGCGTAAAATCAAAAAAATTATTTTCTTTTTCAACTCTTTTTCTAAAAACATTAAAATGTGAAAAAGCTTCATCTTTAATTTCTAAAAGGAAAATTCATGTATATCTTGAGAAATCATCAACAAGAATAAAAACAAAACGATTACCATTAAGACATTTGGTTTAGTTGGACCAAACAAATTCATGTGGATTAACTCTAATGGCCTAGATGTCATGATATCCTTGATTGCTTTGAAAGAGAACTTGGTTTGTTTTTCAAGTTGGCACGCATTACAGATGTCGTCATTTTCAAACTTCAAATAAGAAATATCCATCACCGATTCTTTAGAATAAATTTGAGATAGATGGTCAAACGAAATATGCCTAGTCTCCTATACCGTAACTAAGAATCTTCATTAAAAGCATTTAAACAAGTGGCATTGCAATGTAAATTCAACATAGCAATCATGTAAATATTATTTTCACGAAAACGAAAAGAATACAAATATTTGTTTTCTTGTCTAAAATATCACAAGTGAAATCATAAAAAAGAACTTTAAAACTTTGTCACAAAGTTGGCTAATGAAAAGATTATGCTTGAGACCTTCAATCAAAACAACATTCTCTATTAAAGGAGATGAGTCAATTTTGATATTATCTATACGAATGATTTTGCTCTTTGAATCATCTCTGAAGGTGACAGTGTCATATTCATGATATCTTGATAGCGTTGCAAAATTGTTGATGTCCCATGTCAGTACGTTGAGCAACCACTATCAAGGTACCATCACTCCCTACATCTTGGAGCCTTAGTGCGTACCTACATCAATTGATAATGGTGTTGACTTTGTTACTCAAATTTTCTTCGGTCCTAGAGTGTTAGTCTTACGAACCCAAACATGATCATTTGAAATATTTAGTCTATCATAACAAAACTTGGTCAAATGACATTTGCGGCCACAATAAGTGCATGAGTACACCTTGGCATATAAAAATGCATGATGTGTGTGAGTATGATGAGCATGTGTAGCATGAGCATGTGAAGTGTGTGTGGAATGGTGTGTATGATGTTGTGAAAGAGTATATGAAATAAGAGAAGTGTGTGGTTTCCTTTGAGTTTGCCTCTTAGAAAACATAGTCTTTAATCTAGCTTTTTCAAACTCACAATTTTTTAAAACATTGCTTAAATTATTAATTTTGTTTTCCAAAGTAGAAATCTTATTTTCATCAATAATGAAAAATTTTGCTTTGCAAGAGATTTATATCCATCAAAATTATTTTATGTCTTTTCAAGAGTGGAAAACAAATTTTTTTCTTTAAAAATAACAACTAATTTATTTTGAAGAAGTTCATTTTTTTCATTTGTAAATACTTTTTTAAGAAAATCATAGTTATTTGAAAGTTCTTCAAAAGTTTCACCAAATTCATCTATAGACAATTCACATTCTTCAAGAAAAGATTCGGATGTTACCTTAGGTATGTTCTCATTAGCCATGAAACACACATTAGCCGTATCCACCTTTTTTTCAGATTCGCTCTCTGAATACAAAATAACCTTCAAAGCCTTCTTTTTGTAGGGCTTCTTGGAGGTAGTGGGTTTTCTCTTTGTATCTGAGCAATCGACAATGAATGTCTGGGCTTCCGACAACTGTAGAAAACTATCTTCTCCTCGTTTCTTGCCATCTTCTTGCTTGTTGAATTTGACTTTATTGTACATTCTTCTAACATTCTTCACAAGAAAGAAAAGATCTTCATCATCTTCTTGGTCATCATCTTTATCATCGGAGATGGTAGAAATGGATTTGAAAGCTAGTGATTTCTTCTTTAGTGGTGCCTTCTCCTCTAGTGTTTTTTTCCATCTCATAGGTCTTGAGGTTACCAATAAGATCAATAAGCTCCATCTCTTTTTTGTCATTGAGCTCCTTCAATGTTGTGGCTTTGTCTTCCCATGATGTTGGAAGAGCGCGAATGACCTCTCTCACTTTTGATCATTATCAATATCATCACCTAAAAAAGCACGACTAGTAGTGATTTTAGTAAATTTTATGATCATGACATCAATAGATTCATTTTTATTCATAGCAAGATTGCAAGAGATCAATCTTATCTCTCTTGATTTGCGATGGCCCCTCATGTGTGATAACTAAGTGTGATCAAATCTCATAAGTGGATTTGTAATGAATTACCCTAGCAATATCATCATCATTCAAGGCTTGAAGCAATACACAGTGAGCTTTTGCATTGGCATTAAATTCTTTGATGGCAATTTCAGACCATGTATCTTCATCATTATCCGGTACACTAAAGAGTTTGGTCACCATCTTTGCAACCCAGCTTCCTAAGAATTGTAAGAACACGGTCATCTTAACTTTCCATATGAGAAACCTATGACCATGAAACTTGGGTGGAATCTTAATACCTTCGGCAATGTAAGCTAGTGTGAAAAGCAAAATGATAGTGTAAATGAAATAATTAGTAAAAAGATCTCTCTAAAGTGGCTAAATTAAAAACTAGAGCTCAAGGCTCGGATACCAATTGAAAGTACACCTAGAAGGGGTGAATAGGTGTAATGCTAATCTAATGGCAAATAATGCGGAATTTAAAGAATGATGCAAATGATCAACTCAAAACAAGAAGTGAAGCCGGATTTTCCGTTGAGGGCTCTAGATTTTCTAGTCTATATTCATCTAGATGAGGAGTTGCGGTGCTTAATTGCCTTCCTGTTGAGATAAGTAAAACCGACAAGCAAGGTTCTCAATATCGGATATCAGAATCGTATCGGATGGGGGTTTTTTATATCGGATGTCGAATATCGGGGGAGATATCGGGGATACACGCGCATATTGGGCCATATTAGACACTAATATAATGAAATATTGATAATTAAGAGTTGGTTTAGGGTCATACATATCATCTATCTAATAAAAATGATGTAATATGCTTGCAGAGATAGTAAAAAATAATGTACATTTGCATGCAATCGTGCAATAAATAAGTTATTTCATACCGGGTGATATATCGGACGATTTATCGACCAATATCGGGAAATTTATCGGGCAATATTTCAAATATCGGCCTTTTTTGCTGCAAACGATATGGCGAACGATTTTCCCATATCGTATCGGTGGCAGGCAAAAAAGGAGATATCGGACGATATCTCGGCCGTATCGGCCGATATTTAAAACAGGGCCGACAAGTAAGAATGATGAAAATGATGCAAGCTACGAATAACAAATGCAAGAGAAATAAAAACAAAAGTGCAAGCAATAGGAATAGAGTAAGAGAAAAAGCAATCGCAAACACAAAAGATTTGTTTCAAGGTTCAAGCACAAAACTCTACGTCCTCACTTTCATCGCGTAAAGGATTTCACTATTCACTAAGGATATTTCCGCAAAGAAGCCTTCACAAAGGAACTACAATGATCTATACAAAATCAGAATACACAACTCCAACTCTCAATCCTCTACACAAGAGGTAGTATAAAGCCAACGAGATTTACAAGCACTTGGTGACCATAATGTAGGATCTAAAGATTATGTCAACATAACACTTAGAACGAAGATAATTAGCATTAAGTAAAATAACTTGCAAGAAAAGGAAACAAATCTCAGAAAATGCAAACGCAAACACAAGAGATTTTATCCTGATTCGGTCTTCTTGAAATACATCCAGTCCCCCAAGTAACCCGCTTGAGATTTTTCTTATCCTTGATTTTGTACACCCAAAACCAACACCTTATACACCACTTGACAAATCCTCTTTACCAAATGTATAAACTCTTCTTACACCAAGAAGACAACAACACCTTATACAACTTCTCTTCAACCCGAAGACGCTCTTGTACAATCTTTCTCTTTGAGTAATTACAATCAATCCTATAAGTCTTGATACTGTATGTGATCATAAATAAGGACTCATATAGGTGGACTCTCAGAATTCTTCAGTAAATGATTGGAATTGTGTGAAGAATAGAAAGTGGAAACAGTTTTCTGAAAAACAGATTTTTAAACAGAGTTTTTGGGCAGAAAACTATTGATATGAATTGGTGATTTAGCCTAGGACAACATCCCTATTTATAGGTGAAATCTATGATCAATTAGGGTAGTTATCAGGACAAATTTGAAAATTAAAACGTTAGATAAAAACACCAGATATAAATAACTATATAATAGTTACAAACTGCAATAAGTCGACTAGGGGTTGGGGGTTAGTCAACTAGTATAGGCATATTTGACTGGGTTAGTTGACTAATAAAGAAAGTAAGTCGACTACATCAAGACTGATACAGATATGCAAGCCTCTGGAAACTGCTATTAGTCGACCAATAGAGAACTATTAGTCGACTATAACATGTATAAGTCGACTAATAAATTTGATAAGTCGACTAACAATCCTATTAGTCTACTAATAAAAAGGGTCAAGTCTACTAATTGCAAGGGTCAAGTCTACTAATAGGAAGGGTCAAGTCTACTAATAGGACTATTTGTGTGTGATCAAGGCTTTTAACAAATATATAAAAAATATACAAAAATAGTACAAATTACATTATTATCATCAAAATAAGTTCCAATATTATCTCCCTTTTTGATGATGACAATATGTGTATGCACAAGCTCCCCTTAGAGAAACTTTCCCTGCAGAAAACAAGTTATAACGAATATATATAACAAGTGTTCTCCCCCTGCATCATAGCATACATATGATATATTTAAATGTTCAAAATAACTTATATCATCAGATATTCTCTTTTCTTTGTATGGCATCTATAAGATAAAACATTGTTAATGGCACCAATCATAACATGATCAAAATATTAACCTTTAGGAATTCAAACCCAATTTGAATTTGGTTTCCATCTGTTAGTATAAACATAATTGCATGAATTACTTATATCATGTGCATATGATGTAATATACGCATTTTTATCCATATCATTTAGATTTTTAGGAATCCAAATATATTTATACTTTGATTTCATGGTCTTCTTAACAAAAGAATTATCATTATTCTTTTTGTAGACATGTGTAGTTCTTTCAATATTATTTTTTAAACAATCAAGACCAATATGCTTATCTTTTGAAAATTCAAGTCCAAAATGATTATATGAAATCTTTTGATATGACAATATATCATTTAAATTTTCTTTTCCTTTATTAAACTTTGTCACTTTATTCAAAAGTTCTTTATATTTATCTTTGAAACTTATTATGTCTTTATCTAAAACAGAAATTCTTTCATTTAAAGACATAGTTTCTTTTTTCAGGAAAATATTTTCTTTTAAAAGATTCTCATTATCTCTTTTTAAAGAAAATATAACTTTTTAAAATCATCTTTTTGAGAATTTAAGAAAGACAACTTAGAAATAAGAAGTTCATTTTCTTTGTGCAGTCTTTCATTTTCCTTTAATAAAATTTTATTTGTCATTTTTTGATTCTTAAGATCATTATATAACTCATGAAATGCATCTAAGAGTTCAGTATATTGTACCTCTTCTTTTTCTTGAGCCATAAAGCATATGTGGCATGTTCAATTGTTTCTTCTTCGTCAGAGGAAGATGAATCACTATTTCCCATGATACTTGATAATCTTTCTTCTTTTTGAACTTTATGCTCTTGAATTTTCTTTGTTTTTGAGTAATGGGAAATCCTTCTTCATATGACTTGTTTTATTACAATTAAAACATATAGGATTAAACTTATCATACTTCAAGAACTTTCTGAATTTTCTTGAGAGCATTGTCATCTCCTCTTCATCATCATCTGAATTGAACATGTCTGAGGATGTATGGGAGGCAAGTACTTTCTTCTTTGATTGAAGTTGAAGGTCATCATTCATCTGTCTTCAAGTTGTACTTCATATGCCATTAAATTACCAATAAGGTTTTCTAATGGCATAGTTGAGAGATCATTTGCTTCTTCAATTGCAGTAGTTTTCTTCTCCCAATCTGGTGTGAGTGCACGAAGAACTTTTCTCACTTTTTGACTTGAGTGTATTCCTTTCCAAGAGCTACAAGGAATTTGTAATGTCAGTGAATCTCGTAACCATTTCTGAGATGGTTTCATTCTCCTTCATTTAAAGAGTTCAAACCTGTGGATAAGATAGAAATTTTAGATTTTTTAATCTTATTTGTGCCTTTATGTGTTACCTGTAGAGTTTGCCATATTTGATTTGCAAATCTGGTCGTTGACACACGATTGAATTCTTCTTTGTTCAAGGCACAGAAAGGCGCGTTCATTGCTTTGGCATCAAGATTTGCTAGAAAAGCGCGTTCATTGCTTTGGCATCAAGATTTGCTAACTTCTTTTGTTTTTCACTCCAGGCGCTGTAATTGATAGTTGGTTTGGTGTACGCTGCTTCTACTATATTCCATAGTTCGTAGTTGAGCGATTGCGAGTAAATCTTCATTCTACACTTCCAGTTGTTGTAATTCGATCCATTAAATAGTGGTGGACGTTGTGTAGAATGTCCTTCTCTGAATTGCGATGAAGGAAACTCTGTTGCCATCCTTGTAGGGTGTTGACTGGGTATGTAGGGCTCTGATACCAATTGTAGGATCTAAAAATTATTTCAACACAAGAACAAAGATAATTAGCGTTAAATAAAATAACTTGCAAGAAAAGGAAACAAATCTCAGAAAATGCAAACACAAACACAAGAGATTTTATCCTTGTTCAGTCCTCTTGACCTACATCCAATCCCCAAGCAACCCGCTTGAGATTTTCCTTATCCTGATTTTGTACACCCAAAACCAACACCTTGTACACCACTAGACAAATCTCCTTAGCCAAATGTATACAACTCTTCTTACACCAAGAAGACAACAACACCTTGTACAACTTCTCTTCAACCCGAAGACGCTCTTATACAATCTTCTCTTTGAGTAATTACAATCAATCCTATAAGCCTTGAATCTGTATGTGATCATGAACAAGGACACTTATAGGTGGACTCTCAGAATTCTTCACTAAAGGATTAGAATTTGTGTGAAGAATAGAAAGTGGAACAGTTTTCTGAAAAATAGATTTTTGAACAGAGTTTTTGGGCAGAAAACTATTGATATGAATTGGTGATTTAGCCTAGGATAACATCCCTATTTATAGGTGAAATCTATGGTCAGTTAGGGTAGTTATCACGTTGGATAAATACCAGAATTCAATAACTGTACAACAGTTACAAACTGCTATAAGTCGACTAGGGTTGGGAGTTAGTCGATTAGTATAGGCATTTTTGACTGGGTTAGTTGACTAATAAAGAAAGCAAGTCAACTACGTCAAGACTGATACAGATATGCAAGTCTCTGGAAACTGCTATTAGTTGACCTGCAGAGAACTATTAGTCAACTACAACATGTATAAGTCGACTAATAAAGTTAATTAGTCGGCTAACAATCCTATTAGTCTACTAATAGGAAGGGTCAAGTCTACTAATAGTAAGGGTCAAGTCTACTAATAGGAAAGGTCAAGTCTACTTGTAACGCCCCGATTCCACGGATACGGGGACGTCACTGCGACGTATATGCGTAGGTCCGAAAATGCACCCACACATATACGCTAAGCAAAGGTACAACAAGAAATGATCAGAGTGCAACACAAAGCGTGGTATACACACATATATGCCAACATAAAGGTACAATACAAAGTCATCACAGTATATGATAAACATTTCATTTTACATGTATCAGTTATCACAACCAAGTCCCAAAAGTAAGATGTACAGCAAAAGTACAAAAGAGCTCACGAGTAGGATGGAGATCCCGTGAGTCAAAAGAGGTCAGGCACAAGGAACTGGAGCTGGGATGCCTGCCCGCTAAGGATGGCTCGATCTACGATGGACAACTCCACTTCGATCCAGCTTCGGAATCTGAATGTGCAAATCCAAGGGGTCAAGACATATAACAATAAATGAACTACTGCCAAGTGGCTAAGAGACATGAATAGTGTCAGAACGCAAGAATAGTATATAAGAGCAGATATAACAGAATCATAGAACAGGAAATACGGGTAAAACTGATTATAAGTAAAAGTGATTATATACGCTTAAGTCACTGTCCCATGAGACTAGTACATCGAAGGAATAATCCAAACAAGGAAACCCTCATCTATATACCTTTATCTCATGCCACAGAAATCCAAGCGTATAGAATCAGAGTTGCAAATCATATGAAAGTCAAACAGGAATACATAACAAGAATACTAAGAATCATGACTAGAAACATAACTGGAATAACGGGAATCATAATAAGTATCACAACTGGAAACATAACTGGAATCATGACTGGAATATCAAGAATCATAATAAGATCCATAACGGTTATCAATTATTATTATAACTCTTCTAACCCATATATCTAGGTATGTGTCTCGGTATCGATCCCAACCCACATACATCCATATATAAGAAAGTCGAGGGTTATTATCGGAAGCTGATGGAGAACTGATATAGCTTCTTATAGTAGTTCCCATACACCTGGGACCAGTTTTGGAGGCCCAAAGTCCCCTAACAGTAACTGTGGGCCCAAAGTCCCACTAACAGTACCGCCAATATGTCATATTCCCATACTATAAGCAAGATATCATTCCGGCATCCATCACTTCCTCCCATACCCATACAAGTTGTAGCTTATTAAGATTATCAGGTTACGGGAATAAACAGTCATAACAGTAATAGCCCTACAGATTCAAGAGGTGGCCCCCACCGTGAGGTGTGGCACTTTGTTCCATGTGGCACTTTGTTCTGAGGGGGGGATTCTAGAGGTGGCCCCCACCGAGTATGGTGTGGCACTTAGTTCCATAAAACAAGACAGGATTCCCGTAAACATAATAATTACAAAGTCAGGTGTATCATGCTTGGTTTTGAAAGATAGCATGACAAGGTGGTGATATATCACAAGCAATAAAACATAACAATAGATTGATAATAGGCGGGTCAGTCATGACATAACAATAGGGTCTAGCAAAGTAGTGGCATGTCAGGTGATATACATGTGTTAAAAGGAAACGAGTAACTGACAGGTCTGAATTATGACAAGGCAAGAGGAAACATAGAAGAAACTCAGAGTTCAACGACCACGAAGGGTCTGCCACGCATGGTATACGATAAGGAGTAAGAATATCACTGGCAAGATACAAGTATAAGAATGAAACAAACAGTTGCATGGCAATACATAAACATAGAAATATGAAGTAACTAGAGGTATATACTTCAAGTAATAGGTCATGAAGTACAATATACAAACATATAACCGAAGCATAAGATCCAAATTTAAGATAGTAATTAACTGTAACAGACAGCCAAAGTTAGTCGACTAAGGTCAAGGGAGTAGTCGACTAATAGAAGGGTTAGTCGACTAACAGTAGGGTCTAGTCGACTAAAACTGTGTAACAGAGAGTTGGGTTTCTGATTCAGGAAATGTTAGTCGACTAGGTTAGAAGGGGTAGTCGACTAATAGAAGGGTCAAGTCGACTAACAGACACTTAAGTCGACTAAATCTGTGATACAGAGAGTTGGGTTTGGTTTCAGGAAAAAGGTTAGTCGACTAGGGTAAAAAGTATAGTCGACTAGGGGTCTCAAGTCGACTAATATTTATGATAAGTCGACTGGAGCCGAGAGTTGGGTTTTCTGACTTCAAGAAAAGGTTAGTCGACTAGGGTCAAGGTGTAGTCGACTAATAGGGATCTATAGTCGACTAATAAATAAAATGAGTCGACTAAAATGTGAATCAGAAAAGGTTACGTTTCAATCTAAGGGTTTCTAGTCGACTAGGTTCTAGGTCAAGTCGACTAATCGTGGTCAAAAACAGAACGCAGAACAGAATTCGCTGGTTGTGTTTGATGGTCTAAAATGTGATTTTTATGACATATGAACACAAGATATGGAGATACAAGTATACTAGGAATAGAACAAGTCTTGGTGAGTAAAAATACTCACTTTGAATGGTTTAATTGAGACTCGATGTACTCGAAAGGATCCCAAGGTGGAGATGATGGCCTCAATCCAAAAGTAGTTGTTGCTTGAGATGGAGAAGATGATCTTGGTGTTGCTTTGGGAGTTGGTGGTTGAAGATGAAGACCTTGATGATGCCCTAGATGAAGCTCTTGAAGTTGGTGGTTGAGTTTGAGATGAAGGGGGGATTTTGGTGAGGGCTTTCTCTTGATGAAATGAAGAAAAAGGAAAAGAAATGTAAAGGAGTGGTTTATATATGTTTTGGAATTTGTGAAGGAGTTGTAATTGAGATGGAAGAGAGGGGGTTTTGTGTAAAAGGGGAAGCATGAGGTGTCACTTGACCAATCATGGCCGGCCAAGTGGAGGGTGAGGTGTAGGGTTAGGTGGAGATATTTTGAGATGGAAGAGTGTGGAAGAAAATGGATTTTGGAAAAGATTAGGAATATGGGAAAAGGAAATCTCTTTGGCTTGTGATGGCTTGTGAAGGAAGGAAAGAATAATGAAAAAGGAAAATGGTAATGAAATGATAAAGAGAAGATATTTTCTCTTGAACTCAAATGAAACTGTTGAATAGACAGATACCCGGGTTAAGGTCAAAGATGTGGAAATCATTTCGGAAAATACCGAAATCGTCCGAAATTCAAGTATCTCGGAACGACTCGAAATAATTACCAAAAATCAATAATAATATATAAAGACCAATAGTGAAATCCGTTTGAAGAAATACTTTATAGTTTTAAAACTAAAAATCCCGAATCAGTTACCTACCGACTCCGATGGAATTTTCATAAAATCATAAAATTCTCAGAAAAAGTATTTAAGTAGGAAATGTAATTCTAAAAGATAAGGTCTAAAGGACCATCATGAAATTCCAAACAGTTTGAGAATTAAAAATCCGGGAATCGGTCAGCGGCACTGGCCGACACCGGTTTTGAAGAAATTCAATTTAATCCAAGAAAAATCCAGAAAATCACAGAAAATCTAATATATTGGAAAATAATATTTGAAACCGAAATCGGTCAATTCTACACATTAGAAATACCAAGTCGAAGAATATGCTATGATCGGGCCCTCGGCTCAGACTAGGGCTGAATCCGAGTCCACGAATCCAAATCCAATATAAACTAATCGTGTAAGGAATTCATGATACAGAATAAATACAGGAAACAAATCGAAAAAAATACGATCGAAAATCTGAATACGTAACTAAGTACGTATTCCAGGAACGGGGTATTACAATCTACCCACCTTACAAAAAATTGCGTCCTCGCAATTTCGTTAAGGAGGCAAATTGAATACAAGGAGGACGAAGGCACGAATAAAGGCATCATAAAACTAAAACAGGGGATAAGATAAACACAGGAAGAACTAGGATGATCAAGGAAAGAATGACAAGGAAAAATACTTAGAATGAAAATCAACTCAAATACAAGAAATGGGGTAGTGGTTACCAAGAAATCCTAAGGCTCCTGATCTGGATACTGATCTTCCCACTCTGCTGCAACACCTGAAGCCTCTGCTGCCATGACGTGAACTTGGCCTCTACCCTGATCTGCTCTAGGCCTCATCCCTCTCTGCTGACGATCATACCGTTGGGGTGGAAATGGAGCTCTCCGGTCAACGGCTCTGGGTTTCTCCTCAATGGCGGTGCTGGAAGTGCTGGGGCCGGATGCGCTGGAGCTGGAAGAGCTGGTCTGACTGGTGCCGTATGCTCAAACTTCCTGTACCGGCAATCCCTTAGTGCATGACCTCTTGCCCCACATGCCAAACATAATCTATTGGCTACCCGACAATCTCTCCTGTAATGTCCGGGCCTGTGGCAGAAATTGCATGTGATCTGAGGAAGAGGGGTCTGGAATGGTCTCTTCATCATCAGGCCCTGGGTTGCCCTATCTGCATCCTCCTCATCCATCAACTCAAGAGGCCTCTTCTTGGCTTGGCTCTTCATCTGATTCTCCTTCTTCTTCTCCAGTCCACGCTCTACTTCTCGAGCTATGGTAAGAACCTCAGAATATGTCTTCAGCTGTTGGGGCATCAAGAGGACCTGTATATCCATCTGTAGGCCTGCTGAAACCTGCCTGCCCGCTTCTCCTCATCCGTCACCATGTACGGGGCAAAGCGGCTCAACCTGAGAAACTCCGCGGCATACTCATCCACGGACTTACTCCCCTGCCGAAGCCTGATGAATTGCTCTTCCATGTCCTTCTGAGCTGTGACAGGGAAGAATCTGCTGTAGAAACTCTTGGAGAAGGTGTCCCAAGTGACAGGCTTCTCCAATCTGGCCTCCTCTGCTAGCCACCAAGTCCTGGCTATATCTTTTAACTGGATCTTGGCAACTTCCACTTGGTTTCCTCTGGGACACGGGCTGCATTCAACAAGTCCGATGTGTCCGTCAGCCATTGCTCGGCCTCCAAGGGTTTTCTCCACCCGTGAATATGGCTGGCTGCAGCCTCCTGAAGTCTGATATGTTCCCCGGCCTCTGTCCCTTAGGTGCTGCTATCTCTTGCCGGAGAAGCTCGGTCTGCTGCTGCTGGTTCTCCATCATCATCTGGATAATCCTCAGTAGATCCACATTCTCTCCCGCTGCTCCATTCGATGCTGATCTGGAGTTGCTGCGACCCGATCTCCTCTCCATCGATACGAGGTATGGATAGACCGGAAGGAGCTGGAACATGGAATGGAAGGACTTCAGGATATGAAGGAAAGAATCAAGAAGGACCAAATGTAAAATCAAGAAGGACTAGATAACTTTGTACGTTGTAGTTGGCATTAGCAAATTACAGGAATTTGCAGCTTGTCTGTAATATAGGGGTAAGAGCCTAAGCTCTGATACCAACCTGTAACGCCCCGATTCCACGGATACGGGGACGTCACTGCGACGTATATGCGTAGGTCCGAAAATGCACCCACACATATACGCTAAGCAAAGGTACAACAAGAAATGATCAGAGTGCAACACAAAGCGTGGTATACACACATATATGCCAACATAAAGGTACAATAAAAGTCATCACAGTATATGATAAACATTTCATTTTACATGTATCAGTTATCACAACCAAGTCCCAAAAGTAAGATGTACAGCAAAAGTACAAAAGAGCTCACGAGTAGGATGGAGATCCCGTGAGTCAAAAGAGGTCAGGCACAAGGAACTGGAGCTGGGATGCCTGCCCGCTAAGGATGGCTCGATCTACGATGGACAACTCCACTTCGATCCAGCTTCGGAATCTGAATGTGCAAATCCAAGGGGTCAAGACATATAACAATAAATGAACTACTGCCAAGTGGCTAAGAGACATGAATAGTGTCAGAACGCAAGAATAGTATATAAGAGCAGATATAACAGAATCATAGAACAGGAAATACGGGTAAAACTGATTATAAGTAAAAGTGATTATATACGCTTAAGTCACTGTCCCATGAGACTAGTACATCGAAGGAATAATCCAAACAAGGAAACCCTCATCTATATACCTTTATCTCATGCCAAAGAAATCCAAGCGTATAGAATCAGAGTTGCAAATCATATGAAAGTCAAACAGGAATACATAACAAGAATACTAAGAATCATGACTAGAAACATAACTGGAATAACGGAATCAGACTGGAAATAATGGAATCATATAATCAAAAAAAACTGGAATCATGACTGGAATATCAAGAATCATAATAAGATCCATAACGGTTATCAATTATTATTATAACTCTTCTACTTCTAACCCATATATCTAGGTATGTGTCTCGGTATCGATCCCAACCCACATACATCCATATATAAGAAAGTCGAGGGTTATTATCGGAAGCTGATGGAGAACTGATATAGCTTCTTATAGTAGTTCCCATACACCTGGGACCAGTTTTGGAGGCCCAAAGTCCCCTAACAGTAATCTGTGGGCCAAAGTCCCACTAACAGTACCGCCAATATGTCATATTCCCATACTATAAGCAAGATATCATTCCGGCATCCATCACTTCCTCCCATACCATACAAGTTGTAGCTTATTAAGATTATCAGGTTACGGGAATAAACAGTCATAACAGTAATAGCCCTACAGATTCAAGAGGTGGCCCCCACCGTGAGGTGTGGCACTTTGTTCCATGTGGCACTTTGTTCTGAGGGGGTGGATTCTAGAGGTGGCCCCCACCGAGTATGGTGTGGCACTTAGTTCCATAAAACAAGACAGGATTCCCGTAAACATAATAATTACAAAGTCAGGTGTATCATGCTTGGTTTTGAAAGATAGCATGACAAGGTGGTGATATATCACAAGCAATAAAACATAACAATAGATTGATAATAGGCCGGGTCAGTCATGACATAACAATAGGGTCTAGCAAAGTAGTGGCATGTCAGGTGATATACATGTGTTAAAAGGAAACGGCTAACTGACAGGTCTGAATTATGACAGGCAAGAGGAAACATAGAAGAAACTCAGAGTTCAACGACCACGAAGGGTCTGCCACGCATGGTATACGATAAGGAGTAAGAATATCACTGGCAAGATACAAGTATAAGAATGAAACAAACAGTTGCATGGCAATACATAAACATAGAAATATGAAGTAACTAGAGGTTATATACTTCAAGTAATAGGTCATGAAGTACAATATACAAACATATAACCGAAGCATAAGATCCAAATTTAAGATAGTAATTAACTGTAACAGACAGCCAAAGTTAGTCGACTAAGGTCAAGGGAGTAGTCGACTAATAGAAGGGTTAGTCGACTAACAGTAGGGTCTAGTCGACTAAAACTGTGTAACAGAGAGTTGGGTTTCTGATTCAGGAAATGTTAGTCGACTAGGTTAGAAGGGGTAGTCGACTAATAGAAGGGTCAAGTCGACTAACAGACACTTAAGTCGACTAAATCTGTGATACAGAGAGTTGGGTTTGGTTTCAGGAAAAAGGTTAGTCGACTAGGGTAAAAAGTATAGTCGACTAGGGGTCTCAAGTCGACTAATATTTATGATAAGTCGACTGGAGCCGAGAGTTGGGTTTTCTGACTTCAAGAAAAGGTTAGTCGACTAGGGTCAAGGTGTAGTCGACTAATAGGGATCTATAGTCGACTAATAAATAAGATGAGTCGACTAAAACTGTGAATCAGAAAAGGTTACGTTTCAATCTAAGGGTTTCTAGTCGACTAGGTTCTAGGTCAAGTCGACTAATCGTGGTCAAAAACAGAACGCAGAACAGAATTCGCTGGTTGTGTTTGATGGTCTAAAAATGTGATTTTTATGACATATGAACACAAGATATGGAGATACAAGTATACTAGGAATGGAACAAGTCTTGGTGAGTAAAAATACTCACTTTGAATGGTTTAATTGAGACTCGATGTACTCGAAAGGATCCCAAGGTGGAGATGATGGCCTCAATCCAAAAGTAGTTGTTGCTTGAGATGGAGAAGATGATCTTGGTGTTGCTTTGGGAGTTGGTGGTTGAAGATGAAGACCTTGATGATGCCCTAGATGAAGCTCTTGAAGTTGGTGGTTGAGTTTGAGATGAAGGGGGGATTTTGGTGAGGGCTTTCTCTTTGATGAAATGAAGAAAAAGGAAAAGAAATGTAAAGGAGTGGTTTATATATGTTTTGGAATTTGTGAAGGAGTTGTAATTGAGATGGAAGAGAGGGGGTTTGTGTAAAAGGGGAAGCATGAGGTGTCACTTGACCAATCATGGCCGGCCAAGTGGAGGGTGAGGTGTAGGGTTAGGTGGAGATATTTGAGATGGAAGAGTGTGGAAGAAAATGGATTTTGGAAAAGATTAGGAATATGGGAAAATGGAAATCTCTTTGGCTTGTGATGGCTTGTGAAGGAAGGAAAGAATAATGAAAAAGGAAAATGGTAATGAAATGATAAAGAGAAGATATTTTCTCTTGAACTCAAATGAAACTGTTGAATAGACAGATACCCGGGTTAAGGTCAAAGATGTGGAAATCATTTCGGAAAATACCGAAATCGTCCGAAATTCAAGTATCTCGGAACGACTCGAAATAATTACCAAAAATCAATAATAATATATAAAGACCAATAGTGAAATCCGTTTGAAGAAATACTTTATAGTTTTAAAACTAAAAATCCCGGAATCAGTTACCTACCGACTCCGATGGAATTTTCATAAAATCATAAAATTCTCAGAAAAAGTATTTAAGTAGGAAATGTAATTCTAAAAGATAAGGTCTAAAGGACCATCATGAAATTCCAAACAGTTTGAGAATTAAAAATCCGGGAATCGGTCAGCGGCACTGGCCGACACCGGTTTTGAAGAAATTCAATTTAATCCAAGAAAAATCCAGAAAATCACAGAAAATCTAATATATTGGAAAATAATATTTGAAACCGAAATCGGTCAATTCTACACATTAGAAAGACTAAGTCGAAGAATATACTATGATCGGGCCTTCGGTTCAGACTAGGGCTGACTCCGAGTCCACGAATCCACATCCAAGATAAAACAATCATATAAGGAATTCATAATACAGAATAAATACAGGAACAATCAAAAAAACGATCAAAAATCTGAATACGCAACTAAGTACGTATTCCGGGAACGGGGTATTACAATCCACCCACCTTACAAAAATTGCGTCCTCGCAATTTCATTAAGGGGCAAATTGAACACAAAGGAGGACGAAGGCACGAATAAAGGCTTCATAAAACCAAAACAGGGGATAAGATGATACAGGAGGACCAGAATGAACAATGAAAGAATGACAAGAGAAAATATTTAGAATGATAATCAACTCAATACAAGATATGGGGTAGGGGTTACCATGATATCCCTAAGGCTCCTGATCTGGATACCGGTCTTCACGTTCTGCTGCATCGCCTGATGCCTCTGCTGCCATGTTGTACCTTGGGCCTCTACCCTGATCTGCTCTAGCTCTCATTCCCCTCTGCTGATGATCATACCGTTGGGGTGGAAATGGAACTCTTCGATCAACAGGTTCAGGGTTCCTCTCAGTGGCGGCGCTGGAAGTGCTGGAGCTGGACGTGCTGGGGCTGGAAGAGCTGGTCTATCGGTGCCCACATGTCCAAACTTTTTTTACTGGCAATCCCTGAGCGTATGACTCCCTTTCCCACATGCCAAACATAATCCATTGGCCACCCAACAATCTCTCTTATAATGTCCGGGCCTGTGGCAGAAGTTGCATACAATCTGAGACAGAGGAAGTTGGAATGGTCTCTCCATCATCGGGCCATGAGCTGCCCTATCTGCATCTTCCTCATCCATTAACTCAAAAGGCCTCTTCTTGACCTGGTTCCTCATCTGGATCAATCTCTTCTTCTCCAGTCCACGCTCTACTTCTCGAGCTATGGTGAGAACCTCTGAATAGGTCTTCAGCTGCTGGGGCATTAGGAAAACTTTGGATGTCCATCTGCAGGCCCTGCTGAAATCTACTTGCCCGCTTCTCCTCATCAGTTACCATATATACGGAGCAAAGCCTAAGTCTTAGAATTCCGCGGCATACTCATCCACGGACTTATTCCCTTGCTGAAGTCTGATGAACTGCTCTTCCATGTCTTTCTGAGCTGTGACAGGGAAACTGCTATAAAAACTCTTGGAGAACGTGTCCCAAGTGACAGGCTTCTCCAATCTGCCTCCTCAGCTAGCCACCAAGTTTTAGCTATATCCTTCAATTGAATCTTGGCGACCTCCACTTGGTTCTCCTGTGGAACTCTGGCTGCATTCAACAAGTCTGATGTGTCTGTCAGCCATTCTCAGCATCCAAGGGTTTTCTCTCCACCCGTGAATATGGCTGGCTGCAGTCTTCTGAAATCCGATATATTCCCCGGCCTTTGTTCCTTAGGGGCTGCCAACTCCTGCCGAAGAAGTTCGGTCTGCTGCTGCTGGTTCTCCATCATCAGCTGGATAACTCTCAGTATATCCACATTCTCTCCCGCTGCTCTCCATTCAATGCTGGTCCAGAGATGCTACGACCCGATCTTCTATCCATACTAAGATGGCTAAAGATAACTGGAAGGAGTTGGAAAAATGGAAGGATTTCAGGATATGAAGGAAGGAATCAAGAAGAGTTAGATGAATCAAGAAGGACTAGATAACTTTGTACATTGTAGTTGGCATTGGCAAATTGCAGGAATTTGCTGCTTGATTGTACTTTAGGTGGGAAGCCTAAGCTCTGATACCAACCTGTAACGCCCCGATTCCACGGATACGGGGACGTCACTGCAACGTATATACGCAGGTCAGAAAGTGCCCCCACGTATATACGCTAAGCATAAAAGTACAAGCAAGGGATCAGAGTACAACACAAAGCGTGGTATACTTACACATGCCACATAAAGGTACATATACAAAGTCATCACAGTGTATGATAAACATTACATATTACATATGTCTTTTATCACAACCAAGTCCAAAAGTAAAATATACAATAAAAATACAAAATGCTCACGAGAAGGGTGAAGATCCCGTGAGTCAAAAGGGGTCTGGCACGAAGGAAGTAGAGCTAGTCTGCCTGCTCACTAAAGAAAGCTCGATCTACTGTGGACAGCTCCACTTCGATCCAAGCTTCAACCTGAACATACAATCCAAGGGAGTCAGGACCTCCCAACAATGAACAGGCTATGTGCCAAGTGGCAAAGAGATAAGAATAGGGGTTAGAACACAAGAGTGGTATATAAGGACCGGTATAACATAATCATAAAACAGGAAATGCAAGGTAAAGCTGATTTCAAGCAAAAGTGATTGTATACGCTTAAGTCACGGTCTCATGAGACTAATACATCGAAGGAATAATCCAAACAAGGAAACCCTCATCTATATACCTTTATCTCATGCCACCGAATATCCAAGCGTATAG
Organism: Agave tequilana; assembly: GCA_038442645.1. Taxonomy (NCBI): domain Eukaryota; kingdom Viridiplantae; phylum Streptophyta; class Magnoliopsida; order Asparagales; family Asparagaceae; genus Agave; species Agave tequilana. The sequence goes on from JAVJIF010029806.1 coordinate 46,243, forward strand.
AATCAGACTTGCAAATCATACGATAATCAACACGGGAATACATAACAAGTACAACACAAATCCAAAACAGGAACAAGTAATAGGTAAGACCGGAATACATAAAGGAAGTCATAACAGTCATCCTAACGGGAATCATAACTGGTATCATAACAGGAAGCGTAACGGAAATCATAACAAGAAACATAACAAGAACTATAACTGGACCTATTATTATTATTACTCGCCTGACCCATATATCTAGGTATGTGTCTTGGTATATATCCCAACTCACATACATTCATATATAAGCTAGTCGAGGATCGTTACCGGAAGTAGATAGAGAACTGATAGAGCTTCTTATAGTAGTTCCCATACACCTGGGACCAGTTTTGGAGGCCCAAAGTCCCCCTAACAGTAATCTGTGGCCCAAAGTCCCACTAACAGTACCGCCAATATGTCATATTCCCATACTATAAGCAAGATATCATTCCGGCATCCATCACTTCCTCCCATACCCATACAAGTTGTAGCTTATTAAGATTATCAGGTTACGGGAATAAACAGTCATAACAGTAATAGCCCTACAGATTCAAGAGGTGGCCCCCACAGATTCAAGAGGTGGCCCCACCGTGAGGTGTGGCACTTTGTTCCATGTGGCACTTTGTTCTGAGGGGGTGGATTCTAGAGGTGGCCCCCACCGAGTATGGTGTTGCACTTAGTTCCATAAAACAAGACAGGATTCCCGTAAACATAATAATTACAAAGTCAGGTGTATCATGCTTGGTTTTAAAAGATAGCATGACAAGGTGGTGATATATCACAAGCAGTAAAACATAACAATAGATTGATAATAGGCCGGGTTAGTCATGACATAACAATAGGGTCTAGCAAAGTAGTGGCATGTCAGGTGATATACATGTGTTAAAAGGAAACGGGTAACTGACAGGTCTGAATTATGACAAGGCAAGAGGAAACATAGAAGCAACGAAGAGTTCAACGACCTCGAAGGGTCTGCCACGCATGGTATACGATAAGGAGTAAGAATATCACTGGCAAGATACAAGTATAAGAATGAAACAAACAGTTGCATGGCAATACATAAACATAGAAATATGAAGTAACTAGAGGTTATATACTTCAAGTAATAGGACATGAAGTACAATATACAAACATATAACCGAAGCATAAGATCCAATTTAAGATAGTAATTACTGTAACAGACAGCAAAGTTAGTCGACTAAGGTCAAGGGAGTAGTCGACTAATAGAAGGGTTAGTTGACTAACAGTAGGGTCTAGTCGACTAAAACTGTGTAACAGAGAGTTGAGTTTCTGATTCAGGAAATGTTAGTCGACTAGGTTAGAAGGGGTAGTCGACTAATAGAAGGGTCAAGTCGACTAACAGACACTTAAGTCGACTAAATCTGTGATACAGAGAGTTGGGTTTGGTTTCAGGAAAAGGTTAGTCGCTAGGGTAAAAAGTATAGTCGACTAGGGGTCTCAAGTCGACTATATTTATGATAAGTCGACTGGAGCCGAGAGTTGGGTTTTCTGATTTCAAGAAAAGGTTAGTCGACTAGGGTCAAGGTGTAGTCGACTAATAGGGATCTATAGTCGACTAATAAATAAGATGAGTCGACTAAAACTGTGAATCAGAAAAGGTTACGTTTCAATCTAAGGGTTTCTAGTCGACCAGGTTCTAGGTCAAGTCGACTAATCGTGGTCAAAAACAGAACGCAGAATAGAATTCGCTGGTTGTGTTTGATGATCTAAAAATGTGATTTTTATGACATATGAACACAAGAAATGGAGATACAAGTATACTAGGAATGGAACAAGTCTTGGTGAGTAAAAATACTCACTTTGAATGGTTTAATTGAGACTCGATGTACTCGAAAGGATCCCAAGGTGGAGATGATGGCCTCAATCCAAAAGTAGTTGTTGCTTGAGATGGAGAAGATGATCTTGGTGTTGCTTTGGGAGTTGGTGTTGAAGATGAAGACCTTGATGATGCCCTAGATGAAGCTCTTGAAGTTGGTGGTTGAGTTTGAGATGAAGGGGGATTTTTTTTGGTGAGGGCTTTCTCTTTGATGAAATGAAGAAAAAGGAAAGAAATGTAAAGGAGTGGTTTATATATGTTTTGAATTTGTGAAGGAGTTGTAATTGGGATGGAAGAGAGGGGGTTTTGTGTAAAAGGGGAAGCATGAGGTGTCACTTGACCAATCATGGCCGGCTAAGTGGAGGGTGAGGTGTAGGGTTAGGTGGAGATATTTTGAGATGGAAGAGTGTGGAAGAAAATGGATTTTGGAAAAGATTAGGAATATGGGAAAATGGAAATCTCTTTGGCTTGTGATGGCTTGTGAAGGAAGGAAAGAATAAATGAAAAAGGAAAATGGTAATGAAATGATAAAGAGAAGATATTTTCTCTTGAACTCAAATGAAACTGTTGAATAGACAGATACCCGGGTTAAGGTCAAAGATGTGGGAATTATTTCGAAAATACCGAAATCGTCCGAAATCAAAGTATCTCGGAACGACTCGAAATAATTACCAAAATCAATATTAATATATAAGACCAATAGTGAAATCCGTTTGAAGAAATACTTTATAGTTTTAAAACTAAAAATCCCGGAATCAGTTACCTACCGACTCCGATGGAATTTTCATAAAATCATAAAATTCTCAGAAAAAGTATTTAAGTAGGAAATGTAATTCTAAAAGATAAAGTCTAAAGGACCATCATGAAATTCCAAACAGTTTGAGATTAAAATCTGGGAATCGGTCAGCGGCACTGGCCGACACCGGTTTTGAAGAAATTCAATTTTAATCCAAGAAAAATCCAGAAAATCACAGAAAATCTAATATATTGGAAAATAATATTTGAAACGAAATCGGTCAATTCTACACATCAGAAAGACTAAGTCGAAGAATATACTATGATCGGGCCTTCGGTTCAGACTAGGGCTGACTCCGAGTCCACGAATCCACATCCAAGATAAAACAATCATATAAGGAATTCATAATACAGAATAAATACAGGAAACAATCAAAAAAATACGATCGAAAATCTGACTACGCAACTAAGTACGTATTCCGGGAACGGGGTATTACACTCATTGTGGAGCGTTTTCAGGGGGGCACGTTCACCCCTGGGACCTCTATAAATAGCCCCGTCGCTATGAAGAAGGGGTCGAATTTTTGGGCGATCAGCAAAGAGAGAGAGAAGATCATCAGCAAAGAGAGAGAGAAGACTCTTCAGCAAGTTCGCTGCGTACGAGCTAGCTTTCGCCTACCTTCTCTTTTAGAGTTTTGGTAGACAGGGCTGTGTCACTCTTTCTACCCGGCCGAAAGGGAGATCCCTGAAGGACGGTCATCTGGTCAACGGAGAACAAGATTCACTCTCCACCGCCACAAGACGAAGAACCCAGCACTAAACAAAGGGGGAATTCAAGATTCAATATTCTCCCTCCCTTGTAACCGGAAGGAAACATTTCTTGTTGTAATCTTTTTCATTTGATTCAAGGGAAACTTTTACGGCAATTCACTGTCTCCCTCTTTCCCGGGTCCTACAAGAGATGGCGACTCCGCTGGGGAATACGTTTGTCACTGAGGAGCAAATAGTGGCGCAAGATGACGTCCACTATAAGGGAAAGATGGTCGAATCGCTCGTTGTCGAATTCGACCAGGCGAAGTACGAAGAGTTTCTCTCTTCCAGCTCCAAGAGCCCAAAGACCCGCGTCTGCCGCCGGGTCTCGACGGGGAATGGCCTCGAGGCCCAATCTGTGGCTTTCTCGAGCTCCCCTGCTGCTGCCTGTGCCAAGCAAGGTACCCGCGCCAACGCCTCTCAGAAGGCCCGCGTGGTCCCAGGCACATCTGCCTTTGCGACCAACCGCGTCGCACAGAACACCCGCGTCAGCGTCTCTCAGGAGACCCGCGTGGTCAAAATCCCTGATGTTCAACATCAGGATGTCGTTGGTCTCTCTCCACCTCCTCTCGACGCAATCGAAACGCTGAGCGTCGACAGAGGAGACGTGCGCGTCAGCTGCAAGTTGGAACCGTTGGTTGTCCAACTGAGGCTGGACGCGACGTCCAATCTCGCGCCTTGCCCGCGCCGCGTCCAGTACATGAAATTCGCGTTTGGCGTCCCAAATGCGAGATTCCTTCAGTTAGGTCCTCCGAGGACCAACTCATCAAACGCCAAGGTGAGACCTCTGCGCCTCGTCAAACGCAAGAGGCACGAGCCCATAGGCGTGGGGCCCAGCAGCCCATCCTCTCTCAAGTGCCTCTGCCCAGACGCACCAGGCAGCAACGCGAGACTCGCGTTTCATCTCAGCAGAGACGCCAGACGCGCGTTACACAGCTGCGTCGCGAGAACCGCGTCCCTGAAGCCTGCGTCCAGGCTGTGCAGCACATGGATGCCTCCCGTCTTCGACGTTGCGAGGTTGATCTTTTCAATCCCCTCCCATGGATTTGAGGGATTATCTGACAAAGAAAGAAGTGCCAATCAGGCCACTTCGTCGTGTTGCTGCTGCAACGGCTCATCCATATGCTCACTGAGTGCCGTTGCGGATCAGGCGTGCACCAGCAGTCTTTAGTCAGACAGCTGACCCTGATCCCTCCGTCCGCTAAAAGAAGACGCTCCCACAGAGGAGAACCTTCTCTGACGTTGAGTACCCAGAGCTCACTGCGAATATGACAAGCAGGGGCAAGGGAAAACAACTTGCAGTCAGCTCAGACGACTCCGAGTCTGACTCTGAACCGGAAGGATGTATCGACACACTCGCACCCGGACTGGGGCCATTCCCCCAATTGATTATAATGCCTTAGCCCATGGCACTAATGATTCTCACTCCGCTGTAGCGGAATCAAGGGCTTCGAACTCTTCCGTCGAGAAGGAGACCTCCGCTACATGACAGGCGCTCCTGAGGAGACGACTAAACGTTTGGAGCAGATCCAGAAAGCACAAATGGATATGATTCTTGCTCAGCAGGAATCTATCAACTCCCTCAAGCAGGCGATTGCACAGCTGCTCGAAGACAGGAGGAGGTCCCCTCCTAAAAGTCAAAGGCAAAGCGAAAAAGGGAGAAAGCTCATCTTCCGAACCTTCTGAGGAGACGCGGCGATCTACCTCCGGCTCGTCCAAGTCCTCGTCGCAAGTAAAAGGCGACCAAGACCAGAAAAAGGCTCATGTTAAAAGAATGAGTCAACTGGAGCGACGCCTCGAGGCCCTTGCCAATCGCAAAGACCTCCAAGAAGTAGGAGTGGTCCGGCCCTACCCGGCTGAATGGACTTGGTTCCGTACCCGCCCAAGTTCAAAGCTCCAACTCTTCAAGCCTTTGATGGAAGGGTCACCCAACCAGCACATCTACTACTTCAAATCCCAAACCGGGAATGTGGTAGATAATGACGCCATCCTGGCATGCCTGTTCATCGGCACCCTGAAAGGGTTGGCCTTTGAATGGTTTATGAAGCTCCCAGAAGGTTCTATCAAGGATGACTCCGAAGTCACAATGCTTCTTCGAGGATGACTCCCAGAAGGTTCTATCAAGAACTGGGGCGATTTGGAGAAGCTCTTTTTAACACGCTTCTTCGAGGATGACTCCGAAGTCACAATGCCAACCCTTTTGGCTACCAAACAGCGAAAAGGGGAGTCCGTCAAATCTTTCGTGGAAAGATTTCGGAACATGGCACTCCGGTGTCCAAGCGGTATGACCCAGGCCACCCTGGTGGAAACATGCCGCCACAATCTCCAAACTCGCTCCTTGCTCAAATAGGAGTTGCTGAAAGCCGCACCTGGAAGCAATTAGTCCAACAAGGTGAACAGGCTGAGGAGATTGTTGCCCGCGTCAGAGCGGAGGAAGGTAAGCCTAGGCCGGAAAGGTCGACAAGGCGTGCGCCAGATACATCCCTCCAAACAAAGCGGAAGGATAATTTGGCAACGGAGACCAAATCTCCCGCCAAACCTCAATCAGGCAAGGCGAGTGGCTCTTCGAGCCAGCCACGCGCCAACAAGCAATATTCCTTCAAGGAAGAACATGTCGATTCGCTCTTTAAACTACTCAATAAGAGCAACCGACTGAAGCTCCCTGAAGCTCGACGCCCAGAGGAGGTCGGCAAGACCGACAATCCCAACTACTGCATGTATCACAGGATGTTGGGACACCCCACCAAAAGCTGCTACGTCTTCAAGGACATCCTTCAGGCTCTGATTGACGCGGAGGTGTTAAAGCTCCGACCAGAGCAGAAGAAGGTGACGGCTAATGTGACGTCGTTCTCCAGTTCGGGAGACAACCTCCAACGCCTGCGGGGGTGACTCCTGTTCCGAAAGGAGAGCTGAGAGTGGTCAACACAGACCCTCACCAGCAGCAAGAGAAAGGCTTGGTACCTGTCCCTACACCTCAGGGGAAATTATGTGGGTCCACCCTGACCTTGTCAACGAGCAGCAATGGACTACTGTGACCAACAGGAAATCCAAAGGCAAGGCAAAAGCCTCATCCTGCAATGTAGTGGGTGCCTCCTCTCGAGAAGCGGAGACGGATATCCCTTCACTGACCGACTCAGAGGAAGAAACGATAGTCTTGGCCGCAGAGCCCAACCAACCGATGGCGGGAACCCGTTCAGGACAAGCGTACTTAAAACAGTACGATGAGACGACAATAGCCCCTCCACAACCAACTGCAGAGCCAGTCAGGCCCTCCACAAAGCCACCTGTGGAAAAGCAGAAGGGGACTCGATTTTCTCGAGCCCTTCAAAAGGGCATCACGGAAGGATCTACGGCACCTTACCGCTTTGATGTCCTGGCTCAGTTGGCCAACATTCCGGCACGCATTACCTTGTATGAACTTCTTAGACTATCAAAGTCGACCAGGGAAGCTCTGCAAGAAGCTCTGGCAAATGCTGAGGTCTTCATGACCCAGGTGCCGAAGGAGGAAGATGTAGAGGATTGCCTCCACACCTCCCAGAATGCCCCCTGCATCACCTTCACGGCAGATGATATGCAGGTGAAAGGGAAGCATGATCGACCCCTGTACTTCACAGGATATATTGGATCGTCCGAGGTAAACCGCATCCAGGTAGATCCAGGGTCCGCGTTGAGCATCATGCCTCGCCGGGTCATGCAACATCTTGGCATTCCTACCCATCGTTTGAGCCCCACCCAGACAACTATCTATGGGTTCAATGCCAACCAGACCCGTCCGATGGGGAAGATTAAGCTCAGGTGTCAGATTGGAAGTCTCAAGTCGGAAGTGACATGCTACATCATCGACGCCGACACTTCCTACAATCTATTGCTGGGACGACCGTGGATCCACCGCAACTCCATCGTTCCCTCCACTCTCCACCAAGTCATGAAGTACATTGACGGGAGTGGAAATGTGCAGACGTTGATCGCCGAAAGGCATCCGTTCAAAGGGGTCGAGAATTATTTCACCGACTCTTTGCTGTACCAAGATCCGGTGGAGACGGATGAAGCCCCACAACCAGAGGAGCCAGACTCTGGTAATGAGGCTGACACTGAGCCTGAGAAAGAAGAGTGCCTGTGGGAGTTAGAACCACTTGTAACGGGCACTAATAAACCTGATGTTGATAATACCACCGATGATGTAGGCGGTTGGTATATTAATGAAGATTTAGATTTTGCGTATTTTTCTGTGTGTTCTTCTGATTCAATACCATCAGATACTAGCACTGATATAGATGACGATCTCTGGTCGGCAATGGGTGCCTTGACATCATTGCATGTATCAGTGAAATCGTCCTTCGAGACATACCAAGACAATGGTAATGCGCAAGAATCTATGTTTATGGTTCCAGCAAGACGGAAAGGCCAAAAACCAATTCTTTTTGGGCGAATCTCGTCTGAACCAACGCCCCGCGACGACTCGAAAAGTGAGGAGGAATCCCCTCAGCTCAGTCATTATGAACCAAAAGCGCTCAAAATGATGAAGTCCATGGGTACGACCTGACCAACAAGCCCGGGTTGAACTTCGGCAAAGGAAGGAGGACGCTACTTCGATCCTTTGTGCCGAAAGGGAAGGCCCCCGATTATTATCATCGGACGCGCCGGGGTTGGGCTATGTATCAACTCCGGTCCCATCAGCCTCGATTCTCAAGAATCGTCGAGCAACGATTACTCTTCAGACACATCATCTTGGGAGTCAGATGTCAGTGTCGGCAACATCTTCAAGGAACTTTCCGTGAACATGGTTTCGGCAAGCCACCTGGAAGATGGAAATGAAGAAATGATCCAATCCGATACAGATCCTTGGATCAAACATCTAAATGCTCTTTGGGATACCCGCTTTGAACAGCGCGAGCCACCCACGGAAGACAAGGTTGTTCAGATCAACCTAGGAGATGAGACTAACCCTAAGCCCATCTTCATAAGTGACGGCCTATCACCATCGGAGAAGAAGGATCTAATATCTCTTGTACAAGAGTATATAGACGTCTTCGCCTGGAATTACGAGGACATGCCTGGACTTGATCCCCAAGTGGCTATACACCGCCTCAACATCAATCCGGACGCAAAACCTGTCAAACAACAGCAGCGACGGTTCTGTCCAGAGATAATGGAGGCAATTCAATCAGAAGTCAGAAAACTTATTGATTCTGGCTTCATCAGGGAAGAACAACATCCCGACTGGGTAGCCAACATCGTCCCCGTCGCCAAGAAGAACGGGAAGATCCAGATCTGCATCGACTTCCGTGATCTAAACGAGGCTTGTCCCAAAGACGAATTCCCATTGCCAATCACAGATGTCATGATTGACAATACTTGTGGATTCGAACGAATGTCCTTCATGGACGGATTCTCAGGATACAATCAAATCAAAATGTATCCTGATGACGAAAAGCATACTTCCTTCAGAACTCCTCTAGGGGTATATTGCTACACCGTCATGCCCTTCGGACTGAAAAAACGCAGGGGCAACATACCAAAGGGCCATGAACGCCATTTTCCATCAGCAAATACGCAAAACGGTGGAATGTTATGTTGATGACATCGCGGTAAAAAGCCGCGCTAAAGGTGATCACATAGCGGACCTGAAGGTAGTCTTCGACATCATGCGGGCTCATCAATTGAAGATGAATCCCACAAAGTCCTTCCTAGGGGTGGCCAGTGGCAAATTCTTAGGATTTGTTGTAACATCCACCGGAATTCACTTGGACCCGGAAAAGGTTCGCGCTATCCAAGAGATGCAACCCCCGAGAAATCTCAAAGAACTCAGAGGATTGCAAGGACGATTGGCGTACATCCGCAGGTTCATCTCAAACCTTTCCGGAAGATGCCAACCTTTCGTTAAGCTGATGAAGAAGGGTGTCTCATTCATTTGGGACGACGCTTGCCAACAAGCGTTCGAGGAAATCAAGCAATACCTCACCCAACCACCAGTCCTTGCAGCTCCAGTAGCCGGAAAGCCGTTTCTGGTGTACGTCCGAGCAATGGATCATTCTTTGGGAGCTCTACTAGCTCAGAATGACGATCAGGGACGTGAGCAGGCAATCTACTATCTGAGTAGAACAATGATCGGAGCCGAACATCGGTATAACCCGATCGAGAAGGAATGTTTGGCACTAGTGTTTGCTATCCAGAAAATGCGACACTATCTGGTAGGCCAAACTATAAATGTCATATCAAAAGTCAACCCTCTGAGGTTACTCATGACAAAACCTTCCTCATTAAACGGCCGATTGGCAAAATGGGCCATATTGCTCTCCCAATATGAGATGCGCTTTTTACCACAAAAGGCCATTAAGGGACAAGCAGTCGCGGATTTCCTAGCTGAGCACCCAGAGCCGAGGGTAGTCAAAGTCTACGAGGATCTCCCAGATGAGGTTGGTGAAGTCTGCCTGACTCAGACATCGTTCGAAAGTCAAGTATGGCAACTTTTCTTCGACGGTGCATCAAGAACAAGCCCGAGGGGACACTTAGTAGCAGGGGTGGGGGTAGTACTTGTATCCCCACAAAATTATGTGATTCCCCGAGCTGTCTCATTAACTGAGCCCTGTTCCAACAATGTGGCGGAGTACAACGCTCTTTTGATTGGGATGCAATTCGCCGACGAGATTGGCGTTAAAAATCTCGAGGCATACGACGACTCCAAGCTCATCGTCAGTCAAGTTCGCGGGGAGTACGAAGTCAGACATGAAGACTTAGTACCCTATTACAACGCGACTATCCGCATGGCCGAAGGGTTTACAAGCTTCTACATCGACCATGTACCGCGCAGGCAAAATGCACACGCAGATGCACTCGCATCCCTGGCTGCCTCCTTAACTCTTCCAGCTGGAGCAATGGAGAAGATATTCGTCTACAGCCACGACCTGTACTGCCCGAGAAATGCTCTCGAGGATTATCAGGAGTCAACGGGAGGTCGTCACCGCGAAGAAGCACTTGAAGCATCAACCGGTCCAGAGCTTAAAGACTGGCGATTCCTTATATCGACTACGTCTTATACGACATCCTGCCTGAAGACACCAAAGAGGCGGCTGCCATTCAAAGGAAAGCCCCCAAATTCTATTATAATGCGATTACGCGAACATTGTATCGTCGATCGCATGACGGGATCTTGCTCCGGTGCCTCTCACCAAAGGAGGCTCGAGGTATTGAAAGAAGCCCACGACCGCATGTGTGGAGCCCATCAACCTGGCCCAAAACTGGCACATCGACTCCAAAGATTGGGTTACTACTGGCCCAAGATGATTGCCGATGCCGTCACTTATGCCAAGAGATGTCACGCCTGCCAAGTGTACGGCGATTTCATCCATCAAGCACCAGGGTACCTCCACTCTACGGCCTCTACCTAGCCATTTGAAATGTGGGGCATGGACGTGGTTGGTCCTATCAGCCCACCATCATCAAAAGGACATCGGTTCATTTTGGCAATAACCGATTATTTCTCCAAATGGGCCGAAGCCATCCCTTTGAAGGAGGTCAAATCGTCGAACGTGATCAAATTCGTGAAACACCATGTTATTTACCGTTTCGGTGTACCTTGGTGAATTGTCCATGACAATGGGCCTCAGTTCATCAGCAGGCTTTCCAGAGATTCTGCGCTAAGTTCAGAATCCAGAGTGTGTCCTCACGGCATACTATACTACCCGCCGCTAATGGCCTCGCAGAAGCTTTCAACAAGACTATTGGCAAGCTTCTCAAGAAGTTCGTCTCGAAAAGTCAACGAGACTGGGACAACAAGTTGGGTGAATGCTTATGGGCTTACCGCACAACTGTGCGAACCCCAACTAAAGCTACACCATTTCTTTGGTCTATGGGTGCGAAGCCGTACTCCCACTAGAGATCCAAATTCCATCTCTACGCGTCGCCTTGACAGCGGAGATGACCAACAGAGGAGAAGCATCGACAGCGACTCCAAGAACTGGAGGCCTTAGATGATAAGCGTCTGCAGGCCCAACAGCAAATCGAGCTCTACCAAGCTCGAATTACCAGAGCCTTCAACAAGAAAGTTAAAGTGCGAACTTTCAAGAAAGGCGATCTTGTCTTAGCCGTCAGAAGACCCATGGTAATGACGCACAAGACAAAAGGAAATTCCAACCCAAATGGGAAGGACCATTTGTAGTAGAGTCAGTCTACTCAAATGGGTCATATCGCCTCATAACCCCGAATGGCGATACACTTATGATGCCGATCAATGGCAGGTTCCTGAAAAGTACTATCCTTAGATGGTATTCTTCCGCTGATCAAGTTAAAAATACACCTCTGATCAAAACAAGAAGAGCTTCTTCATTAATATCCGACGCCCCCGACGGCTAAGGATAGAAGAAAATGTTGGCTTTTAAGTCCAACATAAGTCTTCGACAACTCATCATGCTGAGGGTAATAGTATGGCTAGCCCAACTCAAACGGTAGTTGGTAAAGGCACCTCAAACCCGTTGACAGCTGAGGATTTACTAAAAATCCTAAAGTGGACTTGGCTCTACTCCTTCCTCCAAAATCCCCTACCAATTCTCATCCACAGAATGGTAGGTCTACAAAATACAACCATTACTAAGTTAACACTATACCTCTGGTAATGAAAACTTTTCAATATTCCTTGTCGAGTACAATTTTGTTTGTCAACTCTACACGGAGTATCAAATTTTCAAATCCGCCAAGTTAATACTACACCTCTGGCACTTCAAAAATTTCACTTGTCAATTCTCATCAATAGAATGACAGGTCCTCAAATTACTCTTACCATGAGTCAATCTTTGTCAAGTTAATATCACACCTCTGACAAGTTACTGTTAAAGTTTAACACCACACCTCTAAACAGTAATCAAGTTTCTGCCAGGTTTAATATTACACCTCTGACAGTCACTTTTCTTCAGACTTCCACACCGAAGCTGAAATGGATGATGCTAAGTTAACACCACACCTCTAGCATCCAAGTCATTGCTAAGTTCAACAATACACCTATGGCCATGACTTTCCCTCGGACTTCCTTATGCAAGCTGAGATGACCAATGCTAAGTTCAACATTACACCTCTAGCATTACCCTCACTGTCAAGTTAAACATTACACCTATGACAGTGACACTTTTGAGTTAAGTTAATATCACACCTCTGACTCACATCCTTGTCAAGTTAACATTACACTTCTGACAAGACCACTTCCCACCCGTTAAGTTAATATCACACCTCTGACGGTAACAAACTTTCCTAGATTCCCCACGAGTCTAGTCCTACTTGTTATTCTCTTCAACAGAATAACAAGTCTACCTAAAACATTGTTAGGTTAATACTACACCATCAACAGTGTTTCCATCAAATCCCCAGTTGAGCTCAATCAAGTTAATCCCAAACACTTGATAAAAGTTCACCCACCCTGGGGGTACCAATTCTACTTGTCACTTTCTCTTATAAAGTGGCGGGTCCATCAAAAATTTCACCTCTGTCAAGTTAATATTACACCTCTGACAGTATCATGAGAGTTCCTGAAATAGGATCTTTTCTCCACAAAATTTGACTTGTTAAAATTTTCATTTTTGATAAGCCAAAGATTCTTTGCTTCTATGCGTCTGACCAAAAAGAGACAAAAAAGAGTTCAAGACAATAGAAGAGACAAAAAGAAAAGTGTCACTTTTATTTATATCCAGGCATATGAAAGTGATACAAAAACGCTCTCTTATACAATAAGATTGAGTGTTACAGTCAAAACGCTCTCTTACAATAAGATGGAGTGTTACAATTGAGGAGTACAAAGAAATCCCTCTCCCTCTCAGAGGTTCCACTCACTCCTTAAAGCCGCGTCTGATTCCAAGTGCGCGATGTTTTGTGGCTACAATAGAAGCTGGTTACACCACGATGCATGATGTAAACATCGAAAGAGCCCTAGCTGACTAAGCTAAGAGCAATGGTGTTCTTGAGGTCCGGTGGAAGCAGAAAGTCCGGCAACCCTTCGTTTATGAACATCTCTTCCCCCAGCAGACCATCCAGCAGACATGAGGGGTCCTTGATGTTACTTCTGGGGTGGAGAGGAAGAGGATCCTACCTGCCGCCGTGTCCACCGTAACCTCCTCGCCGCCATACTTACCCTGACCATCTCTTGCCAGCAGGCATGATTGGTGCAGTGGATCTGAAGAGACCTTGGCGAGAGTCGATTCCTCGTCAGGGACATAATATATTCCCTTGTGGACGACGAGGACCATAATATATTCCCTTGTGGACGAACATCGAACAAGTTCGCCATCCGATATATTCTCCCACGGCTTAGCGAACATAAAGAAGGATGACTAAGCCTACCTGCAAAAAAAAAAAAGCAAACAGGGAATCAGACAATTCAGAGCTTAGTACACTTCAACAGAAGAAAAACTAAGTCACAGACGCGGCTATTGTCAAAGACTGCAACGCGGGAATCATCCGCGCAACGAAATTGTCAAAGACTGCAGACGCGGGAATGATCCGCGCAGCAAACCAAATCCCCGCGGTGACTGCAGACGCACACACAGGATTCAAACGCAGTCTAAGATTTGCATCTGCTCAGACGCCGAAAACTGCCATCTCTCTGTTGGAGGAACAGGAGTTGCAAGATTCGGGTCTGAAGCCTTCAACTCGAGTTGGAATTCATCCAAGTCAGTGGCCTTAAAACGCGAGCTTCATGAGTAAAGCCGCGGCCAAGCACCAAAGACTTCTATATTCGCGTCCAAGGAAGTTTAAGTCGGCGGCGCAAATTCCAGAAGGAATGCACCAACCACAACTTCACAAGAAGGTCCAGATGATATCTCTTTAAGGGCGTACTGAAATTCAAACTTGGTTGGATCTAAAATGTCATGGTAAGTGGGCATGGCATACCCGCAGAAGCCTCTGTTAAGAGTTGAACTATCTGCATTGAGACGCGGACGTAAAAAGTGCTCAAAGAGACGCTTCCAACCATTGAAATCACTTGACAGTGATAATCTATTGAAGAGACCAAACAGAAGCATGAAAGCTCTGGGTCATCTTCATCCACAGAGGCACCTTCATCCATGGAGGCAAACCCCTAATAGGGTCCTTGAAGGGAGAAGGCAGAGTCCCTCAGAGTACTCGTTCTCAAACAGAGCACGGTCTAAGCAGCCGCTGTTAAAGAGAAGGGGTGAGTCCTATTTATAGGCAACTCCTGATAACGGTCATTAATGGTTCATTAATTAAAACCGCCGGCCTTAATGACCGCACGACCGTCAAAGCCCAATGGGAGGCTGACGCGTGGGACGTCGCTTCGGGAAGCATCGCAGGCACTGATCTCAAACCGTCAGCGCCGGTTTTGCATTAAAGGGCATTAACGCCCAAGCCCAATGGAAAACTGACGCGTGGACATCTGCTTTGGGAAACAACGGATGACCCGGTTTCCCAATCGTCAGCGAAGACTTGACGGTCAAAGATCTCTGAGAATCTTTAAGTCAGGCTGCATTAAACGCAGATAGGGATGCCGCGTCCGGCTGCATTGAACGCAGATGGGAAAGCCGCGTCTAAGAATCTGCGTCATCTTTCTCAAATTGGAAGGCGTTCACCTGCGTTTTAAAGGAGCGTCCACATGACTCAAAGTCGCGTCCCTTCAGCAAACGGGGCCCTTTCTAAGGAAAGCACTTAGTCTATTCTGAGATTAGTGGAAAATACACAAGGCTGCGTCCCTCGCATCCGCTCAAGTCGCGTCTTCATTGACAGGACAAATTCGCGTTACTCAAAGCCGCGTTTGTCCCCACGGATCAATGCCGCGTCTCATGAACTGATGACCGCGTCTCCTTTCTCAGATCGAAAGACATCCACCCGCGTTCCAGAACAATGCCTGCGTCGCGTCCCTTCAACAAACAATGCTGCGTCCCTCGCGTCTGCTCTATCTGCGCAAGACAAATTCGCGTTTCACTCTGTGATTGACGCTGCGTCTCATCAAAAGGACTTAGTGAAATCTAAGTTCCTATGGAATGATGACCGCATCTCACTCTATGGATCAATGCCGCGTCTCATCAAGCTCGACGCGGCGTCTCATTGAAAGAACTTAGTCTTACCTAAGTTCAGTATTCACAGCCAGTGATCAGGGAGTTGAATTCATCCACAGCTAAACAAAGAAGATGGAACAAAAACTTCAAAAACTTTTATTATATCGAAAATAGTAAAAGTGGATACAAACACTCTAGTAGAGTGTCCTCTTCTTTACAAAAAAAAAGGGAAGAAGGGGAAAAGGCTAAAAGTCTTGTCCGGCAAAGAACGGATGTGCTCCCTGAGACGATGCATCTCGTGCTGACGTGCCTTCTCAGCCTCCATCATGGCTTGGACCCGCAGCTCCTCTTCAAATAAAAAGGGTTTTGCAGCCAGCTGTGCTCGCAGAGATTCCACCTGGAGGAGTGAATGATCTGGCTTCTTCAGCTCGTGCCTTCGCAGCTTGTTGCTCCTCCAGCCTCTTCCGGACAGTGGCAAGCGTCTTCTCATTTTCCGCGATCATGGCTTCCGCTTTAGCGATGGCAGACCGAGCATTGGTAATGGCGAGCTCTGTGTTTTGCCAGATGAACTCAGATTCCATTGAATCGTCAGCCAGTTTCTGACATTCAGCTTGGGAACGCTCGAGATTGCGGACCTCTTCAGCAACTTGTGCTTCCACCTCCTGTCGCTCTTGTTCCTGGGTGGCTAGGAGCCTAGTCAAGATGACCTGGGCTTCTTGAGAAGAACTAGCATTGTCCAAAGACTTTAGCTCTTTCAGGTCACTTCCCAGTCGCTCCACCAACAGCATACACGACTTGGCAAGCAAGGAGCCTCCGGTTAATTCGATGTTACCGGCCATGTTTCCGAGAAACGTCCGGGCAAAGTCAAAAGAGCTACGCCCAGACAGGATAAAATCGATGCACGATCGCATCGCGTCAAGGAACTTGCTGCACCGTTTTGCGTGTCAGGAAATCCATGGTGTCATCACCCGAGGTACTCTCCGACCCCCTTTCTATCATGAAGAAAGGGGTGCAAGCCGGCTCTTTTTGCGCGAGAGTCGTACTGGCCACTGGCACTTCCGGAAGTGTTTATCGCTGCAGGAGCCTCCACAGCTAATGATGGAGCAGTAAGCGCAACCTCTGGAAGGTCCAGAGATGTTGAATCCTTGGGCGAGCCCAGCGGAGTGGAAGTCTCCCTGGCTTCAATAGTAACCTCTTCACCCTGCAGAGTGGATTCTTCCCCAGCCTTAGGAGTTGCCTCCTCTTCCGGCAAAATTGAAGGCTCCCCAATTTCAGTAGTTGCCCTCTCTGGAATTATCTCGGCAACTGAAGCCTTGACTCCTTCGGACTGGGTCAGCTCCTTTACCGTCTCCTCGATATGCGAGGAGATCACAGCTTCAATGTCCCCGGCCGACCCTGCAGCATAAAAGAAGAATGTTAAAACATCCTCTTCAAAATGAAAAGGAAAATTAGGTCAAAAGGTGAAAAGAGTATCTTCCAGCTGTGATACCGTTGATGGCTCACCCTCGTATATTTCTTCCTCTGAGATGTGGGAGAATTTACTCGGATCAGGAAGAGCGGGTTCATCGCCGTAGTCGACCTCGTCTTCAAACTCGCTCTCCCCTGAGAGTGAGGAAGACGATAGCGCCCCGCACGAGACTTTTGCAGTCGGAGCCTTGCCACCAATTACCCCAGTGGTAGGGCTGGGGTCAACTGCCCGAGGACTGAAGATGAAGACACAAGGCCCAGGTTGCTGTGCCTCATCTCTCCCTTCATGAGCAAGTAAAAATCCGGGTTGAACTGAAATCCCCGGAATATCGACATCTCCTCCACTCATGATGTTAACCTCTAGCTGCTCATCCTCGTCAGCGGTGGTGGCTCTGTCAATGAGCTCCCCTTCCTCCGTAGACCTACGGTCTCTGCTGCTCAACCTAGGGGCACGGACTAGAGGAACATCCTCTTCAGCTATATCTTCTTCCCTCGGTACCTCAACGACAGCAGGGATGCCTTCGAATCGGGAGACTTCAGTTGTCAAGTCTCTCCGAACCTTCTTGGGAGCAGGTTCAGCAGTTGAAGCAGAGCGTTGACGATGCTTGCTTATCACCTGTCGGGTCTTTGTTGCTCGTGGCTCCGCCCTTGCTGCTTGCGACTCCTCCCTTGTTGGTCGCGGCTCCGCCCTTATTGCTCGTGGCTCCCTTCCCGACCTTCTCCCGACCTCCTTCTGGGCCTTCACGTACTGTTCGATGAGTTTCGAGGGTTTACCAGACTCTGACTTTGCCTCGAGATTTGCATTGATGCTCTCAATACATGAAGACCCGGAGCGAAGTCCGGTGACTGGTTAACCTGAGAATACCAGGTGCAGAAGCTGAAGCTCATGCGGCACTTGGACCCCTCGATAGGTAGACGGAAAGTTGCTCCCGTCCCTCCGGCCACACTATAGTACCAAGCCCGAGCACCTTCGAACAAGTTCCCTTCGAAGGCAAGTCGAGCATTGGGATTCCCGACGTACAGCTGATCGTAGCCGAATTGTCGAGCGAAACGATTCGGCATGTACGGCTCGATTGTGCATGAAGTCCCTTGCCGGAAAAGCACATATCCGGGCCGAATATTGATCAACCACCAGAAGACTCCCGCGGACAACCTCGTGAAGCCATCTGGGCCCGCGGAATCAGTAAATAGATCCCCGAAAGATGCACCAGAGATCTCGGGGAAGCAGCGATGGAGCTGGTAATTCGCAGGATCTGAAAGTCGCTTTCGGGTGTAATATATATAAAGATCACGCCAGCTCGAATCCTCCAACCGCTGTACAAAAGGGACGGAACTCTCCCTCCAACGCACTGCCGTCATCAGAGAAGGGCAGTGCATCACGTACCAAGCCATGAGGTACGTATAAGGCAGCTCGATCCGAGGGTTGGGGCGCTTCACCGTCGGATTCCCCTCTAAGTCAACATATGGCTTGCCGTGGGAGTCGACAGTTTTCGACGCCTCGCAGAAACTCTTGGTTAGCGCCCGCAACCCGCTTTGAATACCAGCCACCACGGCCGGGAGAAGGGCTATAGGGTTGCCATAGGCCAGGAGCACCGCCGGGTACACCACGTCAGCAACAATAGCTTCATGTGGCAGCGTGGGCACCATACAACGCTTTAGCCACAGCATCAAGAAGCCTGCCAACAGTGCCCTGTCGGAGATAGGGGTCCGGGCTTGATGGTGGAAGCTTTCGAAAACTAGGTCAGGGTCGAAACCGTCCTCGTTCGAAACCGTGGTGTAGAAGCCTTCAGGAGCCTGGGTGATCCTGTCTTCAATTTCCTCATCGGAGCTGGGAGCCAGTCGGGTTATCGGGTGGTCTTTCTTGTTGACACCGTTAAACAAGTAGCTGGCCCAAGATAGTTGCTTGACTCCCTGCGACCTCCAGGCGGTTAACTTACCGCAAATGTGGAAGTGACACATCACTTCCCAGTAAGTCTCGTACACCCGAGGAAACTCTTTCTTCAAGAGATGGAGCTCCTCAGTGGTCGGGACATATCCTTATAGGGAATGTCCCCTATTGCCAGCCCCGAGACCTCATGTAGCTCATGCAGTGCAAGGCCCATCTCTCCGACCGGGGTAAAGAATGTCCCCGTCAGAGGATTGTAGCGCTCCAAGACCCCGAAAAAGTATGAAAGCCTGGTGGGACACCCCACTGTACGGCCCTGACCGCCGGGTACAGTCCCACACGCTTTAGCAGATCCCCAAGATCGGTGAGGACGAAACCCACCATCCTGCCCCACCAGTAGTTCTCCGTGGAATGGACCCACCCGGGCGGACGGAAACCGGCCGGATAATCACCCTCCGCTTCATGAACGAGTTGAGGAAGGTAGTGCCAAGTTGTGGTATCTCTCCAACCGGAACCTCAGACTTGCGCGACCCAGGGAAAAGGCCGAGAAACCGACCTGTCATGGCTATCATGACGGTGTACTTTATGGGAACCCAAATCACCGAGAGTAATCTCAGGGACGTATCGAGAAAGGTCCCATTCCATCTTCCGAGGGACGGACATGTGCTGGAAGTAGGACAGCGGGAACATCCTCTCCATGTCCGGAAGAAAGAATCTTCCACCCTTTATCTGACGGAGCCATTTATAAGTTCCGTCATACGCACGATAGCCGCCATCGTTGATACGATCTCCGAAGAAGAAGGCAGGCTTCTCCAGCTTGACGTGAGCATCCGTTGTGAATGCTGCATCGGTCATAAGTACCCGAAGAGTTCTCATGTCAACATTAGAGAGCCTCTCCCTGCGATCCTGCGACTGGTCAGCAGTCACAGGGATAGTCCTTCATAGCACAAAGATCGAGTCCCGGTCAGCGCCACCCACATGTCCAAAGTGGCGCGTCTTGGCGAGTGAGGCAGAAGGATGGGGCACTACAAAAGAAAATGACACTTAGTTAGATACTTTATTAGAAGCAAAAATGCTAAGTGTTCATAACCCAGACGCAGAAGAGATACTGGACGCAGGAATTATCAAATCCGCGTCCAGACCTGCGAAACCGCGTCCAAACGCAGAAGAGATACTGGACGCAGGAATTATCAAATCCGCGTCCAGACCTGCAGGATCTGCGTCTCCACCACCAGAAGGTCATGGAATGTCCTTGGTGTCACTTCTGAGGTGCGAAAAGAAGGGAGTTATCCACCTTAACCCTTCCATCACCACAACCGCCAGAAGTTAAGGAGGGTAACTCCCTTCCTTTCATACCCCCAGATTTCTAATTGCTGGGACGCAAGTGCCGGATTCATCAAAATCGGCAGCTGATGGAACAGAACGCAAGGATCAAATCCGCGTTCTGCAAACCAAGTCCACGTCTGAACCCTTCACAATTAGAAATATTCTAAGTGAAGAATCCGAAACGCAGGACCTAATGGTGCGAGGGTCCAAACCCGCGCCTCGGTTATCAACTAAAAGACTGCGTCTGAGACCGCATCTGAGAATCAACACGAGTTATATCTTGTGTTAAAGATTCTTAGGGTTCTATGAGCTTCCGTTAATGGCGAAATCCACGCCCAACAGGCACTATACCTGGGAAAGCAGCATCCTGCGCAGAAGAAGCGCCCCTCCGGGCCTCGTCGACGGTCGCCCGTGAAGAAGATGCGGTTGGCTTGGTCTTGGGTGCCATTGTTAATCAAGAATCTGATGTGAGTATGAACAGGGGAAGAAGAACTCTGTTTCTTAAAAAACCCTAAAATAGAACGCTCAGAGAAGAAGAGGTATCTCTCCAACTGTGGCTATTTATAGGCACAAGGATTCGTAAAGATACGCGGCGTGTGACCCGATAAAAGCTGCAGCAAATCATCGCATGACGCGTAGAGCAAATCTTCGCGAAGATCATGCGTCACGACTCCACAGCGAGTCGTCATTTGACACGTGGCGCTGGTCAGTTAATGAACCAAGAAATTCGCGCGCCAAAAGGTGAAATCCTGTCGGTTCCCCAGGCCAGCTGGTGGCGTAATCATCACACGGTACAGATTCGCACCCAAGGGACGCACCTCTTCGATGGACATGCCCCGTCAGCATCTCCATAAATGCATTCGGAAGGTCGCGTCTCTCTACAAAGTCCGCGTCCGACCCAGCGGGCCCAACATCGCGTCTGCCTCATAGAAGATCAGACGCGTTTCCATTGCCAAAGGACGCACCCTACAGAAATCGCGTCTTTAAAGCAGTACTATCTCGGCTTTTTTTGAAAAGAACCTGCATTAGGCCTCCTGCCTCTGCAAAATCAGTTCAACAGTACACTGACGCAAGCAGACGACCAACCGCTCCTGGCTTAAGCACACCCGTGACAGACTAAAGCAATCGGGGAGGTTTAGACTGTGCATCTAGACACTCAACATGATCAACTCTGGTGGCTTCAAAGAGTTCAAACAGTACACTCACGAAGACCAACTTCAGATAAGATCAAACCCGGAGCATCAACAGTCCAGCCATGAAGGTAATTCAGCTAGAGTCCAAAGTATTTCGAAATCCGTCCCAGTTAACTGCGGAATATCGAAAACTTTGGAGGGGGTTCTGTAGGCTGTCCAAAAGTTACTGGAGGACAAGCTATTGAAAAGCAAAGTTTCAAGCTCTAGACGCGAGGGACTATCACCCGCGTCTCAGCATCAAGGCGCGTTGGCTCGACACCCGCTTCTCAGCATCAAGACGCGTTGGCTCGACACCCGCGTCTCAGCATCAAGGCGCGTCGGTCTGACATCCGCGTCTCAGCATTAAGGCGCGTCGGCCTGGCACCCGCGTCTCAGCATTAAGGCGCGTCGGCCTGGCACCCGCGTCTCAGCATCAAGGCGCGTTGGCTTGAAACCCGCGTCTCAGTTATAACCGCCTTGGTTAAGGGACCAATCACTGCCCACACGTAAGGGAAATCAGCTCCCATCGTGGCGTGTCTTTAGCAGGCACGTGGGTTAGTTACCGCCCATGTAGCGGGAAGTTGGCCCTCATTGTGGAGCGTTTTCAGGGGGGCACGTTCACCCCTAGGACCTCTATAAATAGCCCCGTCGCTATGAAGAAGGGGTCGAATTTTTGGGCGATCAGCAAAGAGAGAGAGAAGATCATCAGCAAAGAGAGAGAGAAGACTCTTCAGCAAGTTCGCTGCGTATGAGCTAGCTTTCGCCTACCTTCTCTTTTAGAGTTTTGGTAGACAGGACTGTGTCACTCTTTCTACCGGCCGAAAGAGGAGATCCCTGAAGGACGGTCATCTGGTCAACGGAGAACAAGATTCACTCTCCACCGCCACACACGAAGAACCCAGCACTAAACAAAGGGGGAATTCAAGATTCAATATTCTCCCTCCCTTGTAACCGGAAGGAACAGTTCTTGTTGTAATCTTTTTCATTTGATTCAAGGGAAACTTTTACCGGGTCCAACAGTAGTAGAGAAAATACTCGTCTATAGCCATGAACTGCATTGTCCAAGATTCGCTTTTGAAGACCACAAAAAGCCGACAGGAGACCGTCAAGACAAAGAAGCTCTAGAGACTTCAACAGGTCCAAATCTCAGCGACTGGCGATTCCAATACATCGACTATGCATTGTATGACATCTTTCCTGATGACCCCAAAGAGGCGACTGCCATTAGAAGGAAAGCCTCTAAATTCTACTAAAATGCGATCACAAGGATACTGTATCGCCGATCGCATGATGGGATCCTCCTCCGTTCCCTGTCACAAAAGGAAGCACAGGAAATACTCAAAGAAGTGCATGACGACATGTGTGGAGCTTGTCAGCCTGGTTCAAAGCTTGGAGATCGACTCCGAAGACTGAGGTATTATTGGCCAAAGATGATCCCTGACGCCATCGCTTACGCCAAGCAATGTCACGCCTGTCAGGTCCATGGTGACTTCATCTACCAGGCACCAGGACATCTTCACCCTACAACTTCTTCCTGGCCATTCAAGATGTAGGGAATGGACGTGATTGGCCCCATCAACCCACCTTCATCAATAGGTCAACGATTTATCTTAACTATAACCGATTACTTCTCTAAATGGGCTAAAGCTATTCCTTTGAGGGAGGTACGACATCTACGTGATCAAGTTCGTTAAACATCATGTCATTTACCACTTTGCATGCCACGATGAATTGTCCATGATAATGGGCCCCAGTTCGTCAGTCAAGCCTTTCAAAAGTTCTGCAACAAGTTTAGAATCCAGAGTGCGTCTTCAACGGCATACCATCCAGCCGCTAATGACCTTGCATAAGCTTTCAACAAGACTATTGGAAAACTTCTCAAAAAATTCGTCTCGAAAAGCCAACGTGACTGGGATGACACATTAGGTGAATGCTTATGGGCTTATCGCACGACGGTTAGAACCCCGATAAACGCTACAACCATTTTCTTTGGTATATGGGTGTGAAGCTGTACTCCTATTAGAAATCCAGATCCCATCTCTACATGTCGTCTTGACAACAGAGATGACAATGAGGAGAAGCATCGAATGCGACTCCAAGAGATGGAGACTTTAGATGATAAACGCCTGCAAACTCAACAGCAAATCGAGCTCGATCAAGCTCGAATTACCAGAGCTTTCAACAAGAAAGTCAAGGCAAACTTCAAGAAAGGCGAACTTGTCTTAGTCGTCAGAAGACCTATAGTGATGACACATAAGACAAAGGGAAATTTCAGCCCAAATGGGAAGGACCATTTGTAGTGGAGTCTGTCTACTCGAATGGAGCATATCGCCTTATAACCCCAGACGACGATACGCTCATGATGCCAATCAATGACAAATTCTTAAAGAAATACTATCCTTGGTAGCATTCTTCTCCTGATCAGATTAATACTACACCTTTGATCGAAACTTCCATGATCCAAAATGTTCAGAAGGGTCCCAAAGAAAAGCTTCTTCTTTCCTTCCTTCCTTCACTGGATCGCGTTCTAGTCAATCAGTGTGGAGCTGATCAAACGTTGGTTACATAATAATGCGTGATATAAACATTAAAGAAGAAATAAAGTGCAAGACTTCAGTTTTAATCTTATTACTCTTCTCTAGTGCATCTATGGACATCCGATGCCTCCGACGGCTAAGGATAGGAAAATGTTGGGTTTCAAGTCCAACATAAGTCTTCGACAACTCATCATGCTGAGGGGAATAGCATGGCTAGCCCAACTCAAACGGTAGTTGGTAAAGGCACACCAAATCCGTTGATAGCTGAGGATTTGCTAAAAATCCTAAGAGACTTGGTCCCATCCTCTTCTCCAAAATCTCCTACCAACTCTCACACACAGAATGGTAGGGCCACAAAAATACCTGAGTTCATTTCTCCAATGAAATGAGCTGGGACTTGTCACGTTAACAGTAAACCTCTGACAAGCCAGATTTTCCGATCCCCAGTGGATTCAGTCAAGTTAATATTAAACCTCTGACAACGAAACTCATTTAAAATCTCCGCTGTTATATTAATATTACACCTCTAATGACGAACCTCCTATGTCCCTAAAAAATCAATGATTGTCACGTTAATATTATCCTCTGACAATTTATTTTATTTTCCACCAAAGTCCCATACCAATTCTCTCCCATAGAGTGGTAGGTCCACAAGCTCAATCATTGTTAAGTTTAATACCACACCTCTAACAGTGAAAAGTTTCAATACTCCCCAATGAGTACGAAGTTCACTTGTCTCTCCCTTGCATGGAGTCACATGTCCTCAAATTACTCATATCGCAAATCAACTCTTGTCAGGTTAACACTAAACCTCTGACATTCCAAACTCTACTTGCAATTCTGATCAATAGAATGACAAGTCCTCAAAATTGCTCATCTCATAAATCAATTCTTGTCAAGTTAACACTACACCTCTGACAAATTACTGTTAAGAATATCACACCTCTAACAGTGATTAAGTTGCTGCCAAGTTCAATATTAAACCTCTGACAGTCACTTTTCCTCAGGCTTCCATATCAAAGCTGAGATGAGCGATGCTAAGTTTACATTACACCTCTAGCATCCAGTTCATTATTAGTTCAACAATACACCTATGACAATGACTTTTCCTCAGGCTTCCATATCAAAGCTGAGATGAGCGATGCGAAGTTTAACATCACACCTCTAGTATCCAGTTCATTGTTAAGTTCAACAATACACTTATGACAATGACTTTCCCTCAAACTTCCATATCGAAGTCGAGATGACTAATGCCAAATTCAAAATTACACTTCTAGCATTACCTTCACTGTCAAGTTTAACACTACACCTATGACAGTGGTATTTTCAGTTTTCTCAAACGAAACTGAAATTCTTGTAGAGATAAGTTAATATTACACCTCTAGCTCACATCCTTGTTAAGTTAATATCACACCTCTGACAAGATTTAAATTCAACCCGTTAAGTTAATATCACACTTCTAATGGTACAGATTCTTCTAAATCCCCAACGGGTCTAGTTTCACTTGTAATTCTCATCCATAGATTGGCAAGCCCACGAAAATTATTCCACTCCTGTCAAGTTAATATCATACTCTGACAGTAATTTTAAATTCCTTAAATAGAATTTTTAACTTTGACTTGCCAAGTTAAATATCACATTTCTAGAAAATCAAAAGTAACCACTTCTATTTATCTGATTTTCAACACAAAGAGAAAGTCAAGACATATAAGGAGATAGGAAAAAGTGTCACTTTTATTGATATTCAAACATATGAAAGTAATTTCAAGGTGCTCTCTTATACAATAAGATTGAATGTTACAACATAGGAGTACAAAGAAGTCTCTCTTACTCAGTGAAAGGTTGCACTCACTTTTCAAAACATTAAAGATACACGAAGTTCGTCCTCTTGACTGCGGCTAGAATAGCAGATCAACTTCCTCTGCTCTTGAGAGCAATGGTGTTTCTCAAGGTCGAAATGAATGGGAACATTCTGATTCCACCCGACCAACTGGTGCGAAGATCTTCACAAGGCCGTAATCCTTCGCTTAATAGGAAGCTCCACCACCAGAAAGTCATCCAACGAGCATGGGTTTTTTCGTCGCTGTCACTTCTTTGTGTAAGACTGGTGAAGGGAGGATCCGAGACCTTCCTCTTTCCCATGACCTTTAAAGGCGCCATACCCACTGTGACTAAGAAGAACCTGAGGTATTACTGCTGCGTCATGTCCAATAAGGCCTTGATGTGTATCAATAACCGCGTGGATCCTCCTCGCTCTTAGATAGAAGCTCTGACTTCCCGAGTGCTCGCCAATCGAATAAGCTGACCGGTCTAAATATTCTCCAATGAACCCGGCAAAGACGCTGGAACCGACACTATCAACATAGCCAGAACCTGCAAGAAACAAAAACCCAAATTTTAAAATTTTGTAAAGACGGAACAGAAAGTCAGAAGCATAAACGCGAGGCTGAAGTCATGAAATCCAGACGCAGATTTAATGGACGCAGGGATAAAAAATATGGGTCCAAACGCAGTCTAGTTTTAGACTTGCATCTGATATGTGAGATGCGAGGCATAAATCAAAGACATATATGCGGGTCTTAAAAACTGCTGATTGGGGGAAAACCTCGCACAAAAAGTGTATGTTTTGAAATCAAGATTAAAGAGTGTGCGCTTTGGCTTCCTCGATACTTCCGTTATAGCATAGAGGCTAAAACGAGTTGAATCCACAAGGACGAGAGGCGATAGAAGGTTACACGGTATACTCACGTGTATGTTAACTGTAACGCCCCGATTCCACAGATACGGGGACGTCACTGCGACGTATATACGTAGGTCAGGAGAAGCCCCCACGTATATACACCAAGCATAAGTACAAGCAAGAAATCATCAGAGTGCAACACAAAGCGTGGTATACACAAATATAAGCCAACATAAAGGTACAATACAAAGTCATCACTGTATATGATAAACCTTACACATTACATGTATCAGTTATCACAACCCAGTCCAAAGGTAAAATATACAATAGAGATACAAAAAGGCTCACGAGTAGGATGAAAATCCCGTGAGTCAAAAGGGTCAGGCACAAGGAACTGAAGCTGGGATGCCTGCTCGCTAAGGATGGCTCGATCTACGATGGATGACTCCACTCCGACCTAGCCTCGGAATCTGAATGTGCAAATCCAAGGGGTCAAGACATATAATAATAAATGAAATATAGCCAAGTGGCGAAGAGACAATGAATAGGGTCAGAACACAAGTATAGAATATAAGAACGGACATAACATAATCGTAAAGCCGGAAAATACAGGTAAAACTGATTACGAGCAAAAGTGATTATATACGCTTAAGTCACTGTCCCATGGGACTAGTACATCGAAGGAATAATCCAAACAAGGAAACCCTCATACATATACCCTTATCTCATGCCACAGGAAAATCAAACGTATAGAATCAGAGTTGCATAATATACGATAGTCAAAACGGGAATACATCGCAGGTGCAACAATAAATCCAAAACAGGAATAAGTAATAGTAAAGACCGGAATCATCACTGGAATCAAGGAAATCATAACAAGTGTTACAACTGGAAACCTAACTGGAAACATGCCTGGAACATCAAGAATCATGACAATATCCATAACAGTATCAATTCTTATTATTATTACTCGTCTGACCCATATATCTCGGTATGTGTCCAGGTGTGCACCCCAACACACATACCTCCATATATAGCTAGGCGAGGGTTGTTAACGGAAGCGGATGGAGGACTAACAGAGCTTCTTATAGTGATAAGTGGTACCCCCCCCCAACACACATACACCGGGGACCAATTTGGTGGTCCAACGGTTCCCACCGCCTGGGACCGGCTAACAGGCTCGATAATAGTTCACATACACCGGGGACCAATTTAATGGTCCAACGGTTCCCACCACCTGGGACCGGCTTGGAGGCTCAATATCCCCCATACATATATACTTTTCCATCACTATAAGTAAGGTATCATTCCGGTGTCCACCGCTTCCTGCCATACCCAATACAAGTTGTAGCTTATTAAAGACTATCAGTTTACGGGAAAGTGAACATGACAGTATAAGCCCTTCAGATTCAAGAGGTGGCCCCCATGGGTCTCAAGAGGCGGCCCCCACCTTGTGGTGTGGCACTTTGTTCCATGTGGCACTTTGTTCTGAGGGAGTGGATTCTAGAGGTGGCCCCCGTGGATTCAAGAGGTGGCCCCCCACCATGTGTATAGCGTGGCACTTTGTTCCACGTGGCACTTAGTTCCATAAAAGCAAGGCAGGGTTCCCGTAAATAAGATAATCATATAGTCATATGTATCATGCTTGGTTTAAGGGATAGCATGACAAGGTGGTGATGTATAGCAAGCAATAAACCATAACAATGAATAGA
Source organism: Agave tequilana (assembly GCA_038442645.1). Lineage (NCBI taxonomy): Eukaryota > Viridiplantae > Streptophyta > Magnoliopsida > Asparagales > Asparagaceae > Agave > Agave tequilana. The sequence continues at coordinate 74,415 of JAVJIF010029806.1, forward strand.
TAGTTGGCCGGGTCAATCGGGACATAACAATAGAGTCTAACAAGGTTGTGGCATGACAGTGGGTCAAGTGGTTACATATAAGGTGTTGTGTGATATACATGTGTTAAAAGGAAATAAATAACTGACAAGGCTATAATAAAGTAAGGCGAGTGGAAACATAGAACAACTTAGGGTTCAACGACCTCGAAGGGTCTGCCACGCATGCTATAAAATAAGGAGACAATAATATCACAGCAAGGTAAAATTACAGGAATAAAACAAGTAATTGCAATGGTCATACATAGGCATGATAAGGTGAGGTGACTGTGGTGATATACTACGAGTTATAGGTTATTTAACATGTCATGGGATGAATATACGCAATAGCAAGTCATGAGGTAATAGGAGGTACATCCATTCAGTTATATGTCCTATAGTGCTAGTATTGAAGTATGAACAAGTAGGAAATAATACACATGTAACAAGTATAGGTACCAAATTTAGAACAGAAATTAACTATGACACACAGCCAGAATTAGTCGACTAGGGGTAAGGGTTAGTCGACTAATAGGGAGCACTAGTCGACTAACAGATGTTCCAGTCGACTAGGTCAGTGATACAGAAAGTTGGGTTTTCTGGTCCAGGATGGATTAGTCGACTAGGTGGATTCAGGAGTCGACTAACATGGGTTTCCAGAGAGTTTACTAGTCGACCAGTATGTTGGGAAAGTCGACTAATACTGCGTTTTCCAGAAAAAACTAAGTTTCAGCTAAGTGTTCTAGTCGACTAGGTCTTAGGGTAAGTCGACTAATAGTGGGGAAAAACAGTGCGCAGGACGGAAATCCTGGAAGTGTGTTTGATGTCTAAATACATGGTTTTGGGTGACCTTTGTGTACGAGAAGTGTAGTTACAAGTGCTCAAAGACTAACACAAGTCTTGGTGAGCAATATGCTTACATGAGAAGGTTAGATTTGAGTATGATGACCTAAAAATAGGATTTTTAGTGTGCAAGTGTACAAGGATCTCTACCCTAATCATATGGAGTGTTAACTAGGTCTTGGTGAGTAAGGTACTCACTTGGATGGGTTGGGTTTGGAGCTTGATTCAAGAAGAAGATGGTGGCTTCAATCCATGGGTTGTGGAAGCTTGATTTGAAGATGTTGAAGCTTGGTGTTGCCTTGAGGTTGATGGTTGGAGATGAAGCTCTTGTGATGAAGCCCTAGTGAAGCCTTGAAGTCTTGAGATGGATCCTTGAAGCTAGGGTTTTGGGGTTGAGGAAGAGGGAATTTTGGGGGATTTTCTCTTGTGAAGAAATGAGAAAGAATCATGGGGAAGTTTGCAAAAGAATGGGATTTATAGGTTGGGGATTTTGTAAAGGAGATGGCAATTGTGAAGAAAGGAGGGGTTTTGGTGTAAAAGGGAAAGCATGAGGTGTCACCCTCCATGCCACTTGGCCGGCCATGGGGAGGAGAGAGTTAGTGGGGTTAGGTGAGAATGTGAGTGGGAAATGAGGTGGCAATCTAGGTGGAAATAAGGAATTTGCAAATATTAAAAAAAATGCCCGAAATTCAAGTATCTCGGAATGATCTGAAAATTTACCAAAAATCAAGAATAATGTAAAAAGACCAATAGTGAAATCCGTTCGAAGAATTACTGTATAGTTTTAAAGTTAAAAATCCCGGAATCAGTGATTTACCGACTCCGAAAGAATTTCCATAAAATCATAAAATCCTCAGAAAAAGAATATAAGTAGAAAATGTGAATCTGAGAAATAATGTCTAAAGGACTTTCTTGAAATTCCTATCTGATTGGAAATTAAAATACTGGAATCAGTCTCCTACCGACTCCAGCGGAAAATCCATAAATTCGTAAAATCTCCAGAAAAAGTGTATAAGTAAGAAATAAGATTCTAAGCAATAAAGTCTAAAGGACTATCATGAGATTTTAAACAGTTTGAGAATTAAAAATCCGGGAATCGGTCAGCGACACTGGCCGACACCGGTTTTGAAGAAATTCAATTTAATCCGAGAAAAGTCCAGAAAATCACAGAAAATCTAATATATTGGAAAATAATATTTGGAACTGAAATCGGTCAAATCAGCATACCGGAAAGACTAAATTGAATAATATACTAGGATCGGGTCTTCGGTTCAGATCAGGCCTGACTCCGAATCCGGGGATCCAGATCCAAAGCAAATAATCGTACAAATAATTCATAATATAAAATAAATACAGGGAGTAAATCAAAAAAATACGATCGGAAATCTGAACACGTAACTAAGTACGTATTCCAGGAACGGGGTATTACAATCTACCCACCTTACAAAAAATTGCGTCCTCGCAATTTCGTTAAGGGGTAAATTGGATACAAGGAGGACGAAGGCACGAATAAAGGCATCATAAAACCAAAACAGGGAGGAAGATAATTACAAGAAGGTCCGGAATTAACAATGATAGAATGACAATGGAAATAATATTAAGAAAGATAACCAACTCAAATACAAGATCTGGGGTAGTGGTTACCATGAAATCCCAAGGTTCCTGATCTGGATACTGATCCTCCCACTCTGCTGCAACACCTGAAGTCTCTGCTGTCATGGCATGAACTTGGCCTCTGCCCTGATCTGCTCTGGCTCTCATCCCCCTCTGCTGATGGTCATACCGTTGGGGTGGAAATGGAGCTCTCCGGTAAACGGGCCCTGGGTACCTCTTCAATGGCGGCGCTGGAAGTGCTGGGACTGGGCGTGCTGGAGCTGGAAGAGCTGGTCTGACTGGGGCCACATTCCCTACTCTTCTGAATGGGCAATCCCTTAGCATATGCCTCCCTGATCCACACTCTAAACATAATCTTTTGGCCACTCGACAATCACTCTTATAATGTCCGGGTCTGTGGCAGTAATTGCATACAATCGGAGAAGGAGGAGTCTGGAATGGCCTCTTCATCATCGGGCCCTGGGTTGCCCTATCCGCATCCTCCTCATCCATCCACTCAAGAGGTCTCTTCCTGGCCTGGCTCTTCATCTGATTCTCCTTCTTCTTCTCAAACCCACGCTCCACTTCTCGAGCGGTGGTGAGAACCTCTGCATATGTCTTCAGGTGATGGGGCATTAGGAACATCTGAATGTCCACCTGCAAGCCCTGCTGAAATCTGCTCGCCCGCCTCTCCTCATCCGTTACCATATAAGGGGCAAAGCGGCTCAATCTGAGAAACTCCGCGGCATACTCATCCACGGACTTACTCCCCTGCCGGAGTCTGAGGAATTGTCCTTCCATGTCCTTCTGAGCTGTGACAGGGAAGAATCTACTGTAGAAACTCTTGGAGAAGGTGTCCCAAGTGACAGGCTTCTCCAATCCGGCCTCCTCTGCTAGCCACCAAGTCCTGGCTATATCCTTCAATTGGATCTTGGCAACCTCCACTTGGTTTTCCTCTGGGACACGGGCTGCCTTCAACAAGTCCGATGTGTCTGTCAGCCACTGCTCAGCATCCAAGGGTTTCTCTCCACCCGTGAATGTAGCTGGCTGCAGCCTCCTGAAGTCTGATATGTTCCCCGGCCTCTGTCCCTTGGGTGCTGCTATCTCTTGCCGAAGAAGTTCGGTCTGCTGCTGTTGGTTCTCCATCTGCTGTTGCTGGTTTTCCATCATGGTCTGAATAATCCTCAGTAGATCCACATTCGCTCCCGCTGTTCCATTCGAAGCTGATCCAGAGTTGCTGCGACCCGACCTCCTCTCCATCGAAACTAGGAATGGATAGACTGGAAGGAGCTGGAAAAGGAAATGGAAGGATCTCAGGATATGAAGGATAGAATCAAGAAGGACCAAATGTAGAATCAAGAAGGACTAGATGACTTTGTACATTGATGTTGGCATCCGCAAATTACTAGAATTTGCTACTTGTTGTACTATGGAGGTAAGAGCCTAAGCTGAACCTAGGCTCTGATACCAACCTGTAACGCCCCGATTCCACAGATACGGGGACGTCACTGCGACGTATATACGTAGGTCAGGAGAAGCCCCCACGTATATACACCAAGCATAAGTACAAGCAAGAAATCATCAGAGTGCAACACAAAGCGTGGTATACACAAATATAAGCCAACATAAAGGTACAATACAAAGTCATCACTGTATATGATAAACCTTACACATTACATGTATCAGTTATCACAACCCAGTCCAAAGGTAAAATATACAATAGAGATACAAAAAGGCTCACGAGTAGGATGAAAATCCCGTGAGTCAAAAGGGTCAGGCACAAGGAACTGAAGCTGGGATGCCTGCTCGCTAAGGATGGCTCGATCTACGATGGATGACTCCACTCCGACCTAGCCTCGGAATCTGAATGTGCAAATCCAAGGGGTCAAGACATATAATAATAAATGAAATATAGCCAAGTGGCGAAGAGACAATGAATAGGGTCAGAACACAAGTATAGAATATAAGAACGGACATAACATAATCGTAAAGCCGGAAAATACAGGTAAAACTGATTACGAGCAAAAGTGATTATATACGCTTAAGTCACTGTCCCATGGGACTAGTACATCGAAGGAATAATCCAAACAAGGAAACCCTCATACATATACCCTTATCTCATGCCACAGGAAAATCAAACGTATAGAATCAGAGTTGCATAATATACGATAGTCAAAACGGGAATACATCGCAGGTGCAACAATAAATCCAAAACAGGAATAAGTAATAGTAAAGACCGGAATCATCACTGGAATCAAGGAAATCATAACAAGTGTTACAACTGGAAACCTAACTGGAAACATGCCTGGAACATCAAGAATCATGACAATATCCATAACAGTATCAATTCTTATTATTATTACTCGTCTGACCCATATATCTCGGTATGTGTCCAGGTGTGCACCCCAACACACATACCTCCATATATAGCTAGGCGAGGGTTGTTAACGGAAGCGGATGGAGGACTAACAGAGCTTCTTATAGTGATAAGTGGTACCCCCCCCAACACACATACACCGGGGACCAATTTGGTGGTCCAACGGTTCCCACCGCCTGGGACCGGCTAACAGGCTCGATAATAGTTCACATACACCGGGGACCAATTTAATGGTCCAACGGTTCCCACCACCTGGGACCGGCTTGGAGGCTCAATATCCCCCATACATATATACTTTTCCATCACTATAAGTAAGGTATCATTCCGGTGTCCACCGCTTCCTGCCATACCCAATACAAGTTGTAGCTTATTAAAGACTATCAGTTTACGGGAAAGTGAACATGACAGTATAAGCCCTTCAGATTCAAGAGGTGGCCCCCATGGGTCTCAAGAGGCGGCCCCCACCTTGTGGTGTGGCACTTTGTTCCATGTGGCACTTTGTTCTGAGGGAGTGGATTCTAGAGGTGGCCCCCGTGGATTCAAGAGGTGGCCCCCCACCATGTGTATAGCGTGGCACTTTGTTCCACGTGGCACTTAGTTCCATAAAAGCAAGGCAGGGTTCCCGTAAATAAGATAATCATATAGTCATATGTATCATGCTTGGTTTAAGGGATAGCATGACAAGGTGGTGATGTATAGCAAGCAATAAACCATAACAATGAATAGATAGTTGGCCGGGTCAATCGGGACATAACAATAGAGTCTAACAAGGTTGTGGCATGACAGTGGGTCAAGTGGTTACATATAAGGTGTTGTGTGATATACATGTGTTAAAAGGAAATAAATAACTGACAAGGCTATAATAAAGTAAGGCGAGTGGAAACATAGAACAACTTAGGGTTCAACGACCTCGAAGGGTCTGCCACGCATGCTATAAAATAAGGAGACAATAATATCACAGCAAGGTAAAATTACAGGAATAAAACAAGTAATTGCAATGGTCATACATAGGCATGATAAGGTGAGGTGACTGTGGTGATATACTACGAGTTATAGGTTATTTAACATGTCATGGGATGAATATACGCAATAGCAAGTCATGAGGTAATAGGAGGTACATCCATTCAGTTATATGTCCTATAGTGCTAGTATTGAAGTATGAACAAGTAGGAAATAATACACATGTAACAAGTATAGGTACCAAATTTAGAACAGAAATTAACTATGACACACAGCCAGAATTAGTCGACTAGGGGTAAGGGTTAGTCGACTAATAGGGAGCACTAGTCGACTAACAGATGTTCCAGTCGACTAGGTCAGTGATACAGAAAGTTGGGTTTTCTGGTCCAGGATGGATTAGTCGACTAGGTGGATTCAGGAGTCGACTAACATGGGTTTCCAGAGAGTTTACTAGTCGACCAGTATGTTGGGAAAGTCGACTAATACTGCGTTTTCCAGAAAAAACTAAGTTTCAGCTAAGTGTTCTAGTCGACTAGGTCTTAGGGTAAGTCGACTAATAGTGGGGAAAAACAGTGCGCAGGACGGAAATCCTGGAAGTGTGTTTGATGTCTAAATACATGGTTTTGGGTGACCTTTGTGTACGAGAAGTGTAGTTACAAGTGCTCAAAGACTAACACAAGTCTTGGTGAGCAATATGCTTACATGAGAAGGTTAGATTTGAGTATGATGACCTAAAAATAGGATTTTTAGTGTGCAAGTGTACAAGGATCTCTACCCTAATCATATGGAGTGTTAACTAGGTCTTGGTGAGTAAGGTACTCACTTGGATGGGTTGGGTTTGGAGCTTGATTCAAGAAGAAGATGGTGGCTTCAATCCATGGGTTGTGGAAGCTTGATTTGAAGATGTTGAAGCTTGGTGTTGCCTTGAGGTTGATGGTTGGAGATGAAGCTCTTGTGATGAAGCCCTAGTGAAGCCTTGAAGTCTTGAGATGGATCCTTGAAGCTAGGGTTTTGGGGTTGAGGAAGAGGGAATTTTGGGGGATTTTCTCTTGTGAAGAAATGAGAAAGAATCATGGGGAAGTTTGCAAAAGAATGGGATTTATAGGTTGGGGATTTTGTAAAGGAGATGGCAATTGTGAAGAAAGGAGGGGTTTTGGTGTAAAAGGGAAAGCATGAGGTGTCACCCTCCATGCCACTTGGCCGGCCATGGGGAGGAGAGAGTTAGTGGGGTTAGGTGAGAATGTGAGTGGGAAATGAGGTGGCAATCTAGGTGGAAATAAGGAATTTGCAAATATTAAAAAAAATGCCCGAAATTCAAGTATCTCGGAATGATCTGAAAATTTTACCAAAAATCAAGAATAATGTAAAAAGACCAATAGTGAAATCCGTTCGAAGAATTACTGTATAGTTTTAAAGTTAAAAATCCCGGAATCAGTGATTTACCGACTCCGAAAGAATTTCCATAAAATCATAAAATCCTCAGAAAAAGAATATAAGTAGAAAATGTGAATCTGAGAAATAATGTCTAAAGGACTTTCTTGAAATTCCTATCTGATTGGAAATTAAAATACTGGAATCAGTCTCCTACCGACTCCAGCGGAAAATCCATAAATTCGTAAAATCTCCAGAAAAAGTATATAAGTAAGAAATAAGATTCTAAGCAATAAAGTCTAAAGGACTATCATGAGATTTTAAACAGTTTGAGAATTAAAAATCCGGGAATCGGTCAGCGACACTGGCCGACACCGGTTTTGAAGAAATTCAATTTAATCCGAGAAAAGTCCAGAAAATCACAGAAAATCTAATATATTGGAAAATAATATTTGGAACTGAAATCGGTCAAATCAGCATACCGGAAAGACTAAATTGAATAATATACTAGGATCGGGTCTTCGGTTCAGATCAGGCCTGACTCCGAATCCGGGGATCCAGATCCAAAGCAAATAATCGTACAAATAATTCATAATATAAAATAAATACAGGGAGTAAATCAAAAAAATACGATCGGAAATCTGAACACGTAACTAAGTACGTATTCCAGGAACGGGGTATTACATTAACGGTTCTTCAATGTTTGAAAGAATGAAAAGAAAAGAAAATAAAGAATGAAAAGAGAAGTACAGTGAAATAAGAAGTGGGATGGGAAATATAGAAAAGAATGTATGTGTGGTTTTTGAGATATATTTCTAAAATAAAGTGAAAAAGAAAGAAAACCCATGACTACTAACTAGTAATGACTCCACCAACATGCTAACCTCTTAGTGATAGTTGCCTCACATGTATCCTTGGCAATCACTAGTCCTTTGTTCAAGAGCGTTTCAAAGTATGACCCATATGTAACTCATCACATCCCAACTCAACAAAACAAGTGCAAACTACACTTAAACTATGAAAAGTAAAAGTAAGTATGGAGTAAAGTAATGTTAGCTTGTTAGAGAGTTAGGAAGTTAGAGTGTTAGATCCATCATCATGAGCCATCAATGGCTCTTGCAAGAGCATGGCCAAGTAGAGGCTATTAAATTCATGTGGATTATCAAGTAAGAAGTTAGACTAGTTAGTGGTTTGTAGTTAGTTGTCATGAGAGAAAAGATTAGCTAAACATGTAAAAGGAGTTAGAGAGAATAAAGAGAGGTAAAGAGAGAACCTTTCATAGCTTGTCACCTACTATTACAATAACTCTTGCTTTCCAACTATGTATCACTCTCTCTCCTTTACAAGATCTATAAGAAATAGAAAATACAAAGGAGGAAGAAGAAGAACAACTAACCTAAACTATCCTACACTACAACATGGAGAAGAAACAACTAAAACTATCCTAAAAACTACTCAAAAACTCCTCTCCCTTGGCTTTGAAAAACCCCAGGGTATTTATAGACAAACTGGGATATCAGAGTACACGTACGGAGCCGCGCGTCAAATATTGGCACGCGGCTCCACAAGGGAGCCGCGGAAACGCGGTTATGGCCGCGTTTTCACGGCCATAGGCAGCCGCATGCGTAGCGCCTCCTGCTGCGTAGTCCACTGATGTCCCCCTGTCGGCTGGATATTCTGGTTTCTGGATTTGGGTCCCTGGTTTTGACGAAACCACTCTCCAAAGTCAATGACTATCTTTGTAGGCTTTTAATCACAATTAAATGGTGATTTTGGGTCTTCTTCTTCATTTCATGCCATGGACCTAGAAACATGTAAGAGAGGTATTATAAGCAGAATTTAACATTAAATAAAAGTGAAGATGTGGTATGAAATATGCAGTTTTTGTAATATCCCCTATTTTTTAATACCATATTATTATTTTTAAATATTTACCTGATTCTACCTGTTATCTTATTATTATTATTAATTAACTTGATTTAGTATCATTATTAGTACTGTGTATGACTTGTAGACTCTTATTGCTTATAGTTAGTTATTTTAAATTATTATTAAGGGGCAGTATTATTATTTTCATCCAAGCCCAATAAGCTCAGCCCATTCTCCTTTTCCTTTTATTTTCTTTTCCTTTTTATGCTAAAGCCCACATGAGCCAAGCCTACTTCCTTATTGTCATCTTTTTCTATTTTTCTTTAAGCCCAAAAACTAAGCCCATAAGCCCACTATCTATTTTTCTTATTCTTCATATTACTTATTTCTTTTAACTAAAGCCTAATAATCTATAACCCATTACCATTGAGATCCTTACCCATTAACCCAAAACCTAATCCCAATCCAAATCCTATCATATCAAATCTTTTCATAAATCTCAACTAATCCTAATCAAATCCTAACTACTAAATTAAGCAATTTAAATCTAACTAGAATTTAAGTTTCTAAAATCTCTAATAACCTATATAAAGACCCAAACCCTTTCTTTTTCTCTCTCTTCTACCTCAAGAGAAAACCCTAATCCAAAATCTACCTACTTCTATCTTTCCCTTCTCCTCTCCTCAAGTGGATCATGAACGTAAAGGGCTTCGAGGTACAGAGATTGAGGAGAAAGCAAGGAGAAACAACTCAAGTAAGTAGATCTAACTTGTGAAATTAATTTCAGTTTTTCTTAAAAATAAATTAAAATAAATTAGAACCAAATAAATAATTATTAATCTCAATAATCTGTTATTCAACTTATCTATACCCATATGACAAAACTCACCGTAATATATTTAATGGTTCCTAGAAATTTACCTAATATAATTTTTATATAATCATTATTTTAATACTCCACAAAATCTTGATTTGAGCAAATTGATTGTTATTCATTTTTGCATATTTTACCACATCCATACCATGCATATTGTAAATAAAAATGTGATTTTTTAATCTTTTTCTCTCTATTTTTGCAGGTCCATATTCTAATAGAGAAAAGGCCCAAAATCCCTTTAATTATCAAGAATTAAAGGAAAATAAATCAAAGCCCAAAAGAGAGCCCATAGGTTGAGGCCAGGATCTAGAGATATCCACGCGCCAGCTCAGACTTCCCGAAGGTCCACGTGGCTAACAACCTGTAACAAACTCGCACCAGAAATCTCAGCCTCAACGGCCAAGATTCTGCCGCATATCCACAGCAACTGCCGCGATTCTGCGGCAGTTACAAGGCCGTTGAGCCCGAGATTCTCTCCAACAACCTGGGTTCCAGAGGCTTCTCTTTGAGGCTATAAATACACCACCAGGGCCTTTGCAAAAAGAGGAGGACAGAGGAGAGAGGAGAGAATAGAGAAAGAGATTGTATTTTGATTTTTTCTCTAGGTTTTGTTTCTCTTAGTCTTCTTCCTCCCTAGAAATTCTGCAAAAAGAGAGATTGTGAGAGAGAGAGAAAGCTTGTGTAAATCAAGGTGTGACAACTTGTGAAGCAAGGTTTAATCCAATCTCCTTTCTCTACTTGAGCATTTTCTAGTACTTTACTTGCATTCTTTCATTCAAGCTTTACTTCAATTGCACTCTTATTCATGAATTGCTTTTCTTTTCTTGTAATGGCTAGTAGCTAAATTCTTCTACATGACTAGCTAACAACTAATCTTGCTTAACTTTTAACTCTTGGGTGAATGCAATTACTTCATCTTGCAATTGTTGAGTCTATTTTATCCATGATGAAGATGATGGGTTACTTTCATGCTTGGCAATTTCTTGTTGTAATTCTCCATATGATTCATGTGTGCCTCATTTAGAGCCTTGTCTTAGAACAAGTGCCTTGATGGAACATGGAGATGGATCACCAAACATGTGCTATTTGTTGTACAACTTCTTTACTTCAATTAATGAATGTTGTATCTTCTTCCTTAGCATCCCTTGAGTGGCAACTCTTTTGATTCCACCATTGAAAGTCTATCTTGAAGGCCTATGACATCAATAAGGCTACAAGACAAGTCCAAGTAGATTACCCTTCAATCAAGTGGGAAAGTAACTAGACCAACACGCAAGACAAATATATGCCGATGAATCAACATGAGGCAAGCATCACCCTAACGGAGATTAGTAAGTTAGCAAGTTAGTAATGTTAGCTAGTCATGGCCTTTCTCATCTAAAAGTTTTCTACAAGTTTTCATTCTTTTAGTATTAATTCCAAAGCAAATCTTGTCTTCGATTCTTTTCATTTTATTTCATAGTTTTCATTTCATGTACACACCAACCACCAATTCTTTCATTTCTTTTTCCATGTCTTTTGCATTCTTTTAAAACAAAGAAGAATCTTCGTTTTCTATCTTCACATTAAACCGTAAAGCTTCCATCGTGAGCTCTCCTTGTGGATTCGACCCGTATAGCTTGTGCTACTACGGTGATTTGGAAATGATACATCAATCATTTTAAATACATTGTGGAGTGATCAAGCACCTAAGGTTGACTCTAAACCTTCTTTCTTTTATTGAATATTTGTGCAATCTACCACACTATCCTTTTTCCTAATCAAATTTTTTGGCGCCGTTGCTGGGGAGAGCAACGGTTTTTGATTTCAAGTGAAGAACTAAACGAATCTTCTTCTCTGTTGCAGGTTACAAGTGAAGAGAACAGGAAAATTTGCATTGCAGTAACATATAAGTGGCTCTGGGCTTCTGCTCTTGAAAGCAGAAACCAGTTGCCCTCTGAATTGCCGCGATTCCACGGCCAAAGACGCGGATCCGCGGCAAGGAGGAGTGAACTACTAACCCAAATTTCTGCAGGGTTGCTTGCTCTGAAAAATACAGCTGCAATACTTAAATTCTTGTATGCTTCACCTTATGCCTGCTAATAATCAACAGTAAAAATTTTTTGTTGCAAGTTAAAAATTGATTAGACATTTGCATTTCTAGGCACGTGTCTTTTCAATTCATTTACTTTTACTGTTGAAGAGTGCTGGAGCAAGGTACGTGTGCATTGCATATTGACTAGGACTCACTCCTTGTTTGATTTTTATAGCTTTGAGTGAACCTTGTTTGTTTATAACTGTACACTTGCACCAAACTGATTTTAAGGGCATCACCCATAAATAAGATAAGGTGGGGGATTTCATCACCCTTTCCTTAGCCCGAAAATCATTTTCCAAGCACTCACAATCCCAAGCTTGTAATAAAATTTGGTAGACGTTGGCCCTAGGGACATTCGGACTCACTTAGGAGATTATCCTAAGGGGAAAAGTATTGGAAATTGACTTTTGTAAAATCAGTGTCTAGGAAAGGGATTGAGGGCCGAAAGCCCGAAGGTTGGTGGTTACTTAATTAAGGAACGTCTTTGACGGAAAACCTCCCAACAACCTTGCCCTGACCTGGCTGATTAGCTTGTGGTCAAAGTCTACACTAAACCTCCCGTGGACAGTCTAATCAGTTAGGAGTCATCTAGGTCCAGGAATCCTAGATAGCTTGATTGATTTTTCTTTTATTGTTTGTTATTTTCATTTTTCTTTTTCGCTGGTGTGATCGATGCACGTTGTTTGTGACTGTATATGCAAGAGTGGTTCCGTGATCCAAATTCTGCAAGACTTGTTAGAATTTCTACACTTGCACTTACACAACCACTTGACACAATGGAAAACAACGTTTCACTTCAAGATCGATTCTATCCAATTCGCACCTCCCTGCCATCGTGCATTCTTCTTCCTGAACCAAATAGAAATCACTTTGAGCTGAAACCGCAATTCATTAATACACTTCCCCGATTTCATGGTCTAGAGTCTGAGGACGCGTATTTCTTCATTCGAGAGTTTGAAGAAGTATGTTTAATGATGAGAATTTCCCAGTTGACCGAGGATGCTGTTAGGTTACGGTTCATACCGTTTGCACTTAAGGACATTGCTAAGAAATGGCTTTACAATCTTCCCGTCAGTTCCATATCTTCATGGGATGATTTTGTAAAAGTCTTTCTTAAGAAATTCTATCCAATCCACAAAACAGCCCTCATGTGAAAGAATATCATGCAATTCAAGCAGGAATCACACGAACCTTTCTGGAAATATTTTGAGCGTTTCAAAAACCTTCTAGCCCTATGTCCTCATCACGACATAGAGAAATGGCGTCAATGCCAGATTATCTATGACGGTCTAGATTACCAAACGAAAACCCTCCTTGAATCCATGTGCCAAGGGGAATTTTTGAAGAAAGATGAGAATCAGGGGTGGGATCTCTTTGAAGCCTTAGCTGAGAAAACGATTCAGTGGGAGTCATGCCCTGATAAACCCACTTCCACCACTTCCAGAACTGGCATGCACTCCATAGAATCCTCTATAGCTGCGGAAGCTAAGATCACACAATTGATGAAGAGGATAGAACTGCTTGAGTCAAGGGAAAATTCTGTGGTCAATCAGGTCAACCTATCACCTCTGATTAAACCGGGTTGCACCTACTGTCATGATCTCAACCATGTTTTTGAGGAGTGCCCTTTGTATCAGCCCCAATCATATCAGGAGAACACGAATGCAGCTTTTACCAGACCCCCTCACAATCCATACTCCAGCACATATAATCCGGGATGGAGAAACCATCCAAATTTTTTGTGGAGTCAGTCTGGTCCTGAGCATCATAGGCCACCAATTCCACATCCATATAATGCTCAGTCTCACCCATCCAGTTTCAATCGTAATGCACCGAATTTTCATCCATCTCAAAGTCCACCACAGTCACAACCTTATCAAAGTCCACCACACTACCAATCACAATTCCGGTCTCCATATCATCAACATCCACCCCAGAATGATTCAGAAATATCAGAGTTGAGGAAAATGTTAGAAACCTTTACGATATGAATAAAGTTCAGGTCCGAATTGGGCAATTGGCTAATTCAGTAAATGAGAGACAAAAAGGACTGTTACCAAGCCAGCCATTGCCAAATCCCAAACATGAAGACACGGGCCCAAGTCATTGTCATGCTATTCATACCCTGAGATCTGGAAAACAGATAGACAATAAGGTTTCTAGTCAATCATCCCATCCAGTACCAAAGCCAACATCTCCTGTCCCAATACAACCAGCTTCTGACAAACCATCCTCTAGTACAGAGCCATCCACTTCAAAAGCCAAGGGTAAAGAAAAGGTAGATGAGCAACCTTATAAGCCTAGTGTACCATTTCCAAATAGGCTTACAAATCACAAGTCAAATGCTCACATGGAGAAGATAAAAGAAATGTTCAACAAGGTCCAAATCAATGTCCCTCTTCTTGATGCCATACAACAAGTGCCATTATATGCCAAATTCTTGAAGGAAATGTGCACTAAGAAGAGGAAAACACAAATCCCTAAGAAAGTCTTCCTAGCATCAACCATCAGCGAGTTGCTCACTGGTCCAACTCCTGTAAAATACAAAGACCCAGGGAGCCCCACCATTTCATGCATCATAGGACAGACTACCATCAATAGGGCACTACTTGATTTAGGGGCCAGCATCAATCTCCTACCTTTGTCTGTGTACCAACAATTAGGGTTAGGCGATCTTCTCCCGAACCAAATGACCATACAAATTGCTGATCGTTCTGTCAAGAGACCCAAGGGGGAAATTCACGATGTCCTTGTCAGAGTTGGGGAGTTCATATACCCTGTTGATTTTGTAGTCCTTGAAACACAACCTGTGTCTAATTCCAATCAAAGGGCTCAAACTCCTGTCATTTTGGGACGACCATTCCTGGCTACAGCAAATGCCATAATCAATTGCCGGAATGGATCAATGAGGTTAACCTTTGGTAACATGAGTCATGAACTGAATATCTTCCACACACAGCCTCGTAAGACAAAAGATCAAACATTCGAGGTCAACTTTGTTAAAGACAATTGTGAGGAAGTAAGTGAAGATTCACAAGATGAGTCACAATTTTGTGATTCTCTTAAAATGGAAAATCCTACTGTCCGAGTACCCTTTCAAAAGGGGAAAGTTGATTTGGATATTTTCACTTTCACTGAGCCAACTGTGACTGTACCTCCAATTGACATATCCTTTGAAGACCTTTTCGCTGATGAGCTCATGTGTCTAGATGAGCCAACTCGGGGTAGGTTAACTGATTGTACACTTCCTAAGGAAAATGTTGACCTGTGTTTTGAAGAGTTGTATGGAGAGGAGCTGAAATTCCTTAACATTGGAAGTAATGAGATTCAAAGTGAAAGTGGTGATAAGGAATTTTTTAATGAACAATGTGGTAGAAGGAGGATGAATGACAACAAACAATTGAATCTGGAAACACATAGGGCTAAGAAAATAATTCAATACGTTTCCCAACTGAGCCCGCGCAAACAAACACACTGGAACGATGGGAAACGGGCCAGGGGAAAAGACCAAAAGAATAGCCTAGGCATTGGACACACTTGTAAATATTTCTTGTAAATAATTCTTTTGCACACTTTTGTAAATAAAAAAAAAGAAATAAAAAAAATGAGGGACTTATGTGCTTAAAGGAGTTTCACAACTTTTCAAATTCAAAATTCCTAGGTCTCTACATCTCTTCCCTAGGGTCAAACTCATTTTCAAGATTCCATATCCCTAGGCTTGTAAATTCACTTTTACCTAGGGCTAAAGTTGGCACTCTCATTTTATTTCCCTCCTATAAATATTCTCTACCCTACCCTCCTCCCTCAAACGCAGAACATCTCTCAGATCTAAACTCCCTATCTTAAGCGCCGCCCTCAATTCCTTTTCCCTTCCTCAGAAACCCTTTTTCTGCCGTAATCTCGCAACCAGGGCCGCGCATCTGCGGCTGTCCTGCAACAACTGGAGCTCGGCCGAATTTTCCACTGATCGATTCCTTCCTCTGGTGCCAAGATCCAGCACAATATCTTCCAGAATCTGTCACCTGTGCCTCTGAACACCCGACTTTGGATTTCCCCCACGAACTTCGGGGGCAGTTTGATCTTTCATCTCTTGATCCATTACTTTAATTTTCACTATTACACATGGCCCCAAATCTGTTTGTGGAAAAAGATTTTTCAAAAATTCTGAATGATCATGGGGGGTATGGACATATATTTGTTGATCGATTACATGCATGGAATTGGTATTCTCTGGTATATGATAACAGTGAGAATGATGCATATTACTGTCCTGACCTAGTCACTACATTTTATAATGCACTTGATCATGCATCTGTTAGTTATGAGACGTACCAATTCGTAGTCCATATGCCGTTAGGGGACATCTTTATCACAATTCCTCTCCTTGAGGAAATTACTAATGTCCCAAGTCACCCCCATCATAGCGACCCCTTGCCACTAATAGAGTACATGACAATCATGGGGGCTCGCTGCACAGAGCAGGACCGTGGGCTCAAAGCCAACACCACCTTTAGAAATGTGCACTGTGTTGGACGCTGGATCCAACGCAACATTTTAGGGCTTGAACATGCCACATCCTTTAACAGACCAGTGTTGCAAATAATTCATGATTTGATGACTCGGCAGCACACGGTCTGTTTAAATAAGGCCATCTTCCACGCAATCCTTACCAATTCCTCCCGTACTCGGGGTGCCAAATATTCCCATCCCATCCTGATTACACGTCTTTGTAGGACTTTCCTACCAGACGATATCTTTGATTCTTTTGATCGAGTGTTTGTTACTGCAGAAAGACCCACCAGTTCATATAATAGTTGTTTGCACGCGGTTTGGACACCTAGTGTCCAACCCGAAGATATACCGGTGGAATCCCCTTCGGAGGAAAGCTTAGAGGAAGAAGATGAGCCGCAATTTTGGAGGCAGGACCCCCCATCTGATTCACGTGCCTTCATGTCCACCATCTGGCGGGGCATGAAGAAGATCTTTCGGGGGCAGGTTCGTCTTAGGAAGAAGGTAGAGGAGCAATCCTCTAGGTTGGATAGTATCGAGGGTGCGCTGAGACGATCACAGTCGGCTGGACCTAGTACCACTGCTGGTCCAAAGCGACGGAGGGAGTAGCTTCATACCTTTACCTATTTCATGCATCATTTCATCTTGCATACATTGGGGACAATGCATGAGATAGGTATGGGGGGGTAGATGCTAACCTAGGATTTTTTTCATTTTCTTTTTAGGCTTTTTATTTTTAGGATTTTCACTTTCTTTTTAGGTTTTTATTTTCTTTTAGATTTTACCTTTCTTTGTAGATTTTCTATTTTCTTGTTAGATTTTACTTTTTTTTAGAAAAAAAATAATAAAAAAAAGGGAAATTCTTGATCCATGTTTAAAGAATCAAACTTAACTTTAGTGATTAAGGAAGATCTAAACTAAGATTTCTAATTATAAGTCGAAAAGAGGAGTTTTGTCAGATTTTTAGGTTAAGTAATAAAGGATAAGAAAGATTACTAGATTTTAATTCTTTCTTTAGGATATATACATTAAACATATTGAAGGATTAATCATAGACTTTGTGACTTTATTTACATATATATATATATAATAAAAAAATATATATAAAAAAATATAAATAAATAATAATTACTTAGCCACTAATTAAGCTGGTTAGTCGTGCCTCAAGAAGCATTGCTAATCACGCCTAAAGGTGGTTAAGTCCTTAAATTCCTTCGTGGCCTTTTTTACTCGAGTCCTCTAACCCGAGGGATGTTTTCTCATTTGGTGCCCTAAGACCTACTGTTTGGGAGTCATCGGTAAGAGACTCGTTACAAGGGTAAATTAGAAAGCCTAAGGATGCTAAGGAAATGTAAATAAATAAATATTGTATATATAAAAAAAAGAAGAAAAAAAAAGAAAGAAAAAAAAATGTTATATATATATTAGTAAATAAATGAACTTAGTCTAAGAAAGATCCTTCATATTTATAGATGTATATATCGTAGGATTAATGCAAAATCCGGTTTTTGATCTTTTCCCTAAAAACTTAACCTAAGATGAAAACAAAACTCCAAATAGACGCTTATAAAAGGAATGACAAGTTTAGGGTAACCTGAAACCTATAACTTAAGTGAGAATCTTTAAAACATGGATCAAAATTTTCACTAACCCTTTTATTTTTCTTTATGGATTTTGTGGGTGCAATCCGTTGAAAACCCTCAGGAGACAACACTCCTCCTCTAGAGTAACCTAGAGGTTTAACGGCTTGTTGCACGTGCTCAGTGCAATCGTGTCACCTACGAAAGTGGTGTAATAAACTAGTTAGGATTTTCTTTTTCTTTCTTTTTTGCTCAAGGACGAGCAAAAGCTAGGTATGGGGGTGTGATTGTTATTCATTTTTGCATATTTTACCGCATCCATACCATGCATATTGTAAATAAAAATGTGATTTTTTAATCTTTTTCTCTCTATTTTTGCAGGTCCATATTCTAATAGAGAAAAGGCCCAAAATCTCTTTAATTATCAAGAATTAAAGGAAATAAATCAAAGCCCAAAGAGAGCCCATAGGTTGAGGCCAGGATCTAGAGATATCCACGCGCCAGCTCAGACTTCCAGAAGGTCCACGTGGCTAACAATCTGTAACAAACTCGCACCAGAAATCTCAGCCTCAACGGCCAAGATTCCGTCGCATATACACAGCAACTGCCGCGATTCTGCGGCAGTTACAAGGCCGTTGAGCCCGAGATTCTCTCCAACAACCTGGGTTCTAGAGGCTTCTCTCTGAGGCTATAAATACACCACCAGGGCCTTTGCAAAAAGAGGAGGACAGAGGAGAGAGGAGAGAATAGAGAAAGAGATTGTATTTTGATTTTTTCTCTAGGTTTTGTTTCTCTTAGTCTTCTTCCTCCCTAGAAATTCTGCAAAAAGAGAGATTGTGAGAGAGAGAAAGCTTGTGTAAATCAAGGTGTGACAACTTGTGAAGCAAGGTTTAATCCAATCTTCTTTCTCTACTTGAGCATTTTCTAGTACTTTACTTGCATTCTTTCATTCAAGCTTTACTTCAATTGCACTCTTATTCATGAATTGCTTTTCTTTTCTTGTAATGGCTAGTAGCTAAATTCTTCTACATGACTAGCTAACAACTAATCTTGCTTAACTTCTAACTCTTGGATGAATGCAATTACTTCATCTTGCAATTGTTGAGTCTATTTTATCCATGATGAAGATGATGGGTTACTTTCATGCTTGGCAATTTCTTGTTGTAATTCTCCATATGATTCATGTGTGCCTCATTTAGAGCCTTGTCCTAGAACAAGTGCCTTGATGGAACATGGAGATGGATCACCAAACATGTGCTATTTGTTGTACAACTTCTTTACTTCAATTA
This sequence comes from Agave tequilana, assembly GCA_038442645.1. Lineage (NCBI taxonomy): Eukaryota > Viridiplantae > Streptophyta > Magnoliopsida > Asparagales > Asparagaceae > Agave > Agave tequilana. The sequence continues at coordinate 93,775 of JAVJIF010029806.1, forward strand.
ATGAATGTTGTATCTTCTTCCTTAGCATCCCTTGAGTGGCAACTCTTTTGATTCCACCATTGAAAGTCTATCTTGAAGGCCTATGACATCAATAAGGCTACAAGACAAGTCCAAGTAGATTACCCTTCAATCAAGTGGGAAAGTAACTAGACCAACACGCAAGACAAATATATGCCGATGAATCAACATGAGGCAAGCATCACCCTAACGGAGATTAGTAAGTTAGCAAGTTAGTAATGTTAGCTAGTCATTGCCTTTCTCATCTAAAGTTTTCTACAAGTTTTCATTCTTTTAGTATTAATTCCAAAGCAAATCTTGTCTTCGATTCTTTTCATTTTATTTCATAGTTTTCATTTCATGTACACACCACCACCAATTCTTTCATTTCTTTTTCCATGTCTTTTGCATTCTTTTAAACAAAGAAGAATCTTCGTTTTCTATCTTCACATTAAACTGTAAAGCTTCCATGTGAGCTCTCCTTGTGGATTCGACCCGTATAGCTTGTGCTACTACGGTGATTTGGAAAGGATACATCAATCATTTTAAATACATTGTGGAGTGATCAAGCACCTAAGGTTGACTCTAAACCTTCTTTCTTTTATTGAATATTTGTGCAATCTACCACACTATCCTTTTTCCTAATCACAAATCAAAATTCAAGTAAGTAATTTATTTTTCTCAAAATTATTTGATATAAATTGTTTATTAAAATCATGTCCATACTATGATCTCCATAAATATTTTATACATTAAAACTTAATTCCCCTAAAAATATATGTAAAGATATACCAATCATAATTTTAATTTAATTATTTTTTTAGAAGTTTTAAACAACAGATTTTCAAAAAAAGAAAAAAGAAAAAATTCAGCCCTGCTCTCAGCCAAATGGCCGAGAGCAGAACCCGACTTGCGCCCTTGGGTGCACAGTGGGATGGGCCTTCCTACTGTGCACACACTTATATTTATTTTAAAAAAAATTTTAACCGGCTCTTGGCTGGCCTGGCCTGGCCAGGTGCGGGCCAAGACTGGCCTAGACTGGGCCGGTACTGCCCAGTCAGCGGTTAAAAAAAAAAAGTATTAACAGGACAGGCCGACCATATCAGACCCAGCCTGGCCTGGGCAGACCCGGCCTGGCCTGGGCTGGCCTGGCCCAGTTCTGGCCTGGCTGGGCTGTTGGCCCAAAGGCCTATCACTCTAGTTTTGATGATGATCAACTCATGTAGTTATGATTACTAATGATCTTGTGTTTAATTAGTGACAGATTCATTATCAAGATCTTAGTAGGTGTGGAGCTTCAATAAAGGATTTAAAGACAAGTTGGAAGCTAGCACCGGTTGATTCACGAGCCTATGCATCAGAACACATCTAGAGATGAGCTCGTGGATTGTATTTGGACCAAGTCAAGAAGATGAGAAGACTTCAAGGGAAGACTTCAAGATGAAGACTTGTGTCTAGGTATAAGATTTTGTTTTTGTTTTAGAAAAAATGTAAAGGATAGATAGTTGGTGGATTGCTCAAGTCTATATCACACACACACTCTTGATAGAACTCTTGATAGAATTGCTTTCATAAAAGAATTTTATGTTAGAAAAGAATTTTATTTAGAAAAAGATTTTTCTTTGTGACAAAATATTTATCTTGGATTTTGGTATTTCACAGTTCATATCTTTAAACCAAAATCATGATTAGAGCTTTAATGTCAAAAACATAGATATTTCATATTGATTGTGTAGTGGATCATATCCATACACACTATGCTTTAAAATGAACTCAAATGTCTTGTTTTTGTATTTTGTGAAGTTATGGAAAAACAAGTTTTAGAAAAACATATTTTTAGAAAAACAGTTTTTATTGTGATTAAAACTATTTTTTAGATTTACTGTGAATTTGGGATTTTTATTAAGTTAAAAGACCTATTTCCTAATCCCTTAACTGTGCAGACCCAGAACTGGCCTGACAGGCTGGTCCGGTCGACCGGACCGGTCGACCGGACGTGCACAGACGTGCACGCCTGTGTGCACTGGAGAACGGTCGACCGTGCCGGTCGACCGCTTCAGAGAGCTTTGCTCTCAGGAAATCTCGGTCGACCGGGCCGGTCGACCGACAGAGAGTTTACTCTCTCCTCCAGTTGCGCGGTCGACCGGGACGGTCGACCGGAGGCTGCAACGGTCGGATTTTGACCGTTGCCGGTCGACCGGACCGGTCGACCGGAAGCTCTGACAGAGTCCAACGGTCAGATTTTTCTGGCCTCTATAAAAGGGGGTTTTGTCATTGTTTTGAGCGAAGATTTTTGGAAACCTTAGAGCCTGTTTTCTCATATTCATTTCAGAGGTTTTTCTCCACAAAAATAGTGAGCTAATACTTCCAATCAAAAGGGAAGATTTTATAAGAGTGTAAAAGTGATTTCTTGAGTTTTCCATCAAAGTTCTTTCCTTGATTTCTCACACTACACTTGAGCATCCATAGTTGTATCGATCCTATAGGAGAGTGTTGTAGTGAGAGTTTTTGTAGGTGATCAAGTGTTTAGATCACCAAGATTTCATCTTGTACTTTGAGGAGACGGGCAAGTGTGCTCGTGGTTGTTTAGGGTTCGGGTGCGAACTCTTGTAGCTTGAGGTGCGGCCTCGACGAGCCGGTGGGCTTGTGGTGTGTAAGGGACTTTGGGAGTCCGAGGGCTTGTAGGTGTTGCGGCACCAAGGAGAGATCCGGTTGGATCGTGCATAGTGGAAATCCTTCGTGTGTCGAAGGCGGGGATGTAGAGCAAGTGTGCTCGAACCTCGAAACAAACCCTTTGTGTTTGCGATTGCTCACTCTATCTCTCTCTCTCTCTCTCTCTCTCTCTCTCTTTGTCTCTTTATATCTTGCATTCTATTATTGTCTATCTTTATATGCTTGATATATCCTTGTGCTTAATTGTTATATAATTGCTTGGGATTGATTGTCTAACACTTGTATTCAACCAAGAGAGCCAACGCGGCACCTCAACCCATTCAAGGGGAATCTAGAGGAGTTTGTCCAGAGCCTCGCAAGGGGAATTCGGCAACACTCTTGTGTTATACATAAGTGTTTAATTAAAAGAAGTTTAATTTGGTCAACTTAGTTTTAATTCTGCATTATTTGTTCATAAGTGACCATTAGATTAGCCATCACCTATTCACCCCCCCCCTCTAGGTGAACTTACAATTGGTATCAGAGCCAAGTGCTCTTGATATTGGGTCTAACAACCTAAGAGTTAAAGATCCTCTTTTAGGCTAATCACAAGATTTGTACACACACTATGGACTTCATGTCACCACCCACCTTTGACATTCTTAACATCCAAATTTGGAAGGTTAAGATGTCTTTGTTCCTCAAAGGACTTGGCCTTAGTGTATATCTTGCCACAACTAATAAAGAATATTGCTTAAATGGTAAGAATATTGCGGCTAATGCAAAAGCCCTTCATGCTATCAAGTCAACCTAAATGATGATTATTTATCTAGGGTTTCTAATGTTGAATCGGCTTTTGTAGCTTGGAACATCATCACCTCCCTTGGCGAAAAGGACCTATACTATGCGGGGAGCGATTCGGACGTTGGAAGCGACATCTCCAACGTATGCTATATGGTCCAAGGGGATAACCCCCTTGAGGTAAACACCGAATCCGATGATGAGGATGTAGACATGTCATATGATGAGCTTGCTACCTTTTGTCATCTTGTGCTTGAAAAATATGACATGATTAAAAAGAAAAATAAAAATTTGAAAAAGGAACTTGATTGCATGCATGTAGAACATGACTCTTTTAGAAGTAACCTTGCATGTTTAGAAAAAGAAAATAAAGATTTGAAAAGTGAGAATGTTTCCCTTATGTCTAAATTAAATGATTTATGTGAAGGGAACACTATTTTGAAGGATAAGATTGATTTGGTGGAAAAACAAAAGGAAATCGTTTTTCAAGAAAATAAATCTTTAAAAAGAAAATTTGTTGAAAAAGAAAAGGATAATATTTTCAAAAGAAAAATAAAAATGATTCTTTATCTCACCATGCTTTACATGCCACAACTAATGAGATTAAGAATTTGAAAAAAAAGATAGATAATTTGAGCTCTAATTTGAGCTCATGTGCATTCAATCATATTAGATTGGAATCCTTGTTTCAAAAGAAACAAGTTCCTCATACTCATGCACATTCACATCATGCTCATGCTTATGATGCACATCATGCTCACACTCCCACTCATAAGTATGCTAAGGTGTACACATGTACACATTGTGGTCGCAAAGGCCATCTAAGAAAATTTTGTTATGAAAGGTTAAATGTTCTTATTTTTGATAAAAATAAAAATGCTTGGGTTTCTTACAAGACTAACCCCTTAGGACCCAAGAAAATATGGGTACCAAAATCCCCACCTTGTGTATTTGATGTAGGTGAGGAATCTCTCAAAACGTGAGAGATTTGGTGCCTTGATGGTCGGTGCAATTGAACTAAAATGACACATACTTGGAGCACCGCTATCAAGGAATTTTGGTGGGTCAACCACCATGCTAGGAGCTTTGGAGTTGGTAACGATTTCTAAACTCCTATTTCATTTATGCACATGCTTTTAATTTCATGTAGCATGTTCATATTTTTTTTTTTGGTACTTCATGTGGCATTTACATGCTTAAATGTAGAATGTGTCAAAACTTGCATCTATACATATATGAATAGTGAACTACAATTGACTCATACATATTTGAACTTCATGCTCATTTGTATCCACTATATGCATATGTATAGGCTAGTTTTGATGATTCGGTCATTTATACTTGTTATGCCTATCTTTGATCTTACTTCATGTATATGTGTGTTTAATTCAAATCTAATAAATGTACATGTATACCCCTTGAGTCATTTGCCTTCATGCAATATATATTGGACTCTTTTCATATTTGGGATATGTATGCATATTGTTAGAATTGGATAAATCATACATATACCATGAAGATTAGTATTTTAAATAAATAATAATAAAAAAAATGATTTTTCATGTTTTTGATTTGTACAACAAAATGTGATTTATGATCTTTTTGAGCTTGAATAACTACTTTCATAAAAGTACTATTTACATGATCTTTTGAACACTCATCTTTATGATACAAAATATTTTGAGCTTTATAGACCATGAGTGATTAAATCTTTGTGTATTTAGTATTGCTTTATGAAAGATATATGATTTGTTTTAAGATGAAAATAAGATTTTCATGAGATTCATGCTTCACTTTCTATTTTCATGAAAATACCATTTACATAACCTTTGAACACTCATCTTTTATGATAAAAGATAATTTTTGAGCTTTATGGACTATGAGTGCTTAAACTTGTATGTATTTAGTATAATTCATGAATAACATATGATTTCATGCTTGTGAAGGATCTTTAACTAGTTTTTCAAAAATTATTTATAACTAGTTATTTATTCTTCAAATTTGGTAGTGCAGAAAAATGGATCAGTAGTCCACTACAATTGCCGCGGATTCGCGGCTTTTGCCGCGTTTCTGCGGCAAAGTTGTAGGTCCAGGTGCTCTGCCTTCGAGGGCAGAGGCACTGGATAGCTATATGTGCTTTCTGCTGCTCTGTTTTTGTTTCCTGTTCTCTGTACCTGCAATAGAAAAGAAAGAATGATTAGAACGAGGAAATCGTGCCGTTCCTTCCCCGGCAACGGCGCCAATTTGTTGACTGATTTTTCCTGCACACAAAATATAATATGTTAGTTTAAGAATAGATGTGCAAGTCTCAGTTCTAATCCGCGGTAGCAAAGGCTATGCGGGTCGTGATCCTCAAGGAGGGACTGCGATGGAAGCGTTAAGCAAGTTTCTCTAAAAATTTATCTTTTTTAGTTATTTTGTTAGTCACGATGGTATTTACAATGAAAAGTGGTATTTACAATGAGTGGTAGAAAAGAATTATGGAAGATGTGGATTTAATCTATAAAAAAGAAAAGAAAAGAAAAGGAAAGAAAACTTATCTCTTTATTCTGCTTGCCTTCGATCCTTTTGCGACGACTTACTTTTTCTCAGAAGATTTGCAAGTATGGCGTATAGGATGTTCGTCGCCATAAGCCATCAAGGGATCTTCGTTGGCTAGGCAGTCTCGAAGCAATCGGATCTCATGGATTACAAGTCATCAGAGAGAAACAATGACATAGAACAAGATTAGAAAAACAAAGATAAAGCGAGAATAAAGAACAATGAAACAAGAATAAAAACAAACCAACCTCGAGCAGATTTTTATTAACAATGGGGGAAAATAAAAACTTACACCGATGTCACCTGGTACAAGTATGATTCCTTCCTCCATGAAAGCATCTCCACTCTCAGTTACAATTATACAAAATAAAAATAAAATCTAACCTAAAACCTAAACCCTAGCTTTTGGCCCTTGGCTCGCCTCTGGACGCTCTGTACGTTGCACTGCAGGGGCTATTTATAGGTGCAGAGGGAATCAGAGTCCCAGTCGAACTCCCCTACGAAATCTGGTACAGGGATAAGATCAAATTGCCGCGGAAACGCGGCTTTTGCCGCGATTCCGCGGCAATACTGTGGCATATGGCCACGCGCTTTGGCGCGTGGCTTCTCCTGGTCCGTCCATCTAGTCGCCTGCTTCTGGAAGTTTTGATCCTGGCTCTTTATGTTGGGATTTCGAGATAACTTGGTAATCAAGTTACCTTGATCTCAATTATTCCAAATCTTTTATCACGAATTTCCTTCTTATCGTTGGCTTTTATGCTCATCCTGCAAGAGTTTAGGGTTGGGTAGAATTCTATCCTTCCCTCATCTTTGATAATTGCAACTTTAGCCCTTGTATAATTGCACTTTGACACTCTGCTATTTGCACTTTTACACCTGGGCTTCAACTGTGGGCTTTTGGGCTTCATTAAGCTTTATTTATTATAAAAAATAAGAATTCGAGGCCTGCACACAATAAATTACAAATTATTAATAAATGTGCAGAATTAAATGAATAAATATGAAAATGTGATGGTAAATATGATGATAAAAATGCACTTTTCACTACCAATCATGAGTGTTCTCTTTCTTCTTCAATTAAATAAGAATTTTTTGATAAATGATTTGATATATATATATATATATATATATATATATATATATATGCTACTTGCTTTATTTCATGTGACCATCTACTTTATTTTACCTGTATGAGTACCTGTTGAAAGTACACCTAGAGGGGGGGTGAATAGGTATATGGCTAATCTAATGAACAATAATGCGGAATTAAAAACTTAATGCAACACACTTAGTGTAACCAACGAGTGTAGCCGAATCCCGGTGAAGGGCTCTGGACTAACTCCTCTGAATTCCTTTGAATAAGAACTGAGGTGCTATGTAAAGCTCTCTTGGTTAACACAAGTATGGGCACACATAAACAACACAAGCATGTATATGATATGGCAATATGATGCAATGCACAATGTAAGAGAGAGTTAGAGAAAGTGGATCAAACGCAAACAACAAGATATGTTTCGAGTTTGAGCACACAGCTCTACGTCCCCGCTTTCACACAGAAGGATTTCCACTAACTCATCCAAACAGGACTTCCCACACAGGGAACCTCCATTGAGGATTTTGGGCAAGACAATAACCGAGAGTACACAACTCCTTTCTCAAATACAACACAACCTATACACTTAGAGGCTAGGCACGAAGCCACCACAATATCAACCTCACAATAGAGGGATAGGCACTTAGCCAACAACCACAATCTCCTCTATACTTAGAGGGATTCCAAACCAATCTCCACCTCTCACTAGAGGGAGCCAAATACCACTTCCACTATAACCTCACACTTGATGGATATCAACTCAATCACCTCTCACTAAAGGGATATCACAATCAATGTAAGGTTTATTCACAACCACAAACCAATCTCTTTCTCACAAAAATAAGATCCTAATAGAAAGGATAGTAGATAAGCTCAAGTGTGAGAAATAAAGAGTTTGAAAAATAAAACACAAAGAAAAATACTTGGGAAAACAAGTTAAACAAGATTGAAATGAAGATCAAAACCAATATCCCAAATATCCTATTTTTCTTTGATTTTTCCAACCCTTTAAAACAAGTAAAGATTGATCTTTTAGCACTAAAAACTCTTTTGAAAACTTGTATAAAAACACTAGAGAAGATCAGAATATTTGGCTCTTAAAAACTTGTTGAGAAACAACTCAAATATGGGGGTATATATAGCCCCATAAAAAATCTGCCCGTTGGCAGATGAAAACGGCAGAAATGCCCTTCCGGTCGACCGGCCGGTCGACCAGCCAACGATCAAAAAATCGACCGTTGAGCCCAGCGGTCGACCGCCCGATCGACCGTGCCAGATCCAGAGAGCAACGACTCTCTGACCGGTTGACCGCCCGTCGACCGGAGCTGGATATAGAGAGCAGACTCTCTGTCCGGTCGACTGACCCGGTTGACCGGGGCCATTTCCAGAGAGCAGAGCTCTCTGGACGGTCGACCGGCCACCAGCCCAAAGCTGGCAGGCACGCTTGTGCACGTCAGTCGACCGACTATTGCTGCGGTCGACCGGTCCGATCGATCGACAGTAAGCCAGTCAGCAAAAATTGGGACTTAAAAACTTAGGTTTTTATCCTTTATAAAATCCCATAAAATCAAATAAATTCCACAAAAATCAGTTCTTGTATTATCTTTGAAATACAAACATGTGTGAAAAAATTCAACACATATTTTAAACTATTTGAACCATTTTTGTGACTTTGAAGTTTAGCCTAAAACCAAATTCTGTATTTTCCAAAACTTGTATTTTTGAAATGGAAATCCGATTTTTCCAAAACACAAGTAAATACAAAAACATGATATTTAAATAACTTTGAAGCATATAGTATATGGATAAAATCCAATATACATGAAAGAAATATATATCAATGTTTTTGATATTAAATCCGAAATAAGTTTTGTCTAAATACAAACCCAAATACATGAATAGTGTATCAAAATAAGTTTTTCTAAGTATATGAAGCATAGACGTATGTAGATCAAATCTAATATGCATTAAACCATGTAAACTTATTTTGATTCTATCTATTCATGAAAACTAAAATCGATTAAACCGAAAACCAAAACCAAAACATGAAACGTGTGTGTATTGTGAACTTGAGCATATCACACTATCTAATCTTTACAATGGATCTAAACTAAATCTTAACTAAACAAACCGAAGCCTTCTTGTAGAACGCCGTCTCCAAGTTGACTCGATCCAAACGCGATTCCCCGAGCTTGACTCCAACTGAGTGCTAGATGTGAACTTGACGCTCGAGCTCTTGAATCACCATGTGAAAGCTCCAAAACACCTTTGTTGAAGCTAATCACCTACTATTATCTTGATTAAATATTTGAAACTAAATATCACAAGATTATCAGTAAACTATAACTACATGAGTTAATCATTATCAAAACTAGAGTGGAAGGCTTCTGGACCAACAATCTCCCCCTTTTTTATGATGACAAAACTCATGAAGTTATATATACATGGATTAAAGTTAAGCTTCAAAGAAGCTCCCCCTTAACTCATGCATAGCAATAAACAATAAGATATGCAATGAATGTTAAACATGAATATGCATAACCATGCATAAAAAAATGAAATAAACATGCTCTTGATAACAAATTTTAAAATAAACATGTTCTTAAATAATTGCTCTTGATACCAATAAAAATTTCAATAAAAGCTCTTGATACCAACCAAATAAAAAAACTCTTGATACCAACAAAACAAAAGCTCTTGATACCAACAAAACAAAACAACAAATATGTTCTTGATATTAATAATATTTACCAATAATATATATGCTCTTGATACCAATATCTTTTGATACCAATAACAAACCAATATCAACAAAACATAAAACAAATGTTTTTAATAAAAACTTTAAACATGCATATATACTAAAATACTTCTCCCCCTTTTTGTCAATCATCAACAAAGGGGTTAAAGAAAAACATGTTCTTCCCTTTTTGTCAGAAACAAAAAAAATTAACAAAGGGGTACAAATAAAAGATACCAATTGAAAGATATATCAATTTAGCATGAAGGTATATAAAGAAACATCATGATATCAATATAATACCAATAGAAAAAAAACAAAACATATAGGTAATCTTGATACCAAATAAAGAATAATATCAATTTAATATTTTTGATACGAATATTGAAAATGAAAAAAATGCCAATTGAAAATACCAATTGAAAGTATTTTTCATTAGGAGCGAATGATACAAAAAAAAAATCAATATCATTTTTCAAACATTTTTTAACATAAAGTGTGGGAGTAAGATACCAAATGTAAACAAAACCAATTGAAAGGTTAAATATGAATTTTCTCCCCTTTATGAAATACCAAACAAAATGATGCATAAGCTTGTATAAGATACCAATTTAAATAATTGTCATTAAGGACTAAATCAAGCTTAGCATAACCAAATTTGTGCTCAAAGATATAAAGATATAAGTACAATCAAAACACAAATACATATATATGTATGAGAAATTGAATACCAATCGAAATTGATAATATTTGAAGTTTAAGCATACATATATAAAATCATATATGAGTATACAAAAGGAATGTCAATAGTGATGCCAATTGAAAAGATCCAATGATATCAATTGAAACTATAATGAGAATTAAGTGTATAACTCATACTTCCTACCACCCATTTCATGCATATGTTTTAAATAAATTTTCAATAATGAGCATATAAGGCATGGTCGCCCAACTAACCGCCCTTTGATGGGTAGGGGTTTTTAAAAATAAGTTTGAAAATATTATAACATATTTGAAAACTCTACCATATGAAGAATTCGAACTAGTTATATGAAAATTTTGAAAACTAGTATGAAATCCTTCAAGTAAGGAATAAAATAAGAATATATTCCATAAAACATGATAATCACTAAACCAATGTCACTCAAAATCTATATAGCACATCTAATACTCATGAAAGCATAATCATGAGAAAATATCAAGTAATATGAGTGTACAAGTTTTGTGAAAGACATAGTCATGGAAATAGGAAATTTGGCTCATTATGAAATTCCTTAAAACATGAAAATCATCAAAACTAGAATCCTTCAAGGTATATGTATGTCTTGTACAAACTAAAGTATACATACATATTCAAATATGAACGAGTCCACAAAAGTATATGCATGAAGGCAAGTGGCTCAAGGATGTATATGTATAATTATTAGTTTGGACAAAATAGACATATACATGAAGTTTAACATAAACATGAAAAATATGTCAAAAATATGAAATACAAGTCAAAATGTATGAATCATCAAAACTAGGCTATAATAGTACATCTAATGGGTAAAATGAGCATTCAAGTACGAACATATTATAATCTATTTGTGGCTCACTAGTTGTACAAGTATATATCCAAGTTTTAATGAAAACTAACATCTAAACATGTAATCAAAACATGAAGCATAGAATTCAAAACAAAACTTATATGATCATTATGTAAATGCACATGCATTAGATCTATGATATACACAATAGCTTAAACTAAAGTGAGAACACTAAATATAGGTCCATATAAATATGGGTGATCTCAAATACTAATTATGTATGTCATAGGACTAATAAACATGGCATATGGCATAATGAGCATTAAAATATGACATACTAAAAATCAACAATATGAAAAGCATGCAAACATAAATAAGAGTTAGAGATCGTTACCAAAACAAATAGGGCACATCTCCATATCGCCAAATCATGGTGGTCCTTCCACCAAACTCCCCTTGAAAGTGATGCATCTAAATTTTCCAATTTAAGCTCGGAACGCATCCACCTCAAGGCACCATCACTCTCACGTCATGTGAGAGCCCAAACCTACATCAAATAAAATAGGAGTGGTCTTTGGTACCCATACTCTTTTGGGTCCATGGGGGTTAGCTCCTTTCCTAACCCAAACAAACTTATTTGCTAAATTAGAATCATGTATCCTATCATAACAAAATTTAGCAAGGTGGCCCTTACGTCCATAATGTGTACATGTGTACACATGAGCATACATTGTGTGATGGGTGTGAACGTAAGGAGCATGTGTATGCCGTGGTTTGTGTGCATGCAAAGATGGAACTTATTTCTTTCGAAATATGGATTCCAAACGTGTATGATTCATGGCACAATGGCTCAAAGTGGAGCCCAAACAATCCACACTCTTCTTAAGCATACAAATATCATTTTCAATCATGGAAGAAGAGGTGCATGCAATTGGTATGCTAGATGATGAAGCTACAATAACATGGCAAACATGTGAATCCATATTATTTTTTAAAGAAACATTTTCTTTAAAAATCAAATCCAATTCCTTTGAAATAGAAACAATTTTCAATTTTAAAGATTCATTTTCTTTTACAACAAAATCAAGTTTTGAAGTTAAAGTTTCATTTTACTTCAAAACATCATTGCAATCATTTTTATTTTTCAAAATTTCATTTTCTTTTAGAGTAAGATCAAGTTTGGATTTCAATGAATCCCTTTCATTAGAAATCTCCACTTTCTCTTGCAAAATCAAATCTTGTTTTGAACACAAATCCTTATTTTCTTTGTTAAGTCCAAAACTTTTCTTTTTTCAAAGCCTTATATTTTTCAAGCAATTTTTCACAAACAATAGAAAGTTCTTCATTCAATGCATCGGCATCAATATATTCATCACAAGAAGAACTAGCACTATCTAGTTGAGATTCCGAATATACCTCAAGGGAGTCATTCCCTTGGACCATGTAGCATCGTTGTTCGGATTCATCCTCACTAGATTCCTTCTCCATTATGTTGGGCGTTTGAAGCTCGGAGGAGGTCAACGTGTTCCACACTGCAAAGGCGGAAACACAGTTAGAAACCAACATAAGATATTCTTTATTAAGCGTGCTTCTAAGTGCCATTAGGGCTTGTGCATTGGCCTCTATATGCTTGCTATTACAAAGATAGGATTTGTTGGTAGCGGTAAGGAAAACATGCAAGCCTAGGATTTTTAGGTACATGGACATCCTAGCCTTCCAAACAACAATGTTAGAAGTATCAAACATAGGTGGGGTCATGAAGTCCATGAGTGTGTGTAAATATAAGTGTGCAAATGTAAATCTAGATTAGCAAAACCAAGATCACACTCCTTGGTGGTTAAACCTAATATCAGGAGCGTAGGCTCTGATACCAATTGAAAGTACACCTAGTGGGGGGGTGAATAGGTGTATGGCTAATCTAATGAACAATAATGCGGAATTAAAAACTTAATGCAACACACTTAGTGTAACCAACGAGTGTAGCCGAATTCCTGGTGAAGGGCTCTGGACTAACTCTGAATTCCTCTGAATAAGGGTTGAGGTGCTATGTAAAGCTCTCTTAGTTAACACAAGTATGGGCATACACAAACAACACAAGCATGTATATGATATGGCAATATGATGCAATGCACAATGTAAGAGAGAGAGTTAGAGAAAGTGGATCAAACGCAAACAACAAGATATGTTTCGAGGTTCGAGCACACAGCTCTACGTCCCCGCCTTTACACAGAAGGATTTTCACTAACTCGTCCACACAAGACTTCCCACACAGGGAACCTCCACTAAGAATTTTGGGCAATACAATAACCGGGAGTACACAACTCCTCTCTCAAATACAACACAACCTCTATACTTAGAGGCTAGGCACAAAGCCACCACAATATCAACCTCACAATAGAGGGATAGGCACTTAGCCAACAACCACAATCTCCTCTACACTTAGTGGGATTCCAAACCAATCTCCACCTCTCACTGAGAGAGCAAAATACCACTTCCACTATCACCTCACACTTGAGGGATATCAACTCAATCACCTCTCACTAGAGGGATATCACAATCAATGTAAGGTTTACAACTTGGTGGTTTTCACAACCACAAACCAATCTCTTTCTCACAAAAACAAGATTCTAATAGAAAGGATAGTAGATAAGCTCAAGTGTGAGAAATAAAGAGTTTGGAAAACAAAACACAAAGAAAAATACTTGAGAAAACAAGTTAAACAAGATTAAAATGAAGATCAAAACCAATATCCCAAATATCCTATTTTTCTTTGATTTTTCCAACCCTTTAAAACAAATAAAGATTGATCTTTTGGCACTAAAAACTCTTTTGAAAACTTGTATAAAAATACTAGAGAACATCAGAATTTTTGGCTCTTAAAAACTTGTTGAGAAACAACTCAAATATGGGGTATATATGGCCCCATAAAAAATCTGCCCGTTGGCAGCTGAAAAGGGCAGAAATGCCCTTCCGGTCGACCGGCCGGTCAACCGGCCAACGGTCAAAAAATCGACCGTTGAGCCCAGCGGTCGACCGCCTGGTCGACCGTGCCAGATTCAGAGAGCAACGACTCTCTGGCCGGTCGACCGGAGCTGGATACAGAGAGCAGACTCTCTGTCCGGTCGACCGACCCGGTCGATCGGGGCCATTTCCAGAGAGCAGGGCTCTCTGGACAGTCGACCGGCCACCAGCCTAAAGCTGGCATGCACGCTTGTGCACGTCGGTCGACCGCACCGGTCGACCGACTACTGCTGCGGTCGACCAGCAGTAGCCAGTCAACAAAAATTGGGACTTAAAAACTTAGGTTTTTATCCTTTATAAAATCCCATAAAATCACATAAATTCCACAAAAATCAGTTCTTGTATTATCTTTGAAATAAAAACATGTGTGAAAAAATTCAACACATATTTTAAACTATTTGAACCATTTTTGTGACTTTGAAGTATATCCTAAAACCAAATTCTGTATTTTCCAAAACTTGTATTTTTGAAATGGAAATCCGATTTTTCCAAAACACATGTAAATACTGTATGACACGGGAGACACAGAATTTGCGGTAAAAGTTTTCCTTGAATCAGATGAAAAGGATTACAACAAAAACTGTTCCTTCCGGTTACAAGGGAGGGAGAATATTGAATCTTGAATTCCCCCTTTGTTTAATGCTGGGTTCTTCGTGTGGCGGTGGAGAGTGAATCTTGTTCTCCGTTGACCAGATGACCGTCCTTCTAGGATCTCCTCTTTGGCCGGTAGAAAGAGTAACTCCGCTCTGTCTACCAAAACTCTCGAAGAGAAGGTAGGCGAAAGCTAGCTCGTACGCAGAGAACTTGCTGAAGAGTTGATCTGCTTCTTTTCTCTCTATGTCGCCCTCTTGTTGCCGATTGCCAGAAGTTTGACCTTGATGCTGATCGCCCCTTCCCCCCCAAAAAATTCTCTCCTCTTCATAGTGACGGGGCTATTTATAGAGGTTTAGGGGGTGATCGTGCCCCCTAAAAGTGTTCCACGATGAGGGCCAACTTTCCCGCTACATGGGCGGTGAGCGGCGCCATAATCGGGGTGGTTGTAACCGAGACGCGGGTCTGGACCCTAGCGCCTTGAGGTTGAGACGCGGGTTTGGACCCTAGCGCCTTGAGGTTGAGACGCGGGTTTGGACCCTACGCGTCTTGGTTCTGAGACGCGGGTTCGGACTCTCGCGTCTTGAGGCTGAGATGCAGGTGTCGGCCCGCGTGCCTTAATGCTGAGACGCGGGTTTGGACTTTCGCGTCTTGATTGTCACATTTAGCCTTGCGTCTGGGTCTTGGATCTCTGCGTTTTGGTGGCTTATCTTGGTGATTTTTTTAGACAGCCTACAGAACCCCCTCCAAAGTTTTCGATATTCCGCAGTTAACTGGGACGGATTTGAAATACTTTGGATTCTAGCTGCATTTGCCTTCATGACTAGACTATTAATGCTCCAGGTTTGATCTATTCTGGAGTTGGTCTTCGTGAGTGTACTGTTGAACTCTTTGAAGCCACCAGAGTTGATCATGTTGAGTGTTTAGATACACAGTCTAAACCTCCCCGTTTGCTTTTAAGTCTGTCACGGGTGCGCTTTAAGCCAGGAGTGGTTGGTCGTCTGCTTGCGTCAGTGTACTGTTGAACTGATTTTGCAGAAGCAGGAGGCCGAACGCAGGTTCCTTTTTGAAAAGCGAAGACGAGACTGCTTTAAAGACGCGACTTCTTAGTGAGACGCGACCTTTTGGCAACGGAAACGCGACTGATCTTCATAAGGCAGACGCGATGTTCAGCTGAAGACGCGAATTTCTGAAAGACGCATCTTTTGAATATAGACGCGATTGTCTGGGCGCATTTATGGCGATGCTGATAGGGCATATCCATTGAAGAGACATGGCCGTCGGGTGCGAGTCCGTGCCACGTCATGATTGCTCTGCCAGTTGGCCTGGGGAACCGACGGGATTTCGCCTTTTGGCGCGCGGATTTTCCGGCGCATTAAATGATCCGTGCCACGTGTCGAATGACGATTCACTGCCGAGTCGTGGCGCATGGTCTCCTCTGTGCGTTAAAGTGATTTTGTTCCACGTGTCGAACAGAGATTCGCCGCAGAATCGTGGCGCATGATCTTCTCTGTGCGTTAAAGTGATTTTGTTCCACGCGTCGAACAGAGATTCGCCGCAGAATCGTGGCGCATGATCTTCTCTGTGCGTTAAAGTGATTTTGTTCCACGCGTCGAACAGAGATTCGCCGCAGAATTCATCGGGCCATACGCTGCGTATCTTCGCGAATCCTTGTGCCTATAAAAGGCCACAGCTGGGAAGATTCCTCTTCTTCTCCGAACGCACTCGCTGATAGAATTAAGAAAGAGAATTTCACTTTTCCGTTCATCTGTTTAAACTTGGATCGAATTAGCAATGGCACCCAAGACCAAGCCGACTGCTTCTTCTTCAAAGGCGACCGTCGCCGAGGCCCGGAGGGGCAGCTCCTCCTCTGCGCAGGATATTGTTCTCCAAGGTGTCCAAGGTAACTGCCTTTTAGGCGTGAATTTCGCCATAAAAGGAAGTTCAAAGAACCCTTAAGAACACACAAATTTAAATCGTGTTTGATTCCCAGACGCAGTATTTGGGTTGATAACCGAGGCGCGGGTTTGATGACCCGGTGCCATTAGGCCCTGCCTTTTGGATTCTTCACTTAGAATATTTCTAATTGTGAAGAGTTCAGACGCGGACTTGGTTCACAGAACGCGGATTTGATCCTTGCGTTCTGTTTCATCAGCTGCTGATTTTAGTGAATCTAGCGTCCGAGTTCAAGCACTTAGATATCTGGGGATGTGAAAGGAAGGGAGTTACTCTCCTTAACTTCTGGCGATTATGGTGATGGAAGGGTTAAGGTGGATAACTCCCTTCTTTTCGCACCCCAGAAGTGACATCAAGGAGAATGTGGTGGAGACGCGGATCCTGCAGGTCTGGACGCGGATTTAATAATTCCTGCGTCCAGTATCTCTTCTGCGTTTGGACGCGGTTTCGCGGGTCTGGACGCGGATTTGATAATTCCTGCGTCCAGTGTCTCTTCTGCGTTTGGATTATGAACACTTAGCATTTTTTCCTTGCTTTTGATAGAGTATCTAACTAAGTGTCCTTTTCTTTTTGCAGCGCCACACCCCACTACTTCACTTGCCAAGACGCGCCACTTTGGACATGTAGGTGGTGCTGACCGGGACTTGACCTTTGTGTTACAAAGGACTGTTCCTGTGACTACTGACAAGTCGCAGGCTCGTGAGGAGAGGCTCTCGAATGTTGACATGAGGACTCTTCGGGTGCTTATGACTGATGCAGCATTCACAACGGATGCTGGCATCAAGCTGGAGAAGCCTGCCTTCTTCTTCGGAGATCATATCCACGATGGCGGCTATCGCGTGTATGACGGAACTTACAAATGGCTCCGTCAAATAAGGGGTGGAAGATTCCTTCTTCCGAACATGGAGAGGATGTTCCCGCTGTCCTATTTCCAGCACATGTCCGTCCCTTGGAAGATGGAATGGGACCTCTCTCGATATGTCCCTGAGATTACTCTCGGTGATTTGGGCTCCCATAAAGTATACCGTCATGATAGCCATGACAGGTCAGTTATCGGCCTTTTCCCTGGGTCGCGCAAGTCTGAGGTTCCGGCTGGGGAGATACCACAACTTGGCACTACCTTCCTCAACGCATTCATGGAAGCGGAGGGTGACTATCCGGTTGGGTTCCGTGCGCCCGGGTGAGTCCGTTCCACAGAGAATTATTGGTGGGGCAGAATGGTCAGCTTTGTCCTTACCGAGCTCGGGGATCTGCTAAAGCATGTGGGACTGTACTCGGCAGTCAGAGTCGTGCAGTGGGGGATCCCTCAAAGCTCTCAGAACTTCTTCGGGGTTCTAGAGCGTTATAATTCTTTGACGGGGACGTTCTTCACTCCGGTCGGGGAGATGGGCCTCGCTCTGCACGAGCTGCATGAAGTCTCGGGATTGGCAACAGGGGACATTCCCTATGAGGAATATGTCCCAACCACTGTGGAGCTTCACCATTTGAAGAAGGAGTTTCCCCTAATATATGAGACCTACTGGGAGGTGCTATGTCACTTCCACATTTGCGGCCAGATAACCAAATGGCGGTCGCAGGGAGTCAAGCAACTGTCTTGGGCCAGTTACTTGTTCAACAACGTCAACACCAAAGACCATCTGATAACCCGATTGGCTCCCAGCTCCGATAGGGAGATTGGAGACAGGATCGACCAGGCTCCTGACAGTTTTTACACCACGGAGTCGAATGAGGACGGTTTCGACCCTGACTTGGTTTTTGAAAGCTTTCACCATCAAGCTCGGACCCCTATCTCCGATCGGGCGCTGTTGGCGGGCTTTCTAATGCTGTGGCTGAAGCGTTGTGTGGTGCCCACGCTGCCACATGAAGTTATTGTTGCTGACGTGGTGTACCCGGCGGTGCTCCTGGCTCATGGCAACCCTATAGCCCTTCTCCCGGCCATGGCGGCTGGTATTCAGAGCGGGCTGCGGGCGCTAGCTAAGAATTTCTGCGAGCCACCGAGGACTGCAGACTCTGAGGGAAAGCCGTATGTTGACTCAGAGGGGAATTCGACGGTGAAGCGTCCCAACCCTCGGGTCGAGCTGCCTTACACGTACCTCATGGCTTGGTACGTGATGCATTGCCCTTCCTTGATGACGGCGGTGCGTTGGAGGGAGAGTTCTGTCCCTTTTGTGCAGCGGTTGGAGGGTTTGAGCTGGCGTGATTCTTATATATATTACGTCCGGAAGTGCCTTTCGGACCCTGCGAACTACCAGCTCAATCGTTGCCTCCCCCAGATCCCTGGTGCTTCTTTCGGGGATCTACTTATTAATTACGCGGGCCCAGATGATTTCACGAGGTTATCCACGGGAGCCTTCTGGTGGTTGCTCAATATTCGGCCCGGATATGTGCTTTTCCG
The DNA here is from genome assembly GCA_038442645.1 of Agave tequilana. Classification (NCBI taxonomy): domain Eukaryota; kingdom Viridiplantae; phylum Streptophyta; class Magnoliopsida; order Asparagales; family Asparagaceae; genus Agave; species Agave tequilana. The sequence continues at coordinate 113,091 of JAVJIF010029806.1, forward strand.
GCAAGGGACGACATGCACCATTGAGCCATACATGCCGAATCGCTTCGCTCGATAGTTCGGCTATGATCAGCTCTATGTCGGGAACCCCAATGCTAGACTCGCCTTCGAAGGGAACCTGTTCGAGGGTGCTCGGGCCTGGTACTACAGTGTGGCTGGAGGGACGGGAGCAACTTTCCGTCTACCTCTCGAGGGGCCTAAGTGCCGTACGAGCTTCAGCTTCTGCACTTGGTACACCCAAGCCATCCAGACACCAGACTTTTTTCCAGCGTCTTCGTGTATTGAGAGCATCAATGCAAGTCTCGAAGTAAGGTCAGAGTCTGGTAAACCCTCGAAAATCATTGACCAGTACTTGAAGGCTCAGAAGGAGGCCGGGAAAAGAACGAGGGGGAAGCCACGAGCCACGGAGCCACGACCACCAAGGGCGGAGCCGCAAGCGACTAAGGCGGAGTCGCGAGCAACAAGGGCAGAGCCGCAAGCAACTAAATCTCGACAGGCGGTGAGCAAGCGGCGTCAGGGCTCTACTTCAACTGCTGAACCCACTCCCAAGAAGGTTCGGAGAGACTTGACGACCGAAGTCTCTCGACTCGAAGACATCCCTGATGTCGTTGAGCCACTGAGGGAAGAAGACATAGCTGAAGAGGATGATCATTTAATCTGCCCCCCTAGGTCGAGCAGCAAAGACCGTTGGTCTGTGGAGGAAGGGGAGCTCGTTGACAGAGCCACGACTGTTGACGAGGATGAGCAGCTAGAGGACGACATCATGAGCGGAGGAGATGTCAATATTCCGGGGTTTCGGTTCAACCCGGGTCTTCACCTGCTCGTGAAGGGAGAGATGAGGCACAACAACCTGGGTCGCCTTGTGTCTTCATTTCCAGTCCTCGGGCAGTTGACCCTAGTCCTACTACTGGGGTAATTGGTGACAAGGCTCCATCTGCAGAGGTTTCGCGCGAAGCGCTATCGTCTTCCTCACTCTCAGGGGAAAGCGATTTTGAAGACGATGTTGACTACAGTGATGAACCCGCTCCTCCTGATCCGAGTAAGTTCTCCCATATTTCAGAGGAAGAAATATATTGGGGTGAGCCGTCAACGGTATCACAGCTGGCGATTATTCCTGTTGGAGGTACTCTTTTCACCTTTCGACCTGCTTTCCCTTTTAATTTCGAAGAAGAGACCTTAACATTCTCCCTTTTATGTTGCAGGATTAGCTGAGAACGTCGAAGCCGCATCCTCCTCGCAGATCGAGGAGATGGTACAAGAGTTGACCCAGCCAGAAGGGGTTACGGCTTTAAGTTGCCGAGATAACTCCAGCAGGGGCAACTACTAATGCCGAGGAGGCTTCCACTTTGCCGGAAGAGGAGGCAACCCCTAAGGCCGGGGAAGGACCCACTTTGCAGGATGAAGGGGTTACCATTGAAGCCAGGGAGACTTCCACTCCGCAAGATTTGCCCAAGGATCCGGCATCTCCGGCCTCCCAGATGGTAAGGAAGTTCTGATATTTTAAATGTTTCGCTTTTCTCCTTTGTGGCTAATGTCGCAATAACTTACAGAGGGAACTAAGGGGGTTCAGGTAGGGAGTCCAGCGGTTGGTACCCTTCCAAGAGGCCACACAGCTCCGGTCTTGGCTGAAGCTTCTGAGGAGGTTGCGCTTGTTACTCCATCATTAGCTGTGGAGGTTCCTGCCGAGATAACACCTCCGGAAGCACCCGAGGCTACTTCTGCTCTAGCCGTATCGGTGGTCAGCACAACTCTTGTGCGAGAAGATCCGCCTTATCCCGTGACAGAAAAGGGGTCGGGAAGCTTCCCAGGTGGTGACGATATGGGGGAACTGGCACGCCAGATGGTGCAACAATTCTTTGCTTCGATGGGATCATGTATTGATCTCATCTTACGTGGAAGCAGCTCCTTCAATTTTGCCCAGACGCTTCTCAGAAATCTGGCCGAGAACGTCGAATTAACCGGAGGCCCCTCACTTGCCCAAGCGTGTTTGCGGGTGGTGGAGCAACTGGGAGACGACCTGCACGAGCTGAAGTCTTTGGAAAATGCCAGCTCTTCTAGTGAGGCCCAGGCCACCCTAACCCGGCTCTTAGCTGCTCAAGAACAAGAGCGACAGGAGGCAGAGGCACAAATAGATGCAGAGATCCGCAGCCTCGAATATTCCCAGGCTGAATGTCAGAAACTAACTGACGATTCAAGGGAATCCGAGATTGTCATGCAGAGCACGGAGCACGTCATCATCAGTGCTCGGGACACCATTGCCAAGGCTCGGGACACCATTGCCAAGGCAGAAGCTGTGCTTGCAATCAATGAGAAGAAGCTTGTTACCATTAAAGAGGAGCTTGCGGAGCAACAGGCGGCTAAGGCGCGAGCTGAAGAGAGTCTGTCTCTACATTCTTCCAGGGTGGAATCTCTGCGAGCGCAGCTGGCTGCAAAACCCTTCCTATCTGAAGAGGAGCTGCGGGTCCAGGCCATGATGGAGGCTGAGAAGGCACGTCAGATCAAGATGCATCATCTCAGGGAGCAAATCCGTTCCTTGGCGAACCAGGACGTGTAGCCTCCTTTTCTCTCTTTTTTTTTGTAAAGAAAAGGGCACTCTATTTATCAGAGTGTTTGTATCCACTTTTGATATAAAAAGGACACTTTTTGTTCCATCTTCTTTGCTTAGTTGTGGATGAATCCAACTTCTTGATCACTGGCTGTGAATACTGAACTGACTAAGTTCTTTCAATGAAACGCAGCATCGACTCGCAGCTTCTGTTCATAGGGAGACGCGGGTATCAGTTCAGAAGAACTTGGGCAGAACCAAGTTCTTTTGATGAGACACAGCGTCAATCCATAAGGAGACGCGGCCCTGAGTTCAGAAGAACTTGGGCAGAACCAAGTTCTTTTGATGAGGCGCAGCGTCAATCCATAAGGAGACGCGGCCATGAGTCCAGAAGAACTTGGGCAGAACCAAGTTCTTTTGATGAGACGCAGCGTCAATCCATAAGAAGACGCGGCCATGAGTTCAGAAGACGCGGCATCCGTCTGTAGGGAGGGACGCGAATCTGCTTCGCTGGGAAAGACGCGGATCGAACAGACGCGAGGGACGCAGCCTTGTGCATTTTCCATCAATCCCAGAATGGACTAAGTGTTCTCCTTTAAAAAGGATGCCGTTTGCTGAGGGGACGCGACTTTGCATCACGCGGACATTCCTCTAGGACGCGGGTGATCGTCATCCAATCTGGGGAGGGGACGCGAATTTTGGATACGGTTTTCTTCAGTCTGCGTCTTGGTGTAACCTCCCAGGCGTTACATACAGCCTGTCATAAAGATTTGATGTGATCTTCAAATCTCTATTGATGATCGGGAATGCAGATTTTCCGCTGTTTTCCGAAGCGGTTATCCACGCGTCGGCTTCTTATTGGTCTTGAGCGTCAATTCCCTTTAATGAGGAACCGATGCGGGTGGTTGGAGATTGGCGCCTGCGACGGTTTTCGAAGCGGCGTTACACGCGTCAGTCCCTTAGTGGATCTTGACAATCGTGCGATCATTAAGGCCGGCGGTTCAGATTAAGAGATCATTAATTGCAGTCATCGGGGCTGCCTATAAATAAAGCGCACCCTCTCCCTTCAATCCAATCTTTGGACTGTTTTCTTTTTGAGAGCGAGCGCTCTGAGAACCTTCATCTTCTTCAGAGTGTTGTCTCCATGGATGAGGATGGCTCTGTGGATGAAGATGACCCAGGGCTTGTATGCTCCTGTTTGGTCTCTTCGGGGCAGAGTGTCTCTCTGATCATCTTGCACGTCCGCGTCTGGACGCGGAGAGCCCGACTCTTGGTAGAAGCCTTTGTTGGTACGCCGTCCCGATTAGCCATGATATTTTAATCTACCACGGCCTGTACCTTGGCATCATCATTATCTGGACCCCCTCACGAAGTCTGTATTGGTGCATTCCTTCTGGAATTTGCGCCACAGAATTAAACTTCTCTGGACGCGAGTGCAGGGGTCTTTGGCACTTGGCGCTGGCTTCGTTCACAAAGCTTGCGTTTCAAAGCCACTGTCTTGGACGAATTCCAAAAAGGTTTCAGACCCGAGCCTTGCAACCCTTGTTCACTCAACGAGGAGATGGCAACTTTCGGCGTCTGTGCCTTTTCGGCGTCTGTGCTTTCGACTTGGGCGCAGAACGAGACCGCGTTTTGATTCGCGTTTGTCTCTACTGACGCAGCAGTTTGGCTCACTGCGTGGGTCATTCCCGCGTCTGCTTGGCTGACTGCGTGGATCATTCCCGCGTCTACAGTCCGCATTTGCGACTTAGTTTTTCTCTGTCGAAGCATACTAAGTTGCAGATTGTTCTGATTCTTTTTGTTTCATTTCTAGCAGGTAGGCTTGCTGGTTTGCTGGGCCCCTGGAAGGATGCTTTGGCCGGCGAACTTGTTCGATGTTCACCTATGAGAGAGTATATTATGGTCCTCGTCACCTATAAGAGAGTATATTACATCTCTGACGAGGACCCAACCCTCGCCAAGGTCTCTTCTGATCTGCTTCGCCATTCATGCCTGCTGGCAAGAGATGGTCAGGCTATGCATGACGGCGATGAGGGCTCCGGCGGTTGTGGTGGCGGATAAGATCCTCTTCCTCTCCCACTCCAGAAGTCACATCAAGGACAGTCTATGTCCGTTGGATGGCCTGCTAGGGAAAGGGACGCTCCTGAACGAAGGGTTGCAGGACTTTCTGTTGCCACCAGACCTCAAGAACACCATTGCTCTTAGCTTAGTCAGCTAGAGCGCTTTCGATGTTTACATCATGCATCGTGGTGTAACCAGCTTCTATTGTAGCCACAAAACATCGCGCACTTGGAATCAGACGCGGCTTATAAGGAGTGAGTGTAACCTCTAAGAGAGAGAGAGGGACTTCTTTGTACTCCTTAATTGTAACACTCAATCTTATTGTATAAGAGAGCGTTTTGTATCACTTTCATATGTTTGGAAATAAATAAAAGCGACACTTTTCTTTTTTCCTCTTTCCTTATCTTGAACTTTTTGTCTTAGACCCATAGAAGCAAAGAATCTCTGACTTTGTCAAAATTATGATGATAATCTCAACAAGTCAAACTTTGGAGGGAAAGATCCTATTTCAGGAACTCTCAAAGTACTGTCAGAGGTGTAATATTAACTTGACAAAGATGAAATAATTTTTAGTGGACCTGCCACTTTATAAGAGAAAGCGACAAGTAGAATTGGTACCCCCAGGGAGGGTGAACTTTTATCAAGTGTTTGGGATTAACTTGATTGGGCTCAACTGGGGATTTGAGGGAAACACTGTTGATGGTGTAGTATTAACCTAACAATGTTTTTAGGTAGACTTGTTATTCTGCTGAAGAGAATAACAAGTGGGACTAGACTCGTGGGGAATCTAGGAAAGTTTGTTACCGTCAGAGGTGTGATATTAACTTAACGGGTTGAAAGTAGTCTTGTCAGAAGTGTAATGTTAACTTGACAAGGATGTGAGTCAGAGGTGTGATATTAACTTAACTCAGAAGTGTCACTGTCATAGGTGTAATGTTTAACTTGACAATGAGGTAATGCTAGAGGTGTAATGTTGAACTTAGCATTGGTCATCTCGACTTGGACAAGGAAGTCGAGGAAAGGTCATGGCCATAGGTGTATTGTTGAACTTAGCGATGACTCAGACGCTAGAGGTGTAGTGTTAACTTGGCATCATTCATTTCCGCTTCGATGTGGAAGACTGAAGAAAAGTGACTGTCAGAGGTGTAATATTAAACCTGGCAGAAACTTGAAGTACTGCTTAGAGGTATAATGTTAACTTAAACAGTAGTTTTGTCAGAGGTGTAATATTAACTTGACAAGAATTGGCTTGAGCCGAAAACAGTTTGAGGACCTGTCATTCTATGGAGTTTTGTCAGAGGTGTAATATTAACTTGATAAGAATTGGCTGAGCCGAAAACAGTTTGAGGACCTGTCATTCTATGGATGAGAATTGACAAGTGAAAGTTTGAAGTGCCAGAGGTGTAGTGTTAACTTGGCAAATTTGAAAATTTGGTACTCCGTGTAGAGTTGACAAGCAAAATTTGTACTCGACAAGGAATATTGAAAAGTTTCCATTACCAGAGGTATAGTGTTAACTTAGTAATGGTTGTATTTTGTAGACCTACCATTCTGTGGATGAGAATTGGTAGGGAATTTTGGAGGAAGGGGTGGAGCCAAGTCCACTTAGGATTTTTAGCAAACCCTCAGCTATCAATGGATTTGAGGTGCCTTTACCAACTACCGTTTGAGTTGGGCTAGCCATGCTATTCCCCTCAGCATGATAAGTTGTCGAAGACTTATGTTGGGCTTAGAAGCCAACATTTTCCTCTATCCTTAGCCGTCGGAGGCGTCGGATCAAATGGGAACGTGTCCCTTAGGATTTTTAGCAAATCCTCAGCTGTCAACGGGTTTGAGGTGCCTTTACCAGCTACCGTTTGAGTTGGGCTAGCCATGCTATTCTCCTCAGCATGATGAGTTGTCGAAGACTTATGTTGGACTTAAAAGCCAACATTTTCCTCTATCCTTAGCCGTCGGAGGCGTCGGATATTAATGAAGCAGCCCTTCTTGTTTTGATCAGAGGTGTATTTTTAACTTGATCAGCGGAAGAATACCATCTAAGGATAGTATTTCTTCAGGAATCTGCCATTGATTGGCATCATAAGTGTATCGCCATTTGAAGTTATGAGGCGATACGACCCATTTGAGTAGACTGACTCTACCACAAATGGTCCTTCCCATTTGGGTTGGAATTTTCCTTTCGTCTTGTGCGTCATCACCATGGGTCTTCTGACGGCTAAGACAAGGTCGTCTTTCTTGAAAGTTCGTACTTTAACTTTCTTGTTGAAGGCTCTGGTGATTCGAGCTTGGTAGAGCTCGATTTGCTGTTGGGCTTGCAGACGCTTGTCGTCTAAGGCCTCCAGTTCCTGGAGTCGCTGTCGATGCTTCTCCTCTGTCGTCATCTCCGCTGTCAAGGCGACGCGTAGAGATGGAATTTGGATTTCCAGGGGAAGCACGGCTTCACATCCGTATACCAAGGAAAACGGCGTGGCCTTTGTCGGGGTTCGTACTGTTGTGCGATAGGCCCATAAGCATTCACCTAGTTTGTCGTCCCAGTCCCGTTGACTTTTCGAGACGAACTTTTTGAGAAGCTTACCAATGGTCTTGTTGAAAGCTTCTGCGAGGCCGTTAGCGGCAGGATAATATGCCGTTGAAGACACACTCTGGATTCTGAACTTAGCGCAGAATCTCTGGAATGCCTGGCTGATGAACTGGGGTCCATTGTCATGGACAATCCGCCGAGGTACACCGAAACGGTAAATAACGTGATGTTTTACGAACTTGATCACGTTGGACGACTTGACCTCCTTCAAAGGAATGGCTTCGGCCCATTTGGAGAAGTAATCGGTTATTGCTAGAATGAACCGATGTCCCTTTGATGATGGTGGGCTGATAGGACCAACCACATCCATCCCCCACATCTCAAATGGCCATGTAGAGGTCGTAGAGTGGAGGTACCCTGGTGCTTGATGGATAAAATCTCCATGTATTTGGCAAGCGTGACATCTTTTGGCATAGGCAACGGCGTCGGCAACCATCTTGGGCCAATAATAACCCAACCTTTGGAGTCGATGTGCCAATTTTGGGCCAGGTTGATGGGCTCCGCACGTACCGTCGTGGGCCTCTTTCAATACATCCTGGGCCTCCTTTGGTGAGAGGCACCGGAGAAAGATCCCGTCATGCGATCGACGATACAATGTTCGTGTAATCGCATTATAGTAAAACTTAGGGGCTTTCCTTCGAATGGCAGTCGCCTCTTTGGCGTCCTCAGGCAGGATGCCGTACAAGACATAGTCGATGTAGGGGAATCGCCAGTCTTTAAGTTCTGGACCGGTTGACGCTTCAAGTGCTTCTTCGCGGTGACGACCTCCCGTTGACTCCTGATAATCCTCGAGAGCATTTCTCGGGCAATACAGGTCGTGGCTGTAGACGAATATCTTCTCCATTGCTCCAGCTGGAAGAGCTAAGGAGGCAGCCAGGGATGCGAGTGCATCTGCGTGCGCATTTTGCCTGCGTGGTACATGGTCGATATAGAAGCTTTTAAATCCCTCGGCCATGCGGATAGTTGCATTGTAATAGGGTACCAAGTCTTCATGTCTAACTTCGTACTCCCCGCGAACTTGGCTGACGATGAGCTTGGAGTCGCCGTATGCCTCGAGATTTTTAACGCCAATCTCATCGGCGAGCTGCATCCCGATTAATAGAGCATTGTACTCCGCCACATTGTTGGAACAAGGCTCTGTTAGCGAGACAGCTCGGGGGATCACATAATTTTGTGGGGAGACAAGTACTACTCCTACCCCCGCCACTACGTGTCCCTTGGGGCTTGTCCTTGATGCACCGTCGAAGAAAAGTTGCCACACTTGACTTTCGAACGATGTCTGAGTCAGGTAGACTTCGGCCACTTCGTCTGGGAGATCCTCGTAGACTTTGGCTGCCCTCGGATCTGGGTGTTCAGCTAGGAAGTCTGCGACCGCTTGTCCCTTTATGGCTTTCTGCGGCAGAAAGTGCATATCATACTGGGATAGCAATATGGCCCATTTTGCCAGTCGGCCATTTAGCGATGAAGGTTTAGTCATAAGTAACCTCAGAGGGTTGACTTTTGATATGACATTTATAGTCTGGCCTATCAGATAGTGTCGCATTTTCTGAATGGCGAACACTAGTGCCAAACATTCCTTCTCGATCGGGTTGTACCGATGTTCGGCTCCGATCATTGTTCTACTCAGATAGTAGATTGCCTGTTCTCGTCCTTCTTCATCATTCTGAGCTAGTAGAGCTCCCAAAGAATGGTCCATTGCCCGGACGTATACCAGGAAAGGCTTTCTGGACACCTGGGCTGCAAGGACTGGTGGTTGGGTGAGGTATTGCTTGATTTCCTCGAACGCTTGTTGGCAAGCGTCATCCCAAATGAATGAGACACCCTTCTTCATCAGCTTAGCGAAGGGTTGGCATCTTCCGGAGAGGTTTGAGATGAACCTACGGATGTACGCCAATCGACCCTGTAAACCCCTAAGTTCCTTGAGGTTTCTCGGGGGTTGCATCTCTTGGATAGCGCGGACTTTCTCCAGATCCAAATGGATTCCTGTGGAAGTCACAACAAATCCTAGGAATTTGCCACTGGCTACCCCCAGGAAAGACTTGGTGGGATTCATCTTCAATTGATGAGCCCGCATGATGTCGAAGACCACCTTCAGGTCTGCTACGTGATCGCCTTTAGCGCGGCTTTTTACCGCGATGTCGTCAACATAACATTCCACCGTTTTGCGTATTTGTTGATGGAAAATGGCGTTCATGGCCCTTTGGTATGTTGCCCCTGCATTTTTCAGTCCGAAGGGCATGACGGTGTAGCAATATACCCCTAGAGGAGTCCTGAAGGAGGTGTGCTTTTCGTCGTCAGGATACATTTTGATTTGATTGTATCCTGAGAATCCGTCCATGAAGGACATTCGTTCGAATCCACAAGTATTGTCAATCATGACATCTGTGATCGGCAATGGGAATTCGTCCTTGGGGCAGGCCTCGTTTAGATCACGGAAGTCGATGCAGATCCAGATTTTCCCGTTCTTTTTGGAGACGGGGACGATGTTGGCTACCCAATCGGGATGCTGTTCTTCCCTGATGAAGCCAGAATCAATAAGTTTTCTGACTTCTGATTGAATTGCCTCCATTATTTCTGGGCGAAACCGTCGCTGCTGTTGTTTGACAGGCTTTACGTCCGGATTGATGTTGAGGCGGTGCATGGCCACTTGAGGATCAAGTCCTGGCATGTCCTCATAATTCCAGGCGAAGACGTCTATATACTCTTGTACAAGAGATATTAGATCCTTCTTCTCCGATGGTGACAGGCCGTCACTTATGAAGATGGGCTTAGGGTTAGCCTCATCTCCTAGATTGATCTGAACAACCTTGTCTTCTGTGGGTGGCTCACGCTGTTCAAAGCGGGTATCCCAAAGAGCATTTAAATGTTTGATCCATGGATCTGTATCAGATTGGATCATTTCTTCATTTCTATCTTCCAGGCGGCTTGTCGAAACCATGTTCACTGAAAGTTTCTTGAAGATGTTGCCGACACTGACATCTGACCCCCAAGATGATGTGTCTGAAGAGTGGTCGTTGTTCGACGATTCTTGAGAACCGGAGGCTGATGGGATTGGAGTTGATACATAGCCCAACCTCCTGCGCGTTCGATGATAATAATCAGGGGCCTTCCCTTTCAGCACAAACGATCGAAGCAGGGTTCTCCTTCCTTTGCCGAAGTTCAACCCGGGCTTGTTGGTTAGATCATACCCCATTTGCTTCATCATTCTGAGCGCTTTCGATTCATAATGGTCGAGCTGAGGGGATTCCTCCTGGCTTTCCGATTCTTCGCGGGGAGTTGGTTCAGACGAGATTCGCCCAAAAAGAATTGGTTTTTGGCCTTTTCGTCTTGTCGGGACCATGAATATAGATTCCTGCGCATCTCCATTATCCTGGTATGTCCCGAAAGATGATTTTACTGGTACATGCAATGATGTCAAAGCATCCATTGCCGACCAGATGTCATCGTCTATGTCGGTACTAGTATCCGACGGTATTGAATCGGATGCACACGCAGAAAAATACTCAAAGTCTAAATTCTCATTAATATACCAGCCGCCTGCGTCGTCGGTGGTATTATCAACATCGAGCTTATTCGTGCTCTTTACAAGTGGTTCCAACTTCCACAGGCACTCTTCTTGCTTGGGCTCAGTGTCAGCCTCATTACCAGAGTCTGGCACTTCCAGTTGCGGGGTTTCATCCACCGGATCCTGATATAGGAGGGAGTCCGTGAAATAATTTTCGACCCCCTTAAACAGATATCTTTCGGCAACCAACGTTTGCACCTTCCCACTCGCGTCAATGTATTTCATGACTTGGTGAAGAGTGGAGGGAACGATGGAGTTGCGGTGAATCCATGGTCGTCCCAGCAGCAGATTGTAGGAAGTGTCGGCATCGATGACGTAGCACGTCACCTCCGACTTGAGGCTCCCAATCTGGCACTTGAGCTTGATCTTCCCCATCGGACGGGTGCCATTGGCATTGAACCCGTAGATGGTTGTCTGTGTAGGGCTCAGACGGTGAGTAGGGATGCCGAGGTGTTGCATGACTCGGCGGGGCATGATGCTCAGTGCGGACCCTGGATCTACCTGAATGCGGTTCACTTCAGATGATCCGATATAACCTGTGAAGTACAGGGGCCGATCATGCTTCCCTTTAACCTGCATATCATCTGCCGTAAAGGTAATGCAGGGAGCATTCTGGGAGGTGTGGAGACAATTCTCTACATCTTCCTTCTTTGGCACCTGGGTCATAAAGACCTCAGCGTTTGCCAGTGCTTCTTGTAGAGCCTCCCTGGTCGACTTTGATAGTCTTAGAAGCTCATACAGGGTGATCCGCGCCGGGATGTTGGCCAATTGAGCCAAGACATCAAAGCGGTAAGACGTTGTGGATCCTTCCGCTATACCCTTTGAAGGGCTCGAGAGAATCGAGTCTCTTTTGTTTCTCCACTGGTGGCTTCGTGGAGGGCCTAGTTGGCTCTGCAGCCGGTTGTGGAGGGTTTGCCGCCACTTCGCCGTACTGCTTCAAGTAGGGCTGTCCTGAACGAGTCCCCGTCATTGGTTGATTGGGCTCTGCGGCCAAGACTATTGTTTCCTCTTCTGAATCAGTCAATGAGGGAACATCATCCTCTGCTTCTCGGGAGGAAGCACATACCACATGGCAGGATGAAGCTTTTGCCTTGCCTTTGGACTTCCTGTTGATTACAGTAGTCCACTGCTGGCCGTCCACTAGGTCAGGGTGGACCCACATTATTTCTCCTTGGGGCGTAGGGACGGGCACCAAGCCCTTCTCCTGCTGCTGGTGAGGGTCTGTGTTGACCACTCTTAATTCTCCCCTTGGAATAGGAGTTACCCCCGCAGGCGTTGGAGGTTATCTCCCGAACTGGAGAACCGACGTCACATTAGCCGTGACCTTCTTTTGCTCTGGTCGGAGCTTTAGCACCTCCGCGTCAATCAGAGCCTGAAGGATGTCCTTGAAGACGTAGCAGCTTTTGGTAGGATGTCCCAACATCCTGTGGTACATGCAGTAGTTGGGATTGTCGGTCTTGCCGACTTCCTCCGGGCGTCTAATTTCAGGGAGCTTCAGTCGGTTGCTCTTGTTGAGTAGCTTGAAGAGCGAATCGACATGTTCCTCCTTGAAGGAATACTGCTTGTTGGCGCGGGGTTGGCTTGAAGAGCCACTCGCCTTGGCTGGTTGAGGTTTGGTGGGAGATTTGGTCTCCGTCGCCAAATTATCCTTCCGCTTCGTCTGGAGGGAGGTGTCTGGCGCTCGCCTAGTTGACCTTTCTGGCCTAGGCTTGCCTTCTTCTGCCCTGACGCGGGCAACAATCTCCTCAGCCTGTTCACCTTGTTGGACTAATTGTTTCCAGGTGCGGCTTTCAGCAACTCCTATTTGAGCAAGGAGTGAGGTTTGGAGGTTGTGGCGGCATGTTTCCACCAGGGTGGCCTGGGTCATACCGCTTGGACACCGGAGCGCCACATTCCGAAATCTTTCCACAAAAGATTTGACGGACTCTCCCTTTCGCTGTCTCGTAGCTAACAGGGTGGGCATTGTGACCTCGGAATCATCTTCAAAGAAGCGTGTTAGGAACAGCTTCTCCAAGTCGCCCCAGTTCTTGATAGAACCTTCCGGGAGTTTCATGAACCACTCAAAGGCCAACCCTTTCAGGGTGCCGATGAATAGTCGCGCCAGGATGGCGTCATTATCTACTACATTCCCAGTTTGGGATTTGAAGTAGTAGATGTGCTGATTAGGGGACCCCTTCCCATCGAAGGCTTGGAGGGTTGGAGCCTTGAACTTAGGAGGGTACGGGACTAGATCCCACTCAGCTGGATAAGGCCGGACCACTCCAGCTTCTTGGAGGTCTTTGCGACTGGCAAGGGCATTGAGGCGTTCCTCCAATTGACTCATCTTTTTAGCATGAGCCTTCCCTGGGTCTCGGTCGCCCTTCGCTTGCGACGAGGACTTGGACGAGCCGGACGTAGATCGCCACGTTTCCTCAGAAGGTTCGGAAGATGAGTTCTCTCCCTTTCTCCCTTTGCCCTTTGACCTCCTAGGAGGAGATTTCCTCCTGTCTTCAAGCAGTTGTGCAATCGCCTGCTTGAGGGAGTCAATCGACGCCTGCTGAGAAATAATCATGTCCATTTGTGCTTTCTGGACCTGCTTTATACGTCTTGCCGTCTCCTCAGGAGTGCCTGTCATGTAGGCAGAGGTCTCCTTCTCGACGGAAGAGTTCGAAGCCCTTGATTCCGCTACGGCGGAATGAGACTCATTCACTCTAACGCCGTGGGCTAAGGCATTATAGTCAATTGGGGGAATGGCCCCCGTCCGGGTGCGAGTGTGTCGATACACCCCTTCCGGTTCAGAGTCAGACTCGGACTCGTCTGAGCTGACTGCAAGTTGTTTCCCCTTGCTCCTGCTTGTCATGTTCGCAGTAAGCTCCGGGTATTCAACGTAAGAGAAGACTCTCCTTCTATGGGAGCGCCTTCTTTTGGCTGACGGGGGAATCGAGGTCAGCTGCCTAACTAAGGACTGCTGGTGCACACTCGACCCGCAACGGCACTCCGCAAGCATGGAGATAAGCCGTTGACAGCAGCAAGATGAAGTGACCTGGTGGGCACTTCTTTTCTTTGTCAGATAATCCCTCAAATCCATGGAAGAGGGATCAAAGAGACTAGCCTCACAGCGTCGAAGACAGGAGGCATCCATGTGCTGTGCCGAATGGACGCAGACTTCAGGGACACGGTTTCCGCGTCGTGACTGTGGAACGCGCGTCTGGCGTCTCTGTTGAGGTGAGACGCGAGTATCGCGTTGCTGCCTGGTGCGTCCGGGCTGAGACGCGTGAGAGAGGGTGGGCTGCAGGGCGCCTCGTCTCTGGGCGCGTGCTTCTTGCGTTAGACGAGACGCAGAAGCTTCGCTTTGGCGTTTGGTAAGCTGGTCTTCAGGGGACTCAACTTGAGGAGTTACGCGCTTGGGCCGCCAAACGCGGATTTGACGTACTGGATGTGATGCGGGCAAGGCGCGAGACTGTACGTCGCGCCTAGCCTCAGTTGGACAACCAACGGTTCCAACTTGCGGCTGATGCGCACGTCTCCTCTGTCGACGCTCAGCGTTTCGATTGCGTCGAGGAGGTGGAGAGAAACCAACAACATCCTGATGTTGAACATCAGGGAGTTTAACCACGCGGGTCTCCTGAGAAACGTTGACGCGGGTTTTCTGTGCGCCGGAGTTGGTCGCAGCAGCAACTGTGCTTGGGATCACGCGGGCCTTCTGAGAGGCGTTGACGCGTGAACTTTGCTGGGCACAGTGGGCAGCAGCAGCGGCGCCCAAGAGAGCTTCAGGTCGGGCTTCGGGGCCATTCCCCGCCGAGACCCTGCGACAGACGCGGGTCTTTGGGCTCTTGGAGCCAGAAGAGAGAAACTCTTCATATTTCGCCTGGTCGAACTCGACAACGAGCGATTCGACCATCTTCCCCTTACGGAGGACGTCATCCTGCGCCACGATCTGTTCGTCAGTGACGAAAGATGTTCCCCAGCGGAGTCGCCATCTCTTGTATGACACGGGAGACACAGAATTTGCGGTAAAAGTTTTCCTTGAATCAGATGAAAAGGATTACAACAAAAACTGTTCCTTCCGGTTACAAGGGAGGGAGAATATTGAATCTTGAATTCCCCCTTTGTTTAATGTTGGGTTCTTCGTGTGGCGGTGGAGAGTGAATCTTATTCTCCGTTGACCAGATGACCGTCCTTCTGGGATCTCCTCTTTGGCCGGTAGAAAGAGTAACTCAGCTCTGTCTACCAAAACTCTCGAAGAGAAGGTAGGCGAAAGCTAGCTCGTACGCAGAGAACTTGCTGAAGAGTTGATCTGCTTCTTTTCTCTCTATGTCGCCCTCTTGTTGCCGATTGCCAGAAGTTTGACCTTGATGCTGATCGCCCCTTCCCCCCAAAAAAATTCTCTCCCTCTTCATAGTGACGGGGCTATTTATAGAGGTTTAGGGGGTGATCGTGCCCCCTAAAAGTGTTCCACGATGAGGGCCAACTTTCCCGCTACATGGGCGGTGAGCGGCGCTATAATCGGGGTGGTTGTAACCGAGACGCGGGTCTGGACCCTAGCGCCTTGAGGTTGAGACGCGGGTTTGGACCCTAGCGCCTTGAGGTTGAGACGCGGGTTTGGACCCTACACGTCTTGGTTCTGAGACGCGGGTTCGGACTCTCGCGTCTTGAGGCTGAGATGCAGGTGTCGGGCCCGCGTGCCTTAATGCTGAGACGCGGGTTTGGACTTTCGCGTCTTGATTGTCACATTTAGCTTTGCGTCTGGGTCTTGGATCTCTGCGTTTTGGTGGCTTGTCTTGGTGATTTTTTAGACAGCCTACAAATACAAAACATGATATTTAAATAACTTTGAAGCATATAGTATATGGATAAAATTCAATATACATGAAAGAAATATATATCAATGTTTTTGACATTAAATCTGAAAATAAGTTTTGTCTAAATACAAAACCCTAATACATGAATAGTGTATCAAAATAAGTTTTTCTAAGTATATGAAGCATAGATGTATGTAGATCAAGTCTAATATACATTAAATCATGTACACTTGTTTTGATTCTATCTATTCATGAAAATTAAAATCGGTTAAACCGAAAACGTAAACCAAAACATGAAACGTGTGTGTGTTGTGAACTTGAGCATATCACACTATCTAATCTTTACAATGGATCTAAACTAAATCTTAACCAAACAAACCGAAGCCTTCTTGTAGAACGCCGTCTCCAAGTTGACTCGATCCAAACGCGATTCCCCGAGCTTGACTCCAACCGAGTGCTAGATGTGAACTTGACACTCGAGCTCTGGAATCACCATGTGAAAGCTCCAAAACACCTTTGTTGAAGCTAATCACCTACTAATATCTTGATTAAATATCTGAAACTAAATATCACAAGATTATTAGTAAACTATAACTACATGAGTTAATCATCATCAAAACTAGAGTGAAAGGCCTCTGGGCCAACACCTGTATCATTTCATGTGATCACTTACTTGCATTCCTTCATGAGACATTGGTTAAGACTTTGCCACTAAGACTCACCTGGATGACATTTGTGACCATTTATCTGATGACCATCATGTTCATGTTATCTAATTACTGGGAAAAATATTTTTAGACGGTAACAATCTCGTCCTATTTATCATGTTCACCGACATATATATATCATGTTATACATGTATCACGATTTTACTTATGATGTTGTTACTGTTATCATTACCGAGTTATCCCTGTAAATTTAGGTAACATGTATATTAATAATCTTGACAACTAAATTAAACAACTTATACTGGGATTGGGGAAATTGATGGAGGAGACAACGTCTGTATTTTGGGTGGACCTAGGATTTAGGTTGCGCAGCCGAAAGAGGGCTCCACTGTAGGGTTCCCGTGGGGTGACTGGCACCCCGTCCTGTTCCTATTATACATGTTATACATGTACCTGTTCCTGTTATACATGTTCCTGACTACCTTGTGGTAGGTCCTTGTTCAACGCCAGGAGTCCAGGCCGTGGTCCCGGGTATGCACGGGACCCACCTAAAACACAGACAACGTCTCTAACCGATCAGTTTCAATAACTAAGGACCTCGATTGGCACGTGTAATGGGCGTAGTATGGGATGTGTCTATTACATGTGGCAATTGGTGTTCGCTGACATAATTAGTAATAATAAACTGTTAAAGTATTGTGACTAACCGTGATCACCCGACTGTAATACATGTATAAATTATGACAGATATATGATCGTACACGTGACCAGATTTATATACCAGACTAGTGACATATGCTAGGTTACACATATTAGCATGAGTGGTTTCCTTTTTATTATGATGTCAGTTATATATTGTTCATGACTTTATTCTTTGTATTGGTTATCTTGTTATCTTTTATTTCAGTTATCATATTGTTATTACTTACATTACTTTTCATGCACGAGCATTCCTCTTTACACACACACACACACTTATTAGGTCGCTTCTGATGACCCTGGATTCACACGTCCAGGGTATTGGATATTTTCTTATATTGTTCAGGTATTCGTGTGATCGTACGCATTGCGAGGAGCTAGAGTCTCTCTTTTCTTGATTATAGGTATTCTTGCTATTTTATTCATGTTATTTCCTGATTCTATCTTTATCGCATCCAGTTGCCATTTTCTTTCCTTTATTCATTTGTTATCATTGTGCTAGATATTTATATGTCATATTGCAGTGATATTGATTTATCGTAGTAGATTTTGTAGCTTGTTCAGGTTACTTTAGGCTTAGCGTGTATGCGTGGGGTACTTCCTCGCGTATATACGTCGCCGACCTTCGTCGCGACTCTGTTTTCACGTATTTTGGGAAGCTGGGTGTGACAGGGTTTTCTTGGTATCAGAGCCAGGTTCAACATAAAAAGAGAACCTGGATCTTACTGGTAACTTAAAATAAGTTATATTTGTACTGCAATATACATATACTATTCACATGATGATACTGAGTCCACTTGAGAATCAATCGTCCTTCCCTTCTAAATCCATTTCTTGAATCTCTTGATGTCTCAGATTTCAACATTCCTTCTGGAGCGATCTATATTTTTCTTGTCTATTCCTATCTTTCATCTCTGTTCTATCCTCCTAATTTTGACTCTTGGGACTGGCCTTTGGACCTGATCGATGGCAGGGATCAGAGCGCGCAGCGGAAGCGTGGTGGGCTTATAACGCATCGAGAAGCGACGTGAAAGACGAGAAGATAATATCAACATCAGTTATTCTTTTTATTTTCTCAAATTGCTTAATATCTATTTCTTAACTTTAATCTTCTATTCATTCCCCGCTTTATTGAAATTTCGAGAACGAAATTTTTATTAAGGTGGGTAGAATGTAATATCTCCTATTTTTTAATACCATATTATTATTTTTAAATATTTACCTGATTCTACCTGTTATCTTATTATTATTAATTAACTTGATTTAGTATCGTTATTAGTACTGCGTATGACTTGTAGACTCTTATTACTTATAGTTAGTTATTTTAAATTATTATTAATGGGTAGTATTATTATTTTCATCCAAGCCCAATAAGCTCAGCCCATTCTCCTTTTCCTTTTATTTTCTTTTCCTTTTTATGCTAAGCCCACATGAGCCAAGCCTACTTCCTTATTTTCATCTTTTTCTATTTTTCTTTAAGCCCAAAAACTAAGCCCATAAGCCCACTATCTATTTTTCTTATTCTTCATATTACTTATTTCTTTTAACTAAAGCCTAATAATCTATAACCCATTGCCATTGAGATCATTACCCATTAACCCAAAACCTAATCCCAATCCAAATCCTATCATATCAAATCTTTTCATAAATCTCAACTAATCCTAATCAAATCCTAACTACTAAATTAAACAATTTAAATCTAACTAGAATTCAAATTTCTAAAATCTCTAATAACCTATATAAAGACCCAAACCCTTTCTTTCTTTTCTACCTCAAGAGAAAACCCTAATCTAAAATCTCCCCACTTCTATCTTTCCCTTCTCCTCTCCTCACGTGGATCATGAACGAAAAGGTCCTAGAGGTACCGAGATTGAGGAGAAAGCAAGGAGGAACAACTCAAGTAAGTAGATCTAACTTGTGAAATTAATTTCAGTTTTTCTTAAAAATAAATTAAATTAAATTAGAACCAAATAAATAAATTATTAATCTCAATAATCTGTTATTCAACTTATCTATACCCATATGACAAAACTCACCGTAATATATTTAATGGTTCCTAGAAATTTACCTAATATAATTTTATATAATCATTATTTTAATACTCTACAAAACCTTGATTTGAGCAAATCAAAATACAAGTAAGTAATTTATTTTCTCAAAATTATTTGATATAAATTGTTTATTAAAATCATGTCCATACTATGATCTCCATAAATATTTTATACATTAAAACTTAATTCCCCTAAAAATATATGTAAAGATATACCAATCATAATTTTAATTTAATTATTTTTTTAGAAGTTTTAAACAACAGATTTTCAAAAAAAGAAAAAAGAAAAAAAATTTTCAGCCCTGCTCTCGGCCAAATGGCCGAGAGCAGAACCCGACCTGCGTCCTTGGGTGCACAGTGGGATGGGCCGGCCCACTGTGCACACCCTTATATTTATTTAGAAAATTTTTTTTTTTACCCGGCCCTTGGCTGGCCTGGCCTGGCCAGGTGCGGGCCAACACTAGCCTGGACTGGGCCGGTACTGGCCCAGTCAGCGGTTAAAAAAATATATATATTAACGGGCCAGGCCGACCAGATGAGACCCGGCCTGGCCTGGGCTGTTCTGGCCGGGCTGGGCTACATAGTTAGGCCCAGAGAAAAAAAAAGAGAGAAAAAAGGAATTTAGGACCAGGCCTGGGCCTGGCCTGGTCCAGCCCGGGCCTGGAAATAGGCCTGGGCCTGGGCTGTTGTGTTTAAAAAAAAAAAAGAAAAGAAAAAAAGAAAGAAAGAAAGAGATAAAGAGAGAGGTGAATTTGCATATTAAAATAAAATAGCTAAAAATATCAAAAAAAGGAAAAAAATATAAACAGTAATCTACAATTCTTCTACTTTCTATGATAAAAATTTTAGACCAATAGCAATATAAAATAATTCAAATCAACTACTTAAAGTCATTGTCCTTGATGGTAAATTTACACCCGTTAAATATTCTAATGATTTAAAGCCTATTAAAAATCCAATATTAGAAGATTTAAAATTAGTCAAATTAAATCTATTAATTTCATGTAATCCAGAGGATCATACTCCCAACCTTAAGTTAATTAACCAAGATTAAATAAATAAAAGATCCTAACAATTTCTATTGAAATACTTTATGTAGAATTATCAGGATTCTAGGATTTGCAGTGCTTTGGATTGTGATCTAGCTCAGCTGAGTGTCACTTCTTTGTTTAATTTTATTAAATTTTATTGTGAGTGTTTCACTTCTTTGTTTAATTTTATTTAAATTGTGTTGTCAATGTTTTCTTTTCCTTCTATAATTCTATTTTGTGAGTGTTCTCTTTCTTCTTCAATTAAATAAGAATTTTGTGATAAATGATTTGATATATATATGCTACTTTCTTTATTTCATGTAACCATCTGCTTTAGTTTACCTGTATGAGTACCTGTATCATTTCATGTGATTACTTACTTGTATTCCTTCATGAGACATCGGTTAGGACTTTGCCACTAAGACTCACCTGGATGACATTTGTGACCATTTATCTGATGACCATCATGTTCATGTTATCTAATTACTGGGAAAAAAATTATTAGACGGTGTATCACGATTTTACTTATGATGTTGTTACTGTTATCATTACCGAGTTATCCCAGTAAATTTAGGTAACATGTACATTAATAATCTTGACAACTAAATTAAACAACTTACACTGAGATTGGGGAAATTGATGGAGGAGACAACGTCTGTATTTTGGGTGGACCTAGGATTTAGGTTGCGCAGCCGAAAGAGGGGTCCACTGCAGGGTTCCCGTGGGGTGACTGGCACCCTGTCCTGTTCCTGTTATACATGTTATACATGTACCTGTTCCTATTATATATGTTCCTGACTACCTTGCGGTAGGTCCTGATTCAGCGCTAGGAGTCTGGGCCATGGTCCCGGGTATGCACGGGACCCACCTAAAACACAGACAATGTCTCCAACCGATCAGTTTCAATAACTGAGGACCTCGATTGGTACGTGTATTAGGCGTAGTATGGATGCGTCTATTACATGTGGCAATTGGTGTTCGCTGACATAATTAGTAATAATAAACTGTTAATGTATTGTGACTAACCGTGATCATCCGACTGTATATACATGTATAAACTATGATAGATATATGATCGTACACATGACCAGATTTATATACCAGACTAGTGACATATGCTAGGTTACACATATTGGCATGAGTGGTTTCCTTTTTATCATGATGTCAGTTATATATCATTCATGACTTTATTCTTTGTATTGGTTATCTTGTTATCTTTTATTTCAGTTATCATGTTGTTATTGCTTACATTACTTTTCATGCACGAGCATTCCTCTTTACACACACACACTCATTAGGTCGCTTCTGACGACCCTGGATTCGCACGTCCAGGGTATTGGACATTTTCTTATATTGTTCAGGTGTTCATGTGATTGTACGCGTTGCGAGGAGCTGGAGTCTCTTTTTTCTTGATTATTGGTATTCTTGCTATTTTATTCATGTTATTTCCTGATTCTATCTTTATCGCATCCCGTTGCCATTTTCTTTCCTTTATTCATCTGTTATCATTGTGCTAGATATTTATATGTCATATTACAGTGATATTGATTTATCGTAGTAGATTTTATAGCTTGCTCAGGTTACTTTAGGCTTAGCGTGTATGCGTGGGGTATTTTCTCGCGTATATACGCCGCAGACCTTCGTCGCGACTCCGTTTCCACGTATTTTGGGAAGCGGGGCGTGACAGTTTTAGAGACTAATCAACCGCCTGAGGTAACTTCAAGATAAAGAGTTCGCCACACTCGCGTCTGAGATGCAGGGCTTGTCATACTCGCGTACAGAGAGCTCAAAAGAGCAGACTTAAAATTCTCTAAGTCAAGACCCCAAATGCGAGCTTCATATGCAAAACTCGCGTTTCAAGACCCAACCACAGAGTTTACCACACTTTCGTCTGAAGAACGTGAGACTTAGACTTTGAAGTCAATAAGCTCGTGTTTCATCAGGTAATGTGAAAGACGCGTTTACAAAGCAGTAACGCATGAATCCCAAGCAAAAGATTTCAGAAAGAGATCAAGAGATGGAGTCTCTTCATGGACGGGGATGACAGAACTTCAGAGAGACTGAGCCTTATCATGGCAAAAGCTAGTTCCTACCCGAAGAAGAATTCTCTAGAAGTTGGACTTCATTTGTCAAGGCACGACCGTGAAAGCACTTAAAGCAATACTTTTTAATCTTGAAATCACTTAACAGTGATAATCTTTGAAGAAGATTGAAAGAAAGCATGGAAGTTTTGGGTTCTTTTTGTTCTTCAGAATACATGCCCTTAAAGGGAAGGTGGACAATCAAGACAGAGTTCTTCAGAGCATATGCTCGTGAAGAGAAACAGTCAAGATGAATGACTGTTAAGAGGCTATGTCCTATTTATAGGCTTACTAAGATGGCCTGTAATTAATGGCATAAAAATTAAAGCCATTCTTAAAGGCTGAAACTAACAGCCTTATTTACGACGCAAATATCAAGTCCAGTCTAGATGAGACATGTGGATTTTCGCTTCGGGAAAACCCAAAGACGCGCGTCCCCATCCGTCAAACGTCGACTTGGCATTGAAAAGACCCGACGAGATCTTCAAGACTGATTACATGCGACGCTTCAAAAGCTGCGTCCTGAGGGTCACATCCCCTTTATCAAAATTGAAGAACACAAGTCTGTGTTTATCTCAACAATTCAGATCCGTGTCCCCTCAACAAGCCAGAGCTGCTTCTCGCAAAGAGTCAGAGCTGCGTCTCCCTCAATAATTCAAAGTCGCGTCTTGAAGTCCGCGTCCTTTCACAAGCCTGAGGGTCGCGTCCCCTTTATCAAATTGAAGAATGCAGGTCTGTGTTTCTCTCAACAATTTAGATCCGCGTCCCCTCAATAATCCAGAGCCATGTCCTCGCAAAGAGTCAGAGCTGCGTCTCCCTCAACAATTCAGAGTCGCGTCCTGAAGTCTGCGTCCTTTCACAAGTCTGAAGGCCGCGTCCCCTTTATCAAATTGAAGAATACAGGTTTGCATTTCTCTCAACAAGTCAGAGCTGCATCCTTTCGATGAGCAAGAGTCGCGTCCTCTTAATGAATTAGAGTTGTGTTTCTCTTGACAAACTAGAGCCGCGTCTCCACTACAGATGAGAGCTGCGTCTCATTCACAAACTCAGTGCAGTCTGAGTTTCTTTTCTATCATTCATGGCTGCATCTCAACAAAAATGACTAAGGACAATGTTTCCATAATAGTCAAGGATTGCGACTATAAAAGTTGAGTTCATCCAAGCAACAAAGAGTTCGTCTGATTCTCAAAGGCAAAGAAAGAATAAAGACGAGACAAAAATTTGATAACTTTTATTATTTGATAAAAAATAATAAAAGTAATACAAACACTCTCTTATTTGACAAATGGAGTATTATGAAAAATAGAAAAATGCAAAAGGAGAAGAAGGCTAATAATCCTGCTCCGCCAAGGAATAGATCCGTTCCCGGAGGCGCTGCATCTCCTGCTGGCATGCCTTCTCGGCTTCCGCCCAAGCTTGAACCCGCAACTCTTCCTCTAATAATAATCTCTTCGTAGCAAGTTATGTCTGAAGAGACTTTAACATGGAGGAATGAGCAGCAAGATCTTCTTGGACCAGCTCTTGGCAGCATCCAGCCTTTTTCTGGTGACAGCAAGCTTCTGCTCGTTGACTTGAATCAAGGCTTGTGCCTTAGCAATAGCTGCCCGAGCAGTGGTAATGACTTGCTCCACACTCTTGGTGATGACCTCGGATTCCTTTGAATCGTCAACCAACCTTTCGTAGTCGGCTTGGAAGTTGTGGAGATGACAGGCCTCTTCAGCCATCTACTCCTCCATCTCTTTTCACTCGTGTTCTTGAGCAGCGAGGAGCTTACTCAGTATCGACCAAGCCTCGTCCATCAGGCTAGCCTTTTCCAGGGTTCTTAGATCCCTCAGACATGTCCCCAGCTGTTCAACCAGCATCAGATACGCCCTATCTTGCTCCGAGCTTCCAGTGTGACAGATGTTCTCGATCTGATTCTCAAGAAGCATCCGGGCAAAGTCGAAGGAACTTCCCCCAGAAAGGACCAACTTAATGCAGGACTTCATAGAGGAGAAAAATTGTTGCACCATTTGATACGCTAATTCTTCCATGATGTCGGTGGCTGGAGACAACCCTGCTGATGCACTCCCGGATCCCTTTTCTCTGATAGTATGGGTAGTATCCACAAAGATGGGAGCCAACTCAACTTGTGTAGGGATAAGGCCAACGAAAGGCTCCTGCGACGCTGAGGTCGTGGCCAACACCTCCAGAACGGCTGTTGTGGTAGCCTCCACAGCAACATGGGCAGCAACAAACTCCACAGCACTGGGTTCACCGGTTGAAGTTTGAACTGCGCTGTCCTCTGCGCCAATGCTTGCCATGGGATCCTCTACTTGAGCTACCCTGGTACTCTCTGCGACCATAACATTAATGTCAGTAATAACAATGAAAAAGAGAGTATACGGCACATCTTTATTCTCTTACCAAGTTGAGGATCTGAAGACGGCAAGTCCATAGACAAGCCACTTAGGGATGAAGGTTCCCCGATCTTGGTGGTTACACCCTCATGTGGCATCCCAGTAGCGAGAACTTCAAGACCATCTTGCTGGGCCAGCTCCTGGATCATCTCCTCAATGTGAGAAGAAGTTGTGGCTTCACTACCAGTAGCCACCCCTGTAGAAGAAATTCAAATGAAGTGTTAAAACATCTTCCCAACTTGATAAAGAAATGGTTAAAGAGGATAGAAGAATATACCCTCAGCGGTAGCTGATTAATCTACAATTATGCATTATTATATCACATTCCCTATCGATTTATGAATAAATTGTCGGTCTAAACCGTGTTTTGGTCTCTCTTGCAGATAAATCAAAAGATTAAGGGCAAAGAAGTAATAAGAGCTTAATTAAACCCATTTTCGGGTAATTAAATCCAGATTTCTTGGAGGCCAAGTAAGGGAACTTCTAGAAGATGCATTGAACCTAGACCTTTGCGCACGTCAGACGAAGATCCGGATGAATATACCCGAAACCGAATATACCAAGAAGGTCCTCAAAGCCCGGAGATGTTTCTCGCCAAAACCAGGGATTTAACTCCCTAGTTTTGTCGCGAAAACGCAGCAAATGCCGCGTTTCTGTGGCAATCTGGGTCGATCTTCGACACATGGCCCCGTCTCATCTTCTAGAACCTACTTTTGCCTATAAAAAGGGCAGGGGTTGGCCAAAACGAAAGGAGTTTTTGATTTTAGGTTAGGGTTTCTATCTTTAGTGTAGTATAGTGTAGGTGTTCTTCTTTTCTTTTATTTTGTATTTTCATTTCGTTTTTAGATCTTATAGTAGGGCTGAAAGATTCAGAGAGAGATAGAGAGGAATTGATGTAATAGATAGTGACAATCTATGTAAAGATGCCTTCTTTCTTCTCCATTGTAATCTTCTACATAATGTTTAGCTAATTTCTTCTTCTCATGGCAATCTAACTACTAACCACTAACCATCTAACCACTTACTTGATAATCTACATGAATCAAATAGCCTCTACAAAGCCTTGCTCTTGCAAGAGCCATTGATGGCTCATGATGATGGATTCTAACATTCTAACATTTCTAACACCTAACCCACTAACTTGCTAAGTTGCAATGTCTTCTTTATTTCATGCTTACCTCTAACTGATTTTGATGATTTAATAGTAGCTTGCAACTTGTTATGTAGTATGGATGTATTGTTTGAATATAGAAGAACAATCTTATAGGCCATGGGGCCATGCTCTGTTTCGTCTCTTGAAGCCAAGGATCAGTGATGGCCAAGGATCCATTTGAGGTAACTATCACTAAGAGGTTAGCATAATTAGTGGAGCAATTGGTAGTTAGTAATCATGAGTTTTCTTTTATCTTGTTTTGAAAATTATTTCCAAATTCGTTTATCATTTTTTCTATCAATGTCTTCACCACTTTCTTAGCTCACCTTTGTTCCATCTTTATTTTGTTTTCCAAATTACTTCTCTTTTGTTTTCTTCGCCGTTTTCATCATCTTCTTCACCTACCACATGCTTGATTTTCTTTTCTTTTCTTTCCTTTTTCTGATTTTTTACAAAGAAGAACTTGTTAACAACCGACGTGAATAACAACTGTTAATGCTTCTATCGCCTCCTGTCCCTGTGGATTCGACCCGTTGAGCCAATGCTATAACGAAAGTATCGAGGGAATATTAGCACATATACATTTTCATTGATTTCATAAAATACACATTTTCGAGTGCTTATTTCGCTCCGATCAAATTTTTGGCGCCGTTGCTGGGGACGGTAATGGTTTTATTTTCACGTTTTTGTTAACATTTTCTTCTCTGTTTTGGTGTGCAGGATAATCTTTAAAGGAGATTAACATTGCAGAACAAACATTAGCTTTGCATTTCCCTGCTCTAGAAAGCAGGGACCCAGCTTTTAAAGAAAAGCCGCGTAAACGCGACATTTGCCGCGCCAACGCGGCTATTTTGTGATCATTGTGTATCTTGTTGTGCTGGGATGTGTTCATTGTAATAGCTAGTGGATTCTATACTATTACTTTTCTGCTTTGATTGCCTCCACACTGCAATAAATTAAAGAACTGAAATACGGTATTTGGACGCTTTTAAAACGGTTTAGACATTTGCATTTAGGCACGTGTTAATTCAATTCCAATATACTATATTTTGTTCTTTTATTGTGATCTGGATTGAGGTGTACAAATGGCATTGCATATAGCATAGGACAAACACGTGAGTGATTTATCGCTTTGTGTTATATTCTTGTCTATATTGCACACTTGCACAAATTGAACTTAAGGGCAAAACCCATATAAGATAAGGTGGGGATTTCATCACCCTTCCTTAGCCGAAAAATCACCTCCTAACTCACACAACCCAAGCCCAAATAAAAATTGATAGACGTTGGCCCCTAGGGACATCTCGGGCTCATTAAGAGATTGATCGAGGGTGGAACTAATTTTTAATCTTACTTTTGTGAAATGTCTAAGGTTGGGGATTAAGAGGTTATGCCTCGAAGATACCGTGATTTGGCGTAATTAAGACCCGTTGCTTACACACAGATACCTCATACCGTATTTTGCCCCTACCTGGCCAATTAGCTTGTGGTCGGATTCGAGCAACAACCTCTCCCGAGTAATCGACCATTTAGGAGTCGTCTAGGTCTAGATCAACCCTAGTATAGGCTTGGTTTTGATTTTCTTTCTTTTTGTTCGTTGTTTGATTTTTCTTTTTTGTTTGTGATTGTTTGTGAAATGGAATTCAACAATAACAATTCTTTCAATCCTAATATGAATCCATATTTCACACCGACCCCATTTGCATCGGATAATTCTAAATCGGGTATTCACAATATGAACCAACCAAATACACCGGGTTGGACTTATCCGAATCAATACAACCCATACCCCCAATCTTATGACTATGATTTTCAAAATCATTTTCACTCTTCACAGAGTCAATGGGGATTCACCTCTCCGAGTCAAAATTTTCACCACCTTGTCCACAATTTTTACAATTTTCACAATATCCATTTCCCAATTTTGAAGAAAATCTGAGTTCGAAAAAAATATAGAAGCCATACAAGCCACACTTGAGTCCCAATAAAAGAAGCTCGAGTCACCAATTTCACAATATTTTCATGATTCATCCTCAATTTCACCTATTCAACATGACCAACCATCTGTCCTGAAAATGAGTATGAAGTGCTTTCGTAAGTCTAAGCTTCAATCTCAAAATATGTTAGACTTACAATCTTCACTATCTTTCCAAAACTAAGATTTTTATACTCCCTTTATGGACCATCCACTTGAAGAAAAATCAAGTCTAGAAAAGAGTATAGATATCTTGCAGGAGTCTACGTTACAATTTCAAAAATCTTCTTCTCAGTCTATTGATAGGTTGGAAACACAATTAAGTCAATTGGTCAACATTTATAGGAATGAGGAAACTCTCCCTTATCAACCTTTGACCAATTCAAATATCTCTAACTCTATCAATTTGACCCATGACTCTTGTTGTTTTGGAAACCAAGATTCCTACACTCCCATTCTAGAGCATCCACTTGAAGAAACATCACATCTAGAAAGAGTATAGAAGTCTTGCAAGGGTCCGCACTACTATTTCAAAAATCTTTTGCCCAGTCTATCAATAGGTTAGAAACACAATTGAGTCAATTGGTTAGCATTTATAGAATGAGAAAACTCTATCTTATCAACCTTTGACCAATTCATCTATCCCTAACTCTATTGATCTGACCCCGGACTCTTGTCATTTTAGAAACCAAAATTCAATTTCAGTCCACCCATCTGAACTTGTCCAAACTTCAAATGTTAAAAATTTCATTGATATTTTGGCAAGTTATCCTTTTCCTGAGATTGAACTTAAGCATGAATATGATCTTGAACTTCAACTTGGTAATTCAATTTCACTTCCTGATTCAGTATTGACTGAGGTGTTTTTACCTGAATTCAGGCCTTTTCCCGAGTCAACATTGGATCCTGTGTCAATCCATCGTGAAATTGAATCACCAATCTTTTATGATCAACAAATAGAACTTGACCAATTCCATACTTTTGAATGTCCCATTGACAAATTGGCAAGTTCTCATTTTTATGAAATTGAACTCAATAACGAATGTGACTTCGATCCTCAAATTTGTGATCAAGTTCAAATTCCTGAATCAATATTGACTCCTGTTTTGTTACCCGACTTGAGCAATATTTTAGAGTCAGTTTTGATTCCCACACCTGCCATTCCTGAACTTGAATCACCAATCTCAGAGAGTCACATTCCATCACGGGGAAATGAATGTGGACTTGCGTTTTAACTTCTTGATTTGGACCCACTTCCTGAACCAATCTCGACTCCTGAACCTTTACTTGACTTAAGTCTTTTTCCTGAGTCGGTATTAGTTCCTGTACTTCATGAGTCCAAATCAATCATTCCATCTTTTTATACTCCATTTTGGGACAAAGGTGTTGATAGAATTGACTCTGAAATTATTTTGAAAATTTGAAAATTAGATAGGGTAAATTTTTTAATAAAAATCATTCATATCTACATCAATCTAGTGGGTTGTATTATAGAGGTCTCTGGTGGGTTCCTCTGGACTCCACGCAAATTAGATTGGGCCGCATTTCGTGGACCAATCAGACCACCACCGGAACCACCACCTTGAGGTAATTTTTTCTTCCCTCTCTATTTGTTTCATGCATACATATATTCATGATGCATTGAGGACAATGTATGAGATAAGTATGGGGGAGGGTTTACTAACATAGAGTTTTTAGATTTTCTTTATTTTTCACTTCTTTTAGGATACTTTTAAAAATCTTCCCTTTTGTATAGGAATTTTCTCTTTCTTTAAAAACTTTTTGAAACAAGAGACAATGTTTTGATCTATTTTTAAGAAAATTAAGATGATCTTAGAAATTAAGGAAGCCTTAATTATGACATCTTAAACCCAGTCGAAATAATAGATCTTGTTTAAAATTATAGGCTAAGTAAGATAAATTGGAGAGATAGTTTTATCTTGAATTTTTTGCCTTAGATAGTATGCACTTCACACTTACACAATTTTTGGGATGGATACAAAGACCTAAAATACCATAAAGCAAAAACAAAGAAAAAAAATGGTATAAATGAATAAAAAACCACTCATTAAGCTGGATAATTATGCCTCAAGAAGCATGATTATTCACGCCTAACGGTGGTCAAAAGAAACAAATAATCCCTCATAGTTTTGTTGCCTTGTTTGCTTGAGTCCTTAAACCCGAGGGATGTTTTCTCATCTGGTGCCCTAAGAACCGTCCGGTCTGGAAGTCATTGGTTATAGGCTCGCTACATGGGAGAACTAGAAAGCCTAATGAAGCTAAGGGAAGAAAAAAATAAAAGTAAAAAGAAAAAAATATATATAAATATATATAAATATAAATAAATGGTTTGATGGTTAGAGTTGAAATCCCAGAAATCTTCACCATCACAAAGTGCAGATTATCTAGGTTTTATGAAGGATAAAATATTCAATCCAATTTTGAATTCTTACCTTAATTTAAGACAAGATCTTGCATAGAGACTAAGCTTAAGGAAGAATAATTTTGGTGGACTTATGATCTTAGATCGCTTATATTTTTGTAAAAATATTTCATAAACTTGTCTCTCTTTCAAAATGCGTTTTCAAAATACTAACATTTATCTTCTTTCTTTATGGATTCTGTGGGGGCAATCCCCTGAAAACCCTCAGGAGACAAAACTCCTCCTCTAGGGGTAACTAAGAGGTTTAACGGCTTGTTGCACACGCTCAGTGCAATCGCGTCACCTTGATTAGTCTCTAATTTTGCATAATTTTCATTACATTCTCATATTTATTTCATGTAAAATTTTGCTAATAAAACCTTGCTTGCTTGATCCTAGGTCCATGGTGTGCAAATGAAGAAGACCTAAATCACCATTTAATTGGTGATTAAGAGCCTACCAAGTAGCCATTGACTTTAGAGTGAAGATTTTGTCAGACTAGGGCATCAAATTGAAAATCTAGAAGCTTAGATGGACAGAAGACAAACTGGGCGACGCGCTGCCCGAAGCCAGGCGCGCGCTGCCCTGGCAGGGCCGCGGAAACGCGGCCCAGGCCGCGTTTTCGTGGCCCTTTGGGCGCGCGCGCCTGCGCTTTGGGCCACGTGCTTCCCACGTGGCCCCCTTTCCTCTGGTGCCTATAAATACCCCCTGGGGTCTTCAGTTTGAGGAGATCCAGAGTTAGAGCAAGTTTTTATAATCTTGTTTTTAGTTTGTAGTTGTTGTTGTTCTTCTTCTAGTTCTAGCTTTAGCCATTAGAGTGAAAGAGAGAGAGAGAGAGAGAGAGAGTGTGTACAAGTTGTATTGAAAGGTAACAAGATAATACAAGTAATTACTTCTCTTTCTTCTTTCCATTTACTAGTTGTTTTCATTTGCTTTCATTTGCTTTTACATTCTTGCTTTAGTGTAACTCCTTCTCTTTATCTCTTTTCTTTTGTTGTTCTTTTCTTCACCATGTGTAGCTAACTCCTCCATTGCATGGCTAACTAACTACTAACCTACTAATTTCTAACTTCTTGATTGATAACCCGAATGAGTCAATAGTGTCAAACAAGCCTTGTGCAAATGAGAGCTATGGCATCTTAAGACGAGGGTTCTAACTCTAACGTACCTACAAGTATTTACCTTCTTATATTTCATACTTAAATGATTTTTTTGATGATCTATGGGTTTTGTACTTTGCTTGTTGTTGTAAGTTAGAGACTTTCCTTTTAACTTCGCCGTTACCATTAGTGCACTCGTGTCTTCCCGTATTCTCGCCTTCTAATGGATCTTGATACGGGAATGTCCGAGTTTTTTTTGTGTAAAGCGAAGTTATAGGAAGAACTTTCACTCGATTTCCACGTGAATAGTTCCATTGCATAAGGGGTAAGCTTGCCTATGATCCATCGTGAGGTACATCTTCAAGAAGTTAGGGATTAGTGGGAGCAATTAGTAGAAAGTTAGTCATGCGTTTTTACCATTAAGAAAAACCCACTTTTACAAACCACCAAAACATTTTCCAACAATTCTTGAAACAACTTGTTTTCACTTTTCAATTCTTTATTTGGAAACAAAGAACATTCTCTTTTCTTGAACATAAAAGCCGCATCAAGCTTCCATCGCTCTCCCTCCTTGTGGATACGACCCGTATAGCCACTTCGCTACTAAGGAAGAATCGCAAAAGCAGTAACTTCGACCCACTCCCTTTCTACTTTTCTTGTGCTTGCTTTTTGTCGATCAAATTTTGGCGCCGTTGCCGGAGAGGGAACGACTTTATTGTTCACTACTAAAAATTGTTCTTTGTTTTTGTGTGTAGGAGAAGTACCAAGGAGCTCACTATCACGGGAAGCGAAAGAGGTGGCCAAGGACAATGCGCGAGGATTCATTTGCCCTTGGAAAAATTCGTGTAAAAGCGAGTTTTTCCGATTGAAGTACTAACAAACTCGTTTGCCGGGTTGCCGAAAGCCGCTAAAAAAAATAAAAAAAATTTTGCTTTCTAATTTTTTAGTTTCCTTGGATGCTTCACCTTTATGCATGTATAATAAACTCAACAGAAATTCACTTGTTGCTTAATTAAAATTTGGACTAGACCTTTGCATATAGGGCACGTGTCTATTTCAATTCATTTCAATTTCTGTTGAAGAGTGCTGGAGAAAAGGTACGTGTGCATTCATCTAGAATAGGACCAACATTTTGAAGTGATTTACCGCTTTGAGTGTTACCTTATTGTGAATAAACTGTACACTTGCACAATTGACATTAAGGACAAAACCCAAATAAACAAGATAAGGTGGGGATTTCATCACCCTTCCTTAGCCCAAAAATCATCTCCAAGTGCACTCACATTTTCCCAAGTCTTAACTAAAAATCAATAGACGTTGGCCCTAGGGACATCTCGAACTCACTAAGAGATTAACCGAGGTTGGAAATTGTAAGAACTATACTCCTGCAAAATCGGTGTCCAAGGAAAGTGGATTGAGAGGTAAAGCCTCGAAAGCTCCGTGGTTTGGCGTAATTAGGCCCGTGGCTCTGCCCGGATACCTCCCCCGAGCTTTGCCCTTTCTTAGCCGATTAGCTTGTAGTCGAGTTCCTGCAACAACCTTCCCTGGAGAATCGACCAGTTAGGAGTCGTCTAGGTCCAAGTACCTTAGACTAAGGCTTGTGGTTGTTTTTCTTTCTTTTGTTTGTTTTTAGTTCTTTTTCGATTGTTTGTTGTCTTCACGTTGGTTGTGGTGTGCTGCATGCAAGAGTGGGTGAGAGATCCGTCAACTTCCAGATTATCAAGAAACACTTATCTACCCTTGTATCCAGAACCGGTGATGGCATCACTTCAGGATAGATTTTACCCGATCAGAACTTTACTTTCATCTTGCATAAAACTTCCTGAAGCAAACGACAATAATTTTGAGTTAAAGCCCCAATTTATTAACACTCTTCCCAAATTTCATGGTTTAGAATCAGATGACACATACTTCTTTGTTAGGGAATTTGAAGAAGTATGCCTCATGATGCGTATACCCCAACTAGGAGACGATGCCGTTAGGTTACGTTTCATCCCTTTTTCCCTAGACGACCTAGCTAAGAAATGGTTGTATAGCTTGGCAGCAGATTCAGTCACGACCTGGGATGATTTCGTCAAGGCTTTCTTGAAGAAATTCTACCCCATTCACAAGACTGCGCTCATTAGGAAGAACATCATGCAGTTTAAGTAAGACCCGAGCGAACCATTTTGGAGATACTTTGAGCGATTCAAAGATCTCCTCGCTCAGTGCCCTCATCATGGCATGGAGAAATGGCGTCAATGCCAGATTCTCTACGATGATCTAAATTATCAGACTAAGACCCTGTTAGAAACGATGTGTCAGGGAAGGTTCTTGAAGAAGGATGAGAATCAGGGTTGGGATTTATTTGAGGATTTAGCGGAGAAAACCCTGCAATGGGAGCCAGCCTCGGAAAAACCTAGGAATTCACAATCTACAGCTTCAAGAGGAGGGCTCCTATCTCTAAAATCATCCATAGCTGCCGAGGCCAAGATTGCTACCCTAATGAGAAGGATGAGGCTCTGGAAACAAAAGAGCCTGCCAGTGTCAACCAGATCAACCCACCACCAATTCATAATCCGGGTTGTTCATATTGTCAGGCACCAAACCATGTCTTTGAAGAGTGCCCTGTTTTCCATGCCCAGCAAGTGCCACCGGAACACATGAACGCGGCTTACTCACGGCCGCCTCACAACCCCTACTCACAGACCTACAATCCCGGCTGGAGAAATCACCCCAATTTCTCCTAGGCCCAAAATAATCCTCCCAGGCCTAATTTTTCCAACAACTTTCACCATCCTACTCCTCCACCAACTTTTCCCAGTAAAGCCCCAGCTTCCTCCTCCCAAGGCTCAACAATGGAAAAGAAAATCAGTAAATTGGAGGAGAGCATAGAGGCTTTCGTAAAGTCCTAAACCGCTTTTATGCAAAACCAGGGACAAACTCTGAACAGTCATTCACAGGCCATATTAAGATTGGAAATGCAGATGAGCCAGTTAGCTAGCTCCTTAAGTGAAAGACCTAAGGATACTTTGCCTAGTCAGCCATTAGCTAACCCAAAAACCTCCAATCAAGCATATGAAATTCAGGATCCATTAATTAACCAGTGTAATGCTGTTCACACACTGCGATCTGGAAAGAAGGTAGACAACCAGGTTTACCAATAGAAAAGTCCAGTCCATCCCGATCACAATCCTGCCTCCACCTCTGCTAGTTCCTCCCAATCCACTCCACAAACATCTGACGAGGACAAAGCTACTGAACCAGTTCATAAGCCTGTAGCACCCTTTCCCAATAGGTTTAGGAACAACAATAAAAATATGCACATGGAGAAAATGCTAGAGATGTTCAACCAGGTCAAATTGAATGTGCCACTTCTTGATGCTATCCAACAAGTCCCGGCTTATGCCAAATTTCTTAAGGATATGTGTACAAAGAAGAGAAAGACCAATGTGCCTAAGAAAGTGTTCTTGGCCACTAATATAAGCGAAATTCTGTCTGGTCCCATTCCAGTAAAATACAAGGATCCCGGATGTCCCACCATTTCCTGCACCATAGGACAGACCAAAATCAGTAGAGCGCTTCTTGACCTGGGAGAAAGTATCAACTTGCTACCTCTCTCAGTATACCAGCAACTTGGGTAGGGCGAGCTAAGCCTAACTAGAGTCACCATTCAGCTAGCTAACCGATCTGTGAAGATCTCGAAGGGGAAATCACAGACGTCCTCATCCGGGTCGGGGATTTCATTTACCCCGTTGACTTCATTGTGCTTGAGACCCAACCTGTATCCAATCTTAGGTCTCAAACTCCCGTCATCTTAGGGCGCCCATTCCTTGCTACAGCCAATGCCATAATCAACTGTAGGAACCGGTCCATGCAATTGACTTTTGGAAACATGACGAAGGAAGTCAATGTCTTCAATCTTGGAAGACAACCTAGGGATGTCAATGATCAGACGTTTGAGGTCAATTCTATTAAAAACTTGACCAGTGAGCATGAGGAGAGTATGGAGACAGAAACTGAGGCAGAGTTTGATCTAGAGGTTGAGGATTTTAATCTAGACCAGATCGTAGATTCAGTAGTGGATTGGGCGTCAAACCCAAGTGTACCCCATCCTAGGATTGAAAGCCCAGAGATTGCCTCCAATGAAGCAACACATTCCCTAGAGCTTAAAGCCTTGCCTGAACATCTCAAGTACACCTACCTGGGCGGAAAGGACACCTTGCCAGTCATCATAGCATCACACCTGACTGAGCAACAAGAGGACAACTTAATGTCTATTCTGAAAAGACATAGGGAAGCATTGGATGGACGATGAAGGACATCAAGGGAATAAGTCCAGCCATAGTACAACACAAAATCCATTTAGTCGATGAAGCAACCCCTAGGAGGGACCCACAACGCAGGCTTAACCCTCTCATGCAAGAGGTAGTTAAGGCGGAAATTCTGAAACTATTAGATAATGGGATAATTTATCCTATTTTTGATAGTCAATGGGTTAGCCCTGTTCATGCGGTCTCAAAGAAGGCTGGCTTTACGGTGGTAGAAAATGAGGAAAAAGAGTTGGTACAAACAAGACTGCCTACCAAGGTTCGTGTTTGTATCGACTACAGGAAGTTGAATGCAGCTAACCATAAAGACCACTTCCCGCTACCCTTCATCGACCAAATGCTTGAGCGTTTGGCTGGACATGAGTACTACTGCTTTCTAGATGGGTACTCGGGATACAATCAGATCCCCATTACTGCAGAAGACCAGGAAAAGACGACGTTCACCTGCCCGTTCAGAACCTTTGCTTATCGGCGCATGCCTTTTGGATTGTGCAATGCTCCCGCAACGTTCCAACGGTGCATGCTTAGTTTGTTCTCTGACATGGTGGAACGTTTTCTTGAGATTTTCATGGATGACTTCTCCATCTATGGAGATTCATTTGATCAGTGTCTTCATCACTTAGAGTTAGTGCTACAAAGATGCATTGAGAAGAACCTAACTCTAAACTGAGAAAAATGTCACTTTATGGTGAGACAGGGGATTGTCTTGGGCCATGAGATTTCGAGGAGAGGCATAGAAGTGGATAAGGCTAAGGTAGAATTGATTGCTAAGCTTCCACCACCCAAAAGCATCAATGATATTAGATCCTTTTTAGGGCATGCTGGGTTCTACCGACGGTTCATTAAGGACTTTAGCAAAATCGTGAGGCCCTTAACTAACCTGCTCGCTAAGGACGTGCCTTTTGATTTCAACGATGAATGTTTCAAGTCATGGGGGAAGCTTAAGCAAGAACTGATTTCTGCACCTATCATTTCTGCTCCGAATTGGGCCCAGCCATTTGAAATCATGTGTGATGCATCTGATTTTGCTATTGGCGCTGTTCTAGGACAGCACATCGATAATAGGCAGCACGTGATCTACTATTCGAGTAGGACCTTGAATGATGCCCAACAGAACTATACAACGACTGAGAAGGAATTCTTGGCCGTTGTCTTTGCGTTAGAAAAGTTCCGGCCTTACTTGTTAGGTTCGAAGACGGTGATTTTTACGGATCACTTGGCTCTGAAATACCTCATGACCAAAAAGGAAGCAAAAGCCCGACTGATTCGGTGGATCCTTTTGCTTCAAGAATTTGACTTAGAAATCCGGGATAAACGAGGTATAGAAAATGTGGTCGCTGATCATCTCTCACGAATTCCGAATGCACCAACCATCCAAGCTCCGATCAACGAGGATTTCCCAGACGAGCACATCCTAGCCATTCTTAAGGAACCCTGGTATACGGACATCGTTAATTACCTGACCACGGGACAATTACCCGCTGACTGGACAAAGCAAGACCAAGACTGCTTCTTTGCCCAAGTACGGTACTTCTTCTGGGAAGAACCGTATCTTTTTAAGTATTGTCCGACCAAATAATTAGACGATGCATACCCGAGGAGGAACAGAGGAGTGTGCTCAGCTTTTGCCATGACCTTGCATGCGGAGGACACTTCGGTCCCCGCAAGACTACAGAGAAGGTTCTACAAAGTGGGTTCTACTGGTCCACTTTGTTCAAAGACTCATATCATTTTTGCAAGTCATGTGCAAACTGTCAGAAGATCGGGAAAATTTCTAGAAGAGACATGATGCCCCTGAACCCGATCCTTGAAGTTGAAATTTTGATGTTTGGGGTATCGATTTCATGGGGCCATTCCTCAACTCCTTCGGCAACCAATTCCTTTTGGTTGCTGTAGATTATGTCTCTAAGTGGGTAGAAGCTGTGCCAACTAAAACGAATGATAACAAAGTGGTTGTCAGATTTCTCAAAGATAACATCTTCTCCCGATTTGGCACCCCCAGAGCGATAATTAGTGATAATGGATCACATTTCTGCAACAGAGTTTTTGAAGCTCTGATGCGAAAATATTCCATCAATCACAAGTTATCCACTCCGTACCATCCCCAGACAAATGGGCAGGTAGAAGTCACCAATCGACAACTCAAGCTCATTCTGGAAAAGACTGTCGGACAAAACCGAAAGGATTGATCGGTTAAGCTTAATGATGCATTGTGGGCTTACCGCACTGCTTTTAAGACAGTTCTGGGGATGTCTCCTTACAGAATCGTGTTTGGAAAAGCTCTCATCTGCCAGTAGAGTTAGAACACCGGGCCTTCTGGGTAATTAAGCAACTCAACTTTTTGACCTGACCAAGGCCGGTGAACTTAGGAAACTGCAGATTTCAGAATTAGAGGAGATACGGAATAAAGCTTATGAGAATGCACGAATCACCAAGAGCAGAACTAAACTTTTTCATGACCAAATCATAACCCAGAAAAACTTTGCACCAGGAGATATGGTTCTGCTGTACAACTCTAGGCTTCATATTTTCGCGGGGAAGCTGAAAACTCTTTGGTCGGGACCGTTCATTGTGCGCACTGTTTTCCCACACGGTGCTGTACTTATTGCAGATCCTAAAAACAACACGGAATGTAAAGTGAATGGGCAAAGACTGAAGCCCTTCTTGACCACTGAGCCTACAACTCCAGATGAGAGTGTGCTGACTCTTTTTGCCCCGTCATACACCTAACCACAACAAACAAATAAAAATATATATAAAAAAAATAATAAAAAAATTGTTTATATGCTTACCTCGTGTACATTCTTTTTAACATTTCTTTAGCCTATTCGCACTTGGCCGGCCCGAGTCCACGAAGATGGTGACATCATTTCTTCCCCCTATTTATTGCATTTGCATTTCAATATGCATTCATTGAGGACAATGCATTAGATAGGTGTGGGGGGGTGCTAACACTTTTTCTTTTTCCTTTTATTCTTTCTTTTTCTTTTAAAAAAAACTCCAAATTGAAAAGAAATTTCATACTCTTTATAAAAATACCAAAAGATTGTAGGAATTATGGGAACCTTATTAATGAATCTTTATTTTTGCCTAAATAAATAAGAAAGATTGGTTTGACTAAAAAGTTAGAAGGGATAAGGAAAATAACTCATACCTTTTATTTTAGCCTTAGCAGAATATGCATAACCCACACACACATGCTTGGGATTTAGAGACACAACTCTGAAAAAAAATAGCTGGATAATTGTGCCTCAAGAAGCATGATTACTCACGCCAAAAAAAAAAATCTATATACAATAATAAATCTTGATTTCGTGGCCTACTCCATTTGCATATTTGACCTGCAGGGTGTTTTTCCACTTGGTGCCCTAAGACCATCTGGTTTGAGAGTCATCGGTTTGATATGTGTTACATAAGTGAAGTAGAAAGCCTAATGGAACCAAGAATAATAAGTAAATATTAATCAAATTAAATGATATTCAAAGTTTAGTTGAAAAATCCCAAGCACATCACACTTACACATTATGCATATCTATCTAAAGCAAAATAAAAGAATGAATTAGAAGTACAAGATCCTTTCTAAATTTATAAGAAAAATCATAGTTTTTTCATTTATGAAGGCTAAAATATAAGAGGACTTATGAGGGTTAAACCTAATTCTTATATCATTCGGTCATTTTTACTTAGATGATTGAAAGTTTTTTTTATAAATAAACAAAAAAATCTTTCTAACAACTAACTTCTTTTCTTTACTTACTGGATTTTGTAGTTGCAATCCGCTGAAAAACCTCAGGAGACAACACTCCTCCTCTAGGGGAAACCTAGAGGTTTAACGGCTTGTTGCACATACTCAGTGCAATCGCGTCACCTGCGAAAGTGGTGTAATGATGTTCTCATTTTTGTTTTGCTCGGGACGAGCAAAAAGATAAGTGTGGGGGTGTGATTAGTCTCTAATTTTGCATAATTTTCATCACATTCTCATATTTATTTCATGTAAAATTTTGCTAATAAAACCTTGCTTTCTTGATCCTAGGTCCATGGTGTGCAAATGAAGAAGAAGACCTAAATCACCATTTAATTGGTGATTAAGAGCCTACCAAGTAGCCATTGACTTTAGAGTGAAGATTTTGTCAAACTAGGGCATCAAATCGAAAATTCAGGAGCTCAGATGGACAGAAGACAAACTGGGCGACTCGCTGCCCGAAGCCAGGCGCGCGCCGCCCTGGCAGGGCCGCGTTTCCGCGGCCCTTTGGGCGCGCGCTTTTGCGCTTTGGGCCACGTGCTTCCCACGTGGCCCCCCTTTCTCTGGTGCCTATAAATACCCCCCTGGGGTCTTCAGTTTGAGGAGATCCAGAGTTAGAGCAAGTTTTTGTAATCTTGTTTTTAGTTTGTAGTAGTTGTTGTTGTTCTTCTTCTAGTTCTAGCTTTAGCCATTAGAGTGAAAGAGAGAGAGTGTGTACAAGTTGTATTGGAAGGTGACAAGATAATATAAGTAATTACTTCTCTTTCTTCTTACCATTTACTAGTTGTTTTCATTTGCTTTCATTTGCTTTTACATTCTTGCTTTAGTGTAACTCCTTCTCTTTATCTCTTATCTTTTGTTGTTCTTTTCTTCACCATGTGTAACTAACTCCTCCATTGCATGGCTAACTAACTACTAACCTACTAATTTCTAACTTCTTGATTGATAACCCGAATGAGTCAATAGTGTCAAACAAGCCTTGTGCAAATGAGAGCTTGTAGGATCACCTAGAGGGGGGTGAATAGGTGATGGCTAATCTAATGGTCACTTAATGCCAAATAATGCAAAATTAAAAACTATAATGACCTAAACTAAACTCTTACACTAAACACCATGTATAACACAAGAGTGTTGCCGAATTCCCCGTGAAGGGCTCTGGACAAACTCCTCTAGATTCCCCTAGATAAGGGTTGAGGTGCCGCGTTGGCTCTCTTGGTTAAATATAAGTGTTAGCAAACAAACCTAAGCATGTACATTAATTAAGCACAATTAGAATATCAAGCATGTAAAGATAAACACAATAGAAGCATGCAAGATATAAACAAGTAAGGGAGGGGGAGAGAGAGAGCAATCGCAAACACAAAGGATTTGTTTCGAGGTTCGAGCACACTTGCTCTACAACCCCGCCTTCGACACACGAAGGATTTCCACTATAATCGATCCCACCGGATCACTCGGTACCGCAACACCTACAACTCTCGGACTCCCTAGTCCGTACACACCGCAAGCCCACCGGCTCACCGAGGCCACACCTCAAAAAAGAGTTCGCACCCGAACTCGAAACACCGAGTCCCCACTAGGACCCGAAACAATGCGAACACACACGTCTGTCTCCTCAAA
Source organism: Agave tequilana (assembly GCA_038442645.1). Lineage (NCBI taxonomy): Eukaryota > Viridiplantae > Streptophyta > Magnoliopsida > Asparagales > Asparagaceae > Agave > Agave tequilana. The sequence goes on from JAVJIF010029806.1 coordinate 153,871, forward strand.
GTACAAAGTAGAACTTTGGTGATCACAACACTTGATCACCTAAAATCTTCTCATAACAAACTCCTATAGGGTAGATATAGCAATGGATAGCTCAAGTGTTGTGTGAGAAAACAAGGATGAGAATGGTGGAGGAAAAACTCAAGAAAAATCTCTTTTAAACACTCTTGATAAAACTCCCCTTTTGATAGGAAATATTTGCACTCAATTTTGTGGAGAAAAACCTCTTAAAAGAGTAGGAAAAAACTGGCTCTAAAAGTCTCCAAAAATCTTAATCAAAACAGCCCCCAAATGCCCCATTTTATAGGGCTAGAAAAACTAGCCGTTGGAGGCCTGACAGAACTGTCGGTCGACCGCCTGGCCGACCGGCCAACGGTCATATTTCAGACCATTGTGCCATCGGTCGACCGGTCGGTCGACCGAGGCCAGGATACAGAGAGCAAGTCTCTCTGTCCGGTCGACCGTCCGGTCGACCGGGGCCTTTCCAGAGAGCAGAGCTCTATGGACGGTCGACCGGGTCGGTCGACCGGCCCTCCTGCCAGAACTAGCGTGCACGTCTGTGCACGTCGGTCGACCATGACGGTCGGCCGACTTCAAGCTGCGGTCGTCCGTCCGGTCGACCGGCTGAAGCCAGTGCAGAAATGTAAAGGGATTTAAAACTTAGTCTTTTTGGCTTAAATAAAATCCTATAAATATAGAAAAATCTACAAAAATAGTTTTACCAATATACTTTGATAAACAAACATGCTTGCACAAAATCAAGGCATGTTACAAATGTTTTAGACTATTTTTGTAATATGGAAAAATTGGCTCAAATGAAAACTGTATTTTTCAAAACTTGATTTTTCTAAAACTTGTTTTCCAAAACTTCTCCAAATACAAAAACAAGATATTTAAACTCATTTGAAGCATAGAGTGTATGAATATGATCCACTACACAAACATGGTGAAATATCTATGTTTTTGACATTATGCACTAAACATGGTTTTGGATAAAACATACAAACTTGAATACCAAAAACCAAGCATGTATTTTTCTAAAAGAAAATCTTCTGTAAAAACAAAACTATCAAGAGTGTGTGTGTGTAAATGTACTTGAGCAATCCACCAACTATTCTATCCTTTACATTTTATCTAAAAATAAAATCTTACTAAAAATAAACCTAGACACAAGTCTTCATCTTCTTGAAGTCTTCACTTGAAGCCTTCTCATCTTCTTGACTTGGTCAAAACACGATCCAATGGCTCTTGGATCAAACTGTGCTAGCTCCAAAACTTGACTTCAAATCCTTTGTTGAAGCTATGCACCTACTAAGATCTTGATCATAAATCTGTCACTAATTAAACACAAGATCATTAGTACTATAACTACATGAGTTGATCATCATCAAAACTAGAGTGATGGGCCTTCGGGCCAACAATCTCCCCCTTTTTGATGATGACAGAACTCATGAAGTTATATATGCATGGATTAAAGTAAAGCTCCAAAGAAACTCCCCCTTAACTCTTGCATAACAAACAAATAATAAATATGCAATGTATGCTCATAAACATGTATGCAAATGAAGGAGTAAACATGCTAATAAAGCATAAAATAAAATCACAAAATCTTTTTCTCCTATTTGCAAAACAAAACATATATGCATAAACACACAAAATATTACTCCCCCTTAAGCAAGGAAAACAAATACTTCTCCCCCTTAAGCAAGGAAAACATGCATATATTTCAAATACTTCTCCCCCTTTTTGTCAATCATCAACAAAGGGGTTAAAGTAAAAACAAAACCAATAAATTTTTCTCCCCCTTTTTGTCCGAAACAAAGAACCAATGAAGGGGTAAACTCAAATCAATAAAGGATTATATGCGATATACATTCGTGAAGAGGAAGACGCTAAGTTAGCTTCCCTACACATATGCATTACATGAAGAAGGAATGACAAGCCCTAATTCACATAACACATATTATGTAATGCATAAGAGGAGATGTGAAGCTCCCCCTACACACATGTACCATATAAAGAAGAGTTGTCAAGCTCCTCAATATACAATACACTCAACATGAATCTATATGTAGAAGAGATGTTAAGCTCTTCTTGCATATAGGCAATACAAATAAAAAATTTTAATTTTTTTTATAAAACAAAATTTTGAATTTTCTCAATAAAACGAATCGTGAGAATTTTTCTTAAAATTTTATTTTCTTATCATAAACAACTTTGTGCTTTAAATATGTAAAACAATTTTAACTCAAGCACAAATAAGTCATATATATATGTATGAAAAATGAGTATACCAATTGAAATTGATACATACATATATAAGAAAACAAAATATGAGTATATACAAAAATAGAGTCAAATTGATACCAATTGAAATGATTCAATGATACCAATTGAAACAATAATAGGATCATGTGTATATCTTATAAACATTGAAGAATAAATAACTAGTTAAATTAATTTTTGAAAAACTAGTTAAAGATCCTTCAAAAACATGAAACCAAATCATATGTATTTCATGAATCATACCAAATACACAAGAGTTGACACTCAAAAACGATAATGCTCATAAAAGTGTTCATGAATCAAAGTCATGACAAAACAAATGAAGTATGAGTGTACAAGAATCATGTATATAGCATTTTCATGAAAATAGTCATTTAGGCTCAAAAAGAACATGAATCTTTTATTTTTATCAAACAAAACATGAAAATTCATTTTTCATTAAAACAATAAATTTCATGGTATATGTATGATTTTTATAAATCTAACAATATGCATACATATCCCAAACATCAAACGAGTCTATTAATAGTATTTGCATGAAGGCAAGAGACTCAAAAAGGATATACATGTATATTTATTAGTTTTGAATAAAAATTACATATATATGAAGTAAAACATGAAAATTGGCAAAACAAGTATAAATGAAAGAATCATCAAAACTAGGCTATACATGTGCATATAGTGGGTACAAATGAGCATGAAGTGCAAACATATATGAATCAATTTGTTCTCACTATTTGTACATGTATAAATACAAGTTTTGATAAAAACTACATTTAAACTAGTATTTACCACATGAAGCACAAAAACTAAAACATGAACATGCCAAAAATAAGACATATGAACAAGCATGTAAAAAAAATAAGAGTTTAGAAATAGTTACCAACTAAGGAACTATGTTCCAAAACTCCAAACATGGTGGTTGACCCACCAAATCTCCTTGATAGCGATGCATCTATATATGTGTCCATCAAGTCCATGTGCATCCACCATCAAGGCATCATTCCTCTCACGTCATGTGAGAGCCCTCACCTACATCAAAAACACAAGGTGGGGGTTTTGGTACCTATTTCCTTTTGGGTCCTTAGGGGTTAGCTTTGTAAGGCACCCAAACATTTTTATGATTAGCAAAATAAATATGATGTAATCTATCAAAAAAAAATTTTGCTAAATGGCCTTTGCGGCCACAATGTGTACATTTGTACATCTTAGGATGCTTATGTGTGTGAGTATGATCGTGGCGTGCAACATAAGCATATGCATGATGATGTGCATGAGAATGTGGAGTTTGTTTCTTTGAAAACAAGGACTCCAATCTAGAATGGTTAAATGCACATGAGCTCAAAGTTAAGCTCAAACAATTCATTTTATTTTTCAAAAATTTAATCTCACTATTATCAATGGTGGCATGTAAAGCATGGTGAGATTGAGAATCATTTTTCTTTTTCTTTTGAAAAACATTTTCTTGTTCTTTTTCAATCATTTTTCTTTTTAAAATGTTATTTTTTTGAAAAACGACTTCCTTTTGTTTTTCCACCAAAACAATTCTATTTTTCAAATTTATGTTTCCTTCACAAAGATCATCCAATTTTGAAAGCAAGGAAACATTCTCATTTTTCAAAAATTCATTTTCTTTTTCAATGCATGCAACCTTATTTTCTAATGAATCTTTTTCCTTTAGCATGCTACCAAAATTCTTTTTCAAATTTTTTTTATCTTTTCTTAGCATGTCATATTTTTCAAGTAATTGTTGACAAAAACAAGCAAGCTCATCATATGACATGTCATTTTCATCTACCTCGGATTCGGTAGTTACCTCAAGGGGGTTATCCCCTTGGACCATATAGCACTTGTTGGAGACGTCACTTCCAACATCCGAATCGCTCCCCGCATAATATAGATCCTTTTCGCCGAGGGAGGTGATGATGTTCCAAGCTACAAAAGCCAAATCAACATTAGAAATACTAGATAAATAATCATCATTTAGGGTTGATTTTAAAGCATGAATGACCTTTGCATTAGCCTCAATATTCTTGCCATTTAAACAATATGCATCATTAGTTGTGGCAAGATAAACATGAATGCCTAGGGCCTTGAGGTACAAGGACATCTTCACCTTCCATATATGGATGTTAAGAATGTCAAACATGGGTGGTGACATGAAGACCATGGTGTGTGTACAAATATTATGATTAGCCTAAAAATGAGGATCTTTAATTCTAGGTTGTAAGACCCAAATTCAGAGCACTTGGCTCTGATACCAATTGTAGGATCACCTAGAGGGGGGGTGAATAGGTGATGGCTAATCTAATGGTCACTTAATGCCAAATAATGCGGAATTAAAAACTATAATGACCTAAACTAAACTCTTACACTAAACACCACGTATAACACAAGAGTGTTACTGAATTCCCCGTGAAGGGCTCTGGACAAACTCCTCTAGATTCCCCTAGATAAGGGTTGAGGTGCCGCGTTGGCTCTCTTGATTAAATACAAGTGTTAGCAAACAAACCCAAGCATGTATATCAATTAAGCACAATTAGAATATCAAGCATGTAAAGATAAACACAATAGAAGCATGCAAGATATAAACAAGTAAGGGGGAGAGAGAGAGAGAGAACAATCGCAAACACAAAGGATTTGTTTCGAGGTTCGAGCACACTTGCTTTACATCCCCGCCTTCGACACACGAAGGATTTCCACTATAATCGATCCCACCGGATCACTCGGTGCCGCAACACCTACAACTCTCGGACTCCCTAGTCCGTACACACAGCAAGCCCACCGGCTCGCCGAGGCCGCACCTCAAATAAAAAGTTTGCACCCGAACTCGAAACACCGAGTCCCCACTAGGACCCGAAACAATGCGAACACACACGTCCGCCTCCTCAAAGTACAAAGTAGAACTTTGGTGATCACAACACTTGATCACCTAAAATCCTCTCACAACAAACTCCTATAGGGTAGATATAGTAATGGATAGTTCAAGTGTTGTGTGAGAAAACAAGGATGAGAATGGTGGAGGAAAAACTCAAGAAAAATCTCTTTTAAACACTCTTGATAAAACTCCCCTTTTGATAGGAAATATTTGCTCTCAATTTTGTGGAGAAAAACCTCTTAAAAGAGTAGGAAAAACTGGCTCTAAAAGTCTCCAAAAATCTTAATCAAAACAGCCCCCAAATGCCCCATTTTATAGGGCTAGAAAAACTAGCCGTTGGAGGCCTGACAGAACTGTTGGTCGACTGCCCGATCGACCGGCCAACGGTCATATTTCAGACCGTTATGCCATCGGTCGACCGGTCGGTCGACCGAGGCCAGGATACAGAGAGCAAGTCTCTCTGTCCGGTCGACCGTCCGGTCGACTGGGGCCTTTCCAGAGAGCAGAGCTCTCTGGACGGTCGACCGGCCCTCCTGCCAGAACTGCGTGCACGTCTGTGCACGTCGGTCGACCATGACGGTCGGCCGACTTCAAGTTGCGGTCGACCGTCCCGGTCGACCGGCTGAAGCCAGTACAAAAATGTAAAGGGATTTAAAACTTGGTCTTTTTGGCTTAAATAAAATCCCATAAACTATAGAAAAAATCTACAAAAATAGTTTTACCAATATACTTTTATAAACAAATATGCTTGCATAAAATCAAGGCATGTTACAAATGTTTTGGACTATTTTTGTAATATGGAAAAATTGGCTCAAATGAAAACTGTATTTTCCAAAACTTAATTTTTCTAAAACTTGTTTTCTAAAACTTCTCCAAATACAAAAATAAGATATTTAAACTCATTTGAAGCATAGAGTGTATGGATAGATCCACTATACAAACATGGTGAAATATCTATGTTTTTGACATTATGCACTAAACATGGTTTTGGATAAAACATACAAACTTGAATACCAAAAACCAAGCATGTATTTTTCTAAAAGAAAATCTTCTGTAAAAACAAAACATCAAGAGTGTGTGTGTATATGTACTTGAGCAATCCACCAACTATTCTATCCTTTACATTTTATCTAAAAATAAAATCTTACTAAAAACAAACCTAGACACAAGTCTTCATCTTCTTGAAGTCTTCACTTGAAGCCTCTCATCTTCTTGACTTGGTCAAAACACGATCCAATAGCTCTTGGATCAAACCGTGCTAGCTCCAAAACTTGACTTCAAATCCTTTGTTGAAGCTATGCACCTACTAAGATCTTGATCATAAATCTGTCACTAATTAAACACAAGATCATTAGTACTATAACTACATGAGTTGATCATCATCAAAACTAGAGTGATGGGCCTTCGGGCCAACAGAGCTATGGCATTTTAAGACGAAGGTTCTAACTCTAACGTACCTACAAGTATTTACCTTCTTATATTTCATACTTAAATGATTTTTTTTTGATGATCTATGGGCTTTGTACTTTGCTTGTTGTTGTAAGTTAGAGACTTTCCTTTTAACTTCGCCGATACCATTAGTGCACTCGTGTCTTCCCGTATTCTCGCCTTCTAATGGATCTTGATACGGGAATGTCCGAGTTTTTGTCGTGTAAAAAGAAGTTATAGGAAGAACTTACACTCGATTTCCACGTGAATAGTTCCATTGCATAAGGGGTAAGCTTGCCTATGATCCATCGTGAGGCACATCTTCAAGAAGTTAGGGATTAGTGGGAGCAATTAGTAGAAAATTAGCCATGCGTTTTTACCATTAAGAAAAACCCACTTTTACAAACCACCAAAACATTTTCCAATAATTCTTGAAACAACTTGTTTTCACTTTTCAATTCTTTATTTGGAAACAAAGAACATTCTCTTTTCTTGAACATAAAAGCCGCATCAAGCTTCCATCGCTCTCCCTCCTTATGGATACGACCCGTATAGCCACTTCGCTACTACGGAAGAATCGCAAAAGTAGTAACTTTGACCCACTCCCTTTCTACTTTTCTTGTGCTTGCTTTTTGTCGATCACACCTGCGAAAGTGGTGTAATAACATTTGTAGTATAGTTTTTCTTTTTCTTGTTTTGCTCGGGACGAGCAAAAGATAAGTGTGGGAGTGTGATTAGTTTACAATTATGCATTATTATATCGCATTCTCTATAGATTTATGAATAATTTATCGGTCTAAACCGTATTTTGGTCTCTTGTAGATAAATTAAAAGATTAAGGGTAAAGAAGTAATAAGAGCTTAATTAAACTCATTTTTGGGTAATTAAATCTGGATTTCTTAGAGGCCAAGCAAAGGAACTTCTAGAAGATGTATTGAACGTAGACCTTTGCGCACATCAGACGAAGATCTGGATGAATACCCGAAACCAAATATACCAAGAAGGTCCTCGAAGCCCGGAGATGTTTCTCGCCAAAACCAAGGATTTAACTCCCTGGTTTTGCCGCGAAAACGTGGTAAATGTCACATTTTCGCGGCAATCTATAAAAAGGGCAGGGGTTGGCCAAAACGAAAGGATTTTTTGATTTTAGGCTAGGGTTTCTATCTTTAGTGTAGTGTAGTGTAGGTGTTCTTCTTTTCTTTTATTTTGTATTTTCATTTCGTTTTTAGATCTTTTAGTAGGGCTGAGAGATTCAGAGAGAGATAGAGAGAGATTGATGTAATAGATGGTGATAATCTATGTAAAGGTGTCTCCTTTCTTCTCCATTGTAATCTTCTCCATCTTCTACATAATGTTTGGCTAATTTCTTCTTCTCATGGCAATCTAACTACTAACCACTAACCATGTAACCACTTACTTGATAATCCATATGAATCTAATAGCCTCTACAAGGCCTTGCTCTTGCAAGAGCCATTGATGGCTCATGATGATGGATTCTAACATTCTAACATTTCTAACACTTAACCCACTAACTTGCTAACTTGCAATGTCTTTTTTATTTCATGCTCACCTCTAACTGATTTTGATGATTAAATAGTAGCTTGCAACTTGTTATGTGGTATGGATGTATTTTTTGAATGTAGAAGAACAATCTTATGGGCCATGCTCTGTATTGTCTCTTGAAGCCAAGGATTAGTGATGGCCAAGGATCCATGTGAGGCAACTATCACTAAGAGGTTAGCATGGTTAGTGGAGCAATTGGTAGTTAGTAGCCATGAGTTTTCTTTTATCTTGTTTTGAAAATTATTTCCAAACTCGTTTATCAATTTTTCTATCAATGTCTTCACCACTTTCTTAGTTCACCTTTGTTCCATCTTTATTTTATTTTTTAAATCACTTCTCTTTTGTTTTCTTTGCCATTTTCATCACCTTTTTCACCTACCACATGCTTGATTTCCTTTTCTTTTCTTTTCTTTCCTTTTTCTAATTTTTTTTACAAAGAAGAACTTGTTAACAACCGACGTGAATAAAAACTGTTAATGCTTCTATCGCCTCCCGTCCCTGTGGATTCGACTCGTTGAGCCAATGCTATAAAGGAAGTATCGAGGGAACATTAGCACATATACATTTTCATTGATTTCATAAAATACACATTTTCGAGTGCTCGTTCCTCTTCGATCAGTAGCAATATCTCCTGACGGCGAAATCGTCGTAAGGACGTACGCCTATATCTCTTCCTCTGAGTATGCGAGAATTTGCTAGTATCCAGGAGAGCGGGTTCATCGACAAAGTCGACTTCTTCACCAGAATAATATTCGTGCTCCTCAGACGACAATTGGACCCATGGAGTCTTAGTGATCGGGGCTTTACCACTAAGAACCCCGGTAATAGTGCTGGGCTCCATAACCTGTGAGGTAGGCATCAACACATTGGGAGACCCCGGTTGTTGCACCTCCACCTCTTTCTCCTGAGTTGAGGAGGTTGTAGGCTGATCAGCCCCTTCGGTCACGGGAGGTTCACCTGCATGCTCTTCCTCCACCAAAATCGCAGGACCCCTACTACGCAGACCTCAGGAGCGTGGGACTGCCTCCTCCTCCTTTTCTTCTTCCCTATCATCCTCCTCAGCACCAAGAGGGATTACTTCAGGCATCCGGGCTAAAGCTTCAGCCTCAGATCCTTTCTTAGCCTTCTTTGGGCTGAGCTCGTCTAGGGAAGTAGAGGCACGATGATGCTTGGACACGACTTATCGAGCTCTACGGGTAGGGTGCTCCTCCGCGGCTCCTGAGCCAGACTCCAACACCAAAACCGCTCCAGTCCTAATAGTCTCCCTCCCTGCCTCCCTTTCTATTTCCCTCTCAGCCTCTTGGTACTCGCTCATCCCTCGCATGCGTCTCTTGGAACCCAACTTGACTTTATAAGATGCCTTAATACTCTTAATACAAGAAGTATTCATGCCAAAACCGGGCACCCTGCTAGCAAGGAAGTACCATGTGCAGAAATAGAGGCTTGTATGACAGTTCGACGTCCTGTGAGGTAGACTAAAAACAACCCTTGTTCCCCCGGTTACACTGTAATACCACGCCTGGGCACCTTCAAATAGGTTACCACTGAAGCGGAGTCCAGTGTTGGGATTGCCGACATATAGTTGATCATGACCAAATTGCCTAGCAAAGCGACTTGACATGTAAGGCTCAATCGTACATGAATCGCCTTATCGGAAGACCAAATATCCGGGTCGAATGTTGATGAGCCACCAAAAGACTCCAGACGGTAGCCGTGTGAAATCATCTGGTTCTGCAAGGTCGACAAACTTATCCCCATAGATAGGATGCACCAAAAATCTCGGGGAAGTATCGATCAAGTTGATAATTTGAGCTGCTTAGAATAGTTTTTCAGACATAGTACATATAGTACTGTGACCAAATCGAATTCTCCAGCCTCTACACAAAAAGGACGAAGCCTTCTGAGGGAGACACCGCCGTCATCAGTGATGGGCAGTGCATGGTGTGCCAGGCCATCACGTACATGTACGGGAGCTTGACTCTGGGATTAGGAGTCTTCACTTCTAGCCTCCCATCTGAATCCACCACTTGCCTTCCCTAGGAGTCTACAATAGCCTCCACTTGGCACAGGCTTTTGGTCAACACCCGCAAACCACTTTGGATGTCTGCTACCATCGCTTGAAAAAAAGAGATTGACTTCCCATGCGCTAGCAGGGCTGCCAGGTACACCACATCAGTGACAATCACTTCATGCGGCAGCGTTGGCACCACATAACGCTTCAACCACAACATGAGGAAGCCTACCAATAGAGCCCGGTCAGATATGGGAATCTGAGCTTGATAGTGAAAACTTTCAAAGACTGTATCAGGCTTGAAAGTATCCTCGTTCAACTCAATCATATACGAGCTTATGGAGGCACTGATCCTCTCGGCAATCTCTTCATCAGTGCAAGGGGTCAGACTAGTCACCGGGTTAGACTTTTCATTTATGTCATTGAACAGGAAGCTCGCCCAGGATATCTGTTTAACGCCCCTATTCCTCCAGACGGATATTTGCCCACAGATATGGAAGTGGCATAACCCTTCCCAATAAGTCTCATACACCTGAGGATCCTCTTTCTTTAATAGGTGAAGCTCCTCAGTAGTCAGGACATACTCTTCATATGGGGCTGTTGGCCCAAAAGGTTACACTCTCCATTTGTTTAGAGTTTTGATGATAACAAAACAAATAAGAGCTATTTGGTACTAATAAGCTTGTTTAAGATAAGTTTCAAGTTAGTACCATATTTGGAGGCCATTGCGTAGCTATTGCAAGAACTTCTAGGTTCATGAAGCAAAGAAGGTGTTTTGCACATCAAGGAAGGAACATAGAAGAGAAGGCTCTAGCAAGGTATTGCATGGCTCAAGACTTCAAGATTGCTCAAGATAATTCATTAGATTTGTTTCTAGTTTTATAATTTTGTTAAAGAATAGTGAATAGGTTTGAAGCTCTATCACACACGTTTTTGCGCACAACTTATTTCCAAAAATATTTCCTATAATATGTACAAAATATTTTTGTATACAATCTTCTGGCTGCAAACTCATTTTTATGTTTTATATATATCTCTATGCAAAACTACTTTGTTTAATTTTAAATTCCCTTCAAAATTCTGTTTTTGTTTTGGCCTTTGACCTGAGCCGGTCGACCGTCCGGTCGGCCGACCCTGTGTCAGGACAATCCGGTCGACCGACCCAGTCGACCGTGGTTCTGGCAGCAGAGCGTATCCGTGTGCATGTTTCACGGTCGACCGGGCGGTCGACCGAAACCTGACTGTCTGTAAGACATTTGCTCTCTGTATTTTTCGGTCGACCGGACGGTCGACCGAGAGCCGACAACGGCTCTTATTTTTGAACGTCGGTCGACCGGCCGGTCGACCGAGTGTGCCGTTTGAACAGTAACGACTAGTTTTCTGAGCAGATTTGTTTTTGTCTTTTTCTTTCTAAAAAGGGCTTAAATGTTATTTACTGATCCTAATACTTCCTAAATTAGCCTTAAGTGAGTTTTATCTTTAAACCCTAGCCCTCTACTATAAATAGGGGTGTTTGGGGAGAGGTTAATCACAAGAAAAATTTGCAAAAGTTTCAAAAGTTTAAGGCATTCAAAAGAGCTTTGTTTCTTGGTTTTTGTGCTGAAATTCTCTCTCATTTTCTAAAGTGTTTTTCAAAACTCTCTGATTTCCTTTCTCTTTTCACTTACACTCAAGAGCTTCATTCCTACTCATTGTTCTACAAGGATTATTGTAAGGGAAGAGAGTTTTGCAAAAGAGAGTTTGTGGTCTTTTGACTACCAAGTGAAAACTTGTACTTGTAATTGTGGAGTTGGGTACTCCGGTGTATTTGTAACATCTTTGTAAAGTTAATAGTGGTTAGAAATCCTTCTGGGGAAGGCGGGGACGTAGAGCTGGGTGCTCGAACCTCGGAAAAATTCTCGGTGTTTGCGTTCGGTTTACTTGCTCCTACTCCTTACTTTACTTTCATTGCTCTTATTACTTGCTCTCAATATTCATTGCAATATTCATTTGTTTTCATTCATCTTGTCAATCATAGTCCCATACAACAAGGTTGCATTGCGCACCTCTAACTCATTTCAAGAGGAATCAGGGGGAAGGAGTTTAGAACCCTTTACGGGGCATTCGGCTCTTAGTCTTATTTTGGGCGATTGTTGCATTATATTTTTAAATTGTGCATTGATTAGCATTATCACCTATTCACCCCCTCTCTAGGTGATTTTCAGGGGCATCTCCAATTACTAACCCCGAGACTTCGTACAACTCATGAAAAGCGAACCCTATCTCTCCAACTGAGGTAAAAAATGTGTCCGTCAGAGGATTGTAACGCTCCAAGACGCCATAAAAGTGGTGGGAGCTCTGCGGGAGGCCATACTGCATGGCCCTAACTGAATGGTATAATCCCACCTGCTTCAGCAAATCCCTGAGCTCAGCGAGAACAAATCCAACCATCCTACCCCACCATGACTTGTCGGTAAAGTGGACCCACCCGAGCGGATAAAAGTCAGTGAGAAAATCACCCCTCACCTTCATGGATTGATTGATGAAGGTGGTGGCCAACTGAGAGGTTTCTCCTATCGGATACTCAACCCTGACCAATCTGGGATATAAACTAAATACATCTTTCTCGTGGCCAGCAGGGTATGCTTTCTTAACAGAATTTGCCGAGGGACACGCCGGAGGTAGACTTAGAAAGGTTCCACTTCATTGTGCGGTGTACTGACATGTGATGAAGATAGGCTAAGGGGCACATCCTCTCCATGTTGGGAAGGAAAAATCTCTTGTCTCCTATCTGACGGAGCCACTTATAGTCTCCATCATACAAAACCCTATCTCAGTGATAGCATCGCCAAAGAAGAAGTCAGGTTTCTTCAGCACAATGCAGGTGTTAGACTCGAATCGCCCATTGGTTATGATCTCCCGGAAGGTCAGCATACTTGGGTTGCTGAGCCTGTCCCGATGCTCTCTTGACTTCAGAGCAAACACTGGAGCAGTCCTTTGAAGCACGAAGGTCAGATTCGGATCAGCGCCACTTACGTGTCCAAAATGGCATTTCTTGGACAGAGAATTAGAGGAATATCACACTGCAAAGAGGACAACACATAGTCAGAAGTTTAAAAGATAAATGACTAAGTGTTTGAAGCTCAGAAATAGGATTGAGTCTGGACACAGAGATCAGCAAAACCCCCATCTAAACTCAAAGATGCGAGGCTCGTGTGAAGCCTGCGTTTAAAATTCCACAACTTAGAAGTTTCCCTAAGTATTGGACTCAGATGCGAGACTCAGTGAAGCCCGCGTCCAACCTCAGAGACGCGAGGCTCACATGAACTCCGCGTCTGGACTCCCTCACTTAGGAAAATTCTCTAAGTGTTAGGATCAAATGCAAGGCTCAACGAAGCCCGCGTTCAACAAGCAGATACGGATTCAAGCTGATGGAGCGAAGACGCGGAGGTCGTCAAACCCGCGTCTTGCCTACCAATGCAAGAGCTGCATCTGATCATAAAACGCGGACGTGAGCCCTGCGTTGGCAGTTTAGATCAAAAGAGACTTAAGAGTTAAGATAATTCTTCAAGTCTCTTAATGGCAAAAACCAGGTCAAATGGTTCTTTACCCGAAATAAGGGCCTCCTGCCTGGAAGAGCCACCCATTTGGACCTCTAGAGCAGCAGCACTCGAAGACGAAGCCACAAGTTTTGTTTTTAGGGCCATTTTAATTGAGAATTCTTTATAAAAGAAGGAAAGAAGAAGAAGCTCGGAGCTTTTCTTAAAGAGTTCTGAAGGCTCTTGACGCGAAACTCAGCGGAGAAGAAAAAGAGTCTAATGATGACTCTTGAAAGACTGATATCTTTTATAGACACAGTAATCCACCAAGATACACGGTACATATCTCGAGACCAATCTCCACCTGACACGTGGCATTGCGCCTTGAACGTGAAAATCACATATTAAAGGAAATGCATCTCCTCAAGCAACACCCGACACGTGGCACACGCCTTGAACATGATCTTCGCATATTAAGGGAAAGGCGTCTCCTCAAGCTTCACCTGACACGTGGCACACGCCTTGAACGCGATCCTCGCATATTAAGGGAAAAGCGTCTACTCAGTTCTGCCAAACACGTGGTAATGCCCCAGAACACGAGTCTCGAGTTCCATAGAGCCGTGTCCCTCCAACATAGAAAAGTACATGTCTTCATCTTGAAGTCCGCGTTACTTCAACAAAATGAGGTATGTGTTTCCAAGGCAACATGACCTCTACGTCTACAAGACTTGCGTTCAGTTTTTACTTCTGCAATTAGTTCAATAGTACATTGGCACAAGCAGATGACTATTTTCTCCCGGTTCAACAGTACACCAACAACCAGCTCAGAGCACCGAGGAGATCCGGGCTGCGTATCCAGACACTCATAACGATTATTTCTGATGGCTTCAAAGAGTTTAACAGTACACTCATGGAGACCAAAATCCAAACAAGATCAAGCTCAAGATATCTCAGAAGATTGTTAGTCCAGTCTTGAGAGTATTACTGCTAAAAGAAAACTCCAAAGTATTTTGAAACCCATCTCAGTCAATCACAGAGTTTTGAAAACTTTGAAGGGAGTTCTTTAGACTATCTAAAATTCACTGAAGATAAGTCATCAGAAAACAAAGTCTATACTCCAGATGCGAGGCTCATCATAGCCACTCGTGTAATACCAAGACGCAGAGTATGAAGCCCGCGTCTTAACATCAATACAGTACCAAGACGCGAGGGTCAAAACCCGCAACCCAGCTGCACTGTAATAACCAAGACGCGAAGCTTGAAGCCCGCGTCATGGCATCACTGCAGTGCCAAGACGCGAGATTCGAAGCCCGCGTCTCGATATCACTGCAATCTCAAGACGCAGAGCCTGAAGCCAGCGTCTGGCAGAGTTCGAAACCCGCGTCTAGCAAGGTTCGGAGTCAGCATCCAAACCGCGAGGCTCGAAGCCCGCGTTCTGACTACAGAGAAGCTCTGCGTCTCGGTTATAACTTCCCTCATTACTGGGTCAATTACTGCCCACATAATGAGGGGAGTTAACCCCCATTATGGAGGGTTTTTAAGGGACAGTTTTACCCCTGAAACCCTTATTAATAGCCTAGTTTTCTAATGAAAAGGGGTCAGAAGTTTTGGTCGGAAAGATTCTCTTAATCGAAGGAGTACTGAAGAAAGAGTTGAACTCTTCTAATAAATTGCTGAGTACAAGTTTGTTCTTATCTCAAGTCTCTTTGAGATTTTATTGGACAAGAGCTATGCTACTCCGTCCATAGTCCGAAGAGAGGATTTCCAGAAGATTGTGACGTTCACCCGGTCAATGAAAAATAAGATTCACTTTACATCGCTACATCAAGAACCAAGCATTAAACAAAGAGAAGATTTGAGCTTGAATATCTTCTCTCTCTTGTAATCAAAATTTTTGAGATTGTTGTAATCTTTCATTGATTCAGGAAAATTTTATTACGATTCTCTAAATTTTTCTCGAGCCAAACAGGAGGCCAAGTAGGTACCTGTACGAGATGTTAGTACCACTCGAGCACACATATAAACATGAAAATAACTAGACTACCATGGAGCGGTGAAGCCTGAAGGCTGAGCGCAGAGCCCAGAGGCTAAGTAGAGAGCCCGGAGGGTAAACAACCTCGAAGGGTCGGCCACACATGATAATAGAGCATATATAAAATATATCACATACAGAATATATGTACATGTATTTAAAAATGCTACTATATGCATTCATCATAGAGTTACTGCATACAGTTCTAGGCACTTGGCCATATACAAATACAATTACATGGCCCACAAAAATACAATTTACAGCACGAGAAAATAAAAATATATAAATTTCCCAAAATACAACTAAACCCGTCGAAGCGGGGAAACCCAATATTGAGGCGTGAACATTCGCTCAAAATTACAGAAGACTCTGAAAAATCTCAAAACTCTAAAAACATGCGCACGTGCACGGGCCACATCCACAATCACCATGAGAGAGTATTTTATGTGTAGAGAGAGAAAATAGAGAGATATTAAGAGAGAGAAAGAAGAGAGATATAAAGAAAGAGAGAAACTAAGAGAGAAGAGAGAGAAGAGAGAGGGATAGAGAGAGAAGAGAGATTGTGAGAGAAGAGAAAGAGAGAGGGGACTGGCTGGCGACGTCCACAACTAGAGGAGAGAGAGGGAGGAGAGAGAGAAACTAAAAGAGTGAGGAGAGAGAGAAGAAAGAGGGAGGGGAGAGAGATCTAGAGGGGGAGAGGCAGTACATGACAGCGAGAAGGGAAAGGGGAGAGTGGTCGGCTAGCCTGGCCGGCAGTGGTCGCCGGCGGCGACACTGGCCGCCGATGGTCACCATAGAGGGAGAGAGTGAGCGAGAAAAAGGGAAAAGAAAAGAGAAAAGAAAAGAGGAAAAGAAAGAAGAAGAAGAAGGGGAAGAAGAAGAAGAAGAGAGGGGGAGGTGGCGAGTGCAGTCAGAGTTGAGGAAGGTTGGCAACGCTGGCTCAGGTGGTGGCGACGGTCAAATCCGGGGAAGAGAGGGGAAGAAGAGAGAAAGGAAGAGAGAGGGAAAGAAAAAGATGAGAGAGAGGGATGGGTGGCGCTGGGGGCCAAAGAGGTCATCGGCGAGGCGGGCGGCACGGCGACAGTGGCCCAGGGCGGCGGTCGTCACCAGCAGAAGAGGGAGAGGGAGAGGGAAAGAAGAAATAGAGAGAGGGAGAGAGAAATAAGAGGGAAAATGAAAGAGAGAGAGAGAGAGAGGGATTGATGGGGGGGCAGACCTCCATGTGGACGCAGGTGGCGTTAGGGGGAAAACCAAGGAAAAGAAAGAAAAGAAAAGAAAAGAAAAGAAGAAGAGAAAATTCCCAAAAATAATATAATTAATTAATATTCAGAAAATATTGACTACTCCAGAAAAATTTTCAAAATACCCAGAGGTAGAAAATATCACCCTGAGGAATAATATGAAATTACTTTTTAGAAATAAAATATTATTTTCAAATTAAAATCTTGAAATCAACCAATGATACCGGCCGAGACCAAATCCGGTCGAGTTTTGATAAATTCAGAAAAATCTCTAAAAATATATTAAAGTAGAAAATGTGATTCTAAGAAATAATGTGAAAGTGGATTTTAGAAGTTCATCTTCGTTTGTAAATTAAAAATTTTGGAATCGACTAGCGATACCGATCGACATTGATTTTTAAGAATTTGCAATTTAATTCAGAAAATAATGAAAAATCTGAAATATTGATAAATGACATTTGAAATTGAAACCGATCAAATCTGACTACCGAAAAAATCAAAATGAGCATTAGTCTAGGATCGAGTCCCAGTTCAGACTAGGGTTGACTCCGAGTCCACGAATTCAGATCCAATGTAAAACAATCGCATAAATAACCATAAAACAAAAATAATACGGAAAGTAAATCGAAAAATATGATCAAAAAAATTTGAATACGTATCTAAGTACGTGTTTCGAGAACTGGGTGTTACAAGTCCCTTTAAGGGTAGATTTCTTCAAGAATCTGTCATTGATCGACATCATGAGCATATCGCCGTCCAGAGTTATAAGACGATATGCTCCATTTGAGTAGGCTGACTTTACTATAAATGATCCTTCCTATTTGGGTTGGAATTTTTCTTTCGTCTTATATGTGATAATCGTGGGTCTTCTGACAGCTAAGACAAGGTCACCTTTCTTGAAAATCCGTTCTCTGACTTTCTTATTAAAAGCTCTAAAAACTCAGGCTTGATAGAGCTCGATTTGTTGTTGGGCTTGCAGACGTTTATCATCTAAAGCTTCCAACTCTTAGAGGCGCAATCGATGCTTCTTCTCGTCTATCATCCTGGTTGTCAAGGCAACTCACAGAGATGAGATTTGGATCTCTAATGGAAGTACAAGTTCACATCAATACACCAAGAAAAATGGCGTAGCCTTTGTCAGGGTTTTTACTGTAGTGCGGTAAGCCCAGAGGCATTCGCCTAATTTGTCTTCCCAGTCACGTTGGCTTTTTGAGACAAAATTCTTGAGAATCTTTCCAATAATCTTGTTAAAGGCTTCTGCAAGACCGTTGGTAGCTGGATAATATGTCGTTGAGGACACACTTTGGATTCTGAATTTATTACAGAAGCTCTAGAATGCTTGGCTGGTGAATTGGGGTTCATTGTCGTGAACAATTCGTCCGGGTACGCCAAAGTGATAGAGCACATGATGCTTGATGAACTTGATCATGTCTGATGTCTTTACATCCTTCAGGGGAACAACTTCCACCCACTTAGAGAAGTAGTCAGTTGTGGCCAATATGAGGCAACGTTCTTTGGATGTTGAAGGATTACTGGGTCTGATATCATCTATTCCCCACATCTCAAATGGCCATAGAGAGGACGTTGGATAAAAAATGTCCTGGTGCTTGGTGGACGAAGTCACCATAGATCTAACAGGCATGGCATCATTTAGTATAGGCAATGGCATCATGAATCATCTTCGGCCAATTATAGCCAAGTCTTCGAAGCCGATTTTCGAGCTTAGGTCCAAGTTGGTGAGCTCTGCACATACTGTCATTAGCTTCTTTGAGCGCCTCTTGTGCCTCTTTGTGTGAAAGGTATCAAGTAATATTCCATCATACTACTGATGATATAATGTTCATGTGATCGCATTGTAACAGAATCAAGGAGCTTTCCTTCTGATGGCAGTTGCCTCCTTGGGGTAGTTAGGCAATGTACCGTACAAGACGAAGCCTATGTAAAGGAATCACCAATCCTGAGGTTCGAGGCTTATCGAAGCCTCAAGAACCTCTTTAACTTGAAGATCTTGTAACACTCCGCTCCTGAAATACGTACTTAGAGGCGTATTCTAATTTTTCAATCATTTTTTTTGAATTTCTTCCCGTAATTGTTTTTGTTTCATGAATATTTATGCGATCGTTTTGCCTTGGATCCAGATTCGTGAACTCAGAGTCAGACCTACTCTAAACCAGGGACCCGATCCTAGAGTATTTCTCAATTTGGTCTTTCTGGTATTTAAATTTGACTAATTTTAGTTTTAAACATCGTTTTTCAATATTCTAGATTTTCTATGATTTTCTGGGATTTTTTTGAATTAAATGAAAACCTTCAAAACCGGTGTCGACCAGTGCCGCTGATCAATTCTCAGATTTTTAATTTGCAAACAGAGTTGAATTTCTAAAAATGGCTTTATATTGTTTCTTAAAATCACATTTTCTATCTAAATACTTTTTCTGAGATTTTTTTTAATTTATCAAAATTCCACCGGATTTGGTATCGGCCAGTATCGTTGGTTGATTCCAGAATTTTTAGTTTACAATAGGAATTGAATTTTTGCATTCTATTTTCACATTGCTTCTTAGAATTATATTTTCTTTTTTAAGCATTTTCTGAGATTTTTCACAATTTATCAAAATCCGGTCAAACGGTGTAGCCGGTATCGACGGTTGACTCCAGGATTTTTAATTTAAAAATGGGATTTTATTTCTAAAAATTAATTTCATATTATTTCTCAGGATGATATTTTATACTTTTAGATATTTTTGGGGATTTTTCTGGAATAGTCGACATTTTCTGACTTTATTATAATATTATATTTTTTAGAATCTTTCCCTTCTTTCTTTCTTTCTTTCTTTATCTTTTCCTTTTCCACCGACTTCACCAACTGGCCACCTCCCTTTTTAAATTCCCCTCCCATCCATCACTTCTATCAATCTCTTTTTCCTTTCTTTTTCTTTTTCTTTTTTCTATCTTTCTTTCTTTCTTCTCTTCTTTTCCTTTCTCTTCTTCTTCTTCTTCTTCTTTTTCTTCTTCTCCATTTGGCCGACACCTAAGCGCCCCACTCCGACGTCTCCGGCCACCACCGTCAGCGAAGACTACCCCCCAACTCTGACCATCTCCTCCCCTCATCTTCTTTTCTTTCCTCCCTCTCTAACACTAACAAATCACCACCATCTCTATCTTCTTCCTCCTCCAAACCACCACCATCACCTCTAAAAATTCCTCAAATCAACCACCACCACTACCATCTTCTCCACTCCAACTCTTACCTCACAACACCGTACTCCTCCTATTCGTTCCATCTCCTTTAATTTCTCCACCTCCACCCAAAATCAACACCAAAACCATCATCTCCACCTCCTTCACTACTCTTCTCCATCACAAAACCCAAAACCCCTTTTTCCCCTCTCTTTTGGGGTGGCCAGCGCCACCCCGGGACTGGGCGCCGCAGGCGCGTTGCCAGCGGCCATACGCGGCTAGGGGGGCCCCTGGACCCTTGTGCGTGGGCAGAGGAGGGGCGACAACCCCCTCTCTCTCTTATCTTTCTCTTTTATCTCTCTCTTTCCTTCTCTCTCCCTGTTTCTCTCTCTAGCCGTCTCTCTCTCCCTGTTTCTCTCTCTAGTCGTCTCTCTCCCTCCCTCCCCTGTTCTCCCTCTCACCATTCCTCTCTCTCTCTGCAGTCTTTCTTTCTGTAGTCTCTCTTTATCTCTCCGTTTCTCGCTTTTTCTCTCTCTGTTTCTCTCTCTTTCTCTCTCTGTTTCTCTCTCATCTCTTTCTCTCTCTAGCCCTCTTCCTCCTCTCTCTAAATTTTCCTCTCTAACTCTCTAGTCTTTCTCTCTCTAGTTCTCCCTCTTTCTCTCTAGATTTTCTCTCTCTAAATCTCTCTTCCTCTTTTTAGATCTTCTCTCTCTAACTCTTTCTCTCTTCTCTTATCTTTCTCTCTCTAAAAATTATATATATTATATTTTATATTTTATGGCGCGTGCGTGAGTTCCTGAGATTTTAGAGTTTTCAGCTTTTTCGAAGATTTAGGCGAGTGTCCTCGCCTTAATTTGGGTTTTCCCGCTTCATCGGGTCGATGTATATTTTATTCTATATTTATATGTATTCTATATTGGGTTGTGTCCCTGTGTTTGTATGTGGCCGAGTGCCTATGATTGTATATGTATATGCCTGTGATGAATGCTTGTACTAGGACAATTTACTTCTTACATATATACCATGCCTGTGATGTACTCTCTTTACTGCTTTATACCATGCGTGGTCGACCCTTCGTGGTCGTTAGCCTCCGGGCTCTCTACTCGGCCTTCGGGCCCTATCAGCCTCCGGGCTTCTCCACTCCAAAGTAGTCTACATATTATCGTACTTATATGCATGCTTGTGTGGTACTGACATCTCGTGCAGGTACTCTTGTACCGACTCTGATTTTCTACCCACTGGCTGGATACGCAATGGTTCTAGGTCTTTACTCTTATGGGTTTCGTGGTAGCTACCGAGAGTGCGCTTAGACCCCGAGCGTACTTTAGCCTCCGGGCTCTTACCCACTGCCTCGAAAGAGAAGTGCGCTTAGACCATCAGGTCTCTCAGCTCCGCCTGATAGGCATGCTTAGCGCTCAGCGTTTTACCACTAAATCCGTTTAGGCGAGATGCTGCCGGATTTTCTACTCGCACTTTAAGCCGAGTCGTCCCAGTAACCTCGCCAGGCGCTTGAGTGTCAAACACTGTTTGCTGTCCGTACCTCCAGCTTGCTTAGCTCCTCTTGGATGTCGCTTGTTCGCTAATTAGCTGCTTGCCAGTCTATTAATTTTTCTATTAATGATTGTGAAGAGTTTGAAAACTTACTTTCAATGAAGAGTTTGAAAACTTACTTATACTATTTTTTCCTGAAACTGCATGATTTTTCAGTATTCGTACCGATCTTGTATATCGGTACTATTTTCCTGTATCGCTTGATGTGCTTACATATACCATAATATCACTTGTCACCTGACTGATATCACCCTCCTGTCATGCTATCACTTGACATCCGGCATGATATACTTGACTTTTATAATTGTCACGATAACGGGAATGATGACCTGACATTTTGCTTACATCTTGATATATTTTAGTACAAACAATACTCCTGATACACCTGTACTCTTGATACTCTTGGCTTGTTCCTGCCCATTCCCAGAATCTGATAATTATCTAATGAACCATAAAATGGGGACAACTTACATCAGGTCGGAGGAAACTTGCAGATGTCAATACATGTTCGTGTTTACAGTGGTATTAGATATGTTGTGCAACTAAAACTTTCGGTCTGACCTGAGGGCCTCCAAGAGACCGAGGGGAGCATTGGCTCCCTCTCGTGTTTACAGGGGAGCGCTCTCTCTTGTAGGCCTTGCAACCGGTTCCATACACCAGCAATGGAACACCCTGGACCATGGTCCCTGGCATGCACGGGACCCACTGTAAACATTATTCGTTGATGCCTCCGTTGGTTTCTAATAACAACCTTGCTTTACTCAGGTGTAGATATATGTGTGCTGGGACGCTAGTTCACATATCTAGACATCTGGGTAAGATGAGTAATAATAATAGTAAAAGATGCCAACTATGTATCCGTTGTATGCTTTGCTATGTATGCTTTCATCGGGCTTTACATCGGATTTCCGATTTATGATCATTCTTATATTATAGCGGCTTACATCCTGCTTCACCACTTGTATTCTATTCCACTAGTCTCCTGTCCTTATCTTATTATACCATGAGTATTCCCTGCTTGATATCACTTGCTATATATCTACTTTCTCCTATATGCATGTGCTCACGACACGATTTTCAATGCATGTTTATGATTCAAATTTATCGATACACGTGTGCTTATCTATGCACGCCACTTGGCATTCGCATCACCACTCGCTGGGGAGTTCTGACTCCCCTGGATCCTCATGTCCAGGTCTCAGAGCTTGGAGCTTTTAGATTCTCCCAGTTGCTGATCAGAGATGTGCAGTGGTAGCGTGGATCATCGGCAGACCGTCCAGAGCCCCATCGTTCTAGTCTAGAGTTTTCATGTTATGACTCTGAGCCTCCTTTTGTACTGTTTATTATTATATATCTCCTTGTATTCTCGTATTTGCGCCTATTAGGTGATGTAATATTCTTGTAATATTATGTCACATCCTACGATAACTTTATAATTGTACTCATATGTTAGAATATATAAAGCACCACGTACTTTCATACTCTGATTCTTACTTGCACTGATGCTTAGCGTATGAATGTGAGGGTATTTCTGACCTACGTATATATGTCGCAGTAACGTCTCCGTACCCGCGGGATCGAGGCGTTATGAATCTCCTCTTGGAGTTTTACTGTCTTCAAGGGCAAATTTGCAACAATACAAGTCACGACTGTAAATGAGCACTCTCTCTGTGGCTCCAGCTGGAAAGGTCAATGAAGCAGTGAGAGACGCCAATGTATCTGTATGCGCATTTTGCTTATGTGGTACATGGTTAATGTAGAAGTTTTTAAACTTCTATGTCATGTCAATGGTCATGTTGTGATAGGGCACCAAATCTTCATGTCGGACTTCATACTCCCTGTGAACACCTGGGTGACAGATGAGCTTTGAATTATCGCTTCAAGATTTTTGACTCCAATCTTTTTAGCAAGTTACATCCTGATCAAGAGAGTATTATATTCTAAAATATTGTTGGAACACGACTCAATTAATGAGAAAGCATGAGGGATCATGTAATTATATGGGGAAATAAGTACTACATCCACACCTGCAATGATATTTCCTTCAAGACTTATTCTTGATGCTCTGTCGAAGAATAGTTGCCATATTTGTTTTTTTGAGGAGACGTGGATCGTGTTAACTTCTGCAATCTTATCTAGGAGATGGTCATAAAGTTTTGAACTTCTTGAAACTGGATAATCGGCCTGAAAATCTGCCACAACTTGACCTTTGACCGCCTTTTGTGGCATGAATTGTATCTCATATTGTGAGAGCAATATGGCCCATTTTGCTAATCTGCAATTCAGTGAAGATGGTCTTGTCATGAGTAATCATAAGGGATTAACTCTGGAATTGTCGTGAATGCTGCGTTACCCTACAAGATAGTGTCGCATCTTCTGAATGGTGAAGACTAAGACTAAGCATTCCTTCTCAATCGGATTGTAATGATGCTCCATCACAATCATTATTCTACTCAAATAGTAGATGACCTATACATAGTTTTGATCATTATTTTGAGCTAGTAAAGCTCCCAGGGAATTGATCCATAACTCGAACATATAACAGGAAAAGTTTTCCTGATACTAGAGCTACCAGTACGGGAGGGTGTGTGAAATATTTCTTGATCTCTTCGAACGCTTGTTGGCAAGCACTGTCCCAAACAAATGAAACTCCCTTCTTCATTAGTTTGGTGAAAGGTTGATCAGCGTCTTGAAAGATTCGATATAAATCTCCGGATATAAGTCAATCATCCATGTAAACCTCTGAGTTCTTTAAGATTTCTCAGAGATTGCATCTCTTGTACGACATGGACTTTCTCTGAATCCAGGTGAATTCCTTTGGATGTAACGATAAATCCAAGGAATTTGCCACTGGCTACCCCTAGGAAAGACTTGGTTGGGTTCATCTTTAACTGGGAGCCCGCATGATGTCGAACACTCTTTTTAGATCTGCAAGATGATCACCTTTGTTACGGGTTTTCACAGTAATAACGTTCAACATAGCATTCTACGATCTTGCATATATACTCATGAAAGATCACATTCATGGTGCGTTGATATGTCGCTCTAGCGTTTTTCAAGCCAAAGGGTATCACTGTGTAGCAATATACTCCCAAAGGCGTCCTGAAAGATGTGTGCTTTTCATCTTCAGGATACATCGTAATTTGATTATACCCTAAGAAGCCATCCATGAAGGACATTCTTTCAAACCCGCGCGTGTTATCAATCATGACATCCATGATTGGGAGAGGAAATTCGTCTTTAGGATAAGCAGCATTTAGATCTTGAAAGTCAATGCAAATCCAAATCTTTCTATTCTTTTTGGGAATAGGAACTATATTGGCCACTTCTTCGGAGTGCCTGCTATATAAGCAAAGGTTGTTATCTTCGGACTAGAATTTGAAGATTGGATTCGATGATGGTAGAGTGCTCATTATTCACCTCAATTATCCTGTCCAACAAACTTTAGTTGACTGGGGAAATCGTTCCCGTACATATCCGAGTGCGTTGGTAGAGCCCTTCAGATTTGACAAGAACATCCTTCAGGCCTGGAGATCGGTCAGTATCTGACTCCTCTGAATTGACATCCAGTTGCTTCTCTTTAGACTTGCTCAGTGTGAAACTCGACCTCCCCATGTTTGTAGTTACCTCTGGGTATTCAACGTCAGAGAACAACTTCTTCCTCTTGGATCGTGATTTCTTGGCCGAGTTTGAAGCTGCGACAATTGTTTTCCATTGAAAATTGATTCGGGGCAAAACTTACAAAAAGAGATAGAGGAGCCAAATTACAAGTAATAAAAGAAGAATTATAAGTAGATCTCCTTTGAGATTTCTAGGAAAGTGTGCCGGTAGGAATCTGATCAGCACGCGATACTTTATCCCTTTTGACGATGCAATCAGTCTGACAATCATACTGCCTCCTGATAAGATTTTCTTCTCGCTTGGTTCTGGAAATCCAAGATTTGGAAGCAGGAGAACCAAAGAACCCTCTTTGCAAAGAATCTCTTCTGGAAATTTGTGGCCAGTCTCCTCTCTCTCCGTCCTTTTTTTTTCGCCCTCCCTGCTTTGGCTCAACAAGGGACCATTTACAGCAAATATGGTGTGTAACCGCCCCCTTGAATTCAGCAAAACTGAATCAGTTTTTAGCTACGCTCAAGGCTCGCAAATGTCCTTGCCGCGAAGCTCCTAACGAGCCTCTGGCAAAGCTCCTAACGAGCCTCTGGCGAAGCTAGAGGGTTTGTGCGAACGCCTTCTTGCCGTTATGGCTTAATTGTCTCCACTTAATGTGGGACGAAGTGGGCGGGTGTAACTGCCCACTTAAAGTGGCGTTAATCCCACTAAATTAGTGGGATTCACCCATAAATCTCTCGTGGGATTTTGAAACAGTCAATTTGATGACCTGGCAGGGCTCACTGCGGAGATAGATCATGCGAAGCTAATACTTGGCTCATACCTTCAGGCGAAGTTACTTTCAATGTTTCGTGTGAAGCTAAAACTTAGCCCATAGCAGAGCTATGACTCACATGGCGGAGCTAAATGAGCTAGGGAT
This sequence comes from Agave tequilana, assembly GCA_038442645.1. NCBI lineage: Eukaryota > Viridiplantae > Streptophyta > Magnoliopsida > Asparagales > Asparagaceae > Agave > Agave tequilana. The sequence goes on from JAVJIF010029806.1 coordinate 180,084, forward strand.
AAGGCTTTTGGCCCGAAACTCTTGGATCAGCCTCTGGCGGGAATATAGGCGAAGTTAATAGTTAGCCTCAAAGTGAGCCTACCAACCAAGCTTAGGCGAAACTGTTAGTTCCATGCGGTGCTATGAAGCTTACCTTGGGCTCATGCCAGACTAAGAATTGAGCTAACTTAGCGTCTTAGGCCTGCTTAGGTCCCTCCGAGGGCAACTTTGGCCTACTATTTGCTTTACTGGATCAGTAATGTCCATGTTGTTGCCTTGTCTCTGGTCATCAGCTTGTCTTCGACTTATTTTTTGTAGATGTCGATAAATTAAACGCCATTCAGACCGGTTGAAGATGAATGCGGGGTTCTGTCTTTTTCGAGTGTCAACAATACCCCCTTCAAAATTTTCGTAAATCTGCAATGGAACGGTTCAGATTTCAAAATACTTTGAACTACTTTGATTGATGATTAATAGTGCGTGAATGTGAATGCCGCCTTGGTAGTTGAGTTCAACTTTGCCTTTAGCCCCACTTTAGGGCTGGAATAGATTCTCCAAGGAATTATAACAATCCGCTTCCGTGTAGCTTCGCGCTTCTGGGTAGCTTTGCCTTAGGGCTCTCTGAAGTAGATTCGCTTCAAACTGGGTCGGAACATGAGCATTAGCCTCGCGCTTGCTGTGATGGAGTGACGTTCCGTTCCTGAGGCTAACCGCTTTTGCGAGTTACGAGAGAAATTGCTCCCTTTTTCAAGGTTTGAATAACTTCCTTTGCATTTACGAGGGAGATTATTCCCTTTTTTGAAGTTCAAATAACTTCGTGTGTATTCCCGAGGGAGATTATTCCCTTTCTCAAGGTCAAGCATTTGAATGCTTTAACTTCGCCCACGCTCCCAAGCTCGAAGTGGTAGCGACGTAGTCAGGCCATGAGGCCTATAAATAGGACTCTTATAGTCCTTCTCAAAGAAACATACTCCTCTCTTTCTAGGAGGTTTATTTATGACCCTCCCCATTGCTCAAGCAAGGAGACTGAGGTCCCTGAAGTAGTGGGGACTCTCACTCTGGTTATTATCCGATCAAGATCTGGTGAGCCTCGGCCATTCAGTGACTTTAGGGAGTTTATCTCCCTTAATTTTTTAAGCTTTACCAGCTATCTTCGGAATTAAATTCTCTTGGTCTCTGCATTTAGCTGACTTTCGAAGAAGGGTTCCAACCCTATTTTCAAGCTTCCCGGCGAAGCTAGCATTCTTGCCTGATCAGGCAAAGAATCTTTCCACGCGAAGTTCCTGCCTTGATCTGTTAAATCTGCCATATAGGCGAGGTTTAGGACTTGGCCTCTTTAAGGTTGAGCCAGTCTTTCCATATAGGTGGGGTTCAGACTGCGCCCTCCCGGGCCAGTCTAGCCTAGCCATATAGGCGAGACTAGGACTTGGTCCTTTTTTGAGGCTTCTCCTGCCTAACTGCCTGGGGCGGAGCTAAGACTTGGCTTATGCTAAACTGTTCTAGCGTTGCCATGCAAGCAAGGCCATCCTCTGCTTATTTGAAGCTTATCCTCAGGACATAATAGGGCCGGATCTGGTAAGCTTCGCCTAAAGAATAAAACTTCGGCTTAGCATTTCATCCCTCCCTTTTTTTATTTAATGCTAATTTTTTCCTGTTTGCATGGCAGTGTATTGTGCTCCTAGTTGTTTCGTCTTGATGAAGGAGAATAGAAGTATGTGTTGGCCCAAGGTTACAATCACCCGGCTTTTTGAGTTTTGATGATTACAAAACATATATAGTTATTTGTACTAATCATTTTTAGTGTTTAAGTGTGTTTCAGTGTTCTAAAAATTCTAGTTGTGCTCTTCCCTATAAATGACTCAATTCGGGTTCGTTTGACTCAAGATGTCTCAATTCAGGATCAAGGATTCAAGCTATGCATTATTCCATGGAGAAGCCCTTATTTGAAGACCTTGTAGTCATCTAGAACCTTTGTAAGAATTAGTTTGTTAAAGAATGAGGTTATGTTAAGTTGGCTCAAGAAAACACACACACACCTTCATTTTTCAAAATACCGATTTTGTTTTGGGAAATTGATTTAGGATCATGTCTTGATGGTTTTACATGACTCAAAATTTTTATAATTTTATATCTTATTTAAATCATGTATACCATCCTTTATAGCATGATACTTAATCATATAGCCTTACAAAATTATTTTGAAAATGTTTCAAAGTTCAAATAATTTCCTAGAAAAATCCTGTTTCAAGCCTGTCGGTCGACCGGCCGGTCGACCGGGTCCATTTTAGCCTGATCGGTCGACCGGACCGGTCGACCGAGCCTTGTGGTCAGGGCGTGCACGTTTGTGCACATCTGTCGGTCGACCGACTGAAAGCCCTTTGCTCTTGGGTTTTGTCGGTCGACCGGGCCAGTCGACCGACAGAACAAAGTGAAGTTTTTTCTTTGGCTGTCGGTCGACCGAGTCCAACGGCTAGTTTGCCAATGGGCTGTCGGTCGACCGGGCGGTCGACCGACAGCCGCCAGCAGCCATAACGGCTAGTTTTCAGAGATTTCATCATTTGATTTGAGTGAGATGTTTTTATTTGATCTCTCTTATTTTTTGGGGCTACTTCCTGACCTATTTAACTAGTTTTAATGATGATTAGATTTTCTCTAATCCTTATAAATAGAGGGGATTGGTCACTTGCAAAAAAATAGAAAAATCCCTAGTTTTCAAGTTTCCAAAAAGAAAGAAAAAGTTTTCAAAGCATCCAATTTTCTAAGTGTATTCTTGGTTACTATTTTTCAGTTGTGTTTCAAGCTATTTATTACTACTTTACAACTGAATTTTTCTCACTACACTTCTTGAGCCAAAATCCTTCTCATTCTATAAGGAAGTTGTAAGAGAGAAGCTTGTGGTCTTGTTGATCACTTTGTTACTTGTTCCTTCTTGTGTTGAGATCCCTCTTCGGTAGAGGATTGGATTGGTGGGAGTTCGGTACTCGTCTTCGGTAGACCTCTTGTAATTGGTGGAGTTCGGTACTCCGATCTTCGGTAGACCTTTGTAATTTCCTCGGTGGATATAGTGGAAACCCTTCACGGTAGTGAAGGCGGAGACGTAGAGCGGTGGCTCGAACCTCGAAACAAATCCTTTGTGTTTGCGATTGATTTCCATTTTACCTCTTTATTACTTTACATTTATTTCTTGTGATATATCTTGTGTGCACTTCATTATTGCATCCATTTCATTACTTGCATTTTCTGGTCTTTACTCATCTCAATAAGAAAGCAATTACGCACCTCAACTCATAATCTAGAGGAATCAAAGAGGAGAAGTTCTAGAGCCCTTCACGGGGAATTCGGCTTCAATTTCTTGTTTTGAGTGACCGTTTGCTTCATTTTTACATACTTGTTTAAAAAGATCATTAGATTAGCATTAACACCTATTCACCCCCCCCCCCTCTAGGTGTTTTCCAGTATGCCTTCTAATTTTTAAGTCGAGGCTTTGGTCATAAGTAGGAGGAACATATTGGGACATCTGGTGCGCGTTCCGAGAAGAGACTGGCGGTCGCTTATCCAAGATGATCCACTTCGGGAAGAAGCTGGTGGTCACTTATCCGAGATGATCCACTTCGGAAGGGGCTGGTAGTCGCTTATCCTAGATGATCCACTTCGAAAGGGGCTGGTAGTCACTTATCATCTTGAAAGTACAAGTAAGGTCTCAGATCCTCCCTTTGCTAATTTTGGCAAAGGAAGATTCAGCTCTCTGATGGCAACCAATCCCTTGCCAATTTTGATCAAAGAAGATCCAGCTCCTTGATGGTAAAATCTGCCACTAAGCAAAGGATTACGGCCTTGTGCAGGATAAAGACCTTTAGTGTCCAATTGGTTTGGTGGTCTTGGGACGGCTTATCATCTTGAAAGTAGATAAGTCAACTTGTACGCCTTTGGAGCAAAGGTCCTATTATATGAAAGACAATCTTGATGTATTATCAATATATCTTCCCTTTTGAATCAATAAAATTTTTACTTTTTACTCATTTACTTTGCTCCCTTTCTTTTCACTTTGAACTTCGCAAGAAACTGGAATGGACTGGCTTAGGTAAGCATTTTCCTGAGGATGAAAGGAAAACTCTTAGCGGAGCTAATCTTCCAGCGAACTTGAAGACGGATTTCTAGCTAAGTCAGGAATGAGCTTCCAGCGGAACTAGCACAAAATTTTTCGCGAAGCTAGAGATGAGCTCTAAGCGGAGCTAAAGCCCAGCTTTCAGCGAAGTTAATCAAGCGTTGTGTGAAGTCAACGCTGGACTCGCAGCGGAGCTAGCCCTTGGCAGAGCTAAAGCAAGGCTTCTCGAGAAAGGTGCTTAGGCACCATTTTAAATTAATTTGAAACGACCGTCTGTGCTCTTTTCAAGGAGGCGAAGTTAGACAATTTTATGTCTATAAAAGCCCGATGGGCTGAAAGAGAGAATTAACTTCTCTTAAAATACTTCAAATTTTCAGAGAGCAAATCTCTTTCTTTTTCTTCTCCTTCATTCTGATTTTCAAAACTCCTTAGTTCTTCATGGCTCCCAAACGACGAGCAGGCAAAGAGGCAGCGACCTCTGATACAGAGGGCCCTCTCCTCCTTAGATCATCGAACGCCCATCGCGGGTAGGGAGTTTTCCTTTTTATCCATAGATTTTTATCTCTTTTTGAAGCCATTTACTGGCTATTTCATAGTGAATCTGGAGTGATTCACCATGATCCGGTGACCTCAGGGAACTATACTCCCTAAATTTAAATCCATCAAATTTTTAGGGGATTTAATTCCCCTTCAATTTTGTGAATTGAAATTTAGAAACCGAATGGTTTCTTCTCCAAGCTTCTATGCGAAGTTAGCACCTAGGGTTGTTCACGTTCCGTCACATGGTAGGATGCGAAGCTAGCTCTGGAAGCATAGCTAGAAAAAGGACTTTAGAGTCCTTAGAATAACTTTAGGTACAAGTGCCTTTCCAGCGAAGTTAGCCCTTGGGGGCTTCTTTGCATTCTATTCAGTGACAGAATGCGAAGTTAAGCTTCTGGAGCGAAGCTAATCACTTAGGGATTTTCTGCACCCTACCTTCGTGCGGAGTGTGAAGCTAAGCTGTAGAGTGCGAAGTTGAGCCTCAGGGCGAAGCTATTGCTAGGCTAGCTACTTCATCGTCTCAGAAGATTCCGGAGGTGACGCGGCTGATGTCGGTCCTTCGGGTGCTGGGGCCTCGAAAGAGAGTTCAGTGGCCTCAAGCTCTATAGGATGGACCATAGAGGCTTCGGCGAGCGAAAGGGAGCCAGACGTCCCTCCCAGAACTACCAAAGTCTCTTCTATGGAGCTTGGCGGAATTAGCGCTACTGTCGGGGGAGTCCTGAGCGAGACTATTGCTGAGGCGGTTGAGGCTGTATCGTCTCTTGGTAATACTTTGATTTCTTGTAAGCAATTCTCCCCTGGCATTCATTATGTCTTATTTTCATCAAAGTCTTTTTACAGGTGTTCCGCCTTTGGGTGCGTCGACTTCAAGGGGAGCAGCTGATCTTCCTGAGGGAATCAAGGGTGAGGCGAGTGCTTCAGCCGCAACGGATGTTGCTGAGTTGGATGTCTTGTACCACGACCTACCATCCTTTCAGCCTGAGCCTACCAGTGGAGTTAAAGAGGCTGAGGAGACGGTGGTTACAAAACCAATCTCACTCCTAGCTGAATCGGTAGGTGAGATGTCGGTGGTTTCTTTGACGCTACCTACCCTGACAACCACTGGGTTGAGGATAGTTACCAGCCCTACGTCTCCGACTCTGGTTGAGCCAGTTCTTCCTGAAATAGTTACCAATCCTACTTCCATCGTGGCTGGTATACTGGTTTAAATGAGGACTCCTCCTAGATCACCGGTGATCCCTCGTCTTTCTCTAGCCAGTGCTTCTGTCATTTCCTCTACCGTTATGATAGTGAAGCCAGTGGAAGCTTTGTCTTCATGTACTACTCACTCACCGGGAGTAGTTGAAGCCGAGCAAAAATTTATGGCCGAGATGGTTGACAACTTCTACAAGAGCCTAAAATGATCTGTCGCTTTGATCTTGAAGGGCTCAACTACCTCTTTTTCTGCTCTGAAGGTGGACTTCTCTCAAAATATCAAAAGCATTCGAGACTTTAGAGGGGATGACCAGGCTGCCGCATTAGAGCTTCTGGTGAAAGGCTTGAGAGGGACGTGGTCGAGTGGCGCTGCCTTAGCAGTTCAGACCTGGACTCCTCCGCTAATGAAGAGCTTGAACGCCTCATTGCTCAAATGCGTGAGGCCCACCTCGCAGCACAGGAAGCAGCCGAAGTAATATCTTCAGACTTAAAGTCCTTAGAAACAAGGAAAGTAGAGATTGAAGATGCCATTGACGCTTCCAGTAGCGCTCTTCTTGATGCCGAGGATAAAATTGAGAAGGCCAACGAAATAAACAAGAGGGATAATATTCTTTTGTCCAAGGCTGGACTAGTACGCCTAGAGGAGATCGCTCGGCTGGAGCAACTCAAAGCTCATAATGATGAAGTCCTGCAGCAGGAGAGAGCTCAGAAGGCAACTTTGGCTGAAATTGAGGCTCGTCTGTCCCAGACAGTGAACTTTAATGAGGCCGAGTTGAGATCACAGGCATTCATCAGAGCTGCTGAGGAGAGGAAGAATAAGCTGGCCATTCTTGAAGAACAGATCAAGTCTTACGAAGCACCCTCGTAGCTTGTAATCTATGTATCCCCCTCTTGAATCAATAAAAATAATTTTATTTCACTCCTCTGTTGTATTTTCAACTTGTTTTATCTTTTGAGTTTGCAATACTTACTTTCAAGTTATATTACACCCTCAAAAGAAAGGAAATAACGGTATAACTAATCTATTCAGAGGTGATGAACTGATAGAATTAGTTATTAAATAAATTTGAGAAATGACTCGAATCAAATCATATTGAGATGAGGATGGAAAAGAGTGAACTTGACGATCTTTACTGTTCAGAGGTAAATATTAACATAACGATAAAAGATCATCAGATTTATGAATAGGTTATGATGAATTAGACACCACAACCTGTGATAGTTCCTACTGAACTAAGACAAATGAGGCCTAGGATTTACCAGTTAAAAGTGACAAATTAGACATGATTGGTCAAAATTTGTCATTCAGAGGTGATAATCTGGACATGATGACAAAGTGGAGGTGAACCCGATTTTAAGGACCGTCTATTCAGAGGTGATAAACTGGACATGATAGACTAAGACACACTAAACTTCGGATCCGCTGCCAGAGGTAGTCGTATTAACTTGGCAGCTAGGCCACCAGGGACTGCAGAGATAGATTGAATCTGGACTCCTGTTGGTTCAGAGGTGGTTGACTAGACATGACCAACTAAGGGATCTTAGACTCGCAATTTGCTGTATGTATGACCCGGGAAAGGAGAGAGACAGTGAATTGCAGTAAAAGTTTTCCTTGAATCGAATGAAAAGGATTACAACAACAACTGTTCCTTCCGGTTACAAGGGAGGGAGGATATTGAATCTTGAATCCCCCCTTTGTTTAAGGCTGGGTTCTTCGTGTGGCGGTGGAGAGTGAATCTTGTTCTCCGTTGACCGGATGACCGTCCTTCAGGGATCTCCTCTTCGGCCGGTAGAAAGAGTAACTCAGCTCCGTCTACCAAAACTCTAAAAGAGAAGGTAAGCGAAGAGTCACTTGTACGCAGCAAGCTAGCTTGAAGAGTCGAGTTCTCTCTCTGTTGATGATCTCTCCGTTGTCCTCTTTTCCTTCTTTTTTTTTTGATTGCCAAAAGTCCGACCTCTTCTTCATAGCGACGGGGCTATTTATAGAGGTCTTAGGGGGTGAATGTGCCCCCCTAAAAGCGCTCCACAATGAGGGCCAACTTCCCCGCTACATGGGCGGTAACTAACCCACGTGCCTACTAAAGACACGCCACGATGGGAGCTGGTTTCCCTTACGTGTAGGCAGTGATTGGTCCCTTAACCAAGGCGGTTATAACTGAGACGCGGGTGTCAGGCCGACGCGCCTTGATGTTGAGGCGCGGGTGTCAGGCCGACGCGCCTTGATGTTGAGACGCGGGTGTCAGGCCGACGCGCCTTGATGTTGAGACGCGGGTGTCAAGCCGACGCGCCTTGATGCTGAGACGCGGTTGATAGTCCCTCGCGTCTAGAGCTTGAAACTTTGCTTTTCAATGGCTTGTCCTCCAGTAACTTTTGGACAGCCTACAGAACCCCCTCCAAAGTTTTCAATATTCCGCAGTTAACTGGGACGGATTTCGAAATACTTTGGACTCTAGCTGAATTCACCTTCATGGCTGGACTGTTGATGCTTCGGGTTCGATCTTATCTGGAGTTGGTCTTCGTGAGTGTACTGTTTGAACTCTTTGAAGCCACCAGAGTTGATCGTGTTGAGTGTCTAGATGCACAGTCTAAACCTCCCCGATTGCTTTTAGTCTGTCACGGGTGTGCTTTAAGCCAGGAGTGGTTAGTCGTCTGCTTGCGTCAGTGTACTGTTGAACTGATTTTGTAGAAGCAGGAGGCCGAACGCAGGTTCTTTTCAAAAAAGCCGAGATGGTACTGCTTTAAAGACGCGATTTCTGTAGGGTGCGTCCTTTGGCAATGGAAACGCGCCCGATCTTCCATGAGGCAAACGCGATGTTGGGCCCGCTGGGTCGGACGCGGACTTAGAAAAGACGCGACTCTAATAAAGACGCGATTTTCTGAGCGCAACGCAACTTTCTGGGTGCATTTATGGTGATGCTGACAGGGCATGTCCATCGGAGAGGTGCGTCCCTTGGGTGCGAATCTGTGCCGTGTCATGATTACGCCGCCAGCTGGCCTGGGGAACCGGCAGGATTTCACCTTTTGGCGCGCGGATTTCCTGGTTCATTAACTGAACCGCGCCACGTGTCAAATGATGACTCGCCGCGGAGCCGTGGCGCATGATCTTCTCTGTTCAAAAAATGATTTGGTTCCACGCGTCAAGCGGTGACTCGCTGCAGCGTCTATCGGGTCACACGCCGCGTATCTTCGCGAATCCTTGTGCCTATAAATAGCCACAGTTGGAGAGATACCTCTTCTTCTCCGAACGCACTTGCTCAAGAAAGAGAGTTCTCTTCTTCCTCTGTTGAACTGTTCATCTCCATTATTTGACTTTTGAACTATTCATCTTCTTTACTGGACTTTTAGATGGCACCCAAGACCAAGCCAACCGCATCTTCTTCACGGGCGACCGCCGCCGAGGCCCAGAGGGGTGCTTCTTCTGCGCAGGACACTGCTCTCCCAAGTATAATGCCTTTTAGGTGTGGATTTCGCCATTAATGGAAGCCCATAGAACCCTAAGAATTTTTAACACAAGATATAACTCGTGTTTGATTCTCAGACGCGGTCTCAGACACAGTCTTTGAGTTGATAATCGTGGCGCGGGTTTGGACCCTCGTGCCATTGGGTCCTGCGCTTCAGATTCTTCACTTAGAATATTTCTAATTGTGAAGAGTTCAGACGCGGACTTCGTTTACAGAACGCGGATTTGATCCTTGCGTTCTGTTTCATCAGCTGTTGATTTTGATGAATCTGGCACCCGATTCCAAGCACTTAGACATCTGGGGATGTGAAAGGAAGGGAGTTACCCTCCTTAACTTCTGGCGATTATGGTGATGGAAGGGTTAAGGTGGATAACTCCCTTCTTTTCGCACCCCAGAAGTGACATCAAGGAGAATGTGGTGGAGACGCGGATCCTGCAGGTCTGGACGCGGATTTGATAATTCCAGCGTCCAGTATCTCTTCTGCGTTTGGACGCGGTTTTGCAAGTCTGGACGCGGATTTGATAATTCCTGCGTCCAGTATCTCTTCCGCGTTTGGGTTATGAACACTTAGCATATAAAGTATCTAACTAAGTGTCTTTTCCTTTTGCAGTGCCCCATCCTTCTGCCTCACTCGCCAAGACGCGCCACTTTGGACATGTGGGTGGTGCTGACCAGGACTTGACCTTTGTGCTACGAAGGACTGTCCCTGTGACTGCTGACCAGTCGCCGGATCGCAAGGAGAAGCTCTCTAATGTTGACATGAGAACTCTTCGGGTACTTATGACCGATGCAGCATTCACAACGGATGCTCACGTCAAGCTGGAGAAGCCTGCCTTCTTCTTCGGAGATCGTATCAATGATGGCGGCTATCGTGCGTATGACGGAACTTATAAATGGCTCCGTCAGATAAAGGGTGGAAGATTCTTTCTTCCGGACATGGAGAGGATGTTCCCGCTGTCCTACTTCCAGTACATGTCCGTCCCTCGGAAGATGGAATGGGACATTTCTCGATATGTCCCTGAGATTACTCTCGGTGATTTGGGTTCCCATAAAGTACACCGTCATGATAGCCATGACAGGTCGGTTCTCGGCCTTTTCCCTGGGTCGCGCAAGTCTGAGGTTCCGGCTGGGGAGATTCCACAACTTGGCACTACCTTCCTCAACTCGTTCATGGAAGCGGAGGGTGATTATCCGGTCGGGTTTCGTGCGCCTGGGTGGGTCCATTCCACGGAGAACTACTGGTGGGGCAGAATGGTAGGTTTCGTCCTCACCGACCTTGGGGATCTGCTAAAGCGTGTGGGACTGTACGTGGCGGTCAGGGCGTACAGTGGGGTGTCCCACCAGGCTTTCATAACTTTTTCGGGATCATGGAGCGCTACAATCCGCTGACGGGGACATTCTTTACCCCGGTTGGAGAGATGGGCCTTGCACTGCACGAGCTGCATGAGGTCTCGGGGCTAGCAACAGGGGACATCCCGTATGAGGAATATGTCCCGACCACTGAGGAGCTCCACCACTTGAAGAAAGAGTTTCCTCGGGTGTACGAGACTTACTGGGAAGTGATGTGTCACTTCCACATTTGTGGTCAGATAACCAACTGGCGGTCGCAGGGAGTCAAGCAACTGTCTTGGCCAGTTACTTATTTAATGGTATCGATAGTAAAGACACTCCGATAACCCGACTGGTTCCCAGTTCCGACAGGGAGATTGAAGAGAGGATCGACCAGGCTTCTGAAGGCTTCTACACCACGGTCTCGAACGAGGACGGTTTCGACCCTGACCTGGTCTTTGAAAGCTTCCACCATCAAGCCCGGACCCCTATCTCCGATAGGGCACTGTTGGCAGGCTTCTTGATGCTGTGGCTGAAGCGTTGTGTGGTGCCCACGTTGCCACATGAAGTTATTATTGCTGACGTGGTGTACCCGGCGGTGCTCCTGGCTCATAGCAACCCTATAGCCCTTCTCCCGGCCATGGTGGCTGGCATTCAGAGCGGGTTGCGGGCGCTAACCAAGAGTTTCTGCGAGGCGCCGAAAACTGCCGACTCCCACGGCAAGCCGTATGTCGACTCAGAGGGGAATCTGACGGTGAAGCGTCCTAACCCTCGGATCGAGCTGCCTTATACGTACCTTCTGGCTTGGTACGTGATGCACTGCCCTTCTTTGATGACGGCGGTGCGTTGGAGGGAGAGTTCCGTCCCTTTTGTACAGCGGTTGGAGGATTCGAGGTGGAGTGACGTTTATATATATTACGTCCGGAAGCGGCTTTCAGATCCCGTGAATTACCAGATCAATCGCTGCTTCCCTGAGATCCCTGGTGCATCCTCCGAGGATCAATGTACTGATTCCGCGGGCTCAGATGGCTTCACGAGGTTGTCCGCGGGAGCCTTTTGGTGGTTGATTAATATCCGGCCCGGATATGTACTTTTCTGGCAAGGGACTTCATGCACCATCGAGCCGTACATGCCGAATCGTTTCGCTCGACAGTTCGGCTACGATCAACTGTATGTCGGGAATCCCAATGCTCGACTCGCCTTCGAAGGGAACTTGTTCGAAGGTGCTCGGGCTTGGTACTACAGTGTGGCCGGAGGGACGGGAGCAACTTTCTATCTACCTATTGAGGGGTCCAAGTGCCGCATGAGCTTCAGCTTCTGCACCTGGTATTCTCAGGTTAACCAGTCACCGGACTTTGCTCCGGGTCTTCATGTATTGAGAGCATCAATACAAATCTTGAGGCAAAGTCAGAGTCCGATAAACCCTCGAAAATCATCGACCAATACCTGAAGGCTCAGAAGGAGGCCGAGAGAAGGTCGGGAAGGGAACCACGAGCAATCAGAGCGGAGCCGCGACCAACAAGGGAGGAGCCGCAAGCAGCAAGGGCGAAGCCACGAGCGGCAAAGACTCGACAGGCGGTAAGCAAGCGTCGTCAACGCTCTGTTTCAACTGCTGAACCTGCTCCCAAGAGGGTTCGGAGAGACTTGACGACCGAAGTCTCCCGATCTGAAGACATCCCTGCAGTCGTTGAGGTACCGAGGGAAGAAGATATAGCTGAAGAGGATGTTCCTTTAGTCCGTGCCCCTAGGTCGAGCAGCAGAGATCGTAGGTCTGCGGAGGAAGGGGAGCTCGTTGACAGAGCCACCACCGCTGACGAGGATGAGCAGCTAGAGGTCGACATCATGAGTGGAGGAGATGTCGATATTCCGGGGATTTCAGTTCGACCCGGGTCTTTACTTGCTCATGAAGGGAGAGATGAGGTACAGCAATCTGGGTCGCCTTGTGTCTTCATTACCAGTCCTCGGGCAGTTGACCCAGTCCTACCACTGGGGTAATTGGTGGCAAGGCTCCGGCTGCAGGAGTCTCGCGCGAGGCGCTATCGTCTTCCTCACTCTCAGGGGAAAGCGAGTTTGAAGACGAGGTTGACTATGGTGATGAACCCACTTTTCCTGATCTGAGAAAGTTCTCCCATATCTCGGAGGAAGAAATATACGGGGGTGAGCCATCGACGGTATCACAGCCGGCGATTGTTCCCGCGGGAGGTACTCTTTTCACCTTTTGACCTAATTTCCCTTTTTAATTTTGAAGAGGAGGCTTTAACATTCTCCCTTTTATGTTGCAGGATTGGCTGAGAATGTCGAGGCTGCACCCTCCTCGCAGATCGAGGAGATGGTACAAGAGTTGACCCAGCCAGAAGGGTTACGGCTTTGGTTGCCGAGATAACTCCAGAGGGGGCAACTACTGATGCCGGGGAGGCTTCTCCTTTGCCGGAAGAGGAGGCAACCCCTAAGGCCGGGGAAGAACCCACTCTGCCGGGTGAAGGGTTACTATTGAAGCCAGGGAGACTTCCACTCCGCAGGATTTGCCCAGGATTCGGCGTCTCTGGACCTCCCAGATGGTAAGGAAGTCCTGATATCTTAAATGTTTCGCTTTTCTCCTTTGTGGCTAATGTCGCAATAATTTGCAGAGGGAACTGAGGGGCTCAGGTGGAGAGTCCGGCGGTCGGTACTCTTCCAAGAGGCCACACAGCTCAGGTCTCGGCTGAAGCTTCTGAAGGGGTTGCGCTTACTGCCCCATCATTAGCTGTGGAGGTTCCTGCAGAGATGACGCCTCCGGAAGCGCCAGTGGCCAGTCTCGCTCTTGACGTATCGACGGTCAGCATGACTCTCATGCAAAAGAGCCGGCTTGCGCCCCTTTCCTCATGATAGAAAGGGGGTCGGGGAGTACCTCGGGTGATGATACAATGGATTTCCTGACGCGCAAGACGGTGCAGCAGTTCCTTGACGCGATGCGATCGTGCATCGATTTTATCCTGTCTGGGCGTAGCTCTTTTGACTTTGCCCGGACGTTTCTTGGAAACATGGTCGGGAACATCGAATTAACTGGAGGCTCCTCGCTTGCCCATTCGTGTATGCTGTTGGTGGAGTGATTGGGAAGTGACTTGAAAGAGCTGAAGTCTTTGGACAATACTAGCTCTTCTCAAGAAGCCCAGGTCATCTTGACTAGGCTCCTAGCCAACCAGGAACGAGAGCGACAGGAGGTGGAAGCACAAGTTGCTGAAGAGGTCCGCAATCTCGAGCGTTCCCAAGCTGAATGTCAGAAACTGGCTGACGATTCAATGGAATCCGAGTTCATCCGCAAAACGCAGAGCTCGCCATTACCAATGCTCGGTCTGCCATCGCTAAAGCGGAAGCCATGATCGCGGAAAATGAGAAGATGCTTGCCACTGTCCGGAAGAGGCTGGAGGAGCAACAAGCTGCGAAGGCACGAGCTGAAGAAAGCCAGATCATTCATTCCTCCAGGTTGGAATCTCTGCGAGCACAGCTGGCTGCAAAACCCTTTTTATCTGAAGAGGAGCTGCGGGTCCAAGCCATGATGGAGGCTGAGAAGGCACGTCAGCACGAGATGCATCGTCTTAGGGAGCGCATCCGTTCTTTGCCGGATCAAGACTTTTAGCCTTTTCCCCTTCTTCTCCTTTTTTTTTTTAGAAGAGGACACTCTATTAGAGTGTTTGTATCCACTTTTACTATTTTCGATATAATAAAAGTTTTTGAAGTTTTTGTCCATCTCTCTTTGTTTAGCTGTGGATGAATTCAACTCCCTGATCACTGGCTGTGAATACTGAACTTAGGTAAGACTAAGTTCTTTCAATGAGACGCGGCGTCGAGCTTAATGAGACGCGGCATTGATCCATAGAGTGAGACGCGGTCATCCGTCCATAGGAGCTTAGATAGGACTAAGTCTTTTTGATGAGACGCAGCGTCAATCACAGGGTGAGACGCGGTCATCACTCCGCAGCGTCAATCCATAGGGAGACGCGGCATTGATCCGTGGGGACAAACGTGGCTTTGAGTAACGCGAATTTGTCCTGTCAATGAAGACGCGGTTTGAGCAGATGCGAGGGACGCAGCCTTGCGTATTTTCCACTAAGCTCAGAATGGACTAAGTGTTTTCCCTTAGAAAGGGCCCCGTTTACTGAAGGGACGCGACTTTGAGTCACGTGGACGCTCCTTTAAAACGCAGGTGAACGCCTTCCAATTTGAGAAAGGTGACGCAGATTCTTGGACGCGGTTTTCCCATCTGCGTTCAATGCAGCCGGACGTGGCATCCCTATCTGCGTTTAATGCAGCCTGACTAAAAGATTTCTAGAGATCTTTGACCGTCAAGTCTTCGCTGACGATTGGGAAACCGAGTCATCCGTTGTTTCCCAAGGCAGTTGTCCACGCGTCGATTTTTCATTGGACTTGGGCGTTTAATGCCCTTTAATGCGAAACCGGCGCTGGCGGTTGGAGACCAGTGTCTGCGACGGTTCCCAAAGCGACGCTCCACGCGTCAGTCCTCCATTGAGCTTTGACAGTCGTGCGCGACGGTTCCGATTGATGCACCATTAATAACAGTTATTAGGGTGTGCCTATAAATAGGGCTAACCCTCTTCCTCTTTAACAATCTAGACCTTGGACTGTTGTTCTTTTGGTTTGCTCTGAGAAGTCTCGCTTCCTTCAGAGTCTCTAAAAGAGATCCTGTGCTCATGGATGAAGATGGCTCTGTGGATGAAGATGACCCAGGGCTTTTATGCTCCTGTTTGGTCTCTTCAAGAAAAAGCGTCTCTTGGATCATCTTGCTCGTCCGCGTACTGACGCAGAGAGTTAAACTCTTGACAGAGGCTTCTGCCGGTATGCTGTCCCGACCTGCCGTGATGTTTCTAGTCCACCTAAATTTGCATTTTGGCATTATCATCTGGAATTTTCTCATGAAGTCTGAGTTGGTGCATTCCTTCTGGAATTTGCGCCGCTAACTTCCTCTCTGGACGCGAGTGCTGAAATCCTTGGCGCTTGGCGCGGGCTTTGCTCGTTAAGCTCGCGTTTTAAGGCCATTGACTTGAACGAATTCCAAATTGGGCTGAAATTTTCAGACCCGAATCTTGCAACTCTTGTTTATTCAACAGGGAGATGGCAATTTTCGGCGTCTGAAGTTTCTCGCGTCTTATGCTTTTAGACGCGGACATAAGATGAGGCTACGTTTGAATCCTGTGTGTCCCACAGTTCTGATTCGCGTCTGTCTCTGTCACCGCGGGGATTTGGTTTGCTGCGCGGATCATTCCTGCGTCTCCAGTCTTTGTCGACTCGCTACGCGGATCATTCCCGCGTTTGTAGTCGTTGGCAATAGCCGCATCTGCCACTTAGTTTTCTTTTACCGAAGTACACTAAGTTGCAGATTTTTAACTCCTCTGTATATTCCCTGCAGGTAGGCTTGATTGTTCTTTTTCAGGTTCGCTGGGCCCCTGGAAGAATATTTCTGCCGGCGGACTTGCTCGATATTTGTCCACAAGGGAATATATTATGGTCCTCATCGTCCACAAGGGAATATATTATGTCCCTGACGAGGAATCGACTCTCGCCAAGGTCTCTTCAGATCTCCTGCACCAATCATATCTGATGGCAAGAGATGGTCAGGGTAAATATGACGGCGAGGAGGTTCCGGCGGTTGCGGTGGCGGATAGGATCCTCTTCCTCTCCCACTCCAGAAGTCACATCAAGGACAGTCCATGTCCGTTGGATGGTCTGCTGGGGGAAGAGATGTTCATAAACGAAGGGTTGCCGGACTTTCTGCTTCCACGGACCTCAAGAACACTATTGCTCTTAGCTTAGTCAGCTAGGGCTCTTTCGATGTTTACATCATGCATCGTGGTGTAACCAGCTTCTATTGTAGCCACAAAACATCGCGCACTTGGAATCAGACGCAGCTTTAAGGAGTGAGTGCAACCTCTGAGAGGGAGAAGGACTTCTTTGTACTCCTCAATTGTAACACTCAATCATATTGTAAGAGAGCGTTTTGACTGTAACACTCAATCTTATCGTATAAGAGAGCGTTTTTGTATCACTTTCATGTACCTGGAAATAAATAAAAGTGACACTTCTCTTTTTGCCTCTTCCATTGTCTTGAACTCCTTGTCTTAGACCCATAGAAGCAAAGAATCTCTGACTTTGTCAAAATTATGATGATAATCTCAACAAGTCAAACTTTGGAGGGAAAGATCCTATTTCAGGAACTCTCGCAGTACTGTCAGAGGTGTAATATTAACTTGACAGAGATGAAATTTTTGATTAACCTGCCACTTTATAAGAGAAAATGACAAGTATAATTGGTACCCCCAGGGAGGGTGAACTTTTATCAAGTGTTTGGGATTAACTTGATTGAGCTCAACTGGGGATTTGAAGGAAACACTGTTGATGGTGTAGTATTAACCTAACAATATTTTTAGGTAGACTTGTTATTCTGTTGAAGAGAATAACAAGTGGGACTAGACTCGTGGGGAATCTAGGAAAGTTTGTTACCGTCAGAGGTGTGATATTAACTTAACGGGTGAAAGTGGTCTTGTCAGAAGTGTAATGTTAACTTGACAAGGATGTGAGTCAGAGGTGTGATATTAACTTAACTCAGAAGTGTCACTGTCATAGGTGTAATGTTTAACTTGACAGTGAGGGTAATGCTAGAGGTGTAATGTTGAACTTAGCATTGGTCATCTCGGTTTGCATAAGGAAGTCCGAGGGAAAGTCATGGCCATAGGTGTATTGTTGAACTTAGCAATGACTTGGATGCTAGAGGTGTGGTGTTAACTTAGCATCATCCATTTCAGCTTCGGTGTGGAAGTCTGAAGAAAAGTGACTGTCAGAGGTGTAATATTAAACCTGGCAGAAACTTGATTACTGTTTAGAGGTGTGGTGTTAAACTTTAACAGTAACTTGTCAGAGGTGTGATATTAACTTGACAAAGATTGACTCATGGTAAGAGTAATTTGAGGACCTGTCATTCTATTGATGAGAATTGACAAGTGAAAATTTTGAAGTGCCAGAGGTGTAGTATTAACTTGGCGGATTTGAAAATTTGATACTCCGTGTAGAGTTGACAAACAAAATTTGTACTCGACAAGGAATATTGAAAAGTTTTCATTACCAGAGGTATAGTGTTAACTTAGTAATGGTTGTATTTTGTAGATCTACCATTCTGTGGATGAGAATTGGTAGGAGATTTTGGAGGAAAGAGTGGAGCCAAGTCCACTTTAGGATTTTTAGCAAACCCTCAGCTATCAACGGATTTGAGGTGCCTTTACCAACTACCGTTTGAGTTGGGCTAGCCATGCTATTCCCCTCAGCATGATGAGTTGTCGAAGACTTATGTTGGACTTAAAAGCCAACATTTTCTTCTATCCTTAGCCGTCGGGGCGTCGGATCAAATGGGAACGTGTCCCTTAGGATTTTTAGCAAATCCTCAGCTGTCAACGGGTTTGAGGTGCTTTACCAACTACCGTTTGAGTTGGGCTAGCCATGCTATTCCCCTCAGCATGATGAGTTGTCGAAGACTTATGTTGGACTTAAAAGCCAACATTTTCTTCGATCCTTAGCCGTCGGGGGCGTCAGATATTAATGAAGAAGCTCTTCTTGTTTTGATCAGAGGTGTATTTTTAACTTGATCAGCGGAAGAATACCATCTAAGGATAGTATTTCTTCAGGAACCGGCCATTGATCGGCATCATAAGTGTATCGCCATTCGGGGTTATGAGGCGATATGACCCATTTGAGTAAACTGACTCTACTACAAATGGTCCTTCCCATTTGGGTTGGAATTTTCCTTTTGTCTTGTGCGTCATTACCATGGGTCTTCTGACGGCTAAGACAAGATTGCCTTTCTTGAAAGTTCGCACTTTAACTTTCTTGTTGAAGGCTCTGGTAATTCGAGCTTGGTAGAGCTCGATTTGTTGTTGGGCCTACAGACGCTTATCATCTAAGGCCTCCAGTTCTTGGAGTCGCTGTCGATGCTTCTCCTCAGTTGTCATCTCCGCTGTCAAGGCGACGCGTAAAGATGGAATTTGGATCTCTAGTGGGGGCACGGCTTCGCACCCATAGACCAAAGAAAATGGCGTAGCTTTAGTTGGGGTTCGCACAGTTGTGCGGTAAGCCCATAAGCATTCACCCAACTTGTCGTCCCAGTCTCGTTGACTTTTCGAGACGAACTTCTTGAGAAGCTTGCCAATAGTCTTGTTGAAAGCTTCTGCGAGGCCATTAGCGGCAGGATAGTATGCCGTTGAGGACACACTCTGGATCCTGAACTTAGCGCAGAATCTCTGGAAAGCCTGGCTGATGAACTGAGGCCCATTGTCGTGGACAATTCGCCGAGGTACGCCGAAACGGTAAATAACGTGGTGTTTCACGAATTTGATCACGTTCGACGATTTTACCTCCTTCAAAGGGATGGCTTCGGCCCATTTGGAGAAATAATCGGTTATTGCCAAAATGAACCGATGTCCTTTTGATGATGGTGGGCTGATAGGACCAACTACGTCCATGCCCCACATTTCAAATGGCCAGGTAGAGGCCGTAGAGTGGAGGTACCCTGGTGCTTGATGGATGAAATCGCCGTGCACTTGGCAGGCGTGACATCTCTTGGCATAAGTGACGGCATCGGCAATCATCTTGGGTCAGTAGTAACCCAATCTTTGGAGTCGATGTGCCAGTTTTGGGCCAGGTTGATGGGCTCCACACATGCCGTCGTGGGCTTCTTTCAATACCTCTTGAGCCTCCTTTGGTGAGAGGCACCGGAGCAAGATCCCGTCATGCGATCGACGATACAATATTCGCGTAATCGCATTATAATAGAATTTGGGGGCTTTCCTTCGAATGGCAGCCGCCTCTTTGGTGTCTTCAGGCAGGATGTCGTATAAGACGTAGTCGATATAGGGGAATCGCCAGTCTTTAAGCTCTGGACTGGTTGATGCTTCAAGTGCTTCTTCGCGGTGACGACCTCCCGCCGACTCCTGATAATCCTCGAGAGCATTCCTCGGGCAATACAGGTCGTGGCTGTAGACGAATATCTTCTCCATTGCTCCAGCTGGAAGGGCTAAGGAGGCAGCCAGGGATGCGAGTGCATCTGCGTGCGCATTTTGCCTGCGCGGTACATGGTCGATGTAGAAGCTCGTAAACCCCTCGGCCATGCGGATAGTTGCACTGTAATAGGGTACTAAGTCTTCATGTCTGACTTCGTACTCCCCGCGAACTTGGCTGACGATGAGCTTGGAGTCGCCGTATGCCTCGAGATTTTTAACGCCAATCTCGTCGGCGAATTGCATCCCAATCAAAAGAGCGTTGTACTCTGCCACGTTGTTGGAACAAGGCTCAGTTAATGAGACAGCTCGGGGAATCACATAATTTTGCGGGGATACAAGTACTACCCCCACCCCTGCTACTAAGTGTCCCCTCGGGCTTGTTCTTGATGCACCGTCGAAGAAAAGTTGCCATACTTGACTTTCGAACGATGTCTGAGTCAAGCAGACTTCAGCAACCTCGTCTGGGAGATCCTCGTAGAGTTTGACTGCCCTCGGATCTGGGTGTTCAGCTAGGAAATCTGCGACTGCTTGTCCCTTAATGGCCTTTTGTGGTAAAAAGCGCATCTCATATTGGGAGAGCAATATGGCCCATTTTGCCAGTCGGCCATTTAGCGATGAAGGTTTAGTCATAAGTAACCTCAGGGGGTTGACTTTTGATATGACGTTTATAGTTTGGCCTACCAGATAGTGTCGCATTTTTTGGATAGCAAACACTAGTGCCAAATATTCCTTCTCGATCGGGTTATACCGATGTTCGGCTCCGATCATTGTTCTACTTAGATAGTAGATTGCTTGCTCTCGTCCTTGGTCGTCATTCTGAGCTAGTAGAGCTCCCAAAGAATGATCCATCGCTCGAACGTACACCAGGAAAGGCTTTCCAGATACCGGAGCTGCAAGGACTGGTGGTTGGGTGAGGTATTGCTTGATTTCCTCAAACGCTTTTTGGCAAGCGTCATCCCAAATGAATGAGACACCCTTCTTCATCAGCTTAGCGAAGGGTTGGCATCTTCCGGAGAGGTTTGAGATAAACCTGCGGATGTACGCCAATCGTCCTTGCAATCCCCTGAGTTCCTTGAGATTTCTCGGGGGTTGCATCTCCTGGATAGCGCGGACTTTTTCTGGGTCCAGGTGAATTCCGGTGGATGTTACAACAAATCCTAAGAATTTGCCACTGGCCCCCCCAGGAAGGACTTTGTGGGATTCATCTTCAATTGATGAACCCGCATGATGTCGAAGACCACCTTCAGGTCCGCTATGTGATCACCTTTAGTGCGGCTTTTTTACCGCGATGTCATCAACATAACATTCCACCGTTTTGCGTATTTGCTGATGGAAAATGGCGTTCATGGCCCTTTGGTATGTTGCCCCTGCATTTTTCAGTCCGAAGGGCATGACGGTATAGCAATACACTCCTAGGGGTGTCCTGAAGGAGGTGTGCTTTTCGTCGTCAGGATACATCTTGATTTGATTGTATCCTGAGAATCCGTCCATGAAGGACATTCGTTCGAATCCACAAGTATTGTCAATCATAACGTCTGTGATTGGCAATGGGAATTCGTCTTTGGGACAAGCCTCATTTAGATCACGGAAGTCGATGCAGATCCGGATCTTCCCGTTCTTCTTGGAGACGGGGATGATGTTGGCTACCCAGTCAGGATGTTGTTCTTTCCTAATGAAGCCAGAATCAATAAGTTTTCTGACTTCTGATTGAATTGCCTCCATTATTTCTGGGCGAAACTGTCGCTGCTGTTGTTTGACAGGTTTTGCATCCGGATTGATGTTGAGGCGGTGCATAGCCACTTGAGGATCAAGTCCAGGCATGTCCTCGTAATTCCAGGCGAAGACGTCTATATACTCTTGTACAAGAGATATTAGATCTTTCTTCTCTGAAGGTGACAGGCCGTCACTTATGAAGATGGGCTTAGGATTAGCCTCATTTCCTAGGTTGATCTGAACAATCTTATCTTCTATGGGTGGCTCGCGCTGTTCAAAGCGGGTGTCCCAAAGAGAATTTAAATGTTTGATCCAAGGATCTGTATCGGATTGGATCATTTATTCTTCTCCATCTTCGAGGTGGCTTGTCGAAACCATGTTCACTGAAAGTTCCTTGAAGATGTTGCCGACACTGACATCTGACTCCCAGGATGATGTGTCTGGAGAATAATTGTTGCTCGACGATTCTTGAGAATCGGAGGCTGATGGGACCAGAGTTGATACATAGCCCAACCCCCGGCGCGTCCGATGATAATAATCGGGGGCCTTCCCTTTCGGCACAAAGGATCGAAGTAGCGTTCTCCTTCCTTTGCCGAAGTTCAACCCGGGTCTGTTGGTTAGATCGTACCCCATGCATTTCATCATTTTGAGCGCTTTTGGTTCATAATGACTGAGCTGAGGGGATTCCTCTTCACTTTCCGAGTCTTCGCGGGGCATTGGCTCAGACGAGATTCTCCCAAAAGAATTGATTTTTGGTCTTTTTCGTCTGGCTGGAACCATGAATATAGATTCTTGCGCATTATCATTGTCTTGGTATGTCTCGAAGGACGATTTCACTGGTACATGCAATGATGTCAAGGCACCCATTGCCGACCAGAGATCGTCATCTATATCAGTGCTAGTGTCTGACGGTATTGAATCAGAAGCACACGCAGAAAAATACGCCAAATCTAAATCTTCATTAATATACCAACCGCCTACATCATCGGTGGTATTATCGACATCGGGTTTATTAGTGCCCGTTACAAGTGGTTCTAACTCCCACAGGCACTCTTCTTTCTCAAGCTCAGTGTCAGCCTCATTACCAGAGTCTGGCTCTTCTGGTTGTGGGGCTTCATCCGTTTCCACCGGATCTTGGTACAGCAAAGAGTCGGTGAAATAATTCTCGACCCCCTTGAACGGATGCCTTTCGGCAATCAACGTCTGCACATTTCCACCCCCGTCAATGTACTTCATGACTTGGTGGAGAGTGGAGGGAACGATGGAGTTGCGGTGAATCCACGGTCGTCCCAGCAACAAATTGTAGGAAGTGTCAGCATCGATGATGTAGCATGTCACCTCCGACTTGAGGCTTCCAATCTGACACTTGAGCTTGATCTTCCCCATCGGACGGGTCTGGTTGGCATTGAACCCATAGATAGTCGTCTGGGTAGGGCTCAAACGATGGGTAGGAATGCCGAGATGTTGCATGACCCGGCGAGGCATGATGCTCAACGCGGACCCTGGATCTACCTGGATGCGGTTTACCTCAGACGATCCGATATACCCTGTGAAGTACAGGGGTCGATCATGCTTCCCTTTCACCTGCATATCATCTGCCGTGAAGGTGATGCAGGGGGCGTTCTGGGAGGTGTGGAGGCAATGCTCTACATCTTCCTCCTTCGGCACCTGGGTCATGAAGACCTCAGCATTTGCCAGAGCTTCTTGCAGAGCTTCCCTGGTCGACTTTGATAGTCTAAGAAGTTCATACAAGGTAATGCGTGCCGGAATGTTGGCCAACTGGGCCAGGACATCAAAGTGGTAAGGTGGCGTAGATCCTTCCGTAATGCCCTTTTGAAGGGCTCTAGAAAATCGAGTCCCCTTCTGCTTCTCCACAGGGGGCTTTGTGGAGGGCCTGACTGGCTCCGCAGTTGGTCGTGGAGGGACTTCTGCCGTTTCGCCGTACTGTTTCAAGTACGCCTGTCCTGAACGGGTTCCCGCCATCGGTTGGTTGGGCTCTGCGGCCAGGACTATCGTTTCCTCCTCTGAGTCGGTCAGTGAAGGGATATCAGTCTCTGCTTCTCGAGAGGAGGCACCTACCACATTGCAGGATGAGGCTTTTGCCCTGCCTTTGGATTTTCTGTTGGTCACAGTAGTCCATTGCTGTTCATTGACAAGGTCAGGGTAGACCCACATAATTTCCCCTTGAGGTGTAGGGACGGGTACCAAGCCTTTCTCTTGCTGCTGGTGAGGGTCTGTGTTGACCACTCTAAGCTCTCCTCTTGGGATAGGAGCTACCCCCGCAGGCGTTGGAGGTTGTCTCCCGAACTGGAGAACTGACGTCACATTAGCCGTCACCTTCTTCTGCTCTGGTCGGAGTTTTAACACCTCTGCATCAATCAGAGCTTGAAGGACATCCTTGAAGACGTAGCAGCTTTTGGTAGGATGTCCCAACATTCTGTGGTACATGCAGTAGTTGGGATTGTCGGTTTTGCCGACTTCCTCTGGGCGTCGAGCTTCAGGGAGCTTCAGTCGGTTGCTCTTGTTGAGTAGTTTAAAGAGCGAATCGACATGTTCCTCCTTGAAGGAATATTGTTTGTTGGCGCGTGGCTGGCTTGAAGAGCCACTTGCCTTGCCTGTTTGAGGTTTGGAGGGAGATTTGGTCTCTGTGGCTAAATTATCCTTCCGCTTTGTTTGGAGGGATGTGTCCGGCGCACGCCTTGTCGACCTTTCCGGCCTAGGCTTACCTTCCTCCGCTCGGACGCAGGCGACAATCTCCTCAGCCTGTTCACCTTGTTGGACTAATTGCTTCCAGGTGCGGCTTTCAGCAACTCCTATTTGAGCAAGGAGTGAGGTTTGGAGATTGTGGCGGCATGTTTCCACCAGGGTGGCCTGGGTCATATCGCTTGGACACCGGAGTGCCATGTTCCAAAATCTTTCCACGAAAGATTTGACAGACTCCCCTCTCCGCTGTTTGGTAGCTAGAAGGGTAGGCATTGTGACCTCCGAGTCATCCTCGAAGAAGCGTGTTAAGAACAGCTTCTCCAGATCGCCCCAGTTCTTGATAGAACCTTCTGGGAGCTTCATAAACCATTCAAAGGCTAACCCTTTCAGGGTGCCAATGAACAGGCGCGCCAAAATAGCGTCATTATCCACTACATTCCCGGTCTGGGATTTGAAGTAGTAGATGTGCTGGTTGGGGGACCCCTTCCCGTCAAATGCTTGGAGGGTTGGAGCCTTGAACTTAGGAGGGTACGGGACTGAATCCCACTCAGCCGGATAGGGCCGGACCACTCCTACTTCTTGGAGATCTTTGCGATTAGCAAGGGCCTCGAGGCGTCGCTCCAGTTGACTCATTCTTTTAACATGAGCCTTTCCCTGGTCTTGGTCGCCTTTTACTTGCGACGAGGACTTGGACGAGCCGGAGGTAGATCGCCGCGTCTCCTCAGAAGGTTCGGAAGATGAGCTTTCTCCCTTTTTCGCTTTGCCCTTTGACTTTTTAGGAGGGGACCTCCTCCTGTCTTCGAGCAGCTGTGCAATCGCCTGCTTGAGGGAGTTGATAGATTCCTGCTGAGCAAGAATCATATCCATTTGTGTCTTCTGGATCTGCTCCAAACGTTTAGTCGTCTCCTCAGGAGCACCTGTCATGTAGGCGGAGGTCTCCTTCTCGACGGAAGAGTTCGAAGCCCTTGATTCCGCTACAGCGGAGTGGGAATCATTAATGCCATGGGCTAAGGCATTATAATTAATTGGGGGAATGGCCCCAGTCCGGGTGCGAGTGTGTCGATACACTCCTTCCGGTTCAGAGTCAGACTCGGAGTCGTCTGAGCTGACTGCAAGTTGTTTTCCCTTGCTCCTGCTTGTCATATTCGCAGTGAGCTCATGGTACTCAACGTCAGAGAAGGTTCTCCTTCTGTGGGAGCGTCTTCTTTTAGCTGACGGAGGAATCAGGGTCAGCTGTCTGACTAAAGACTGCTGGTGCACGCCTGACCCACAACGGCACTCAGTGAGCATATGGATGAGCCGTTGGCAGCAACACGATGAAGTGGCCTGATTGGCACTTCTTTTCTTCGTCAGATAATCCCTCAAATCCATTGGAGGGGATTGAAAAGATCAACCTCGCAACGTCGAAGACGGGAGGCATCCATGTGCTGCACAGTCTGGACGCAGACTTCAGGGACGCGGTTTTCGCGTCGCGGCTGTGGAACGCGCGTCCGGCGTCTCTGTTGAGATGAGACGTGAGTGTCGCATTGTTGTTTGGTGCGTCGGGGCAGAGACGCTTGAGAGAGGATGGGCTGCTGGGCCCCACGCCTATGGGCTCGTGCCTCTTGTGCTTGACGAGGCGTAGAGGTCTCACCTTGGCGTTTGATGAGTTGGTCCTCGGAGGACCTAACTGGAGGAATCTCGCGTTTGGGATGCCAAACGCGGACTTCACGTACTGAACGCGGCGCGGGCAAGGCGCGCGATTGTACGTCGCGTCCAGCCTCAGTTGGACAACCGACGGTTCCAACTTGCAGCTGACGCGCACGTCTCCTCTGTCGACGCTCAGCGTTTCGATTGCGTCGAGAAGGTAGAGAGAGACCAACGACATCCTGATGCTGGACACCAGGGATTTTGACCACGCGGGTCTCCTGAGAGACGCTGACGCGGGTGTTCTGTGCGACGCGGTTGGTCGCAAAGGCAGATGTGCCTAGGACCACGCGGGCCTTCTGAGAGGCGTTGACGCGCGTCTCTTGCTTGGCACAGTCGGCAGCAGGGGAGCTCGAGAGAGCCACAGATCGGGACTCGAGGCCATTTCCCGTTGAGACCCAGCGGCAGATGCGGGTCTTTGGGCTCTTGGAGCCAGAAGAGAGGAACTCTTCGTACTTCGCCTGGTCGAACTCGACAACGAGCGATTCGACCATCTTTCCCTTATGGTGGACGTCATCTTGCGCCACTACCTGTTCGTCAGTAACGAAGGTTATCCCCAGCGGAGTCGGCATCTCTTGTATGACCCGGGAAAGGAGAGAGACAGTGAATTGCAGTAAAAGTTTTCCTTGAATCGAATGAAAAGGATTACAACAACAACTGTTCCTTCCGGTTACAAGGGAGGGAGGATATTGAATCTTGAATCCCCCCTTTGTTTAAGGCTGGGTTCTTCGTGTGGCGGTGGAGAGTGAATCTTGTTCTCCATTGACCGGATGACCGTCCTTCAGGGATCTCCTCTTCGGCCGGTAGAAAGAGTAACTCAGCTCCGTCTACCAAAACTCTAAAAGAGAAGGTAAGCGAAGAGTCACTTGTACGCAGCAAGCTAGCTTGAAGAGTCGAGTTCTCTCTCTGTTGATGATCTCTCCGTTGTCCTCTTTTCCTTCTTTATTTTTTTGATTGCCAAAAGTCCGATCTCTTCTTCATAGCGACGAGGCTATTTATAGAGGTCTTAGGGGGTGAATGTGGCCCCCTAAAAGCGCTCCACAATGAGGGCCAACTTCCCCGCTACATGGGCGGTAACTAACCCACGTGCCTACTAAAGACACGCCACGATGGGAGCTGGTTTCCCTTACGTGTAGGCAGTGATTGGTCCCTTAACCATGGCGGTTATAACTGAGACGCGGGTGTTAGGCCGACGCGCCTTGATGTTGAGGCGCGGGTGTCAGGCCGACGCGCCTTGATGTTGAGACGCAGGTGTCAGGCCGACGCGCCTTGATGTTGAGACGCGGGTGTCAGGCCGACGCGCCTTGATGCTGAGACGCGGTTGATAGTCCCTCGCGTCTAGAGCTTGAAACTTTGCTTTTCAATGGCTTGTCCTCTAGTAACTTTTGGACAGCCTACACTGTACAGAGGTTTAATGTTAACATGACAACAAGAGCTCCTGACCTTGATAGAGGGAAGGAGAACAAAGTTATAGACTCATCTGTTCAGAGGTGGTGAACTGGACATGACAGTTGGAGTACCATAAGAGAGAGATCTAGGTACCCGTCAGTTTAGAGGTAATATAGACATAACCGATTGGGAGTTGTTAGACTCAGAACCCTGCCGTTCAGATGTGGCGAACTGGACATAACAACAAAGGGATAGTCCCTACTGGACTGAAAGATGAGACTTGGTTATCTGTCGGTTCAGAGGTAATATGGACATAACCGATTGAGAAACCACCAAGCTCGAGATTTTTTTCTCCCGTTCAGAGGTGACAAGCTGGATATGACGGTAAAAGAAATAATTCCGCTGGGGAAGATAGGATTTGGTTGTGAACTCCGTGAGAAAATTAATATCTCCGTTGGATTCTATTTAAAGAAATTGTCAGAGGTATATTATTAACGTGACAACCAAGAAAGTCCATTGGGGACTCAAAAGGGAGATAATAGACCTTGAGGAGAGTCTACTAGAAACTCACTGGGGAGTTAAGAAATATGAATATCATGAAAGATTACATGTCAGAGAACTCCGTGGGGATTTAGAACAAGATTTGAAAAATAGCCTGTCAGAGGTGAAATGTTAACGTGACAAGGATGGAGTTTAATTTGCTGGGGATATTGACCAGATTCGTCGGGATGTTGGTTTTATCCACCGGGGAGTATGTTAGAGTCTTACTACCAGAGGTTTAATGTTAACTGATAGGTTTGACTCGTCATTTCGCTAGGGAAATGAATATCTTCTTATGTGGTCCTACCATTCCATGGACGAAATTGGTAAGTGATTTTGGAGAGGAATCAAATGGGAACAAGTCCCTTAGGATTTTTAGTAAATCCTCAGCTATCAACGGATTTGATATGCCTTTACCACTACCGTTTGAGTTGGGCTAGCCATGCCATTTCCCTCAGCATGATGAGTTGTCGAGGACTTATATTGGGCTTAAGGGCCAACATTTTCCTCTATTTTTAGCCGTTAGAGGCGTTGGATCATTTCGTTACTTTGATCCTTTCCCTTGGTTTTCACTCTGTATATGAGCTGGGGATTAAAGGAATGGGCACGAATTCCGCGAGATCTTGATCTAAAGATTATCGTTCCTCATGGACTCTTTGTCAATCCTTCTCTTGTTTCCATATTGGAAAGATTCTACAGAGGGATGTGTCACGAACCTTCTTCAATGAGTTCGGCTGACAAGTCATCAGCTAAACTCCTTTGATCTTTCATTCGATCGGTCACCATGTTTTTGATATGAACGTGAAAACAGTGGAAAGGTTCTGCAAGAGAATGCGTCACGAACCTTCTTCAATGAGTTTGGCTTGATAAGTCATCTGATAAACTCATTTGATTGGTCGGACCTTTTGTCATTGGGTCGAGCTTCGATCGATCGAACATGAGCAGGGAGGAATGCTTCCATTTGTACATAGAAAAGTCAAGCTAAATAAATCATCTGCCTGAAACTGTTGTTTAGGCATGCTTGACTTAAAAATATGACCTATTGTTCTAAGTTGAAGATAGGTACATGTTTATATACCAAAGAAGAGTGACAAGGCTAAAATATTTTGACACCTTGTTTCTTCTTCAATGTCACTGGTGTTCGATCGGCTCGACACTAGTCAATAATGAATTAGAGAAGAGTGATAAGGCTAAAATCGACGTTCATAACCTTGGTTCTTCTTTAATGCGACCGTGTTTGATCGGCTCGACACTGGTTTATAGCAATATGATCCCATTAGAGAAAGAGAGAAGCGCTCTTTCTAAATATCTTGGATCTGAAGGTCCTGATCAGAGGTGTAATGTTAACTTGATCATAAGAAGGATTCTATCAAGGATAATACCTCTTTAAGAACCTGCCATTGATCGGCATCATGAGCATGTCACCGTCTGGGGTCATAAGGTGATATGCTCCATTTGTAGGTCCTTCCCATTTGGGCTGAAATTTGCCTTTGGTTTTGTACGTCATGATCATCAGTCGTTTGATGGCTAAAACAAAATCTCCTTTCTGAAAAACCCTTTACTTAACCTTCTTATTGAAGGCCTTTAAGATTCGCGCTTAATACAACTCGATATGTTGTTGAGCTTGTAGTCGCTTCTCATCCAAGGCTTTGAGCTCTTGAAGACGTAACCGATTATTGTCCTCCTTTGTCATTCTGGTCATCAAGGCGACTCGTAATGACGACATCTGGATTTCTAACGGTATGACTACTTCGCACCCGTATACCAGAGAAAAAGGCGTATTGCCTGTCGGGGTCCGAACTGTGGTTCGGTAGGCCCAAAGACATTCACCGAGCTTCTCATTCCAGTCTCGCTTATTTGATGAAATGAATTTTTTGAGTAGCTTGATAATCGTCTTGTTGAATGCTTTCGCTAAGGCATTAGCAGTAGGGTTATAAGCAGTTGATGCCAAATTCTAAATTCGGTACTTATCACATAACTGATAGAATACCTGCTTACAAATTGGGGACCATTATATGGATGATCCGCCTAGGGACACCAAATCGATGAATGACATGGTGTTTGATAAAATTGACCACGTTGAAAGTTTTAACTTCAATAAGTGGAATAGTCTCTGCCCACTTTGAGAAATAATCGGTTATTGCTGGATAAACCCATGACCTTTTGTTGATGAGGGACTGATAGGCCCTATGACATCGATTCCCCATGCTTTGAATGGCCACGAAGCAACAGTCGGATGGAGTAACTCCGAAGGCTGATGTATAAAGTCTGCATGGATTTGGCAGGCTTTACACCTTTGCGCATATTTAATGGCGTCGACTATCATGGTTGGCCAATAATATCCAAGCCTGTGCAATCGATCCTTGAGCTTTGGACCTGGTTGATGAGCTCCGCATATACTGTCGTGCGCCTCTTTAAGCACTTCTTGTGCCTCCAATTAGAGAGGAAACGGAGGAGGATACATTCATATGAGCGACGGTAGAGTGTCTTTACTATCGGATCGTAGTAGAAACAGAGAGATCTTCGTCTAATAGACGCCGCTTCTTTAGGGTCGTCTGGCAATATGTCATGTAAAGCATAGTTAATAAGGTAAAATCACCAATCTCTTGGTTCGAAATCCGTTGAGATGATATGGACCTCTTTGGTCTTCAACACATGTTTAAGACAAACAAGGTGTCGAGTAGCCACTGTAAGATGATACGTTGTGTCGATTGGTAAGGCCAATGTAGCTGCTAGTGCAGCCAGAGCGTCGGCCTAAGTATTTTGGGATTGGGACATATGATCGATGTAAAAGCCATCAAATAAATTAGCCATTTTGATGACTGCATGATAAAAAGGTACCAAATCTCCGTGACGGACCTCATATTCTCCTTTAACCTGATTAATAATTAGTTTTGAATCACCATAAGCTTCGAGATAGCGTACCTCCATTTTATGGGTGACCTGAAGGCCAATGAGTAGAGCATTATATTCTGCCACATTGTTGGAACATGATTCCGTTAATGAAAACGTCCTAGGAAGGACATGGTTTTGTGGTGAGATAAATATAACCCCCTACACCAGTAATGATCTTGCCCTTCGGTCCTATTCTTGATGCTCCATCAAAGAACATTTGCCACACTTTGTCCTCTGAAATTATATTAGATTCGAAAATCTCATCTGGAATATCTTCATGAAGTTTTGAGCTTTCCAGAACCGGATGAGCAGCTTGGAAGTCTGCAAGCGCTTGGCGTTTAACCACCTTCTAAGGAACAAAGAGCATGTCATACTGAGACAAAAGGATGGCCCACTTAGCTAATCTTAAATTTAGTGATCTTGGTTTCGTCATGAGAAGACGCAAAGGA
Source organism: Agave tequilana (assembly GCA_038442645.1). NCBI lineage: Eukaryota > Viridiplantae > Streptophyta > Magnoliopsida > Asparagales > Asparagaceae > Agave > Agave tequilana. Next base: position 211,108 of record JAVJIF010029806.1, read on the forward strand.
TTCACTCTGGAAATAACATGTATGGTTTGGCCAACTAAGTAATGTCGCGTCTTTTGAATAGCAAAGATAAGAGCTAAGCATTCCTTCTCAATAGGGTTATAGCGAGATTCAGCCCCTATCAGAGTCCTGCTCAGATAATAAATGGCATGTTCGTGGTCGTCATCGTTCTTTTGAGCAAGTAGAGCACCAAGAGAATGGTCCATAACTTTCACATAAAGCAGGAATGATTTTCCTAATGTGAAAGACACTAAGACCAGAGATTTAGTGAGGTATCTTTTGATTTCCTCGAAAGCTTCTTGACAGGTTTTATCTCATACAAAAGAGACACCCTTTTTCATGAGTCGGGTGAATGGTTGACAACGACCTGAGAGATTTGCGATGAATCTTCTGATATAGGCCAACCTACCTTACAGACCCCTAAGCTCTTTGAGATTCTTAGGCGGATGCATGCTCTGAATAGCTTTGACCTTGTCTGTGTCGAGATGAATTCCTTTTGATGTAACAATGAATCCCAGTAATTTGCCACTTGAAACCCCCAAGAAGGATTTTGTTGGATTCATTTTCAGTTGATGGGCTCGCATTATATCGAACATTGTTTTCAAGTCATGAAGATGATCATTCTTATAGCGACTTTTGATTGCAATGTCGTCAACATAGCATTCATCGTCTTTCAGAGGTGATCATGAAAAATTATACTCATTACATGTTGATAAGTTGCTCCCGCGTTCTTTAATCCGAAGGGCATCATGGTATAGCAGTATACCCCTAAATATGTCCAGAATTAAGTATGCTTCTCATCCTCTGGGTACATCTTGATTTGATTGTACACTGAAAAGCCATCCATGAAAGACATTCTTCGAATCCGCAGGTATTGTCAATCATGACATCGGTGATGGGCAATGAGAATTCGTCTTTAGGGCAGGCTGTATTGAGTTCGTGGTAATCAATACAGATCCAATTTTTTTCATTCTTCTTAAGAATGGGGACAATGTTAGCAACCTAATCTGGATGTTGTTCCTCTCGTATGAAACCACATGCGATGAGTTTATGGACTTCGGCTTCAATAGCTTCCATAATATCTGGGTGAAATCATCATTGTTATTGCTTGACTGGCTTGGCGTCAGGCTTGATATTGAGACAATGCATGGCTACTTGCGGATCAAATCCGAGCATATCTTCGTAATTACATGTAAAGACATCGATATACTCCCTTACGAGTACTATCAATTCTTCTTTCTCCGTAAGTGATAAGCTCTCACTTATAAAAATGGGTTTAGAATGATCTTGACTACCCAAGTTAACCTGAATCACCTAATCTTTAGTAGGTGGTTCGCGTTGGTCAAACCGCTTTTCACACTGGAGATCCAGTTGCTGAGCCCATAGTTTAACATCAATAGCTTACCCCTGAGCCCATGGTTCAACATTAACAGCTTCCCCAGGCTCCAATTGATTGCTCGAAGTCATATTAATGGAGAGGTTCTTGAAAATCGTTCCCACACTAACATCTGACTCCCACTCGGAGGAAGAGGCGGAGCGTGATAGGATCGGTTTGTTGTCTTCGGATTGAAACGATGTAGAAGGTGGAGGTGTGACATATCCCAACCCCCTGCGTGTTTTATCATAGTAATTTGCAGGTTTCCCTTTGGGCACATAATTACGTAGAAAATCACGTCATCCTTTTTTGAAATTCAGGCCACTCTCACGCTACAGGCTGTACCTATTTTTCTCATCATATGCTGGGCAGATCATGCATAATGGAAATTTGTCGGGGTTCTGAGTCTGAACACGAATCTGTGACTGTAGACCTTTGTAATCAGGCTCTATCGAATACTATCGGTGATTGACACCTTTTGGATGGAGGGACCACGAAGACGGACCCTTCTGCATATTCCACGGATGTACCTGGTATGCTTGGTTTATGCAAGGGCATGTGTAGAGAGCTATTAATGACAGATTCAAGAAATTCGACACTCGCAGGATAATCAAAACTAACATTGTCACTAATCACCCATTCATCATCATCCTCAGAGGGATTATTACATTGAGGATTGTTGAAACATGCTACAATTGGTTCACGGACTAAAGTAGCTGGCGTGTCTCCTTCAGACTCTGAATCTGCCTCATTGCCACTGTCGTCGTTGTCAGGCAACAGTTCTTTTGATGTTTTACCGATTTCCTGATATAGGAAAGCATCAGTAAAATAATTTTTCACCCCCTTGAATGGTTATTTCTTTGCGAACACCGTTCGTACCGTTGCATCATCTTCCACGTACTTAAGGCATTGGTGCATAGTAGAAGGCACGATCAAGTTAGCATGGATCCAAGGTCATCCTAGCAACAAATTGTATGACGTGTCAGCGTCAATGACATAACACGTCACTTCTGATTTCAGGTTCCCAATTCGGCAACGGAGTCGAATCTTTCCAAGTGGGTGACTGCTCCTGCGTTAAAATCGTATATCGTAGTAGTGGTTGCAGACAACCGATACAGCGGTATGCCAAGGAAGTAGAGGAGCCTTTTGGGAATAATACTGAGTGCGGACCCTAGACCAACCTGTACTCTTTCAATGCACGTCAAGATGATGTATCCGGTATAGTACAAAGGTCGATCGTGTTTGTTATCCTTGAGGAGCATGTCTTTAGCTGTGAAAGTAATGGCAGGTACTTTCGACTATACATGATGACAATCAGAACGCGAGGGTTGAGTATTGTCTCTAGGGATTTCTGGCATATGTGTCAGAAATGATTCTAAATTAGCCAGTTCATCCCTGAGTGCCTCTCTTGTCTCTTTCGAGAGGCGAAGCAGCTCATGTATGGTGATACGAGCTAGTATATTAGCCAGCTTGGCCAATACTTCGAAGCGAAAAGGGACGTTAAGTCCCGGGCCTGAAGGTTTCTTCAGGATATGGTCAAACATGACTTCTTTCTGCTTCTCTTTTCCCGAGGTTGGGACTGGAGCTTGAATGGGTACTTGTACTGACGTCGTTTGCTATTGTGTCTCATCAGTAATTTTCTCATATTGTTTCAAATATGATTTTCCTGATCGAGTACCTGTTTGCTGAGGTACATCAGCCTGCATTGTGCAAGCGTGCCTTTCACCTTCAGAATCACTAAGAGAAGCCGTTCTCACATTGCCGTCATCCGGCAAGACAGAGATAACGTTGCAGGATTTACCCTTCGACTTAGAATCCCACTGTTCGTCTTGGGCAAGGTCTGGGTGTATCCACATGATTTCCCCTGTTTTCAATGTCAAGGAGACGAGACCCTTAGTCTCTTACTGTTTTGCTGAAGGATGAATTATTTTCAGCCGTGCTTCAGGGATTGGGAAAGACCCATCAGGAACTGTGACTTTTGGGGTCTTGCCAAACTCAAGGGTCACATGTTTGTGGTGACTTTCTTTTGTTCTGATTTCAAAATCAGAACCTCGGCAACGACCAAAGCCTGAATTTTGTCCTTGAGGACAAAGCACTTGTTAGTAAGATGATGAACCATTCTATAGAAGAGATAATGATTGGGATCGTTGGTGCGTCCCACTTCGTTAGGGCATCGAGCCTCTGGCAATTTTAATTTATTTTCTTTATGGAGTAGATGGAATATTGTAACCACTTGCTCGTCTTTGAAGGAGTACTGTTTCGGAGAAAACTTAAACTCCTGATTATTGATGCCGCTCTTCTTGGTCTTCGGAGGAACGTCCCCTGACAATTCGACGGACATAGTCTCTTTCCCTATGGCTTGGGAAGACTATGCCATGTCGCCGCGCCCTTTATTATTCATACCCCATTTACCTTTAGGGGTAGATGGTTCAAACTTTTTAGCCGACTTTTCGGCTATTTTAGCTTGTTTAAATAATTCTTTCCATGTATGGGCTTTGACAGCTCCCATACGAATCTCCACTTGGTCCAAGAAATTATGCCTACATGTCTGAAGTAACATAGGCAAAGGCATATCAGAGATAAGTTTCTGAATTACTCAATATAGTCAAGGACAAATTCTCCTTTCCTCTGCACGGTGGAGAGGAGTTTATCCATAGTTACCTCGATGTCGTCCTCATAAAACGAGAAAGGAATCGAGTCTCTAAGTCGATCCAGGAATTGATAGAGCCTGGAGGAAGGCTTCGGAACCAGTCAAATGTTACCCCTTTTAAGGTACCAATGAATAATTTGGTCATGATAGCATCATTATCTATAACGTTACCAGTCTGAGACCGAAAGTAATAGATATGCTGGTTTGGCGAGCTTTTACCATCATACGTATGTAACGTAGGTGGCTTAAACTTTGGCGGGTATGGTACTGAATCCCATTCAAGTGGATAAGGACGAGTCATGCCTGCCTTCTTCAATTTATCCTCTGAGTTAGGGATGCGATCTGAGCTTGGATGCCTTTAGGAACTTTAGCATCGATGGAAGAACTTTCCTTTGACTTCTCAGTCTTAGGTTGCTATCTTCATTATGCTCCTCCTCATTATGATTACTTCTGGCATCATTGTTATTTCGGTTGGTGAGGAGCTGAGCGAGCATCTGTTGAATGTTGTCCAAGGCTTCTTACTGGGCCTTAGAGGTTTGTTCTTAAGCTTCCATCCGTCGGCGGAGGTCATCGTTGCCGTTATCGGCCATATGCACCGATACTCTGCCCGTTCGCTTGACCGTTACTGAAGAGGCATACCCACTAGCTTTCCCTTCATCATCAGACCATTGGAATAAACTTCTCAATGGTTTTGGTGATATTACTCCAGTCGAGGAGGATGGCTGCTCGTAATTGTAGGGTATTGCCACCCTAGATCTAGTGCTTCAGAACACACCTTCTTCTCCTACCAAGACTTGGCCTAAGTCAGGGCTATAGTCCGGGTCTGGAGAACTGAACGAAGGAGAGTTAGCACCACGCAGCGCTCGTCTGCCCCTATGCGGTTCACGTCCCCTTCCTATCATGTTGACAGATGCAAAGGACAGACTAGTAGATTTCGCAATTTGCTCCTTTGGTGATGCTTGGCAGGAGCTCGCACTGATAGTTGATTAAAAATTGACTGTCGATTTGGAAGGGTGGTGGACACAGGTCCTAGTCGGCAATGGACTGAATGGACCATCACTAACTGACATCCCACTTGTTCACAACAAGAGGGAGAAGCATGGAGTAGTTCTAACTTCCGCTTGTTAGTTAAGAACTCTCGCAGGTCGAGATTAACCAAGCTTAAGCGATCCCGCACGGAGACTCGAGCGGATCACGCACTGGTCTGTTCAGGTGATTTTAGAATCACCTTTTTGTTTATAGCTCTATTTGCAGGGGCGGACTTAGCACCAGGGGCTTTGGAAAAGAAGCACGGGATGATGTCTCGTCCTTTGCATTATCGCAAAGGCAATTAGCACTGCATAGTGTTTTAATTCCAGCTTCGCGGCTGAGAACTTTGGTAGCACCTTTAGGCACTGAGGCTGCATAAGCACCGCTATCAGCACCCAGGGATGATCCCTTAACTTCGCCTCGAAGAGCGGACTTGGTGCTGGAAGATTTTGAGAGCGAAGTCATTAAGTGAAGTCATAATGACTTCGCTTTTAGCACGCTGTGGTGCTTTGTTCTCGGCCTCGTAGCGAAGTTGGCTAGTACTGCTGAGTGTTTCAGTTCCAGTCTTGCGGCTAAGAACTTTGCTAGTATCTTTAGGTACTAGCACTGTGTTAGCTATGCCATTAGTAACTTCGCTTGTGAGAGCGAAGTTGACACTGTGAGTCACTGCTCTCAGATTAGGCGCTGAACGCAGAGATACTAATTTAGCCTTGCGACTAATAGTCTTGGCAATGCTGCCAAACTGTAGAGGCATTTTGCCTTTGTCTTCGCGTGATAGGCGAAGTTGTGCTGGAACTTCGCCTGAAGCTTCACACGGAGCTTTCAGCTTTGGCCTCCACATCTGTTTGGGAAGCAAAATTTTAGGTTCGCAGGGAACCGGCTAGCCTTGCGTGAGGCACTTTTAGCCTTAGTTGAGGCTGAGAGGAGTTGGGACGAGGCTCATCCAGTTGCTCGCCCGGCTAAGCCTTGACGACAAAGATCTTCATGTGCTTCCGAGTGTGGAGCACTAGACTACCCTCAGATAGCAATTCTTCGAATTTTTCGTAGTCGAAATTGTTAGCCCAGAGGCCTTCCACTCTAGTTTTGATGATGATTAACTCATGTAGTTATAGTTTACTTGTAATCTTGTGGTGTTTAGTTTCAGATACTTAACCAAGATATTAGTAGGTGATTAGCTTCAACAAAGGAGTTTTGAAGCTTTCACATGGTGATTCAAGAGCCCGAGCGTCAAAGTTCATATCTAGCACTCGTTGGAGTCAAGCTCGGTGGATCACGTTTGGATCGAGTTGACTTGGAGATGGAGCTCTACAAGAAGACATCGGTACAGTGTTTAGTTTATAGTTTAGATCCATTTGTTAAAGATTAGATAGTGTGGTATGCTCAAGTTCACAACACACACACTTGTTTAAGTTTCATGTTTTGGTTTTCAGTTTTTGGTTTAACCGATCTTGGTTTTCATGAATAGATAGAATCAATAAGTTTACATAGTTTAATGTATATTAGATTTGTTCTATATACATGTATGCTTCAACTATTTAAACAAACTTAGTTTGATAATCTATTTCATGAGTTTAGAGTTTTGGTATTTTAACAAAACTTATTTTTATAGTCAAAAACATTGATATATATATCTTTTATGTATATTGAATTATATCCATATACTATATGCTTAAATGTTGTTTCTATATCATGTTTTTGTATTTGGATGAGTTTTGGACAAAACGATTTTCCATTTCAAAAATCCTAGTTTTGAAAAATACGGAATTTGGTTTTCAGTAAAATTTCCATAACACAAAAAGAGTTCAAAATGTTTGTAACTTGGTTTGATTTTTACTCAAACAAGTTTGTATTTCAAAGAGGATATAAGAACTTATTTTTGTGGATTTTTAAAAGTTTTATGGGATTTTATTTAAGTTAAAAACCCTAGTTTTTCTGTCCCAGAATTGTCAGTCTGGCTGACTGCCGGTCGACCGGGCTGGTCGACCGTAGCAGAGGGCAGTCGACCAGGCCGGTCGACCGACGTGTATAGGATGTGCACTCAGCCTAGCTGGGGAGGCCGGTCGACCGTCCCGGTCGACCGCCAGAGAGCTCTGCTCTCTGGAAAGCCTCCGGTCGACCGGGCGGTCGACCGGGCAGAGAGCATTGCTCTCTGTTTCCAGACTCGGTCGACCGAGCGGTCGACCGGCCAGAGAGCCATTGCTCTCTGAAACTGGCACGGTCGACCGGGCGGTCGACCGCAGGGCTCAACGGTCACTTTTTTGAACGTTGGCCGGTCGACCAGAAGGTCAATTTTGACCTGTCTGCTGCCAACGGGCAGATTCTTTTGGGGGGTTATAAATACCCCATTTCAAGAGTGTTTTAGGTAGAACTTTTAAGAGCAAAATTTCTCCTATTCTCTAGTGTTTTAAACAGCAAGTTTTCAAAAGATTTTTGGGTTCAAAAGATCTATCTTTATTTGTTTTAAAGTGTTGGAAAATTCAAAGAAAAAGAGAGTATTTGGGAATTAGTTTTTGATCTCTAATTCTATATCTATCTTGTAATTTTCCCAAGTGTTTTTCTTTGTTGTTTTCATTTCCAAACACTTTATTTTTCTCACTTGAGCTTATCATATCTACCTATCTATTAGGATCATTATTTTGTGAGAAAGAGATAGTTTGTGGTTGTGAAAACCACCAAGTTGTAAACCCTCCTACTTTGTGTTATCCCTCTTGTGTAGAGGTTGATTTGTGGAGTGGTGGCTTTGTGCCATATTCCTCTAGTAAGAGGTTGATTGTGTTTTTATTGGCTTTGTGCCTATCCCTCAATTGTGAAGTTGATATTGGTGGCTTGTGCCTAGCCTTTAAGTGTAGAGGTTGTGTTTGTAATTGAGTGAGGAGTTGTGTACTCCCGGTTGTATTGCCCCAAATCCTCATTGGAGGTTCCCTGTGTGAGAGTCCTGTGTGGACAAGTTAGTGGATTGGAAGTGTGTGAAGGCGGGGACGTAGAGCTGTGTGCTCGAACCTCGAAACAAATCTCGGTGTTTGCGTTTGATCCATTAACTCTTAACTCTCTCTTTTATATTATGCCTTGCATCATTTCATATTGCTCATTCATATTTGCTTGGCTTGTTTGTGTGTGCCTCACTTGTGTTTAACCACGAGAGCTTCATATAGCACCTCAACTCTTATTCAGAGGAATCAAGAGGAGTTAGTCCAGAGCCCTTCACCGGGAATTCGGCTACGCTCGTTGGTTACATTAAGTGTGTTGCCATTTAAGTTTTAATTTTCGCATTTTGTTCATTAGATTAGCCGTACACCTATTCACTCCCCTCTAGGTGTAGTTTCAATTGGTATCAGAGCCTACACTTCTGATATTTGGTTTAACCACCTAGGAGTGTGATCTTGATTTGCTAATCTATCATTTGCATTTGCACACGTATATTATTTACACACACTCATGGATTGCTTGTCACCTCCCATGTTTGATGTCTCCAACATTGACATGTGAAAATTTAGGATGTCCATGTATCTAAAAACCCTAGGCTTGCATGTTTTCCTTGTCGCTACCAAGAAATCCTATCTTGGTAATAGCAAGCATATAGAAGCCAATGCATAAGCCCTTGAGGCACTTAGAAGCACGCTTAACAAAGAATATTTGTGCTTAGTTTCTAACTATGATTCCGCCTTTGTAGTGTGGAACACGTTGACTTCCTCCGAGGTACAAACGCCTAACATTGTGGAGGATGAATCTAGTGGAGAATCCGAGCAACAATGCTACATGGTTCAAGGGAATGACTCCCTTGAGGTATATTCAGAATCTCAATTAGATAGTGATGATGCTAGTTCTTCATGTAATGACTATGTTGATCCAAATGCTTTAAATGAAGAACTTTCTATTGTTTGTGAAAAATTGTTAGAAAAATATAATCTTTTGAAAAAGAAAAGTCTAGGTCTTAACAATGAAAAAAAAGATTTGCTTTCAAAACTAGACTTGGCTTTGCAAAAGAAAGTGGAGATTTCTAATGAAAGGGATTCATTGAAATCTAAACTTAAACTTGCCCTAAAGGAAATGAGTTTTTGAAAAATAGAAATGATTGTAATGAAGTTTTAAAGAAAAATAAGGCTTTATCTTTAAAAGTTGATTTTGTTGTAAAAGAAAATGATTCTTTGAAAAACAAAATTGATTTGATTTCAAAAGATTTAGATGTTTGCCTAAATGAAAATAAAAAGTTGAAAATTAATATGGATTCACATGTTTGCCATGCTAGTGTAGCTGCACCTAGCTTACCTATTGCATGCACCTCTTCTTCTAGGATTGATAATGATATTTGTTTGTTAAAGAAGAGTGTGGATTGTTTGGGCTCCACTTTGAGCCATTGTGCCATGAACCATACACGTTTGGAATCCATGTTTCGCAAGAAACAAATTTCATCTATGCATGCACACCATCCACGGCATACACTTGCTTCGCACGTTCATGTACACAACACTATGTATGCTCATGTGTACACTTGTACACATTGTGAACGTAAGGGCCACCTTGCTAAGTTTTGTTATGATCGTATACATGATTCAAATTTAGCAACTAAATTTGTTTGGGTTAGGAAAGGAAATAACCCCCATGGACCCAAAAGAGTGTGGGTACCAAAGACCACCCCTATTGTATTTGATGTAGGTGTGGGCTCTCGCATGACGTGAGAGTGATGGTGCCTTGAGGTGGATGCGTTCCGAGCTTAAAGAGAACTATTTGGATGCATCACTTTCAAGGGGAGTTTGGTGGAAGGACCACCTTGTTTTGGAGATATAGAGAGTTGCCCTCTCGGTTTTGGTAACGATCTCTTACTCCTCATTTATTGTTTACATGCTTTTCATATTATTGATTTTAACATGTTTTGATGTTTCATGATTAGTATGTTATATGCCATGATATTTAAATTAGTGATATACATGATTAGTTATTTGAGACACCCATGTTTAATATGAATTTATATCTTTGTGTTCTCACATTTATTTTTAACTAATGTGTATGTCCTATATTTATGCATGTGCATATACATAATGATCATATGTATGTTTATGAGTTTTGTTTTGATTTCTATGCTTCATATTTTGATTACTTGTTTAGATGTTAGTTTTCATTAAAACTTAGGTATATACTTGTACAACTAGTGAGCCACAAATAGATTATTATATGTTTGTGCTTGAATGCTCATTTGCACTCATTAGATATACTAGTATAGTCTAGTTTTGATGATTCATACATTTCGACTTGTATTCCCATTTTGTACATGTTTTTCATGATTATGTTTTAACTTCATGTATATGTCTATTTTGTCTAAACTATTAGTTATACATATACATCCTTGAGCCATTTGCCTTCATGCATATACTTTCGTGGACTCGTTTGTGTTTGGATATGTATGTATACTTTAGTTTGTACATGACATACATATACCTTGAAGGATTCTAGTTTTAATGACTTTCATGTTTTAAGGAATTTCATTTTGAGCTCGATTGCCTAGTTTCATGATAATGTGTTTCACATATTCCTTATACACTCACTTTATTTATTATTTTCTCATGATTTTGTTTTCATAAGTACAATTTGTGCGATATAGATTTTGAGTGTTTGGTGATCATGTGATTTACATGTTTTTCATGGAATATATGTTTGTTTTATTCCTTGCTTGAAGGATTTCGTACTAGTTTTCAACTTTTTCATATAACTAGTTCGTATTGTTCATATGGTAGAGTTTTCAAACATACTATATTTTCAAACCTATTTTTGAAAACCTCTACCCATTTAAGGGCGGTTGGTTGGGCGACCATGCCTTGTATGCTTATTATTGAAAATCCGTTTAAACATGTGCATGAAATGGGTGGTAGGAAATATGAGTTATACACTTGATCTTATTATGTTTTTAATTGGTATCTTTGGATTTTTTTCAATTGGTATCACTATTGACATTTTTTTTTATACTCATATATGTTTCTATATATGTATGCTTACACTTCAAATAGTATCAATTTCGATTGGTATTCATTTTTTCATACATATATATATGTTTTATTTGTGCTTACTATATCTCTATATCTTTGAGCACAAATTCTAGTTATGCTAAGCTTGATTTCTTAAATGACTGTTATATTTCAATTGATTATGTTTCAATTGGTATCATATACAAGCTTATGCATCATTTTATTTGGTATTTCATAAAGTGGGAGAAAATTCATATTTCAACTTTCATATTTTAACTTTCAATTGGTTTTGTTATTTTACTCCCACACTTTATGCTCAAAATGATTTATTTACTTACAATTGGTACTTAAATTGGTATTTACTTACAATTGGTATCAATTAGTATTTAAATTTATATTAAAACATTTTTTTTATGTACTTACATTATGTACTTACAATTTGTATGTTTTATTGTTTGTAAATTGATATTTTTTTTTTCAATTGGTATCATAATGTTTTGTTTTTGATTTCACCCCTTATTGATATTCTTTTTGTTTTAGACAAAATGGGGGAGAACATTGTTTTCTTTGACCCCTTTGTTGATGATTGACAAAAAGGGGGAGAAGTATTTGAGGTTATAATATGCATGTTTAAAGTATTTGAGTTTAATATGCATGTTTATTGTTTATTTGTAAGTTCATATCAAAAGTTGTTTCATATTGATATTTTTATTGTTGGTATCAACAAGCCTTTTATTGATTATCTTCCAATTAGTATATCATGAATTTTTAGTGATTGAATGTTTTTTATTTTGATTGGTATCAAGAGCTTTCATGTTGCTTAAGTTTTCACATTGAAATTTTTATTGGTATCAAGAGCAACTATTTAAAGAACATGTTTATTTTAAAAGGAAAAGGAATTTATTTTAAAAGTTTGGTATCAAGAGCATGTTTATTTCATGTTTGGTATCGAAAGCATGTTCATTTCATTGTTTTATGCATGTTGATGCATATTCATGTTTAGTATTTATTGCATATATTTATTGTTTATTGCTATGCATGAGTTAAGGGGGAGCTTCTTTGAAGCTTAACTTTAATCCATGCATATATAACTCCATGAGTTTTGTCATCATCAAAAAGGGGGAGATTGTTGGCCCAGATGCCTTCCACTCTAGTTTTGATGATGATTAACTCATGTAGTTATAGTTTACTAATAATCTTGTGGTGTTTAGTTTCAGATACTTAACCAAGATATTAATAGGTGATTAGCTTCAACAAAAGAGTTTTGAAGCTTTCACATGGTGATTCAAGAGCCCGAGCGTCAAAGTTCATATCTAGCACTTGTTGGAGTCAAGCTCGGTGGATCACGTTTGGATCGAGTCGACTTGGAGACAGAGCTCTACAAGAAGACATCGATACAGTATTTAGTTTATAGTTTAGATCCATTTGTTAAAGATTAGATAGTGTGGTATGCTCAAGTTCACAACACACACACTTGTTTAAGTTTCATATTTTGATTTTCGGTTTTTGGTTTAACCGATCTTGGTTATCATGAATAGATATAATCAACAAGTTTACATGGTCTAATGTATATTAGATTTGTTCTATATATATGTATACTTCAACTATTTAAACAAACTTAGTTTGATAATCTATTTCATGAGTTTGGAGTTTTGGTATTTTAACAAAACTTATTTTTTATAGTCAAAAACATTGGTATATATATCTTTTATGTATATTGGATTATATCCATATACTATATGCTTAAATGTTGTTTCTATATCATGTTTTTGTATTTGGATGAGTTTTGGACAAAACGATTTTTCATTTCAAAAATCCTAGTTTTGGAAAATACGGAATTTGGTTTTCGCTAAAATTTTCATAACACAAAAAGAGTTCAAAATGTTTGTAACTTGGTTTGATTTTTACTCAAACAAGTTTGTATTTCAAAGAGGATATAAGAACTTATTTTTGTGCATTTTTAGAAGTTTTATGGGATTTTATTTAAGTTAAAAACCCTAGTTTCTCTGTCCCAGAATTGTCAGTCTGGCTGACTGCCGGTCGACCGTAGCAGAGGGCGGTCGACCGGGCCGGTCGACCGGCGTGCACAGGATGTGCATGCGGCCTAGCTGGGGAGGCCGGTCGACCGGGACCTGGGGAGGCCGGTCGACCGCCAGAAGGCTCTGCTCTCTGAAAAGCCTTCGGTCGACCGGGCAGAGAGCATTGGTCTCTGTTTCCAGACTCGGTCGACCGGGCGGAGAGCATTGCTCTCTGTTTCCAGACTCGGTCGACCGAGCGATCGACCGGCCAGAGAGCCGTTGCTCTCTGGAACTGGCACGGTCGACCGGGTGGTCGACCGCGGGGCTCAACGGTCACTTTTTGACCGTTGGTCGGTCGTCCGGAAGGTCAATTTTGACCTGTCTGCTGCCAACGGGCAGATTCTTTTGGGGGGTTATAAATACCCCATTTCAAGAGTGTTTTAGGTAGAACTTTTAAGAGCAAAATTTCTCCTATTCTCTAGTGTTTTAAACAGCAAGTTTTCAAAAGATTTTTGGGTTCAAAAGATCTATCTTTACTTGTTTTAAAGTATTGAAAAATTCAAAGAAAAAGAGAGTATTTGGAATTGGTTTTTGATCTCTAATTCTATATCTATCTTGTGATTTTCCCAAGTATTTTTCTTTGTTGTTTTCATTTCCAAACACTTTATTTTTCTCACTTGAGCTTATCATATCTACCTATCTATTAGGATCACTATTTTGTGAGAAAGAGATAGTTTGTGGTTGTGAAAACCACCAAGTTGTAAACCCTCCTACTTTGTGTTATCCCTCTTGTGTAGAGGTTGATTTGTGGAGTGGTGGCTTTGTGCCATATCCCTCTAGTAAGAGGTTGATTGTGTTTGTATTGGCTTTGTGCCTATCCCTCAATTGTGAGGTTGATATTGGTGGCTTTATGCCTAGCCTCTAAGTGTAGAGGTTGTGTTTGTAATTGAGAGAGGAGTTGTGTACTCCCGGTTGTATTGCCCCGAATCCTCAGTGGAGGTTTCATGTGTGGGAGTCCTGTATGGACAAGTTAGTGGATTGAAAATCCTTCTGTGTGAAGGCGGGGACGTAGAGCTGTGTGCTCGAACCTCGAAACAAATCTCGGTGTTTGCGTTTGATCCATTAACTCTTAACTCTCTCTCTTTTATATTGTGCCTTGCATCATTTCATATTGCTCATTCATATTTGCTTGGCTTGTTTGTGTGTGCCTCACTTGTGTTTAACCACGAGAGCTTCATATAGCACCTCAACTCTTATTCAGAGGAATTAAGAGGAGTTAGTCCAGAGCCCTTTACCGGGAATTCGGCTACGCTCGTTGGTTACATTAAGTGTGTTGCCATTTAAGTTTTAATTTCCGCATTTTGTTCATTAGATTAGCCGTACACCTATTCACCCCCCTCTAGGTGTACTTTCAGAAATGAATGACCAAGTTTTCAAAAATGACAGGCTCAAGACTCTGACCGTTGCATTGCTACACTGTCTCCTTGTTATGCCAGAAGACTGATTTCCCAGCGGAGTCGCAATCTTGTTTTCCATTGAAAATTGATTCGGGGGAAAATTACAAAAAGAGATCGAGGAGAAAAATTACCATTAATAAAAAGAAGAATTACAAGTAGATCTCCTCTGAGATTTCTGGGAAAGTGTGCCGGTAGGAATCTGATCAATGCGCGATCACTTTATCCCTTTGACGATGTAATCGGTCTGACAATCACACTGCCTCCTAATAAGATTTCCTTATCGCTTGGTTCTGAAAATCCAAGATTTGGAAATAGGAGAACCAAAGAACCCTCTTTGCAAAGAATCTCTTCTGGAAATTTGTGGCCAATCTCCTCTGTCTCCGTCGCCCTCCCTGTTTTGGCTCAACAAAGGACCATTTATAGCAAATGTGAGGTGTAATCGCCCCTTTGAATTCAGCAAAGCTGAATCAGTTTTTAGCTTCCCGCGAGGTTCGCAAATGTCCTTGCCACGAAGCTCCTAACGAGCCTCTGGCGAAGCTAGAGGGTTCGTGCGAACGCCTTCTTGCCGTTATGGCCTAATTGTCTGCACTTAATGTGGGACGAAGTGGGCGGGTATAACCGCCCACTTAAAGTGGCATTAATCCTACTAAATTAGTGTGGTTCACCCATTAATCCCTGTGGGATTTTGAAACAGTCAATTTGATGACCTGGCAGGGCTCACTGCGGAGCTAGATCATGCGAAGCTAATACTTGGTTCATAGCTTCAGGCGAAGTTACTTTCAATGCCCCGTGCGAAGCTAAAACTCAGCCCATAGCGGAGCTAAACCAGCTAGGGATATGGCTTTTAGCGCGAAGCTCCTGGATCAGCCTCCGCGGGACTATAGGTGAAGTTAATAGTTAGCCTCAAAGCGAGGCTACCAACCAAGCTTAGGCGAAGTTGTTAGTTCCATGCGGAGGTATCAAGCTTACCTTGGGTCATGTCAGACTAAGTATTGACCTAACTTAGTGTCTTAGCCCTGCTTAGGTCTCTCCGAGGGCAACTTTGGCTTACTATCTGCTTTACTAGATCAGTAATGTCTATATTGCTACTTTGTCTCTGGTCATCAGCTTATCTTCGACTTATCTTTTGTAGATGTCGATAAGTTAAACGCCGTCCAGACCGGTTGAAGATGAATGCGGGAGTTCTGTATTTTTTGAGTGTCAACAACAATCAGCTAAAAACTGAGGGATTGGTTATCTGAAAGCTGTAGTGGCAATCAGAATGTACTGCTGAGATGAGCCGCTCGCAGTGACATCGAGAAGTGATTTGGTAGACACTCCTCTTCCTTGCTAGGTAGTCCCTCAGGTCTATTGCGGGGACATCTGAGGAACTAGTCTCAAACCCATTGGGGTGAGAGCTTTTTGGCTTCTTATATTTTGAAGACATGCCATTCCTGGATGCATGCCTTGGGTTTTTTTGTTGAAATACGAACCTCTCGTGGTGTTGAAACGTGGACCTCCAGCGTTGGTTGAGCTTGCCTCAGAACGCGGACATCACGTTTGATATTGAAAATGTGAGAGTCACGTTCTGGTACAGGCTAAATGCGAGTCTCGCATTTTGGATCAGGTAGAACGCGGGGTCTCACGTTTGGACGCTGAAACGTGTGGTTGAGGAACGCGCTCACGTTCTAGAACAGAAATATGATCCTCGCCTTGCTTCAGAAAAATGCGGGTGTGAACCTCGCGTTCTGTATCTACAGGACAGATTATGTCCGCATAGTTTTTGATCTATTATCGACAAGCATTATGCCTTCATCAATATTTCGCATTCTAGTTGAGTTTCAAAGGTTGTTGAGAACTCTCGGTAACCTGAAATTGTAGAGTTCGAAGAGGATAGTGATGGCGGGATTGATCTTCACCATCGCTTTGATCGTGTGCTGATGCATTGCCCCACGGGTCTCCTAAGAGACGTTGACGCAAGCCGTGTGGGCCGCACGAGAGATTTTTAGAAACCTTATTAGAAGTGGCACTGCTTGCGCGGTAAGTAGAAGTACGTGCCACTTTTGAAGAAATCTCTGAAGAGATTCAAGAGCGAGTCCCCGAAGAGACTTTGTGGTACTGGCGCATTGTCCTGGAGCTAGCAGAGCCTGAGGAAAAAAATTCCTCAAACTTTTCTTAGTCGAATTCAATGACGAAGGATTCCATTGCCCCCCCCCCCCCCGAGGAGCCGGACTTAGCTTACGACATGGCGTTCTCATCAGTAGTGAATGAAGTCCCAAGCGGAGTCACCATTTTTTGTTTGGTTGGAAAAGAATGCAAAGTAAAATTTTTTTGAGTGGATGAGATATTATAATGGAATAATTCTGATTATAAAAGAGGGGAGACTATCTAGATCTCCCTTTTGTTTAATTTTTAGTTATTGATGTGGCGATGGAGAGTGATTCTTATTCTCCGTTGACCAACTGAACGACAAGCTTTCCTCTGGGGTGCTCTTAAAAGTAATCGAAAAGGAACTCTGTTTTTAACACATTAAGTGTTTAGAGTCCACTGATTTTTTTATTTTCTCTCTCTGAACCTCTCTGATTGAAAAGAAAGAAACTTTTAGCTTGAGAAGTTTTAGCTCAAAATCTCAAAAAAAAAAACCCCTTCTTAGCTCTTGAGGGTATTTATAGGGGGTCACAGGGGCATAATTGTCCCCTAGAATCTCTCCATAATGGGGATTAACTCCCCCATTATGTGGGGGTGTTAAAAGACCTAGTAAAGGGGGTCAGTTATAACAGAAATGTGGGTCTCGCGCTGGACGCAGACTTCGCACTGTTATGTAGACGTGGCGCTAGTCTTCTCTTGGCCGCGTTCTAGTCAAAATGCGAAGCTCACAGACACGCATTGAAATTGAGACGCGGAGTTGCTTAGACCCGCGTTCGAAGAGAGACATGGAGTTGCTCAGACCCGCGTTTGAAGAGAGACACAAAATTTCTCAGACGCACGTTTGCCCATGAACGCGAGGTTCGTGTTTTAGTTGAAACGTGACCTTCGCGTTAAGGTGAAGCTTAGATCTGAGGACTTTTCTAAAATAATTTTAGACTACCTACAAACATTAGTCATTTCAATTTTTTTAGTGGGAAAAGAATCTTTGGTTAATATTACACCTCTCAAGTGCTAAGTTAATATCATACCTCTAGAACGCAAAATAAATTCCTATCATGTTAATATCACACCTCTGACAAGTAATTTTCCTTGATTTCAAACTCTTTCAATGAAGTTATCTAACAATTGCTAAGTTAACCGTTACCTCTAGCAATCACAATTCCATCGCTCTAGTAAGTCTGATTTTCAAACACAAAAAGAAAATAAAGACGAGATGAATGCAAAATAATCATTTTTATTATTCATATCAAAATAGTATAAGTGATACAAACACTCTTTTATTAATGAAGTGTTACAAAAAAGAGGAGACCCGCATTTCGGACGACATCCATGTCCAGAATGATCCAATGCGACCTTCGCGTTTCAAGCAGATAAGGCTATGGCCTCCGCATTTCATGAGAGTCGCATTTCAATTAGGCTCAATGCGAGGCTTGCGTTTAGAAGCACCCAACGCGATCCTCGCGTTTCAAGACCAGACAAGTGTCACTTCGTCAACATGTGAGATTCGCGTCTTCAAGAAGACAAAGAGCGATACTCACGTCTTCATCAACAAGAGGCATCTCTTCTCTTTCCAATATCAGAGTATATCTCTGCTTCTGCAAGTACAATAATGTATTAGCAAAAGTAATCACCCACTCTACCGGTTCAACAGTACACCGACAAACAAATCAGAGCTAAGACGAGTCATAGACTGTGTATTTTGATACTCATAAAAATCTACCTTGGAGGCTTCAAGCAGTTCGACTGTACACTCATGAAGACAAAAATTCAGACAAGCTCAAGCTCAGGACATCTCAAAAAATTGCCAGTCTAATCAGGGAGCCCAAATGCACATGAAGTTCAAAGTATTCTGAAATCTATCCCAGTCAACCGCGGAGTTTCGAGAACTTCGGAGGGGGTTCTATAGGCTGTCTAAAAATCTTTAAAGATAAGTCCTCAGTCACGGACTTCACTTCAACACAAAGGTCGCATTTGAACTAAAATGCGAACCTCACATCAAAGGGTTCAAACGCGGGTCTGAGCAACTCTGCGTTTCACTTTAAATGCGAGTCTGAGTAACTCTGCGTTTCTCTTCAAACGCGGGTTTGAGCAACTCTGTGTCTCAATTTCAATGCATGCTTGTGAGCTTTGCATTTTGACTTCAATGCAATCATGAGAAGCCTATGAGCACCACGTCTACACAATAGAGCGAGGTCCATGTGCAACGCGAGACCCGCATTTCTGTTGTAACTGATCTCTATTCCTGGGTCAATTAACTCCCCACGTAATGTGAGAGTTAATCCCAATTATGGAGAAATTTTAGAGGACAATTATACGCCTAAGACCCCCTATAAATAGCCTCGAGAGCTATGAAGGAGGGGGGAGCTTTGCCTGGATGCTGGGCTGATAATTTTGAAGCTAAAGGCTTCTTCCTTTCAACTTCAAAGGTTCTAAGAGAGAGAAATCAGAGAACTCTAAACCCTTATTGTGTTAAAATTGAGTTCTTTTCTGATTGCTTTTTCGAGAGCATCTCGAAGCAGATCTCGAAGAGAAGCTTGTCGTTCAGCCGGTCAATGAAGAACAAGAATCACTCTCCACCGCCACATCAAGAACCCAACATTAAATAAAGGGGAGATTCAGTTATTCTCCTCTCTTTTGTAATCGAAAATTGATCCGTTGTAACTTTCTTTTCATATCAAAGAAATTTTCACACGCCTCAATTTTTTCGACTGAACACCTCTTTATCAAGATCAAAGGGAAGGAAAGTTTTAGGCATTCTTGATTCCATTACAAAACAGATGCCAAAGGTTGCACGATCTCGATGACGCCAGAGTTGAGGGAGGGGATTTTTATTTCCAGCCACCAAGTTCTCTTTTTGATCCTTAGAAGAGATAAGAGGCCTCCAAGAGAGAGATTAGGTCATAGTGGTGGATAGGGAACCTACCCATGATATATATATAGTATCAATGAGTTCTAATTTAGCTCATCATAGATCTAGGCCCTTGATTGATAACATGGGTTCCACACATGTAGATGAGTCCCGCATCTTAATTTAAATACACTCAAGGATAAGTGTACTTGAAACATGTCTAAACCCAAACCATTTAGGCTTGATCAATTTTTTATTGGGTCAAACAACATAGGTTAAAGTAGGTGGGTGCAAATATCCAATTAACTTGATTAGGCCCAACCCAAATTAGACTTTAAAACATAATAAGTCTAACACAATTATCCTAATCTTGTTCGAATGTTTTATTCTAACTTGACTGTTAGAGACAGTGTTCTTTTCAGCCGAGTAAATGGTGTGGACATTAAGATGAGTTATGATGAACTTGCTAGTTTTTTTGATATTCCAAATCTAGGATTTGACTTATATAATGAATCTCTATTTTCGTTTAATCAGTTTCCTGAAGGTCATTCTCATGAATATGAATCTCGTCTGATCCACAATAATCCTGAGGGATCTGATTCTTAATGAGGATGTCACTATGTTCACTCTTTGAAGCCAAGTTGTTGCAAAAATCCTTTTACGCAATGTTATTCCTGAACTTGAAACTTCAAATAGAGCAATGAGATGCATTTCTCTTCTTACTTATTGTCTCTTATCTTTCCTTCTAATAAATCTTCTCAAATTGATCTTTGATGCCATAACTGCTTCTCATAATCTATCTAATAGTTTACCTTTTGGTATTCTACTCACTTAGTGTAGGTTGTCTAAAATTACTAAGGACAAAGCCTCAGACGCGGACCTCGCAAATGTAGAGGTCACGTTCAACCTTAGATGCGGACCTCGCGTTCTTTGTCAAACGCGGAGGTCACATTCCAAACTCAAACGCGCGAACATCATACTTCATCAACTACACGACGCGAGGATCCCATTCTGTGCCAAACGCAATTGTCGCGCTGCTCTTCAATATATGGGCCTCAAGGTTTCGTTTCAACATCAAAAACGCAAGTCTGTGGAGCTCCACAAGCCCGTGAGCTCTGTGTTCTAACACAGATGCGAGCCTATGAGCTCCGTATCTCAACATCAGAGTAAGGTATAGGCCTAGCGTGGACCGCGTTTCTGCTGTAACTGACAGCCACAAACTTGGTCAGTTATACCCCATTTTCTCTCCATATAATAGGGAATAACTTTTCATGATTTAAGGGGTTGGTTACACCCCTCCCATTATGGGGAGATTTAAGGGGTTGGTTACACCACAGAATTCTCTATAAATAACTATGCATAGATAGGGGAAAAGGGGGAGGAGTTCTGGAGGAGAATCTCCAAAAAGGCACACTTGATGCTTAATACTTGAAGCTGGATAACTATTGAAGGCTGAAACTTAAGCAAAAGGCTGCTGAAAGAGAATACTCTTTTTAAACTTGTTGTGTTCAAGTTTTATAATCTCTTTGAGATTTTAGCTACTGATTAAGGTTTTTATACTTTACCAATGTGCTTCCAACGAGAGAAAGAAGATTTGTAGATCAAGCTTCTGGTTCAGCTCGTCAACAGAGAACAAGAATCACTTTCCACCGCTACATCAAGAACCCAGCCTTAAACAAAGGAAGATCTGACCAGTTATTTTTTCATTTCCTTGTAGTTTTTCATCCACTCAAAGAAATTTTACTTCGCACTATTTTTTTGACTTCTCAAAGAGATGGCGAATTCGTTGGGGATAGTTTTCTTTATCGATAAGAGGGTCATAACGCAAGCCAATCCCAAGCATCTTGGATTAAATGTTGAATCACTCGTCATTGAATTCGACCAAAAGAAGCTCGAACAACTTCTCTCCTCGGGCTTCATTAGCCCCAAAGTCTCAAGCAAGACTCACTATCAAGTCTCTTCGGAGACTTCTCAAAGAAAAGCCTATTTACTTCTTGACAAAGTAAGTGGCTCAACCTCTCTTGAGGTTTTAACAACCTCCCGTGGTGCCAACATGCTTGTGATAATTGAAAATACACTCAGAGGGGGGTGAATAGGTGTAATAGCTAATCTAATGATAAATGATGTGGAATTAAAAATTCAATTGCAACACACTATGTGCAACCAAAGAGTGTAACCGAATTCCCGGTGAGGGGCTCTGGACTATCTCCTCGAGATTCTTCTAAATAAGAGTTGAGGTGCTATATGAAGCTCTCTTGGTTCAACACAAGTATGGGCACACAGACAATACCAAGCATGTATAAAATATGATCAATATAAAGCAATGCAAGATATGAGAGAGATAGAGTTAGAGATAGTGGATAAAACGCAAACACCAAGATACGTTTCGAGATTCGAGCCACTGCTCTACGTTCCCGCTTCACACAGAAGGATTTCTACTATATCCACACAGGACCTCCCACAAAGGGAACCTCCACCGAGGAATTGTAATTACTAACTTGGAGTATACAACTCCTCTCTCCAACATAACCGCCTCTACACAAGAGGGATAGGCACAAAGCCAAAACACAATCACCTCTACACAAGAGGGACAAGGAACAAAGCCAAACCACAATCACAATTATCTCTACACAAGAGGGATAAGGCACAAAGCTAAAACTCAATCACCTCTACACAAGAGGGATAAGCCACAAATCCAAAGCAAAACCCCCGTCACCTCTACATAAGAGGATAAGCACAAAGCCAAAGCAAAAGAGATTACAACACTTGGTGATTACAATAAACCACAAAAATATCCTCACAAAACAAGATCCTATAGATAGGATAGATATGATTGTTTTGTGGGAGAAATTCGTGTAAAAATTTCTTGAATCAAATGAAAGATTACAGCGGATTTACACTCCGACTACAAGAGAGGGGAGATGTTGAGACTTGAATCTCCTCTTTGTTTTGTGCTGGGTTCTTGATGTGGCGGTGGAAAGTGAATCTTGTTTTTCGTTGACCGGGTGAACGTCAAAACTTCTTGGGGGTCTTCTCTTTGGATGGCAGATGGAGTAACACAGCTCCTGTCGGCCAGGAATCTCAAAGAGATTGTAAGCAAAGATTAACTTGTACGCAGCAAGTTGTTTGAAGAGTTGGACTCTCTTTCTTCTTGGTGGAAGTCTTGGGGCTTCTGTATCTCACAATGCCAAGCTCCTTTCCAAGGATTATCTGATCAACCAACCGACCCCTGCTCCATAGCAAGAGGGGTTATTTATAGAGGTTTCAGAGGTGAACGTGTCCCCTAAAAACGCTCCATAATGGGGGTTAACTTCTGTTGGCCCAAAGGCCCATCACTCTAGTTTTGATGATGATCAACTCATGTAGTTATAGTACTAATGATCTTGTGTTTAATTAGTGACAGATTTATGATCAAGATCTTAGTAGGTGCATAGCTTCAATAAAGGATTTAAAGTCAAGTTTTAGAGCTAGCACGGTTTGATCCAAGAGCCATTGGATCGTGTTTGGACCAAGTCAAGAAGATGAGAAGACTTCAAGAAGATGAAGACTTATGTCTAGGTTTGTTTTAGAAGATTTTATTTTTAAATAAAATGTAAAGGATAGAGTAGTTGGTGGATTGCTCAAGTACATGTACACACACACTCTTGATAGTTTTGTTTTTACAAAAGATTTTCAAGTTTAGAAAATACATGTTTGGTTTTTGGTATTTCTCATATACATGTCTTTTAACCAAAACCATGTTTAGTGCTTAATGTCAAAAACATAGATATTTCACCATGTTTGTGTAGTGGATCATATCCATACACACTATGCTTTAAAAGTAGTTTAAATATCTTGTTTTTGTATTTGGAGAGGTTTTGGAAAAACAAAGTTTGGAAAAATCAAGTTTTGGAAAATACTATTTTCTTTTGAGCCAATATTTCCAAGTTACAAAAATAGTCCAAATCATTTATAACATGCCTTGATTTTGTGCAAGCATGTTTGTTTATCAAAGTATTTTGGTAAAACAATTTTTGTAGATTTTTCAGTATTTTATGGGATTTTATTTCAACCAAAAAGACCAAGTTTTAAATCCCTAAGTTTTCTGTTCTGGCTTAAGCCGGTCGACCGACTCGGTCGACCGACGTGCACAGGCGTGCACGTCAGTTCTGCAGGATGGCCGGTCGACTGACCCGGTCGACCGTCCAGAGAGCTCTGCTCTCTGGAAAGGCCCCGACCGACCGACCCGGTCGACCGGACAGAGAGATTGCTCTCTGTATTCTGGCTCGGTCGACCGACCGGTCGACCGATGGCTCAAACGATCTGAAATATGACCGTTGGCCGGTCGGCCAGACGGTCGACCGACAGGCCTGACAGAACCCCAACAGCTAGTTTTCCAGACTCTATAAAATGGGGCTTTTGGGGGCTGTTTTCTCTAAGATTTGAAGAATAGTTTTGGGCTAGTTTTTCCCATTCTTTTCAGTGGTTATATCCACAAGTTTTTAGAGCTTCATTTTCAAATCAAAAGAGAGTTTTTATCAAGAGTGTTAAAAGTGATTCTTTGAGTTTTTCCTCCACCATTCTCATCCTTGTTTTCTCACACAACACTTGAGCTATCCATTGCTATATCTACCTATAGGGAGTTTGTTGTGAGAGGATTTTAGGTGATCAAGAGTTGTGATCACCAAAGTTCATCTTTGTTCTTTGAGGAGACGGACGGTTGTGTTCGCATTGTTTCGGGTCCTAATGTGGACTCGGTGTTTCGAGTTCGGGTGCGAACTTTGTGTTTGAGGTGCGGCCTCGGCGAGCTTGTGGGGCTTGCGGTGTGTACGGACTAGGGAGTCTGAGAGTTGTAGGTGTTGCGGCACCGAGTGATCCGGTGGGATCGATTATAGTGGAAATCCTTCGTGTGTCGAAGGCGGGGATGTAGAGCAAGGGTGCTCGAACCTCGAAACAAATACCTTGTGTTTGCGATTGCTCACTCTCTCTCTTTGTTTCCTTGTTTATATCTTGCATTCCTTTATTGTGTTTATCTAATGCAAGATATACTTGTGTGCCTAATTATTATACTTGCTTGGGATTGTTTGCTAACACTTGTATTCAACCAAGAGAGCCAACGCGGCACCTCAACCCTTATCTAGGGGAATCTAGAGGAGTTTGACCAGAACCCTTCATGGGGAATTCGGCAACACTCTTGTGTTATACGTGGTGTTTAGTTCAAGAGTTTAGTTTAGGTCATTATAGTTTTTACTTCCGCATTATTTGGCATTAAGTGACCATTAGATTAGCCATCACCTATTCACCCCCCCTCTAGGTGAACTTAAAATTGGTATCAGAGCCAAGTGCTCTGAATTTGGGTCTCACAACCTAGAGTTAAAGATCCTCATTTTTAGGCTAATCACATTATTTGCACACACACCATGGACTTCATGTCACCACACATGTTTGACATTCTTAACATCCAAATTTGGAAGGTTAAGATGTCTATGTACCTCAAAGCCTTAGGCATTCATGTTTATCTTGCTACCACTAATGATTCATATGTTAATAATAGCAAGTATATTGAGGCTAATTCAAAAGCCATTCATGCTTTGAAGAGTACCCTAAATGATGATTATTTATCTAGGGTTTCTAATATTGATTCGGCTTTTGTAGCATGGAACACCCTCCTCTCCCTTGGCGAAAATGAACAATACTATGCGGGGAGCGATTCGGATGTTGGAAGTGACGTCTCCAACAAGTGATATATGGTCCAAGGGGATAACCCCCTTGAGGTAAACACCGAACCCGAGTTAGATGATGAAGACATGTCATATGATGAGCTCACTTCATTTTGCCAACAATTACTTGAGAAATATGACATGATTAAGAAAGAAAATAAAATTTTAAAAAAGAAATTTGATTGCATGCATAAGGAAAATGATTCTTTCAAAAATAATATTGCATGTTTAGAAAAAGAAAAAGAAGATTTGAAAAATGAGAATGTT
Source organism: Agave tequilana (assembly GCA_038442645.1). Taxonomy (NCBI): domain Eukaryota; kingdom Viridiplantae; phylum Streptophyta; class Magnoliopsida; order Asparagales; family Asparagaceae; genus Agave; species Agave tequilana. The sequence continues at coordinate 236,532 of JAVJIF010029806.1, forward strand.
TCCTTGATGTCCAAATTAAATAATCTTTGTGAAGGAAACACTATTTTGAAAAATAAAGTCTTTTTGGTGGAAAAACAAAAGGAAGTCGTTTTTCAAGAAAACAACTCTTTAAAAGAAAAATGTTTGAAAAAGAAAAAGAAAAAGAAAATGTTTCTAAAAAGAAAAAGACTTTTGATCATGCTTTACATGCCACCACCTCTGTTAATCAAAATGAAGTTAAATTTTGAAAAAGAAAATTGATTGTTGAGTTCTACTTGGAGCTCATGTGCATTTAACCACACTAGATTGGAGTCTATGTTTTCAAAGAAACAAGCTCCACATTTTCATGCACATCATTCTCATCATGCATATGCTTATGTTGCACACCACGATCATACACATACACATAAGCATCCTAAGGTGTACAAGTGTACACATTGTGGCCGCAAAGGCCATTTAACAAAATTTTGTTATGATAGGATTAATGTTTTAAATTTTGCTATTAAGAAAAATGTTTGGGTTCCTCAACACAAAGCTAACCCCCAAGGACTCAAAAGAAAATGGGTACCAAAATCCCCACCCTGTGTTTTTGATGTAGGTGAGGGCTCTCACATGACGTGAGAGGGATGGTGCCTTGATGGTGGATGCACATGGACTTGATGGACACATATATGGATGCATCGCTATCAAGGAGTTTTGGTGGGACAACCACCATGTTTGGAGATTTGGAGTAGTTCCCTAGTTGGTAACTATTTCTAAACTCTTAATTTATTTACATGCTTTTCATTTGATAATATCATTTAGCATGTTCATGTTTTATTTGTTTTGAATTTCATGTGGTAAATTCATGTTTAGATGTAGATTCCATTAAAACTTGGATTTATACATGTACAAGTAGTGAGCAACAAATTGATTCATATATGTTTGTACTTCATGCTCATTTGTACCCACTACATGCACATCTATAGCCTAGTTTTGATGATTTTCTCATTTACACTTGTTTTGCCAATTTTCGTGTTTTTACTTCATGTATATGCATTTTTATTCAAATCTAATAAATATACATGTATATCCTTTTTGAGTCTCTTGCCTTCATGCAAATACTATTAATAGACTCGTTTTATGTTTGGGATATGTATGCATATTGTTAGATTTAGATAAATCATACATATACCTAGAAGTTTGCTTTGTTTTTATGAAAAATAAATTTTCATGTTTTGTTTGATAAAATAAAATGAAGAATTTGTTTTGATCATTTTGAGCCTTAATGACTATTTTCATGAAAATGCTATATACATAATCTTTGTACACTCACACTTTATTTGTTTGTCATGACTTTAGTTCATGAACATATTTTTGAGCTTTATAGATCGAGTGTCAATTCTTATGTATTTGGTATGATTCATGAAATACATATGATTTGTTTTGATGTTTTTGAAGGATCTTTTACTAGTTTCTCAAAAATTAATTTAACTAGTTATTTATTCTTCAATATTTATGAGATATACACATGATCCTATTATTGTTTCAATTGGTATCATTGAATCGTTTCAATTGGTATCAAATTGACTCTATTTTTTATATATACTCATATTTTGTTTTTCTTATATATGTATGTATCAGTTTTATTTGGTATACTCTTTTTTTATACATATATATGAGTTATTTGTGCTTGAGTTAAAATCGATTTGCATGTTTAAAAGCACAAACTTTGTTTATGCTAAGCTTACTTCAAATTTTTTAAGCTTATGCATTATGTTTTAAAATTGGTATCAAAATTTAAAAAAAAATTGTTTATTTGATATCTAAAGATTTGTTTTATTCAAAATTTTGTTTTATAAGAAAAATCAAAATCTTTGAGTTGTATTGCCTATATGCAAGGAGAGCTTAACATCTCTTCTACATATAGATTCATGTTGAGTGTATTGTATATAGAGGAGCTTGACAACTCTTCTTTATGTGGTACACGTGTGTAGGGGGAGCTTCACATCTCCTCTTATGCATTACATATTATACGTTATGTGAATTAGGGCTTGTCATTCCTCTTTCATGTAATATATATGTGTAGGGAAGTTACTTTACCGTCTTCCTCTTCATGAATGTATATCGCATATAACCTTTTATTGACTTATTGGTTTACCCCTTCTTTGGTTCTTTGTTTCGGACAAAAAGGGGGAGAAAAATTTGATGATTTTGTTTTACTTTAACCCCTTTGTTGATGATTGACAAAAAGGGGGAGAAAGATTTTGGTTTATATGCATGTTTTTTGTGAAAAAGGATTGTTTATGCATATATGTTTTTGTTTTGCAAATAGGAGAAAAAGAATTTGATGTGTTTTATGCTTGTTAGCATGTTTATCTCCATACATTTGCATACATGTTTATGTGCTTCATTGTGCTTCATTGTCATATTTATTGTTTATTTGTTATGCATGAGTTAAGGAGGAGCTTCTTTGAAGCTTTACTTTAATCCATGCATATATAACTTCATGAGTTTTGTCATCATCAAAAAGGGGGAGATTGTTGGCCCAAATGCCCATCACTCTAGTTTTGATGATGATCAACTCATGTAGTTATAGTACTAATGATCTTGTGTTTAATTAGTGGCAGATTTATGATCAAGATCTTAGTAGGTGCATAGCTTCAATAAAGAATTTAAAGTCAAGTTTTGGAGCTAGCACGGTTTGATCCAAGAGCCATTGGATCGTGTTTGGACCAAGTCAAGAAGATGAGAAGACTTCCAGAAGATGAAGACCTGTGTCTAGGTTTGTTTTAGAAGATTTTATTTTTAGATAAATGTAAAGGATAGAGTAGTTGGTGGATTGCTCAAGTACATATACACACACACTCTTGATAGTTTTGTTTTTACAAAAGATTTTTAAGTTTAGAAAATACATGTTTGGTTTTTGGTATTTCTCATATACATGTCTTTTAACCAAAACCATGTTTAGTGCTTAATGTCAAAAACATAGATATTTCACCATGTTTATGTAGTGGATCATATCCATACACACTATGCTTTAAAAGTAGTTTAAATATCTTATTTTTGTATTTGGAGAAGTTTTGGAAAAACAAAGTTTGGAAAAATCAAGTTTTGGAAAATACTGTTTTCTTTTGAGCCAATATTTTCAAGTTACAAAAATAGTCCAAATCATTTATAACATGCCTTGATTTTGTGCAAGCATGTTTGTTTATCAAAGTATTTTGGTAAAACTATTTTTGTAGATTTTTCAGTATTTTATGAAATTTTATTTCAGCCAAAAAGACCAAGTTTTAAATCCCTAAGTTTTCTGTTCTGGCTTAAGCCGGTCGACCGACTCGGTCAACCGACGTGCACAGGCGTGCACGCCAGTTCTGCAGGATGGCCGGCCGACCGACCCGGTCGACCGTCCAGAGAGCTCTGCTCTCTGGAAAGGCCCCGGCCGACCGAGCGGTCGACCGGACAGAGAGATTACTCTCTGTATCCTGGCTCGGTCGACCGACCGGTCGACCGATGGCTCAAACGGTCTGAAATATGACCGTTGGCCGGTTGGCCGGACGGTCGACCGACAGGCCTGACAGAACCCCAACGGCTAGTTTTCCAGACTCTATAAAATGAGGCTTTTGGGGGCTGTTTTCTCTAAGATTTGAAGAATAGTTTTGGGCTAGTTTTTCCCATTCTTTTCAGTAGTTATATCCACAAGTTTTTAGAGCTTCATTTCCAAATCAAAAGTGAGTTTTTATCAAGAGTGTTAAAAGTGATTCTTTGAGTTTTTCCTCCACCATTCTCATCCTTGTTTTCTCATACAACACTTGAGCTATCCATTACCCTATAGGGAGTTTGTTGTGAGAGGATTTTAGGTGATCAAGAGTTGTTATCACCAAAGTTCATCTTTGTTCTTTGAGGAGGCGGACGGTTGTGTTCGCATTATTTCGGGTCCTAGTGTGGACTCGGTGTTTCGAGTTCGGGTGCGAACTTTGTGTTTGAGGTGCGGCCTCGGCGAGCTTGTGGGGCTTGCGGTGTGTACGGACTAGGGAGTCCGAGAGTTGTAGGTGTTGCGGCACCGAGTGATCCGGTGGGATCGATTATAGTAGAAATCCTTCATGTGTCGAAGGCGGGGATGTAGAGCAAGGGTGCTCGAACCTCAAAACAATCCCTTGTGTTTGCGATTGCTCACTCTCTCTCTCTCTTTGTCTCCTTGTTTATATCTTGTATTCCTTTATTGTGTTTATCTTTATATGCATGATATACTTGTGTGCCTAATTGCTATACTTGCTTGGGATTGTTTGCTAACACTTGTATTCAACCAAGAGAGCCAACGCGGCACCTCAACCCTTATCTAGGGGAATCTAGAGGAGTTTGACCAGAGCCCTTCACGGGGAATTCGGCAACACTCTTGTGTTATACGTGGTGTTTAGTTCAAGAGTTTAGTTTAGATCATTATAGTTTTTACTTCCGCATTATTTGGCATTAAGTGACCATTAGATTAGCCATCACCTATTCACCCCCCTCTAGGTGAACTTACAACTTCCTCGTTATGTGGGTCGTGATTGACCCCATAACAAGGGCAGTTACAACTGAGACGCGGGTTTCAACCCTCGCGTCTTGGTGCTGCAGTGACGTAGAGATGCGGGTTTCGACCCTCGCGCCTTAATGTTGTAGAGACGCGGGTTTCGACCCTCGCGCCTTGATGTTGTAGAGACGCGGGTTTCGACCCTCGCGCCTTGATGCCGCAGTGGTGCTGAAACGCGAGTTTAGACCCTCGCGTCTTGACGCTGTGGTGATGGCTATGATTAGCCCTGCGTCAGGAGTTTGGACTCTGCTTTTTGATGACTTGTCTTTTAGTGATTTTTAGACAGCCTACAGAACCCCCTCCAAAGTTTTCGATATTCCGTGGTTGACTGGGACGGATTTCAAAATACTTTGGACTCTAGTTGAATTCATACTTCTCATGATTGGACTGACAATCATTTGAGATGCTCTGAGCTTGATCCTGTCAGGAATATGGTCTTCGTGAGTGTACTGTGAAACCCTTTGAAACCGTCAGAAATGATCGTGGCGAGTGTCTAGATACACAGTCTAGACCTCCCCAGTGCTCTGAGCTTGTTGTTGGTGTACTTTGAACCAGAGGTAAACAGTCATCTGCTTGTGCCAGTGTACTATTCAACTAAATCACAGAAGCAAGGACTGAATGCAAGTGCTGTAGATGCAGGGTCATGTTGCTTTAAAGACGCAGTTCTCATTTGGAGTGGGGACGCATCATTAGTTCTGCTGCAGAGACGCAATTCTTGTAGGGATGCGTCTTTTGGGATGAAGACGCAGCTTTTACTCTATGAACTAGGCGCGACTTTGGCTTTGCTGAAGAGGCGCGATCTTCGGAGGGACGCGATTTTTCTGTTGAACCTGAATCCGTGTTGTGGACGCGTTGCCACGCGTCCAGCAGAATTGAGGGGACATCTTCCTGTGGAAGCGATTTCTTTTAGCCGATCGGGGAATTAGAGTCAGCTGTCTAACTTGAGACTGCTGGCTTGCACCTAAACTGCAACGGCACTCAGAGAGCATTGTGATAAGCCGTTCACAGCAACACGATGAAGCACTTCTCTTCCTTGTCAAATAATCTCTTAGATCCATGGGAGGGGGATTGAAGAGATTAGCCTCGCACCGTCAAGGGCGGGAGGCATCCTTGTTTCGCACAGTTGGGACGCAGGGTTCAGAGGCACGAGGCTCATGAATGCAGTTCTTGCGTCGTGACTTCGAAACGCGAGTCTGGCGTCTCTGCTGAGAAGAGATGCAACTCTCGTGTTGCTGGTTATCGCGTCTGGACAGAGACGCTTGAGAAACGCAGGGCCGCTGGGCCCGTATACAGAAGCGCGTGTCTCATGTTTTTGACAAGGGGCATGAGCTTCGCGTTGGCGTTTAGGAAGCGGTGCTTTAGAAGCGCAAGCTTGGTGAGTCTCACGTTTAGGTTGCCAAACGCGGGCCTCAAGCATCTGATGTGGTACAGAAGAGACGCCGGTCTGAGCTTCGCATCCTAGCTCTGTTGGACCAACAGTTGTTCCGACTTGTAGTTGACGTGCACGCCTTCTCTGTCGCCGTTCAGCGTTCCGGTTACGTCGTGGGGGTTGAAGGGAACCCCCGGCAACCTAGCGCTGAAGAAGAGGATGGGCTAGCTGGACATCAGGAACGTTGACCACGCGGGTCTCCTGAAAGACGTTGATGCGAGCGTTACACATGATGCGATTAGCCACGACATCCTTCACACCAGTCGCGTCTGAGAGGATCTTAGAGCGGACTTCGGGGTAAATCCCCGTAGTAACCCTGCGGTATGCCCGGGCCTTAGGGCTCTTGGAGCCGGAAGAGAGGAACTCTTCATACTTTACCTGGTCAAATTCCACGACCAGTGATTCGACCGTTTTCCCCATGCAGATGACGTCACCTTGCGCCACCACTTGCTCGTCAGTAGAGAAAGTAGTCCCCAGCGGAGTCGCCATCTCTTATTTTGTGGGAGAAATTCGTGTAAAATTCCTTGAATCAAATGAAATATTACAGCGGATTTACACTCCGACTACAAGAGAGGGGAGATGTTGAGACTTGAATCTCCCCTTTGTTTTGTGCTGGGTTCTTAATGTGGCGGTGGAAAGTGAATCTTATTTTTCGTTGACCGGGTGAACGTCAAAACTTCTTGGCGGTCTTCTTTTTGGATGGCAGATGGAGTAACACAGCTCCTGTCGACCAGGAATCTCAAAGAGATTGTAAGCAAAGATTAACTTGTATGCAGCAAGTTGTTTGAAGAGTTGGACTCTCTTTCTTCTTGGTGGAAGTCTTGGGGCTTCTGTATCTCACAATGCCAAGTTCCTTTCCAAGGATTATCTGATCAACCAACCGACCCCTGCTCCATAGCAAGAGGGGTTATTTATAGAGGTTTCAGAGGTGAACGTGCCCCCTAAAAACGCTCCATAATGGGGGTTAACTTTCTCGTTATGTGGGCCGTGATTGACCCCATAACAAGGGCAGTTACAACTGAGACGCGGGTTTCGACCCTCGCGTCTTGGTGCTGCAGTGACGTAGAGACGCGGGTTTCGACCCTCGCGCCTTGATGTTGTAGAGACGCGGGTTTCGACCCTCGCGCCTTGATGCCGCAGTGGTGCTGAGACGCGGGTTTAGACCCTCGCGTCTTGACGCTGTGGTGATGGCTATGATTAGCCCTGCGTCTGGAGTTTGGACTCTGCTTTTTGATGACTTGTCTTTTAGTGATTTTTAGACAGCCTACAATGATAGCTCAAATGTGAGAAAATAAGCTGTTTGGAAATCAAAATCACAAAGAAAAATACTTGAAAAAATACTAAATAAAAATAGAAATAAAGATCAAATCAATTTCCCAAAGACTCTCTTTTCCTTTAATTTTTCCAACCCTTGAAAAACAAAATAAAAGATAGAGATTTGAAGCACAAAAACTCTTTTGAAACTCTCTAGAAAACTTTTTCTCTTGAAACCTAAACTTTGATTTTCAATAGAATTGTTGTTATGATTTTAATCCATCCTAATGACCCTTTATATAGGTTTTAGAAAAACAAATTTAGAATAGTTTTACCAAGTTTAAAAGGGATAAATTAACTCTTAAAATTCAATAAAACACGTTTTTAAAGTATGTTAAAAATCAGCCTCCAGAAAATTAGCCGTTACTGTCAATCTGGCAGACTGTTGGTCAAGTTTGAGCACAGTTTTCAGGACTAAAGCGTCAGCATTTACAAATATGTATATAGAATAATTTGTAAATTTTTAAGTCTTCATTCCACTGCAACTTGAAACAACTTAATATCATTTCGGAGTAGAAATTTATCAATAAAATACAGAAAGGTGTCAAATCAGAAACTGTAAACTGTTTTTAGAACAATGACAAACTTCAACCCAATATTTGACATCTTTAACATTTGAATCAGAAAATAATTATTGAATAAGAAATGTAGCCCTGAACGTTTGAAATGCAAATTAAATCATGTTATTTGAATATAAGAATAAAAAGGTATGATAAAAAATCTAAAAGGGTGTCGAGCAGATCATCAGAACTAAAACTGATTAAAATTCAAAACTCGATATATGTGTACTTGAAATCCAAAACCGGTTAAACTGAAAACCAAACATATTGAACTTGTATGTGTGTGTGAACTTGAGCATATCAATACTAGTCTATCTTACACAAGATCTAAATACAAACTTAAACTAGACAAACCGAAGTCTTCTTGTAAAACTCCTCCAAGCCGACTTGATCCAAACATGATCCAACGAGCTTGACTCCAACGGAGTGCTAGATGCGATCTTGACGCGCGAGCTCTTGAATATATATGTGTTAGCTCTAAAACTCCTTTGTTGAAGCTAAGCTCCTACTACGATCTTGATCAATAATTGAAACTATATAAACACAAGATCATTAGTACTATAACTACATGAGTTAATCATCATATAAACTAGGGATGGGCCTTTGGGCCAACAATCTCCCTCTTTTGATGATGACAAAACTCATGGAGTTATATATGCATAGATTAAAGATAAGCTTCATAGAAGCTCCCCCATAACTCATGCACAGCAATAAACAAATAAATATTCAATAAAATGCATAAAATAAACAAGAAATATATGCATAAATAAGGATATAAATATGCATATATAAACTCTCAAAATTCTTCTCCCCCTTTTTGTCAATTCATCAACAAAGGGGTGAGGACAATCAAACAATAAAGATGTATATGTGATATACATTCATCAAGAGGAGAGACGCTAATTTAGCTCCCCTTACATACATGCATTACATTAAAAAGGGATGACTAGACCCTAACCCACATAAAGTATAATATACAATGTATAAGCGGAAATGTTGAGCTCTCCCTACACACGTGTACCACATAAGGAAGATAGGTCAAGCTCTACTATATGTGTAATACACTTCAATATGAATCTATATATAGAGGAGATGTTAAGCTCCCCTTGCATATAGGCAAAACATATCAACAAATTTTGAAATCACTTTTTAAAATAAATTTTTAAAATTTCTTGAAGTCAACAAAATGAATTATGATACTAATGAAATTAAATTATAGTTGACAAAACAAAAGTTGGTACCATTTGTCAAAATTTTTTTAAGATACCAATAGTAGATTTTGATACCAATTGAAGGTGAAACATGAAATACATTTTGATACCAAATAAATACCAATTGAAATCAATGCATAAGCTTGTAAAGATACCAATTAACATTTGGAATAAAATCAAACTTTAACATAAACATAATTTGTGTTTTAAGAATGTAAAATATTGTAAAACAAGCACAATCAGATCATATATATGTATGTATGTAATTAGAAATATCAATTCCCCCTTGTAATCAGAATCCTCTCCCTTAATCTCCTCTCAAGTTGTATTCCTACTTCTTCCTGTATCCAGTCTCCAAGAAAATTAACTCAACACAAGCTTTGTAAGCTCTCGATCCCACTGTAATTCATCCTTTTGAAATAATATTCCATCTTTACCTCATATCTATTATTAGATCTCGCATATGTCGATCATAAGATCTCACAACAGGGTTGCATTGCGCACCTCTAACTCATTTCAAGAGGAATCTAGAGGAAGAAGTTCAGAACCCTTCACAAGGTATTCGGCTTCTAGTCCTGTTCATGAGCGATCGTCCTGCATTTATTCATAATTACTGTTCAAAATTACTGTTCATAATTACTGTTCATATTACTGATCATATACTGTTCATTCATACATTACTGTTCATACATACATAAATTCAAAGTTCTAATTAATCTCTGTCTATTTTATTTTTGTTCGAAGTAATGACCAATATTGTTAGAAGAATGTTTCTAGGTTCTAGTTCGACCTCAGGATCAGACAGAAAGGTAGTAAAGAGTAGAGAAGATATAGTTCAGGAAGATTTTTTAGAATGGAGAATTCCTAATGAAAAAATAGAAAATATTTATAGTATAGGTACCTTTAATTTCAAAACTTCATACGCTATTAAAATTCATGAAGAGACATTTAATATTCAAAATAAATCTCAAATCATTCAATTATTGTCCAATCTAGCATTACAAGAATTCCTTAGGAAAGGATTCCGCTATATGCATTTCGGATTGATTCAAATTGCTATTAAACCCTTAGTCCACACTGGTGTAGACATTCCTGTATACACAGCCCTAAGAGACAAAAGATTAAAAGATATAAATCATCTATCCTATCCATGATTCAAACTAATATATGTAATGGACCAGTTTACTTCAACTGTATGCCTAATTACTCTGTATCCTTGACAGACCCATTATTCCTAAATTCATTAATCCTAGACGTCCACTTACAAGGTGACGAATTTAAAAGATTCACCGAACAAGTAACAGTTATGTATAAGATGTATTTTAATTAATGAGTTCCCATATGAACCCGAAATTCAAAATTATAGGCTCCTCTATTCAAGAAGAAACTGTTCTCCTTCAGATTGAAGTAGAGCAGTCAAAGACTTTTGTCCCCAAAAGATTAAAATGGAATGAGATCACTGTTCCAGAAGAATTCAAGATAGAAAACCCCCAAACTCCTAGAGACATCGAGAGAACTGAGATCTCAGACATAATAGAAGAAGATGACGGAACAGTATTAATCAGATTCAACTCTGTAAGAGAAAGACCTTCAACCTCATACAGATACGCTGAACCTAGTAGAAATTCATATTCTGAATATTCATTCCAACACCCATCAAAGTATTCCATAAATCACCTCTTCCAGAAGTTAATCAAGACAATTACTCTCCAACATCGTCCCAAATGAGACCAGACTTTACCGGCGAAATCAATATGATTAAAAAACCATTCATTAGCGATAGTTTTAGACTAATGAAAGAGTTCCGAGAAGAGTCCGAACAGTGCGATTGGTTCTCAAGACTTCATAAGACTTACCAAGAACAATTAATAAAAAAATGGATCACCAACATAGAAAAACATGAGATTAATTTCAACTTTGAAATATGGTTACGATATTATTTAGTAAAACAAGGTATCCAAAACCCTTACAACCAATCTCAAATTGATGTTCAAACAAGCCTATATAAAAAATGGCAATTAACAGATGGAAATACTGTAACTTCAATACATCCTCCATTACAATCTATCAAGATTCCAACCAATGAAGGAGAAGTAACCGCTTCAGCTTTCAAACGAGGGAAAAATAACAACGAACCAGTCAACATAGAAGACATTAAAAAGATATACCATCAAAATAATTATTCAAATCAAATGTTGCACACCATAGCACATCAAGTTGATTCCCTGTCAACAGAAATTAAAGGAATACTAAAGGAGTCAAATCCTAAGTTCCCAATAAGTTATTCAACACCACACTTCCAACCGACTAGTTTGCCAATAGGAACGATTCAACCAATGAACTTATTAGGACAAATAAATCAAGCTCTACAAAGAATTAATGAAAATATTCCGAGTGCATCAAAAATAAATACTATAAAAGAAAACAAAATTTTAGAAACTGAATCCGCAGATGATTCAGACAGCTCAATGGAATAAGATATTCTAGATCGACAAAAATTTACCTATAAACCAAAAACAATTACTTGCTACAAGTGTGGCCAACCTGGCCACAAAAAGAGTAGATGCAGCTCAAAAGGGAAAAATGAAATTAAAAACAGTTTGCTAGGCATAGACCTCAAAATAAAAGAAAAAGAAACACTACAAACACATGAAATACCCAATGAGAACAAATTTGGTAATCCAATGAACCCCAATAAGCAAGTTAATACTTTAAAGGTAAGCAACTCAAAAGGAGAATCAAAAGAACTAATACATCAAATCCCTGATTTAAAAAAGGAACACTTAAAAATTTTTAAACCCTTAATTGATAACCCAAATCAGCCTCTTAATGTTTCAAAAATTTCTGAAATGAATTCGAACAATATTCATGAACTTCGAACAAAAATAAAATCGTTAAAAAGGGATATTAATCACATTAAAGGAAACCTACAACAAGAGGACATTATAAGCCTTATTCAAAATACAACTATACCAGAATCATTTGAAAAGGCACTTCCCTTCTCCCTAAATGAAATAAATATTTCAGTCACTCGACCTTCAAACCCTAAAATAATCTCCGCCATTGAAAGATTCAATTATCAAAAATGGTTCATAATCATAACTCTGGCCATCAACAATTTCAAAACCACCTTTACAGCCATGATTGATTCAGGCGCTGACCATAGTGTAATCAAAGACGGTATCTCCCCAACCAAATACTACGAACCAACAAAAGAAATTTGGTCACAGCAAATGGTTCGCCATTAAAGGTCATGGGTAAGCTAACAAAGATATCAATATGTAATGAAAAAATCTGTTTCGAACACCAATTCATTGTTGTTGACAATCTAAATACTAATGTAATATTGGGAATTCCCTTTCTAACTCAAATTTGCCCCTTCTGGGTTAATTCCGACGGAATAAATACAAAAATTATGGGCAAAGGATCTTGTTTAAATTCATAACCCCGGTTAGATACAAAGAATTAAATACCCTACAAACTAATTTAATAGACCTAATTCAGAGAAAACAGAACAAAATCCTATATCTCAAAAATGATATACTATACCATAGAATAAATCAACAATTAAAGGACACACATGTACAACTGCGTATCAAGGAAATTCAAGAATTGTATACAAAAGAAATCTGCTCTGACTTTCCTAATGCTTTCTGGGAAAGAAAGAAACACATAGTGGATCTTCCTTATGAAAAAGAATTTTCAGAAAAAACATTCCAACCAAAGCACGACCTATTCAAATGAACCACGACTTACTAGAAATATGTAAAAAGGAATTACAAATCTTCTCACTAAAAAATTAATAAGACCTTCCAAATCCCCATGGAGCTGTGCCGGTTTCTATGTTATGAACCAAGCAAAAAAGGAAAGAGGAGCTCCTAGACTAGTAATTAATTACAAACCATTAAACAAAGTATTACAATGGATCAGGTATCCCATCCCAAATAAAAGGATTTATTAAAAAGATTATACAATGCCAAACTATTTTCCAAATTTGATATGAAGTCCGAATTCTGGCAAATACAAATTGCCGAGCAAGACAGATATAAGACAGCGTTTACGGTACCATTCGGTCATTACGAGTGGAACGTAATGCCTTTTGGATTAAAAAATGCCCCCTCAGAATTTCAAAAAATCATGAACGACATATTTAACCCTTATACCACATTTACCATAGTATACATTGACGATGTCCTCATTTACTCAGAAAATGTAAACCAACATTTTAAACACCTCAAAACCTTCTTCCATATCGTAAAGAAAAATGGGTTAGTAATCTCGTTAACCAAAATGAGACTATTCCAAACCTCCATTAGATTCCTAGGGCACGATATTCACAGAGGAACTATAACACCAATCAATAGATCAATAGAATTTGCAAACAAATTCCCTGACAAAATCAAAGACAAACTCAACTACAAAGATTCCTAGGATGTCTAAACTACGTATTCGACTACATTCCCAAAATACGAATAACCTGTGCACCGTTATTTAAAAGACTTCAAAAGAACCCTCCAACATGGTCAGATAAGCTCACTCAAATAGTCGACAAGTCAAAGAAAAGGTTCATTCATTACCTTGTTTATGCATTCCTCATCCTCGTGCATTCATGATAGTAGAAACAGATGCATCTGACATAGGATACGGAGGCATACTAAAATAAAGATTCACGTCTACATCACAAGAACAGCTAGTTAGATTCCATTCTGGTATCTGGATTGGCCCTCAGAAATCATACTCCATGATTAAAAAGGAAATACTCTCCATTGTCCTATGCATTTCTAAATTCCAAGATGACCTTTTAAATAAAAAATTCCTCCTTCGCATAGACTGCCAGTCTGCCAAATTTATTCTTGAAAAAAACGTTCAAAATATTGCATCTAAACAAATCTTTGCTAGATGGCAAGCCATTCTTTCTGTTTTCGATTTTACTATTGAATATCTTAGAGCCTCTAATAACTCTTTACCTGATTCCTAACTCGTGAATTCTTGACTACAGCCTCAGCATGAACCAGATTCCAAAACCCCTTCCGACTACCCTGCAAAAAAATCAAACCCCGCAAAGGAAGAGCCAATAGTTCTGATACTACTACTCTTACCCTTCCGAACGACTAATATTCTTTCGCCGGGATCGGGAAAAACTCACCTTAGATATTGTGAAAAAACTCCCCGATGAACTCTATTACAGAATAGTACAAACACCTAGTACCGCTGAAACCGATTTAATTCATAGGATAAACCAACTCCACCATTCACCTCCTGAAGGATCCAACCTAGTCATCAGACCAAATTCTTATATTCCAAAACTTCTGCTGAATCCAATTACACCCCAGTCTCAAAAATTTGGGCTATAGAAAATGGTCTCTGTTATGGACTTGTCTCCCATTCCTATAAAGATTGAATCCATTTATTTCCAACATTAACCGCCGCTTCTTTGAAATTAAAGGACCTTTGTTCAGAAAAACTTTACTTCAAGTTCCACTCGACTCCACCCACCTGGGAGAATATTGAAGATTACGAACCAGCCCAACATATAGTACTTGTCACCGAATACTTTGGCTGGTGGGACTCCCTTCCAACCCAATTCCTTACCACAAATGACGACAGATTCTATAAAGCAGGATATCATCCTGTTCCGCCAGAAATATCGAGAATAAATTTGCCAATAGAAAAATCCCGCACTCAACTACAAATACAAAGTACTATGGAAGCCTTCCCGACGGGTTTTCATATCTTCCATCATTCACCAAACTGGATCTTTGTCACCAACGTCCAGGGCATCTTAAAAACTCTGGTACCAAAGTTCACAGGAAACTTTATTCACGAACCCCGTTGGCCAACAATCCCATGGCAATGAACATCTCAAAGGGCATCAAGCAAGATTCCTCCCTAGCAAGCTTCAGAAATTCAAAAGCAACTCATCGACCAGTAAGAACCAGCCACACTGTATAATCCAGCACTCGACCTGATTTGACATGTAAAAAAAAATCCATCACTTTCAGACAAACACTCACCAGCCAGCTTCAAAAGCCGCAGTAAAGAGAACCATTCAACAAAAACAACAAAAAATTTCAAAGGACCAGCACTCAAGGATCAACACTCAAAAGATTCTCCACAAAAGACAAAAGAACCAG
Source organism: Agave tequilana (assembly GCA_038442645.1). Lineage (NCBI taxonomy): Eukaryota > Viridiplantae > Streptophyta > Magnoliopsida > Asparagales > Asparagaceae > Agave > Agave tequilana. The sequence continues at coordinate 251,711 of JAVJIF010029806.1, forward strand.
CACTCATGAGACCAGCACTCATCAAAAGTAGATTCCTTCTCTGACAAAGTACGACAAGACACAAAGCTGCAAAGATTCCAAAGCAGACTCGACAGCTGACAAAAGCAAAAGACGACAAAGCAGATTCCTTCTCCGACAAAGTACGACAAGACACAAAGCTGCAAGATTCCAAAGCAGACTCGACAGCTGACAAAAGCAAAAGACGACAAAGCAGATTCCTTCTCCGACAAAGTACGACAAGACACAAAGCGGCAAAGATTCCAAAGCAGACTCGACAGCTGACAAAAGCAAAAGACGACAAAGCAGATTTCTTCTCTGACAAAGTACGACAAGACACAAAGCGGCAAAGATTCCAAAGCAGACTCGACAGCTGACAAAAGCAAAAGACGACAAAGCAGATTCCTTCTCCTACAAAGTACGATAAGAGTCAAGGATTCCTCGCCACCTCATCACCCCAGAAGGTTCGACTCTTCCCTATAAATTCAAGACCTCTTCACCCACTCAAGGCAGAGCGAAAAAGGAGAGAGCAAAGAAAATAGCAGAGTTCCCCCTTGTAATCAGAATCCTCTCCCTTAATCTCCTCTCAAGTTGTATTCCTACTTCTTCCTATATCCAGTCTCCAAGAAAATTAACTCAACACAAGCTTTGTAAGCTCTCGATCCCACTGTAATTCATCCTTTTGAAATAATATTCCATCTTTACCTCATATCTATTATTAGATCTTGCATATGTCGATCATAAGCTCTCACAACAGCGTTGCATTGCGCACCTCTAACTCATTTCAAGAGGAATCTAGAGGAAGAAGTTCAGAACCCTTCACAGGGTATTCGGCTTCTAGTCCTGTTCATGAGCGATCGTCCTGCATTTATTCATAATTACTGTTCAAAATTACTGTTCATAATTACTGTTCATATTACTGGTCATATACTGTTCATTCATACATTACTGTTCATACATACATAAATTCAAAGTTCTAATTAATCTCTGTCTATATCGTATCTACCTCCACTCTCAGCCTGAATCCTCCTACAATAAGAAACTTTTGTCAGCACACACAATAGAGAGGTGGAAAGAAACGGAATACGCAGCAACAAAAGCAACCTGCAGCTCTAAATCTGGCTTAGCTTGCTGATCATGTTCAGATCCATCAAGGATTAGTATGAGCTGTAAACAAAAGATGTGCATATATTACTCAGTACATGGTGCATCAGATAATTCCACCAAGACATGATCTCAAAATAATGCAGACACCTGGTCGCGTAACTCCAATACTTCAGTCAGTAACAGTTCTCTCTCTCCCTCTTCGTAGAAGTCCTGAAACCTGTAAAGCATAATGCAGGCTCTGAGATAGTTGGCAATTTGAAGAGCACAAACACAAACCAGTAGTTCCTGCAAATTAACCTTCTAAGTTGATCTGAGAGCCTAATATTTTCCAATGCAAAACGAGTCACTTCTGGGTTCTTATCAATTCTCGCTTGAAGCAGCTGTATCTCTTCTGATTGAGCATTATTCTCCTCCAGCAAATATGAGTCTGGTGGCAAATGGCCATCCAGAAGAGACTCCATTCTATGAATCTTGTCCTCCCGAAATTTAAGCATCATTTTAGAGCAACGAGTATCCTCTTCTCTTTGGCGAACCTGTCAAGCAGCATGCAAAGAAGAAAAAAAAATTACTACAAATATCTTCCGCATACTGTATTAAAGATTACACTTGGTTCCAGTTATTAAAAAGTTACCAAGCAATTTAGCTGTTCAATTTCAGCTTCAAGTTGCTTGATAGTAGTTTCTGCCATTTTTTCTCTTCGCAATGCACCAGCCAGTGTCGCTTAGATGTTAAGCTCCCCTTGCATATAGGCAAAACATATCAACAAATTTTGAAATCACTTTTTAAAATAAATTTTTAAAATTTCTTAAAGTCAACAAAATGAATTATGATACTAATGAAATTAAATTATAGTTGACAAAACAAAAGTTGGTACCATTTGTCAAAATTTTTTTTAAGATACCAATAGTAGATTTTGATACCAATTGAAGGTGAAACATGAAATACATTTTGATACCAAATAAATACCAATTGAAATCAATGCATAAGCTTGTAAAGATACCAATTAATATTTGGAATAAAATCAAGCTTTAACATAAACATAATTTGTGTTTTAAGAATGTAAAATATTGTAAAACAAGCACAATCAGATCATATATATGTATGTATGTAATTAGAAATATCAATTGAAATTGATACTAATTAAAATTTGAAGCATACATATATAAGAAAACAAATATGAGTATACAAAAATAAAATTCCATGAAGATCATATATATAACTCATACCTACCACCCTATTCATGCACAAGTTTAAAAGATATTCAATAAGGGTATACAAGGCATGACCTCCCAACCATCTGCCCTTAGGTTGGTAGGGGTTTTCAAAAATCATGATTTGAAAATATTTTAGTATAGTTTTGAAAAACTCTACCAATTGAAGAATAAAGACTAGTTTTAAAGATAATAATAAAACTAGTACGAAATCCTTCAAGTAAGAAATAAAAAAATAAGTATCCCATGAAAATATGAAAATCACACGATCATCGATACTCAAATAGCAATAAAGCACATATATGCTCATGAAACAAAAAATCATGAGTAAACACCAAACATAGAGTGTAATAATCATGTAATTAACAAAATCATGGAAATAAGGCATTCAAGCTCATATGAATTTTCTTTTATCAAAAGAAAGAAATCATCAATACTAAATACGCTTCAAGGTGTATCTATGTTTTGTTGAAACTAAAAGTATACATACAATCCCAAACATAAACGAGTCCATAATAAAAATTTTGCATGAAAGACAAGTGACTCTAAGATAGACATGTATATCTAATAGTTTTAGACAAAATTAACATATACATGAAGATAAACACATTTTTATGAAAACATGTACAAAATAGGAAAAACAAGTATAAATAAAAGAATCATCAAAACTAGGTTATACAAGTATATGTAATGAGTACATATGAGCAATGAAGCACAAACACATGATAACCAAATGTAGCTCACTACTTATACAAGTATAAACACAAGTTTTAATGAAAACTTCATCTAAATAAGTAATCAAAAACATGAAGTGCAAAATTATAAACAAACATGATCATTAGAGTAATGCACGTGTTTTAGAGTTAGCATATACACAATAGTTAAATTATAGTGAGAACACAAAAAAATAGTCCATATAAACATGGGTGTATCTCAAATACTATTTATGTATATCTCAAGTCTAATTAACATTACATTTAACATAATGAACATGAAAAATTAAAACATGCTAAAAGTCAATGAATGAGAGTATGTAAGCAAAATAAGGAGTTAGAGATAGTTACCAAAACAATAGGGCTAATCTCTAGGTAACCATGGTGGTCCTCTCACCAAACATCCTTGAAGGTGATGCATCCAATGTAGTGTCCATCAAGCTCAAACGCATCCACCATCAAGGCATCAATACCCTCACGTCAAGTGAGAGCCCACACCTACATCAAATACAATAGGGGTGGATTTTGGTACCCACACTTTCTTCCGTCCATGGGGATTAGCACCTTTCCTAACCCAACAAATTTATTTGCAAAATTTGAAATATTTAATCTATCATAACAAAACTTTGCAAGGTGTCCCGTACGTCCACAATGTGTACAAGTATACACATGAGCATACATAGAATCATGTATGTGAGCATGATGAGTATGTGTATGCCGTGTTTTGTATGCATGCATATGATAAACTTGTTTCTTTCGAAACATGGATTCCAATTTCTTGTGATCCATAGCATATTGGCTCAAAGTGGAGCCCAAACAATTCACACTTTTCTTCAAAACACATATATTATTTTCAATAGTTGAAGAAGAAGTGGAGCATGCATTCTGTTTATCAAGAAAATGAATTTATAGTAGCATAACAAACATGGGAATCAAAATCATTTTTCAAAGAAATATTTTCCTTTGAAACTAAATCTAGCTCTTTTGAAATTGAAACAATTTTATTTTTTAAAGAATCATTCTCTTTTAAAATAATTTCAAGTTTTGAAGACAAAACCTCATTTTTCTTCAAAACATCATCACAATCATTTTTATTCTTCAAAATTTCATTTTCCTTTAAAACAAGGTCAAGTTGGGTTTTCAAGGAGTCTCTTTCACTTGAAATCTCAACCATCTCTTACAAAACCATGTTTAGCTTTGAAAATAAATCTTCATTTTCTTCTTTTAATTTAAAGCTCTTCTTCTTCAAAAGTTTATATTTTTCTAGCAAGTTTTCACAAAATAGGGAAAGCTCTTCATTTAATGTATGGGCATCCATACTATCATGATCATCATTAGAAGAGCTAGCACTATCATCTAGTTGAGTATCCAAATTTACCTCAAGGGAGTAATTCCCTTGGACCATATAGAAAGTTTCGTCGGACTCATCCACCAAGGGTTCCTTCTCCACATAGTTAGTCGTTTGTACCTCGGGAGAGGTCAATATGTTCCACACTGCAAAAGTGGAATCACAATGAGAAATAACAGAAAGATAATTTTTGCTAAGTATATGCCTAAGTGCCACTAAGGCTTGTGCATTGGCCTCTGTATACTTGTCATTAGATTTCTTGGTAGTGGCAAGGTAAAACATGCATTCCTAGGGTTTTAAGGTATATACTCATTTTATACTTTCACATATCAATGTTGGTAACATCATACATGGGAGGGGTCATGAAATCCATGAGTGTGTAAACAATATGTGTGCAAATGCAAATCTAAATTAGCAATCTAAGATCTTACTCCTAGGTGGTTAAACCTAATATCAGGAGCGTAGGCTCTGATACCAATTGAAAATACACCTAGAGGGGAGTGAATAGGTGTAATAGATAATCTAATGACAAATAATGCGGAATTAAAAACTCAGTTATAACACACTATGTGTAACCAAAGAGTGTAGCCGAATTCCTGGTGAGAGGCTCTGGACTATCTCCTTGAGATTCTTTTAAATAAGAGTTGAGGTGCTATATGTAGCTCTCTTGGTTCAACACAAGTATAGGCACACAAACAATACCAAGCATATATGAAATATGATCAATATAAAGTAATGCAAGAGATGAGAGAGATAGAGTTAGAGACAGTAGATTAAACGCAAATACGAAGATATGTTTCGAGGTTTGAGCCACTGTTCTACGTCCCCGCCTTCACACAGAAGGATTTCCACTATGTCCACACAGGACCTCCCATAAAGGGAACCTCCATCGAGAAATTTGCAATTACAAACTTGGAGTATACAACTTCTCTCTCCAACACAACCACCTCTACACAAGAGGGATAGGCACAAAGCTAAAACATAATCACCTCTACACAAGAGGGACAAGGCACAAAGTCAAACCATAATCACAATCACCTCTACACAAGAGGGATAAGGCACAAAGTCAAAACTTAATCACCTCTACACGAGAGAGATAAGCAACAAATCCATGAAATAACACCTAGAGGGGGGGTGAATAGGTGTTGGCTAATCTTATGGTCACTTAATGACAAATGATGCGGAATTAAATCTATTATGACCAAATTAAACTTCTTTTAATTTAAAACACTTATGTATAACACAAGAGTGTTGCCGAATTCCCTTTGCAGGGCTCTGGACAAGCTCCTCTAGATTCCCCTTGAATGGGTTGAGGTGTCGCGTTGGCTCTCTTGGTTGAATACTAGTGTTAACAACAATCCCAAACAAGTATAGCAATTATGAGCACAAGGGAGTATATCAAGCATGTAAATAATAAAGACAATTATTGAATGCAAGATATAAAAGAGACAAAGAGAGAGAGAGAGAGATAGAGTAAGCAATCGCAAACACAAAGGGTTTGTTTCGAGGTTCGAGCACTCTTGCTCTACATCCCCGCCTTCGACACACGAAGGATTTCCACTATGCAAGATCCCAATGGATCTCTCCTCGGTGCTGCAACACCTACAATCCCTCGGACTCCCAGTCCCGTACACACGCAAGCTCCACAAGCTCGCCGAGGCCGCACCTCAAACCAAAGAGTTCACAACCGAACTCCAACCACCAACGAGCACACTTGCCCGTCTCCTCAAAGAACAAAGAAAAGATCTTTGGTGATCACAACACTTTGATCACCTAAAGCACTCTCACTACAACACACCTATAGGATGTATAATCAATGGATAGCTCAAGTGTGGTGTGAGAAAAGCAAGGAAAGAACTATGGTGAAAAACTCAAAGAATCACTTTTTACACTCTCTTAATAAAATCTTCCCTTTTGATTGGAAGTATTTGCTCACTATTTTAGTGGAGAAAACTCTCTGAAATGAATGAGAAAAACAGGCTCTAAGAGTCTCCAAAATCTTAGCTTCAAACAATGACAAAACCCCAATTTATAGGCTGCCAGAAAACTAGCCGTTGGAGTCTGTCAGAGCTGCCGGTCGACCGGCCGGTCGACCGCCAGCGGTCAAAAATCCGACCGTTGGAGCCTCCGGTCGACCGGTCGGTCGACCGAAACAAACAGAGAGCAGAACTCTCTGCAGCGGTCGACCGTCCGGTCGACCGGACCACTGTGCTGCCTGACGTGCACAGGTCTGTGCACGTCGGTCGACTGCACGGTCGACCGGACCTTGATTCGGTCGACCGCCCAGTCGACCGAACTGGCCTGACAGCCAGCTCTAAGTCTGTGCACAGTTAAGGGATTTGAAATAGGTCTTTTTAACATAATAAAATCCCAGAAATTCACAGTAAATCTACAAAATAGTTTCAATCAAAATAAAAACTGTTTTTCTAAAAATATGTTTTTTCTAAAACTTGTTTTTCCATAACTTCACAAAATACAAAAACAAGATATTTTGAACTTATAAAGCATAGTGTGTATGGATATGATCCACTACACAATAGAGATGAATTATCTATGTTTTTGACTTAATCATAAATCTTGGTTTTGGTTAAGATGTATATGAGAAATACCAAAAACCAAAGTAGATATTTTCCAAAATGAAAAATCTTTTCTAAACATAAAATTCTTTTATGAAAGCAATTTTATCAAGAGTGTGTGTGTGATATGAACTTGAGCAATCCACCAACTATCTATCCTTTACATTTTTAACTAAAACAAAAACAAAATCTTATACCTAGACACAAGTCTTCATCTTCTTGAAGTCTTCCCTTGAAGGCTTCTCATCTTCTTGACTTGGTCCAAGCTTGATCCAAAAGCTCCTTGGATCACACCGTGCTAGCTCCAAATCTTGATATTTTGTCCTTTGTTGAGCTATGCACCTACTAAGATCTTGATAATGAATCTGTCACTAATTAAACACAAGATCATTAGTAAATATAACTTCATGAGTTGATCATCATCAAAACTAGGGTGATAGGCCTTTGGGCCAACAATCCAAAGCAAAGCCCCAATCACCTCTACATAAGAGGGATAGGCACAAAGCTAAAGCAAAAAGAGATTACTACACTTGGTGATCACAATAGACCACAAACAATATTTGTCACAAAACAAGATCCTATAGATAGGCAGATATGATAGCTCAAATGTGAGAAAACAAGGTGTTTGGAAATCAAAATCACAAAGAAAAATACTTAGAAAATACTAGATAGAAATAGAAATAAAGATCAAAATCAATTTCCCAAAGACTCTCTTTTTCTTTGATTTTTTCAGCCCTTAAAAAATAAACTAAAAGATAGAGATTTGAAGCACAAAAACTCTTTTGAAACTCTCTAGAAAACTCTCTCTTGAAACCCAAAACTTTAATTTTCAATGGAATTGTTGTTATGATTTTAATCCATTCTAATGACCCTTTATATAAGTTTTAGAAAAACAAATTAGAATAGTTTTACTAGGTTTAAAAGGAATAAATTGACTCCAACAAAACACATTTTAAAACATGTTAAAAATTAGCCTCCAGAAAATTAGCCGTTACTGCCAATCTGGCAGACTGTTGGACTTTGAGCATAGTTTTCAAACCTAAAATATTAGAACTTAGAAATAAGCATATAGGAATAATTTGTAAATCTTTAGGTCTTCATTCAATTGCATTTTGAATCAACTCAATATCATTTCGGAGTAGAAAGTTATCAATAACTACAGAACGGTGTCAAATTAGAAGCTGTAAACTGTTATCAGAACAATAATAGACTTCAACCCAATATTTGACATCTTTAATATTTGAATCAGAAAATGATTATTGAATAAGAAATGTAGCCCTGAATGTTATCTTTGAAATGCAATTTAAATCATGTTATTTGAATATAAATATAAAAGGTTATGATAAGAAATTTAAAAGGGTGTCGAGCAGATCAGCAGAACTAAAACTGGTTAAAATCTAAAACTCGATATATATGAACTTGAAATTCAAAACCGGTTAAACTGAAAATCAAACATATTGAACTTGTGTGTGTGTGTGAACTTGAGCATATCAATACTAGTCTATTTACACAAGATCTAAACACAAACTTAACTAGACAAACCGAAGTCTTCTTGTAGAACTCCTCCAAGCCAACTCGATCCAAACACGATCCAACGAGCTTGACTCCAACCGAGTGCTAGATGCGATCTTGACGCGTGAGATCTTGAATCTACATGTGTTAGCTCCAAAATCCTTTGTTGAAGCTAAGCTCCTACTACGATCTTGATCAATAACTAAAACTATATAAACACAAGATCATTAGTACTATAACTACACGAGTTAATCATCATCAAAACTAGAGATGGGCCTTTGGGCCAACAATAATGTCTCTCAAGAGGCCCGCAAGACCAGTGTTTCGTTCACGGCCAACACAGTGGGGGAGGCCAATCTCACCACCAAACTCCTCTCAAGGCTCAACAAACTCAGTTTGCAAGGGGTTTGTAACAGCTCTTGCGAGCCAAGCGAATTGCTGATCAACGATGAAGACATCGAGCCCGCCATTAATAAAAAAAAGCTGAAGACAGTGTTTTTGCACTCGCATTCAGCCCCACGTTCATGCTTCAAAACGCGACACTTAGGTTCAAACACGACAATCGCTGGGAAGCAATATCACGCCCCGCTTCCCAAAATACATAGAAATGGAGTCGTGACGAGAGTTGGCGACATATATACGCGAAGAGAATACCCCACGTATACACGCTAAGTCTAAAGTAACCTGAATACGGTATATAATCGCTATGGTAAATCAACATCATTGTAATGTAACATATAAATATCCACACATGATAACAGATAAATAAAGGAATAGAACAAGCATCAGTCCAATGCATAGAATCCTGAAAGCAATGGAATAAAGAAGAGACAGAAAATACTGAGAAAAGATGATTGAGTAAGAGAGAACTCTGGCTCCTCAAGATGTCTGTGATCCTCTCCTAATACCTTATCGTAATAAATAGCCACATATCTGAATATGCAAATTCAGGGAGTCAGAACTCCTAGTGAATGTATAAGAATAAACTGGAAAGTACATGTGCATATAACATGTGAGCAGATAAAAAAATATATATGCTGGAATAAGAAATGGCATAAATAAAGTACATAAATCGTAATGCAGATAGCAATTAGAGTATATGTCCAGTCAGGTATTCAATCAGGTGTCTATCACTATCTATATATTAGGCAATAGAGTTTCAGTACTGGAGTCAGATGTCCATCACAGTCTGTATATATATCAGGTGTGGTAAGGATAAGTCATGTTAGGGTCCAATGTACAATCAGATCTCTATTATAACATGTATATGATTGCACACATTTATTGCATTATTCTTTATTACATTTCACATTTATCATGTAATAAATCTGCTAAATTCCTTTGCTTAAATGTCTATTTTGCAGAAGATAATCATGGGGAGAAAGAGGATAAAATCAAATAAATATCAATTAAATTCAGATTTAACTAGATTTATTTGGTTAGAGGAGGATGATCCCAAATCCAGTTGGTTAAATTCAGTTTTTGGTGAATTAGGTGGTTAAAGCTAAAGATCAACCGAGGATAACGTCAAATACAGAGTCCAAATCCAAAGGGATAAATGGATGAGAGAAGATCAATGGATGAGATGAAGTAATTCAGACCCAGATCTGACTGGATACATTTTAGTATTTGAATCATAACTTTTGCTACCAGAACTCAAATCCGATGATTCAAGATGATCCAGAAAGAGAACTTAAAGGCTACAACGCTTAAGTTGATCATTATTTCTAGTTCTGTCATTTGATAAGTAATATTTAGCAATCAATACGCCACTAAACTGCAGATCAGAACTGAATATCCACATCAAATCAAGTTTGGAGATAAGGGGAGTTCAGAAATTGCCAGCTTTACTTATCTTCATACTCCTCTACCCTCTACATTTCTCCTATAAATACCTGCACTCAAAGGCAAAAGGGACGACAAAGCAGAGAATAGAACTTAGGTTAATTTGTAGTTTGTAACTTAGGTTTTTATTTTCTTTCATGTAATTTATATTTTATTTATGCAACTGAGAGGAGAGGATACTTTCATGGAGGAATGAGAGCAAGCTTGTACTGAAGGTGACACCAGTGTAAGTGATCTTTTCTTCCATTATTATTTGAATCGAATCGAGATTTTCTTTTCTTTTCTACTCTTGTTTTTGTTCGCTTTCCTCTTTTGTGTTTGTGGATCCAAATGAAGTCGATAGCCTCGAAGTTGCCTTCTCCTTGCAAGTGTCGTTGATGGCTTATGGTGATGGACATCCATTTCTATGGTAGTATAGCTCGCCCCTTCATTTCATAGTGTAAATCGGGAATGGGGAAGATCTCATCTGCCATGCTTCGCTCACCTTCAAAGAAAGGTACATCGTCGATACGGGTGAAAGGTAAACAAGCGCCGAAGAGGTAAGTATAATTTTTAGGTTATAGTTTTTCTTACTTTTCTTGTAACTTTTAGTGTAGATCACCAACACCATAATCACCCAAATCTCTTTCACTCTTTCATTTTCTTTGTACATATCACTTCTATTTTCTCCATCTCCTTATTCTACCACTTTCTTCCTAATTTAACTTTAACTCTTTTTCACTTTTCTTTTTAAGAACTAAAGAAGAACTTTAACCATACTTTGTATCTTAAAAGAAGACTTACTAAAAAAAGCTTCCATCGCTAGTCCCTCCTTGTGGATCACGACCCACATAGCCACTTGCTATCGCGGTAGAATTGAGCACTTGCACATCTCTATTTTAAAGTTCTAAAATTCTATATTTGTGTGCAGGTTCAACCTCAATCAAATTTTGGCGTCGTTGCCGGGGAGGGACGGTAAGCAATTCTTTAAAAGTTTACATTTTTGGTTAACTTTCTTCTTTGTTTTTTGTACAGATTTAACAACAAGGAATTCTTACTGTAGTGGGCACATAAGTGGCCTTGGACTCTGCTCAAGAAAACAGAGCCAAGAAGCCCTCATATTTGCTACAGTCCTGTGGCAAACTGAGTGAACTACTAACCTGTATTTTTTGCAGGTTAGCTGAATTGCATAGTTTAAATATCTGTAGCATTTATTTCCTTGTTTGACTCACTGTATATATATTTCTAACACAACAGTAAAAAGTTGATTGTAAATGCTAAAAATGATTTAGACTTTGCATTTAGGCACGTGTCTATTTCATTTCATTTTCTATTTACTGTTGAAGAGTACTGGAGCCAAGGTATGTGTGCATAGCATTTAGTATAAGGTTCATTCTTGTATGAAATATCGCTTGAATGTTATTTTTTTCTATATAGTTGTACACTGCACTAAATTGATTTAAGGGCTTGTCCTATAAACAAGATAAGGTGGAAAAGTCATTACCCTCCCTTAGCCCACAAACAATCTCCTCACTTACTAACCCAAGCCTAACTAAAAATAAGTAGACGTTGGCCCTAGGGACATCTCGAACTCAATTAGGAGATTATCCTAAGGGGGAAAGGTGTTGGAATTTGACTCCTGCCAAATCAGTGTCTAGGAAGGGGATTAAGGACCGAAAGCCCGAAGGTTGGTGGTTACTTAATTAAGGAACGTCTTTGACGGATAACCTTCCACCAATCTTGCCCTGACCTGGCTGATTAGCTTGTGGTCAAAGTCTGCATTATACCTCCTATGGACAGTCTAACAGTTAGAAGTCGTCTAGGTCAAAAGTCTACCCTAACTTAGGTTAGAATTTTTTCTTTTTTGTTTGCTTATTTGTTTGTTTTTCTTTGTTTGTGTTTTATTGTGTGATATGGCTTATAACAACAATTTTTTCAATTTTAATGGTAATCCATATTACACACCAACCTCTTTTTCGGATATCACCAACCCGGCATATCATAACTTTAACCAACCTAGTGTGCCGGATTGGTCTTATCCGAATCAATATAACCCATACCCCCTGATTGGTAGTGAAAATGCATAATTGTCATCATATTTACTATCACATTTTCACATTTATTCATATAATGATGCACATTTATTAATATTTTGTTATTTAATGTGTGCAGGCCTTGAGTGTTGAATTAAATAAAGAATTAAAGCTTAATGAAGCCCAAAAGCCCAGATCCAAGCCCAAGTCCAAGCCCAAGTGCAAAAGTGCAATTACAAGAAGTCAAAGTGCAAATACAAGATGTAAATATTGCAAATACTACAAAGAGGGAAAGGATAGAATTCTATCCAATCCTAAATACCTGGTGGATGAGGATAAATACATGTGCAGGGATGAGATTTATTTTTTAAAGGGATTTGGATTAGAGTAACTTAATTTCTAAGTTATCTCGAAAATCCAAACTGAAGAGCCAAGATTCATCTTCCAGAAAGAAACGACCAGATGGACGGACCAGGAGAAGCCACGCGCCAAAGCGCGTGGCCAACAGATGACATAGAGCCGCGGAAACGCGGCCCAAGCCGCGTTTCCGCGACATTTCTGATGAGGCTGCCCAACTGCTTTCGTGTACGATCTTATCCGGGTATCTATCACCTTCTGCACCTATAAATATCCCTGCAGGCGCAGCAGAGAGGGCATCCAGAGACGATTAGGGTTTTCTTTTAGCCATTTTTCTTTAAATTTCAGCACGTTGTAATTTTTGTTTCAAGCACATTGTGGAAGAAGGAGCTTGTATTTGGAGGCTATTATCAAATAAAGGTTACCTACTTTCTCATTTCGTTTATTGTCTTTCTATTTGTTTTTATTCTCTGTGATCTATCTCTGGTTTTCTTTTTCTTTACTTTTTGCAATCTTTCTTATTAAACAACAAAAAAATAAATAAATAAATTGAAAAGATAAAAAAAAATGATGAACTAATTTCCTCTAGTGGTTTGCTGAAATTCTTAAAGCAACTCTAGAGCAGTTAAGCATTGATCGGATTGATGACCACTTCTTGAAACCCTAAGTTTAATGATTATTTTTCTTGAAGATTAAACAGATAACTAGACTTCTTAATCTAGGTTGCATATTTAAAAGACTCTTCATGACTTCATACTTAAGAACTAGGACAGCCTAAATTTAAGATTAATCTTCTCTTAAGCTGTACTTAGATATTAGGATGAAACATTGTTTAGTTTTTAATAATGTAACTTAGTTAGAATCTTGTATCGTCTTTTCTTGCTTGAATTGTTCTTAATAACCTAGGGTGAATTACATACATCTCAATATGATGATCAATCTCCTTAACTTGCAATAGGGTTGTGGTAGAAGATCAGTAAAACCACATCTTTCATATCATATATATCTCAAATCTAATCTCTTCTCTCATATTTTGAAGATACAGAGGAATCGGTCAAAAAGCTTGCATCGCATCCTTCCCTGAGGATCACGACCCGCTTGAGCCCTTGCTACAGCGGATAGCATTGAGACTAAGAATTTTATAACTCATTCTTATTTACAAATTCTTAAAATCTCAATCAAAATTTTGGCGCCGTTGCCGGGGAAGGAACGGCACGATTTCCATAATCTAACTATTTTTTATTCTTTCTGTTTGCAGATACAGAGAACATGAAAAGAAAGCAGTAGCAAGGACACATAGCAACTCTGTGCCTCTGCCCACGAAGGCAGAGCATCAGAGCCTACTTCTTCGTCGCGGGTCCGCGGCAATAGCCGCATTTCCGCGGCAAGAGTAGTTCACTACTCATCAAATTTTCTGCAGGTTGCTCAGAATTGCAAATATTGCTTACTGCTGTGATTAAATTTCTCTGTGATCACTCTGCAACTGCTAATTAATAACATTAACCCATTTGTTGATAATAAAAAAAAAATTAGACTCTTGCATTTAGGGCACGTGTCTATTTTAATTTTTTAATTCTGTTGAAGAGTGCTGGCGACAAGGTACGTTTGCATAGCATATAGATTAGGAAACACTCTTGGCTGATTTACTGCTTTCTTGAGTGATTACTTTTCTACAGCTTTACACGTACACAAAATATCTTAAGGGCATAACCCATAAACAAGATAAGGTGGGGATTTCATCACCCTTCCTTGGCCCACAAATCATATCCGTCACACTCACAACCCTAACCTTAAGTAAAATTTGACTAGACGTTGGCCCTAGGTTAACTCGGACTCAATAGGAGATTGACCGAAGGAGGAAAATTGTTCGAAATTAACTCTTGTCAAATCGGTGTCTAGGCAGGGGATTGAGGGCCGAAAGCCCGAAGAACGGTGGTTATTTAATTAAGGAACATCTCTGACGGAAAACCTCCCACCGGTCTTGCCACCTACCTGGCCGATTAGCTTGTGGTTAACGTCGACAGTAGACCTCCTAAGGACAGTCTAAAGTTAGGAGTCGTCTAGGTCAAGGCTTACCCTAGATTAGGATTTTTGATTGTTTTTCTTTTTTATTGATTGATTGGGTGAACTTGTTTGCTCATTGTGCATGTCCGCTTGGTCGAGAGACCCACTTACATCCCGGCTAACTAGAACTAGTTCACCACCCGAGCTCAAGCCCGACTCACACATGGCACAACCGCCATCACTCCAAGAAGGATCTATCCTATCAGGACTTCTCTTCCTTCTTGCATCAAGCTTAACGATGAAGGTGTTGACCCATTTGAGCTTAAGCCACAATACATCAACACCCTTCCAAAATTTCATGGACTTAACTCCGAGGATGTATACGTCTTCATAAGGGAATTTGAGGAAGTATGTCTCATGATGAATATTCCTAAGTTAGGAAAAGATGACATCAAACTTAGGTTTGTCCCCTTTGCTTTGAAGGATTTAGTAAAGAAATGGCTCTACAGTCTAGAGGTCGGTTCTATATCTTCTTGGGATAATTTCGTTAAGGCCTTCTTAAAGAAATTTTATCCCGTTCACAAGACTGCACTGATTAGGAAGAATATCCTACAGTTTAAGCAAACAGCAAATGAGCCTTTTTGGAAATATTTCGAACGTTTTAAGGACCTTCTTGCCCAATGCCCTCACCATGGAATAGAGAAATGGCGACTTTGCCAAGTTCTATATGATGGATTAGAATATCAAACTAAAACGTTGTTAGAATCCATGTGCCAAGGAGGATTTATGAAAAA
The DNA here is from genome assembly GCA_038442645.1 of Agave tequilana. Taxonomy (NCBI): domain Eukaryota; kingdom Viridiplantae; phylum Streptophyta; class Magnoliopsida; order Asparagales; family Asparagaceae; genus Agave; species Agave tequilana. The sequence continues at coordinate 267,187 of JAVJIF010029806.1, forward strand.
GAACAAAAATGAAGGATGAGAATTGTATGAGAAATTAGCTGAAAATACCATCCAATGGGAACCTACTCCGGAAAAATTTAGGACTAATGACCCTACTTCTTCTGAAGGAGGTATCCATTCCATTGAGGCCAACATAGCAACCGATGCTAAGTTAGCTACTGTTATGCGAAGACTAGAGGCCCTTGAAACTAAAGAGCCAGTCTCTGTGAACCAAGTCAGCCCAACATCTTAGGCGGGCTGTACTTATTGTCAAGATATGAACCATGTGTTCGAGGAATGTCCTGTCTTTTTCGCGCATCAAAGCTTGCCCGAACATATGAGTGCGGCCTTCACAAGGCCCGCCAACAATCCTTATTCACCCACCTACAATCCTGGTTGGAGAAATCATCCCAATTTTTCATGGGGCCCAAGCAACAATGATCAAATTAGGCCCAAATTCTCCAACAATTTCCAAAATCCGCCCTATCAGCAAAGTTTTCCTAGTCAAAATCCTCCACCATCTTTCCAATATTCACAAATGGAAACAAGGCTTTCAAACATGGAAAGAAAGGTGGACACTCTTGTTAAAAGCCATGACACACTAGCTCAAGTCTTGACCAGGATAGAGGTCCAATTAAATCAGCAAGAAAGACAGAGGGGTACCCTACCGAGTCAACCATTGCCAAATCCTAGGAATCCTAGGCCAGCCAATGAGGCTCAAGACCCAAATCAGTGTCACATGGTTCATACACTCAGATCGGGGAAACAAGTTGATAATCAAGTATCCATGCCACAGGATCCATCTCAGTCATCCATTCCAACTAGCTCCACTCCCTCTCCACCCAGCTCCAATGAAACTGAAGTTGAAAAGTCAGCAGGACAGGTGCACCAGCCTATAGCTCCATTTCCAAATAGGCTTAGAAGCAACAATAATGCACATATGGAGAAATTATTAGAGGTGTTCAATCAAGTTAGGCTCAACATCCCACTTCTTGATGCAATCCAACAGGTCCCTAGTTATGCCAAATTCCTTAAGGACATGTGCACCAAGAAAAGAAAGACTAATGTGCCTAAGAAGGTTTTCTAGCCACTAACATTAGTGAGCTATTGTCCAACCAGATCCCTATTAAGTATAAGGACCCTGGTTGCCCCACCATCTCTTGCACCATAGGTCGAGCCGAAATCAATCGAGCACTCCTCGATTTAGGAGCTAGCATCAATTTGCTCCCTTTCTCCGTATATCAACAACTTGGATTAGGTGAACTCAACCCGACCTAAGTCACTATTCAGTTGGCTGACCGCTCAATCAAAGTTCCTAAGGGAGAGATCAATGACGTGTTGGCCCAAAGGCCTTCGACTCTAGTTTTGATGATGATTAACTCATGTAGTTATGTGTACTAATAATCTTGTGATTTTAGTTTCAGATCATTAGTCAAGTTATTAGTTGGTGATTAGCTTCAACAAGATGATTTGAAAGCTACCCACATGTTGATTCAAGAGCCCGAGCGTCAAAGATCATATATAGCACTTGCTCGATGGATCAAGGAGTTTTGGATTGAGTCGGCTTGGAGATTGCGCTCTACAAGAAGACTTCGGTACCATAGTTTAGTTTTGTGTTTAGATCCAATTTGTAAAGATTAGAATAGTATGATAATGCTCAAGTTCACAACACACACGTTTCATGTTTTGAATATTGGTTTTTGATTTTTTCGGTTTTAGGTTTAACCGATCTTGGTTTTCATGAATGGATAGATCAAAACAAGTTTACATGGTTTAATGTGTATATGATTTGTTCTATATACATGCATGCTTTAATTTCCTAGATAAACTTAGTTTTGACTCCCTTATTCATGTGTTATATGTTTTGGTATTTTTGACAAAACATATTTTGGAATTAACGACAAAAACTATGATATATATTTGTTTCATGTATATTGGATTTCTATCCATATGCATCATGCCTAAATATTGTTTAATATCATGTTTTTGTACTTGGAAGAGTTTTGGACAAAACGTATTTTCTATTCAAAATCTAAGTTTTAGAAAATACAGTTTTTGGTTTTTGATAAAAATGATAAGACACAAAAATAGTTCATATTGATTGATATTTGAGCTAAACTTTTTACCACATGTTTATATATCAATGCAAAATGATAAAACTATTTTTGGTGATTTTTAGAAAAGATAAAAAGAATTTTTAAACATTTTTTTAACTGAATTTCTGTTCCAGGCTTCAACCAAGTCGACTAGTAACCTGACTAGTCGACTAGGGCTGAGGTCGGTCAACCGGGCCGGTCGACTGACGTGCACAAATCTGTGCACGTTTGACAGCTTTGGGACGGTCGACCGGGACGGTCTACCGGACTGAGAGCAGTCTGCTCTCTGTTTGTTTCGGTCGACCGGGCGGTCGACCGGTAGCTGCCAACGGTCAAAAAATGACCGTTGTGCGGTCGACCGGGCGGTCGACCGCCAGGGTATTTCTGGCAGTTCTGCTGCCAACGGCTATTTTCTGGATTAGCCTATAAATACCCTTTTGGCAAAAGTTTTTCTCCAAGAATTTTTGTGCGAATTTTTACATACTCTCTGGTGTTTTTACAGCAATAAAAAGAAGTTTTTGAGCTTGATTTGAACAATCTATTTGGTGTTTGTGTTAGGGTTTGGAAAATCAAAGAAAGGGTTTTTGGGAAAGGATTTTGAGTGAACTTCTCTATCTTAGTTTCAGTTTTTCCCAAGGATTTTTCTTTGTGATTTTTTATTTCCATTCCTTTGGTTTTCTCCACACTTGAGCAAAAATCTACTATCTAAATCTATAGGATATTTGTGTGGGAGAAGATATAGTTTGTGGTTGTTGTTTTAGACCACCAAGTTGTAACCCAATCTTTTCTTAGCTTTGTGCTTTGGGTTGTATCCCTAAAGTTGTGAGGTGATCCTTGTATTGGTTTGTGGTTGGGGAGGAGGTTGAGATTGTATTGGTTTTGAGTTTGCCTCTAGGAGGAGGTTGTGATTGTTGGCTTGGAGTTGTGCCTCAAGGAGGAGGTTGTGTTTGTAAGGAGAGGAGTTGGGTACTCCTTGTATTGTGATTGCCCCAAATCCTCGGTGGAGGTTCCCTTTGTGGGAGTCCTTTGTGGACAAGCTAGTGGACTTAATATCCTTCTGGGTGAAGGCGGGGATGTAGAGCTGGGTGCTCGAACCTCGAAACATATCTTGTTGTTTGCGCTTGTTCATTGACTCTTACTCTCTCTCTTTACTTTGTGTATTGTGCAAATTGCTATATCTTATACTTGCTTGTGTGTGTGCATCATTGTTGTAATTGCAATTAGTTTTTAAATTCCGCATTAAGTTCACTAGATTAGCATCGTCACCTATTCATCCCCCCCCTCTAGGTGACTTTTCAATTGGTATCAGAGCTAGCGCTCCTGATATTTAGGTTTAACCACCTAGGAGTGAGATCTTGGTTTGCTAATCTTCATTTGCATTGTCATTTGCACACATATTAGTTTGCACTCATGGATAGCCCTCCTATGTTTAATTTTGCTAGACATGATATTTGGATAGCCAAGATGAGTAGTCATTTAAAAAGCCTAGGACATCTAGCTTATCAAGCCTCTACACAAGAATCCTTCCCAAATAGTAGCAAGCATAAAAAGGCCAATGCATTAGCACTTAGGGCACTTAGAGCATCTCTCAATGAAAATCTTCTACATGTTTTTGATCGATATGATTCAGCTTTTGCAGTTTGGAGCATGTTGTCATCTCCTGAGCTTCCAAAGATTATCAACAAGATAAGGAGATCTAGGAGAGACATATCTGAAGAACCTTGCTTTATGGTCCATGGGAATGACTCCCATGAGGTACAATCAGATTCTCAAATAGATGATAGCTCTAGTTCCTATTGTCATGGATGTTTTGAAGTTCAAACTTTAAATATAGAACTTGTTCAAAAGCTTGAGAATTTGTTAGAAAAACATGATTTGTTGAAAGATGATAATCTTGTTTTGAAAAATGAATTAAAGGATTTATGCTCTAATTTTGAATTGATGTTGCAAGAGAAGGAAGAGATTGCAAGTGAATGTGACTCACTTAAATCTCAACTCGAACTTGCTTTAAAGAAAATGAATTTTTGAAAAACAAAATGATTGTGATGATGTTGTAAAGCACAATGAGATCTTATCTTCAAAATTGGATTTTACCTTTAAAGAAAATCTCACTTTGAAAATGATATTGATGCAATTATAAAAGAATTGGATTTGGTTTTGATTAAAAATAAATCCTTGCCAAAAGAGATTGATGTTTGCCATGCTAGTGTAGCTTCTACTTCTTACACACCTATAGCATGCTCCACTTTGTCTTCTAGCATAGAAAATGATATAAATGTTTTGAAGAAAAGTGTTGATTGTTTGGGCTTCACTTTGAGCCATTGTGCCATGAACCACACTCGTTTGGAATCCTTGATTCGCAAGAAACAAGTTCCAACCTTGCATGCACACCCATCTAGGCATACACATGCTTTTCATGATCACCATCATCATATGTATGCTCATGTGTACACTTGTACACATTGTGGTCGAAAAGGCCATCTTGCTAGATTTTGTTATGATCGTTTACATGTTGAAAATTTAGCAACTAATCTTGTTTGGGTTAGGAGAGATACTAACCCCCGTGGACCCATAAGAAAATGGGTACCAAGATCCACCTCTTTGATGTTTGATGTAGGTGGAAGCTCTTGCATAACATGAGAGTGTTGGTGCCTTGAGGTGGATGGATTCTAAGCTAAAAGGAGAACCATTTGGATGCTTCACTCTCAAGGAGATTAGGTGGGAGGACCACCGGGTTTTGAAGACATGGAAAGTTGCCTCTTCGGTTTTGGTAACAATCCCTTACTCCATTTAGTGTTTACATGCTTTCTAGGTTCATCTTTTATAACATGTTGTGTTTTGTTGTTCATTATGCTTTGTGCCATGTTCATTAGATTAAGGTTGTACATGTTTAGCTACTTGAGCACCCATGCTTCATATGGATCTATGTTTAGTGTCTCACCCTGTTTAAACTAACATGTATGCTCTAGATCTAGTGCACATGCATATGCATAATGATCATTTAATGTTCATGATTGTATGACTTTCATTTTAATGATTCATGTTTTGAATAGTGTGTTTATTGCTATGCATGTATTGCAATTTGATATCTCCATTGTTTAGATGAATCCATAATTTGTGTTTTCACAATTGTTTTGATATTATGTATATCTTGATTCTTATAACATGTGGATTTACATAATGATCATTTTTAGAATATTGTTGATTTATGACTCATTTTATGCTTAATGATTTGGATATATGCTTAGATGTTAGTTTTCATTAAAACGAGGATTTATACTTGTACATAGAATGGGCCACAAATAAACCTTTATATATGTTTGTGCTTGGATGCCTATTTGTACCCATTAGATGTTCTAGTATAGTCTAGTTTTGATGATTAATGCATTCAAACATGTATTCCTATTTTTGATGTGTTTTCTATGATTAAGTGTTTTCACTTCATGTATATGTCTATTTTGCCAACCTTAAGATATACATGTATGCCCCTTGAGTCATTTGCTTTTCATGCAAATCTATATGTTGGACTCAATTGTGTTTAGGGATATGTATGTATACTTTTGTTTTGTCAAAACATACATATGCCTTGGAGTTTAATTAGTTATGATGTTTTTCGTGTCTTTGAGGAAATTTCCTTTAGTAATGAAGATTTAGTTTTTCATGTGTTCATATTTTAAAGGAATTTCAATCGAGCTTGATTGTCCATTTTCATGATGATATGTTTCACACAACACTTGTACACTCACCCTATTTAATGTTTTCTCGTGATTTAGTTTTCATGAGTATAATTTATGCCATATGGACTTTGAGTGTTTAAGTGATCATGTGATTTTCATGTTTCATGAAAAATCTTTGTATTTTATCTTGAAGGATTACGTGCTAGTTTTCAAATTTTCATATAACTAGTTCGTATTCTTCAATTTGGTAGAGTTTTTCAAACATACTATATTTCTAAATCTATTTTTGAAAACCCCTACCTTTATGGGCGGTTGGATGGGAGACCATGTTCAAGTATGTTTTATCTTGAAAAATCATCTAAAACTTAAACATGAAATGGGTGGTAGTTGATATGAGTCATACACTTGATCTTATTGTTGTTTCAATTGGTATCATTGAATTCTTTCAATTGGTATCAATCTTGACATCCTTTTGTATACTCATATATGTTTTGTTTTATATATGTATGCTTATACTTCATATAGTATCAATTTCAATTGGTATCTATTTCTTACATACATATATAGATGATTTATTTGTGCTTATTATATCCCTATATCTTGAAGCACAAATTTTGGTTATGTTAAGCTTGAGTTTTTCAATTGGTATCCATATACAAGCTTTATCATAATTTTAAGATTGCTAAGCTTGAATTTTTAATGAATATCATGTTTCAATTGATTTAATTTTCAATTGGCATCTTATTTCAAGCCTATGCATATTTTCTTTTGGTATTTCATAAGGGGGAGAAAACTCGTATTTTATATTTCAATTGGTATTTGGTTTACCATTGTTTTTGTTTCCCACTCCCTAACTTTATGATATTAAAGTAATTGGTATCATATGCTTATAATGAAAAATATCTTCTTTTGGTATCAAGATGCTATTTGTTTCCTTAAAATTGGTATCAATTTTTTATTATCTATTGGTATCAAGTTTACATTACTTGTTTTCATTTTGATATAAAATGTTATTTTGTTTCAATGCCTTGTTTTATTTCAAATAGGATTTGGCATTTCTCAAAGTTTGTTATTTTCAATTGATATCATATTGACTTTGGTTTTACCCCTTGGAATAATTTATTGCTTCTTTGTTTTGAAGATTTAGGGGGAGTAGTATGAGTTTTCATTATGTTTGTTTTTACCCCTTTGTTGATGATTGACAAAAAGGGGGAGAAGAATTTGGGTTTATATATGCATGTTTTTGTTTTTGCATATACTAAGTTTAATTTAGTTTAATTTTAATTGGTATCTAAAGCATGTTTTGTAATTGGATGTTTTGTAATTGGTATCTAGAGTGTAATTGGTAGTGTAATTGGTATCTAGAGCATGTTTTGTTTTAATTGGTGTTTTGTTTTAAACATTTCATTAGAATTGGTGTTTTGTTTTAGTATTGGTATCTTGAGCATTGTTTTGTTTTAAACATTTCATTGGTATCTAGAACCCTTTATTGTTTATGCATTTATATGCATTCATGTTTAAGAGCCTTTATTGCATACTATTTATTGTTTATTTGTTTATGCATGAGTTAAGGGGGAGCTTCTTTGAAGCTTAACTTTAATCCATGCATATATAACTCCATGAGTTTTGTCATCATCAAAAAGGGGGAGATTGTTGGCCCAAAGGCCTTCGACTCTAGTTTTGATGATGATTAACTCATGTAGTTATGTGTACTAATAATCTTGTGATTTTAGTTTCAGATCATTAGTCAAGTTATTAGTTGGTGATTAGCTTCAACAAGATGATTTGGAAGCTACCCACATGTTGATTCAAGAGCCCGAGCGTCAAAGATCATATATAGCACTTGCTCGATGGATCAAGGAGTTTTGGATCGAGTCGGCTTGGAGATTACGCTCTACAAGAAGACTTCGGTACCATAGTTTAGTTTTGTGTTTAGATCCAAATTTGTAAAGATTAGAATAGTATGATAATGCTCAAGTTCACAACACACACGTTTCATGTTTTGAATATTGGTTTTTGGTTTTTTCGGTTTTAGGTTTAACCGATCTTGGTTTTCATGAATGGATAGATCAAAACAAGTTTACATGGTTTAATGTGTATATGATTTGTTCTATATACATGCATGCTTTAATTTCCTAGACAAACTTAGTTTTGACTCCCTTATTCATGTGTTATATGTTTTGGTATTTTTGACAAAACATATTTTGGAATTAACGACAAAAACTATGATATATATTTGTTTCATGTATATTGGATTTCTATCCATATGCATGATGCCTAAATGTTGTTTAATATCATGTTTTTGTACTTGGAAGAGTTTTGGACAAAACGTATTTTCTATTCAAAATCTAAGTTTTAGAAAATACAGTTTTTGATTTTTGGTAAAAATGATAAGACACAAAAATAATTCATATTGATTGATATTTGAGCTAAACTTTTTACCACATGTTTATATATCAATGCAAAATGATAAAACTATTTTTGGTGATTTTTAGAAAAGATAAAAAGAATTTTTAAACATTTTTTTAACTGAATTTCTGTTCCAGGCTTCAACCAAGTCGACTAGTAACCTGACTAGTCGACTAGGGCTGAGGTCGGTCGACCGGGCCGGTCGACCGACGTGCACAAATCTGTGCACGTTTGACAGCTTTGGGACGGTCGACCGGGACGGTCGACCGGACTGAGAGCAGTCTGCTCTCTGTTTGTTTCGGTCGACCGGGCGGTCGACGGTCAAAAAAATGACCGTTGTGCGGTCGACCGGGCGGTCGACCGCCAGGGTATTTCTGGCAGTTCTGCTGCCAACGGCTATTTTCTGGATTAGCCTATAAATACCCTTTTGGCAAGAGTTTTTCTCCAAGAATTTTTGTGCGAATTTTTACATACTCTCTGGTGTTTTTACAGCAATAAAAAGAAGTTTTTGAGCTTGATTTGAACAATCTATTTGGTGTTTGTGTTAGGGTTTGGAAAATCAAAGAAAGGGTTTTTGGGAAAGGATTTTGAGTGAACTTCTCTATCTTAGTTTCAGTTTTTCCCAAGGATTTTTCTTTGTGATTTTTGATTTCCATTCCTTTGGTTTTCTCCACACTTGAGCAAAAATCTACTATCTAAATCTATAGGATATTTGTGTGGGAGAAGATATAGTATGTGGTTGTTGTTTTAGACCACCAAGTTGTAACCCAATCTTTTCTTAGCTTTGTGCTTTGGGTTGTATCCCTCAAGTTGTGAGGTGATCCTTGTATTGGTTTGTGGTTGGGGAGGAGGTTGAGATTGTATTGGTTTTGAGTTTGCCTCTAGGAGGAGGTTGTGATTGTTGGCTTGGAGTTGTGCCTCAAGGAGGAGGTTGTGTTTGTAAGGAGAGGAGTTGGGTACTCCTTGTATTGTGATTGCCCCAAATCCTCGGTGGAGGTTCCCTTTGTGGGAGTCCTTTGTGGACAAGCTAGTGGACTTAAAATCCTTCTGGGTGAAGGCGGGGATGTAGAGCTGGGTGCTCAAACCTCGAAACATATCTTGTTGTTTGCGCTTGTTCATTGACTCTTACTCTCTCTCTCTCTCTTTACTTTGTGTATTGTGCAAATTGCTATATCTTATACTTGCTTGTGTGTGTGCATCATTGTTGTAATTGCAATTAGTTTTTAAATTCCGCATTAAGTTCACTAGATTAGCATCGTCACCTATTCACCCCCCCTCTAGGTGACTTTTCATGACGTTCTCATACGGGTGGGAGAATTCATTTACTCAGTCGATTTCATTGTCTTAGAGACGCAACCTGTGTCTAATCCTAGGTCCCAAACTCCCGTCATTTTAGGAAGACCGTTCCTAGCAACCGCAAATGCAATCATAAATTATAGAAACGGATCCATGAGACTGACTTTTGGGGATATGACCAAGGAAGTTAATGTTTTCAACCTAGGTAAGCATCCCTACGATGTGACCGACCAACCCTTTGAGGTTAACTTTATTGAGAACATGACGAGTGAGCATAATGAGGAGATCACACTTGAGTCAGAGGAAGAGGAAGATTTAGAAGCAAGTGATCTCAGCCTTGATGAGATTGAATGGGAATCAAATCTGAGTTCTATAGAGATGGGAGATTCTAGCTTAACTCCTCCACCCATTGAGCCAACTCCTTCTGTGGAGTTAAAAGCCTTGCCTAAACATCTTAAGTACGCCTACCTAGGTGAACAAGAGACGTTATCGATCATAGTTGCATCTAATTTGACTAATAGGCAAGAGGAAGACCTACTGGCAACCCTTAGGAGACATAGGGAAGTCATTGGTTGGACTATGGCAGATATCAAAGGACTGAGCCCTACGATAGTCCAGCATCGTATCCATCTAGAGGAAGGGGTTAGACCGAAGAGGGATCCACAGCGTAGGCTAAACCCACTCATGCAGGAGGCTGTACACGCTGAAATAGTGAAACTGTTAGATAATGGGATCATTTATCCCATTTTCGATAGCGAATGGGTTAGCCCAATGCATGTGGTCCCTAAGAAGTCTAGCTTTACTGTGGTAGAGAATGACAAGCATGAGTTAGTGCAAACACGATTGCCTACCAAGGTTAGATTATGCATAGACTACCGCAAGTTGAACGCAGCCACTAGGAAAGATCATTTTCCCCTCCCATTTATTGACCAAATGCTGGAAAGATTAGCCGGTCATGAGTACTACTGCTTCTTGGACAGTTATTCAGGGTATAACCAAATCCTATAGCCCCGGAGGACCAAGAAAAGACAACGTTCACGTGCCCATTTGGGACATTTGCCTACCGTCAAATGCCTTTCGGCTTATGCAATGCCCCCGCCACATTCCAACGTTGTATGTTAAGCCTGTTTTCTGATATGGTCGAGCGTTTCTTAGAGATTTTCATGGATGACTTCTCCGTCTATGGGAATTCATTTGACTAGTGTCTCCATCACTTGGAGCTAGTACTGAGTAGGTGCACCGAAAAGAACTTGACCCTCAACTGGGAAAAGTGTCACTTCATGGTGCAGCATGGAATTGTCCTAGGTCATGAGATATCTAGGGAAGGGATTAAGGTAGACAAGGCCAAGGTGGAGACATAGCCAAACTTTCACTTCCACGATGCGTGAAGGACATTCGGTCTTTCTTAGGACACGCTGGGTTTTATCATAGGTTCATTAAGGATTTTAGCAAAATTGCTAGACCCCTTACAAACCTTCTAACTAAAAACGTGCCCTTCATCTTTGATGATAGGTGCAATAGTGCGTGGGAGAAATTGAAAGTGGAACTTATCTCTGCTCCTATCATCTCACCTCCGGACTGGTCCAAGCCTTTTGAGATCATGTGCGATGCCTCAGATTTTGCGATAGGTGCTGTCTTAGGGCAGCGTAAGGATAACAAGCAGCACGTGATCTACTATTCGAGTAGGACGCTCAATGACGCCCAATGAACTATACTACAACCGAGAAGGAATTCTTGGCAGTAGTGTTCGCTTTGGAGAAATTCCGCCCATACCTACTTGGGACCAAGACCACGATTTTCACTGACCATTCTGCACTTCGATACCTTATGCTTAAAAAAGATGCGAAGGCCCGACTCATTCGTTGGATCCTTCTCCTTTAAGAATTCGATCTCGAAATTCGAGATAAAAAAGGTGTCGAAAATGTCGTAGCAGACCATCTCTCTCGTGTGCCAAACGTACCTTCTGACAAACTGCCCATCAGTGACAATTTCCCCGATGAACAACTTCTAGCCATCTCTAAGGAGCCATGGTTTGCTGACATAGTAAATTACTTAGTCACAAACCAAACACCACCTAATTGGTCAAAACAGGATAGATACCGATTCTTGTCTCAAGTCCGGTATTACATGTGGAAAGATCCTTATCTTTTCAAATATTGTAGCGACCAAATCATTAGGAGATGTGTCCCCGATGAGGAAACTAGAAGTGTTCTAGCTTTCTGTCATGAGTTCGCTTGCGGTGGACACTTTGGTCCCCGCAAAACTGCCGAAAAGATCCTGCAAAGTGGCTTTTATTGGCCAACCGTGTTTAGAGATGCATTTGAGTATTGCAAAACTTGCGCAAGATGTCAAATGATAGGAAGAATTTCCAAACGAAATATGATGCCCCTAAATCCTATTCTAGAAGTAGAACTTTTCGATGTCTGGGGCATCGATTTTATGGGACCCCTCCCTAATTCGTTTGGGCACCAATACATCTTGTTGGCCGTAGACTACGTGTCAAAATGGGTTGAAGCTGTCCCTTGCAAGACAAATGACAACAAAGTTGTTGTCAAATTCTTGAAAGATAATATCATCTCACGCTTTGGAATCCCTCGAGCCATCATTAGTGACAATGGCACACATTTTTGCAATAGAACTTTTGAAGCTCTTATGCGAAAATATGCCATAACTCACAAGTTGTCTACGCCCTACCATCCTCAAACTAGCGGACAGGTAGAAGTTTTCAATAGGCAAGTCAAGCTCATCTTGGAGAAAACTGTGAATCAGAATAGGAAGGACTGGTCCACCAAACTGGTGGATGCCTTATGGGCATATAGGACTGCCTTTAAGACGATTCTAGGAATGTCTCCCTACAGACTAGTCTTTGGAAAGGCTTGCCACCTTCCTGTTGAGCTAGAGCACCGGGCCCTATGGGCAATTAAGCAGCTAAATTTCGATCTAGAAAAGGCCGGTGAGCTTCGGAAATTGCAAATTTCTGAACTAGAGGAATTAAGGAATGAAGAATACGACAATGCGAAGATTGCGAAGGATAGAGTTAAGGTTTTTCATGACAAGTTCATCACTAGAAAAACGTTTGTCCAAGGACAAAAGTTTTACTCTATAACTCTAGACTTCATCTCTTTCCTGGCAAGTTGAAGTCAAGATGGACAGGGCCCTTCATTGTTAAGACTGTATTTCCACACGGAGCCATAGAGATCTACGACCCCAAAAATGGCAATGTATTCAAGGTAAATGGTCAACGTCTTAAAATCTTTTTGGAGTCAGTACTGGAAGTAAATGCAGCCATGGGTCTTTTTGAGCCACTGTATCGGTAACTGTATCTTTCTGCCAGTTCATGCATCCATGCATTTCATTCATACATTAGGGACAATGCATGAAACAAGTGTGGGGGAAGGGTACATAATATATGTAAAAAAATAAAATAAAAAATAAAAAATAATAATAATAAAAGAAGATAGAAATATTTTTTCTCTTTATTTATTGCAAAAAAAATAAAAATAAAAATAAAAATAAAAATAAAAATATATAATAAAAAAAATTTATAAAAAGGATAATACTTTGACTTATTTTTTTTGAAAGAAATCTAAGTTAGTTTTAAGGATTAGGAAAATCATGATTAGGATTTCTAAAAACTTGGTCAAAATAAATAAATTGTTTAAATTTTAGGTATAGGAGGAGAAATTGAATAATTAGTTAGTCTTAATTTTTACCTTAATGAAATGTGCATTTCTAGTACATATCTAGGATTCTAAGACAAAGACCTTGTGCCTCGTATAAAAATAAAATAAAATAAAATATCACCAATTAAGATACATGTGCCTCAAGAAGCATAAGTATTCACGCCTAAAGGTGAGTTCTAAATAAAATAAAGTCCTTAGTTTTGTGGCCTAGTTCATTCGAATTTGAGTCCGCGGGGTGTTTTCTCACCTGGTGCCCTAACGCCGACCGGTTTGGGAGCCACCGACTTTAAGTTCGCTACATGGGTGGATTAGAAAGCCTAAGAAAACTGAGAAATATTATACATGTATTAACACATCTATTAGTCAATTAGTTAGGTATAAGGGCCTCAAGAAGCCTTGATATTTATCGAAAGAAAATTAGATGAGTTATACATGCCAAAAAAAAATTATATTAACACATCTAATAGTCAATTAGTTAGGTATGAGGGCCTCAAGAAGCCTTGATACTTACACGAAAGAAAATTAGATGATGTTATAAAAATAATAAAGAGGCATGAGAGTCCAAGTTAAGGAATTCCTAGTAAAAATTCATAAGGATGCATATGATTTTTTGTAACGAAAAAGACTATACAAACATTCAATTTTGATCCTTACCTAAAATAAATAACAATTCACTTTATTAAGACTAAGTTTAAGAATGAATAAAAATGATAATCCTAAAACTTATAGACTACTTAGTCTCTTCAAATATAATTCGAATATTCTCCTTTTTATGGATTTTGTGGGTGTAATCCGCTGAAAACCCTCACGAGACAACACTCGTCCTCTAGGGTAACTTAGGGGTTTAACGGCTTGTTGCACATGCTAATTCCTACGAAAGTGAGTTAGTTAGATTAGATTTTCTCTTTCTTTTTGAGAGTCCAAGTTAAGGAATTCCTAGTAAAAATTCATAAGGATGCATATGATTTTTGGTAACGAAAAAGACTATACAAACATTCAATTTTGATCCTTACCTAAAATAAATAACAATTAACTTTATTAAGACTAAGTTTAAGAATGAATAAAAATGATAATCCTAAAACTTATAGACTACTTAGTCTCTTCAAATATAATTCGAATATTCTCCTTTTTATGGATTTTGTGGGTGTAATCCGCTGAAAACCCTCACGAGACAACACTCGTCCTCTAGGGTAACCTAGGGGTTTAACGGCTTGTTGAACATGCTAAGTGCAACCGTGATTCCTACGAAAGTGAGTTAGTTAGATTAGATTTTCTCTTTCTTTTTGATTTTTACTCGAGGACGAGCAAAAAGATAAGTGTGGGGGTGTGATTGGTAGTGAAAAATGCATAATTGTCATCATATTTACTATCACATTTTCACATTTATTCATATAATGATGCTCATTTATTAATATTTTGTTATTTAATGTGTGCAGGCCTTGAGTGTTGAATTAAATAAAGAATTAAAGCTTAATGAAGCCCAAAAGCCCAGATCCAAGCCCAAGTCCAAGCCCAAGTGCAAAAGTGCAATTACAAGAAGTCAAAGTGCAAATACAAGATGTAAATATTGCAAATACTACAAAGAGGGAAAGGATAGAATTCTATCCAATCCTAAATACCTGGTGGATGAGGATAAATACATGTGCAGGGATGAGATTTATTTTTTGAAGGGATTTGGATTAGAGTAACTTAATTTCTAAGTTATCTCGAAAATCCAAACTGAAGAGCCAGGATTCATCTTCCAGAAAGAAACGACCAGATGGACGGACCAGGAGAAGCCACGCGCCAAAGCGCGTGGCCAACAGATGACATAGAGCCGCGGAAACGCTTTCGTGTACGATCTTATCCGGGACTCTATCACCTTCTGCACCTATAAATATCCCTGCAGGCGCAGCAGAGAGGGCATCCAGAGACGATTAGGGTTTTCTTTTAGCCATTTTTCTTTAAATTTCAGCACGTTGTAATTTTTGTTTCAAGCACATTGTGGAAGAAGGAGCTTGTATTTGGAGGCTATTATCAAATAAAGGTTACCTACTTTCTCATTTCGTTTATTGTCTTTCTATTTGTTTTTATTCTCTGTGATCTATCTCTGGTTTTCTTTTTCTTTACTTTTTGCAATCTTTCTTATTAAACAACAAAAAAATAAATAAATAAATTGAAAAGATAAAAAAAAATGATGAACTAATTTCCTCTAGTGGTTTGCTGAAATTCTTAAAGCAACCCTAGAGCAGTTAAGCATTGATCGGATTGATGACCACTTCTTGAAACCCTAAGTTTAATGATTATTTTTCTTGAAGATTAAACAGATAACTAGACTTCTTAATCTAGGTTGCATATTTAAAAGACTCTTCATGACTTCATACTTAAGAACTAGGACAGCCTAAATTTAAGATTAATCTTCTCTTAAGCTGTACTTAGATGTTAGGATGAAACATTGTTTAGTTTTTAATAATGTAACTTAGTTAGAATCTTGTATCGTCTTTTCTTGCTTGAATTGTTCTTAATAACCTAGGGTGAATTACATACATCTTAATATGATGATCAATCTCCTTAACTTGCAATAGGGTTGTGGTAGAAGATCAGTAAAACCACATCTTTCATATCATATATATATCTCAAATCTAATCTCTTCTCTCATATTTTGAAGATACAGAGGAATCGGTCGAAAAGCTTGCATCGCATCCTTCCCTGAGGATCACGACCCGCTTGAGCCCTTGCTACAGTGGATAGCATTGAGACTAAGAATTTTACAACTCATTCTTATTTACAAATTCTTAAAATCTCAATCACCCCCAATCTTATAACCATAATTTCCAGAATAATTTCAACTCTTCACAGAGTCAGTGGAGATTCACCTCCCCCGAGTCCAATTTTCAACCAACTTGCCCTCCTTATCCACCTTGTCCACAATATTTCCAAGATTTATACTCAGTTCCACCAGTCCAAAATAGAAAACCATCAATTTTGGAAATGAGTATGCGTGAGTCCAAACAAAAATCAGAAAATCTGATGGACTCACAATTTCACCACCAATTCCAAAACAAGACTTCATCTTTTCAACAAAATGATGAACCAATCAACTATGAAAAGATGCTTGAAGACATGACTCAGGCTCAAAACGCTCGTAATCATGATATAGATATGATGGTCCAAACTCTACGTTCTTACCGTTTGGCCAGTTCTGATGTCGCTAACCATTCTTTTAGAGCCGAAGAGTCATGTTGTTTTGAAAAACAAGGTTCCATTTCAGAACAATCATTTGAACTTGCCCAAACTCCAAATTTTGAAAATGACATTGATAGTTTGGCAAGTTATCCCTTTCCTGAAATTGAACTTGAGAATAAATATGATCATGAACCTCAACTTAGTGATTCAATTCTACTTCCTGGTTCAATTATGACTCCGGTGTCTTCACCTGATTTCAATCTTTTTCCCAAGTCAACATTGGATCATGTGCCAATTCATAATGAAATTGAATCGCCCATCTTTGATGATCATTTTATTGAACTTGACCAATTTCATAATTTTGAAAGTCCCATTGACAAATTGGCAAGTTCTCATTTTTATGAAATTGAACTCAATGAGAAATGTGACCTAGATTCTCAAATTTGTGATCCAGTTCAAATTCCCGAATCAATATTGACTCCTATTTTGTTACCCGATTTGAGTAATATTTTAGAGTCAGTTTTTGATTCCCACACCTGTCACTCTTGAACTTGAAGCACTAATATTAAGTCACATTTCATTGTGGGAAACTGAATGTGGACTTGAGTTTCAACTTCTTGGTTTGGACCCACTTCCTGAGCCAATCTCAACTCCTGAACCTTTACTTGACTTAAGTCACTTTCCTAAGTCGGTATTAGTTCTAGTACTTTCTGAGTCCAAGTCAATCATTCTATCTTTTCACACTCCATTTTAGGACAAGGCGATTGACAAAATTGACTCTGAAATTAATTATAGAATTTGGAAATTAGATGGGGTTAAATTTTTAATAAAAAACTTTTATGTATATATCATTTTAGTGGGTTATATTAGAGAAATTTTTGGTGGGTTCCTCCGAACTCCACGAAAAATAGATTGGGCCGCATTTCGTGGACCAATCAGACCACCACTGGAACCACCACCTTAAGAAAATATTTCCTTCCCTTTCTTTTTTTTAATGCATCTATGCATTAATTCATACATTGAGAACAATGCATGAGATAGGTGTGGGGGAGGGTTCTAACATAACTTAGGTTTTTTTTTTATTAAAAAAATTTAACATTTTCTTTACTTTTAAAAACTTTTTGAAAATAGAAACAATATTTTGACATATTTTTTGTAAGAAATTAAGTCAACTTTAAGGAATAGGAAAATCAAAATTAGTATTTCTTAAACTTGGTCAAAATAAGATTATTTGTTTGATTTTTAGAGTTAGGAAGATAATTTGTCAAAGTAATTTAGTCTTGATCTTTACCTTAATGAAATATGCACACTTCATACACTTACACACTTAGGGTTCAAAAAATGAAGATTCTTATGCCTTATAAAAAAAGAGAGAAAAAATATATCTATAAAAGATGAACAAATCTAATTATTGATTAGCTAGGTGCTTTGGCCTAAGTAAGCCGTGGTATTTATGCGAAAGATGATTAGATAAGTTTGAGAAAAATGTATATATATAAAAAATCCTCTGATTAAGCTGGGCATTTGTGCCTAATAAAGCATAAGTATTCACACCTAAAAGGGGTTCATATAATAAGATCCTTAGTTTTGTGGCCTTGTTTGCTCGAGTCTTAAGTCTTTGGGGTGTTTTCTCACCCCGTGCCCTAAGACCGTTTGGTTTGAGAGTCATCGATTAAAGGCTCGTTACATGGGCAGATTAGAAAGCCTAATAGAACTAAGGAATGATACCACAAAAATATATATATATATATATAAATAAATGAATAAGGCATAAGAGTTAGGTTAAAGAACCCTTAGTCAAAATTTTCACGGTCACAAGGTGCATATGGCTTAGGGTAAAGTAATAGACTAGATGAGAAGTATAATTTGACTCCTTACTTTGATTGATAACAAATTTTTGAATAGAGACTAAGTTTAGGAATGAAAAATTCAGTTTTCCTATAACTTATAGATTACTTAAATCTTACAATTATATTTCAAATATTTTTCTCTTTCAAAATGCTTTTTGAAAATACTAACTCTTTGTTTCTCTTTCTTTACAGATTTTGTGGGTGTAATCTACTAAAAACCCTCACGAGACAAAACTCGTCCTCTAGGGGAAACCTAGAGGTTTAACGGCTTGTTGCACAAGCTCAGTGCAATCGCATGACCTGCGAAAGTGGTCTAATAATCTTTGGTTTAGTTTTGTTACTTTGCTCGAGGACGAGCAAAAGATAGGTGTGGGGGAGTGATTGCACACATTTATTGCATTATTCTTTATTACATTCCACATTTATCATGTAATAAATCTGCTAAATTTCTTGTCTTAAATGTCTATTTTGCAGAAGATAATCATGGGGAGAAAGAGGATAAAATCAAATAAATATCAGTTAAATTCAGATTTAACTAGATTTATTTGGTTAGAGGAGGATGATCCCAAATTCAGTTGGTTAAATTTAGTTTTTCGTGAATTAGGTCGTTAAAGTTAAAGATCAACCGAGGATAACATCAAATACAGAGTCCAAATCCAAAGGAATAAATGGATGAGAGAAGATCAATGGATGAGATGAAGGAATTCAAACTCAGATTCTGACTGGATACATTTTAGTATTTGAATCATAACTTTCGCTACCAGAACACAAATCTGATGATTCAAGATGATCCAGAAAGAGGACTTAAAGGGATACAACTATTAAGTTGATCATTATTTCTAGTTCTGTCATTTGGTAAGTGATATTTAACAATCAATACGCCACTAAACTGCAGATCAGAACTGAATATCCACATCAAATCAAGTTTGGAGATAAGGGGAGTTCAAAAATTGCCAGCTTTACTTATCTTCATACTCCTCTACCCTCTGCATTTCTCCTATAAATACCTGCACTCAAAGGCAAAAGGGACGACAAAGCAGAGAATAGAACTTAGGCTAATTTGTAGTTTGTAACTTAGGTTTTTATTTTCTTTCATGTAATTTTTGTTTTATTTATGTAACTGAGAGGAGAGGATACTTTCATGGAGGAATGAGAGCAAGCTTGTACTGAAGGTGACACCAGTGTAAGTGATCTTTTCTTCCATTGTTATTTGAATCGAATCGAGGTTTTCTTTTCTTTTCTACTCTTGTTTTTGTTCGCTTTCCTCTTTTGTGTTTGTGGATCCAAATGAAGTCGATAATCTCGAAGTTGCCTTCTCCTTGTAAGTGCCGTTGATGGCTTATGGTGATGGACATCCATTTCTATGGTAGTATAGCTCGCCCCTTCATTTCATAGTGTAAATCGGAATGGGGAAGATCTCATCTGCCATGCTTCGCTCGCCTTCAAAGAAAGGTACATCGTCGATACGGGTGAAAGGTAAACAAGCGCCGAAGAGGTAAGTATGTTTTTTAGGTTTTAGTTTTTCTTACTTTTCTTGTAACTTTTAGTGTAGATCACCAACACCATAATCACCCAAATCTCTTTCACTCTTTCATTTTCTTTGTACATATCACTTCTATTTTCTCCATCTCCTTATTCTACCACTTTCTTCCTAATTTAACATTAATTCTTTTTCACTTTTCTTTTTAAGAACTAAAGAAGAACTTTAACCATACTTTGTATCTTAAAAGAAGACTTACTAAAAAAAAGCTTCCATCGCAAGTCCCTCCTTGTGGATCACGACCCGCATAGCCAACTTGCTATCACGGTAGAATTGAGCACTTGCACATCTCTATTTTAAAGTTCTAAAATTCTGTATTTGTGTGCAGGTTCAACCTCAATCAGTATATATCTATGTTCATTCTATAATGTCAATGTAGAATTTCAGTTTTGTTATCAATTATGTCAGCGAACACCAATTGTCACATCTAATAGATACATCCTATACTACGCTTACTACACGTATCAATTATGGTCTTAAGTTATTGAAACAAATTGGTTGGAGACATTGTCCATGTTTTAGGTGGGTTCCGTACATACCCAGAACCACGGCCCAATCACTTAACGCTGAACCAGGTCCTGCCGCTAGTTAGTCAATAACAATAACAATATGAACAATACGGGATGTCAGTCATCCCCCGAAACCCTGCAGTGTAACCGTATCTCGACTATGCAACCTGTAACTTAGGTACACTCAAAATACAGACGTTGTCTCATCCATCAATTTTTCCAATCCCAGTGTAAGTTTTTCATTTATATTTTTATTTAATTCAGTTTAAATAAACAATATCATGTTACTAGAATACTGGGACGATTCGGTGGCAGTAACAGTAATCGTATATACAGTGAACAGTAGTCAGGACAGTAAACAGTATCAGCAACCATGTATACGATGAACAATAGGACTGTACATGGTGTTACGGTCAAACAATCCTTTCCCAGTAACTTTCAGCAACATGAATAATACAATAATAAGTCCAGATACTGCTCAATAGACAAACAATTTTAACTGCAGCTTTCAATAATCTCGTCCATCTGTACTAAGATACAATAGTAACTGATCTATCAAACATAGTCCCAATACAACCATCATGAACATCAAGTATCAATCCATGTCAAAGTATCTGATATGATAAACCATCACCTCAATAAATCAATAACCAGCTATCTCATTCCTATCGGTTTACTCTAATCCTTTATATTATCAGTATATCTATCTTCTAGTCACTAGTATATCAGAATCTCGCATAAACAGTCAGCTATATCTAGACATATCCTCACCATCGAATAACAGTAAGATCATCGATTAAGATCATCACACGTTCTCACCTCTATTCAAGGTCAATCACAATATTCAACATAAATAATATATATCTCAGGTTAACTCCAAATCTAACTAAGTCCATACATAGTTTCAAGCATCAAGGTAGATTCAGTCTTTTATTAAAATATCATCATATTCTATCAGTCCTCAGTATTTAAAAAGATTCCTATCTAAATAATCGCCAAACAATTGCCTCATAATACTTTACATAAAATTATCACTCATCCACAAACATGAACTAGGCTAATCACTAGGTCCAGTCAAGTCACAGTCAAAGATATACCATAAATAATCCTGAATCTGAAATGGTAAAAAATCTATAATGACATGACAAGAATATCTTAGTAACGGGTTATTGAATCCACTTTATATCCATATGCTCTATTAATTCATATTAATCAAATCTACCCTCCTTCTTAACTCTAAGCCAATCTCCACTCCAATAAGAGTTCAATAATAAATTCAAGTATTAACAGATCTAATAAATCAAATAATGTTACCCATCGATAAAGTGAGTCACCACATCTCAGTGATAAGATAACTCTGCATATATATATATATATATATATATATATATATATATATATATATATATATATATATATTATATATATATATATATATATATATATATATATATATATATATATATATATCAATTTTATTCTCCATCCCTAGATCCAGTCTCACACTAATATAGTCCACTGATCCAATCTATCAATGAAGCAATCACATTAATTATTCCTCAACTTTACAATTAAATTCTTATCTGGTTATTACTAATAAGGAGGATCAAGACTAATATTCATATGCCTAGAATAATGAAACGAATTGACAATACTGTTGGTAACATAGTAACTATATATCAATAAAATAATATCAGAGCATCACAATGTAACAATAGTGACCGGCATGAACAGAATAATGCAGAATAATATATACATGTGCATGAAACATTAAGATAAAACATTGAAATTGAAATATACCAATAAACAAACACTCACATGAAATGATGCAGTTTTGAATCTAAATCGCCACCTGGTCTTTACTGCACGAGCCGGTTCGGATCTCCAGATATCTCATAGATCAGTCTCGCCAGTGTATCGGGTCATCGGCGAACACGAATTCAAGTCTCTTGCAACGGGTTCGGATCTCACCAAACGGGTCCGAACTCTGCAACACGCAACCCAACCCATGAACTCACAGGAACAAACACCTGTATACATACAAATACATATATATCCATATACATAATATACACATACATACATATTATATCACATACCCAAACACACATTAACAGGACACACATACACTCACACATGCACACAACAGCACGCTCACTAACTCATGCACACACTAACACATACATAATCAGACAAATAATTAAACACATGCACATATATTAATACATTCATTACTTTATACACTATGCATTAATTTACACTTAGAAATATAAAAAGAAGAGAAAAAGAGAGTTACGAAGGAGAGGAACTCACAGCTGGCCATGGAGAGTTCGACAGCGGAGGAGGCGGAGGCCGCGGAGGATGTCGGGGTGTCGCGAGCTGCCGCCGGGGTCTCGCTGGAGAAGAAAGAGGAGATCGCATGGTGGGTTGGGGCTGCCAGTAAAGGAAGGAGGAAATTAGGTTAGAGTTTTAGTTTAGGATTAGATGTTTATATAGGAGATGTTAATTGATTATAATTATATAGTTAGGATTAGGATAATTTAAGATTAGATGATTAGGATTAAGAGATAATGAGATATTAGGTTAGTTAAAAATTTTATTTAAAGATAACTATAAGATTTAGTAGTTAGGATTACAAGGATTGGGTTGGTTAAGATTTGTATTTGATGGATAGGATTAGATAGGATTAAATATAGGGAGAGAGATATAAGGTTAGTGATTAGGTAGTTAAGATATAGGATTACATAGTTAGGATTTAGGATTTAGTTGATAGGATAAGGATTAAAATAGATTTAAGATTAGTTAGGATTTTATTTTGAAATAGAATCAGTTGAGATTATGATTTTGAAAATTGGAGTTGAATTTGGGGTAAGTTAGGATTATATATGATTTTTGTTAGGATTTGGATTTGAGGTAAGATTAAATTAGATATTGGATAATAGGTTTTGGTTTAGTTTTGGCTTAAATAAAAAAAATAGAAGAAATGGAAATGAGTTCAAGCTTGGGTCAAGAAAAAATAAAAGAAAGATATGAAACAGATATGGGCTAATGGTAAAAGGTAAAGCATATGTAATTGGGTACTTGAGTTTGAATTGAGCTTAGGATAAAGAATAAGAAAATGAAAGAAAAAGGAAGAGAAAATAGGGGGTAAGAAGTGAGTGAAATACACCTAGAGGGGGGGTGAATAGGTGTAATTGCTAATCTAATGATCTTTTTAAACTTATGAAATGAGTGATGCAACAATCTCTCAAAAACACGACTAAGAGCCGAATACCCCTTGCGAGGTTCTGAACTCCTTCCTCCCAATTCCCCGTAAATGGGTTAGAGGTGCGCAATGCAACCGTGTTGTATTGAGGTGTGATTGATCAATTCCAAGTATGATGATGAAAATGAAAAGCTCACAATGTAACACAACAAGTATATCAACAAGATTCCACAAGTAAAATAACAAGTAAAGTAAACAAATAAGGATTGCACAAATAAAGGTTAGTTCTCAAGCAATAAATTGGAAATGATATAAAGCAAGAAAGTAAGCAAGAAGAACGC
The DNA here is from genome assembly GCA_038442645.1 of Agave tequilana. Classification (NCBI taxonomy): domain Eukaryota; kingdom Viridiplantae; phylum Streptophyta; class Magnoliopsida; order Asparagales; family Asparagaceae; genus Agave; species Agave tequilana. Next base: position 290,937 of record JAVJIF010029806.1, read on the forward strand.
CAAGGCAATCGCAAACAAGATGATTTGTTTCGAGGTTCGAGCCCGTTGCTCTAGTCCCCCCTTCACCTCCGTGAAGGGTTTCCACTATCCCCTTAGGATCCCGTACAAGTTAGGCCTTCAAAGACCTCAAGCCCGTAGCTTCACCTTACAAAGAAACTCCACCAAGGAGCTTGTCTCCACAAGAACAAGAATTACAAATAGTGATCTTTAACTAGACCACAACACTCTTTTACAAACACTCTCACTCTTTTACACCTTCACCTATAGAAAGAATATGAAATTTTTGGCTCTATGAAGTGTGGTGAGAAAAGCTTCAGTTGTAGAGTGATATTAGAGATCAAACAACAACTGAAAACCAATTTTGAAAGAATGGAAATGAAGCTTTAAACTATTTTTCTCTTTCTCTTGAAAACTATGAAAACTTGTATTTTTCTTGGTAAATAACTAAGGCCTATTCCCCACTATTTATAGGGAGAGAATAGGTTAAAACTCTGATTTTTCCAGCTAATTTGATCAGAAAAAGAGTCCCAACAACTCCTAAAAACTCTGTTAAAGAGAAAACTAAAACAGATTTTCAGAAATTCCAAAAGAAGAAAGAGCCGTTATGGCTGATGCAGGCCTACCGGTCGACTGCCGGTCGACCGGGACCCTGCTGGCAAAAGAGCCGTTGGAGCTTCGGTCGACTGCCAGTCGACCGATCCAACAAAGGAAACACAGTTTCCTTCTATCGGTCGACCGACCCGGTCGACCGAAAAGATACAGAGAGCAAACGTCTCTTTTCGGTCGACCGGTCAGTTGGTCCGGTCGACCGACAGACATGCACAACCTGTGCATGTCCGGACACAGCAGCCGGTCGACTGCCGGTCGACCGGTCTGCCTGAAACAGGATTTTTTCTGGGCAGTTTTTTGAGATAGAAAATTTTGTAAAAATTCTTTAAAAAATCTGAAGCTAAGTGTTATGCAAAAAAAATAGTTTATATCATGTTTTAAACAAGTTTTTGAAGATATAAAGCTTTGAGTCCATGTATGTATAAACTAAGGCATAAACTTAGAAATAAACATTTTCAAAAACAAAGGAAACATACAAAACAAGTGTGTGTGCAAATCCTAGAGCCAAATTTCACATATTCTATCTTTAACAAAACTACACTTACAAACTTCTAGGTCTTCAAGACTTCAACAAGGGCAATCTTCACTTGATCTTCAATATTGCACTTTGAGCCCAAATTGACTTGTCTTGAGTCCAATGTACCTTCCTTTAGGGAAGAATTCATCTCTTTAATGTAAAAACCTGAAACACACTTAAACAACAATTTATATTAGTACAAATAACTAATATGTTTTGTAATCATCAAAATACACTAAACATGGGTTGATTGTAACCTTGGGCCAACAATCTCCCCCTTTTTGATGATGACAAAACATATGAGTTATTAAACAATAAAAGAGGAAAGAGCTTGGAAAGCTCCCCCTTAAACAATGCTATGTATTTAACATGAATATGAACAACTATGTAAGCATACATAAAGCATTGAAAAATATCATCACCAAAAAATAAACTATCATAAGGAATAACAAAATTTAAAACAAACCATATATTTTTTCTCCATATATTTTTCCAAACTTATATATATTTATATTTCTCCCCCTTTTTGTCATACATCAAAAAGGGTTAAAAAAAATTTAAGACAAAACAAACCAAAACAAAAAAACTAAGATATTTTAAGTATCAATCTTACATACATTCAATTCACCACAAATAAATGAAAATCTTGCATAATCTAAAGGTTTTGTGAAAATATCTGCAAGTTGAAAATCTGTGGAAACAAAATCAATATCTATGTCACCTTTTTCAAAGTGATCTCTAAGAAAATGATATCTAATGTCTATATGTTTGGTTTTACTATGTTGATTAGCATTTTTGGTCATGTGAATAGCACTAGTATTATCACAATAAATCTTAACATGATCAAAATGTAAATCAAAATCGAGAAGAGTATGTTTCATCCAGAGTACTTGTGCACAACAAGCTCCGGCTGCTACATACTCCGCCTCGGCGGTTGAAAGGGCTACACTATTTTGCTTCTTGGAAGACCAAGACACAAGACAATTGCCCAAGAATTGGCAAGTGCCACTTGTGCTCTTCCTATCTACCCTACAACCGGCATAGTCGGCATCCGAATAACTAGTCATGGTAAATTGGTTAGTTTTCGGATACCACAAACCTAAATCAATTGTGCCCTTAAGATACCTAATTATGCGTTTTACCGCTATTAAGTGTGATTCCTTAGGACATGATTGAAAACGTGCACATAAACATACGGAAAACATTATATCCGGCCTACTAGCCGTAAGATAGAGTAAACTACCAATCATGCTACGAAATAATTTGATGTCTACTTCCTTACCTTGTTCGTCCTTGTCAAGTTTCGTAGTGGTTGCCATGGGAGTCTTTGCTACTTTGGATCCTTCAAGCCCGAACCTCTTGATGAGTTCTTTGGTGTACTTGGCTTGGTTGATGAATGTCCCATCACTACGTTGCTTGATTTGAAGTCCAAGGAAGAAGTTGAGCTCTCCCATCATAGACATCTCGAATTCCTTTTTCATGCATGACTCAAAATTCTTGCAAAGTGAAACATTAGTAGATCCAAAAATAATGTCATCAACATAAATTTGAACTATGAGGATATCTAGATCTATATGTTTGGTAAATAATGTTTTATCAACTTTTCCTTTCTTAAAATCATTTGAAATCAAAAATGAAGACAATCTTTCATACCAGCCCTAGGAGCTTGTTTTAAACCATATAGTGCTTTATCTAATTTATAAACATAATTAGGGTGTGTAGGATCAACAAACCCGGGGGGTTGTTCAACATACACCTCCTCATCAATATAACCATTAAGAAAAAGCACTCTTTACATCCATTTGAAATAACTTAAAATCTTTAAATGAGGCATATGCTAAGGTCATCCGTATGGCTTCGAGCCGTGCTACGGGTGCAAAGGTTTCTTCAAAATCGATTCCCTCGATTTGAGTGTAACCTTGGGCAACTAACCTAGCCTTGTTTCTAACTACATTACCCGATTCATCCAACTTGTTCTTAAGATCCATTTAGTACCAATAGTTGGTCTATCTTGGGCCTAGGAACAAGATGCCATACTTGGTTGCGCTCAAATTGATTGAGCTCCTCTTGCATAGCAAGCAACCAATATGAATCGGCCTCGGCCTCGAGGACATTTTTAGGTTCTATGTGTGAAATAAAAGCAAAATTACCACAAAAATCTTGAATCTTAGAGCGAGTGGTTACCCCTTTTGATACTTCACCTATGACGAGGTCCTTGGGATGATGAGGATTGAATCTCCAATCCTTTGGTAGTGGTTGAGAGGGCTCCTCTTCATTTGCTTGATGTTTATTTCCTTGAGCCTCTTCCACTTTGGCTTCACTTCCATCACCATCCTTTGGCTTGTCTCCCATGGTAGAAGCATCCTCCAAGGTCACTTTCTCCAAACCTTCATCTAAAGCATCAATTTCTACACAATTCTTAACAAACTTGTTAGATTCCTCAAATTTAACATGAATAGATTCCTCAATAGTCAAAGTTGACCTATTGAAGACTCTATAAGCCTTACTAGTATTTGAGTAACCTACAAAAATAGCCTCATATGATCTAGCATCAATTTTCCCAAATTAATATTTGTATTTAAAACAAAACATTTGCAACCAAACACTTTGAAATAAGAAACATTGGGTTTTCTAGAAAAATACATCTCATAAGAAGTCTTAGTAGTATTTTTACATAGGAAAACACGATTTGCAATGTAACATGAAGTATGAACGGCCTCGGCCCACAAATAATGTGGTAGACCATATTCATTTAACATTGTCCTAGCCATCTCTTGTAAAGTACGATTTTTCCGCTCAACTACTCCATTTTGTTGTGGAGTTCTAGGACAAGAAAGTTCATGTTTTATTCCATGTTCCTCACAAAAAGTGGTAAAGGGAAGGTTAATGAACTCACCTCCTCTATCACTTCTTATTTTAATTATTGAGGAGTCATTTTCCTTTTCAACTCTTTTCTTAAAGGCTTGAAAATGTGAAAAGGTTTGACTTTTATGTTCAAGAAATAAACCCAAGTAAAACGCGAAAAATCATCTACTAAAACATAAGCAAATCTACTCCCACTTAAACTTTTGGTTTGAGTTGGGCCAAATAAATCCATGTGGATTAGCTCCAATGGACGTGATGACATGATATCCTTAATTGATTTGAATGAGGACTTAGTTTGTTTCCCAAATTGACATGCGTCACAAACTCGGTCCTTTTCAAAGTTCAATGAAGGAATACCCTTCACCATTTCCTTAGAGTTAAGCCTAGAAATATGGTCAAATGAAACGTGGCCTAATCTCCTATGCCATAACCAGAGTCGTCATCGAGGGCTTTTAAACATGTTATATTACAAGACATATTTAGCATATCAATCATATAAACATTGCTTTCACGAAAACCGGAAAATACACAAACATTGGAAGTTCTATCAATTACTTTACAAGCAACATTGTCAAAAACTACATCAAAACCTTTATCACAAAGTTGACTAACACTCAAGAGATTATGCTTGAGGCCATCAACTAAAACCACATTTTCAATTAAAGGAGAGGTGCCAAGTTTTACATTACCAATACCAATGATTTTACCCTTGGCGTCATCTCCGAAGGTGACGGTGCCACCTTCATGATATCTTGATAGGGTTGCAAAGTTGTTGATGTCCCAAGTCATGTGCCTTGAGCAACCGCTATCAAGATACCATAAACCTCTACGTCTTTGAGCTTTGGAAAGTACCTACATCATTTAAAACAATAGTTGACTTTGGTACCCAAACTTTCTTGGGTCCTTGAAAGTTAGTGTTACGAACCCAAACATTATGATGTGATGCACTTAGTCTATCATAACAAAAATTAGCTAAGTGTCCTTTCCGTCCACAATGTGAACATGAGTACACTTTTCTATACATGAATGCATGGTGTGAATGTGAAGTGTGGGCATGCTTTGGGGGTTTACCATGATGCATAGGTTGTGTAGCATGTACATGAGCATGAGCATGAGCATGATGAATATTTTTCTTAGGAGCTTGTTTCTTAGGAAACATATTCTCCATCTTCTTCTTATCAAACTCACTACACTTTTTCAAAACAACATCTAATGAGTCTAATCTTTCCTTAAGCATGGCAATCTCATTAGAATCTACAAATGGGGTCTTTCCTTTACAAGCAATCTTATATTTTTCAAAATCATTTTTAGTGGAAACTAAAGAAGAATGCAAGTCATTATTTTCTTTAGAAAGATTTAACACTTGAATATTCAAAGATTCATTATCCTTTTTCATTTTCAAGTACTTTTTCTTCATGAAGTCATAATTTTGAGAAAGTTCTATAAATGCTTCTCCTAGCTCATCCATGGATAAATCATCATCAAGAAGAGTTGAGGGGGTTACCTTGCTTGTGCTCTCATTTACCATGAAGCACATGTTGGCGGTGTCGATCTCCTCCTCGGATTCACTTTCATCATCCCATGTTGCTTTCATGGCCTTCTTCTTGTATGGCTTCTTGGATGAAGATGGCTTCACTTGGTCCGGACACTCCGCTACAATGTGTCCCGGCTTTTGGCAATTAAAGCAAATGATCTTCCTTTCTTCCTTGCCTCCTTGCCATCTCCTCCTTCCTTGGAACTTTGCCTTGTTGTACATCCTCCGGACATTTTTGACTAGAAGTGAGAGCTCCTCGTCATCTTCTTCTTCGTCATCTTCGTCGGAGTAGGTAGCATGACTTTTGAAGGCAATGGTCTTCTTTTTGGAGGGTGCCATGTCCTCCCTTGCCTTCCTCTCCATCTCATGGGTTTTTAAATTCCCAATGAGTCCGATGAGCTCAATCTCATCTTTATCATTGAGTTCCTTCAATGTTGTAGCTTTCACTTCCCATGATGGAGGAAGAGCCCGGATGATCTTTCTCACCCTTTGGTCGTTGTTGATCTCTTCACCTAGAGAAGAAAGCCCATTAGTAATCTTAGTAAATTTAGTAACCATATCATCTATGGTTTCATGTTCTTGCATGCTAAAATTTTCATATTGGGACCGAAGAAGGTCTATCTTGGCCCTCTTCACTTGTGATGTCCCCTCATGTGTTACTAGCAAATGGGTCCAAATCTCATAGGCGGATTTGCAATGGATGACTCTAGCTATGTCATCATCATTGAGGGCTTGTAGGAGTGCATAATGAGCCCTAGCATTGGCATCAAACTCCTTGGTCTCAATTTCGGACCAAGTAGATTCATCACCATCGGGGGCACTAAATTGTTTAGTCACGGCCTTTGCAACTCGGCTACCTAGAGATTGCAAGAAAACGGTCATCTTAACCTTCCATATGGGAAAGTTAAGTCCATCAAACTTAGGGGGTGTCTTAATACCATCGGCCATGTTTACTATGTGGAAATGAATGAAATGATTAGCAATATGAGGACCTCTCTAAGGTTGTTAAGCCAAATCCTAGAGTCCAAGCTCTGATACCAATTGAAATACACCTAGAGGGGGGGTGAATAGGTGTAATTGCTAATCTAATGATCTTTTTAAACTTATGAAATGAGTGATGCAACAATCTCTCAAAAACACGACTAAGAGCCGAATACCCCTTGCGAGGTTCTGAACTCCTTCCTCCCAATTCCCCGTAAATGGGTTAGAGGTGCGCAATGCAACCGTGTTGTATTGAGGTGTGATTGATCAATTCCAAGTATGATGATGAAAATGAAAAGCTCACAATGTAACACAACAAGTATATCAACAAGATTCCACAAGTAAAATAACAAGTAAAGTAAACAAATAAGGATTGCACAAATAAAGGTTAGTTCTCAAGCAATAAATTGGAAATGATATAAAGCAAGAAAGTAAACAAGAAGAACGCCAAGGCAATCGCAAACAAGATGATTTGTTTCGAGGTTCGAGCCCGTTGCTCTAGTCCCCGCCTTCACCTCCGTGAAGGGTTTCCACTATCCCCTTAGGATCCCGTACAAGTTAGGCCTTCAAAGACCTCAAGCCCGTAGCTTCACCTTACAAAGAAACTCCACCAAGGAGCTTGTCTTCACAAGAACAAGAATTACAAATAGTGATCTTTAACTAGACCACAACACTCTTTTACAAATACTCTCACTCTTTTACACCTTCACCTATAGAAAGAATATGAAATTTTTGGCTCTATGAAGTGTGGTGAGAAAAGCTTCAGTTGTAGAGTGATATTAGAGATCAAACAACAACTGAAAAACCAATTTTGAAAGAATGAAAATGAAGGCTTTAAACTATTTTTCTCTTTCTCTTGAAAACTATGAAAACTTGTATTTTTCTTCGTAAATAACTAAGGCCTATTCCCCACTATTTATAGGGAGAGAATAGGTTAAAACTCTGATTTTTTCCAGCTAATTTGATCAGAAAAGAGTCCCAACAACTCCTAAAAACTCTGTTAAAGAGAAAACTAAAAACAGATTTTCAGAAATTCCAAAAGAAGAAAGAGCCGTTATGGCTGATGCAGGCCTACCGGTCGACTGCCGGTCGACCGGGACCCTGCTGGCAAAAGAGCCGTTGGAGCTTCGGTCGACTGCCAGTCGACCGATCCAACAAAGGAAACACAGTTTCCTTCTATCGGTCGACCGACCCGGTCGACCGAAAAGATACAGAGAGCAAACGTCTCTTTTCGGTCGACCGGTCAGTTGGTCCGGTCGACCGACAGACATGCACAACCTGTGCATGTCCGGACACAGCAGCCGGTCGACTGCCGGTCGACCGGTCTGCCTGAAACAGGATTTTTTCTGGGCAGTTTTTTTGAGATAGAAAATTTTGTAAAAATTCTTTAAAAAATCTGAAGCTAAGTGTTATGCAAAAAAAATAGTTTATATCATGTTTTAAACAAGTTTTTGAAGATATAAAGCTTTGAGTCCATGTATGTATAAACTAAGGCATAAACTTAGAAATAAACATTTTCAAAAACAAAGGAAACATACAAAACAAGTGTGTGTGCAAATCCTAGAGCCAAATTTCACATATTCTATCTTTAACAAACTACACTTACAAACTTCTAGGTCTTCAAGACTTCAACAAGGGCAATCTTCACTTGATCTTCAATATTGCACTTTGAGCCCAAATTGACTTGTCTTGAGTCCAATGTACCTTCCTTTAGGGAAGAATTCATCTCTTTAATGTAAAAACTTGAAACACACTTAAACAACAATTTATATTAGTACAAATAACTAATATGTTTTGTAATCATCAAAATACACTAAACATGGGTTGATTGTAACCTTGGGCCAACAGTGAGCTTGTCTAAGAATAATACGCAAAATAAATATCAATAATATTAATAATAAGAATAATAACAATAATACACAAAGATATTTAACAATAACAATAATAATAATTACAAATAATAAGAACCATAATAATAATACATAACAACAATAATATTAACACAAAATATATGTAATAAAAAAATACTATTATTCATTATTAAATCTTTTATTTCAAAAATAGAGGTATTACAAGCAAACAACGCGGATCTCGCATTTGCGCCAAAACGCGAGATCCGCGTTCAGCCTGAGGCTGCACCAAAATGTGACATCTGCGTTTCACTTCTAAAATATGAGAGTCGCGTTCAGCAGATGACTGTGTCAAAATGCGACTTTCGTGTTTCTCTTTGAAGCGCGAGATTCGCGTTCAGCCAGAGGCTACGCCAAAATGCGACCTCTACGTTTCACTTCTAAAATGTGAGAGTCGTGTTCAGCAGAAAACTGTGTCAAAATGTAACCTTCGCGTTTCTCTTCAGAAGCGCGAGACCCGGGTTCAGAAAGAAGCTGCGCCAGAATATGTCTTTCGCGTTTCACTTCAGAAACGCGAGGTTCGCCTACAGCCCCAAGATGCCAAGTTCAAATGTGCACTGGAAAGCCCTCATCCCATGGGTTCGAGGCTAGTTCTTCAGATACCCTTGCCACGGATCTGAGGGACTACTTGGCGAGGAAGAGGAGCATTCATCAAATCGCTCCCCAGTGCTATTGGGAGCAGCTCATCTCGGCGGTGCTATCTGATTGCCATTGCAACTTTCAAAGAACTAAGCCGTCAGTTTTTTAGCCAATTGTCAAAGGCTTCAAACTCAAACTCCACCAAGGGGTGACAATCTCGCAAGAAGAAGTTGTTCTCTGGCACTGAGTACCCGGAGGTAACTTCCAACATGGTGGGTCCAAGCACCATACCAAACAAGTCGAAATGAAAGCAACTTGCCTTTTAGTTCTGAGGAGTCAAATACTGAACGTTCCTCAGGTTTGAAAGAAATATTGATCGAGTCTGAAAGAATTAACCGACATACTCATATCCGAGCTGGAGCAGTTGTACCAATCGACTACAATTTGCTGGCTAGAGGGATTGAAACAGACGATGAGCACTCTGCCATAGTAGGATCCCATTCATATCTCTTACAGGGAGACAGAAGCCTTCACAAATAGGGCTGATATTCCAGAAGGGATAGCCAGAAAATTTGAGGAACGAGTTTGAGTACAACAGATACAGCACGAGATGCTTCAAGCCCAACAAGAGTCTATCAATGATCTCAAGAAGATGTAGCTCTTTTTCTTCAAAAGTCGAAGAAGAAGACGAAAAGTCCAAAGACTAAAGCCTCTTCCCGCAAAAGCAAGGGTAAAGAGAAGGAGGATGGAAAACTCTAACTCAAAACACTCTGATGTCAATGAGAACAATTTTGGATATGAAAATCATGGGTCTTCTTCTTCTGTAGATCAGAAAATTCAGAAGATAATCATGCCAAGAAGATGAATGAGCTTGAGAAACGCCCAGAGGTTATCTCAAATTGAAGAAATCTTCAAGAAGTGGGGGTGGTCAGACTATACCCGATCGAGTGAAATTCAGCTCCTTATCCTCCCAGGTTCAAGGCACCAAATCTGCACACTTTTGACAGTAAAGGTTCGCCGAACCAACATATATACTACTTCAAATCCCAAACAGGGAATATAGTATCAAACGATGCCATCATGACTCTTTTATTTATCGGCAACCCTCAAGGGGGTCCTACTGGCTCTATCAAGAAATGGGCAGATCTCGAGAAGCTCTTCCTGGCGCGATTCTTCAAAGATGATACCGAAGTATCCTTGCTAACTCTCCTAGCTACAAAGCAGTAGAAAAGAGAGTCAATCAAAGCGTTTGTGGAGAGATTTTAGAGTATGGCGCCCCGATGTCCAAGTGGCATAACATAGTCCACACTAGTAAAGACTTGCTGCCACAACCTACAAACCACACTCCTAACTCAAATAGGAGTAACTCAAAGTCGCACTTAGAAGCAACTAGTCTCACAAGGCGAATGAGCAGAAGACATAGCTGCAAGAGTAAGCCTGAAAGATTACAAGAGCATGTAGCATTGAATCTACTGGGCAACAAAGTGATCTGACTTTTATGCTTATCACGTCCAACAGTTACCTTTTAATAGTCTAAATCATTCCATCGGCATAATGTCAAAGACTTTTGTGTTTGTTATTCTCATGGAATAAAAACATCCTAAAAGTACATCTTGTACTACCCTAAACAAAAAAGCGCTATCCATGATCAAGTCCTCTGATCAAATAAGTACTCACAGGGAACGCCAATTTCCCTGTAAATTCTCCATGGAGTTTATACTTCTTTAATCCCCAGTAAGATTTTAGAAGTTATCTGTGGAATAACAATCCAACGCCTTCGACGGCTAAAGGATAGAGGAACATAATGGCTTTTAAGTCCAATACAGAATCCTCGACAACTCATCATGCTGAGGGGAATAACATGGCTTGCCTAACTCAAACGATAGTTGATAAAAATATACCAAATTCGTTAATAGCTGAGAGTTTGCTAAAAATCCTAAGGGATCTGATCCACCTTTCCCCACCAAAATCCTTTATCAATTCACTTCCATGGAATGGTAGGACCACAAAAAGTTATATTCGTTTCCTTAACGAAATGATTATAGATCGAATCTATCACATTAACATTATACCTGTGACAGTAAAATTCTCATATCTCCAATGGATCAAATCCCACTTGTCGTTCTCTACCATGGAATGATAAGTTCACTCAAAGTACTATTATGTTCAAAATCACACTTTTAACTGTAAACGAACCCTTGTCAAGTTAACATCACACCTCTGACAAGTCATTTTCTAATCCCTAGTGGAGTTTGTTAAGTTAACACTAAATTTCTGATGATAAAACTTCAATGGATCCCCAACGGGTCCAATATCTTCTTGTCATTCTCCTCAATAGAATAGCAGGTTCACTTAAATGGCTTAAATCGCAAAATTTTATTACTATTATGTTAAATATTACACCTCTATCAGTAAATCTTCATTCCCTAGGGAAATCAATGTTTGTCACATTAACAATTACCTCTGACAACTCAATCCCTAAATCCCCACCAAAATCCTCTCCCAATTCCCTTCAATGGATGGTAGATCCACAAAAAGCTGTACTCACTTCCTCAATGGAATGAATTACAGATTGAACATGTCATGTTAACATTATACCTCTGACAGTAAGACCTTGATGTATCCCCAGTGGGTAAAACTTTTACTTGTCAATTCTCTTCAATAGAATGACAAGTGCACAGAACTTGCTCAAATCACAAGACATATCCCGGTCAAGTTAACATCACACCTCCGATCAAATTTGCTCAAATTGCAAGATAAATTTCGGCCAAGTTAATATCACACCTCTGACCAAATTTACTCAAAATGCAAGACAAATCCCAATCAAGTTAACATCACACCTCTGATCAAATTTGCTCAAATCGTAAGACTAATCCCGGTCAAGTTAACATCTCACCTCTGACCAAACTTGCTTTACTTAAATTGCAAATTTATCTTACTGTTAAGTTAAACACTAGACCTATGCAAGTGATCTCCTCAATTTTCTCAGTGAAAATGAGACCTTTCAATGCTAAGTTAAATATCACACCTCTAATATTGATTTCATTGTTAAGTTAAACACTATACCTATGATAATGATCTTCTCTCGATTTTCCCAATGAAATCGAGACTTTCAAATGCTAAGTTAAACATCATACCTCTAGCATTCATTTCATTGTCAAGTTAACATCATACCTATGGCAATAATTTTCTCTCGATTTTCTCAACGAAACCGAGATTTTCAATGCTAAGTTAAACATCACACCTCTAGCATTTATTTCACTTCAAGTTAATACTATACCTATGACAATGATATTCTCAGTTTTCTCAATTAAAATAAGATCTTCTTGGTGCTAAGTTAATATCACACATCTAGCACAAATTCTTGTCCAGTTAACACCGCACCTCTGACAATTCAATTTGCTCAAATTACAAAACCAACCCGTCACGTTAGTATTATACCTCTGACAGTAAAAATCTTCATGGATCCTCAACAAATCCAGTCCCTCCTGTCATTCTCCCCAATAGAATGACAGATCCACTTAAATTGCGTAGATTATCAAATCAATCGTTGTTATATTAATATCACACCTCTAACAGGTCCACTAATTCCCAGCAGAGTTCTGGTTATGCTAACACTAAACCTCTGATGATAGACTTGGATATAATTCCTAGCGGATCAAAATCCACTTGTTATTCTCATCAATAGAATAGTAAGTCCACAAAACTTACTCAAATCCAAAGTCCATATCTCACTGTCAAGTTAACATCACATCTCTGACAGTAACCCTCTCAAATTCCCCCAGTGGAGTTATTTACTTTGCTAAGTTAAATCACATCTCTGGTAATTAAAACTCTTTACTTTACTTAGTTTACTTTTCTAGTGAAAAAGAAAACAGAAATGATTTTAGAAACTTTGAGCGTGATCATCGCGTCTCAAGCACAGAGCTACGTCTCAAACACCAAGCCAGAGCCGTGTCTCAACATCAAATGAAGGTTGTGTCTTTTGGATTCCACGACATCCGCGTCCAATGATAGGCGCATCCAACGCAACATTCGCGAGAGCCGCATCCTCTCTCTTCAAATGCAAGGAGTATCTCTTTACTTTTGTAATCAGTTCAACAGTATACTGGCAAAGGCAATAGACAATTCTACTGGTTCAATAGTGTACCGATAACCAAATCAGACTCATATAAGTTTTAAACTGTGTATCTAGATTCTTACAATGATCTTCCCTAGGGGCTTCAAGCAGTTCAACAGTACACGCACGAAGATCAAAATCCAGACAATATCAAGCACATGACATCTTAAAAGATTGTCAGTCCAAATCAATATGAAGTCCAAAGTATTCCGAAATCTGTCCCAGTCAACCACGGAGTTTTGAAAACTTTGAAGAGAGCTCTGTAGGCTGTCTAAAAATTACTAAGGATAAAGCCTCAGACGCGGACCTCGCAAACACGGAGGTCACGTTCCAACCTCAGACGCGGACCTCGCGTCCTTTGTCAGACGCGGACCTCGCGTCCTTTGTCAAACACGGAGGTCACATTTCAACCTCAAACAAGGACATCATACTTCATCAACAACACGGCGTGAGGATCGCGTTCTGTGCCAAATGCAATAGTTGTGCTGCTATTCAATACGCGGATCTCAGGGTCACGTTTCAACATCAAAAACGCAAGCCTCTGTAGCTCCACAAGCTCGTGATCTCCGCGTTTTAACACAGACACGAGCCTATGAGCTCCACATCTCAATATTAGAGCGAGGTCCAAGCCTAGCGCGAACTCGCAATTCTGCTGTAACTGATAACCACGAACTTGGTAAGTTACACCCTATTTTTTTCCACATAATAGGGAATAACTTTCCATTATGGAGAGATTTAAGGGGTTGGGTTACACCCCTCCCACTATGAAGAGATTTAAGAGGTTGGTTATACCCTCAGAATTATGTATAAATCGCTATGAATAGCTAGGGGGAAATGGGGAGGAAATCTAGAGGAGAATCCTCAAAAAAGCACACTTAATGCTTAATACTTGAAGCTGGATAACTACAAAAGGCTGAAACTTGAGCGCAAGACTGCTGAAAGAGAATACTCTTTGTAAACTTACTGAGCTCAAGTTTTATATTCTCTTTGAGATTTTAGCCACTAATTAAGGTTTTTATACTTTACCAGTATGCTTCCAATGAGAGAAAGAAGATCTTAAGATCAAGCTTCCAATTCGGCTCGTCAATGGAGAATAAGAATCACTCTCCACAGCTACATCAAGAACCTAGTCTTAAAGGGGAGATCCGACCAGTTATTTTCCTTCTTTTGTTTTTGAAATTATTCCATTGTCATTTTTCATCCACTCAAAGAAATTTTACTTCGCGCTATTTTTCCGACCAAACACTTAGCTCTTCAGATTTTGGCACATTGATCTTTCAGGATGTTTCTATTCCACCTTTTGAAGCTTTGCTTCCTCTATCCTATAATATAGCTGCCACTAGAGACCCTGAACTGGATCTTTTACGGTTACTTCTAAAGACTTCTGATTGCTCTTACGAGACTAAGTCAAATGAAGAAGATTGAGATATAGAGATTATGGAGTTATTGAAGATATTGAAGTTTTTTTAGATTTTTGAAGACTTTTTGGTATTTGAAGACTTTATCTAGTTTATCTTTTATTTTGTTTTCTTTTAAGAATTTTATTGTAATGGATATTTAAGTATTTAAGTTTATCTTTTGGATTGTAAGAAATATTTAGAATGTTTTATGATTATAGTTTCTAATCAATTTGGTTTGTGTAATCAATTTGGTTATGTAATTGAGTTTAAATATGATATGAATATTTGGTTTAAATTTGAAATTAATTTTGATTGGATATTTAATTGTTTATGGATGGTTGGATGGATGAATATGCATATGAATGAATATTTTGTATTGATATATTGTGTATATGCATATTTGTGATGATAGTTGATATCAAGCACACACACATCACCACACACACACCCCAAATATGCAAGCGTAAGCGTACGCACACCCCACCACCTACATTACCACCTCAACACACACACACGCATCACATATACACCACCACACACACACACCACATGCACAAAAAAAAAAATCAAACTCTTATTTCTAATTTAATACTTACTTCATTAAGAAAATAAGAAACTTTTAAACTAATTCTAATATAATTATGACTCTAAAATTAAATTGTAAAAATCCAAACAATCTAAACCAACGCAAATTTAGCTTTCCTATTTTTATGAGGACTTGAATTATAATTTTCAACACATCTTGTTTTTCATGTAGCGTGCTTAATCTTACAATTTTTTTTTGCCCATGTATGTTCAATTTTTTATGTCTATATATTTTTCTAAGATGTGGCCAGGATTAACAATAGAGGCCTTCTCAGTATATTGACGAAGAGATTACATGCAAAGTACTAATGTTTTTTCCCAAGAAATGTCAGCATGTAATATAATTCCTCACAAATAACAATTTGTAGAGGGGTAAATCTGAAATCAAATATCACATACTAATAAAATAAAAATTCAGCATATGTTATGAATTTGTGTAGAATGAATTGCTTACATGAGGTTTAAAAAATTTCCTATCAGAATTCCTCAAAAAATACCCATCCATCTATCTATGCTTCTTTCGACACAAGACTCATATTCAAGCGCAAATAAACAGAAATAAAACAGAAAAGAAAAGGTCTCAATAAATTGAATTCTTCAATAACCTAAAATTAGACTAATTTCATTGAATTGCAAGTTTTCTATTAGTACACTGTATACAAAACTGAGGTTATTTCTACTAAACTATAACTAATTTTAGTTCTTAGTTCCAGAATAATTATATGACAGACATACAAAACTAAAAAATTTCTACTTTTCAGAAAATAATCAGATAACATAATAAACAATGGCAAAAGATTAGAACAATCAAATAACATACAAAGGATGTAACACCCCGCTCCCGGAATACGTACTTAGTTGCGTATCCAGATTTTTCGATCGTATTTTTTGATTTACTTCCTGTATTTGTTTTGTATTATGAATTATTTATATGATCGTTTTGCCTTGAATCTGGATTCGTGGACTCGGAGTCAGCCCTACTCTGAACTGAGGACCCGATCCTAGTGTTTTACTCAGTTTGATCTTTTGCTATTCTGATTTGACCGATTTCAGTTTCAAATATCATTTTCCAATATTCTAAATTTTTCATGATTTTCTGAAATTTTCCTGAATTAAGTTGTAAATCTTCAAAACCGGGGTCGACCAATACCGCTGCTCGATTCTCAGATTTTTAATTTACAAACGGATTTGAAATTCTAAATATGGCTTTCCCATAACTTCTTAAAATCACATTTTACATCTAAATACTTTTTCTGGGGTTTTTCTAAATTTATCGAAATTCCACTGGATTTGGTGTCGGCCAGTTTCGCTGGTTGATTCCAAAATTTTAATTTATAATTGAAATCAAATTTCTAAATTCTGATTTCATATTACTTCTTAGAATTATATTTTCTCCTTTCAGGAATTTTTTGAGATTTTTCAGATTTTATCAAAATCCGGCCGATCTGGTGTAGACCGGTATTGACGGTTAACTTCAGGATTTTTGTTTTGAAAATAGGATTAAATTTCTAAAAACTGGTTTCACTAAATATCTTAAAATAATATTTTTTATTTTTGAGAATTTTTGGAAAGCTTTCTGAGTTACTTCATTTTTCAGGCTTTTTCGGAGTTTTCGGTGTTTTCCCCAGATACCGGAATTTATCCAGATATTATATTTATATTCTTCTCATTTTCTCTCTCCTTCCTCAGACGCGAGTCTCACCAAATCTAGATTCGATCAATAAATGTAAAGATTCATTTTCGTCCTGCATTTAATGCCTTTCAAGTCAGCTCTGACCAAGTCATTACGACTTTTGTCTTTTCTGTTAAGCGCGATCTTGTGTTTTCCTTTTGGACGCAGAGTTAATCTCCGCGTCTGGCTATCTTTTGCCTAGACGTGGATTCCATTTTTAATGAGACGCAGGTCTCATTTCTGCGTCTCCTTTGTTTTAAATTCCAATGGCATACTTGTAATAATTATTTCCCTTATATATACACTAACCTTTCCTTCTTTCTCTCTCTTTCATTATTCCCTTCCCTCTCCATTTCCAGCAAACACAACAGCAGCCCCATAACAGCCTTGCCTCCCTCCTTGGCCGGCCACCTTCACCACCATCACCTCCAACTTCTCCACCATCCTTCTCTCCATCTTCCCTCCATCTCCTTCTCCATTCTAACAACCACAACACCACCATACCACCATCTTCTTCCTCCTTTTTCCATCAAAACAACCCATTAACTTTCAAATTTTCACCACCATTTCCACCACCACATACACCACCTTGATCACCATCAAACACACCATCTTCTTCTCTTCGTCATACTCTTTCCAACGAGCTATAGCTTCGTTCTCCGAAGCCTCGTTTCCAAAACTCCATTTTCACTATTTCAACTACACTTGCACCACCATTGGTTGGGCTTGGGGCTTTGGCCACCTATTTCCGGCCACTTCCGGCCGTCTCAGGCCACCTCCGGTCGCCGCCGGCAACATGACCGACCATCCCCCCTTCCATACTTCTTTCTTTTCTTTCCTTTCTTCTTTCTTTTCTTCCCTTCTTTCTTTCTTTCTTTCTTTTTCCTTTTCCTTTCCTTTTTCTTTCATTTTCTGTTTTATGATTATCATACTATACCTGTTCACATCCTGCTTTACCACTCGTGTTCTATTCCACTAGTCTCCTGCTGTTATCATCTTATATCATACATGTTCCCAGCTTGATATCGATTATTGTCTCTCTACTTGCTCCTACATGCTGGTACTCACGACACGGTTTTCAATGCATATTTATGAACTTGGATTAATCGATACACATGTGCTTATCTCAGCACGCCATCTGGCTTTCGCATCACCACTCGCCGGGAAGTTCTGACTCCTCTGGATCCTCATGTCCAGGTTTTGGAACTTGGAGCATGTGGATTCTCCCAGTTGCTGATCAGAGTGGCGCAGCTGAAGCGTGGATCTCCAGAGACCGTCCAGAGCCCCATCCTTCCAGGCCCCCCTGCTCGGCTCTAGAGTTTTCATGTTATGACTCTGAGTCTCCTTTTGTACTGTTCATACTTGTACATCTCTGTGTATTCTCGCATTTGCGCCTATCGGTGATGTAATATTCTTGTAATATTGTGTCACATCTGGTGATAACTTTGTAATTGTACTCGTATGTTGGAATGTATAATGCACCACGTGCTTCCGTACTCTGATTCTTACCTGTACTGATGCTTAGCATATATACGTGAGGGTATTTCTGACCTGCGTATATACGTCGCAGTAAAGTCTCCGTACCCGCGGGATCGGGGCATTACAGGGTGGTATCAGAGCTTAGGCTCTCACATCCTCAGTACGTCCAGACGGCAAATTAATGGTAAAGAAATTTGCAGCTGGAATGCATGAGTCCCGATTATACAATCCAACTACAAGTGCAGAGTTATCTTTTTCTTGATCATCCTTCCTTTGATTTCTAGTCCCTTCCATCTTTCCACTGTTTTGGTTTTTCGTAGCCTTTATACTAACTTAAGATATGGTTATACTAGAGAGGTAGTGGCTAGTTCTAATGAAGCTATTATATGATCTCTTCGGTCAACTCTATGGTGCTCGGGCATTCTCGACATTGATCAACGATCGAGTTATCTTTCAGAAGGCGGTATCCAGATTTTCTACGGTTACTCTATATTCTTGGCTATATCTTTCAGAGTGATCGATGCCTGGTATTCGGAATTCTCAATTATCGATCTTCTTTATTATGCTCAGCATTATCAGGGTTTTCTTTATCTTCGGTATTCTAGCTCATTCTCGGAGAGCTATCAAGTATGCAGTACAGCCGGAATTCTATTACAAAGAAATGATATCAGATCAGTATTATTCGGCATCGTTCGAAGATTTATACAGCTTGAAGTGAAGAAGATATCTATATTCTGATTATTGTTCAGCCAACTTGAGATCCCTACCTATAGTAATTCATATCTTGATTGGTATAATTCCCGTCCATGTCCCTTTTGTATTCATTTTACTCCTTATCGAAATTGCGAGGACGCAATTTTTTCTAAGGTGGATGGAATGTAACACCCCGCTCCCGGAATACGTACTTAGTTGCGTATTCAGATTTTTTGATCGTATTTTTTGATTTACTTCCTGTAATTGTTTTGTATTATGAATTATTTATATGATCGTTTTGCCTTGAATCTGGATTCGCGGACTCGGAGTCAGCCACAGTCTGAACCGAGGACCCGATCCTAGTGTTTTACTCAATTTGATCTTTCTGCTATTCTGATTTGACCAATTTCAGTTTCAAATATCATTTTCCAATATTCTAGATTTTTCATGATTTTCTAAAATTTTCCTGAATTAAGTTGTAAATCTTCAAAACTGGGGTCGACCAATACCGCTGCTCGATTCTCGGATTTTTAATTTACAAACAGATTTGAAATTCTAAAAACGGCTTTCCCATAACTTCTTTAAATCACATTTTATATCTAAATACTTTTTCTGGGGTTTTTCTAAATTTATCGAAATTCCACTGGTTTGGTGTCGGCCAGTTTCGCTGGTTGATTCCAGGAATTTTAGTTTACAATTGAAATCAAATTTTTAGATTCCGATTTTATATTACTTCTTAGAATTATATTTTCTCCTTTCAGGAATTTTTTGAGATTTTTCAGATTTTATCAAAATCTGGCCGATCTGGTGTAGACCGGTATTGACGGTTGACTTCAAGATTTTTGTTTTGAAAATAGGATTGAATTTCTAAAAATCGGTTTCACCAAATATCTTAAAATAATTTTTTTATTTTTGAGAATTTTTGGAATGCTTTCTGAGTTACTTCATTTTTCAGGCTTTTTCGTAGTTTTCGGTATTTTTCCCAGATACCGGAATTTATCCAGATATTATATTTATATTCTTCTCATTTTCTCTCTTCTTCCTCAGACGCGAGTCTCACCAAATCTGGATTCGATCAATAAATGCAGATATTCATTTCCGTTCTGCATTTAATGCCTTTCAAGTCAGCTCTGACCAAGTCATTACGACTTTTGTCTTTTCTGTTAAACGCGATCTTGCGTTTTCCTTTTGGACGCAGAGTTAATTTCCGCGTCTGGCTATCTTTTGCCTAGACGCGGATTCCATTTTTAATGAGACGCAAGTCTCATTTCTGCGTCTCCTTTGTTTTAAATTCCAATGGCATACTTGTAATAATTATTTCCCTTATATATACACCCACCTTTCCTTCTTTCTTTCTCTTTCATTCTTCCCTTCCCTCTCCATTTCCAGCAAACACAACAGCAGCCTCATAACAGCCTTGCCTCCCTCCTTGGCCGGCCACCTTCACCACCATCACCTCCAACTTCTCCACCATCCTTCTCTCCATCTTCCCTCCATCTCCTTCTCCATTCTAACAACCACAACACCACCATACCACCATCTTCTTCCTCCTTTTTCCATCAAAACAACCCATTAACTTTCAAAGTTTCACCACCATTTCCACCACCACATACACCACCTTGATCACCACCAAACACACCATCTTCTTCTCCTCGTCATACTCTTTCCAACGAGCTATAGCTTCGTTCTCCGAAGCCTCGTTTCCAAAACTCCATTTTCACTATTTTAACTACACTTGCACCACCATTGGTTGGGCTTGGGGCTTTGGCCCCCCATTTTCGGCCACTTCCGGCCGTCTCCGCCACCTCCGGTCGCCGCCGGCAACATGACCGACCATCCCCCCTTCCATTCTTCTTTCTTTTCTTTCCTTTCTTCTTTCTTTTCTTCCCTTCTTTCTTTCTTTCCTTTCTTTTTCCTTTTCCTTTCCTTTTTCTTTCATTTTCTATTTTTCCCTCATCCTTGCGTCTCCCCTTTATTTTCTCCCAAAACCTGCGTCCCTCTCACCCTTTCCCTGCGTCTCCCTTTTATTTCCATGTCTCTATCTTTCTCTCGTTGTGTGATTACTAGACGCGGATTTTACCTCCTGCGTCCAAGTAATTATTTAACGCGATCCTCGCGTTCTTGTGTTAACGTGACACGGAGCTCATGTTCGCGTCTGCGTTCTTCCCGTGTCCTAGCTTAAACGCGGATCTCGAACCCCGCGTTTGTGACATCTACGCAATGCGACTCCCGCGTTTGCGATTCCCGCGTCTCCATTCTCTCTCCTCTTGGTTCATTCTCTCTCCTCCTTTATATTGAACGCGTTTACGCGTTAATTACCTGGATTCTGGAGATCGGGGATTTCACAGTATTTTTTCGTATTTAGGCGAGTGTCCTCGCCTCCATTCGGTTTTCCCAGCTTCGTCGGGTCAACTTGTATTTTCATTATGTATAACTTAACAACTGATGTGTTATCATTTACCATGCTACTAGTAGAAACCTGCTCCTGTATATTATCTCTTATCACTTGTTCCTTGTTATGACATGACTTATTACTTGTCACCTGCCTGATCACTTGTCATTGGCATGTTGAGACCTTATACCTGTTATGATTAACTCTCTACTCATGATTATAACATTATGGGAATGTAGTACCTGATCTCTTGTTATGTACTCCAATTATGCCTGTTATGAACTCCCGTTATGCTTGTTATGTATTCCTGTTATGACCAGTTATGATCCTACTCATTCCCGTAATCTGATAATATTGTTAATAAGCTATAAAAAGGATAACTTGCACGGGAAAAAGGAGGAAGTGATGGATGCCGGTATGGTGCCTTGCTTATAGTAGTGGAATACTAAAACCGACGATTCGTGTTAGGGGGATTTCAGGCCCCCAGAAGATGCGTGTTAGGGGAATTTCAGGCCCCCAAATGGCTGTGTCCCCGGCGGACGGGAACTACTATAAGTATGAGCTGTCAGTTCTTCATCATCTTCCAATAACCAACCTCGATTTGCTTATATATGGATGTATGCGTGTTGAGATGTACACCAGGACACATACCTAGATATATGGGTCGGACGAGTAATAATAATAATAAGATGCCAAGATAATAACTTGTTATGTTGCTCTACAAACTTGGTTATACAACTTGTCTCGCCACAATTGCTTTCATCGAGTTTTACTTTGGATTTTCGGTTTTATGATTATCATACTATACCTGTTCACATCCTGCTTTACCACTCGTGTTCTATTCCACTAGTCTCCTGCTGTTATCATCTTATATCATACATGTTCCCAGCTTGATATCGATTACTGTCTCTCTACTTGCTCCTACATGCTGGTACTCACGACACGGTTTTCAATGCATATTTATGAACTTGGATTTATCGATACACATGTGCTTATCTCAGCACGCCATCTGGCTTTCACATCACCACTCGCCGGGAAGTTCTGACTCCTCTGGATCCTCATGTCCAGGTTTTGGAACTTGGAGCGTGTGGATTCTCCCAGTTGCTGATCAGAGTAGCGCAGCTGAAGCGTGGATCTCCAGCAGACCGTCCAGAGCCCCATCCTTCCAGGCCCCCCTGCTCGGCTCTAGAATTTTCATGTTATGACTCTGAGTCTCCTTTTGTAATGTTCATACTTGTACAACTCTGTGTATTCTCGCATTTGCGCCTATTGGTGATGTAATATTCTTGTAATATTATGTCACATCTGGTGATAACTTTGTAATTGTACTCGTATGTTGGAATGTATAATGCACCACGTGCTTCCGTACTCTGATTCTTTCCTATACTGATGCTTAGCGTATATACGTGAGGGTATTTCTGACCTGCGTATATACGTCGCAATAAAGTCTCTGTACCCGCGGGATCGGGGCATTACAGGGTGGTATCAGAGCTTAGGCTCTCACATCCTCAGTACGTCCAGACGGCAAATTAATGGTAAAGAAATTTGCAGCTGGAATGCATGAGTCCCGATTATACAATCCAACTACAAGTGCAGAGTTATCTTTTTCTTGATCATCCTTCCTTTGATTTCTAGTCCCTTCCATCTTTCCACTGTTTTGGTTTTTCGTAGCCTTTATACTAACTTAAGATATGGTTATACTAGAGAGGTAGTGGCTAGTTCTAATGAAGCTATTATATGATCTCTTCGGTCAACTCTATGGTGCTCGGGCATTCTCGACATTGATCAACGATCGAGTTATCTTTCAGAAGGCGGTATCCAGATTTTCTACGGTTACTCTATATTCTTGGCTATATCTTTCAGAGTGATCGATGCCTGGTATTCGGAATTCTCAATTATCGATCTTCTTTATTATGCTCAGCATTATCAGGGTTTTCTTTATCTTCGGTATTCTAGCTCATTCTCGGAGAGCTATCAAGTATGCAGTACAGCTGGAATTCTATTACAAAGAAATGATATTAGATCAGTATTATTCGGCATCGTTCGAAGATTTATACAGCTTGAAGTGAAGAAGATATCTATATTCTGATTATTGTTCAGCCAACTTGAGATCCCTATCTATAGTAATTCATATCTTGATTGGTATAATTCCCATCCATGTCCCTTTTGTATTCATTTTACTCCTTATCGAAATTGCGAGGACGCAATTTTTTCTAAGGTGGATGGAATGTAACACCCCGCTCCCGGAATACGTACTTAGTTGCGTATTCAGATTTTTTGATCGTATTTTTTGATTTACTTCCTGTAATTGTTTTGTATTATGAATTATTTATATGATCGTTTTGCCTTGAATCTGGATTCGTGGACTCGGAGTCAGCCCTAGTCTGAACCGAGGACCCGATCTAGTGTTTTACTCAATTGATCTTTCTGCTATTCTGATTTGACCAATTTCAGTTTCAAATATCATTTTTCAATATTCTAGATTTTTCATGATTTTCTAAAATTTTCCTGAATTAAGTTGTAAATCTTCAAAACTGGGGTCGACCAATACCGTTGCTCGATTCTCAGATTTTTAATTTACAAACAGATTTGAAATTCTAAAAACGGCTTTCCCATAACTTCTTTAAATCACATTTTATATCTAAATATTTTTTCTGGGGTTTTTCTAAATTTATCGAAATTCCACTGGATTTGGTGCTCGGCTCTAGAGTTTTCATATTATGACTCTGAGTCTCCTTTTGTAATGTTCATACTTGTACAACTCTGTGTATTCTCGCATTTGCGCCTATCGGTGATGTAATATTCTTGTAATATTGTGTCACATCTGGTGATAACTTTGTAATTGTACTCGTATGTTGGAATGTATAATGCACCACGTGCTTCCGTACTCTGATTCTTGCATGTACTGATGCTGTAACGCCCCGATCCGGCGGGTACGGGGATGTCACTGTAACGTATATACGCAGGTCAGAAATACCCTCACGTATATACGCTAAGCATCAGTATAGGCAAGAATCAAGAGTACGGAAGCAAGTGGTGCATTATACATTCCAACATATGAGTACAATTATAAAGTTATCACCAGAGGTGATAAATATTACAAGAATATTACATCACTGATAGGCGCAAATGTGAGTATACAAAGAGATGTACATGTATGAACAGTACAAAAGGGCGCTCACGAGATAACTGGAGAAGCCGCGAGCCAACAAGGGGAGCAAGGATGGGACTGGAGCTACAGCTGATCTGTCTGCTCCACAGAAGTAAGCTTGATCCTCAGCAAGAAGATCCCCTTCGGTCCAAGCTCCAGGACCTGGACATGAGGATCCAGAGGAGTCAGAACTCCCCAGACGAGTGGTGATGCAAATGCCAGATGGCGTGCCAAGAAAAGTACAAGTATATTGATAAAACTGAATCATAAGCATGCATTGAAAGCTGTGTCATGAGCATAAGCATTCAGGAGCAAGTAGATATAAAACAAGTGATATCAAGTAGGAAGTACTCATGGTATGATAAGATAAGAACAGGAGACTAGAGAAGTGGAATACCAGTGGTAAAGCAAGATGTGAACATGTATAGTATAATAATCATAAAACTGGAAATCCGATGTAAATTCGATAGAAGCAAACTCAGCAAAGCATACAACAGACCCATACTTGGCATCTTTTATTATTATTACTCGTCTAACCCATATATCTAGGTATGTGTCCTGGTGTACATCTCAACACACATACATCCATATATAAGCAAGCCGAGGTTTGTTACTGGAAGCTGATGAAGAACTGATAGCTCATACTTATAGTAGTTCCCGACCGCCCGGGACACAGCCATTTGGGGGCCTGAAATCCCCCTAACACGCATCTTCTGGGGGCCTGAAATCCCCCTAACACGAATCGTCAATTTTGGTATTCCACTACTATAAGTAAGGCACCATACCGGCATCCATCACTTCCTCTCATTCCCCGTGCAAGTTATCCTTTGTATGGCTTATTAAACATAATTATCAGATTACGGGAATGAGTAGGAACATAACTTGTCATAACAGGAGTACAAAACAGGCATAACAGGAATCATAACAAGCATAACGGGAGTTCATAACAAGAAATTAGGTACTACATTCCCGTAATGTGATAATCATGAGTAGAGAGTTATTCGTAACAGGTATCAGGTTTTATCACGCCAATGACAAGTGTTCATGTAGATGACAGGTGATAAGTCAAGCAATAACTGGAGACAGGTGGTATAACATGAGCCAGTGTCAAGTAGTAGCATGTTGGGTGTCAGGTGATACTATCAAGCGGAGCTTAAGCAAGCTGGAGGTATGAATAGCAAACAGTGTTTAACACTGGAGCGTCTGGCGAGGTTACCGGGATGACTCGGCTTAAAGTGCGAGTAGAAAATCCGGCAGCATCTCGCCTAGACGAATCTAGTGGTAAAGTGCTGAACGCTGATCATGATAACCAGGCGGAGCTGAGAAACCTGACGGTCCCAATCACCTCTCTTTCAAGATAGTGAGAGACCAGAGGCTGAAGGACGGAGAGACCTGTCGGTCCCAATCACTTCCCTTTCGAGATAGTGAGAGACTGGAGGCTGAAGGACGGAGAGACCTGACGGTCCCAATCAGTTCCCTTTCAAGATAGTGAGAGGCCGGAGGCTGAAGGATGGAGAGACCTGTCGGTCCCAATCACTTCCCTTTCGAGATAGTGAGAGACCGGAGGCTGAAGGACGGAGAGACCTGTCGGTCCCAATCACTTCCCTTTCGAGATGGTGAGAGACCGGAGGTCAAGAACGCTCGGGGTTTAAGCGTACTCTCGGTGGCTACTAGCCATCCCAGGAGTGGGCAGAAACCCGGAGTCGGTACAAGAGTACATGCAATGTTAATACCGCTTAGGCATGACAATGTGCGAGGGTAGCTAATCTACCGTAGAGTAGTGAAGCCTGAAGGCTGAGTAGAGGTACCGGCTGCCCGCACGAGTTGTTCTATCCTATTACAAGCATTACAGTGTATCAGTCCAGTTCGAGTCAAGACATGTCCACAGAATACAACACACACACACCCATACAACCACACTGCACTGATACTAAATACAACATAATAAAATACAAGTCCATTTTCTTGGCGAGGAAAGTCACTCGCCTAAAACGCCACTTTTGAAGCTTTGCGCGTTCGAATCCCCGGAGAGGAAAAACACCAAGCGAGCAAAGGAAAGTGGGGCTTGGCCCTTGGGTGGCCGCCGGCCCTAGGGTGGTGCGCCACCCCTTGGTGGTGGCCTAGGAAGTGGCCGGCCCCAAGGAGAGAGAGGGAGAGAGGAAGGGAAGGTGATTTCTTTGGTGGTGGTGTTATTTGGTGAAGAAGATGGATTTTGGTGGAGTAATGAAAAGGGAAATGAAAGAGGTGATGATGAAGGTGATGTTGGAGGTTGAAGTAGTTGAGATGGAGGTGGTGTTGTGGTGGTAATAGTGGAGATGGTGGTGATGGAGAAGAAATGAAAAGGAGATGGTGGTGAAGATGGAAGATTTTGAGTGGTGGTGATGAATATTTAGAGGTGGTGAAGTTGTCGCCGGAAAAGTTGCCGGAAAGATCGTCGGAGTGGTCACCGGAGGTGTTGCCGGAGAAGAGGGGCTCGGTCCCTTTCTAGGGAGGGTGGCCGGCCTAGGTATAGGTGGTGGAGTGTTGGTTTGGTGAAGGATTTTAGTGGTGGTGGTTTGTTTGGAGAAGGTAAATGGGGTGTTTGGATTTTGGTGGAGTTTTTGGAGTTTGTGGTGGTTTAGATGGAGATGGAGGAGGAAGAAGATGAAGGTAGGGAGTTGGAGAAGTTGTAGTGGTTGTTGTTGTGGTGGAGGTGAAGGAGGAGTTGGTGGTGGTTAAGGTTTTGGTGAAGAGAAAATGAAGTGGAAAGGAGAAGGAAAAGTTTATATAGGAATTGGATTTGTGAAGGTGATGTAAAAGTGTTTTAGGGAGGGGTTTTTTGTAAAATGGAGGGGGGAGGTGGCTCTTGGCCGGCCATGGTGATGGGAGAGGGGTTTGAGTGGTTTGGGATATTTTGGAGGAGATATTTTGGTAGAAATGTGTAGAAAAAAAATGAAAGAATGGAGAATGTTGTAGAATTTGGTGGAAGGAAAAGGAAGGAAATAAAAAGGAAAAAGGAAAAGAAAATGAAAAAAGGAAGATATTTTCTTGGAATAAAAAGTGAAAATGATTAGAGTGGCGGATTCCCGGGATTCGGTTGCGGATGCGGAAAACTTTCGGAAAATACCGAAATCGTCCGAAAATCAAGTATCTCGGAACGACCCGCAAAAATTCTCAAAAATCAAGAATATTATTTTAAGATTCATGTTGAAATTCATTTCAAGAAATTCTTTATAGTTTTTAAATTAAAAATCCTGAAATCGGCCGCCAATATCGGTCGACACCAAATCTGGCAGAAATCTGATAAATTCTGAAAATTCCCAAAAATGAAGTAAGATAGTAAA
Source organism: Agave tequilana (assembly GCA_038442645.1). NCBI lineage: Eukaryota > Viridiplantae > Streptophyta > Magnoliopsida > Asparagales > Asparagaceae > Agave > Agave tequilana. The sequence continues at coordinate 318,747 of JAVJIF010029806.1, forward strand.
TATTATTCTAAGAAACTTTGTGAAAGCGGTTTCTCAAAATTTGACCCCATTTGTAAATTAAAAATCCTGGAATAAACCAGCGGCACCATTAATCCCGATTTTAGGGTGTTTATAAAAATAATTCAGAAAAAAATCTGAAAAATCATGAAAAATCTAAAATATTGGAAACAGTGTTTGAAATTAAAATTAGTAAATTTAGACTACCAGAAAGACTAAATCAATGAATACAAAAAATACGATCGAAATTTGAATACGCAGATAAGTATGTATTCCGGGAACGGGGTGTTACAGATGCTTAGCGTATATACGTGAGGGTATTTCTAACCTGCGTATATACGTCGCAGTAACGTCTCCGTACCCGCGGGATCGGGGCATTACAAAGGAGATTAGAACTACTCACATCAACACCTCCCCCGAGATAAAAGCAGAACAAATTAAAGACTAACAAGAACAACTACAAAGAAGAAAGAGAGTACCTTTCTTGGCCTTGATGATGTTGACAGGGGGATAGAGAGAAAGACACGATGGCTGAAATCCACAAACAGTGGCGAGGGCTTGAGGGGGCACGAGAGAGAGAGAGACGTCAAGTGTGGATGCGTCGGGGGAGGCGAAAGAAGGATCAATAGAATTTAGGGTTAGATTGGGATGAAAAGTTGGCGAAAAATACGATCAGATTTTACGTAGGTACTTGAAAGAACTGTCGTAAAACATATTTTTCACGACAGTTGTTTTAACAAACTGTTGTGAAAGATCCAACTCAAAATTCATCAAATTTCAAAATTGTCCTCGCATTTTGAGATTTTAGGGTGGTTCTTTAAGAACTACCGTAAAACATATATTTTACGTCGGTTTTTTACTAATCGTCATGAAAGATTAAAATGCCAATTTGTGTATCTTTCATCAAATTTCAAAATTGCCATCGCCTTTTGATGCATGTCGATTGTGACTCAAACCGCTGTGAAATGAGCGATGTGGAGGCCCATTTCTGTTATAGTGTTCACCCAAAATTTTATAATTGAATTTAAAGTTACAAATTCTAGACTCTATTTCCAAAAACCAAACCCGTTTTATATGCAAGTGTAATAGAGCTGCTCATTTTCCTTGCAATAAAAATATCATTCAATATCTCATGAGTCTCTCCTCAATTTTCTAAGTTAACCCCTTTGAAAGAAGATAACGGGAAACAAAAAGCAGTGAATTCTCAGAACATAATGGCAATAATGTCAACAATGGCAACAAGAATAGCGGTTGGTTAGTGACAGTCAATGATCATTGGTGGGTGGTGATTACGGTGATTGTGGTAGTCGGCGATCGCAATGATGGTGGTCGTCTGTGATCGGTAGGAGCCAACAGTGGAAACTGGGAGGTAGTCGGTGATCGGTAGCTATATCAGTGGTAGGGGCGATCAGTGGTGCCCAACAGGTGGTGGTGGCAATTTGCGGCAGCAGTGGTCAGTGACAATGGTGGCGAGCAGAAGTCGCCGCCAACAATAGTTAACAGTCAGGTGTGGTGGCAATGTGTGGTGGCAATCAGCAGTCGATGGTAGCGGTCGACCGGGGCGACCGTCGGTGGTGATAGTTGGTGGTGGTGGTCTTGATGGTAAGTGGCGGTGGTGACTATGACAAGGACAACGATGATGACAAAGGACAATGATGAGTATAAAGATGAGGAGAATAAATAAAGCTATTTTGGGAAACAAAAATATTTATGAATTCCCCAATTTAAAATATAAATAACCCACCTATCAGGATGGTAATTATATTCCCACGAAATTAGAGATGTTCATGGGAATCAAATATTTATAGTAATATTGAGTTAATGTTATGCCATATGCAGTAATTTGCATGAAAATATGAAATTTCTTAATAATTCCTGCATACTTAATGCACCCTAAATGCCATAACTATAAATGTTAAAACCTTCTAAAACTAAAAGGCACCATGTCTATTCATTTTTAGTTTATCTATGGATGTTGAATAAAAATTCTATTCTTATGCTTTTATTTCTATTATTCTCCTCTCTCTTTCTCTTACTTTTTTCTTTTCGGTCTCTGTTTCTAATCTATCATATTGAAACTTGCGGCTTGCAACAATTTATAATGATATTCGTTCGATTTCTTGTATTGAGCTATTAACAAGTCAATATATCAAATTTGGATTGTGAATTAATCATACCAACTTAAATAATCTTGTATTATTCATCAAATCCGACCGAAGGGAGGTTTTCTCTCGTGACTTATATAGAAACTTTGTCCGTTCGTCCCCTCTATCCGTCATCATCCACGCGAGAGAGAGCAACATCGACCCCCTCCTTCTTCTCTCTCTCAGCTCCCCCTCCTTCTTCCTCCTTCCTTTCTTCTTCCTCTCCCCCTCCTCCTCCTGATCCATCGGTCGGTTTCCCATTGACAAAGGCGATATACTAGTGATTCAACAATGATATTTTGTAATTTTCTTTCCGAAGAAAAAGAAAAAAGAAGTTTGAATCAGAATTCGAACCAAGTTTCTTATCGAATCATATTTGAATTTGGGTGGAGAACATTCTTATCATGTCGATAAGTTATGAAGCTGATCTGAAGCCAACCTTTTTATCAAAATTGACCGAAGAAAAGTTCCCCCGTGACTCATATACAAATTTTATTCGCCTGTCCATCTTTAGTTCTGTGCGAGAGAGAATGAGAGAGAGAGAGAGAGATAGGGGGAGGGAGGGAAAGAGCCTCCGCCGGGAGAGAGACGCTGGGCTTCATCGTCCCCGCACCTTCGCCACCGCCTCCATTCTCTCTCCCCGCCCATCCCCTCCGTCTCCTTCTTCTTCCTCCTCCTCCTTCTTCCACCACCCTTCTCCATCTTCTTCTTCCTCCTTCTCCCTCCACTGCACTGAGATAGAGTGCCGCAGCTGGGCGTCGCCGTCGCGGCCCTTTCGCCGCCTTCGCCCTCTTCTCTCCTCTCCCCCTTCCACCTTCTTCCTCCTCCTCCTTCCAACGCCCTCCTCCACCTTCTTCTTTTTCTTCCTTCTCCCTCCACCTCTTGGTATACCACGCGATCAGTTTCTACTGACGAACGATATATTAGTATAACAGTCCTAACTGAAAAGGACAAAATTAAAGTGTAACTTCAAAAAAATCAGAGCCCTCAAATTCAAATATCCACAGCTTGAAGCATTTTTCCACAACGCCACCACAAACTCACGGGAGCGGATATTCCCCCCAAAAAATTATGAGGGCACCTCACAAATTATTACAAGTGTGCCATTATTTTTTTGACATTTTCACTCTTGGTGAAAAGTCCGAAATGCCCCTTTCTTTTATCTCCTTCCTGAAAGTACACCTAGAGGGGGGGCGAATAGGTATATGGCTAATCTAATAACAAATGATGCAGAATTAAAAACAAATTGCAATACACTTAGTGTAACCAAAGAGTGTAGCCGAATTCCTAGTGACGGGCTTTAGACTATCTCCTCTAAATTCCTCTAAATAAGAGTTGAGGTGCTATATAAAGCTCTCTTAGTTCAACACAAGTGAGGCACACAAATAATACCAAGCATATATGATATGAACAATATGAATCAATGCAAGATATAAAAGAGAGAGTTAGAGATAGTTGATCAATCGCAAATAACAAGATATGTTTCGAGGTTCGAGCCACTGCTCTACGTCCCCGCCTTCACACAGAAGGATTTCCACTATAACGTCTACACAGGACTTCCCACACAGGGAACCTCCACTGAGGATTTGGGTAATACAAATTTGGAGTACACAACTCTTCTCTCAAGCAACAACAACCTCTACACAATAGGCAAGGCACAAAGCCACACAAGATTAACCTCTCAATAGAGGGATAGGCACAAAGCTAACACAATCTCAATCACCTCTACACTTAGAGAGATAGCCACAACCCAATGCACAACCTCCGCTACACTTAGAGGGAAAGGCTCAAGCCAAAGCAAAGGAAAGGTTACAACACTTGGTGGTCTCAATAACTACAAACCAATTTTCTCACAAAACAACCTAATAGATAGGATAGATAGATAGCTCAAGTGTGAGAAAATAAAGAGTTTGAAAATCAAAATCACAAAGAAAATACTTGAAAAAACTTCTAGGATAAAATAGAAATGAAGAATAAAAATAATCCCAAAGACTTCTCTTTTTTTTTGGTTTTTTCAACCCTTTAAAACAAATAAAGAATGAATCTTTTGGCACAAAAACTCTTTAAACTTGTTGCTAAAACACTTAAGAAGATGGAAAATTTTGCTCTCAAAAATCATGAAGAAACCAGCCCAAGAGATGAATATTTATACCCTCTCAAAATCTACCCGTTGGCAGTCTGGAAAGGGCAAATTGCCCTTCCGGTCGACCGCCCGGTCGACCGGCCAACGGTCATTTTTCTGACTGTTGAGCCATCGGTCGACCGCCCGGTCGACCGGCCCCCACCTGAGAGTGGGGTGCTTTCAGTCGGTCGATCGCGCGGTCGACCGGCCGAATAGGCTGGCTTTTGTGCACGTCCCATGCATATCGGTCGACCGTGACGGCCGACCGACTCCTGGTCCGGTCGACCGTCCGGTCGATCGCCAGAGCAGTCTGACTGGGATTTATGGGTGTTGAAAACTTATCTTTTTAATTTCAATTAAGTCCCATAAAATCACATAAATTTCACAAAAATAAGTTCTTATAAGATCTTTGAAATATAAATATGTGTGACCAAAATTCAACACATATTATAAACATTTTGAACCAATTTTGTGATATTGAAATTTGACTTTAAACAAAAATCGGTATTTTTCAAAACTTAAATTTTTGAAATGGAAAACCGTTTTCTCCAAAACTCATGTAAATACAAAAACATGATGTTGAAACAACTTTGAAATATATTGTATATGGATAGAATCCAATACATATAAGATATATATATATATATATATATATATCTGTATTTTTGACATGAAATCCAAAAACCGGTTAAACTAAAAACCAAAACCAATAAACTTTAAACTTGTGTGTGCATGTGAACTTGAGCATATCAATACTATCTATCTTTACACAAGATCTAAACATACTAAACTAAACAAACCGAGGTCTTCTTGTAGAACTCCTTCTCCAAGTCGACTCGATCCAAACACGATCCAACGACCTTAACTCCAACCTAGTACTAGATGCGATCTTGACGCTCGAGCTCTTGAATCTACATGTGAAAGCTCCAAAACTTCTTTGTTGAAGCTAAACACCTACTAATATCTTGGTCAATCACTGAAACTATTTAAACACAAGATTATTAGTAAACTATAACTACATGTGTTAATCATCATCAAAACTAGAGTGATGAGCCTCTGGGCCAACACTTCCTCCCTTCTTCCTCCTTCTCCGGAGACCTCCACTCCCCGACCTCCCCCCGCTCTCCCTCTCCCTCCCCCATCCCTGACCTCCCCTTCTCATCTCTTCCCCCACCCCCTCCCCGGCCTCCTAGCCGAACAGTCAGATCTAAGGGAGGAGCTGAACAACCAGATCTGGAGGGAGGAGGGGGCAGGCGGAGGAGAAGAAGCATGAGGGGGAGAGGCCGGTGAGGGAGAGGAGGAGGGGGTTCGCTGAGGAGAAGAGGGAGGAGGGAGGGGTCGCCGAGGAGGGAGACAGCCGGGGAGAGGGGGTTTGCCGGAGGGAAGGTGTAACGCCCCGATCCCGGCGGGTACGGAGACGTTACTGCGACATATATACGCAAGTCAGAAATACCCTCACGTATATACGCTAAGCATCAGTACAGGCAAGAATCAGAGTACGGAAGTAAGTGGTGCATTATACATTCCAACATATGAGTACAATTACAAAGTTATCACCAGAGGTGATCCAATATTACATAAATATTACATCACTGATATGCGCAATTGCGAGATTACAAGAAATGTACAAGTATGAACAGTACACAGGCACTCACGAGTTTACAAAAGGAAAACTCGAGAGGCACACAGGGGGCCTGGAAGGATAGAGCTCTGGATGATCTGCTGGAGATCCACGCTACCGCTGCGCATTACAGGTCAGCAACTGGAATTCTATAAGCTCCAAGCTCCATGACCTGGACATGAGGATCCAGGGGAGTCAGATGAAACTCCCCAGGCGAGTGGTGAGGCAAAAGCCAAGTGGCGAGCAAGGGTAAGTACATGTGTAGCGATAAAACCAAATAAAGCCGAGGACGAGCAAATCTGATTGTATGGTTTCAGATCACAGCTCCATAAGACTAGTACGTCGAAGGAATAATCCAAACAAGGAAACCCCCATCTATATACCTTTATCTCATGTTACCATAATCCAAACACATACAACCCGACTGTACTCAGGGCATGATAAGAAAATGAACAGGAGGCAGGTGGATACAAGGGATAAAGCAGAGCATGAGCAGTTAATACTATAATACTCATAAAGCCGAAAATCCGAAGTAAAATCCCGGACAAGCAAATATGGTAAGGCGTATCACAGATTCATAGCCGTTTAAGTTGCAGGCTTTAGTATGTGTCCCATACCACATACTTCTACTTACAACTTAAAGAGCAGGTTATCCTCTTGACGCTTTATTATTACTCGTCTTACCCTGATATCTAGCTATGTGAACTAGCGTCCCAGCACACATAGATCCATATCCGAGTAAAGCAAGATTGTTATTGGAAACCAGCGGGGGTATCAACGAACTATATTTACAGTGGGTCCCGTACATACCCGGGACCACGGCCCAGGATTGTTCCGTTGCTTGGTGGACGGAACCTGCCGCAAGGCGATCAGGAGGGTCTTATGGAATGCCCTTATCAAGATGGTACCAAGAAGGAGGGAGCCAGCACTCCCCTCGGTCGCCTGGAGGCCCACAGGTCAGACCGGAAGTTTTAGTTGCACAACATGCCTAATACCACTGTAAACACGAACACATATTGATAGCCGCGAGTTTCCCCCGACCTGATGCAAGTTGTTCCTTTTATGAATTATTAGATGATTATCAGATTCCGGGAATGAGCAAGAGCAAGTCAGGAATATCAGGAATGCAGATATATCAGGAGTATTGTACGTACTATAATGTATCACATGTGTATCAGGAGTACATTTTGTACTATCAAGATGTCAGGTCATCATTCCCGTTATCGTGATAATCATGAGAGTCAAGTATATCATGCTGGGTGTCAAGTGATAGCATGACAAGAGGATGATATTTGGCAGGTAACCAGTCATGTCAAGCGATTGATATTAGTCCGGTGGCAAGTCATGTCATAACAAGAGGTCTTGCCAAGTGGTAGCATGTCCGATGTTAGGTGATAACAAATCAGTTGTTAGGTGATAACAAATCAGTTGTCAGGTGATATACATGTGTTAAATAGTAATATGTAAATGACAGGTATGAAGTAACGGCATGTAGTAAAGCAGTAGCTGAGCACAACCAAGCGGAGCTGAGCAAGCTGGAAATACAGACAGCAAACAGGATTTAACACTGGAGCGTCTGGCAAGGTTATCGGAACAACTCGGCTTAAGGTGCGAGTAGGAAATCCGGCAGCATCTCGCCTAGACGAATCAAGTGGTAAAGCACTGAACGCTGATCATGACAACCAGGCGGAGCTGAAAGACCTGACGGTCCCAATCACTTCCCTTTCGAGATAGTGAGTGACCGGAGGCTGCACTGAGAAACCTGACGGTCCCAATCACCTCTCTTTCGAGATAGTGAGTGACCAGAGGCTGAAGAACGGAGAGACCTGCCGGTCCCAATCACTTCCCTTTCGAGATAGTGAGTGACCGGAGGTTAAAGGCTGAGAGACCTGCAATGTTAGTACCACATGAACAAGAATTAACTACCATAATACAGGCATTCGTCACAGAGCAATACATGTCCAGACATTGGCACTCGGCCATACCCAAATACAGGGACTCAGCCCAATACATAATACATGAAAACATGGAATAAAATACATGTCGACCCGACAAAGCGGGGAAACCCAAATGGAGGCGAGAGCGAGAACACTCGCCTAAGTCTCGAAAACACAGTGAAATCCTCGATCCGGAATCCAGGGAATCAACGCGTCAATGCGTTTAGAGAAAAGTGATAGAGAGAGGAGGAAATCAAGAGAGAGAAAGGAAAGAGAGGGAGGAGAGAGAACGTGAGAGCTAGAGAGAGAGGTCCATATTCAAAGAAGTAATTAACCACAGCAGACAGCCAAAGTTAGTCGACTAGGGAGAGGCAAGTAGTCGACTTATAAAGGAGTTAGTCGACTATAGAGAAGGGGGTAGTCGACTAATAAGGCCGCGTCTCAAAGGGTCGCGTCTTCAGGAAAAAGTTAGTCGACTAGGAAAAAGGGTTAGTCGACTAATAAGGTCGCGTCTCAAAGAGCCGCGTCTTCAGGAAAAAGTTAGTCGACTAGGGGAAAAAGGATAGTCGACTAATAGGCTGCGTTTTCAGAAAAAGGACGCGTTTCAAATAAGCTAGTCGACTTGAGGTAAGGGAGTAGTCGACTAATAAAGGGTTCAAGTCGACTAATGACTGGGTCAAGTCGACTAACAGAGTGCAAACAGAGAGCAGAATCTGACTTTTGAGGGTTGCGTTTGTTGATTATCTTGCATGATTTAAAAATCCAAGTATGAGAATAAGTTGTCCAAGTCTTTGGCGAGAAAAACCACTCGCCTAAGAATGTTACTTTGAAGCCTTGTGCATCCGGAATAATCGTTGTCGTCAATTATCACCAAAACGATTACCGGAATAATCGCGAACGATTACCGGAATAATCTACGGCGATATTATCGACGAAGAAGAGCACGGCCCCAATCCGAAAGGAGTGGCCGGCCTTCACAAGGGAAAGAGGTTGATGGTGCAAGTATAGTTCAAATTGAAAGATTGGAGTTTTGAAAACAAGGCTTCGGAGAACGAAGCTATGGCTCGTCGGAAAGAGCACGACGAGGAGATGAAGACGACGCGGTCGTTGGTGGCCAAGGTGGTGTATAAGGTGGTGGAGATGGTGATGAAGATATGGAGGTTAATGGGTCATTTGGGTGGAAAAGAAGAGGAAGAAGATGATGGTGGAGGTGGTGTTGTGGTTGAAATGAAGGAGGAGGTGGTGGAGAATGAGGTGGAGAAATTTGTGGGGAAATGAAGGGGAGAGGTGAAGCACCTTGGCTGGCCAAGGAGGGAGCACCATGGCTGCGTTTGCTGCCATGCTCTCTGGAAACAAAAAAGAAGAAGAGAGGAAAAAGAATGAATGGAAGAGAGAGAAGGAGTGGGGTATATATATATATATATATATATATATATATATATATATATATATATATATATATATATATATATATATATATATATAAGGGAAATAATATAATAAGTTGACTTTGGGATCCAAATAATGAAACCTGCGTTTCATTGGAGGGAAATGGGCTGCGTCCCATGCAATATAAAAGGCTGCGTCCAGGCCAAAAGAACTGGACGCGGGGATGAAAGCCGCATCCAGGAGGAAATGCAAAAGGCTGCGTTTAATAAAAGGACAAAAGTCATAATGACTTGATTGGAATTGATTAGCAGTGCTTTAAATGCAGCATGGGGAGGCGTGGAGAGGATTTCCGCATTAAATGCAGAATCCCAGGTAGGTAAAACTCGCATTTGGCGAGGAGAGAGAAAAGTGGGAAAATATCTGGATACTATTCCGGATCTGGAAAACACCGAAAACTCCGGAAAAGTCCAAAAATGAAGTAGTTCGGAAAGCTTCCCAAAAATTCTCAAAATATAAATATTATAAAAAGATTTTTGGTGAAATCGGTTTTCAGAAATTCAATCTCATTTTCAAAATAAAAATCATAAAGTCAACCGTTAATATCGGTCTACACCGGGTTGGCCGGATTTTGATAAAATCAGTAAATTCTCAGAAAAGTATTTAGATAGAAAATATAATTTTAATAAGTTATGGGAAAGCCGTTTCTTAAAATTCAACTCCGTTTGTAAATTAAAAATCCGGGAATCGGTCAGCGGCACTGGTCGACATCGGTTTTGAAGAATTTCAATTTAATTCAGGAAAATTTCAGAAAATCATAGAAAATCTAAAATATTGGAAAACAGTATTTAAAACTAAAATCTGTCAATTCGGAATAGCGAAAAGATCAAATCGAGCAATTCACTAGGATCGGGTTCCCGGTTCAGATTAGGGCTGACTCCGAGTCCACGAATCCCAACCTAAGACAAAACGATCACATAAATAATTCACAATACAAAACAAATATAGGAAGTAAATCGAAAAATACAATCGAAAAATCTGAATACGCAACTAAGTACGTATTCCGGGAGCGGGGTGTTACAGAAGGGAAGAGAAGGGAGAGAGAAAAGAAAAAAAGAATAGAGTAGCTTAGATATTCTTTTTTTGACTTTTTTTGAAATGCCTTTGTCACGTTCCTGGGTGTCTAATTACTGGGGTGTCTTTGTCACATTTTTAGGTGGAAATATCCGCTCTCCTCACCAACCAAGACAGACCTGGCATAACGCATCCAAAACAATCTTCTCTTTTTACCAGGAATCTCTCCCCATGTGGGCACTCTCATCATGAGTTCCCTTACCCTCACAGGGACCAAAAGCTTAAAAAAAAAAAAAAAAGTGGTCAGTGCACACTCATAGCTCCCGCAGTGGATGAGGGGGGAGAGAGAGAGAGAGAGATGTGCACATCGTGGCTCTCTCCTCTCTCTCAAAACTCACTCAACCTGCATAAAAACAAGCCCCCTTCTTGTCTCTTTCCCTGCCCCCGACATGACACCCCTTCACCTATTTAACCCACCTCTTCACCTGTTCTCGAGAGAGAGGGAGACGACGACGGCGACAACATTTTTGTTTTCTTTTCAATTTTCTAGAGAGAGAGAGAGGTCGCAAGACCATCAAGACCCCTGGCAACCTCAGGGCAGAAGACATGCACATCCCTTGTGTGCTCCTGCTACAGCATCCACAGCTGCAGTGGGGAGGCCAATGGGGCCCACAATGGCAGCAGCCTCTTCCCATCACAATCATCATCCTCACAAGAGCCTTCCCTTCAATCCAAAAAGCCCCCTCTTGCTCCCTTGAAGAGCAACCTCAGGAAGCCCCTGACAAAGGGAGAGCAGAGGCAGAGGAGGAGCAGGGAGGTGAGCTGGCCTGATGCCCATGGCAGAGACCTTGCCCATGTTCTTGTGTTCCATTCTAGGTAATTTATTGTTTTTCTAAAGAGAATTTTATACCCAGATTTAAATTTTTTAGAATCTAACATTTTTGTTTACAATTGACAGTGAAGTGGAAGAGAGGGAGCTCCATGGAGTGAAGAACTCATGTGTCTGTGCCATCCAGTGAGGATGCAGCTCCCTATAGGTAAAACAATGAACTAAGAACCCATGACTGTTATGTTATCATTGCTAACTTCTAGATTCGCTTGATTTGTCATTTTCCGCGAGTTTTGTGGGGATTGTATTTGGGATTCCCCAATAGTTTGGACAAAATTTTTATTCAGTGAAAATGCTGGTCATTATAGGTAGCTAATAAGGTAATAATGAATTTTAGAAGCCATGATTGTCATTTACAGGAAGATTTTGAAGTCTTTTTCATGAATAGTACAGATCTTCTTGATATAAATGTTAACAAGTAGATTAAGGAACTTTGGATTCGCTTGATTTGTCGTGTTTCACGGAATTTATGGGATTGTGTTTGGTAATTCCCAATAGGAGAGGAGTGACATTTGCTTTTGGGAAAAAAAGAGAGTTATTCACTGAAAATGCTGATCATGCATTATAGGTAGGTAATAAGGTAATAATAAATTTTAGGACCCGTTATTTTTATTTACAGGAAGATTTTGAAGTCTCTTACATGCACAATGCATATCTTCTTGATTTTAATGTCAACAGCTAGATCAACAAACTTTGAATTCGCTGATTTGTCGTGTTTCACAGAATTTACGGGATAGTGTCTGGCATTTCCCATTAGTAGGGGCATGTCTTTGCTCAGGGTCAGAATTCTACGAATGATATTATCGTATTAACTAGTAACTACCATGGTTGGAGTCCTTGCATGTGATGAAGATGTCTAAGCTACAAAAGATTGTTTGAGTTTGAAAAATATGGAATGATTGTGAAATATGATTAGGTTTTGATATGCTTAGATACTTGACTTCCTGTTACATATGGTTACTTTCCCCCTTGCGAAAAGTGCTGGGAGCAATTGTGCATCATTTACTCATTTACTGCATGCTTGTTGAAGTAACTCTGAATTGAGATCAATTCACTAGCTTGAGATATGTAGCTTTCCATAACATTTTCTTGTTAGAATGTTGTGGGAATCAAACTGAAGCTCCCGCCATATCTTGTGCTTGTTGGAATCATTAATGGTTGTATCAAAGAAATTTTTTTGTGTCATTTCACCAAACCGGATTGTGTTTGAACTGTACATACAATCTGATTGGATTGGATTAGGTTTCATAATATGGATCAAATTGGCTTTGATGAGGTAATATCAAGTTAAGTTGTCCGGTAAATAAGGAGTATTTGTTAGGCTTTGAGTTAAGCTGTCGTAGCTACGTAACTCTTTCTTACTTCTTGAACCAACTTTGACTCATACAGACCAATATCAAAATAAGAAAATTGGAGTATTTTTTATTCCAATTAGGTCATGCAATAGTTACTATTCTCATGGTTACTATTTCTCACCATTTCTCATGGATAATCATTATTCAACCAAAACTCTACTAATTAAGATAGGAAAGAAGGAAGGATAAAAAGCCTGGTCAATAAATTTGGTCACATGTTACAGCTGCGAAGCGAACTCCATGAAAAGTGTTTTACGTATTTGTCCCAATTCTTTTAAAATAAGGTTGAAATTAAACCCCCACACCTAAGCAATTTAGCTTAGGTACCCTTTTGAAGTTGTAATTTTGCAACCTTTAAAAATTTATAAACTTTTTGGCATAAGAAACAAAATTTTATAAATTCCTAAACTTTTAATTCAATGGTTTACTTTATAATATTAAGTTAACACTACTTTACTATTGTGCCCACCTAAACGAGGATCTTGCCCTTAATCAAAAGTTAAAAGCGCCACTCAAACGTCATGTGCATTGAACGCAGTAAAGCTCCAAGGTTCTTGGCGTAGGCTTCTGATGGAAACTTGAAACCGCCTTGTTAGTTGTTCTTATTTAGGGATGTCACCATTGGAATGTAGCTGTCAATAAAGAAAACATCCATTATGAGAAGTTCGATGTCCCTGATGCATGGATACGAACAAGGATGTGGACACGGAGAAATGACTAGTCCTTAAAAAATAGGATACTAGAGCATGACTATAAATGTCTCTGTGTATGTGTGCGCACATGTGACTATGTATAATACACATCCAAACCCTAGTGATTAAAACATATTTTTTTTGGAAGAGAAATTGAAGTCTCAATGATTTCAATCCATACCTTCTAATCAAATAATTAGAGAAATTTAAAATCCAATCCAATAACTGACTTAACAAACCTATGGTACCACTCACATTTTTTCGAGCTATTTAGATTCTGTTAAAATTTATATCCGCCTGTATCAAGGGGTTTCATTGTGGTTGTCCAAGTGACACATGGCTCTTGGGTGTCTCACATATATCTTAAGTTCTCTTTGTTTAAGCTGATATGACTCTGATATGTTTTTTAAAATCTGACATGGCATTGGCATGACCTACACGTGATGGGTAAGATCACGAAAGTGTCTATATCCAAGTTGTCGTCACACACAGAGGACAATATCCAAGTATCCATGCTTACCGGAGTGAGAGGAATGAGAACTATGCTTCCTTTACCGCCACCTTGTCAATGGAGTTTTTAATGACAGATAACCACCTTGGAAAAAAAATCATCCTCATTCTAATCCTAATAATACTGCTCTTGACATAATGGCACTACCGAGGAATGCCCCATCTTTAGCATCTCTTATTATACACTTTTGTTGGTAAAGTGTCAACCTTGGCACCAAGCCATCTCAATGTTTGTCTTCAGATTAGCATTTAATTGTTCAAAACTTTCTTTTAGAGTTTCTTCCATGGCATGAAGGCCGGCATCCATTTGATAGGATCCAGATGCTTGGTCTTGAAAGTTTCTTCAAAAAGGCAGCCTTTTTAAGTCATCTTCTATTTCCTTGGGGCGTACTTCCTTTCAATTTTAAGTAGCAGGTACAAGGCTCACATATGTAGGGATAAAGATAACATGTATATGGCATTGTGTCACAACAATGATACAGAATTTCTCTACCAAGACTTTCACTGCCTATCCTACCTTCCAGATATTAACTTTATTAATGTGTATGCTTGAAGGTTGTTTTTCCCCCTAAATGCGTGCTATTTAGAGATTAGCTTAATGAATTTGATGACCTTTCCTTGGTAGAGCCCAACAACTAGTTACTACTTACTATGTATTTGCATTGTTTTTAATCCTGATCAAATTCACCCGCGCACCACTCTATAGAAGAGTCTTTATGTAAAATGCTATAATTAAGGAAAGCCAACCTTGCAAAAAAGGATAATATTATAAATGCTGGACTTTTAGCGTGAATTCCTAACAATTAGCTTAATTTGATCAAAACCTTAAATTTTTTTTTGATGCAATTTATCAATTTGTAAGAGCAGCTTATATGTGATGATGTGGTAATTGGAGGGGAGAAGATCAAAATTGAAGTTTTTAAAGCTCAATTGGAGTTGCTTGGAGAGAGGAGCAACACAGAGTAGAGTATCGTTGGTCTCATATCGAAAATGCAGGACCTACTTGATGTTATCGGCAGACCTAGAAAGAAGTCTCAGATGAATTTGGTGTCTATATAAGAGTTGTAGGCAACTCGAAGATCTTTCCAATGATATTATGGATCATCGAATTCTGATAAGAAATGAGAGAGATGATGGTTTGAAGTTGAGTTTGTTTTTCACTCCACGGACAGCTTCGAAAGTTGATCCAAGCTTTCAAAAGCTGATCCAAGCTTTCAAAAGCTTTAGGTGAAGCTTTCAAAAGCTTTAACAGGTTTGCTCTCAGGAAGGCACCTTTCGAAAGCTCCACCAGAGAGAGCTTTGGAAGCAGCTCCACCAGAGCTTTCGAAAGCTCGGGTCAAAATTGGTGAATCTGACCTGAACACATATTATGTTTCAAGTTGAATTCTGATTTCATTTTTGACCCAAATTTTAAGTATTTGATTTTCTTTCTCTGCCTATAAATATGGAATCCTTTGTGATCAATTGTATCTCATTGTATTGAATAAAAACCTTTTCCCTTCTGCCCTAAAAGCATAAACAAATTGCCGGACCTCGTTATTTCTTTCTTCTCCGCTTTTGTGCTATATTTGTGATTTATCTCTCGGCGTGTTCTCCTTCTAATCTCAACAACAATTGGTGGTGCTTCCGCATAACGCATAACAAGTGGTATAAAGCTTCAGGTGCAATCTTGGAGGCAGTGGAATTGAAGATTTGGAGAAGATCTGATCTAGGTTTCTCGTTTGGAGGTGGTCTCATCTTTATCTCAGTTGTCGATTCCTTTCTGAATTATTTCTTGAGATTGTTTGGTGGGGATGGTCGAAGTTAATTAATCCATGATGAAGACCGTGAACATCCACCAATCACCAATCGAAGATCGATGTGGTGAAGTTTGATGGCACAAATAACTTTGATATGTGAAGATGCGAAGTATTGGATGCATTAAACATACAAATTCTGAAAGATACTCTGAAATTGCAAGAGAAGCTAGGTGATATTCTAGAAAAAGATTGGAAGAAGATGAATCAGACGACGTGTGGCGTCATGAGATCTTGTTTAACTTAAGATTTGAAGTATCATGTGATGAATGAGACCATTGCGAAGAGGATTTGAGAGATTCTAGAGAGCAAGTACTTGACAAAGAGCGTTGAGAATCGCTTGCATTTGAAGAGAAAGCTTTATCTCTTTTAATTGAAGAAGGGAATTGAACAACTACATGAAGGTTCTTGCAGATTTGGCTAACATGGATGAGATGATCGAAGACGAAGACAAGTTGTTGATCCTGTTGAATTCTCTTCTGGATGATAAGTATGAGACCTTGATCAATGATAGGTTATAACTTAACTATAATGAGGTATCAGCTACACTTGTGAATCATGAGTTGAGAAGGAAGGACAATGAATCCTCCAGTAGCATCAGCAGGGGCATTGGCTATAAGGGAAATGAGTTTCAAACATAAGGGCAAAGGAGATCGAGAAAGATCGAAGTCCAAAACTGGTAATCATAATTTGAAAAAGAATCAATGTGTGTTCTGTAAGGAGAACAGACACTGAAAAAAGATTGTCCAAAGATGAAGAAAAAGAAGCCACGGTCAGAGGCAAACGTCGCACATGCGAATGATACTGATTCTGACTTTCTATTTATTCACTCTCTATTACTCCTACTGGTTGCTATCAGTATTTTAAATATCAGATATCGTCGATATACCGATCGACAATTATATGTCGGATACCAGATACCAGGTGATATATCGCGATGGTACTAAATACCGGTTGATATATCAATAGTCAATACATATAAGACATTATTAAAAGAGATAAGTTATTGTCCAACATCATTTAAAAATATCATTGAAATATCACAATGAACATAGAATAAAATAAAACGATCTCTCAAGAAAAAAATAATAATTATCTAAATAAGTAACTATATCGGCTGATATTTCGGATATTTCATCTCGAATATCGGCCGATATATTAGCCACGTGCCGATATATCAGCCCATATCGGTCCAAAATGATATCCAGTAAATTTTACACTTATCGTATCATTTTGGATAAAATACCGATATCTCGGCCGATATACCGGTATATCAGCCGATATTTAAAACAATGTTTGCTATTCAGATGTTTCTGAGTAGATTCTGAGTATGATGTTACCTATCACGTTTGTCCCAAGAGAGTGATTTTCTAGTTTCGATAAGCTAGATGGAGGCTTGGTGTTGATTGGTGACGATTACACATGCCGTGTGGAGAGGATATGTACTAATCTTATCAGGATGTTTGATGGGATGATAAGAGAGTTGAAGGATGTAAGATACGTTCCTCAGTTGAAGAAGAACTTGATCTCTATTGGAGCTCTGGAGGCACAGGACCTTAAAAGGACTCTTGGATATAGTGTTCTCAAGATGCTCAAAGGCTCGATGGTTTTTCTAAAGGGCATCATACAAAATAACATATATTACTTAAGAGTAGTACAATGACATGCAAGTGATGGCTTTAAAAAGTGCATACGTCGATTGCACCAGACTATGGCATATGAGGCTGGGACGCACATGCGAGAAATCTTTGCAAGCATTGGGGAAGCAAGGATTGTTAAAAGGCGCGAAGACCTACAAATTAGAGTTATGTGAATATTTTGTTATTGGCAAGAAGACGAAGGTGAAGTTTGGCACTACAATTCACCGCACTGAAAGGATTCTTGATTATGTTCACAAAGATATTTGGAGACCTACTAAGGCTGTATCACTTGAAGGTAATCACTACTTTGTGTCTAGGCGTGATTGGGTGTACACCATGTGACACAAGAACGAATTCTTAGTTTTGTTAGTGAAGTAAAAGACGCTCATAGAGAAGCAAACTTGTAGAAAGATCAAGTACTCCGATATGATAATGGTGGGAAGTACATGAATGATTCGTTTCTACACTTGTGCCAAGATGAAGGCATAGAGGGGAACTTCAAAGCTCGGGAAACACCACAACATAATGGCGTAGCTGAGAGGATGAATTGTATTGTGCTAAAGAAGGTTTGGTGTCTGTTGTCTAATGTAGGATTATTTAAATCCTTTTGGGATGAGGTTTTGACTCATGCAAGCTATCTCATTAACATGTTGCCATCGTCTGCGATTAGGGGTAAGACTTTGATGAAGGTTTGGTCTGAGAAAGCTGCTCAAGTTTATTATATGCTCAGGATATTTGAATGTCCAACCTACTATCACATCAAAGAAGATAAATTAGATTCTCGAGTAAAAAAGGTTATGTTTTGGGTTTCAAAAGAGGTATGAAAGGCTACAAGTTTTATAACCCCAAAGACAAGAAGATTGTGGTGTGCAGAGATGTCAATGTTGGCCCAAAGACCCATCACTCTAGTTTTGATGATGATTAACCCATGTAGTTATAATACTAATGATCTTGCATGTTTAAGTTTGAGATTTTAATCAACATCTTAGTTTTAGTGTTTAGCTTCAATAAAAGACTCAAAGTTAAAATTTGAAGCTAACAAGTTTTGATTCAAGAGCTCAAGCTCAAATGATACATTTGGCATTCAAGGAGGATCAAGCTCATAGAATTAAGAGTTTGGATCAAAATCAAAATTGAAGATGAAGATCAAGATGAAAACTTGTTTATAAAGTTTGTAAGATATTTAGTTTGTTAAAGCTTAGTCTAGTGAATTGAGGCTCAACAGAAAACACACGCACAAAAGATTTTTCAAAATAATATTTCATGATTTTTAGTTTATGATTTGAATTTTGAAAAAAATCAAGTTTAAATAATTTTCATATAGCATTATCAAAATGATTTAATAATACATATTCTTACTTTAAATATACATAAGGTAATATATATTTATATTTTACAAAACCTATTTTGAAAATATATTTTATATTGTCCATGTACCAACACAGTCGATGGCCCCACATAGCTGTCGACAACTGATAAATATGCATAGGCTTCAGATAATCTAGCTGTCGACAACCCTATATAGCTGTCGACAGACAAGTCTAACATAGACTTATTCTAAGCTGTCGATAAGTCGACAGGTGAGTTAACAGAGACTGAGTATGTCTCAGTCTGTCGATAGTCAGACTCGACTGTATACAGTGAATGTTCAAAGTTTTGAAAAATCTGACCATTGGAGTCATGTTTGTCGACAAGGATAGAGAGCTATCGACAGCTAGACAACAGAGTTACCTGATTTGTCTCCCAACTGCTAATTCTATTTTCTAACCTGTCCAGATTCAAACGTGGATTTTATGTTTTAAACATGTTTTTAATGTTTGGGTTTGCTGATTAAAGGTCTTTATTTTTGTCCTATAAATAAGAGAGTAGGGATGCGTTTTAACATCAAGAATTTTAAGAGAAAATTATTCAAGTTTAAGTTTTTCAAGTGTTCAATTTATTCTTCTCTGTTTTCTCACACTTTTTATTCAGCTATCAATTTTCTACAAAAGTGTAAAAAATGAGAGTACTTTGTTTGTAGTCAAGAAGTTGATCACCAACTGTTTAAATTATTATAAGTAATTAAAGGTTGCGACCTTGATTGAGCTTGCCGGCTCGTGTGTTGAATTTCTTGCAAGAACGAGTGCGGGACTTGCGAGTCCAAGAGTTATTGTGGGAGCTTGTAGGTGTTGTGGCACTAAATGATCTTGCGAGATCGTGCATAGCGAAAATCCTCTATTGCGGTAAAGGTGAGGGCATAGAGCAAGTTGCTCTAACCTCGAAACAAATCTTCCATATTTGTGATTGCTTAACTTTCTCTCTCAACTCAACTCTCTATTTATATCTTACATATTTATTAATTGTGCTCAAACTTATATGTATGATATTGTCTCACTCTTATGCTTGTGCTTAATTACCATTTTTGTTTATATATAATATTGTTTTATATGCTTGCACTCATTTAAACCAAAAAAGCAATTGTGCACCTCGAGCTTTTATTTTAAGAGGAATCATAAGGAGAAGTTAAGAGCTCTTCATCGGGTATACGGTTTCATTTCTTGGCTGTTGAGTTGGATTTGTTTATTGTGTTGTATTTTTAATTAAGTTTTAATTTTCGCATTGATTAGCATATCACATATTCTCCCCCTCTACGTGATTTCAATTGGTATCAGAGTAAGTGCTCTTGATATATCTGTTTGACCACCATAGAGCAATCTATATTTTTGCTAATCACTATTTTTGCTAGACACATATGGCCAATAGAACTATGACTTGTCCACCCAAATTTGATAGACTTAACTTTCCTATATGGAATGTTAAGATGACCGTTTTCTTACAATCATTAGGTAATCGTATACCCAAGGCCTTCACAAAACCTTTTGTTTGTCTCGAGGAGGATAAAGACACATGGTCCGAAATTACTGTTAAGAAATTTGATGCCAACGTCAAAGCTCACTATGCATTGTTACAAGCTCTAACGATGATGATATTTCTAGAGTTTTAAATTGCACATTCATATCATATTTGGCAAACTTTCATCACCACTAATGAGGGCACTACACAAGTTAAAAAAGTAAAGATTGATTTTCTTAGCTCCCAATATGATAGTTTTTATATGTTAAATGGTGAATCTATTGATCATATGCTTACCCGTTTCACTACTATTGCTAATGAATTTATTTCTTTAGGTAAGCATATCAACAATGACTAAAAGATGCGGAAAATCATTAGAGCACTTCTTAAAGTTTGAGAAGTCAAAGCTACCACCTTGAAGGAATTGAATGACAAGGAGGAGATGAACTTTACTGCATTCATTAGAAATCTAAAAATTCATGAAATGGAAATAAAGGCAACAAAAGAACGTGAGCCTCAAAATGGAGATAAAGACAACAGAAGAACGGGAGCCTCAAAAGAAAGCTAATTAATGCTGCATTCAAAACACCCCCAAGAGAGATCAAGAAGAAAAGTGTTGTCACTCCAACCACCTCCAATGATGAGCAATAAGATGATGAAACTCACTCTCCTAGTGAATAACATGAGAAGAATGTACCACAAAAGTCAAAAGAAGTGATAAAAAAGAATGGTGGGAAGGAAAAAAAGAAAAGAGAAAAGCAAAGAAAGCCACTACTTGGGATTCAGATGATGGATCTACAAATGAGATTGATCCACACACATGTGTTTCATGGTCTAAGGGGATGACCCCCTTGAGGTAAACTCGGAATCTCATTTAGCTTTTGATGACATTAGCATGGATGAATTAGGAGAAACTTTTAATAACTTTCGAATAACTATGATATTCTTAAAATGAATATTTGATGTTAAAGAAAGAAAATGAGTTTT
The DNA here is from genome assembly GCA_038442645.1 of Agave tequilana. Lineage (NCBI taxonomy): Eukaryota > Viridiplantae > Streptophyta > Magnoliopsida > Asparagales > Asparagaceae > Agave > Agave tequilana. Next base: position 339,729 of record JAVJIF010029806.1, read on the forward strand.
TACAAAATAAATTGAGTACGATTTCAAAAGAAAAAAGAAAATTTATCTCTTTCTCTTGAAAATATCAAAAAGGATTTTGATGTTTATAAAATTTCTTTTAAAGCTAATCTAGTTTTGATAAAAATGAGATTTGTGTTTTAAAAGATATAATCGATTATTTGGGCTCAACTTTGAGCCAATGTGCCTTTGATCATAAGAAATTAGAATCTTTGTTTCAAAAGAAACAAGCTCCACATATTCATGCACATACTTTACGGTATGCACACACATTATACTCATAAGTATACACATGTGTATTCTTGTTCATATTGTGGCCGCGAGGGCCATCTTGCTAAGTTTTGTTTTAATAGAATAAATATTTCAAATAAAAATATTTGAATTCGAAATGCTTCCATTTAAGAACCCAAGAAATTATGGGTACCAAAAGGCACAACGATTTTATTTGATGTAGGTGTGTCCTCTCTCAAGGCGTAAGAGAGTTGGTGTCTTAATGGTGGATACAATCGGAGCTTGATGGACTAATTAATGGATGCATCACTATCAAGAAGTTAAGGTGAGAAAATCACCTTTGGTTTGGAGAAATGAAGTTGGCTACATCAATATTAATATTCATCTTATCTTTCATTTTAAGAATGTTTTATTTGTTTAAATACTCATATGCTAGTGTAGTAATCTAGACTCTATCATATGTTATTTTATACTTAAAGATGATTTGATTGATTGTTAGCTATGCATATGCTTTTGAAATTTGTTTTCATTCGGATTTGTATGCATATCTTATTAGTGGATATATGTTTACTATTGAGCTTAATAATTCCACTAATCAAGATGTTTATAAGTTTTATTAATTTTCAATTAAATAAAAAAGTATCTTCTTGATTTACTTGATTAATGATGAGTTTTAGTTAGTTTTAGATGATTTTTAAACTCAATATTTTATTGAAAAGAATTTTCTATTTTCAAAAGGATAAATACTTGTGATTTATTACAAATCTAGTTCCGTTTTAAACTCTAAAAAGAATTTAATGTGAATTTTGATATTCTATTGTTTTGTTATTCATGAATTTAATATTTATATGATTCTTGCACTCTCTCTTATTTTTTTCTTATGAGTTTGCAATTGGGCTTCGAACCTTGCATTCTTTCATGAGCATATATATGCTTTATAGATTTTGAGTGTCAATCCATGTGAAGTATTCATTTTTCATGACACACACACACACACACACACACACACACACACATGTTATTCAATAACTCTTAAGTTTCATGATTATCTGTTTTAGTAAAATTTCAATTGATAAGTATTTTCAAATTATTTTCAATGGTATTTAGTTTTGAAAATACCTACCCTTAGTGGGCCATTGGTTGGGTGATCATGCATATATGATTTATTTGATTATTCTTTTTACATATGCATGTTAGGATGGAATAGCGATGAGATACACATATTTTTATATATATGATCTTGTGTACTCATTCATGTTTTACCTATATGTGTATACTCTAAAATTACAATTGATTTCATACACATATATGATTGATTGATTGTGCTTGTTTTAAAATTATCCATACATGTTTTTGTGTATGTTTTTTAGCACAAATAAATCCCTTGGCTTAATTTCATTTCATTTGGTATCATTTTTTTATGCTTATGCATTAATTCTGTTTCTGTTTCAAAAGGGGGGGAGAAATCATTTGATTTCAATAATTTTGTGGTTGTTTTCTTAATTGTATTCCCTTCTTTTTGATAAAAAGAGAAAATGTATTATTTTAGCCAATTGTTCATTTTTTCAGTTGGTATCTATCTTGTTTTGATAAATTGGTATCTTTGTTTAAAATTTGTTTCTTGATTAAATTAAGTTTCAATCATATTAATTACTTCAAGTCACATCTATTTTTCAAATTATTTTAATTTTAGTTGGTATTTTTAAATTGTTTTTATTACAATTTGTATCTAGATTTGTTTTTCAAAATTGGTATTAAATGGACAAAAGTTTCATTCAATTGGTTTTCAAATTTCTTTTCTTTACCCCTTTATTGATGAAATGACAAAAGGGGGGAATTTGGAGTTTTATATGCATGTTTTATGCATATATTTTTACTTGTTTATAAATATTTTGTTTGATGTTTTAAAGTTATTGTATATCTTTATATGATTATGTTTATGCATGAGTTAAGAGAGTTTTTATAAAGTTCTTCTCTAATTCATGCATATTTAACTCATGAGTTTTGTCATCATAAAAAATAGGGAGATTGTTAGCTCAAAGGTCCATCACTCTATTTTTTATGATGATTAACTCATGTAGTTATAGTATTAATGATCCTGCATATTTAAGTTTGAGATTTTAATCAAGATCTTAGTTCTAGTGTTTAGCTTCAACAAAAAAACTCAAAGTCAAGTTTTGAAGATAACAAGTGTTGATTCAGGAGTTCAAGCCCAAATGATACATATAGCATTCAAAGAGGACTCAAGCTCAACGAATCAAGAATTTGGATCAAAGTCAAAATTGAAGACAAAGATCAAGATATAGACTTGTTTATAAAGTTTGTAAGATATTTAGTTTGTTAAAACTTAGTATAGTGAATTGAGGCTCAAGAGAATATAAAACAAAAGACTTTTCAAAATAATGTTTCATGATTTTTAGTTTATAGATTTGAATTTTAAAAAAACAAGTTTAAATAATTTTCATATAGCATTTTCAAAATGATTTAATTATACATATTCCTACTTTAAATATACTTAAGATAATATATATTTATATTTTATAAAATCTATTTTGAAAATATATTTTATATTGTCCATGTTCTAGGACAGTCGATAATACCACATAGCTATCGAAAGCTGATACATTTGCATAGGCTTCAGATAGCTCAGCTGTCGACATCCCTATATAGTTGTCGACAAGCAAGTCCAACAGAGACTTACTCTGAGCTCAGTTTGTCGACAGCCTGGCGTAGCTGTCGACAGGCGAGTTACTAGAGACTGAGTGTGTCTCAGTCTATCGACAGCCAGACTCAACTTTCGAAAGTGAATGTTTAAAGTTTTGAAAAATTTGACTATTGCAGTTATGCCTGTCGACAGGCATAGAGAGTTGTTGACAGCTAGGCATTGTTGCCTGTTTTGTCTCCCAACGGTTCTGTTTTCAAACCTGTCCAGATTCATTTCAAACATGGATTTTATGTTTTTAACATGTTTTTAATATTTGGGTTTGTTGATTAAGATCTTTACTCTTGTCCTTTAAATAGGAGAGATTAGGGATGCATTTTAACATCAAGAATTTCAAGAGAGTTTTTCAAGTGTTCAATCTTATTCTTCTCTATTTTCTCACTTTTTTTGAGCCATCAATTTTCCTACTCTGACTTATAGGAGAAGTGTAAAAAGTTAAAGTACTTTGTTTGTGGTCAAGGAGTTGATCACCAAGTGCTTAAATTATTGTAAATAATTGGAGGTTGCGGCCTCGATCAAGCTTACGGGCTCGCGTGTTGAAGTTCTTGCGGGAACGAATGAGAGACTTGTGGGTGTAAGAGTTTTTATGGGAGCTTGTAGATGTTGCGGTACCGAGTGATCTTGCGGGATCGTGCATAATGAAAATCCTTTATTACGGTGAAGGCGAGGATGTAGAGCAAGTTACTCGAACCTCGAAACAAATCTCTAATGTTTGTGATTGCTCAACTTTCTCTCTCAACTCAACTCTCTATTTATATCTTGCATACTTATTAATTGTGCTCAATCTTATATATATGATATTATCTCACTCTTATGTTTGTGCTTAATTGTCATTCTTGTCATATTGGTATTGTCTTATATGTTTGCACTCGTTTAAACCAAAAATGCAATTATACACCTCAACTCTTATTTTAAGAGGAATCACGAGGAGAAGTTAAGAGCCCTTCACCGGGTATAGGGCTTCATTTCTTAGTTGTTGAGTTGGATTTGTTTATTGTGTTGTTAATTAATTTTAATTTCCACATTGATTAGCATGTCACCTATTTACTCCATCTAGGTGATTTTAGTCATGTTCGATGGGGCTTTTATGATGAAGCCATCAACTCTCAGCAGGTGGATATACCATGGAGGTATCACAACGGGTGGAGAGTGACGCTACTCCACGTACTCTAGATAGTTAAGTATGATTTGAGTTCTCACCCGAGGTGACACATGATGGAGATTATTTAGCCGATAAGGATACTGAAGATGTTGAAAATCAAGGACTAGAGATGAGCCAGGTCTAAGATTCTATTGCAGGTGGAAGGATCAGAAGAAATTCACGTAAGCTTGCATGGCTCACTTCAAATATGATTGTGGCTTATGCTTTTCCGGTCATAGAGGAGAGTATTTCATTCGCATATAGGGAAGCCGAGATTAGCTCGAAGTCAGAGATGTGAAAGAATGTCATATTGGAAGAGATGAAGTCTCTTCATAATAATGACACCGAGAACTTTTAGACCAAAAGGAAGAAGGCCATTGACTGTAAGTGGGTTTTGCAAAGAAACATGAATATCAAGATAGTGAAACTGTTCACTATAAGGCCAAATTAGTAGTTAAGGGCTACACTCGGAAGGAGGGCATTAATTGCAATGAGGTATTCTCACATGTTGTAAAGCATTTTTTGATTAAGATTTTTCTAGCATCGGTAGCACAGTATAATTTGGAGCTAGATCAAGTCGATGTGAAGACCGCTTTTCTTCATGATGATCTTGATGAGGAGATCCATATGACTCAGAAAGTAAGGTTCAAAACTGCAAGACAGGAAAAGTTACTTTGTAAACTTAAGAAAAAGGTCTATGGATTGAAACAATCATCAAGATATGGTACAAGTGATTTGATAAGTTTATGTATTGAGACCTTTCGAGATCATTTGGATGAACTGCATGTGGTTTGATCACTCGGGCAAGGGGTACGTAGGCATCTTTCATGGTTTAGTCCGTTTGCTGAGTTAAAATTGGCAATTCGATGTGTTTGTCTCAAATTTAAAAATCTTTACCGATATGAAGAAATGTAGGGGAGAAGATAAAAAAAATGGTGTTTTTAAAACTCAATTGGAGTTAGCTTGGAGAGAGGAGCAACATGGAGTAGTGTATCGTTAGTTTCATATTGAAAATGTAGAACCACTTGATGTTATCGGTAGACCTAGAAAGAGATCTCAGATGAATTTGGTGTTTACATAAAAGTTGTAGGTAACTCGAAGATCTTTCCTATAGTTTGAATCATCGAATTCTGATAAGAAACAAGAGAGATATAATGATTTGAAGTTGGGTCTGTTTTCAACTCCAGGGACAACTTTCGAAAACTAATACCAAGCTTTCGAGGCGAAGCTTTCGAGAGCTTTTAGACATGTTTGCTCTGGAGAAGGCACCTTTCGAAAGCTCCACCAGAGCTTCCGAAAAATTGCTGAATCCGACCCCGAATACAGATTCTATTTCAAGTTAAATTCTGATTTTATTTTTGACCCAAATTCTGGATATTTGGTTTTCTTTCTCTGGTTATAATATGAGATCCTTTGTGATCAATTGTATCTCATTGTAAACTGTTTGATATTGAATAATTTTTTTTTCTCACTTCTTTCTTGAGGACGTAGACAAATTGCCGAACCTCGTTGAATCCTAGTTCTCCTCTTTTGTGCTATATTTGTGATTAATCTCTCGGCATACTCTCGTTCTGGTCTCAACTACAATTGGCGCTGCTTCCGCATAGCGCACAACAGTAATAATTATATATGATATATGGAACTGACAATAGATTCTATCTTGATACATACCCCGATTATTACTTTTATATGATATATGGCACTGACCAGATATCATCTTGATACATACCCCAGATGTTTGGCTGGTGTATATGTGGTCTCAATTAGGCTTACACTTCGCATGCATCGTACGATACAGTATCATATGCAGTATTGTATGATATAATATCTTATGAAAACTATAAGTTGTACATATTATTTTATAGCAGTATTTGTAGTGAAGCATCATTCTTGATATCTTTAGCAAGCGAAAGATGAATGATTTCTGTGTGCTATTACATGCATGCCTTTAAAGTTCTCCAGAGAGACTTTGATAGCTTCGTTAGCACCCAAAAAAAAAGAGAGAGAGATAGGGGTGGGGAACAATATTAGCAACAGTAAACAATGAGGACTAAATTTAGTGAGATAACTATAGATGGTTTTCAGATTCATTATGATTCATAAAATGTAGGTTTAAATTTGAATCGATATTTTACTCAGATTGATGTATTTAACCCCTTTCCAAGAACAGATCGATCTATCTATACAAGGAACTTTTTATATGAGCCTTTTAGTTCTTTACTAGTAAGACTAGAAATGGTCATATACACTTTAATAGATTACATGCTTTTTAGCTCTTGACAAGTTAAAGTTGCAAAAAGTAGCCAAGTCCAATAAAATCTTGATAGGTTTGAGAGACTTGTCTTAATTTCATTTTTTTGATGCCGATAATTCATTTTGCTCGTGCTAGTATATCCTCATGAACGATATCATTATCCATGGCACAACCCGGTGAATTGTTGTACGAGTTCAATATGTCTGATAAATTTCTTAAGATCAAAGTGTATACATGCATTCGGATGGACCATAGCGAATACTACCAATATTGCCCAACTCCCAAATGTTTGTGTTGTCTATTCACTTTCCTAATCTTTCTTCTGTTCATTCCTATTTGGACTACACACTTACATAAACTGTGTATTAGAGATTACGTAACAGCATACAATGGGTATGTACCTGACATCATATGCAGCACAATCATGATACGAGAAAAACCCTAATCTTTTTCTTGATCATTTCAGGTTTAGCAAATCAAATGGGAGCGAATGTGCATCCCGATCCATGATTTGATGAGGACAGGATGATCTCCATCGACAAGCTGTCAGCATAGAAGAATGTAGCAGAATTAGGTGACGTGGCTAGTGTATTCTCCATATGTTTTAGGTCTAACTACAGCTTCAGTTTGTTCTTAATGACATTTGTGCAAAGTTTATGCAATATTTCAAGCTATATATCACTGTGATGGCTGCACAGTTCATGCCCAGTATGTATTCAATCTTGCAAAATTCTGTCTCTTCTTGAAAGGATGGATTGGTTAACTGCAGCAAATCCAGTAGTTTTTAGCTGATCTCTAAATAAATCCTGTGGCATGCACTGGATATGAACTTGTACTGAGCCGAAACGTCTGTGTAGCAACTAGCAAATCATCAGATTCTGCCATCCAGATAACAATCAATTGTGCAGTAAGTACAACTGGAATATGTTCTTTGATAAGAGTGGGGGATTTTTCAAACAAAGTTTATGAGGGTGCACTGTTAAAAAACATATTATGCAATGATTCGACTTTACACGGAGGGCAGTACACTCGACTAATGACTAATAGTACGTAGGGAGCCATTTACAGCATAAAGAGACTGGTACTGAGGCAATTAAGCAGTTTACAACGAGAGTTTCTTTTCTCTGCTATGGTATGTTTGAGAATTCCTTTCTCCAGACGCGAAGTCTTATGATGTAAGCTAAAGATTTTCTCTTTGAAGAAAAAACTACTGCAATTTAATTACTGCATGCACTTCTGATCACAGATGAATTGGAGATTTCAAAAGTTCAGCTAAAAGAGTACGGAGCCTCCTGATGATGATTGGACTGAATAACTTGCAAACCCTTTTTGTTGACTCTCACAGAACACACCCAGTAGTTTCAAAACCTTGCCTGAGTTAAAATGAAGAAAGGATAAAAGGAAAGAAAATGCTGAAAGCCATTGGCTTTTTAGCTATTATGGAAAGAAAAAACACGTACAGATTTCTTGTTTCCTTTTTCTTTCAATAGCCAAACAGAGAAAGGAAACTTGTTCTCTCCTTTGAACTGGGGCTAAAAAAAAGAAGCATATTATACAACAAACTCCATATTTGTGCATAACATAATCAACCTCAGGTTGTTCATGACACCATCAACCCAAGTAAAACACATACAATGAACCATCATCATTCTGTAATTTTGGACCATAACAGCAGCATGTGACAATATCAATCTCAAACTTGACTAGTTGGATACAATCAAGACATTATCCAATCCTGGTTCTGCAACTCAAATAGTTGAACAGAATTAAACTGCAAGCAAACACCACACAAGCAGCTTAAATATAACTGCTTGAACTGATTTCACACTCCAGTACACTTCATGCAGATTGCCACTCAGGCAACTTGTTGCTTCACCAGTTAAACAAAGTTATGACTGGACTTGGAAGTATCAGCTTACAACCTACCTACAGACTTGGAAGTTTACTTTTAGCAATACAAATACATACATATACACTTGTAAGCCAAAATAAATCTACACCAGAATAATGCACCATTCATTCCTCCCCATCATCATATGCAACCTTTTGCCACCGTCACCGTGCCCAGTAATTCCAATCCCAGGTACTGCAACAGCCTCAATAGTAATCAAAGATCATGATCAACAGAGGGCAGTGTTGTCAGACCACATTTCCATAATACCAAATAAAAAACAGATATATGGAAATGCCAGTGAATAATGAGAAAAAATAAACTTCGGATATAATTACCGGAAAACACCCTTCTCTCATGGCTGTTCCTCATCAGGTCTGGATCTCATGAACCTCCGCCTCCTCCTGGGTATCGGTCTATCATCATCTAGGTATTCGTCATCCTCATCATGTCGCAAACCTAAAAGGTTCTCACCCCAAAGATTGCGGCGGTGCCCTCCCGACGGTCGGCGGTGCGTCCTCCAACTCCTGGAAGAACCTGTTGGTTCATCATGTGAACCGATTGGGCTGTCAAACATGCGGTGAAAAAGAAATAAGGTGGTAGTCCACAACTGCCCACTTCCTTCACCAGGTACACTGGTCTCGTCTCCAGTCTCAACAACATAATCTCCAAGGACAAGTGCTCCTGGCATTTCTGATCTAAGCGCACTAAGCACATCACCGTACTCGCTTTGGTGCTCCAGCCTGCGCCATGCACGCTGCAGTGACGGGTCCACATCAGCAGGTCTTGTCGTGGGATGAACCCTCCTAGCATGTCTTCTTAGCTCTCTGTAGTTTCCAGAGAATGAGCAAGATTCACGAGCACAGTTTCTTGGCTTCAGGTCCAGATAATGTCTTGCTTCTTTTACGATCATCCAACCCAAAACATTTCCTCGGCAAAGAGGGCACTTCAAGCAGTTTGATTCCGAAGCATTGCCTCCATTAGATTCCTCAAGGATGGTACTTTGTCCTCCCTGGACATTATTATTCCCTTCCAATACGCCAATCAAGCCTCTGGTGATCCCATTATTGTTTTCCTCCATATTGTAACCTTCATAAGTTTCAACTAAGTTTCTTCTTATTCTGGTGTCAGAATTATTGTGGAAGGAAGAATCGGGTTGAGAAGGGTTGTTGTCACCGCTGTTTGCTCTCAGTTTCTTGAACCTGTCAAGGCAATTTGAATGCCTATAGCTTGTGTCACAAATGTAGGATCTGCAGCCTTTTTCATGAGAGCTGCAGATAATAAGGACCGCATTATGCGGATGGTCCATACAAATAGGGCATGAAATATCATCCCATTCCTTGTGCAGAGCATGGATATCTTTGACTCCTGAAGTGCTTCCTTTCAAATTCGTCATCTTGATTGGACAGGATTTGTTTACAGTGTTAGACTAGCTTAGACTAAAATCATGATGCCAGCTAAATTTATGATGGATATAAAGTATATTACCAGCTATTAAAGAAACTATATAGTATTAGCATAGTAGCAAATAGAGGGGGAAAAAGGTATGCACATATCATCTGGCAAAGCATGGTCAGATACTTTTTACAAGAGCAAAAAGTTGATACAAGCATAATTTTCTTAATGGGAAGAAATTCACCCCAAAAGAGATACAAGATGATGAAATACCACAGAATACAAATTAGGAAATATTGATGCAAATACAAGAATGATTATTTACAGGGAGACCAGCAGTTTCATCCCCTCTTAATCAAGGTGGAAACTTGGATGCTTCCTGAGTAGAGTATACAAGTATTTTTTTTCCCTAACAGTAGTAGTTACGATGGGGAAAAGCTAATGTTTATGGATATCAGTTAGGCAGGCTAATCAATGGGTATCCATACCGTTGGACATGCCATACCTAAACACTGCAATTGTGAGTTGGCAGGTAGACTGATTTAAGACTTCCGTCTCATCATTTACTAATTACGACTGTATTAAAATCTAGGTCACATACCATCATACTCCACTTTCCAGTTAGAATTCCACACGGAGACTTTGCAGGCCGGGGCAGAACCAGGAATTTTGATTGGGTTGGGCAGTCAATACATTGGTAAAAGGGTTTTTCAAATATATACCCCTCAAATGTTTCATATCTAGAAATTTACCCCTCAAATCTTTTAAACAAAAAAAATTTACCCCCAAACTGTTACTGTAAGAATCCAAAGGAAATATTCTTTTTTTTGGCTGTTAAAACACTAAAAATGACTTATCTACTCTCTATCCTCTAATTCACACCCTAATTCAAACCTCTTTCTTCTTCTTCCTTAAACTACTCTTTTGTCAAGTGAAACTTCCAAAAAGAAAAAAAAAAAAGAAATTTAATCACTCAAGAATAACAGAAAAAAGGGTTTTACTGGCAGGTCTTTTTTTTGGATAGTAAAAGGGAGGAAAACGTTTGCTTCGACCTGACCGTCAAGGTGGACGGGAAGACAGGGAGAGATGAGAGGGAGGGAGGGGGGATTTGGGGGGAGAGAGAAGCGAGGATTTTTTTTTGGGGGGGGGGGGGGGGGGGGGGGGGGGGGGGGGAGAGAGAGAGAGAGAGAGTGGGCCAGATTGGGGAGGAGAGAGAAGCAGAAGCAAAAGAAGGGAAGACAGGTACATTTGTTGAAAAGAGAAAAAAGGGTATAACAGGCATATCAATATTCTATCCAAAAACTAGCAGTAAGGGTACACTTTCAACATCTTAAAGATTTGAGGGGTAAATTAGCAATTCACGTGATTTGGAAGGTAAATTTCTAAATATGAAATATTTGAGGGGTATATATCTGAAAACCCTTAATAAAAATGTTCCTCATAAATTCATAAAAACTAAAGTAATTCTTCTTCATAAATTATAATTGATAAATTCATAAATTTATAATTTTCCTTGTTTTTGAAAGCATTTATAAATTAATGGTGGCAATTTTTTTATTAAATCTGTTCAATTCAAGCAATAAGCAAATATAACAAAGTATTAAAAATATCATTAAGGCATCTAACACAAAAACAAAGATGAGCACTAAGTTTCCAAGAAAAAAAGAGATTAGGGATTTAAAGTGGTGACATATGATTAAAATAAGAATACTTCAAATTTGATCATGGATGAAAAATTGTAACCTCTTAACTTCAAGAACGATGGACAAGAGATCTCAAATATAAGTTAAGTTCTTTCATCTTTTGGTATAATTCTACACTTGTTAAATGAAAGAGATCTAGAACCCATATATTTCTCTTTCTTTGCTCTTTCTCTTCTTTTTTTTCTTTCTTTTTCTTAAAAGTTTTGGTGAATGAGTGCAAGTCTTCTTTGCTCCATCCTTTAGGGTAGATTTGAGAGATGAAAGATTTTGGCTTCAAGTTTAACTTCTTATTTCTAATTCGATTAAATAAGGAAACTTCATAAAGATAGTTTGTTAGAGAGAGATTTCAGACCTAGACACACCTCAATAGATAGATATTTAGATAGACATAATAGGCATAGTTTGATTTATATATGAAATTAAAGATTTCTTAAACTTCGAGGGGCACAAAACAATCAATTAAATGTGCTAGAATACCAGTTTATAGGGAGAGAAGGGAAGTAAAACAGTCACATCTGTGTGATTTTCTCTTAAACAATGAATCTATGCGACAAGCGATACATGAAAGCAGGGGATATAAAATTTTGAGTGGGGCGAAAAGAAGGAACAAATAGCAAAATTTTTGGGTCTGAGGGAGCGGTCTCGAGATAATCATACCTACTATTTTTGTTCAAATTAAGAACTGGCGGGCAGCGGTCTTTGTTCAAATTAAGAACTGGCAGTCGCTGAGATAATCATACCTACTATTTTTGTTCAAATTAAGAACTGGTGGGCAGCAGTCTTTGTTCAAATTAAGAACTGGCGGGCAGCGGCGACCGCTCCCTCAGACCCAAAAATTTTGCTATTTGTTCCTTCTTTTTCTCCCCACTCAAAATTTTATATCCCCTGCTTTCATGTAGGCCTGTCAATGGGTCGGGTCCAGACCCGGACCCGGACCCGACCCGAACCCGACCCGATTAAGCGGGTATGAAAAGGGTTGCTCTGGACCCATACCCGTATACCCGTATACCCGAGTATTAAATGGGATGGGTCTGATTTTACTTGAACCAGACCCGATTACCTATTTACCCATTTCAAAACATAAATATAAATAATACTAATAGAATTAAAACCCTCTCAAGACTCTATCAGTAAATGATCTCTTTGTGCTTTAAATTTGAAGACTGTCGGTTGATTAGTGGGTGATTCTATTGTTATGTTTTCCCAAATAAATTTGGGGCCTTGCTTTAAATTTTTTTTCTTTATTAGAGTCTTTCATCGAAAATTTTCCTTCCACCTCTTACACCTGGTTGCATTTCATCTTTTATTGATATTAAAATATGCTTTCTTTATCTTTACAAAAAAAAATTTCCCTCTCTTCATGTGTTTTTGTTACTGTATTTGTTTATGTTTTTTTTTTGTTATGGGTCTGGGTAAACGGGTCTGGACCCGCGGGTACAGCGGGTCCGGGTATGGAAACCCACCTTCTAGACCCGTGGGTAAACGGGACGGGTATGATACCCTCTTGGGTAAACGGGTATGGGTATGGTACCACCTGTACCGCCCCGAACCCGACCCATTGACAGGCCTACATTCATGTATCGCTTGTCGCACAGATTCATTGTTTAAGAGAAAAGTTCATTGAAACTATTATATACTAGACACCTACCGACACAGACTTGATGCCGGACTATTCACTTTTGGGGTTGTGACAAGAACCCATGAACTATATATTCAAATTAAGCTCTTATTTGTTTAAACTCATGCAGCCTGGTCAAAAGAAGATCAAATTTGGAAGGTACCTGATCCATGTAATTCAAAATTTTGGATTAATAGGTAAAAATTTCTCCTTTAATTATTCTTCTATCTTTACAAGTACACAAAATTCATTCCTTAAATTCTATTGTACAACATTAATGACAAAATCCTTTTTGCAAAATCGCAATGGAGTGGCATATAAGACAACTGTAAATAATATATACAGACCTCAAGGTGCAGTTTGACAAATTATCTTAGGTTGTAAACACAAGGATTAACACCTTCCGGGTTCCAGGTACGTACCAATAAACTTAATGATTTTTAAGACAATAGATACCAGAAAGGAAGGAATATAAACATTAACAAAGAAGGAATGAAGTGAAAATACATTCTCAAAGGATCTGCTTTCTTTGCACATTAAATAATTTAAAATCCCTCTTTACCCTCTGAGTGCTTTACCTAGTCTCTTGTAAAATAGGGTTTACTTGGTAATGTCTAAGTACCTTGGTAAAGACTTTCGCAGGGGAAAAGATGTTGGCCCAAAGGTCCATCACTCTAGTTTTGATGATGATTAACTCATGTAGTTATAGTGCTAATGATCTTGTGCTTATTTAGTTTCAGATATTTGATCAAGATCTTAGTCGGTGTTTAGCTTTAATAAAAGATTCGAAGTCGAGTTTTGAAGCTAGCACGTGTTGATTCAAGAGCTCGCGCATCAAAATCACATCAAGTACTCAAGAGGAGTCTAGCTCTTTGGATCAATGTTTGGACCAAGTCAAGATGGAGAAGAAGATTTTCAAGAGAAGATTTTCGTGAAGACTTGTGTCATGTTTGTAAGTGTTATGATTTTATTTTAGATAAAATGTAAAGGATAGATTTGTTGTGGATTGCTCAAGCTCATGCACACACAAAATTTATATAGTGTTTTCATAAGAATAATTTTGATTTTAAAAATACCGTTTTGGTTTTGAGCTTCAAAGTATACATCCTTATGTTTCATGATTAGATTTCATCAAAACAAGTTTATATAGTTTACGTGTTTTGGATTTCATCCATACACATTGTTGGTTCAAATGTTTAGAAAAACTTATTTGATGTTTCTATATCATGTGTTTACGTTTTGTATTTATCAAAACTTATTTTAGAGCTTATTATCAAAAACATAGATATTTCATCTTACATGTGTATTGGATCATATCCATACACGAAACTTCAAAAGTGATTAAAATATCTTTGTTTTTGTATTTGAAGAAGTTTTAATAAAATCATTTTTCAAATTGAAGATTGTTTTTGCAAAATACCGATTTTTGTTTAAGGCTAAATTTCTATATCACAAAAATGATTCAAAAAGTTTGTAATATGTGTTGATTTTTGATCACACATATTTGTACTTCAAAGTATTTCAATGAACTTATTTTTGTAGATTTTATGTAATTTTATGAGAATTTATAAAAGTTTATAAGACCAAGTTTTAATCCCAAAATATCTGACCTGACCTTCTGGCGGTCGACCAGGCGGTCAACCGACCATAGAGTTTCTCTCTCTGGATCTTTCCTCGGTCGACCGATAGGTCAAGACCTAGGTGCGATCGACCAGGCGATCGACCAGAAGCCCCAACGGTCAAAAATATGACTGTTGGCCGGTCGACCAACAAGTCATCTAGCCTGCAGATTTGACCCCAACGGCTATATTTCTGCACTCTATTTAAAGGGACTGTTTTGGCTAGTTTTACATAAGATTTGAAGAGGGTTTTAGAACCAGTTTTTCCAATCTCTCTTAGGGTTTTCCTCCCACTTGTTTTAGGGCTAAAACTTCCATATCAAAAGGAGAGTTTTTAAGAGTGTTTTCATTTTTCAAAAGAGATTTCTTGAGTTTTTCACCACAACTCTTTCTTGTTTTTCTCACACAAACTTGAGATTTCCATTATTATATCAATCCTCTAAGGATCTTTGTTGTGAGAGTTGTTTTTGTGATCAACAGAAGTAATCACAAGATTTCATTCTTGTATTGTGAAGAGTTGTAAAGGTTGTGGCCTCGGTGAAGAAAGCTTTGTGGTGATCAAGTGAAGTGATTACCAAGTGTTCCAACTTGTGGTTGGAGGAGTTGTAAGAGGTGCGGTCTCAACAAGCTAGTGTGCTTGCGTGTATTGTTCTTGCGGGAACAAGTGAGGGACTTGCGGGTACAAGAGTTCTAATGTGAACTCGTTGTAGGTGTTGCGGCACCGAGTGATCTTGCGAGATCGATTCTAGTGGAAATCCCAGTAGTGTTAAGGCGGGGACGTAGAGCAAAGGTGCTCGAACCTCGAAATAATTCTCCCGTGTTTGCGATTGCTCATCTCTCACTTGTGTTTATATATCTTGCATGCTTATATTGTATCTCTTTATATGCTTGATATACTTGTACTTAATTGATATATGCTTGGGATTGTTTGCTCACACTCGTATTCAATCAAGAGAGCGATAGTAGCACCTCAACTCTTAATCTAGAGGAGATAGTCCAGAGCCCTTCACCGAAAATTCCGCTACGCTCTTGTGTTATACTTTGTGTGTTAGCTTAATAGCTTTAGTTTGCATAAATAGTTTTTAATTCCGCATCATTTGCATTAGATTAGTTTGTACACCTATTCACCCCCCTCTAGGTGTATTTCAATTGGTATCAGACCTTGGAGCTCTTGATTTGGGTCTAACAACCTTGAGTTAAAGATCCTCTTTTTAGCTAATCATAATATTTGTTTACACACACATATGGATTTCATGACACCTCCCATGTTTGATATTCTTAACATCCAAACTTGGAAAGTTAAGATGTCAATGTACCTCAAAGCTCTAGGAATTCATGTTTATGTTGCCATTATTAAAGATTCTTACTTTTTAAATGGCAAAAACCTTAAAGCTAATGCAAAAGCCCTTAATGCTTTAAAATCTACCCCAAATGATGAATATTTAATTTGTTTTAAATATCAGCCGAGTCGGCCGATATATCGTCCGATATCTCTTTTTTTGCCTGTTACCGATACGAAATGGAGAAATCGTTCGCCACATCATTTGCAGTAAAAAATGACCGATATTTGAAATATCGGCCGATAGATCGCCTGATATTGGCCGATAAATCACCGATATATCGCTAGATATGAAATAACTTATTTATTGCACTATTGCTTGCAAATGTACATTAATTTTTACTGTCTTTGCAAGCATATTACATTATTTTTATAAGGTAGATGATATCTATGGCTCTAAACCAACTTTTAGTTATCAATATTTCATTATATATAGTGTCTGATATGAACGCCCGATATACGCGCGTATCCCCGATATCTCCCCCGATATCCGATATGAAAAACTCCCCTCCGATACAATCCCGATATCCGATATTTAGAACTTATTTATCTAGAGTTTCTAACTTTGATTCGGCTTTTGTAGTATGGAATACCCTTCTCTCTCTTAGTGAACAAAAGCAATACTATATGGGGAGTAACTCGAATGATGGAAATGATGCTTCCAACATATGCTAATGGTCCAAGAGGATGACCCCCTTGAGATAAATTCTGAATCCGAGGTACAAGAAGATATTGACATGCCTTATGATGAGCCTGCATCCTTTTGTCAAAAACTTCTTAAAAAATATAATTTATTAAAAATTGAAAATAATAAGTTGAAGAAGGGTAACTATCTCTAACTCCTATTTTAGTTTAGATGCTTTTGCAATTGATGATTTTTAACATGTTTTGAATTGATGATTTTTAACATGTTTTGATTACAATGTTCATTATATTAAATGCAATACATGTGATATACATAGATAGTCTTTGAGATACACCCATATTCATGTAAATTCACATTTTGTGTTCTCACTATTGTTTAACTACTATGTATATACTAGTTCTTAAGCACATGCATTTAGCCGAATGATCATGATTATTTTGTACTTCATGTGATGATTACTTATTTAAATGTAATTTTCGTTAAAACTTGTGTTTATACTTGTACAAGCAGTGAACTACACTTGATTATTATATGTTTTTCATTGCTCATTTGTACTCAATACATGTGCTTGTATAATCTAGTTTTGATGATTCTTTCATTGAACATTGTTTTCCCTATTTTTGTACATGTTTTGCTTCATGTATATGTTATTTTTCTCTAAAACTAATAAATATACATGTATACCCTTGAGTCACTTGCCTTCATGCAAAATTCTATTATGGACTCATTTGTGTTTGGGATATGTATGTACATTTTTAGTTTCGGTACAACATACATATACCTTACAACATACATATACCTTGAAGTTTGTTTAAATTTAGATGAAAAATAAATTTTTATGATTTTCATATGTTTTGGTATTTTGAGCTTTACTGTTTATTTTCATGAATATGCTATTCACATGATTTTTATGCACTCACATTATTTTTATTTACTCATGAGTTTGTTTTCATGAGCTTTATACGAGCTTTATAGATCTTGAGTGATAATTTTTGTGTACTTAGCAATGTTTCATGACATATATATGATTTGTTTTCATGTTTGAAAGATCTTTAACTAGTTTTTCAAAAATTACTTTAAACTAGTTATTTATTCTGCATTTGATAGTGTTTTTCATTTGCAACTATTTTCAAATCATAATTTTTGAAAACCCTACCAACCTAAGGGCGGACGGTTGGGCGACCATACCTTGTTGCCTTAATAACCATCTTTTATCATGTGCATGATAGGGTGGTAGGTATGATTATACACATGGTCTTCATGGAATTTTATTTTTGTATACTCATATTTGTTTCTTATATTTGTATGCTTCAAATTTCAATTAGTATTTCCATTCTTATACATACATATATATGATTTGATTGTGCTTGTTTTACAATATCTTTACATTCTTAAAACACAAATTATGTTTATGTTAAGCTTGATTTTATTTCAAATGTTAATTGGTATCTTTACAAACTTATGCATTGATTTCAATTGGTATTTCAATTGGTATTTATTTGGTATCAAAATGTACTTCATGTTTCACCTTCAATTGGTATCAAAATTTACTATTGGTATCTTAAAAAAAAAATTTACAAGTGGCACCAACATTTGTTTTGTCAACTACAATTTGATTTCATTGGTATCATAATTCATTTTGTTGACTTCAAGAGATTTCAAAATTTTGTTTTAAAAGTGATTTCAAATTTTGTTGATTTATATTGCCTATATACAAGGAGAGCTTATCTTCTCTCTCTCTCTCTCTCTCTCTCTCTCTCTCTCTCTCTATATATATATATATATATATATATATATATATATATATATATATATATATATATTAATGTTGAGTGTATCTCACATTGAGGAGATTGACCTCTTCTTTACGTGATACACGTGTATAAGGGGAGCTTAACATCTCCGTTTATACATTGTATATTATGTTTTATGTGGGTTAGGGTCTAGTCATCCCTTCTCCATGTAATGCATGTATACAGGGGAAGCTAACTTTACGCCTCTCCTCTTCATGAATGTATATCGCATATACATCTTTATTGTTTGATTGTCCTCACCCCTTTGTTGATGAATTGACAAAACGAGGGAGAAGAATTTAGAGAGTTTATATATGCATCTTAATATTGATATTTATGCATATATGTTTTCTTTAGTTTATGAGCTTTTATTGAATATCCTTATTGTTTATGCTATGTATGAGTTAAGGGGGAGCTTCCATAAAGCTTATCTTTAATCCATACATACATAACTCCATGAGTTTTGTCATCATAAAAAGGGGAGATTGTTGGCCCAAAGGCCCATCACTCTAGTTTTGATGATGATTAACTCATGTAGTTGTATTAATGATCTTGTGCTTATTTAGTTTCAGATATTTGATCAAGATCTTAGTCAATGTTTAACTTCAACAAAAGATTCTAAGTCAAATTTGAAGCTAGCACGTGTTAATTCAAGAGCTCGCGCATCAAGATCGCATCAAGTACTCAAGAGGAGTCTAGCTCTTTGGATCAAGGTTTGGACCAAGTAAAGATAAAAAAGAAGATTTTCAAGAGAAGATTTTTGTGAAGACTTGTGTCATGTTTGTAAGTGTTAAGATTTTGTTTTTAGATAAAATGTAAAGGATAGATTAGTTGTAGATTGCTCAAGCTCATATACACACAAAATTTATATAGTATTTTCATAAGAATAGTTTTGATTTAGAAAATATCGTTTTGGTTTTGAGCTTCAAAGTATACATCCTTATGTTTCATGATTAGATTTCATTAAAACAAGTTTATTTAGTTTATATGTGTTTTGGATTTCATCCATACACGTTGTTAGTTCAAATGTTTAGAAAAACTTATTTGATGTTTCTATATCATGTGTTTAAGTTTTGCATTTATCATATTTTAGAGCTTATTATCAAAAACATAGATATTTCATCTTACATGTGTATTAGATCATATCCATACATACTAAGCTTTAAAAGTTTTTAAAATATCTTATTTTTTGCATTTGAAGAAGTTTTAAAAAAATCAATTTTCAAATTGAAGATTGTTTTTTAAAAATACGAATTTTTGTTTAAGGCTAAATTTTTATATCACAAAATGGTTCAAAAAGTTTGTAATATGTGTTAATTTTTTATCACACATTTTCAATGAACTTATTTTTGTAGATTTTATGTGATTTTATGGGAATTTATAAGAGTTTATAAGACCAAGTTTTAATCCCCAAAATATCTGACCTGGCCTTCTGGCAGTCGATCGACCGGTCGACCGAGACAGAAGTCGGTCGACCGACCGGTCGACCAATGTGCACAGAAACGTGCATGGGCCGAGCACGCTCTGGATCTGGCCCCTGGTCAACCGGCCAGAGAGCTTTGCTCTCTAGATCTTACCTCGGTCGGCCGACAGGTCAAGACCTAGGTGCGGTCGACCGGCCCCAACGGTCAAAAATATAGTCGTTGGACAGTCAACCGGCCGGTCGACCGACAGGTCATCTGGCCTGCAGATTTGACCCCCAACGACTATATTTCTGAACTCTATTTAAAGGGGCTATTTTGGCTAGTTTTACATAAGATTTGAAGATTTTAGAGCCAATTTTTCCCCTCTCTTAGGGTTTTCCTCCACTTGTTTTAGGGCTAAAACTTCCATATCAAAAGGAGAGTTTTCAAGAGTGTTTTCAACAGAGATTTCTTGAGTTTTCCACCACAACTCTATCTTATTTTTCTCACACCAACTTGAACTTTCCATTACTATATCAATTCTCTAGGGATCTTTGTTGTGAGAGTTATTTTTGTGATCAAGAGAAGTGATCACAAAATTTCATTCTTGTATTGTGAGGAGTCGTAGAGGTTATGGCCTCGGTGAAGAGAGCTTTGTGGTGAACAAGTGAAGTGATTACAAAGTGTTCCAACTTGTGGTTGGAGGAGTTGTAAGAAGTGCGGCCTCGACAAGCTAGTGTGCTTGCGTGTGTTGTTCTTGCGGGAACAAGTGAGGGACTTGCGGGTCCAAGAATTCTAGTGTGAATTCGTTGTAGGTGTTGCGGCACCGAGTGATCTTACAGGATCGATTCTAGTAAAAATCCTTCATAGTGTTGAAGGCGGGGACGTAGAGCAAGGGTGCTCGAACCTCGAAACAATTCTCTCGTATTTGCGATTGCTCATCTCTCTCTCACTTATGTTTATATATCTTGCATGCTTATATTGTTTATCTCTTTATATGCTTGATATACTTGTGCTTAATTGATATATGTTTGGGATTGTTTGCTCACACTCGTATTCAACCAAGAGAGCCATAGTGACACCTCAACTCTTAATCTAGAGAAATCTAGAGGAGATACTTCAGAGCCCTTCACCGGGAATTCGGCTACACTCTTGTGTTATACTTTGTTAGCTTAATAGCTTTAGTTTGTGTAATACCCATAGTTAGTAATACAGTATTTTATTTTCCTAAAGTATTTATTCTGCTCTGATACCAAAAATAACCCTGTCATGCCCCGCTTCCCAAAATACGCTGGAGCGGAGACGCGACACGAGTCGGCGACGCATATACGCAAGGAAAATACCTCACGTATACGCGCTAAGCCTAAAGTAACCTGAACAAGGTATAAATCTAAACCATAATAATCAAGGATAATGATAATAATAATAAGGTAATAATAATAACAAAAACAAGAACAACAACAAGGATAATAATAATAATAATAATTACAAGAAGTAGTAGTTATTATTACAAGTAGTAGTAATTATTACTACTTACCTTTACCTACCCACCGATTCTTTTGAGAAGAATGAATGAAGAAGATAAAAAAACTAAAGAGAAGGAGCGCTCCGCAGCTCGCAACGCAATAGCGCGCTCCGCAGCTCGAAAACAAGGCACTAACGCTTACCGCGCTATACTGCTCTAGCCCTAGCACACGCTACTACCGCGCTCCAGAGCCTTAACGCGACAACGCGCTCCTTGCACCCGCTAATGAACGCAAGAGCGCGCAGCACACGCTATACACTGCGCACTGCTCCCTAGCAATAACACTTGCGCTCCCTTCCCTTAACGCTATAACCGCGCTCTCGCATGGGCTAGTCGACTAGTTGGATGTCCTGGAAGTTGGGTACCCTTTGTTGCTGACCTATGTTCCCTGCTAGTCGACTTGCCTTCCCTGTTAGTCGACTAGTACCCTTTTATAGTCGACTTATTCTACTTGTTAGTCGACTAACCCCTACCCTAGTCGACTTGATCTTCCCTTCTAGTCGACTAACTTTAGTCTGACTGTTGTTTTTAGATCTTTTATGGATTGAAGACTCTACCCTTGAGCTATAGTATTTTCTATAGATAGAAGGATTTGATTCTGAGGAATAGATATTGGTTGTATTGACTTGGCCTGATAGATCTTAGAAACTTGTATCCGATATGTTGCTGAGTTTTGGGATCGTATGTTTGACTGTGATAGAAGTAATGGTTATTTTGGTATCAGAGCCAGGTTTTCGACTTGCGATCCTGAACCTTTGACTTTTGTTTCGCAAGAGAGACCTAGTTTCTACCGGTAACTTAAAACAAGCTATAATTACACTGCAATATACATATACTATCCATACAATGATGTCGACTCCAATTGAAATTCATCGTCCTCTCCTTGGACTCTATCTCTTGAATCTTTGATATCCCTGATTTCTACCCTTCTTCTAGAGTGATTTTGACCTTCTTGATTTCAAGATCATCTTGATTATTTTTCCTTGATTTGTCTCCTAAGTTTAATCACTTCTTGCTGAAGCCGGTACCAGAAATCAGAGCGCGCAGCGGAATCGTGGTGTCCCAATGAGGTGACGTGGAAGCTTCATCTTCTTTCTAATTTGATTTTATCATTCCCCGCTTTATCGAAATTTCGATGACGAAATTTTTGTTAAGGTGGGTAAAATGTAATACCCATAGTTAGTAAACAGTATTTTATTTTCCTAAAGTATTTATTCTGCTCTGATACCAAAAATAACCCTGTCACGCCCCGCTTCCCAAAATATGCTGGAGCGGAGACGCGACACGAGTCGGCGACGCATATGCGCAAGGAAAATACCTCACGTATACGCGCTAAGCCTAAAGTAACCTGAACAAGGTATAAATCTAAACCATAATAATAATAATAATAATTACAAAAAGTAGTAGTTATTATTACAAGAAGTATTATTTTATTACTACTTCTTGTAGTAATAAAATAATACTTCTTGTAATAATAACTACTACTTCTTGTAATTATTATTATTATTATCCTTGTTGTTGTTCTTGTTTTTGTTATTATTATTACCTTATTATTATTATCATTATCCTTGATTATTATGGTTTAGATTTATACCTTGTTCAGGTTACTTTAGGCTTAGCGCGTATACGTGAGGTATTTTCCTTGCGTATATGCGTCGCCGACTCGTGTCGCGTCTCCGCTCCAGCGTATTTTGGGAAGCGGGGCGTGACAGTTTGCATAAATAGTTTTAATTCCGCATCATTTGCATTAGATTAGCTTATACACCTATTCACCCCCTAGGTGTATTTCAAAAGGACCTGCTAAAAATCAATCTATCACAACTTTTAGAAGCTTATTTATGATGCACAGTCCCCAAAAGCCCCATATGAGAGCGAAGAATATGGCTTCTCTCACGCACAATACAACGAATCGGCTTTCTTGCGTTTTCCAGTTCTTTTCCTTGCATATATCTAGTTCCTAACCAAATTTCCATATCACCTCCCTTCTCTCTCTCTCATCTTTAATATAATCAATGTCTTGGCTTTCCGAATTGTGCATTGACTTGGTGCCAATATGGTGTCAAAAATGTTGTCACCTTATATTTTTTTTGGGAAAAATAGTCTAAATTGTACGCATCCAGTGAGACATTAATGAGAGAAAAGTTTAGTTGCACATACCAAAGTTACAGTGAAAGCAAGACCTTCAAAAGACCAAAGATCTATATCCTCATTTCATTTTGATAGAGCGTGCATTTGCAAGGGCCCGAAAAGCTAGTTAACCTTTACCTAAACTCTTCCTGCCTCATCCATTCTAATGCAAAAACTGCTGAAAAGTTTATTTTAACCCCTGGAGGGAGAGAGATGACGGACAGGTTCCACCGATAGAGATGCACACAGACTAAGGACAATTAGAATGATCCCGAATTCATCAAATTTTCTAAGGAAGTCCAAGAATGCGGGAACTATCCTACACTAGTAGCTAAAAAAACATATGCTGAGCCATCCTGGTGGATGACTCATGCAACTGATCGTGATCTCCATGCTCTAGAATGCCTATGAACTACACGAAGAATAATGAGGTCTGAACTTTTTACCATGGGCCAGACAGTAGTAAAATGAATGGTTTCTTAGCTATTAAACAAAATCAACCGCCAAATTCATAGAAAAAAGGTTTCCATACATGAATTTATCTAAAATTATTGTAGAACAAGGACAACAGGATGACAGGTGTGATTATTCATCATATGGTCCATCATATGTTTTTTGATCGTTCATCATATGGTCGATCGAAAGCGCTCTCTCTCTCTCTCTCACACACACACACACACACACACATATTCACTAGTTCTTTACAAACAAAAGCAACAAAAGAACTCAGTTTACTTGACCAAAACTAAAAAAGTTGAACAGCGCATTGTTTAACTTCATCCTAGCAGAATAAATGTGATAGATTCCAATGTATGCAAAAAAAAACTTGAAAAGGTACTTTCTTAATTGATTCTGAGTTTAGGGGAGTTGAAATGTTTCTCAAGTTATTTCATTTTGTATATAATTTCTAGCTTCTCTTCTTTCCATCAAACTAGCTCCTTTGTCAACCAATCATCTTCCACTCAATTCTTAATGATATCGACTAATTTAAAATGTTGCATGGACTTTTAATCCTAATCATCCAATTTAAAAATAAATCATTGTATGAATATAATTGAACAATTATCTGAAACAGACAATAAAAGAAAGAATACTAATCTAAATCATACCTAGACATTAGTAGGCTCACTTAGACAATAGTATAGATTGTAGAGAGTACGATATGCTATCATTTAGATGCATCACATAGATATAGTAGACAGACTCTCCTTCAAAATAGCTTTTTGGCATGGAGCCAGAAGAGAACTCAAGGCAATTGTTTAAAATACACACACACACACACACACACACACACACACACACACACACACACACACACATATACATATATATATATAGACATATATATACATATATATGAAGGTAAGAGGTGAAAACGAACAAAGAAACAGGAAAAGAAAAGGACATGGTACCTCTAAACTTTCTGAAAAGGAGTTCATAAAAACTAAAATCTGATGGTTAAATATTATAAGCTGGCAGGATGCTTTAGAAAGGTCTAAATGGTGAATGTTGGTTCATGTAAGGTGGTCTCACGTCAGAATCGATTAACATGAAGTAAATAGCGGGCACCACATATGGTGGATGAAAGATAATAATCCAACACACACACACACACACGCACGCACACGCACACAACATTGAAAAAAAAAAAAATAAACTAAATGTAATGTCCTGAATGTCATTTATTAAACAAAAATAGTTTAGCCAAGATATAGAAGGCAACATATATTCAAATCATGCAATGAGTAGTAAATAGTGCAAAAGGAATTCCTGCATACTATATTATAATGTATAAGTCATGACTTATGAGTAAATACACTAACTAAGCCTTTATCCCAAGGTTTGAAATATCTTGCCTGATATAAATATTTATGCCTAAAATAAATAGTGTTGTAGTATGTTAGCTCTTTCAGGAAGTATTTGCTCCTACCCACTCAAATTCAATGATAAGCCATTCAAATTGAAGATCCAATCTGATCAATATCACATATAGTGCCTAAAAACAAAAAAAAATCAAGTGAAATTAAGTTTTCTATATTCTGCATCAAGTAGCACCAAATGGATGGTTGAAAGTAGCATGCAGCAAATATTCATAGTTTACGATATATAACATTGATCCGAACCTTTGATAAAGATCTAAACAACTAAAAATCATTATACAACAAATTTTATTAGATTTCAAACACTATACACCGTTAAAGTTGACAACTTGCTATTTAAACCATTCATTTTGTGCATACTTGATGCATTAGTAAAAAAAAGCTCATTTCACTTGATTTTTAGTTTTTAGGAACTTTAAGTAATGTAGATTAATGTTAATAGATCAGATCTTCAACATGTTATTTCCATCCTTGAATTTGAATGGAAAAGATTTATTCTCAATTTTTTCGCGAAGGAGCCAAGTCTCTCTCTCTCTCTCTCTCTCTCTCTCTCTATATATATATATATATATATATCTTTCTCTCTCTCTCTTATATATATATATATATAGAGAGAGAGAGAGAGAGAGAGAAAGATATATATCTCTCTATATATATATATATATATATAGAGAGAGAGAGAAAGATATATATATATATATATATATATATATAGAGAGAGAGAGATATATATATATATATATATAGAGAGAGAGAGAGAGACTTGTGTCGTTCCGGAAGGATTCGAGGAAGAATCCTTCCCACTCAAATACAACCTACGACATCTAAATGCAAGATCCACTCCGTTGAAGTTGATCTACATTACTTCAAGTAACTAAAAGCCAAAAATCATGTATTTTGAATACTTTTTGCCCATCCATCAAGTAGGCGCAAGATGAACAACAGAAATAGTGAGTTGGTTAGTTTAACGTTGTAGAATATTTGAAATTTAACAAAAATTGGCGTGTGAGTGAAGTGTTTAGATCATGATAAAATAGTTGGATGAAGAATTTATATGTCTAAAGACGTAGATCTAAGAAATATGCTATTTTTGGCCGTCCATTTTGCGCCTACTTGATAGATGGGCAAAAAATATTCAAAATACATGACTTTTGATTTTTAGTTCATTGAAATAATGTAGATCAACTTCAACGAAATAAATCTTGCATTCGAATGTCGTAGGGTTGTATTTGAGTGGGAAGGACTCGAACTCGAATCCTTCCGGAATGACACAATCTCTCTCTCTCTCTCTCTCTCTCTCTCTCTCTCTCTCTCTCTCTCTCTCTAATATAATATATATATATAAACCAAATTCGTAAAATAATCTATGTACACAAGGAATATAATCTATAATAAACCAGCAATGCAATTAATCACTGAGAATTTCCTATTGATACTATTACATAATCAAACAAATCAATCGTATGACTGTTGTGTGCATAACAAACTACCTAGAACATGTACATGAACCAATTGCTTTCATTTTACATTATGAACATGTCAACAAACAATGTTTGCAATTGAGCTTTACTAGTTTCAAGAGTTATTCAATCAAAAATTGCGTTTAACAGTTCATTATAGTCAAAGTGGTAAGAGGCATGTATTCTAGGGGAATATTCAAGCATAGAGATAAGAATAAACCGACGATAACAAGTTAAAATCATAATGGAGGCAAAAAATAATGAAGATCAACAAACTTAATGTTAATTAACAATTTTAAATGTACTAGAATTATCCACACTCACCAGGAAAGGAACTTTAATTCCTGCGGCTTGTGGCTTCTGAGAAATATAATCAACCCAGATTGTAGTTCTGATCTGATCTTCTCTGACAATAAAATTTACACAAGGCAGAATCCTCAAGCAATGACAAATTCTTCCAAAGCATGCAACAAACAATCCAATTTCCTAGATATCTTGAAGAAAAACAGGCTTTGATTCAACCACAATAATTTAATAACGCTCCACAATTCACCAACAAGTCTTAAGCCCTGCACTTAAATTGTGGAACAACCACACAGGTCATGTATAACTTATCCCAACTGTCATAAATCAGGGGAGAAGAAACAAAGATACAACAACATAATAACTTCCAATAAAACCATATCTTAAGTTGAAAAGGAGTTATTTTTTAGCATCAAAATTTAACTTCTGGAAATAAAACTCTCATCGAAGATATTATCCAAATCTAGCCCCTTGAAACTTCATCGATTTTGCTCAATCTTTTGAGATCACCAAAATCAAGAAGATTAACATGTTAAAATAGTAGTAATTGTACAATTAAAACACATAAAATTCTGGTTGAAACAAAGGCCGTTCCTTTCCCTCAAATCGAAGAAATCTAAAACCCAATTTCTGCTAAACCTAACCCTGGCCCCAATCCCAAACAGATATGCATCAGATTCCATCAATGAATCACAATCCGAGCTAAGATCCATCTAACAACAAGAGAAATCGAATCGATTCAGATCAAAAGCCCAGCAAACCGATCCAAAGAAAAAGAGAACAATTCCATCAAAAAGCGGGAAAAAAAAAACTGAATGAAATTACACGAGAATTGAGAAAAGGTCCGATTTTTACAGTAAATCTGGAGATGGCGATGGGGGAAATTTGGGAAGCTTTGTTATCTGGTTCCCTTTTGGGGGAAAAAGGAGAGATCTTTTTCCCGGGGGTTTTTGTATTGGTTTTGTTTTTTTTGTTGGGTCGTGTTCCTAATATAGTTTGGGACAATGAGAGCCTTCTCATGAAAAATTGGTTTAAGAGAGGGGAAAAAATAAAAATGCATCAAATTTATACTGTAATTTATTTTTAACTTGGTGGTATATTAGCATACCGGTGGTGGTGAAAACCGACTAGAGGAGGAGACTGGGAGAAGGAGAAGGAGCTGAAAGAAGAAAGAAGGGTGAGGAGAGAGATGCGTTGTTGTCTCTCTCTTGGATGAAGACAGGCAAACGATCAGTTTTACGCTTGCTCGGTTTTGCTAAACTAGGTTATCACTGGGGCGCCTGGAAATCGAGCTTAGGAGATGCTAGTGACGGCGAATGAGAGGGCGACGACTTTGCCTGGGGAGGAAGAAGAAGAAAGAAAGAAGGAAGGAGAGATGGGATTAGCAGGAGGAGAGCGGCAAAGAAAGAGGCTGGAAGGAGGAAAGGGGAGGGCGACGAGCTCTCTCACTGGAAGAAGGAAAAGGTCTCTCTAGCTCTCTCTCGCGTAGAAGAAGACAGACGGAAGACGGACAGAGTTTGTGAAAGAATCACAAGAGAAAATCTCACTTCGCTTGTTTTTAATTACTTTTTCTAAATTCTTTTGATTTTTTATTTATGGATTTTTTTAATTTGCATTAATTGGATATTTAATTTAACAAGGCAAAGTGGGTGTTGTCGTAAACAAGACAGGTTGACAGCCACAGAAGAAATCCCAATGTCTTTATTTCATCAGACAACACCTATTGGCTCGTAGGCTCTGCAATTGGGCGAGGATGCGCCTTGGTCAAGGGACTTTGTGTTTGGGTTGATGGGTGAGTGGGTGAGTGTGGATGGATGTGTTCTTTCTCAACAAGTGTTTAGTCTAATCTTGAATTTGAAATCTTTTATTTGTGCTTTATCATAACTGTGGAATCAATATTAGAAACCATATGCGTATAGGTGTTCATTGTACTATGTAGATATAAATACAGTTAATGTCTACGCATTGAACTCAATGCTTATTATCATCAATAAAAAGATATAATTGATTATATAAGGAAAATGAGCTCAGCCTGCAATTATAATATGCACGTCAGTGGAAAAGTTCTTTGTGGTGCATTGTGCAACATAGTAAGTAGATTTTAACTGATTTTTGACCATACATGTGTTGGATATTTAGGTTTATTTTCTGATATTTTCAGATCTAAATATATTATTTAAAAGCACAATTTATATCATAAAATATTACTGTAAAATAATAATATAAAAAGAAAGAAATTGTCCTGGGAGAGCAGTCGAGACACGTCACTGCCCTAGAAGACCCCGATTATCGCTCGGGTGTTGAATTAGCCGCCGTGAACTAGCCGTAAAAGCCCCAGGATATACCAGCACCTAAGCTTGAGGCGAATCGTAAGCCTTTACTCAGAATCAGAGTGGTTGCTTGGAAAATATGAAGAAAGGGGAAGGAAATATTTAATTTAAACTGAATTCATTCTCACAAGGAGTAGACCTCAGAAATTTTTTTGCAGAGGGAGAAAGAAGAATTGGAGAGTTGTATATTGATGAAGAGAAAATGACTCTATTTATAGGCCTAAAGGGGTGAGTTAATTAGAGACTTATTAGGCCTAGTGGTTAGTTATGAGACTGTTGGGCCAAAGGCCTTCCACTCTAGTTTTGATGATGATTAACTCATATAGTTATGTGTACTAATAATCTTGTGTTATTTAGTTTCAGATCATTAATCAAGTTATTAGTTGGTGATTAGCTTCAACAAGATGATTTGGAAGCTTTCACATGTTGATTCAAGAGCCCGAGCGTCAAAGATCACATATAGCACTTGCTCGGTGGATCAAAGAGTTTTGGATCGAGTCGGCTTGGAGATTGCGCTCTACAAGAAGACATCGGTACCTAGTTTAGTTTTGTGTTTAGATCCAAATTGTAAAGATTTGAATAGTATGATATGCTCAAATTCACAACACACACGTTTCATGTTTTGAATATTGGTTTTCGGTTTTTCCGTTTTTGGTTTAACCGATCTTGGTTTCATGAATAGATAGATCAAAACAAGTTTAAATGGTTTTATGTATAGTAGATTCATTCTTTATACATGCATGCTTAACTTCCTAGGCAAACTTAGTTTTGACTCACTTATTCATGTGTTTTATGTTTTGGTATTTTTAACAAAACATATTTTGGAATTAAAGTCAAAAACATGGATATATATATATATATATATATATATATATATATATATATATATATATATATATATATATATATATATATATATATATGTATATAAGATCATATCATATACATCATGCCTAAATGTTGTTTAATATCATGTTTTTGTATTTGGATGAGTTTTGGACAAAATGTATTTTCTATTCAAAAATCCAAGTTTTAGAAAATACAAGTTTTGATTTTTGGCAAAATTTCTATAACACTAAAATTGGTTCAAAATGTTTGATATTTGTGTTGAAATATTTAACACAAGTTTATATTTCTATATAAAGTGATAAAACTATTTTTGTGTAATTTTAGAAATTTTATGTGAATTTTTAGGATTAAAAATAACCTGTTTTTCTGACCCAGAACTGGCTGACAGGCCAGGTCGGTCGACCGCAAGGTCGACCGAACCAAGGGTCGGTCGACCGAGCGGTCGACCGACGTGCACAGAGCTGTGCACGTCTGGCAGCACAGTGGGCCGGTCGACCGACCGGTCGACCGGACCAGAGAGCAGTGCTCTCTGTATCTAGGCGGTCGACCTACCGGTCGACCGGTAGCTGCCAGCGGTCAAATGTGACCGTTGGACGGTCGACCGACCGGTCGACCGGTAGGCCATTTCTGGCATTTTCAGCTGCCAACGGCTATATTTTTCTGGGGACTATAAATACCCCATTAATGGCCAGTTTTCACCAAGAATTTTTTTGGACGAAATTTCTGATCTTTCTCTGGTATTTAAACAAGTTTTAAAAAGAGTTTCTTGGTGCTAAAAAGATCAATCTTATTGTTTGAAAGTGTTTTTAATATTTCAAAGAAAAATAGTCTTTTGGAATTTGGTTTGGTTCTATCATTCAATATCTTTGTGGTGATTTTCCAAGTGATTTTTCTTTGTTTTAAACACTTTGATTTCTCCACACTTGAGCTACATCTACTATCTCATTCTATAGGATCCTTGTGTGGGAAAGAAATTGTTTGTGATTATTGTTTAGACCACCAAGTTGTAAACCCTTCATTTGCTTGGCTTTGTGCCTTTCCCTCATTGTGTTGAGGAGGTTGTGCAAGTGGGTTGTATCCCTCAAGTTGTGAGGTGATCCTTGTGTTGCTTTGTGCTAATCCCTCAAGTTGTGAGGTGATTATTTGTTGGCTTGGAGTTGTGCCTCAAGGAGGAGGTTGTGTTTGTAAGGAGAGGAGTTGGGTACTCCTTGTAATTGTTATTGCCCCAAATCCTCGGTGGAGGTTCCCTTTATGGGAGTCCTTTGTGGACAAGCTAGTGGACTTGAAATCCTTCTGTGTGAAGGCGGGGATGTATAGCTGGGTGCTCAAACCTCGAAACATATCTTGTTGTTTGCGCTTGTTCCCTTGGCTCTTACTCTATCTCTCTCTCTTTACTTTGTGTCTTGCATCAATTCATATTGTTCATTCATAATTATTTGCTTGGCTTGTTTGAGTGTGCATCTCTTGTTAATTGCAATTAGTTTTTAAATTCCGCATTAAGTTCATTAGATTAGCATTATCACCTATTCACCCCCCCCTCTAGGTGATTTCAATTGGTATCAGAGCCTCCGCTCCTGATATTTAGGTTTAACCACCTAGGAGTGTGATCTTGGTTTGCTAATCTTCATTTGCATTTTCATTTGCACACATATAGTTGCACTCATGGATAGCCCTCCTATGTTTGACTTTTTTAGACTTGATGTTTGGAAGGCCAATATGAGTAGTCACTTAAAAAGCCTAGGACATCTAGTTTATCAAGCCACCACTCAAGAATCCTACCTAAATGCTAGCAAGCATAAGAAGGCCAATGCATTAGCACTTAAAACACTTAGAGCATCTCTTAATGAAGATCTTTTACCGGTGTTTGATCATTATGATTCGGCTTTTGCAGTTTGGAGCATATTGACTTCTCCCGAGCTACCAAGGATTATCAACAAGTTGAGAAGATCTAGGAGAGACATGTCCGACGAGCATTGCCTCATGGTCCAAGGGAAAGACTCCCTTGAGGTACAATCGGATTCTCAACTAGATGATTGCTCTAGTTCCTATTGCGATGGTTGTTTAGAAGCTCAAACCTTAAATATGGAACTTGCCACTAAGCTTGAAATTTTTTGAAAAAACATAATCTTTTGAAAAAGAATAATCTTGAACTAAAAGAAGAAATGAAGGATTTGTGCTCAACTTTTGAATCGGTTTTGCAAGAGAAGGAAGAGATTACTAGTGAACGTGACTCACTAAGATCTCAACTAGACCTTGCCCTAAAAGAGATTGATGTTTTGAAAAGCAAAAATGATTGTGATGATGTTGTGAAAAACAATGAGATTTTATCTTCAAAATTGGATTTTGTTTTAAAAGATAACCTTATTTTGAAAAATGAACTTGATTTCATTACAAAAGAATTGGATTTAGTTTTAAAGAAAAATGAATCTTTGAAAATTGATATTGATTCACATGTTTGCCATGCTAGTGTAGCTTCTTCTTCTAGCACACCTATTGCATGCTCCACTTTATCTTCTAGTATTAAAATGACATAAATGTTTTGAAGAAAAGTGTTGAATGTTTGGGCTCCACTTTGAGCCAATGTACTTTGAATCATACACGCTTGGAAACCTTGGTTCGTAAGAAACAAGTTCCATCTTTACATGTACACCCATCACGACATACACATGCTCATCACGGACACAACCATAACATGTACGCTAATGTGTACACTTGTACACATTGTGGTCGAAAAGGCCATCTTGCTAGATTTTGCTATGATCGTTTACATATTGAAAATTTAGCAAATAATCTTATTTGGGTTAGGAAAGATACTAACCCCTATGGACCCAAAAGAAAATGGGTACCAAAGACCACCCCTTTGATTTTTGATGTAGGTGTGGGCTCTCGCATCACGTGAGAGTATTGGTGCCTTGAGGTGGATGCGTTCCAAGCTTAAAGAGAACCATTTTTGGATGCATCACTTTCAAGGAAGGTTTGGTGGAGAGGACCACCATTGGTTTGGAGAACTAGAGAGGTGCCTTCATCGGTTTTGGTATCAATCTCTAACTCCCGTTTATATTTACATGCTTTCATATTATTGTTTATAGCATGTTTTGATGTTTGTTGATTATTATGATTATGCCATGATCATTAGATTAGTGATATACATGTTTAGTTACTTGAGACACTTCTTGTTTTATATGGATCTATATTTAGTGTTCTCACCTTGTTTAAACTAATATGTATGCCCTAGATCTAATGCACATGCATCTTCATAATGATCATATGAATGTTTATGATGTTTTGTTTTGATGACTCATGTTTTGTTTAGTATGTTGAATACCATGTTTATTAGAACTTTGACATGCATGTATAGCTTTTGAGATCACCCATGTTTAGATGGACCCATTTGTTGTGTTCTCACCATTCGTTTAGCTATTATGCACATCATAGCTCTAATAGCATGTGGATTTACATAATAATCGTTTTATGTTTGTAATGATGATTTATGTCCCGTTTTATGCTTCATGACTTGAATATATGTTTAGATGTTAGTTTTCATGAAAACTAAGATTTATACTTGTACATAGAATGGGCCACAAGTAACTCTTTTTATGTTTGTGCTTGAATGCCTATTTGTACCCATTAGATGTGCTAGTATAGTCTAGTTTTGATGATTCATGCATTCTAACTTGTATTCCTCATTTTGAATATGTTTCTATGATCATGTGTTTTCACTTCATGTATATGTTTATTTTGCCAAACTTTAAGATATACATGTATACCCCTTGAGTCATTTGCTTTTCATGCAAATCTTTATTATGGACTCAAATTGTGTTTAGGGATATGTATGTATACTTTTTGTGTTGTCAAAACATACATATGCCTTGAAGTTTAAATCGTTTTGATGATTTTCATGTTTTTAGTTAAATTCAATTGGTAATGAAAATTTAGTTTCTCATGTTTTCATTTTTTTTAAGGAATTTCATATGAGCTTAATTGAATATTTTCATGATTGTGTGTTTCACATTACACTTGTTCACTCACTTTGTTATGTTTCTCATGATTTTATTTTCATGAGTATGATATAGGTTTTATGGACTTTGAGTGTTTAGTGATCATGTGATTTACATGTGTTTCATGAAAAATAATTTTGTTTTATTCCTTACTTGAAGGATTTCGTACTAGTTTAAAAGTTTTTCATTTAACTAGTTCGTATTCTTCACTATGGTAGAGATTTTCAAACACACTTTATTTTCAAACCTATTTTTTGAAAACCCTACCTTCCAAGGGTGGTTAGATGGGAGACCATGCTCATGTATGCTTTATAGTGAAAATCTTTTTAAACTTGAACATGATTGGGAGGATAGGAATATGAGATATACACTTGATCTTATTGTTGTTTCAATTGGTATCATTGAATTCTTTCAATTGGTATCAATCTTGACATTTCTTGTATACTCATATATTTTCGTATATGTATGCTTGCATTTCAAAGAATATCAATTTCAATTGGTATCTACTTTTCATACATATATATGTTTTATTTGTGCTTATTATATCCCTATATCTTTAAGCACAAGATTTTGTTTATGCTAAGCTTGAGCTTCAACTTTATTTCAATTGATTTGGCTTTCAATTGGTATCTTAATTCGAGCCTACGCATTGTTTTTGTTGGTATTTCATAAAGGGGGAGAAAATCTTGTATTTCATCTTTCAATTGGTAATTTGTATTCCACTCCCCTTACTTTATGATAGAAAATAATGATTTCAATTGGTATCTTATGCCTTAAAAAGAATAATAATTTCAATTGGTATTAAGATTTATGTTTAGAAATTCAAAATTTGTAATATTTAATTTTAATTGATATCAAGATTGTTTATTTACAATTGATATGATATATGTTTACTTATCAATTGATATCAAGATTTTTGTTTTTCAATTGGTATAGTTTCACTTTTAATTGGTATCATATTTGAGTTTAGACAGAAAGGGGGAGAACATCCCATGATTGATTCCTTGTTTTGAATAAAAAGAGAGAAGAATATGTTTTTATTAGTTTTGTTTTGTCTTTAACCCCTTTGTTGATGATTAACAAAAAGGGGGAGAAGAATTTGTGTTTTTATATGCATGTTTGTATGCATGTTTTATGTTTTTATTAAGTTCAATTGGTATCAAAAGCATTATTTAGAGAACATGTTTAGTTTTGGTATCAAGAGCTTGTAAAAGAGATCATTAGTTTTGTTTTGCATATATTTAGTTTAATTGGTATGTAGAGCATGTTTATTTGTTTGTTTATTTGTTTAGTTTAATTGGTATCTAGAGCATGTTTATTTATTTTTGAAAATTTCATTGGTATCTAGAACCTTTTATTGTTTTATGCATATATATGCATGTTTCGTGTTTCATATTCATTGCATATTTATGTTTATTTGTTTATGCATGAGTTAAGGGGGAGCTTCTTTGAAGCTTAACTTTAATCCATGCATATATAACTCCATGAGTTTTGTCATCATCAAAAAGGGGGAGATTGTTGGCCCAAAGGCCTTCCACTCTAGTTTTGATGATGATTAACTCATGTAGTTATGTGTACTAATAATCTTGTGTTATTTAGTTTCAGATCATTAATCAAGTTATTAGTTGGTGATTAGCTTCAACAAGATGATTTGGAAGCTTTCACATGTTGATTCAAGAGCCCGAGCGTCAAAGATCACATATAGCACTTGCTCGGTGGATCAAAGAGTTTTGGATCGAGTCGGCTTGGAGATTGCGCTCTACAAGAAGACATCGGTACCTAGTTTAGTTTTGTGTTTAGATCCAAATTGTAAAGATTTGAATAGTATGATATGCTCAAATTCACAACACACACGTTTCATGTTTTGAATATTGGTTTTCGGTTTTTCCGTTTTTGGTTTAACTGATCTTGGTTTCATGAATAGATAGATCAAAACAAGTTTAAATGGTTTTATGTATAGTAGATTCATTCTTTATACATGCATGCTTAACTTCCTAGACAAACTTAGTTTTGACTCACTTATTCATGTGTTTTATGTTTTGGTATTTTAACAAAACATATTTTGGAATTAAAGTCAAAAACATGGATATATATATGTTTCATGTATATAGGATCATATCCATATACATCATGCCTAAATGTTGTTTAATATCATATTTTTGTTTTTGGATGAGTTTTGGACAAAATGTATTTTCTATTCAAAAATCCAAGTTTTAGAAAATACAAGTTTTGGTTTTTGGCAAAATTTCTATAACACTAAAATTGGTTCAAAATGTTTGATATTTGTGTTGAAATATTTAACACAAGTTTATATTTCTATATAAAGTGATAAAACTATTTTTGTGTAATTTTAGAAATTTTATGTGAATTTTTAGGATTAAAAATAACCTGTTTTTCTGACCCAGAACTGGCTGACAGGCCAGGTCGGTCGACCGCAAGGTCGATCGAACCAAGGGCCGGTCGACGGAGCGGTCGACCGACGTGCACAGAGCTGTGCACGTCTGGCAGCACAGTGGGCCGGTCGACCGACCGGTCGACCGGACCAGAGAGCAGTGCTCTCTGTATCTGGGCTGTCAACCTACGGTCGACCGGTAGCTGCCAGCGGTCAAATGTGACCGTTGGACGGTCGACCGACCGGTCGACCGGTAGGCCATTT
The DNA here is from genome assembly GCA_038442645.1 of Agave tequilana. Lineage (NCBI taxonomy): Eukaryota > Viridiplantae > Streptophyta > Magnoliopsida > Asparagales > Asparagaceae > Agave > Agave tequilana. The sequence continues at coordinate 376,609 of JAVJIF010029806.1, forward strand.
CTGGCATTTTCAGCTGCAACGGCTATATTTTTCTGGGGACTATAAATACCCCATTAATGGCCAGTTTTCACCAAGAATTTTTTTGGACGAAATTTCTGATCTTTCTCCGGTATTTAAACAAGTTTTAAAAAGAGTTTCTTGGTGCTAAAAAGATCAATCTTATTGTTTGAAAGTGTTTTTAATATTTCAAAAAAAAATAGTCTTTTGGGAATTTGGTTTGGTTCTATCATTCAATATCTTTGTGGTGATTTCCCAAATGATTTTTCTTTGTTTTAAACACTTTGATTTCTCCACACTTGAGCTACATCTACTATCTCATTCTATAGGATCCTTGTGTGGGAAAGAAATTGTTTGTGGTTGTTGTTTAGACCACCAAGTTGTAAACCCTTCATTTGCTTGGCTTTGTGCCTTTCCCTCATTGTGTTGAGGAGGTTGTGCAAGTGGGTTGTATCCCTCAAGTTGTGAGGTGATCCTTGTGTTGCTTTGTGCTAATCCCTCAAGTTGTGAGGTGATTGTTTGTTGGCTTGGAGTTGTGCCTCAAGGAGGAGGTTGTGTTTGTAAGGAGAGGAGTTGGGTACTCCTTGTAATTGTTATTGCCCCAAATCCTCGGTGGAGGTTCCCTTTGTGGGAGTCCTTTGTGGACAAGCTAGTGGACTTGAAATCCTTCTGTGTGAAGGCGGGGATGTAGAGCTGGGTGCTCGAACCTCGAAACATATCTTGTTGTTTGCGCTTGTTCCCTTGGCTCTTACTCTATCTCTCTCTCTCTTTACTTTGTGTCTTGCATCAATTCATATTGTTCATTCATAATTATTTGCTTGGCTTGTTTGAGTGTGCATCTCTTGTTAATTGCAATTAGTTTTTAAATTCCGCATTAAGTTCATTAGATTAGCATTATCACCTATTCACCCCCCCTCTAGGTGATTTCAACTTGGTCATCTAACTAGCTGAAGAATAAATCTAAATTGAAAAGTCAAGTTTTTTTTATTAAGAAAAAATCAAAGTTTCCCACAAAAACTTGAGTTTTAAGGAAGACAGAATAAAATAACAAGACATAAATAAATCATAAAATAAAATCATAAAACACGAATAAGGTTGGGCAACCTCATACCGTGGATTCAGAAAAGATGGACTGCGTCTGGAACCTTCCTTAGTGAAGTCATCGCCATCTGAGAGACATATTACACTATATCTGAAACTAACCTTTTTTACCAGATATTGATGGAAGACAGACAGTAAGTCCTCATCTACTGAGCGAGCAGATTGAGCGTTAATGACTATGCTCATAGTAACCGACTTATGAGAGTTTATAAGAGTCTGCCCTACTCCCCCCAACCGAGGCCATCACGATTCCTCTCAAGTAGGTAAGTCCTGCAAAGGTATTACAACTGGATGTTATACCCTCCTCACTATACTCGTTTGACTTATTAAGAGTTTAACTCATCCTTACCTACCTGTATCATAAGAGCATCGTCACCATAGAGTAGGGGTAGTATCTACAATGCTACATATAGGATATAAACATATCTGGTGAATACTCCACATGAGTATCACCAGTCCTACTTGTTTCTACCACATTGAATCTCTTTCATAGAACTACCTCCCAATCAAGTAGGTTGGTTTTCACTATCGGTGAACTCTACTATGGACTTAACAATCTCATCTCCCTCGATGAATTTAGAACCACACTCCTAAAGAGACCCTTAATGACTTTATATTTTTCAGGGTCAGACAATGGCTTAACAGTCTTTATTTTCAAGTGGTAATAGTCAGAAGTTTAACTCTTCATGACCATATGATTATGACTTTTGACACCTTTTATTAGACCTATAAAGCCTTTGGGTGGTGTAAGAGTCTCCCCCCATTTGGGATCTAAAGGTAATTATAAAGTTTTCTTGTTGCCTTAGTTTCAAAAAGAGCAAATTATTTCATAAAAATTTATGACAAAGTATATATACATTGCTTTTGATTATTTCAGTATTTAAAGTATATATGTATATAAATATATTTAATTTGATAAAGAATAATCAAGCAATTTATGTTTATCAAAAGTCATTTTAATGCACACTTAGTATTAAATTTAAATATTAACATGTAGTATATACTTGAATATATGATAGCATATAGTATATACTTGACCAAAATGCTAAGAAATGTACATGTACAAGTTGAAAAATTATTTATTATCCATTTTACTCACCTTATTAAGACAATAATGATGTCACAGATTGAATTTTAGTATGTTATAAGATAACTGCAAATTAGTTTCTTACCGGATAGTAAAACACTGAATTTGCCTTGCCATTTATATTCTGAATGTATCTAAATTTTCATCTTAGACAAGTTACCATTATATTAATTTAGTGATTAGGATATATAATTTAATTTCCTCTTCGTGTATGCAACTTGTTCATGTTTTCACAAATAATACATGCATATAATGTATGTCTTATATATCTTTTAAATTTGAAAAATGTCACAATTATAATCTTCAAAGAAAGTTTAAATGATTTTGAAAAATAATTAACATTGAAAGTTATAATATCATTTCTAAAGATGCAAACTCATTAAAGAAAGAGTTGAGTGCACGACTATGTAAAACATAGCAATCATTTCAAAATACTTAATTATAGAATGATGTATTTATTATTTTAAAATTTAAATATTAATGTATATATATATATACAATTTAATGAATAAAAAATTTTGAAGTTTAATATTTTCACAACTTAGATAAAGATATTCTCATAATTTTATTATTGTTAAAATCATGAAAACGCTTAAACAGGATGTGTATAAATTTATAGTTATGAATATACTTTAAATAAGTATAATAAGTTAAATCAATAAATGATATAATAAATATTTTATTGAATAAAAGATAGTAATGAAACAAGAAAGATGAAACTTTTTTCTACTATAAGATAATTTCATAAAAATTTATTTCATTACTCTAGATATTAAAATAGATAACTTTTTATTTATATATTTTTAAATCAAACTGAAGTTTATTTTTTAAGGAGTCCAATATAGCCAAATATTAGATTATAAGAATTTTCGGCAACATAATTTTAATTGATTACAATTAGTATTGGATGGAGGGCAAAATCGCACATGGCTTTTTAATAATCATGCACATGGCTAGAATTTCTATTTAACATACACATTCACATGAGTCCAAATTATAAGATTTGCTCATACAAATATAATGACACTAGTAACACATTTTCTAATTATAGTTTCAACATAATCATATTGATTGAAATTTTCAATCCTGCTTTGTTTCTCATACTTGATTTTCTAGAGCATACGTTAGGATTCCAATTCTAACTAATTTAGCATGATCTGGTCATGATTTACATTAAACTCAAATAAGAAAGATAGCTAAAGGTAGATCTAACTATAATATATAATCAAGGCTAATTCTAGACAGATCCATGTATGTCCAAATATTGGTGTGAAAGTTAGGGTTATAATCTAGACAATAATATTACTTCTAAAGTTACAGTTAACAAGGGCTGATGATATATTAAATAAAAGATCTTAAAATTATTGGGTTAGTCAAAATTCAATTTTACCAGTCCAATTGGCCAGGGTAGCGTAACTCAAATGGGAGATTTTCCCCTCTTGGCATTCCTTAATTATAAAATCACATTGAATACCCTTTCTTAGTTAAACACCAACTGTACGGAATTTCATAGAAATGGTTTACCCTTTAATTTTCTTATCCTAATGAGCTAGAGATCCTTAGAACCAACATCTATAGTGTAAACATATAAAGTGTATTAGTAACTATCTATGTTTGCTAATATGAAGTTTATTGAGCTTTGCTACTTTGAAAGTTAAATTATTCGGCTCAGTGCAGTATTATACTTGGTGTTGGGTAAGATACATAGCACTAGATTTTTTTTTAAAAGACTATTGGGTGACAACAAGCAATGAAATATGACATCACAAAATTAGAGATATATGAAATATGTGACAAATTTAGAAATTGCAAACAATAGTGTTCTATGGTAAGGTACTGAAAAGAATTCATCCATCAGCTCAAGGGTAGTACAAATCACATATTAACAAACAAATTTTTTATGCACAATAAAACTTGACAAATTATCATAGACAATTCATATATATGATATGTGCATGTAATCTATTAGAGGAATTAACTCATATATCTTGGGTTGATTATAAATCAAGACTGTAAAATTTTCAAATAAAATATAGGTTACATATTGTTGGCCCAAAGGCCATTAGCCCAAGTTTTGATGATAACAAAACATATGTAGTTATATTTTTAACAATTTTGTTTAATATAATTTCAGGTTAACTCTTTATTGCTTTTCGACTCCATCACAAAACTCACACGTTTGAAAGCCAAGAAGATATAGATCCCAGAGCTTAAGCACATAGAAGAGCTCAAGGATCAAGACTGCAAGAGAAGTTCTATATCAAAATTTGTATTTTTGCATTTTACATTTTAGATAGGGTTTATAGTTGTTTGATATAACCAAGATGATATAGGTTGATAGCTTTTGGGATTGACATACACACACATCTTTCATGCTCCTAAGTGTTTTTGAAAAGAGTTCAAAACATTTCTCTGTGTCGCTTTTAAAATCAAGTTTCATAAAAACAAGTTTAGGAAAAATCGGATTTCGATTTAGAAAATTTTTTTTACAAAATATAGTTCTAATTTTGTTTTATGTTGATCCATGATCACCATACTGGTTCTATCAAGTGCCTAGAACTCTATTTTGTGTTTAAAGATCAAAGGGTATTTGTCAGAAAAAGATTGGTTTCAAAAAGATTTCCTTAACAAGCTTTTGGCCCTTTATCGATCGACCGACCGGTCGACCGTAGGCAGAGCAGATTTGCTCTGTCGGTCGACCGAGCGGTCGACCGACATGCACCAAAGTGCATTTGTGCACTTCGGTCGACCATGCGGCCGACTGACTGCAAGGGCTTTGCTCTCAGTTGGGTCCAATCGACTGCCCCCGTCGACCGACAGAGAGCTTTGCTCTCTGGTTAGGAACAATGGTCGACCGACCAGTCGACCGCTATCCCTAACGAACAGAAATCTAACCGTTGCTGGTCGACTGATAGAAGGTTTTCCTTCTGATTTTTTCCTAACGGCTATATTCTGTTTTGTCTTTTTCTGGATCTTTTCCCAATGACTCTTTAGAGTTCTCTACTCTTGTTTTCATTCCTTATAAAATAGTGGGACTGTAGAAAAACCTTCTAACAAGATTTCTAAAGTTTAGATTAAGTTTTTATAAGTTTACATCAAGATTTAGCTTTTTCTTAAAGGATTTTCTTTTGAGCCAAAATTTCACATTCTTGTTTTTAGCTTGAGCCTTCCCTCTACATCTGTACAAGCTATTTTCATTACACAATCCCAAAGAGTTTCACCTCTTTATCTTGGTTATAAGATTGTGCTTGTGAGCCATTTGTGATCAAGTGAAGATCATCGATTTCTTTCTATTGTGAAGTTGTAGAGGTTGCGGCCTCAAATGAGCTAGTGAGCTCCATGTTGGTGTTGCGACACAGCGAGAGAGGACTTGTGAGTCCATTAAGTTCTAGTAAGAACTTATAACAGTTGACGATCTAGTGAGATTGGTCATAATGAAAATCCTTCATAGTGTTGAAGACGGGGACGTAGAGCAGTGGCTCAAATCTCAGAATAAATCATCGTGTTTGCGATTGCTACTCTCTCTTTACTTACTTGCACACTTATATTGTTTACTTTTTGTAAGTATTCTTTATGTTGTGATTGGTATTTGCTAGGTTGCTGGCAAGTAAATTTTAATTCCGCATTATTTGCCATTTAGTGTAGCCATCACCTATTCACCCCTCTAGGTGATTTACAATTGGTATCAGAGCCTAACGCTAGTTTTGGTTTAACCACTTTAGAGAGATCCTTTCATTTGGCTATATTCATTTGTTGCATTTGTTATTTATTTGTGCACTTATACTTATTTTCATGGCATCACACGACTTCTCCAGCATCAAGTCCCCACCTAAATTTGATGGGTTGAACTTTCCCATTTGGAAGGTCAAGATGAACTTATTCCTTAAGTTCCTAGGAGTTAGAGTTACCAAGGCTATTACCAAAGAATTTATTGAACCTCACGGTGATGAGGATACATGGTCCGAAATAACCACTAAGGACTATGAGGCCAATTGCTAAAGCCCAATATGAAAAACACCTAGAGGGGGGGTGAATAGGTGTGAATGCTAATCTAGTGATCTTTTTAAACTTTAATTAAATGAGTGATGCAACGATCTCTCAAAACACGACTAAGAGCCGAATACCCCTTGCGAGGTTCTGAACTCCTTCCTCCCAATTCCCCTTAAATGGGTTAGAGGTGCGTAATGCAACCGTGTTGTATTGAGGTGTGATCGATCAATGCCAAGTATGATGATGAAGATGAAATGCTCACAATGTAAAACAACAAGTATAGCAAGTAAGGTAAACAACACAAGATTCCACAAGTAGAGGGTTAGTTCTCAAGCAATTAATTCAAGGCAATATAAAGCAATAGAAATTAAAAGCAAGAAGAACGCAAAGGCAATCGCAAACAAGATGATTTGTTTCGAGGTTCGAGCACACTTGCTCTAGTCCCCGCCTTCACCTCCGTGAAGGGTTTCCACTATCCACCAAGGATGCCTTTACAATTGGGTCTACCGAAGACCGAGCACCGAGCTCCACCGAGTACAAAGGACCTCTACCGAAGAGGTTGCTCCACAAGAAGGAATTACAAGAACAAAGTGATCACAACTTGATCACTACACTTTTCTCAATTTCTTTTACAAACACTCTCACTTCAATTACAACTTCACTATAGAATGAGTATAGAATTTTTGGCTCTATGAAGTGTGGTGAGAAAACTTCAGTTGTAGAGTGATATAGAGAATCAAACACAACTGAAAAACAATCTTGAAAGAGTAGGAATTGAAGGCTTAAAACAATTTTTCTTTTCTCTTTTGAAAACAACAAAACGTGAGGATTTTTCTAAGTAATGAGCAAGAGAGACTTCTCCTCTATTTATAGGGTTAGAAAATAGGTTAAAAACAATTTCTTTTCACCTAATTCAACCTGCAAAAGCTCCCCAACCACTCTCCAAAAATCTGCTAAAACAGAAAAAGAAACAGTTTTTCAGAAAATCCCAAAGAGGAAAGAGCCGTTGCTGTGTTGCAGGCTTGGCGGTCGACCGGTCCGGTCGACCGCCAGCCTAGCTGGATATAGCCGTTGGCTCCCGGTCGACCGGTCCGGTCGACCGACCAAAAAGGAGGAAACACAGTTTCCTTCTTCCGGTCGACCGGTCCGGTCGACCGAAATTTCCCGAGAGCAGAAGGCTCTCTGTCGGTCGACCGGTCCGGTCGACCGACGGACATGCACAAACAGTGCATGTCCAGGCACAACGCCGGTCGACCGGGCCGGTCGACCGATGTTGCCTGAGGCTGAAAACTGGGCTGTTTTGAAGAGGGAATTTTTTGTGAAAACATTTTGAAAATACCTATAGCTAAGTATTATGCAGAAAATAGTTTATACACATGTTTTAAACAAGTTTTTCAAGATATAAGGCTTTGGTACATGTATATATAAACTAAGGCATAAACTAAAGCTTTGGTACATGTTTTACACAAGTTTTTCAAAACATAGGAAATTCATGAAACAAGTGTGTGTGCAAATCCTAGAGCCAAATTTCCCATATTCAAACTTTAACATTCTAAACTTACAAACCTGCTAAAAGACTTCAAGGCTATTCTTCAAGGTGGGCTATCTTCACTTGATCTTCAATATTTGCAACTTGAGCCCAAATTGAATTGTCTTGAGTCCAAGAACCTTGTATTTGAGTGAGAGTACTTCTAGTGTGATGATAAACCTGAAACATACTTAAACAACAATTGTTATTAGTACAAATAACTAATATGTTTTGTAATCATCAAAATACACTAAACAAGGGTGATTGTAACCTTGGGCCAACAATCTCCCCCTTTTTGATGATGACAAAACATATAGTTATTAAACAAATAAAAAGAGGAAAAAGCTTGGAAAGCTCCCCCTCAAACAATGCTATGTATCTATCATGAATATGAAAAACTATGAAATCATACATAAAGCATTTGAAAAAGTCATCACCATAAATTTTGTCAAGGAAAAACAAATAATGAACAAATTTATTATTTTCAAAAATCTAAGTATATTCAAACTAGTATATTTTTCTCCCAACAATTTTAATCTATTATTTTCAAAAATCTAAGTATATTCAAACTAGTATATTTTTCTCCCAACAATTTTAATCAACTTATATTCTTCTTTTTCTCCAAACTTATATATTTTTCTCCCCCTTTTTGTCATACATCAAAAGGGTTAAAACAGATCAAAACACAAACATATCAAAACAAAAATTTTTTAAGAATCAATCATACATACATTCAACTCACCATAAATAAAGGAAAATCTTGCATAATCTAAAGGTTTAGTGAAATATCGGCAAGTTGAAAATCGGTAGAAACATAGTCAATATCAATATCACCTTTTTCAAAGTGATCTCTAAGAAAATGATACCTAATATCAATGTGCTTGGTTTTACTATGTTGATTAGCATTTTTGGTCATGTGAATTGTACTAGTATTATCACAAAAAATCTTAACATGATCAAAATGTAAATCATAGTCAAGGAGAGTATGTTTCATCCAAAGAACTTGTGCACAACAAGCTCCGGCCGCAACATACTCCGCCTCGGCGGTTGATAGGGCTACCGAATTTTGCTTTTTGGAAGACCAAGATACAAGACAATTACCTAAGAATTGACATGTTCCACTTGTGCTCTTCCTATCTACCCTACAACCCGCATAGTCGGCATCCGAAAAACTCTTCATTTCAAATAATCCGGTTTTAGGATACCACAAACCCAATTCAATTGTGCCCTTAAGATACCTAATTATGCGTTTTACCGCTATTAAGTGTGATTCCTTAGGACATGATTGAAAACGTGCACATAAACAAACGGAAAACATGATATCCGGCCTACTAGCCGTCAAATAAAGCAAACTACCAATCATACTTCTATAAAGTTTAATGTCTACACTTTTACCTTGTTCATCCTTATCAAGCTTTGTAGTTGTTGCCATGGGAGTTTTGCTTACTCTTGATCCTTCAAGCCCAAACCTTTTGATTAGTTCCTTTGTGTACTTGGCTTGATTGATGAAGATCCCATCCTTCCTTTGCTTGATTTGGAGTCCAAGGAAATAGTTGAGCTCCCCCATCATAGACATTTCAAATTCATCCTTCATGCATGACTCAAAAGCTTTGCAAAGAGATTCATTAGTAGAACCAAAAATAATATCATCTACATAAATTTGCACAATAAGAATGTCATTTTCTACATGTTTTGTAAACAAAGTTGTATCAATTTTACCTTTCTTAAAACCATTTGAAATCAAAAATGAGGAAAGTCTTTCATACCAAGCCCTAGGGGCTTGTTTTAAACCATAAAGAGCTTTATCTAATTTAAAAACAAAATCCGGATGTGTAGGATCAACAAACCCGGGGGGTTGTTCAACATACACCTCCTCTTCAATAAATCCATTTAGAAAAGCACTTTTAACATCCATTTGAAATAATTTGAAATCTTTATATGAGGCAAATGCTAATGTCATCCGTATGGCTTCAAGCCGTGCTACGGGTGCAAAGGTTTCTTCAAAATCGATCCCTTCGATTTGAGTGTAACCTTGGGCAACTAACCTAGCCTTGTTTCTAACTACATTACCCGATTCATCCAACTTATTCTTAAAGATCCACTTAGTACCAATTGTTGGTCTATCGTGGGGCCTAGGAACAAGGTGCCAAACTTGGTTGCGCTCAAATTGATTGAGCTCCTCTTGCATGGCTAGCAACCAATATGAATCGGCCTCGGCCTCGAGGACATTTTTGGGTTCAATGTGTGAAATAAATGCAAAGTGGCCACAATAATCTTGAATTTTAGAGCGAGTAGTTACCCCTTTTGATACTTCACCTATGACGAGGTCCTTGGGATGATGTGGATTGTATCTCCAATCCTTTGGTAGTGGTTGAGTAGGCTCCACCTCATGTGTTTGATTTTCATTCTCTTGTGCCTCTTCCACTTTAGCATTGCTTCCTTCATCATCCTTTGGTTTGTCTCCCATAGTAGAAGCATCCTCCAAGGTCACTTTCTCCATGCCTTCATCCAATGCATCTATCTCTACAACATTCTTAACAAACTTGTTAGATTCCTCAAACTTAACATGAATAGACTCTTCAATAGTCAAAGATGATCTAATGAAAACTCTATAAGCTTTACTAGTGTTTGAGTAACCTACAAAAATAGCCTCATAAGATTTAGGATCAAATTTTCCCAAATTATCTTTTGTGTTTAAAACAAAGCATTTGCAACCAAAAACTTTAAAATAGGAAACATTAGGTTTTCTAGAAAAATACATTTCAAAAGAAGTCTTAGTAGTATTTTTACACAAGAAAACACGATTTGATATGTAGTATGATGTATTAACGGCCTCGGCCCACAAATAATGTGGTAGACCGTATTCACTTAGCATTGTCCTAGCCATCTCTTGTAATGTTCTATTTTTCCGTTCAACAACTCCATTTTGTTGTGGAGTTCTAGGACAAGAAAGTTCATGCTTTATTCCATGTTCATCACAAAAAGTGGTAAAGGGTTGGTTAATGAATTCACCTCCTCTATCACTTCTTATTCTCAAAATCAAAGAATCTTTTTCTTTTTCTACTCTTTTCTTAAAAGTTTGGAAATACGAAAATGCTTGGTTTTTATGTTCAAGAAAGAAAACCCATGTAAATCTTGAAAAATCATCAACCAAAACATAAGCAAATCTATTCCCACTTAGACTTTGGTTTGTGTTGGGCCAAATAGATCCATATGGATTAATTCCAAAGGACGTGATGTCATGATATCCTTAATTGACTTGAAAGAAGACTTAGTTTGTTTCCCAAATTGACATGAGTCACAAACTCGGTCCTTTTCAAAATTCAATGAAGGAATACCTTTCACCATTTCCTTTGAATTTAATCTAGAAATATGATCAAAAGAAATATGCCCTAATCTCCTATGCCACAACCAAGAGTCATCATCGAGGGCTTTTAAACAAGTAATATTACAAGACATATTTAACATATCAATCATATAAACATTGCTTTCACGAAAACCGGAAAATACACAAACATTGGAAGTTCTATCAATTACTTTACAAGCAACATTGTCAAAAACTACATCAAAACCTTTATCACAAAGTTGACTAACACTCAAGAGATTATGCTTGAGGCCATCAACTAAAACCACATTTTCAATTAAAGGAGAGGTGCCAAGTTTTACATTACCAATACCGATGATTTTACCCTTGGCGTCATCTCCGAAGGTGACGGTGCCACCTTCATGATATCTTGATAGGGTTACAAAGTTGTTGATGTCCCAAGTCATGTGCCTTGAGCAACCGCTATCAAGATACCACAAACCTCTACGTCGTTGGGCTTTGGAAAGTACCTACATCATTTAAAATAATTGTTGACTTTGGTACCCAAACTTTCTTGGGTCCTTGAAAGTTAGTGTTACGAACCCAAACATTATGATGTGATGCACTTAGTCTATCATAACAAAAATTTGCTAAGTGTCCTTTCCGCCCACAATGTGAACATGAGTACACTTTTCTATACATGAATGCATGATGTGTATGTGTAGTAGTGTGAGCATGCTTTTGGGGTTTGCCATGTTGTTTAGGTTGTGTAGCATGAACATGAACATGAGCATGAGCATTTTTCTTTGGGGCTTGTTTCTTAGGAAACATAGCCTCAATCCTTTTCTTATCAAATTCACAATTTTTCAAAACAACACTTAATGAGTCTAATCTTTCCCTAAGCATGGAAACTTCATTAGAGTCAATTAGTGGGGCCTTACCCTTGCAAGAAGTCTTATATTTTTCAAAATCATTTTTAGTAGTGGTCAAGGTGGAAACTAAATTATCCTTTTCTTTTGTAAGAGTAAAAACTTGATGACTTAAAGATTCATTTTTCTTTTTCATTTTTAAATACTTTTTCTTTAAGAAATCATAGTTTTGTGACAACTCAACAAAAGCTTCTTCTAACTCATCCATAGAAAGTTCATCATTATGAGAAGGGAAGAGGTTACCTTGCTTGTGCCTTCATTAGCCATGAAGCACATGTTGGCGGTGTCTATCTCCTCTTCGGATTCGGTCTCCGAATCCCAAGTTGCCTTCATAGCCTTCTTCTTGTATGGCTTCTTTGATGTGGAGGGCTTTGCTTTGTCCGGACACTCCGCAACTATGTGTCCCGGTTTTGGCAATTGAAGCACACAATCTTCCTTTCTTCTTTGCCTCCTTGCCATCTCCTTCTACCTTGAAACTTTGTCTTGTTGTACATCCTCCGAACATTTTTGACTAGAAGTGAGAGCTCTTCGTCATCTTCTTCTTCATCATCTTCGTCGGAGTGTGATGATTGACACTTGAAGGCAATAGTCTTCTTCTTGGTAGGAGCCATGTCCTCTCTTGCTTTCCTTTCCATCTCATGGGTTTTGAGGTTCCCAATGAGACCTATAAGCTCCATCTCTTCATTGTCGTTGAGTTCCTTCAAGGTTGTTGCTTTAACTTCCCATGAAGGAGGAAGAGCCCGGATGATCTTCCTTACTCTTTGATCATTGTTGATATCTTCACCTAAAGAAGAGAGTCCATTAGTAATCTTGGTAAACCTTGTAACCATATCATCTATGGTTTCATTGTCTTGCATGCTAAATGTTTCATATTGAGACCGAAGAAGGTCAATCTTAGCCTTCTTAACTTGTGAGGTCCCCTCATGAGTGACTATCAAGTGTGACCAAATCTCAAATGCGGATTTGCAATGTATAACCCTAGCTATATCATCATCATTTAGGGCTTGTAGAAGTGCATAGTGAGCTTTGGCATTGGCATCGAATTCCTTAGTCTCTATTTCGGACCAAGTGGATTCGTCACCGGGGGGTACACTAAAGGACTTAGTCACGGCCTTTGCAACTCGGCTACCTAGAGATTGCAAAAAACGGTCATCTTAACCTTCCATATGGGAAAGTTAAGTCCATCAAACTTAGGAGGGGTCTTAATTCCATCGGCCATTTTTACTATATGAATATGAATGAAATGATTAGCAAATTAGGATCTTCTCTAAGGTTGTTAAACCAAATCCTAGAGTCCAAGCTCTGATACCAATTGAAAAACACCTAGAGGGGGGTGAATAGGTGTGAATGCTAATCTAGTGATCTTTTTAAACTTTAATTAAATGAGTGATGCAACGATCTCTCAAAACACGACTAAGAGCCGAATACCCCTTGCGAGGTTCTGAACTCCTTCCTCCCAATTCCCCTTAAATGGGTTAGAGGTGCGTAATGCAACCGTGTTGTATTGAGGTGTGATCGATCAATGCCAAGTATGATGATGAAGATGAAATGCTCACAATGTAAAACAACAAGTATAGCAAGTAAGGTAAACAACACAAGATTCCACAAGTAGAGGGTTAGTTCTCAAGCAATTAATTCAAGGCAATATAAAGCAATAGAAATTAAAAGCAAGAAGAACGCAAAGGCAATCGCAAACAAGATGATTTGTTTCGAGGTTCGAGCACACTTGCTCTAGTCCCCGCCTTCACCTCCGTGAAGGGTTTCCACTATCCACCGAGGATGCCTTTACAATTGGGTCTACCGAAGACCGAGCACCGAGCTCCACCGAGTACAAAGGACCTCTACCGAAGAGGTTGCTCCACAAGAAGGAATTACAAGAACAAAGTGATCACAACTTGATCACTACACTTTTCTCAATTTCTTTTACAAACACTCTCACTTCAATTACAACTTCACTATAGAATGAGTATAGAATTTTTGGCTCTATGAAGTGTGGTGAGAAAACTTCAGTTGTAGAGTGATATAGAGAATCAAACACAACTGAAAAACAATCTTGAAAGAGTAGGAATTGAAGGCTTAAAACAATTTTTCTTTTCTCTTTTGAAAACAACAAAACTTGAGGATTTTTCTAAGTAATGAGCAAGAGAGACTTCTCCTCTATTTATAGGGTTAGAAAATAGGTTAAAAACAATTTCTTTTCACCTAATTCAACCTGCAAAAGCTCCCCAACCACTCTCCAAAAATCTGCTAAAACAGAAAAAGAAACAGTTTTTCAGAAAATCTCAAAGAGGAAAGAGCCGTTGCTGTGTTGCAGGCTTGGCGGTCGACCGGTCCGGTCGACCGCCAGCCTAGCTGGATATAGCCGTTGGCTCCCGGTCGACCGGTCCGGTCGACCGACCAAAAAGGAGGAAACACAGTTTCCTTCTTCCGGTCGACCGGAATTTCCCGAGAGCAGAAGGCTCTCTGTCGGTCGACCGGTCCGGTCGACCGACGGACATGCACAAACAGTGCATGTCCAGGCACAACGCCGGTCGACCGGGCCGGTCGACCGATGTTGCCTGAGGCTGAAAACTGGGCTGTTTTGAAGAGGGAATTTTTTGTGAAAACATTTTGAAAATACCTATAGCTAAGTATTATGCAGAAAATAGTTTATACACATGTTTTAAACAAGTTTTTCAAGATATAAGGCTTTGGTACATGTATATATAAACTAAGGCATAAACTAAAGCTTTGGTACATGTTTTACACAAGTTTTTCAAAACATAGGAAATTCATGAAACAAGTGTGTGTGCAAATCCTAGAGCCAAATTTCCCATATTCAAACTTTAACATTCTAAACTTACAAACTTGCTAAAAGACTTCAAGGCTATTCTTCAAGGTGGGCTATCTTCACTTGATCTTCAATATTTGCAACTTGAGCCCAAATTGAATTGTCTTGAGTCCAAGAACCTTGTATTTGAGTGAGAGTACTTCTAGTGTGATGATAAACCTGAAACATACTTAAACAACAATTGTTATTAGTACAAATAACTAATATGTTTTGTAATCATCAAAATACACTAAACAAGGGTGATTGTAACCTTGGGCCAACACAATATGCACTTACACAAGCATTAAATGATGATGATCTTTCTTGTGTAATCAATTGCAAATCCATTTATGAGGTTTGGAATGATCTTATCATTACTCACGAGGGGACGTCGCAAGTCAAGAGATTTAAAGTTGACTTGCTCCGTTCTCAATATTAGAATTTTTTACATGCTTGAAAATGAAAGTATCGATGAAATGCTTACTCGGTTCACCAAGATTACTAAAAGATTATCTTCTTTAGGTGGCACTATTGACAATGACCAACAAATTCGGAAGGTCATTAGAGCTCTCACCAAAGCTTGAAAAGTTAAAGCGACAACCCTTAGAGCTCAACGATAGAGAAGAGATGAACTTCTCCAGCTTCATTGGAAATCTCATATCCCATGAGATAGAAATGAAGGTGAGAGAAGAAAGAGAGACTCCAAAGAAGAAAGCGATAGCTTTCAAAGCTACTCCCTCCACCATCAACGAAGAAGATTCATCCGAAGATGGTGATGAAGATTTTGCCATGCTCATTAGGAAAGCGGGCAAGGTATTTTATAGGAAGAGAAGACAAAATAACTTTCGAAGAGGAAGACATCAAGGGAGATTTGAAAAGAAGAAGGAGAAAGGTCCTTACTTTCATTGCAAGAAGACGGGCCATCTAATTACGGATTGCCCCTCACTTCAAGCCACGATCTCCAAGAACATACATAAGAAGAAGAAGGCGATGATAGCCATTTGGGATGATTCAGAAACGGATTTTGAAGAGGAGACTGATGCCGCACACGTTTGCTTCATGGCAAATAGAGATGAGACTTCCATGGTAAATCTCGAAACCTCTTTAGAAGATGATTTAACTATGGATGAACTTGAACAATTTTTTGAAGAATTACAAAATAGATATGAAATTTCTCTTGCACAAAATAAAAAATTGAAAAAGGAAAATGACTTTTTAAAGAATAAGCTAGAAATTGTTTTTAAAGAGAAAAATGACTTATCTATTTCTTTTGAGAAAACAAAAAAGAATGTTGATAAATAAAAACTTATTTGTAAGGGTAAAAGCCTTAATATTGCTTTTCACAAAAATGAATTTTTGGATATCCAAATACTTATTGATGTTTTGGATACTACTTTGAAAAAGTGTGCATTTGACATGAACAAATTTAGTTCCATGTTTTCAAAGAAAAAACCCAAAGGAAACATACACTTCATGCATCTCACACACACCATGAAAAACATGCACATACACATCAACATAAACATGTTTTCATGTATGACAAAGTGTACACATGTGCGCACTGCGGCCGCAAAGGCCATTTAGAAAAATTTTGTTATGCTAAGTTAAATATATTTGATTGCAAAATCAAAGAGATAAGAATTACCGTGTAACTTTGGGCTAACGGGTCATGTCCATGAGGATGAATGCGATGAAAGTTTTTCGGTGTTTTGTTTAGAAAGCTAAGAATGGTGCTAATTTTTTAGTTGAAAAGAGAATGGAGAGAAGGGAAATGATTAAAAGATAAATTGCAAATTTGGAGAACGCTTTGGAAAAGGTGATTTAAAAAGCTTTGAAAAGTGATTTGTTGTTTTTAATATAAGAAGGAGAAGATCTGGGCTCACTAATTTTTTACTCAACTATGTACTTACCTCAAGAACATTTGGATGCATCACTTTTATCATAAGCAAAAATCTTTAGTTTCTTTTAATGTCCAAGTAAAACAAATAAGATGGTTTCATTTAAATCTTAAGCCCTTTTGTTACAAATCATTAAAAAGGGAATGTTAAACCATCAAGCGCGAAGAAGTAAGTATGGAATAAAAACAGTTCAAAAAGATTTGTGCTTTGAAAGTCCAAGTTTAAAATAAAGACATCCTCATGTGCTTTCAAGAATAAAGTTTAACTAAGGTACTTTCTGATTCAAAAAGTATTGCTTTCATGAAAATCAGTCAAGAGAGAGGTGATAGAAGAGATTAATTAGTGAGCCCAGAAAACGATTTAGCTACTCATTATGAACTGAAAACAAACAAGAGAATGACAATTAAACATATACATACCGAATTCGAGTTGAGTTGAATAAGCAAGTAGAAGCTCCTTTGATTGTCACTTCAAAGACAAATTACACACTCAATTCCACTCTTCTCTCTTTGATGGTCTAAACTAAAAAAATAAATAGGAGATATAACTTCTCCGAACTATCTAACAATGCTCCTAAAACCCTAAAGAATAAATAAAAATTCTAATCCTAGTCTTCGCTCCTTTCTTCTCTATTGAAAATGGTATTTATAGGGAAAAACCAGAGGGGAGAGGTCGTAGGAAGATTGGGGGAGCAAACGCTCCCCCAACAACCTTAACAAAGTCGCGAAAACGCAGCTAGGGCCGCATTTTCATGGCCCTGGTGTGGCCAGGTGGCCACACCCAAATGGGGGATTCTCCTGGTTTGGTGATTCTCCCATATCTTCTGCTGGTTTTCTCGTTTCTGCTCTAGGATTTAACGAAACAGCCTTTGATTGTTGGCTTCAACCTCTTGGTTTGGGAAGATTCATTTCAACCAGTTTTCAACCTCTCTGATTTGTCAAGATATGCCCTGATTCCCTGATTTTGAATTTATTCTGAATTAATTCAGAATTTGATGGGCTTTTGGGCTCGTTTCTCTTTCCTATCCTTTAGCAATGGGCCTACATTCAACAAAGAAGAATAAGACTTATTAATAGTATTTATTAGATGAAAAACATAGTAATGTGATAATATATATGCAATATATGTGACCGATCACACCCCCACACTTATCTTTTGCTCGCCCTCGAGCAAAACATCAAATCTAATCCTAATCAATTATTAGACCACTTTCGCAGGTCAATCGATTGCACTGAGCATGTGCAACAAGTTGTTAAACCTCTAGGTTACCCCTAGAGGACGAGTTTTGTCTCATGAGGGGTTTCAGTAGATTGCACCCACAAAATCCATAAAGAAAGAAAAAAAATGTTAGTGTTTTCGAAAAGCATTTTGAAACTAGAAAATATTTGAAGTATATTTGTAAGGGTTCAAGTAATTTATAAGTTATAGGAATATCAAACTTTTCATTACTAAACTTAGTCTCTATTCAAAAACATGTCATCAATCAAAGTAAGGAGTCACATTGTGCTTCTCATCTAGTCTATTATTTTACCCTGAGTCCTATGCACTATCGTGACCATAAAGTTTGACTAAGAGTTTTTTAACATTAACTCCTATGCCTTATTTATTTTATTTTTAGTTGTATTTATTCCTCAATTCCATTAGGCTTTCTGATCTGCCCATGTAACGAGCCTTAAGTCGGTGACACCCAAACCGGACAGTTTTAGGGCATCAGGTGAGAAAACACCCCTAAAGACTTAAACACTCGAGCAGACAAGGCCACGAAACTAAGGTTTTTATTTATAAAATGTACCCCTTTTAAGCGTGAATACTTATGCTTCATGAGGCACAAATACCCAGCTTAATCAGAGGATTTATATATATATATTTCAAACTTATCTAATTATCTTTTGCATAAATACCAATGCTTGCTTAGGCCAAAGCACCTAGCTAATCAATAATTAGATTTGTTTATTTTTTTATATATAGTTTTTTTCTTTTTTTCGTTTATAAGGCATAAGAGTTTTTGTTTTTGAGCCCTAAGTGTGTAAGTGTATAAAGTGTGCATATTTCATCAAGGTAAAGATCAAGACTAAATTACTTTCACAAATTTTCTTCCTAACCCTAAAAATCAAACAAGTCATCTTATTTTGACCAAGTGTAAGAAATTCTAATTATGATTTTCCTATTCCTTAAATTGACTTAATTTCTTACAAAAAATATATCAAAATATTGTTCTTACCTTTAAAAAAGTTTTTTATATATATTTTTTCTTTGTTTTCTTCTTTTTTTTAGTTTTATATTAGTCATGTTAGAACCCTCCCCACACTTATCTCATGCATTGTCCCCAATGTATGAAATAAATGTATAGATGCATGAAATAAAATGGAAAAGAGGAAAGTTACCGATACACTGGGTCAAAAAGACCCATAGTCGTTTCATTTACCAGCACCGATTCCAAGAAAGGTTTAAGGCGTTGACCATTTACCTTAAAGTCATTTCCATTCTTGGTGTCATTGATCTCTACTGCACCGTGTGAAAATACTATTTTTACAACGAATGGCCCAGTCCATCTTGATTTTAATTTTCCTGAAAAAAGATGAATCCTAAAATTATAGAGTAAGACTTTTTGTCCAGGGACAAAGGTTTTTCTCATGATGTGTTTATCATGAAAAATCTTAACTCTATCTTTAGTGATCTTAGCATTTTCATAGGCCTCATTTCTTAACTCCTCTAATTCGGAAATTTGTAATTTCCGAAGGTCACCAGCCTTAATCAAGTCGAAATTCAACTGCTTGATTGCCTATAAGGCCCGGTGCTCTAACTCAATGGGTAGGTGACAAGCTTTACCATAGACTAACCTATAAGGAGACATCCCTAGAATCGTCTTGAAAGCAGTCCTGTAGGCCCATAGGGCATCTATAAGTTTGGTGGACCAATCTTTTCGGTTTTGGTTCACAGTCTTCTCCAAGATAAGCTTGACTTGTCTATTGGAAACCTCAACTTGCCCACTAGTTTGAGGATGATAAGGTGTGGACAACTTGTGAGTTATGGCATACTTTCGCATAAGAGCTTTAAAGGATCTATTGCAAAAGTGAGTGCCATTATCACTGATGATAGCACGAGGGGTTCCGAAGCGTGAGAAAATGTTCTCTTTCAAAAACTTTATGACAACTTTATTATCATTAGTTCTACTAGGAATAGCTTCCACCCACTTGGACACATAGTCCGCAGCAACCAATATGTATTGGTTTCCAAATAAATTAGGAAATGGACCCATAAAGTCGATGCCCCAAACATCAAAGAGTTCTATTTCTAGAATTGGGTTGAGGGGCATCATATCTCGTTTTGAGATCCTTCCTACCATCTGGCATTTAGGGCACATCTTGCAAAATTCATAAGCATCTTTAAACAAAGTGAGCCAATAGAACCCACTTTGTAGCACATTTTTAGCAGTCTTGCGGAGATCAAAGTGTCCATCGCATGCAAGTTCGTGACAAAAGGATAAAACACTCTTAACCTCCTCATCGGGAATGCATCTCCTAATAATTTGGTCAGAACAGTACTTAAAAAGATACGGTTCCTCTCAAAAGAAATACCGGACTTGAGATAAGAACCGGTATATATCATTTTTGGACCAATGAGACAGAGTTTGGCTTGTGATCAAGTAATTCATTATATCAGCAAACTAAGGTTCCCTAAAGATAGCTAAGAGATTTTCATCAGGAAAATCCTCATTTATGGGTAATTCGTTGCATGGAGAATTAGGGATTCGTGAGAGATGGTCAGCAACGATATTTTCTACGCCTTTCTTGTCTCGAATCTCGAGATCACATTCTTGAAGAAGGACGATCCAACGAATGAGTCGGGCCTTGGCATCCTTCTTCATCATGAGGTACCTAAGCGCAGAATGATCGGTGAAAATGTGGTTTTGGACCCTAGTAGGTAGGGACGAAATTTCTCTAAGGCAAACACTACTGTCAAGAATTCTTTCTCAGTATTAGTGTAGTTCAATTGAGTATCGTTGAGAGTCCTACTAGAGTAGTAAATCACGTGCTGCTTGTTATCAATGCGTTGTCCTAGGACAACGCCTATGACAAAATTAGAAGCATCGCACATGATTTCGAATGATTTTGACCAATCCGGTGCAGATATGATTGGTGCAGAAATAAGCTCTCTCTTAAGCTTCTCCCAAGAATTCATATATTCAGCATCCTTAGCTAATAGATTAGTCAAGGGCCTAGCAATCTTGCTAAAATTCTTGATAAATCTTCGGTAAAAACCGGCATGTCCTAAGAAGGATCTAATATCCTTCACGCATTTGGGCATGGGAAGCTTTGCAATAACCTCAATTTTGGCTCTATCCACTTCAATTCCTTTCTTGGAGATTTCATGACCCAAGACAATTTCATGTTTCACTATGAAGTGGCATTTCTCCCAATTCAGTGTCAAATTTTTCTTAGCACAACGTCGGAGGACAAGTTCTAAATGGTGGAGACATTGAGTGAACGAATCTCTGTAGATAGAGAAATCATCCATGAAGATTTCTAAGAATCGTTCTATATCAGAAAAAAGACACATGTAACGTTGAAACGTTGCTGGGGCATTGCATAAGCTGAAAGGCATTCGACGATAAGCAAATGTCCCAAATGGACATGTGAATGTAGTCTTTTATTGGTCCTCAAGAGCAATAGGAATCTGATTATACCCCGAGTAACCGTCCAAGAAACAATAATACTCGTGGCCCGCCAAACGTTCAAGCATTTGATCAATGAAGGGAAGTGGAAAATGGTCTTTACGAGTCGCAGCATTAAGCTTCCTATAGTCAATGCAAACTCGGATCTTCATGGGAAGTCGAGTTTGGACCAACTCTTTGTTCTCGTTTTCCACTACGGTGAAACCGGATTTCTTTGAAACCGTGTGGACAGGACTGACCCATTGGCTATCAGAAATGGGATAGATTATCCCATTGTCTAAGAGTTTCACAATTTCAGCATGAACAGCCTCTTGCATTATAGGGTTTAACCTACGCTGAGGGTCTCTTTTAGGTGTTGCATCTTCATTGAGATGAATGCGATGTTGAACTATGGTTGGACTCAATCCCTTTATCAGTCATAGTTCAACAAGTGGCTTCCCTATATTTTCTTAGAATTGCTTTAAGATCTTCTTCTTTCCCGTCATTTAAATGGGAGACAATGATGATAGGAAAGGTCTCTTGTTCGCCTAGATAGACGTACTTGAGATGCGCAGGTAAGGCTTTCAATTCTAAGGAAGAGGAAGGCTCACTGGAAGGATTAGTCAAATTTGTCGGCTCATATTTGGTGAAATAGGGTTCGAGGCCCAATTCACAACTTACTCAACAACCTGATCAACA
The DNA here is from genome assembly GCA_038442645.1 of Agave tequilana. Lineage (NCBI taxonomy): Eukaryota > Viridiplantae > Streptophyta > Magnoliopsida > Asparagales > Asparagaceae > Agave > Agave tequilana. Next base: position 398,605 of record JAVJIF010029806.1, read on the forward strand.
TTAAAGTCGTCAGACTCTAACCCAAATTCACACTCAGTTTCTAGTTCCAATTCTTCTATATGTTCACTTGTTAAGTTCTCAATGAGGTTTAGTTCAAATATTTGGTCCTCAACATCGCGGGGTTGTTTTCCAAGGTTGAAGACATTGACTTCTCTAGTCATGTCCCCAAAGGTTAACCTCATGGATCCATTCCTACAATTGATGATGACATTGACGGTAGCAAGGAATGGTCGCCCTAGGATAGCAGGAGTTTGAGCTCTAGGATTAGACACAGGTTGTGTCTCTAGAACTATGAAATCAACGGGGTAAATAAACTCCCCGACCCAGATAAGGACATCATTAATTTTTCCTTTTGGAACTTTAACTGAACGGTCAGCCAGTTGGATAGTGACTCGAGTTGGACTAAGATCACCCAACCCGAGTTGTTAATAAACTGAGAATGGGAGCAAGTTGATACTTGCTCCCAAATCAAGAAGTGTACGACTAATCTCGGCTTGTCCAATGGTGCAGGCAATGGTGGGACAACGTGAATCCTTATACTTGACAGGGATTGGACCTGACAGTAGCTCACTAATGTCAGTGGCTAAGAAGACCTTTTTAGGGACATTAGTCTTTCTCTTCTTGGTGCACATGTCCTTAAGAAACTTTGCATAGGATGGGACTTATTGGATGGCATCAAGAAGTGGTACATTTATCTTAACTTGATTAAATATCTCAATTATCTTATCCATGTGTGAATTTTGCTTGTTGTTTTTTAGCCTATTAGAAAATGGTACTATAGGCTGGTGCACCTGACTAGTTGACTTATCTTTTTCAGATTCGTCAGATTTAGGAGGAGTGGGATTAGATGAGGTGGATGCTTGATTTTAATTGTGCTGAATGGGATTGGTTGATGTTGACACTTGATTATCAACTTTCTTTCCTGACCTCAATATATGAACAACATTACATTGATTCATTGATTGATCCTCAGCCAAATGAGCTTGTTGAGAATTCTTAGGATTCGTTATTGGCTGACTAGCCAAGGTACCCTTTTGTCTCTCATTCTGTGGAGTGGCTAATTGGCTCATTTAAACTTCTAGCCTCTGTATAGTTTGCATGAGAGAATCTTGGTTCTTAATGCTTTCCATGTTTCTCTCAAAGTCAGTCATTCTCCTTTCTAGTTTAGGATTCTGGAAGGAAGATTGTGGAGTTTGGTTAGGAAAGTTTTGTTGATAGTTTGAAAAGTTAGGTGGATGGTTGGGAGAATTATTGTGAAAATTAGAAAAGTTAGGTTGATGATTTGAAGAGTTATTAGCATGATGGAAGTGGCTTGTATGATTTGACCGTGAGTGATCATTGTTATTTTGGCTCCATGAGAAATTCAGGTGATTTCTCCAGCCAGGATTGTACGTTGGTGCGTAAGGATTATTGTTCGGCCTTGAAAAGGCTGCATTCATCGGTTAGGATATTGTTGCTGAGCCTAAAACACAGGACACTCCTCAAATACATGATTCATAGCTTGACAGTAGGTACAGCCCGGAGTTGAAAATTGGTTTGGGCTGACTTGATTGACTGGACTTGGTTCCTTAGTTTCTAAAACTTCCAGTCTTCTAGCTAGGTTAGCTAACTTAGCCTCATTAGCTATGGATGATTCAATGGAATGAAGACCTCCTTTTGAAGAGATGGAGTTTGAGTTCCTCAAGATTTCACTAGTAGGTTCCCATTGGATGGTATTTTCAGTTAGATTCTCATATAAATTCCATCCTTCATTTTCATCCTTTTGCAAGAATCCCCCTTGGCACATGCTTTCTAAGAGGGTCTTGGTAGAATAGTCTAAATCGTCATAAAGAATTTAGCATTGTCGCCATTTCTCTATTCCATGATGAGGACATTGGATAAGGAGGTCTTTAAAACGTTCAAAGTACCTCTAAAATAGTTCACTAGGTTCTTACTTGAATTGCATGATGTTCTTCCTAATGAGAGCGGTCTTATGAACTGGATAGAATTTCTTCAAGAAGACCTTGATGAAACCATCCCAAGATGTGATAGAGCCGGCCGCTAAGCTGTAAAGCCATTTCTTGGCTAAGTCCTTAAGAGCGAAAGGGACAAATCTCAACCTAATAGCATCATCTATAAGGTGTGAGATTTTCATCATTAGACATACTTCCTCAAATTCTCTTATGAAGAAGTAAGCATCTTCGGACTCTAAGTCATGAAATTTGGGGAGTGTGTTGATGAATTGAGGTTTGAGCTCAAAATTATATTCACCAACTGATGGAAGTTGGATGCAAGATGCAAGTGAGGTTCTAATGGGATAGAACCTATCTTGCAAAGATGTCGGTTGAGCCATAATCGGATCTGGTCTTGGTTCAAACTTGGGTGGTGATGTGTTTCTAGTTAACCTAGATGAATTAGGGTCTCTTGACCACACTTGCATACACAAACACAATCACAAACAAGTTCACCAATAGTCAACAAGAGTAATCAACCAAGCCTAGTCTAAGGTACCCTTGACCTAGATAACTCCTAACTGGTTGATTGTCCACAGGAGGTATAATGCAGACTTTGACCACAAGCTAATCAGCCAGGTCAGGGCAAGATTGGTGGGAGGTATCCACGCAAAAGCGACGGGCCTAATTAAGCCAAACCACCAGCCTTCGGGGTTTCGCCCCTCAATCCCTTTCCTAAACACTGATTTGGCAGGAGTCAAATTCTAACACCTTCCCCCTTAGGATAATCTCCTAGTGAGTTCGAGATGTCCCTAAGGCCAACGTCATCAGTTTTTAAATTAGGCATAGGCTGTGCGTGCTTGGAGATGGTTTGTGGGCTAAGTAAGGGTAATGACTTTCCCACCTTATCTTGATTTGGGTTTTGCCCTTAGAGTTAATTGTGCAAAGTGTGCAAGATATAGAAAAGTAACATTCAAAAGCAAATATCACCCAAGAATGTTTCCTAAACTATATTCTATGCATACGTACCTTGTCGCCAGCTATCTTCAACAGTAATTGTAAAATAAACGTAATTAGACAAATGCATAGAATGTAAGTCTAAACATTTTTTTTAAGCAATTAACAATCACACAGATTACTGTTGGATTAAAAACAGGGAGTCTGAATATCAAATATAGCAAGAATAACAACACATAAAAACTTTAATTTTGTAAGAAATATGTCCTGCAAAAAAGAGTTTTTAGTAGTCCAATAAAACTTCAACTTTTGCACTGCAATTTCTTGAAATTTTGTTTCCTACTTTCGAGAGTAGGGGCACAGAATAGCAAGTCTTCTCCTGTAAAGCTTGAATGCTAAATCTGAATCTTGACGTCCCTGAAATAAGACACCGAACTTGTTAAAAAACAAATACATCGTTCCCTCTCCCGCAACGGCGCCAAAAATTGATTGCAAAATCAAAGAGATAAGAATTACCATGTAGCTTTGGACTAACGGGTCGTGTCCACGAGGAGGAATGCGATGAAAGCTTTTCGGTGTTTTGTTTAGAAAGCTAATAATGGTGCTAGTTTTTTAGTTGAAAAGAGAATGGAGAGAAGGAAAATGATTAAAAGAAAAATTGCAAATTTGGAGAACGATTTGGAAAAGGTGATTTAAAAAGCTTTGAAAAGTGATTTGTTGTTTTAATATAAGAAGGAGAAGATCTGGGCTCACTAATTTTTTACTCAACTATGTACTTACCACAAGAACATTTGGGGGCATCACTTTTATCATAAGTAAAAATCTTTAGTTTCTTTTAATGTCCAAGTAAAACAAATAAGATAGTTTCATTTAAATCTTAAGCCCTTTTGTTACAAATCATTAAAAAGAGAATGTTAAACCATCAAGTGCGAAGAAGCATGTATGGAATAAAAACAGTTCAAAAAGATTTGTGCTTTGAAAGTCCAAGTTTAAAATAAAGACATCCTCATGTGTTTTCAAGAACAAAGTTTAACTAAGGTACTTTCTGATTCAAAAAGTATTGCTTTCATGAAAATCAGTCAAGAGAGAGGTGATAGAAGAGATCAATTAGTGAGCCCAGAAAATGATTTAGCTACTCATTATGAACTGAAAACAAACAAGAGAATGACAATTAAACATAAACATTCCGAATTCGAGTTGAGTTGAATAAACAAGTAGAAGCTCCTTTAATTGTCACTCCAAAGACGAATTACACACTCAATTCCACTCTTCTCTCTTTGCTGGTCTAAACTAAAAAAATAAATAGGAGATACAACTTCTCCGAACTATCTAACAATGCTCCTAAAACCCTAAAGAATAAATAAAAATTCTAATCCTAATCTTCGCTCCTTTCTTTTCTGTTGAAAATGGTATTTATAGGGAAAAACCAGAGGGGAGAGGTCGTAGGAAGATTGGGGGAGCAAACTGTAATACCCTGTTTCCAGAATACGTACTTAGTTGCGTATTCAGCTTTTCGATCGTATTTTTCGATTTACTTTCCGTATTTGACCGATTTCAATTTCAAATATCATTTTCTAATATATTAGATTTTATATGATTTTCTGGATTTTTCCTGAATTAAAATGAATTTCTTCAAAACCATGGTGTCGACCAGTGTCACTGATCGATTCCCGAATTTTTATTTTCCAAACAGTTAGGAATTTCTAGAAAGTTCTTTAGGGTTTATTTCTTAGAATCCTGTTTTCTATCTAAATACTTTTTCTGAGAATTTTATGAATTAATGAAAATTCCAACGGAGTCGGTAGATAACTGATTCCGGGATTTTTAGCTTTAAAACTATAAAGTATTTCTTCAAACGGGTTTCACTATAAGTCTTCATACATTATTATTGATTTTTGGTAAAATTTACGAGTCGTTCCGAGATACTTGAATTTCGGACGATTTCGGTATTTTCCGAAATGTTTTCCGTATCTTAGACTTAAACCCAGGAACCTGTGTTTTCGATATTTTCATTTTTAGAGATCAAGAAAATATCTTCATTTATCAAATTCTTTTCCTTTTTCCTTTTCTCTATTTTTCTTTCCTTCTTTCACAAGCCAAAGAATTTCCTAATTTCCAAAATTCCAACAATTCCAATTTTTCCACAAATATCCCAAGTTCCACACTCTTCTACCATTAATGCCCTCATTCTCTCTCTCTTCCATGGCCGGCCACCATTGGCCAAGGGAGACACCTCATCTCCCCTATTTGCACAAAACCCCCTCTTTTCTACATTATTTCACCTCCTTTACAAAATCAAACCCTATATAATCTCTTCCTTTACAATTCTTTTCTTTTTTCTTCACTTCAACAAGATTTTAGCCTTCACACTTCCTCCTCCATCTCAAACTCAACCACCTACTTCCAAAGCAACACCTAGGTCTTCATCTCCATCCCAAACAACCACCACTTCGTTGGATTGGGATCGTCCGCAATATCGTCGAGGATCACTTTGGTGCTTTTCGTCGACCTCGATCTCTTCGAACGTGTAAAGCTTCACATAACCGTTCGAGGTGAGTATTTTTACTCACCAAGACTTAATAAATTCCTATTGTAATTGTGCCTTCATATCTTGTACACATAGGACATCAAAATCACATTTTTAAACCATCAAACACAACCACCAGAAAATCTGTTCTGTCACTGTTTTTCCCACGATTAGTCGACTTAACCTAGGGACCAGTCGACTAACCCACCTTAGTTGAAACTTAACCTTTTCTGATTTCACAGTTTTAGTCGACTAAGCCATATTACCAGTCGACTAGACCCCCCTAGTCGACTACATTTTTAACCTAGTCGACTAATCTTTCCCTGGACCAGAAAACACCAACTCTCGGCTCCAGTCGACTTAGTCTATTTTATTGGTCGACTAGATACCCTTAGTCGACTACAACCTTGACCTTAGTCGACTAATCATTCCTGAAATAAACCCCAACTCTCTGTATCACAGATTTAGTCGACTTAAGTATCTGATAGTCGACTTGTAAGTTCACTGTTAGTCGACTAACCCTTCCACCTAGTCGACTAACTATTCCTGAAACAGAATTCCAACTTTCTGGAACCCAGTTTTAGTCGACTCATCTAGACTATTAGTCGACTTAAGACCCCTATTAGTCGACTAACCCTTCCACCTAGTCGACTAATTCTGACTGTTTGACTTAGTTGATTTCTTTTCTGAATTTGATCTTATCATTGATACATGTGTGACATATTATTCCTGTTCATGCTTCATAACTGATATTACATGACATGTTACTTGATGGATCTCACCACTTGTTACTTCATGACTTGTTATTACATATTCTCGCTTCATGACTTGTTAAATAGTGAATATCACCTTTTATCATGCTATCTCTTAAACCAAGCATGATGCACTTGACTTTTGTATAAAATGGACCAACTTACACATGGGTCGGGGGAAACATGCGGATATCGATATGTGTTCGTGTTTACAGTGGCATTAGGTATATTGTACAATTATATTTCCGGTCTGACCTGAGGGCCTCCAGGGGACCGAGGGGAGTGCTTGCTCCCTCTTCCTGATACAGTCATGACAAAGGGCATACATAAGTCCCTCCTGATAGGCCTTGCGGCTGGTTCCGTCATCAAGCAACGGAACACCCTGGACCGTGGTCCCGGGCATGCACGGGACCCACTGTAAACATAGTTCGTTGATACCCCCGCTGTTTCCAATAACAACCTTGCTTTACTAGGATATGGATCTATGTGCTCTGGGACGCTGGGTCACATAGTTAGATATCACAGTAAGACAAGTAATAATAATAAGACGTTAACTGTAGATTCATTGTATTAGGATTTCATCTCTTCATGCTTTTCATACTTGTTAGTTGATATTCCTTATAACTGTTCACCTTTCCTTATTCATGTCCCTTAGCCACTTGGCTATAGTTTGTTTATTGTTATATGTCTTGACTCCTTGGATTTGCACATTCAGATTCCGAAGCTTGGAACGAAGTGGAGCCATCCACAGAGGACCAAACTTACCTTAGTGAGCAGGCGGACTAGTTCCAGTCCCCTCGTGCCAGACTTACCTTTTGACTCACGAGATCTTCTTTCTACTTGTGAGCTTTTTATATACATATTTGTATATATTTCTTTTGGACTTGGTTATGATGTAATACACATGTAATGTGTAATACTTTATAATATCCTGTGATAACTTTGTATGTGTACTTCTTGTGTTGGCATATGTATGAATACCACGCTTTGTCGTGTACTCTGATCCTTGTTGTACTTTTATGCTTAGCGTATATACGTGGGGGCATTTTCTGACCTACGTATATACGTCGCAGTGACGTCCCCGTATCCGTGGAATCGGGGCGTTACAGGTTGGTATCAGAGCTTAGGCTCTCAAACCTAAAGTACAATCAAGCAGCAAATTCTAGTAATTTGCTAATGCCAACTACAATATACAAAGTTATTGAGTCCTTCTTGATTCCTTCCCTTGTATCCTAAACTCCTTCCATTTGTTTCCAAATTCCAGTTATCTTTCCCCAATTCGGTATGGAGAGAAGGACGGGACGTAACCACTCCGGGCAATCATCGAATGGACCCACGGGAGAGAATGTGGATATTCTACGGGTCATTCAGACGATGATGGAGAACCAGCAGCGACAGACGGAACTTCTCCGGCAAGAGTTGACAACTCCAAAGGAACAGAGGCCGGGGAACATTTCAGATTTCAGGAGGCTACAACCAGCCATATTCACGGGTGAAGAGAAACCCCTGGATGCTGAGCAATGGCTGACGGACACCACCGATCTGCTGAATGCAGCCAGAGTACCAAAGGAGAACCAAGTTGAGGTCGCCAAGATTCAGTTGAAAGATATAGCTAGAACTTGGTGGCTCGCTGAGGAGGCCAGATTGGAGAAGCCTGTCACCTGGGACACATTCTCCAAGAGTTTTTATAGCAGATTCTTCCCTGCTACTGCTCAGAAAGATATGGAAGAGCAGTTTATCAGACTCCAGCAGTGGAACAAGTCCGTGGATGAGTATGCCGCGGAGTTTCTTAGACTTAGCCGCTTCGCGCCGTACATGGTAACGGATGAGGAGAAGCGGGCAAGCAGATTTCAGCAGGGCCTGCAGATGGATATACAAGTATTCCTAATGCCCCAGCAGCTGAAGACCTACTCAGAAGTTCTCACCATCGCTCGAGAGGTGGAGCGTGGGTTAGAGAAGAAGAAAGTGAACTTGATGAAGAACCAGGCCATGAAGAGGCCGTTTGCACCCATGGGAAGAGGAGGCCCATACAGAGCAGCAAAGGTTCAGATGAGGCAACCATTCAGATCAGCTCCTCACCAGATGGCTCAACCAGGTCCTATCTGCAACTTTTGCCAGAAACCAGGACATTCGCAGCAGAATTGCCGTAGGGCAAATGGGTTGTGCTTGGTGTGTGGTTCCCGAGACCATTCCATAGAGGCTTGTCCACACCGGAGAATGGGGATAGCCAATCAGACTTTGCCGGCACTTCAAGGACCGAATGGACAGAGGGCACCTCCAGGGCCACTTGGGCAGAGGAACCAGGGACCAGTGATGAGGAGAGCTCTTCCCCTTCCTCCACAGCATGTTGTTCGCCCAGTCCAGAGAGGAGCCAGGACTGCAGCAGGGCGTGGTAGAGGTCAGGCTTACAATCTGACTGCAGAAGAGGCTGAGGCTTCAGAGGAGGTGATAACAGGTAACATCAGAGTTCATTCGAAACCTGTTCTCGCTCTCTTCGATTCAGGTGCATCCCATTGTTATATCTCAGACCATTTTGTGGCTTTGCATTCTATACCTGTTAGATCTTTAGACCACAAATGGGAGATTAGTACAGGGAATGGAGTAATCATATCTTCTAAAGTTTGTACTGATTGTCCAGTAGAACTATGTGATAAAATCTTGGCCATAGATATGCTCGTACTAGACACCAAAGGGTACGACGTAATCTTAGGCATGACCTGGCTCAGTCAGTACTATGCAGTAATTGACTGTAGGGAGAAGAAGATTAATTTCAGGATTCCCCTTCAGCCGGAATTCCAATTCAGTGGAGAAGTGAAGTCTACCAAGGGAAAGACTCAGATGACTACTTCGGAGGTTCAGAAGGGAGTACCGGTGTGGGATGAATTCCCAGGAGTGTTTGCTGAAATCTCAGGACTACCACCGGAAAGGATGATTGAGTTCTCTATTGATACAATTCCAGGAGCAGCTCCTATATCCAAGGCTCCGTACAGGATGGCACCCACAGAGTTAGAGATTCTGAAGAAGCAACTGCAGGAATACTCAGACAAGGGTTTGATTCGGCCGAGTACTTCACCATGGGGAGCTCCAGTATTATTGGCAAACAAGAAGGATGGTGGTAAGAGACTTTGTATTGATTATAGGGAATTGAACAAGGTAACCATCAAGAATAAGTATCCCTTGCCCAGGATTGATGATCTGTTTGATCAGCTTCATGGAGCCCGTGTATTCTCTAAATTGGATTTACAGTCGGGTTACCATCAGCTAAGGGTGAAGAAGGAGGATATTCCGAAGACGGCATTCAGGACCCGTTATGGCCACTATGAGTTTCTAGTTATGCCTTTCGGAGTCACCAATGCCCCTTCAGTTTTCATGGATTTGATGAACAGAGTGTTCTCGCCTTATTTGGATCAGTTTGTAGTTGTTTTTATAGATGACATCTTGATTTATTCAAAGAACAACAGGGAGCATGCAGAACACTTGAGGATTGTATTGCAGACTCTCCAGCTGGAGCAGCTTCATGCTAAGAGGAGTAAGTGTGATTTCTGGTTGGACAGTATAGCCTTCCTTGGACACATAGTTTCAGCAGAAGGAATTTCAGTCGACCCCAGCAAAATCCAGGCAGTGAAGGATTGGCCTATTCCCAGGACGGTGACTGAGATTAAGAGTTTTCTTGGGCTAGCCGGATATTACAGACGCTTTGTCCAAGACTTCTCTAAAATTGCTGCCCCGTTGACCAAGCTCACCAGGAAAGGAGAGAAGTATTTATGGGCAGAGGAGTGTACCGCAGCATTTGAGCAATTGAAGCAGAGGCTCATTTCAGCTCCAATCTTGAAGACTCCCTCAGGAAGAGGAGGGATGGTCATCTATAGTGATGCATCAGGAAAAGGCCTGGGATGTGTACTTATGCAACATGATCATGTTATAGCATATGCATCTAGGCAACTGAAGACTCATGAGCGGAATTACCCAACTCATGACTTGGAGCTAGCAGCTGTTATCTTTGCCTTGAAGATTTGGAGGCATTATCTTCTGGGAGATAAAATGTTGATATATACAGATCATAAGAGTCTCAAGTATATCTTCTCACAGAAAGAGTTGAATATGAGGCAGAGGAGATGGCTGGAGCTGATGGCGGACTATGATATTGACTTGCAATATCATCCAGGCAAGGTCAATACAGTTCCAGATGCACTGAGCAGGATGCCAGAGAATAGAGTGCTTGTCCAGCTTACTCAGCAGAAGGAGTTGATTCAAGACATCATCAGATTGGACTTGATGTTGGTACAAGGAGGTGATAAGGCAGGACAGTTCATGACTTTACAGATTCAGTCAGCATTGATAGATGAGATCAAGGAAGCTCAAAAGGAGGACCCCAGATTACAGAAATTCCGAGATCAGGTAGAGGCTGGATTGAGGACTGATATCTGTATTCATCCAGATGGTGCTCTATATTTTGGTAGCAGACTTTGTGTTCCCCAAGGAGAAGTCAGACAGAAGATTTTAGAGGAAGCACACAGTTCAGCTTATTCCATACACCCGGGGGGAAACAAGATGTATCAGGACTTGAAGAAGCAGTTTTGGTGGAATGCTATGAAAAGGGAGATAGCTCAGTATGTAGCCAAGTGCTTGGTGTGCCAGCAGATAAAGATAGAGCATCAGAGATCAGCCGGACTTCTACATCCTTTACCAATACCCGAATGGAAGTGGGAGCACATCACCATGGATTTTGTCACGGCATTGCCTCGCAGTCCTAAAGGTAATAATGCTGTGTGGGTAATCATTGATCGCCTCACCAAGTCAGCTCACTTCATACCATTCAGGGTGGGTCAGTCAACAGAAGTTTTGGCAGACAAGTACATGAAGGAGATAGTTCGTCTTCATGGAGTTCCAGTCAGTATTGTTTCAGACAGAGACACCAGATTTAGATCTCATTTCTGGGAAAGTCTCCAAGAAAGTTTGGGAACTCGTCTGAAATTCAGTACATCCTATCATCCTCAGACAGACGGACAATCTGAAAGGACTATCCAGATTCTTGAAGATATGCTAAGGGCCTGTATGATTGAGTTCAAGGGATCATGGGAAGACCATCTTCATCTAGCTGAGTTTTCTTATAACAACAGTTATCAGGCATGTATCAAGATGGCACCTTTTGAGGCACTGTATGGAAGAAAGTGCAGATCACCGATTTGTTGGGATGAAGTCGGTGAGAGGAGACTATTGGGGCCAGAGATCCTGATTCAGACAACAGAGAAAGTCAGAATCATCAGAGATCATCTCAGGGCAGCTCAGAGTCGGCAGAAGAGTTGGGCAGATTCACAGAGAAGGCCATTGGAGTTCCAGGCAGGAGATCATGTGTTCTTGAGGATATCACCTACCAGAGGAGTGATCCGGTTCGGTATTCGTGGAAAGCTGAGTCCGAGATATATCGGCCCATTCGAGATTTTAGAGCGAGTGGGAGATGTGTCTTACAGATTGGCCTTACCTCCATCTTTGGACGGAGTGCACAATGTTTTCACGTATCTCAGTTGAGGAAGTATGTCAAGGATGATAGTCATATTTTGGATCATTCCGAACTGGAACTGCAGCCAGATTTATCATATCAGGAGCAGCCGATGGCCATTCTAGATAGAAGTGTGAAGACACTGAAGAACAAGGCTATACTTTTAGTGTTGGTGTCTTGGAACCGGCATGCGCCAGGAGAGGCCACGTGGGAACGAGAGGACGTTATCCGAGAGCGCTATCCTCAACTCTTCACATCTTGATTGGTAAGACTCTTTCCTTCTATTCTTCTCTACCGTTATCTTCCATCTTATCCTTCTCTATCTGTTACTTTTCCTGTTACCTTTCACCTTATGAAATTTCGAGGACGAAATTTTTGTAAGGTGGATGGATTGTAATACCCCGTTTCCAGAATACGTACTTAGTTGCGTATTCAGCTTTTCGATCGTATTTTTCGATTTACTTTCCGTATTTGACCGATTTCAATTTCAAATATCATTTTCTAATATATTAGATTTTATATGATTTTCTGGATTTTTCCTGAATTAAAATGAATTTCTTCAAAACCATGGTGTCGACCAGTGTCACTGATCGATTCCCGAATTTTTATTTTCCAAACAGTTAGGAATTTCTAGAAAGTCCTTTAGGCTTTATTTCTTAGAATCCTGTTTTCTATCTAAATACTTTTTCTGAGAATTTTATGAATTAATGAAAATTCCAACGGAGTCGGTAGATAACTGATTCCGGGATTTTTAGCTTTAAAACTATAAAGTATTTCTTCAAACGGGTTTCACTATAAGTCTTCATACATTATTATTGATTTTTGGTAAAATTTACGAGTCGTTCCGAGATACTTGAATTTCGGACGATTTCGGTATTTTCCGAAATGTTTTCCGTATCTTAGACTTAAACCCAGGAACCTGTGTTTCCGATATTTTCATTTTTAGAGATCAAGAAAATATCTTCATTTATCAAATTCTTTTCCTTTTTCCTTTTCTCTATTTTTCTTTCCTTCTTTCACAAGCCAAAGAATTTCCTAATTTCCAAAATTCCAACAATTCCAATTTTTCCACAAATATCCCAAGTTCCACACTCTTCTACCATTAATGCCCTCATTCTCTCTCTCTTCCATGGCCGGCCACCATTGGCCAAGGGAGACACCTCATCTCCCCTATTTGCACAAAACCCCCTCTTTTCTACATTATTTCACCTCCTTTACAAAATCAAACCCTATATAATCTCTTCCTTTACAATTCTTTTCTTTTTTTCTTCACTTCAACAAGATTTTAGCCTTCACACTTCCTCCTCCATCTCAAACTCAACCACCTACTTCCAAAGCAACACCTAGGTCTTCATCTCCATCCCAAACAACCACCACTTCGTTGGATTGGGATCGTCCGCAATATCGTCGAGGATCACTTTGGTGCTTTTCGTCGACCTCGATCTCTTCGAACGTGTAAAGCTTCACATAACCGTTCGAGGTGAGTATTTTTACTCACCAAGACTTAATAAATTCCTATTGTAATTGTGCCTTCATATCTTGTACACACAGGACATCAAAATCACATTTTTAAACCATCAAACACAACCACCAGAAAATCTGTTCTGTCACTGTTTTTCCCACGATTAGTCGACTTAACCTAGGGACCAGTCGACTAACCCACCTTAGTTGAAACTTAACCTTTTCTGATTTCACAGTTTTAGTCGACTAAGCCATATTACCAGTCGACTAGACCCCCCTAGTCGACTACATTTTTAACCTAGTCGACTAATCTTTCCCTGGACCAGAAAACACCAACTCTCGGCTCTAGTCGACTTAGTCTATTTATTGGTCGACTAGATACCCTTAGTCAACTACAACCTTGACCTTAGTCGACTAATCATTCCTGAAATAAACCCCAACTCTCTGTATCACAGATTTAGTCGACTTAAGTATCTGATAGTCGACTTGTAAGTTCACTGTTAGTCGACTAACCCTTCCACCTAGTCGACTAACTATTCCTGAAACAGAATTCCAACTTTCTGGAACCCAGTTTTAGTCGACTCATCTAGACTATTAGTCGACTTAAGACCCCTATTAGTCGACTAACCCTTCCACCTAGTCGACTAATTCTGACTGTTTGACTTAGTTGATTTCTTTTCTGAATTTGATCTTATCATTGATACATGTGTGACATATTATTCCTGTTCATGCTTCATAACTGATATTACATGACATGTTACTTGATGGATCTCACCACTTGTTACTTCATGACTTGTTATTACATATTCTCGCTTCATGACTTGTTAAATAGTGAATATCACCTTTTATCATGCTATCTCTTAAACCAAGCATGATGCACTTGACTTTTGTATAAAATGGACCAACTTACACATGGGTCGGGGGAAACATGCGGATATCGATATGTGTTCGTGTTTACAGTGGCATTAGGTATATTGTACAATTATATTTCCGGTCTGACCTGAGGGCCTCCAGGGGACCGAGGGGAGTGCTTGCTCCCTCTTCCTGATACAGTCATGACAAAGGGCATACATAAGTCCCTCCTGATAGGCCTTGCGGCTGGTTCCGTCATCAAGCAACGGAACACCCTGGACCGTGGTCCCGGGCATGCACGGGACCCACTGTAAACATAGTTCGTTGATAACCCCGCTGTTTCCAATAACAACCTTGCTTTACTAGGATATGGATCTATGTGCTCTGGGACGCTGGGTCACATAGTTAGATATCACAGTAAGACAAGTAATAATAATAAGACGTTAACTGTAGATTCATTGTATTAGGATTTCATCTCTTCATGCTTTTCATACTTGTTAGTTGATATTCCTTATAACTGTTCACCTTTCCTTATTCATGTCCCTTAGCCACTTGGCTATAGTTTGTTTATTGTTATATGTCTTGACTCCTTGGATTTGCACATTCAGATTCCGAAGCTTGGAACGAAGTGGAGCCATCCACAGAGGACCAAACTTACCTTAGTGAGCAGGCGGACTAGTTCCAGTCCCCTCGTGCCAGACTTACCTTTTGACTCACGAGATCTTCTTTCTACTTGTGAGCTTTTTATATACATATTTGTATATATTTCTTTTGGACTTGGTTATGATGTAATACACATGTAATGTGTAATACTTTATAATATCCTGTGATAACTTTGTATGTGTACTTCTTGTGTTGGCATATGTATGAATACCACGCTTTGTCGTGTACTCTGATCCTTGTTGTACTTTTATGCTTAGCGTATATACGTGGGGGCATTTTCTGACCTACGTATATACGTCGCAGTGACGTCCCCGTATCCGTGGAATCGGGGCGTTACACAAACGCTCCCCAACAACCCTAACAAAGCCGCGGAAACGCGGCTAGGGCCGCTGGCCAGGTGGCCGCACCCAAACGGGGGATGCTCCTAGTTTGGTGATTCTCCCATATCTTCTGCTGGTTTTCTCGTTTCTGCTTCAGGATTTGACGAAACAGCCTTTGATTGTTGGCTTCAACCACTTGATTTGGGAAGATTCATTTTAACCAGTTTTCAACCTCTCTGATTTGCCAAGATCTGCCCTGATTCCCTGATTTCGAATTTATTCTGAATTAATTCAGAATTTGATGGGCTTTTGGGCTCGTTTTTCTTTCCTATCCTTTAGCAATGGGCCTACATTCAACCAAGAAGAACAAGACTTATTAATAGCATTTATTAGATGAAAAATATGATAATGTGACAATATATATGCAATATATGTGACCGATTAATATTAAACAAAAATGTTTGGGTTCAAGAAAGTACTAACCCTAAAGACCCAAAAAGATTTAGATACCTAAGAACACACCAAATTTAATTGATGTAGGTGTGTCGTCCTCCTCCAAGACATAGGAGGAGATGGTGCCTTGATGGTGGATGCATCAAAGCTCAAAGGATCAACCGTCATATTGAATCGCTATTAAGAAACACCTATTTTGGAGATTGCCTATGCTTTGATAACTTCTCCACTTGAATATTTCACTTCTAACTAGATCTATATATGCATAGGATTAGCTAGCTTTCCTTTGGTGTTAATATGCTTTAGTTGTGAATATATGATTTTTTTTTTTGGCTTGCTTATATTTGATCTAGTCCGTTAACATTGTTTTTGTTTTTTACTAGCCCATGAATTGCTTGCCTATATTTATAGTATTTTTCCATGCTCACTTGGTTGATTGATATATTTGCATGTATGTGTACATAGATTAATTTACTTGCTCATATACATGTATATATATATATATATTTTGTTTATATTTCTATCTTGTGGTTGGGTATCATATTTAAACCATATTTAAGAAATAAATCAAGATAGCAATTGCGCATCTCAACTCTTTCTAGAGACATGACGAGGAAAAGTTTAGAGCCCGTTAAGGATATTCGGCTTCAATATCTTATTTTTAATTGCTTAAATATGATTTAATTGTTGAAAAATATTTTTAATATAATAATTAAAAAAAATGTTTGATATAATTTTCATGTGTTTTTCATGCCTATAAGATTTTTGATGTTATTTCTCTATTTTATGTATAAAAACATCCAAGTAAAAATATTCTTCAAAAGCCCTTAATTCCTATTTTTAAAACTGGTTTTTGGGTCGACCGACCAGTCGACCAAGTTGACTTGGAATAGGTCTGGTCGACCGGGTAGTCGATCGAGGGAACTTGAAATACAAAAAAAAAAAATTATTTTTACCTAAGCCGGTCGACCGACCGGTCGACCGACTGTAACCGAGAAGCTCTCAGTTTGACCTCGGTAGACCGGGCGGTCGACCGTGAGTCGGGTCTGCTGCTTTTCACCCATTTTAAAAGCCTTAAATCTCTCTCTCTCTCTATATATATATATATATATATATATATATATATATATATATATATATATATATATATATATATATATCTCACTTTTTTCTTCTCCACCATCTCTCTCTCCCTCTCATCCCAAGTTCTCTTCCTCCTATCTCTCCCAATCCCCTTCCAATCTCAAATTAAATCCCAAAATTTGTTGGATCTCTCCTCAAAACTTCAGATCTTTTTGATTTCAAGGAGATTTTTTTGGTTCTTCAATGTATAATCCCTAATCTCTCAAAATCTTCTTTATTTCATAATTTTTTTTAGAAATCTTTCTGTAATTCGTGCCAAACTCTTGTTTATCATCTTCCTATCTTTACCGTGTCAAAAAGGCTCAGATCTGAGAAGGGTAAACAACCCGGATCATCATCTAACCCCTTTGCTTCTCAGAATGCTTCTCATAAATTTTTCATGATCCATAATAAGCATGTTATTTCTGGTAGAATTATTGTGCTCGCTGATTTTTAGCACCTGAATCTAGCAAACATCTTGAACACAAGCTCTCTTGAATATCTAGTCACCATTAAGGAACCCGCTACCCTGAGCTTGATAACTATTTTTACTGTAATCAGACTTTCCATAACAATCATGTCAGATCTAGGGTTCTAGGGAAGGACATTAACATTTTTTTAGATCGATTTGCCCATCTACTACATCTTTCCTGTGAGGGTGTAGATATTTATAATAGTGATATTCATGATTTTAAATATCTTAACGGTGAATCTGCCCTCACCACATCTCTTCTACTTCACGATGATGACAACCCTGCTTTAGTTAGGAACGAGAAGATGAAGTATTATACACTTACCGCCCAAGTCCTAACCAAAATTGTGTTCTATAATCTTTTGTCAAAATCAGCAGAATATAGTCATGCACGGGGCTCTGCTCCCCTCTTGATCTATTGCCTTCTGAAAGACATTAGAGTTAACATTCCAAAGCTTATCATCGATTTCATGGTCTTTGAATACCTCCTGATCCCAAACCAGCACTTACCATTTGGGATGTTCATTACTCGACTCCTCAAACAACTAAAATTTGATCTTTCTGCTGAACGGTCCATCGAACTGTCGATATCAACAACACTCTCCTAAAGAGGATGCATGCTAGGGAGCGTGCTTCTGCTCCAGCCCCCTCCTATCATTCCTGCTGTTGCCTCGGGATCCTCTTCAGCCTTCTCAGCCTCTATTAATCCATACCCAGCTCTCTCTGCTCAGTTTCGGGAGCATGATGTGAAGATGACCGCAAATTTTGAAAGGATGGAGTACAAAGTTCAGAATGACCTGTTATACATCTGCTCTTCTATTAGCTATCTCCAGACATGCGTCGACAAGACCCATAGTAGGAACGTGTGGCCTGTTCCACTTTCGAGAGGCCACTCGCAGTCCTTTCCTGCTTTGGGTCCTCCGTTTGCAACTGGGTACCTCCTCCAGCTTCTTCTGAGGCACCTACTCTTCTTGAAGATCCCGACTTTCAAGAAGATTAACCCCTTTTGTGTTGACAAAAAAGGGGAGAGAGATTTTGTGAAGTTATCTGAGAGTTTTTATTTTCATGTCTTTATTTATATACTTTTTATGTGAACATGTAGTATTTGGTGTTTGGACATGTATTTTTACATTATAGTACTTATTTTGTGGTATGGCACCTGTTTTGAGGTTGACATGAACCTCTATATGGACAAATTTCTTTTATGATATCACTATTGTTTTTGAAAAATTATGTATCTCTTTATTTTATTGATATTTGATATATATCTTTTGTGTGTGGTATGTGGTATGTTTGTGTTCTTATGTATCCTTTGTAAACCAACTATTTACCACTTGTTTTGGAGGTTGGAGGTTATTGGTTGGGTAGAGAAAACCGTTTGTGCATACACTTTTGTAATTTTGTATTCTTGGTATGAATAGATGGGTTGCATAAAGCTTAATTGATATATCTTATCTATATGCTTTTATTGATGCATCTATCTTATATGTCACATTTTGATATATGCATGTGTTTAGGGAGAGCTTCGATTGAAGTCTCTTCCCAAAATATTTGTGATAACTCCATGTATTTTGTCATCATCAAAAAGGGGGAGATTGTTGGTCCAAAGGCCATTAGCCCTAGTTTTGATGATAACAAAACATATGTAGTTATGTTTTTAACAATTTTGTTTAACATAGTTTCAGGTTAATTCTTTGTTGCATTTCGGCTCCATCACAAGACTCACATGTTTGGAAGCCAAGAAGATGTAAATCTCAGAGCCTAAGCAAATAAGAGCTCAAGGATCAAGACTGCAAAAGAAGACTATATCAAGATTTGTAATTTTGCTTTTTGTATTTTAGATAGAATTTATAATCGTTTGTTAAAACTAAGATGATATAGATTGATAGCTTTTGGGATTGACACACACACACACACACACACACACACACATCTTCCATACTTCTAAGCGTTTTTGAAAAGAGTTCAAAACATCTCTCTGTGTCGTTTTCAAAATTGAGTTTCGGAAAAATAAGTTTAGAAAAAATTGGATTTCGATTTAGAAAAGAATTTTTACAAAATATAGTTCTAACTTTGTTTTGTGTTGATCCATGATCACACACTGGTTCTATTAAGTCCCTAGAACTCTATTTCTTATTTAAAGATCAAAGGGTATTTTGTCAGAAAAAGATTGGTTTCAAAAAGATTTCCTTAACAAGCTTTTGGCCCTTTGTCGGTCAACCGACCAGTCAACCGTAGGCAGAGCAGATTTGCTCTGTCGGTCAACCGAGCGCTCGATCGACATGCACCAAAGTGCATTTGTACACTTCGGTCGACTGTGCGATCGACCGACTACAAGAGCTTTGCTCTCAGTTGGGTCCGCTCGACCGCCCCGGTCAACTGACAGAGAGCTTTGCTCTCTAGTTAGGAACAACGGTCGACCGACTGGTCGATCGCTATCCCCAACGGTCAGAAATCTGACCGTTGGCGGTCGATCGGCCGGTCGACCGACAGAAGAATTTTCTTCTATTTTTCTAACGGCTATATTCTGTTTTGTCTTTTTCTGAGTCTTTTCCCAACGACTCTTTTGAATTTTCTACTCATGTTTTCATCCCCTATAAATAGTAGGACTATAGAAAAACCCTCTAACAAGATTCCTAAAGTTTAGATTAAGTTTTTACAAGCTTACATCAAAATTTAGCTTTTTCTTAAAAGATTTTCTTTTGAGCCAAAATTTCACATTCTTATTTTTAGCTTAACCCGAGTTGTAAAACAGCACAACAGTTATTGATTATCACTTTATTATTATTATTACTCGCCCTACCCATATATCTAAGTATGTGCCCTAGCGTCCCAACACACATACATCAATATATGAGTAAATTGAGGTTGTTATTGGAAACTGATGATGAGACCAATGGGTTATGTTTACAGTGGATCCCCTACATACCCGGGACCACGACCCAGGATGTTCCAGTGCTGACCCGGAACCTACCGCTAGGCAAACAGGAAGGTGGGTCTTATATTATGCCCATTCAGGAATATAACAGGAGGTAGGGAGTCAGCGCTCCCCTCGGATACCTGGAGGCCCTCAGGTAGATCAAGAAATTGGAGTTGCACAGCATACCTAATACCACTGTAAACATATTCACCACTTGAAGTCCATCAGTCCCCCCTACCCGATGTAAGTTGTCCTTTTTATAGTTTATTATTTTGTAATTATCATATTTTTAGGAATAACAGGAGCAGGACAGGTTTAGGAGTCACAAGAGTACATAAGTACTAGAAATACAGGTCATTGTATAATACAGGATGGCAAGCAGGATTCCCAAAATATGATAATCACAAGAAGAGTGGTAATGTATCAGGCGACAGGTGATAAGTGATATCTTACAGGTGTCAGGTGATAACAAGCAGGAGTCAGGTGACAAGTAATAGCATGTTAAGTCGTAAGCATAGAAGATATCGCTATACAGGAAAAACAGTACTGATATAAGGAATCGGTACGCATACAAAAAACGGTACTGATACAGGAGATCGGTACGAACACAGAAAAAAGAGAAAGTTTTGAAAATAGTATAAATATAGGTTTCAAACTCTTCACAATCATCAAAATAAGAATAATAGTTGAATTATCAAGTAGATAAGCGGCATGCAAGTAAGCGTACATCCAAACGAAGCTAAGCGAGTTGGAGTGAAACTAACGTACAACACTAGACGCCATCATGTTCGGCGTGGTTACCGCTCGTGTCACAGTATACGACAGAGCGAGCGTATTAACGCTGTTCTACCGCGTGTAGCGAAGCCGCGCTCACGACATAACTACGCTCGAGCGGAGTTAGCGGTGAAGCGCTGAGCGCTAGGTTCGCCTATCAGGCATAGCTAGAAGACCTGACGGTCTGAACACACTCCTGCTTCGAGGGAGTGGGTGAGAAGCCCGTAACGGCTGAAGGGCCGGGAGGCCAAGTAGATACCTACAGAAGTGTTAGTACCAAATACACGCATATAACAGAGAGTAACTAAATTATCAGTAGAGTGGTGAAACAGGAAGTTGAGCAAGACAGAAAAAAGGTAAGCGAGCATACAAACGAACAATTAAGCGGAGGTAGACAAGCTGGAACGAGGCTAATGTACAACGCTAAACACTATTACACCCGATGTAGTTACCGCTCACGGTGAAGTCACGATAACATACAACAATCGCTTACAGTGTAACTATACTCAGACGGAATTAACGATAGAGTGTTGAGCGCTAGGCTTGCCTACTAAGCGGAGCATGAGAGCCTGGACCCGAAGATTAGGTATAGAAAAGCCGAAGGCTAAATGCAGCCTGGAGGCTGGGTATAGTACCTGCACGAGATGTTAGTACCATACGAGCACACATATAACATGATAATAACTAGACAATCGTGGAGTGGTGAAGTCGGAAGGCTGGATGTAGAGCCCGGAGGCTGAGTAGAGAGCTCTGAGGCTAAACGATCATGAAGGGTCAGCCACGCATGATATAAGGCAATATTAATGCGCATCACTGGCAGTATATGAGTACAAGTACAAACTAGACTACTACAAGCATTCGTCACATCAATACAATACATCACACTGCTACAATACCCATGTCCACAGTATACACACCTACACTGATATAAACACAACACCGATTACATGTCCATAACACTGATACAAATATACATATAAAGTCCCAGAAATTATACAAATTACACGAATACAATACAATCACCCGTCGAAGCGGGGAAATCCAGAAAAGGCGAGAACACTCGTCTAAAATTTACAGAAGACTCCAAAAATCTCAAAACTCTAGAAACACGTGCACGTGCACGGGTCATACTCACAATCACCATGAGATGAGAGAGAGGGAATGTTTTATTTGTAGAGAGAAATAGGGAGAGAGGTGAAGAGAGAGAAAAAGAAGAGAGAGAAAAGCAGAGAAAGGGAGGAGAGAGCAGGAGAGAGAGAAAGGAGAGAGTAGAGGGCCTGGCCGACCCTCTGCCGGCCTGGGATTGGCCTGCGGCGGCTCTGGACGGCGGCGGCGCCCCAACAGAGAAGTGAGAGAGAGAAGGGGAGGAGAGAGAGAAGGGGAGGAGAGAGAGAGGAGAATTAGAGAGAGAGAGAGAAAGAAACATCAGAGAAAGAGAAAGGGTTGGGTGGTCGGACACGGCCGTCCAGGGGAGGCCGACGGCGGATCTGGTCGCCGGCTGTGCTCAGACATGAGAGTAATTTGTCTACAGTTCTGCATTATTATATCGCATTTCCTACTGATTTATGAATAAAATGTCGGTTTAAATCGTGTTTTTGTCTCTCTTGCAGATAATCAAGACAAGGAGGGCAAATGGGTAATAAGAGCTTAATTAAACCCATTTTCGGGTTATTAAATTCACATTTCTTGGAGGCCAAGCAAGGGATCTTCTAGAAGATACATTGAACCTAGACTCTTACGCATGTCAGACGAATATACGGATGAAAATACCCAAATCTGAGAATATCTAGAAGGTCCCCGAAGCGCCGTGCATCCCCGCACCAAAACCAGGGACCTAGGTCACGTCGATCTTTGACGCGTGGCCACGTCTCATCTTCTGGAACCTCCTTTTGCCTATAAATAAGGCAGGGTATGGTCGAAATGCAAGCAGATTTTATTTTTAGGCTAGGTTTCTCTCTTCTAGTTGTAGATTAGGATTTTCTTTCTCTTTTATTTTGTATTTTCATTTTGTTTTTAGATCTTGTAGTAGGACTGAGAGATTCAGAGAGAGAGAGAGAGATATTGATGTAATAGATAGTGACAATCTGTGTAAAGGTGCATCCTTTCTTCTCCAATGTAATCTTCTTCATCTTCTACAGATGCTTAGCTAGATTTTCCTCTCATGGTGACTAACTACTAACCACTAACTAGCTAACCATTTACTTGATAATCCACATGAATCTAGTAGCCTCTACAAGGCCTTGCTCTTGCAAGAGCCATTGATGGCTCATGATGATGGGTTCTAACATCTAACTTGCTAACTTGCTAACCAAGCTAACTCTCTTATTTCATGCTTACTTCTAATGGTTTGCTGATCTAATATTTGTATTAGCTTGCTCGTGATGCAAATTTGAATATAGAAGAACAATCTTATGGGCCATGCTCTGTATCGTCTCTTGAAGACAAGGACTAGTGATGGCCAAGGGTACATGTGAGGCAACTATACTAAGAGGTTAGCATGGTTAGTGGAGCAATTAGTAGTTAGTAGCCATGAGTTTTCTTTATTCTTATTTTAAAAATCGATTTCAAAACTCTTCTTTTATCTTTTCATCGTTGTTTTTACCATCCTCTTAGTTCACATTTGTTTCATTTTCTTTTTGTTTTCAAAATTATTTCTATTTTATTTTCACATCGCCGTTTTCATCGCCTTCTCCATCTATCACTTTCAGATTTCTTTTCTTTTCTTTTCCTTTTCTCATTTTTTAACAAAGAAGAATTTTGTTAACATAATACGTGAATAAAAACTGTTAATGTTTCCATCGCCTCCCGTCCCTGTGGATTCGACCCGTTGAGCCAATGCTATAACGGAAGTATCGAGGGAACATTAGCACATACAAGCTTTTCATTAATTTCATAAACACACGTTTTAGAGTGCTGGTTCCGCTCCGATCAGGGAGAGAGGGTGAGGAAGGAAGAGAAAGAGAGAAGAGAGAGAAGGAAGAGATAGAGAGAGAAAGAGGAGATCTAGGGAGAAGGAGAGAGATCCAAGATAGAGAAGGAAAGAGGGACTGGCCGGCCAGGCGGCCGGCGGCGGCACAGCCGTCGCAGTCAAATTCAGAGGAGAGAGGGAGAGGGAAAGAGAAGAAAGGGAAAAGGAAAGAAGAAGAAAGGAAGAAGAAAAAGAAAGGAAAAAGAAGAATGAGAGGGAGGAGCACGCCGGAGTAGGGGGTCGCCGGTGGGGGCTGTGGGCGACGACGCAGGTGGCGGATCTGGCCAGGGTAAAAGGGAGAAAAAAGAAGAAGAAGAGAAGAAGAAGAGAGGAAAGAAAAAAGGAAAAAGAAAAAGAAAAAGAAAAAGAAAAAGAAGAGGAAAAACAAAAAGAAAGAGAAGGGGAAGATGGGGGGCTCGCCGGAGTTGTGGGTCGTCGGCGGGGTGGCGCGGCGCTGATCGAGCGACGTTCTGTCCTGGCCGGCGGTCGCCGGGGAGAAGAAAGGGAGAGAGGGAAAGAAGAAGGAGAGGATGAGAAAAAGGAAAGAAGAAAAAAAAGGAAAAGGAAAAGAAAAAGAAAGAAAGAGAGATCGAGATAAGAGATGGGGGTGCGGTGATTGGACTGGCCCGCATGTGGCACGCGTGGGATGGGGGAAAACCAAGGGAAAAAAAAGAAAGGAAAGGAAGAAAGAAAGGAAAGATTACAAAATAAATAATATTATAATAATGTATGGAAATATCGACCATTCCAGAAAAATTCCCAAAAGTACCCGGGGGTAGAAAATAGCACCCTGAGGAATAGCATTAAATTGATTGTCAAAAATAAAATCCCGTTCTCAAATTAAAAATCCTGGAATCTACCGGCGATACCAGTCGACTCCAAAACTGGTGGAACTTCGATAAATTCAGAAAAACCCCTAAAAATGTATTAAGATAGAAAATGTGATTCTATTGAATAATGTGAAAGCAAATTTTAGAAATTTAACTCCATTTATAAATTAAAAATCCTGAAATTGACCAGCGATACTGGCCGACACCATATCCGGTTGATTTTTTATAAATTCAGAAAAATCTCAAAAAATGTATTGAGATAGAAAATACGATCTTAAGAAACAATATGAAAGCAGTTTTTAGAAATTCAACTCTGTTTGAAATTTAAAAATTTGAGAATCGATCGACGGCGTTGGTCGATACCAGTTTTGAAGATTTTGCAATTTAATTTAGAAAAATTCTAGAAAATCATAGAAAATCTAAAGTATTAGAAACTGATGTTTGAAACTGAAACCGATCAAATCTTACTACCAAAAAGATCAAATCAAGTAATATACTAGGATCGGGTCCCCGATTCAGACTAGGGCTGACTCCGAGTCCTCGAAACGGATCCAATGCAAAACAATCACATAAATAATCATAAAACAAAAATAAATACAGAAAGTAAATCAAAAAATATAATGAAAAAAATGAATACGTATCTAAGTACGTATTTCAGGAATGGGGTGTTACAATAGACTTTCCAGAAGAACTCAAAAGTGTTGGCCCAGAGGCCTTCCACTCTAGTTTTGATGATGATTAACTCATGTAGTTATGTGTACTAATAATCTTGTGATTTTAATTTCAGATCATTAATCAAGATATTAGTTGGTGATTAGCTTCAACAAGATGGTTTGGAAGCTATTCACAAGGTGATTCAAGAGCCCGAGCGACAAGATCATATATAGCACTCATTGGAGTCAAGCTCGGTGGATCACGAAGTTTTGGATCGAGTCGGCTTGGAGACGGCGCTCTACAAGAAGACATCGGTACCATAGTTTAGAGTTTGTTTAGATCCATTTGTAAAGATTAGAATAGTATGATATGCTCAAGTTCACAACACACACGTTTCACGTTTTAAATATTGGTTTTCGGTTTTAGGTTTAACCGATCTTGGTTTTCATGAATAGATAGATTCAAAACTAGTTTACATGGTTTAATGTATATTAGATTTGTTCTATATACATGCATGCTTCAACTACTTAGACAAACTTAGTTTGATATACCTATTCATGTGTTTTAGGTTTTGTGTTTTAACAAAACATATTTTTGGGATTAAAGTCAAAAACATGAATATATATATGTTTCTTGTATATTGGATTTCTATCCATATACAACATGCTTCAAAGTGTTAAATATCATGTTTTTGTATTTGAATGAGTTTTAGACAAAACGTATTTTCTATTCAAAAATCCAAGTTTTAGAAAATACGGTTTTTGGTTTTTGGCAAAATTTCTATAAACACAAATGGTTCAAAATGTTTGAAATTTGTGTTAAAATTTTTAACACAAGTTTATATTTCAATGTAAAAGGATAAAACTATTTTTGTGTAATTTTAGAGATTTTTATGGGAATTTTTAGGATTAAAAATTACATGTTTTTCTGACCAGAACTGCTGCTGCCAGGCTAGGTCGGTCGACCGGACGGTCGACCGTACCAAGTAGCCGGTCAACCGACGTGCACGGATACGTGCACGCTGGCTTACCCATAAGCCGGTCGACCGCACGGTCGACCGACTGAGAGCAGGTTGCTCTCGGGTTGCACCCGGTCGACCGAGCGGTCGACCGTGCAGAGAGCCTTTGCTCTCTGTATCTGGGTCCGGTCGACCGCGCGGTCGACCGGTAGCTGCCAGTGGTCAAATGTGACCGTTGGCCGGTCGACCGACCGGTCGACCGGTAGTTCATTTCTGGCAGAATTTGCTGCCAACGGCTATATTTTTCTGGGGGCTATAAATACCCCATTAATGGCCTGTTTTCTCTAAGAATTTTTTGGACGAAATTTCTGAGCTTTCTCTAGTGTTTAAATAAGTTTTAAAAAGAGTTTCCTTGTGCTAAAAAGATCAATCCTCTTGTTTTAAAGTGTTTTAATTTTTCAAAGAAAAATAGTCTTTTGGGAATTGTTTTGGTCTACTCATTCTATATCTTTGTGAAGATTTTCCAAGTGATTTTTTCTTTGTTTTAAACACTTTGTTTTCCATACTTGAGCTTCATTCTATCCTATCTATAGGGTCTTTGTGTTTGTGGGAAAAAGAGATTGTTTGTGGTCCTTTGATCACCAAGTTGTAAACCCTATCTTAGCTTGGCTTTGTGCCTTTCCCTCGTTATGTTGAGGAGGTTGTGCTATTGGGTTGTATCCCTCAAGGTGTGAGGTGATCCTTGTGTAAGCTTTGTGCTAATCTCTCAAGTTGTGAGGTGATTGTTTGTTGGCTGTTGTGCCTCATGGAGGAGGTTGTGTTTGTAAAGAGAGGAGTTGGGTACTCCTTGTTATTGTATTGCCCCAAATCCTCGGTGGAGGTTCCCTTTGTGGGAGTCCTTTGTGGACAAGCTAGTGGAGTTGAAATCCTTCTGTGTGAAGGCGGGGATGTAGAGCTGGGTGCTCGAACCTCGAAACATATCTTGTTATTTGCGCTTGTTCCATTGACTCTACTCTCTCTTTCTCTCTCTCTCTCTCTGTATATTGCGCCTTGCATCATTTCATATTGTGCATTCATATTTATATGCTTGGCTTGGTTGTGTGTGCATCTATTGTTGGTTGCATTTAGTTGTAATTGCAATTAGTTTTTAAATTCCGCATTAAGTTCACTAGATTAGCATTATCACCTATTCACCCCCCTCTAGGTGATTTTCAATTGGTATCAGAGCCTACGCTCCTGATATTAGGTTTAACCACCTAGGAGTGAGATCTTGGTTTGCTAATCTTCATTTGCATTGTTCATTTGCACACATATAGTTGCACTCATGGATAGCCCTCCTATGTTTGATTTTTTAGACATGATATTTGGAAGGCCAAGATGAGTAGTCATTTAAAAAGCCTAGGACATCTAGTTTATCAAGCCACTACTCAAGAATCCTACCCAAATGCTAGCAAGCATAAAAAGGCTAATGCATTAGCACTTAAGACACTTAGAGCATCTCTTAATGAAGATCTTTTACATGTGTTTGCTCATTATGATTCGGCTTTTGCAGTTTGGAGCATATTGACTTCTCCCGAGCTACCAAGGATTATCAACAAGTTGAGGAGATCTAGGAGAGACAAGTCCGACGAGCATTGCCTCATGGTCCAAGGTAAAGACTCCCTTGAGGTACAATCGGATTCTCAACTAGATGATAGTTCTAGTTCATATTGCTATGGGTGTTTTGAAGTTCAGAATTTAAATGTAGAACTTGCCTCTAAGCTTGAAAATTTTGTGGAAAAACATGACCTTTTGAAAAAGAAACATTTTGAATTAAAAGAAGAAATGAAGGATTTGTGTTCTAGTTTTGAAGTGATTTTGCAAGAGAAGGAAGAGATTACTAGTGAACGTGACTCACTTAAATCTCAACTTGACCTTGTCCTAAAGGAAAATGAATTTTTGAAAAGTAAAAATGATTGTGATGATGTTGTGAAAAACAATGAGGTTTTATCGTCTAAATTAGATTTTTTTTTAAAAGATAACCTTTCATTGAAAAATGAAATTGATTTCATTACAAAAGAATTGGATTTTGTTTTAACGAAAAATGAATCGTTGAAAATTGAATTGTCTTCACATGTTTGCCGTGCTAGTGTAGCTTCACCTAGCACATCTTTTGCATGCTCCACTTTATCTTCTAGTATTGGAAATGACATAAATGTTTTGAAGAAAAGGGTAGATTGTTTGGGCTCCACTTTGAGTCAATGTATTTTAAATCATACACGCTTGGAATCCTTGGTTCGTAGGAAACAAGTTCCATCTTTGCATGCACACCATACACGGCATACACATGCTCATCACGATCACAATCTTCACACTATGTATGCCCATGTGTACACGTGTACACATTGTGGTCGAAAAGGCCACCTTGCTAGATTTTGCTATGATCGTATACATGTTGAAAATTTAGCAAATAATCTTGTTTGGGTTAGGAAAGATACTAACCCCTATGGACCCAAAAGAAAATGGGTACCAAAGACCACCCCTTTGATCTTTGATGTAGGAGTGGGCTCTCGCATAACGTGAGAGTGTAGGTGCCTTGAAGTGGATGCGTTCCGTGCTTAAAGAAAACAATTTGGATGCATCACTTTCAAGGGGAGTTTGGTGGAGAGAACCACCATTAGTTTGGAGAACTAGAGAGGTGCCTTCATCGGTTTTGGTATCAATCTCTAACTCCCTTTTATATTTGCATGCTTTTCATGTTCATCAATTTATAGCATGCCATGGTTTATTGTTCATTATGCTTATACCATGTGATTTAGATTAGTAATATACATGTTTAGTTACTTGAGACACTTCTTACTTATATGGATTTATATCTATGTGTTCTCACCTTGTTTTTAACTAATATGTATGCTCTAGATCTAATGCACATGCATATACATAATGATCACATGGATGTTTATGATTTTTGTTTTTGATGCTTCATGTTTTGATTAGTATGTTAAATGCCATGATTCTTAGATCTTTGACATGCATGTATAGCTTTTGAGATCACCCATGGTTAGATGGACCCATATGTTATGTTCTCACTATTGTTTAGCTATTATGTATATCATAGTTCTAATAGCATGTGAATTTACATAATGATCATTTTTATGTCTATCATGTTGATTTATGTGTCGTTTTATGCTTCATGATTTGAATATATGTTTAGATGTTAGTTTTCATGAAAACTAGGATTTATACTTGTACATAGAATGAGCCACAAGTAACTCTTCTTATGTTTGTGCTTGAATGCCTATTTGTACCCATTAGATGTGCTAGTATAGTCTAGTTTTGATGATTCATGCATTCTAACTTGTATTCCTCATTTTGGATATGTTTCTATGATCATGTGTTTTAACTTCATGTATATGTCTATCTTGTCCAAACTATTGATTATACATATACATCCTTTGAGCCACGTGCCTTCATGCATATACTTTTGTGGACTCATTATGTTTAGGATATGTATGCATACGTTAGTTTGTACATGACATACATATGCCTTGAAGTTTAAATCGTTTTGATGATTTTCATGTTTTTAGATAATTTCAATTGGTAATGAAAATTTAGTTTTTCATGTTTTCATGTTTTTAAGGAATTTCACATGAGCTTAATTGAATATTTTCATGATATGTGTCACATAACACTTGTTCACTCACTTTATTAGGTTTCTCATGATTTTGTTTTCATGAGTATGATATGGGCTTTAGGGACTTTGAGTGTTTAGTGATCATGTGATTTACATGTGTTTCATGAAAAACAATTTTGTTTTATTCCTTACTTGAAGGATTTCGTACTAGTTTACAAATTTTTTCCTATAACTAGTTGCGATATTCTTCATATGGTAGAGATTTTCAAACATACTATATTTTCAAACCTATTTTTAAAAACTCCTACCTTCAAAGGGCGGTTGGATGGGCGACCATGCCATGTATACCCTTCTTGAATATCTTTTAAACTTGTGCATGAATGGGTGGTAGGTTATATGAGATATATTCTTGATATTATTGTTGTTTCAATTGGTATCATTGGATTCTTTCAATTGGTATCAATATTGACATTTTTGTATACTCATATATTTTTTTGTATATGTATGTTTGCACTTCAAAGAGTATCAATTTCAATTGGTATCTAATTTTTCATACATATATATGTTTTTTTTCTGTGCTTATTATATTCATATATCTTAGAGCACAAATTTTGATCATGATAAAGCTTGTTTTATAATGACTATCTTGTTTCAATTGACTAGTTTTCAATTGGTATCCATATACAAGCTTATTCATTGTTTCATTTGGTATTTCATAAAGGGGGAGAAAATTTGTATTTCATCTTTCAATTGGTATTTGATTTTCACTCCCATACTTTATGATTGAAAATTTCAATTTGGTATCATATGTTCAAAATGAAAATTATTTACAATTGGTATCAAAATCCTTGTTTAGAAATTCAAAATTTGTTATGTTTAATTTCAATTGGTATCAAGATTGTTTTCTTACAATTGGTATGTTATTTGTTTACTTATCAATTGATATCAAGATTTTTGTTTTTCATTTGATATATGTTTTCATATAAACATGTTTAATTTGAAACAAATCTCAATTAAAATTTTTTGTTACAATGCCTCGTTTACCTTTATTTCAATTGGTATCATTTGATATAGGCATTCCTTAAAATATTTTTATACTCATTTCAATTGATATCATTTATGCACTTCATTGATATTTTTTTTGGTATCATGCTTTATGTCACCCCTTTATTGATTCTTTGTTTTGAACAAAAAGGGGGAGAAGAATTTGAGTTTATTTTTACCCCTTTGTTGATGATTGACAAAAAGAGGGAGAAGAATTTGAGTTTGTAGTTTATATGCATGTTTGAGTACATGTTTGTGTATGCATGTTTTATGATTTATTGTTTTATTAAAGTTCAATTGGTATCAAAAGCATCATTTAAAGAACATATGTTATGTTTTTTTTTTTGGTATCAAGAGCTTCATTTGTTTTGTTTTGCAAATTGGTATCAAGAGCTTGTTTTGAAAATGTACTTGTGTTATTTAATTGGTATCAAGAGCATGTTTGAGAAATTTATGTGTTTTATGCATGTTGATGCATACATGTTTACGAACATTCATTGCACACTTATTTGTTTATCTTGATGCAAGAGTTAAGGGGGAGCTTCCTTGAAGCTTAACTTTAATCCATGCATATATAACTCCATGAGTTTTGTCATCATCAAAAAGGGGGAGATTGTTGGCCCAAAGGCCTTCCACTCTAGTTTTGATGATGATTAACTCATGTAGTTATGTGTACTAATAATCTTGTGATTTTAGTTTCAGATCATTAACCAAGATATTAGTTGGTGATTAGCTTCAACAAGATGGTTTGGAAGCTATTCACATGGTGATTCAAGAGCCCGAGCGACAAGATCATATATAGCACTCATTGGAGTCAAGCTCGGTGGATCACGAAGTTTTGGATCGAGTCGGCTTGGAGACGGCGCTCTACAAGAAGACATCGGTACCATAGTTTAGAGTTTGTTTAGATCCATTTGTAAAGATTAGAATAGTATGATATGCTCAAGTTCACAACACACACGTTTCACGTTTTAAATATTGGTTTTCAGTTTTAGGTTTAACCGATCTTGGTTTTCATGAATAGATAGATTCAAAACTAGTTTACATGGTTTAATGTATATTAGATTTGTTCTATATACATGCATGCTTCAACTACTTAGACAAACTTAGTTTGATATACCTATTCATGTGTTTTAGGTTTTGTGTTTTAACAAAACATATTTTTGGGATTAAAGTCAAAAACATGAATATATATATGTTTCTTGTATATTGGATTTCTATCCATATACAACATGCTTCAAAGTGTTTAAATATCATGTTTTTGTATTTGAATGAGTTTTAGACAAAACGTATTTTCTATTCAAAAATTCAAGTTTTAGAAAATACGGTTTTTGGTTTTTGGCAAAATTTCTATAAACACAAATGGTTCAAAATGTTTGAAATTTGTGTTGAAATTTTTAACACAAGTTTATATTTCAATGTAAAGGATAAAACTATTTTTGTGTAATTTTAGAGATTTTTATGGGAATTTTTAGGATTAAAAATTACATGTTTTTCTGACCAGAACTGCTGCTGCAGGCTAGGTCAGTCGACCGGACGGTCGACCGTACCAAGTAGCCGGTCGACCGTAGCGGTCGACCGATGTGCACGGATACGTGCACGCTGGCTTACCCATAAGCCGGTCGACCGCACGGTCGACCGACTGAGAGCAGGTTGCTCTCGGGTTGCACCCGGTCGACCGAGCGGTCGACCGTGCAGAGAGCCTTTGCTCTCTGTATCTGGGTCCGGTCGACCGCGCGGTCGACCGGTAGCTGCCAGTGATCAAATGTGACCGTTGGCCGGTCGACCGACCGGTCGACCGGTAGTTCATTTCTGGCAGAATTTGCTGCCAACGGTTATATTTTTCTGGGGGCTATAAATACCCCATTAATGGCCTGTTTTCTCTAAGAATTTTTGTAACGCCCCGATCCCGCAGGTACGGGGACGTTATGGCGACGTACATACGTGAGGTGAAAACACACTCACGCGTACGTTAAGCCTCAGTACAGGACATAGCCTCCATATAGACAAGTGTTCCAGCAGGAAATAAGTACAAGAATACCTGCAGAAAGAGGTTAGTTATCATAACAGATATGAAAACAGGGATAAATAATAATGGACATAAATCACAAAGATACCTCTGAATGGTCTCGATGATGAGTCTCCTATGTGAATCCAATGGACTATCTGACAATACGATAACTCGGATCTCCAACCTGGGCATGCAAACCCAGGGTCGTCAGAAAGCGACCTAGTGAGTGGTAAAATGAAGGAGGCAGTAATATATACAATAGTAATACAAGCACGATACTAATATATAATACATGATGTTGTCTAGTGATACCATATAATAAGTATATCCATAAGCAGTAGAAATATATAATCATGTCAGTCTTTTAATACCATCACTACCTAGCCGGTTATCATCAGGTCATGGCTATAGTCGTATCCAGTTGATATAATAAATAGTGTTGTCTAGTGGTGATGTGATAGAAATGACCATGTTAGTAGTGACGTGATGGAAATGAACATGTAGATGAAGTATGCAACATAATCATCCTACTGTGTTGTGCCTAGGCAGCATATAGACAATGCAAAATAGACATGTACATGAGTAGTACGTCACCTCAGAAAGTAAAGCATGAAACAGGTAAAGTAACAACGCATACATGTAACATGATAGCGGATAAATGATCGGGAACAGTAACAAGTACAACTAAACAATAGTATACATGTAACAAGCAAGTCATGTTCTTTATACAATAGTAGCAATCAGTACCACCTGGTATTTTAATCAATCTCTTCCAGTGTCCCATGCCACTGGCAGTTCATACTGGAGCCCGCACTCTAGTCGAACCCATCCGGACATGGCATACGGGTACCATTATCCAAACGAGAGAGTGACCAAATAACAAGTGTTCCTGACGTCACTATTATTTATATCATTTTATTATGTTCATTGGAAACCCATGGTCGAGGAGCTCTTATCGGGTGGGTGTATCCCGTGCATACCCGGGACAACGGCCTTAACAGACCCCTGGCTGCTGAGACCAGGGCCAGCGCGCTAAGGCTGTAACATGTAACGGGAACTCAATGAGCTAAAATAATAACGGGAAACGGGAGCTCATGAGCAATAACAGACGGTAGCCAGCACTACCCCGTCCCCTGCAGTGGGACAAACAATGGATCTAGACATCCACCCGACAAGATCTAGTCAACCGTCAAGTCTTCCCCATACCCAAGTTCTCTTTCTTATCTATCACTATACAGTATATCAGGAACAAGTACAGGACATGGTACATGTAACACGATAACATGACATGAGCTCTGTTGATAGCACAAAACACGATAACGGGAAACGGGAAAACAATAGCTGTGGAATTCCACACATTGCATATCAACAGCTCATGTATCCAGTAAAGGGAATATCAATATCAGTAACGGGAATCAAGCAATCATAAAACAGGCATACATGAATAGTATGGAACAAGAATACATGTAATAGGAACAGGGATCCATATGACAAGAATAGAGAAACCATACATGCATGTGTAACAGTGATATGCCGAGAATCCATCTAACGATGATCACAGTATATGAAATGACGGTGTTCTGTGAAGTGGTGCACATGAATACGGTGTGACGTGTCATAGCATCTGTGCAACGGTGATACCTGTACATGTGATAACAGGGTCCCGGATGACAGGATATGTAAGTCACGGTGAATATGCAGGAGATAACAGTGTCCCGTCTAACAAGTCTCTATGTAACAAATAGACATGAATATGCAATACAAGGGATGTAAACTATCGTGTCCAGTGTTCTATGGCTATATCATCTACTCGAGTGTCACATACAGCTACACTAATGGTCACTATCTTATGACTACGGTGGGTACCATCAAAGTATTGAACTAATGATTTATTTTAATTATCAAGTTAATCTCGTTAACTAACCAATCATCCAGATATACCTATACATGGTATACTAACTCAGGTAATCTCTATCTCTATGTTGTAATTACAGGGATGTCCCTACAATGACATTTGTAGGAAACAATAATTATAAAGATTAGGACATTTATAATAAACAATAATTTTAATGATTTACCGATAATGAAGCAAGCATCACTTTTACTAAACATGATAAAAATATAATTTATAAAAAGAAAACACTCACAAACTAGCCATAGAAAGGTAGCTCTCTTTCCCACGATCGCAACGGATCCAGAACCGTCCGAATCGGAGTCCGGATACTCCAGTTATCGCCCGAAGACTAAATCCTAACAAACAGGGTTAAATATGTAAATAAAAAGAATTCAAATGCAATTAAGAAATTGAATCAGGGGGTTTTCTGCAAATTTACCTTTATTGGGTTTCGGATGCGGGTTTGGGCTGTTAACGGGTCGGGTCCAGATCCACAACCCAAACCCGTTAACTTAAGGTAAATGGGTCTTGGATTTATAGGGTTAACGGGTTGTAACCCAAACCCAATAGGGGCTAATGGGTTCGGGTGTAACCCGAACCTACTCTTCCAAAAACAGCAGCAACAGCTTGCTGCTGCTGCTCTTGCGAGGCCGGCGGCAGGGGGAGGCCCGCCGGCTGCGGTCCCGGCCGCCAGCGGTGCGGCCGTCGGTCCGGTGAGAGAAAGGAAAGGAGAGAGAGGATTATGAGGGGGAGAGTTGTGCAGCAAAAGGAGAGAAGAAGCAGAAGAAGAAGAAGAAGAAGAAGAAGAAGAGGAAGGAGAGGGGGTGGCAGCGGTGGCACCGGCCGTGGCTGGGGCGCGGCCGCAGGCGGCGGCGGCCGGTGGCCGGCGGCCTGGCCTGGCCGCTGGCGACGGTCAGGCCCCGCCCCCCTTGTGGGTGGGTCTGCACAGAGAGAGAGAGGGAGAGAGTTAGAGAGAGAGAGAGAGAGAGGTTAGAGAGAGAGTTTGAGAGAGAGGGGTTTGTGTGTGAGAGAGAGAGAAAGAGAGAGAGATTTTATAGGGAGAGTAAGAGAAGAGGTGGTGGATGAAAAGGCGGTGGCGTGGAGATTTCCAGAGAAATGGAGAAGAGGAAGGGAAAAAGAAAAGAGAAAAAGGGTTTTTATAATATTTAATTAATATTATAATTGGGTCCAAAATTGACTAGCTTCGAATGGTGACCAAAAATTACAGAAAATAGAGAATATTATTCTGAGGTATAATGTGAAAACAGTTTGAAGAAATTCAATCCGGTTTGCAAATTAAAAATCCTGGAAGCTGTCGCCGGTACCGGGCGACACCGGTTTGGCCGGATTTTCGATAAATTCAGAAAATTCCCCAAAAATACCCTAACGTAGATAAGATGATTCTAAGATACATGATGAAAGCAGATTCTCAAAATATAACTCCATTTGTGAATTAAAAATTGGAAAGCCACTTATCGGTATCGGTCGATACCGACTACGACGATTTTCCAAAATAATCCAGAAAATTTCCAGAAAATCCTAAAAAATCTACAATATTAGAATATAATATTTGCAACTGAACTCGGCTCAATCGGACTACTACGGAGGTCAAATCAATTTTGTACGTCGTATCGCGTACTGATACGGTGATACGTATACCAGGGATCAGGGGGTTACAATTTTTTGGACGAAATTTATGAGCTTTCTCTAGTGTTTAAACAAGTTTTAAAAAGAGTTTCCTTGTGCTAAAAAGATCAATCCTCTTGTTTTAAAGTGTTTTAATTTTTCAAAGAAAAATAGTCTTTTGGGAATTGTTTTGGTCTACTCATTCTATATCTTTGTGAAGATTTCCCAAGTGATTTTTTCTTTGTTTTAAACACTTTGTTTTCCACACTTGAGCTTCATTCTATCCTATCTATAGGGTCTTTGTGTTTGTGGGAAAAAGAGATTGTTTGTGGTCTTTTGATCACCAAGTTGTAAACCCTATCTTAGCTTGGCTTTGTGCCTTTCCCTCATTGTGTTGAGGAGGTTGTGCTATTGGGTTGTATCCCTCAAGGTGTGAGGTGATCCTTGTGTAAGCTTTGTGCTAATCCCTCAAGTTGTGAGGTGATTGTTTGTTGGCTTGGTGTTGTGCCTCAAGGAGGAGGTTGTGTTTGTAAAGAGGGGAGTTGGGTACTCCTTGTTATTGTATTGCCCCAAATCCTCGGTGGAGGTTCCCTTTGTGGGAGTACTTTGTGGACAAGCTAGTGGAGTTGAAATTCTTCTGTGTGAAGGCGGGGATGTAGAGCTGGGTGCTCGAACCTCGAAACATATCTTGTTGTTTGCGCTTGTTCCATTGACTCTTACTCTCTCTCTCTTTGCGCCTTGCATCATTTCATATTGTGCATTCATATTTATATGCTTGGCTTGGTTGTGTGTGCATCTATTGTTGGTTGCATTTAGTTGCAATTGCAATTAGTTTTTAAATTCCGCATTAAGTTCACTAGATTAGCATTATCACCTATTCACCCCCTCTAGGTGATTTTCAAAAAGTACTTAAAGGCTCATATCAACTTCACTCTTCCGATTCTCCTCCCACGACCCTGACAGTCGAAAGAGCGGGGGCATCTATAGTGGTCAGATTTTGGCCCTCGTCAAGATCGTGATATGTGTCCCACCGCATCGGGAGCGTCGCGATCGAACAATAAACTCAACCTGACAGTTGACCCATTGTGGTTCCAAGGAGAAAGCCTCGGGCCTTGCACCGAGGTCCTTCTTCGATATCTACGATCGCCAGGTCCCTCTCCGACATCCACACTCAACCCGAGATCCTTCTCTGACATCCGCGACTGTCAGGTCCCTGTCTGACATCCAGACTCGACCCGAGGCCCCTCTCTGGCATCCGTGACTGCCAGGTCCCTCTTTGACTACATCTATCCGAGATCATTCTCCCGGATGTTCAACTCAGGAGGAACCATTCTACTAGTCGGAGCCCCGGACCCCACAGCAAAGGCCCTCTACGAAGGCTCCTACCTCCACGCTAGTACAACTCAGCGGCAAAATTCTCTGATTCAAGGAGTCATTTACACTGTCAGATTATCTCCACGTTCTAAATGTTTTAGCACCTCTATTTTAGTGGGAGCAATTATGTATAGTGGCAGATATCTCTGCATATCAAGCCCAACAATCAGCACTGTAATCGAAGCAGTTAAAGGAAATCACAACGTGCAAATCATGCAGTTATGGAGATCCGAAATATTTGTACCATCAATTGCAACGCCATAGAATATTTATGCACCTGGTGGTTCATCGAGAAAAAAAGATCCTGAAATACACCTAGAGGGGGGGGGGGGGGTGAATAGGTGTACTAGCTAATCTAACGATAAATGATGCGGAATTAAAAATCAATTGCAACACACTATGTGTAACCAAAGAGTGTAGCCAAATTCCCGGTGAAGGGATCTGGACTATCTCCTCAAGATTTCTCTAGATCAAGAGTTGAGGTGCCATATGAAGCTCTCTTGGTTCAACACAAGTATGGCACACACAAAGTATATCCAGTAAATGAATATGTGTAATATAAATCAATGCAAGATAAAAGAGAGAGAGAGAGAGAGAGAGTTGAGAGATAGTGGATCAAACGTCAAACAACAAGATATGTTTTGAGGTTCGAGCCACTGCTCTACGTTCCCTCCTTCACACAGAAAGATTTTCACTACGTCCACACAGGACCTTCCACAAAGAGATCTTCATCAAGGAATTACAACTCAACACTTGGAGTACACTACTCCTCTCTCAAACACGATCACCTCTACACAAGAGGGATAGGCACAAAGACAAAACACGATCACCTCTATACAAGAGGGACAATGCACAAAGCCAAACCACAATCACCTCTACACAAGAGGGATAGGCACAAAGTCAAACCACAATCATCTCTACACTAGAGGGATGAACACAAACCCAAAGCAAAGAAGAGATTACAATCTTGGTGATCACAATAGACCACAAACAACACTTGGTGATCACAATAGACCACAAATAATTTTTCTCATAAAAACAAAATCCTATAGATAGAATTAGATATGATAGCTCAAGTGTGAGAAAATAAAGTGTTTGGAATGAAAAATAACAAAGAAAAACACTTGAAAAAAACACCAAATAAATATTGAAACAAAGATCAAAACTAATTTCCCAAAAACTCTCTTTTCTTTGATTTTTCCAATACTTTAAAACAAATAAAAATAAAACTTTTAGGCTCAAGAACTCTTTTCAAACTTGCTGCAAAATACTTGAAAGATGGAAAGAAAAGCTCTCTAAAATTCTTGTTGAAAACAGCCAAGAGAAGCCCTATATATAGATTCTCAAGAAGCTAGCCGTTGGCAGCCAAAAAAGGTCCAAATTGACCTTCCGGTCGACCGGCTGGTCGACCGACCAATGGTCATATTTCTGACCGTTGGGCCTCCGGTCGACCGCCCGGTCGACCGGGACAAGCCTGTCGGTCGACCGGCACTAGAGTTGGGTAGTTACAGTCGGTCGACCGCCCGGTCGACCGACCTTCTAGGCTGGCCTTGTGCACATCGTCGTGCACATCGGTCGACCGGTCCGGTCGACCGACCTCTAGTCCGGTCGACCGTCCGGTCGACCGCCAGCTGATTCTGTCAGATATTATAGGTTAAGAAACTTAGTCATTTTAACTCTAATAAAATCCCATAAATTCTCATAAATTTCACAAAAATACATTCTTATAAATATTTGAAAAGCAAATATCTGCGACCAAAAATCAACACATATTACAATCTATTTGAACTATTTTTGTGATATAGAAATTAGGCTTTAACACAAAATCAGTATTTTTCAAAACTTCCATTTTGAAAGGAAAATCTGTTTTCTCCAAAAACTTTTTTAAATATAAAAACACGATATTTAAACTCTTTTGAAGCATATTGTGTATGGATAGAATCTAATACACATGTAAATGATATATCTATATTTTTGACATAAAATCCAAAATAGGTTTTGTTAATTACAAAACTCTAAACATATGAATAGGATCATCAAAATAAGTTTTTCTAAACAATTGAACTAACAATGTGCATGGATGAAATCCAAAACATATATAAACCATACAAACTTGTTTTGATGAAATCTAATCATGAAACATAATGATGTATACTTTGAAGCTCAAAATCAAAACGGTATTTTTTAAAACTAAAACTATTTTATGAAAACACATATAAATTTTGTGTGTGTGGGTGTATATGAGCTTGAGCAATCCACAACTAATCTATCATTTACATTTTATCTAAAAACAAATCTTAACACTTACAAATATGACTCAAGTCTTCACGAAAATCTTCTTTTAAAAATCTTCTTCTCATTCTTGACTTGGTCCAAACCTTGATCCATGAGCTAGACTCCTCTTTGAGTATATGATGCGTTCTTGATGCGCGAGCTCTTGAATCAACACGTGCTAACTTCAAAACTTGACTTCGAATTTTTGTTAAAGCTAAACACCTACTAAAATCTTGATTAAATATGTAAAACTAAATAGACACAAGATCATTAGTACTATAACTATATGAGTTAATCATCATCAAAACTAGAGTGATGGGCTTTTAGGCCAGGCCAACAGATCCATGAAGTTGTAAAGACAAATATTCCGCAGAACCATTGTAAGCTGGAGATACTATAGTGAATTCTCTCCCTCCTCTTGTTTTTTCCCCTCAATTTGAGGTTTCACGTAATAATCTTCTATCTCCGCTTGTTTAGTGTGTTAAAATCTTCAATTATCACCCGATAATTGAGATACCCTCTCTTGTGGTATGAGATTGACTGTCCAATCAATCGCGTCAGAAAATTTCCACCACACAAGCTCGACAAGATTTCGTAAAAAAGAAGAAGTTTTTTTAGCTCATCCATCTGTCCAGACTAAATTTTAAACGTGAAAACATTAAAACACGTTTTCTTTTCCTCTGAAAATCAAGAGTTTAAGTAAAATTCTGTTAACTATGAGTAGGACCACGAGTCATCTAAACATAAAAGCCAATTATCGAACAACGCAATGACAAGTATTGATAAAAAAAAAAATCTTAAGACAGCAACGAGTGTTGTACACACACAATCCCTGATATGCTTTTAAGAAAAGGAGAAAGAGAGAACATACAGAAGTCAGTCATCCTCTGTGTATCCTCCATTTAAAGCAATAATTGTTCTCGCCAAGCTATTGGAACCTATCTAGCCAAAAAAAAGTATTTTTTTTGCTCACCATCTTTTGCTCAACACGCGCTATGAGTCATCTGATGTGGTGGACTCCACCCGTTTTTTTTTTGCTCACCGCCATCGTGCGCGCGATGAGCCGTCTGATAAGATGTGCCCCACTGATTTTTTTGCTCACCGCCTTTTAGTCACCACACGCGATGACCCGGTGGGGCCCACCCCACCAGACGGCTCACCGTGCTCACCGCACGGTGGGGCCCACCCCATCGGACATCGGATGGCTCCCCGAGCACCGTGAGCAAAAATTTTTTACAAAAAAAACAAGGCTATGAACCTGAATGTTTTAATAAAGCCGACTCAAGGAGCTTTTGAGCCTGCCCCACGTCCGTTCGAAACCTCCTTATTTGAAAGAAAATAACAACAGTGTAACAAGAATATATTTAACAATGTGACCTGTGATGCACTAATTCTTAGCTCACACATCTGATTTGATTCTCAGATTCTTATTGAATATACTTTTATATAAATTCAACATGTATTCAGTTTATAACGCCAATAAAATATAAACCACGATGCTTTAAAATTTCTCAAGAAATGATTTTAACCCACAACACATTAAATCTATGCATTTCTCTCTTTTAACTTATTTCAATAGTCCTTCAACACTTTTTTGTATAATTAAATTATAAAATATCATAATTACATAGAGATAGACTTGGATACATGCGGGACGATTCGAGTCTGATCTTTCCCACTCAAACTCAATCACACGATATCCAAATTCAAGATCCACTCCGTTAAAATTGATCTACATTATTTAAAGTAACTAAAAAAAAAAAAATCAAGAAACAAGTGTTTTAAATAGTTAATTTTCCTATCCATCAAGTAGGCGCAAAATGAACAGACAAAATAAAATAGTTTAGTTTAACGGTGTATAATATTTGAAACCTAATAAAAATAAGTGTGTGAATTTTTTTAAATGTTTAGATCATGATCAGATCGAGAATTTATATGTTTAAAGTCATAAATTTAAATAAAATGTTATTTTCAACTATCTATTTTGTGCCTACTTGTTGGATGAGCAAAAGAGATTCAAAACACATGATTTTTAATTTTAATCACTTCAAACAATATAAATCAACTTTAGCGAAGTAGATATGTACTTGAATGTCGTAAGATTGAGTTTGAGTAAAAAAAATTCTAGCTCAAATTCTTTCGCATGTACTCAAGTTTATATATATATATATATATATATATATATATATATATATAGAGAGAGAGAGAGAGAGAGAGATGTACCTCAGCCGCCAGCTGAGAGGCTGGCACTTCAATATGGTCGCAGAGACTCTCAGCTGGCGCTTTAATATGGTCGCAGTCCACAACGACATGATCAGTCTTAAAAAATCATATATTTTCAGTGTAAATAGGACTGAGACTATGATCACAGTTATCAGTAAAACACTGTGACCAAGATCACAATTATCATATAAGAAGCTACAAGATCTCAAATTAGTAACATGATTCTGAGATGAGCATTTTGCATTAAATTGTTTAAACTGACAAACAACATCACATCACCCTTTCTGCTGCTCAGGGCTCCCTTGGGTAGGAATGTACACTTGATACGAAACTCAGCCTCAATATTTACAAAACAACAAAACAATACATACAGATATGAACAGACGAGACTATGGGCCTCACCTAGGCCTCACATCCCGGTTGAGGTTCTCCCAACTGATCTCCTGCGAGCATTCTCCACAGGTAGTGCTATCGCCGGATTTGATGTTTTGGCTCCGAAGGGTTAGCATGTGGGCGAGGTTGTTACACTTCCTTTGATGACCCGATCTACTTCTAGAACTTGCTTTGCTCTGTTGAGGGGCACTGCTCTGAGGCGGAGCCACATTCTGCGCGGCCAGCTTTCTCTCGGAGTTGTCAAAGGTAGTTGTTCTGTATACCTCCTCCCACTGTAGCGATCGCTGAAAACTCTGCCAGGCCATTTCTTGCTCCTCCTTTGTCAGCCTCTCTGCTTCATTCTCCTGTAGAAGGG
This sequence comes from Agave tequilana, assembly GCA_038442645.1. Classification (NCBI taxonomy): domain Eukaryota; kingdom Viridiplantae; phylum Streptophyta; class Magnoliopsida; order Asparagales; family Asparagaceae; genus Agave; species Agave tequilana. The sequence continues at coordinate 441,526 of JAVJIF010029806.1, forward strand.
TCTCGTGTTCGTGGTAGCTAGCAATCCAGCTGCACAGTACAGAATGAGTTCTTTAAATTCAAGAGTTTGCAACCGAAACTGGGTTGAACCCTTCATAGGATTCAGCATAGCAAATTGACCAAGGATTTCTCGCGGAATTATCAATCCAAAAAATCAATCTATGCAAAATATGACCTCCCACTCCTCAATTCCTCATGTAAAATGAGCAAGCTTGAACAACATGAAAACTACAACTTTTCCAAGAGCCGAGACAGCTTTGAAGGACATGCAGGTTTTTTGTGCATGCACACATACTAGTAAAGATATAAAACCCTGATCAACCTAGAAACCCTGAACCTATGCACCATACTAACAGTCCGACTATAAAGTATAAATAGCAAACCTGGACTTAATGCTAACAAAAGGAATGGCTTTCAGAGGAGGAAAAGCTTTGAGGAATGGTTATTACAGAATTTTCCTATATCAGAGACATGAATTAAGAAATATGATGAAAGGAATTTTTCAGTCATTTTATACACTAACATGGTAATCCAACATTCTAGATAAGCAAACTTGAGAATTTTGACTATAAGCTTAAAAGGGAATTTATCCATGGTAATAAAATCGCGCGCGCGCGCGCGCACACACACGAAACACACATATATTCAAAAGCAAGCTAAATGTAATGCAACATAGGGGAGAGGAGCATGTTAGAATTGGGTAGTGTATGTTGTACATACCTAGAATGTTTTCTGAGCAAGGTTTCCATGATCCTATCAGAGGGGCTGGCACCATTAGAGAGAGGAGGCAAAGACACACTTTTCACCTGACTAGATGATGCTATTTTTTCTTGGCTCTGATCAAGCATATCAGCACTTTCTTCACCACCAAACTCAAAAGATGACGTATCTCCTCTTTAGCAATAGTTCTGTATATTTGTTGTCTATCCACTACCCTTGCTGCAAGCCCTTCCTTAGTCACCTGTTCATAGCACACCTATATGTTAAACTTTGACCGAGATCAAATATAAGATACATCTCTATCCTCCTGAATTTGATAGAAAAGACTACGATTAACAGGAGGAAAAATAATCCTGACTCAGCTCACTTTTCTTTCCCCCAAGATATACCTGTCGCTTATATATCTTTTCTTCTATGGTTCCATGTGCCATTAAGCGGTAAGCATAAACAGGCTTGTTCTGCCCATATCTGCGAAGAAAGAATAAAGTAAATATAATACAACAAAAGAAAACATATAAGAGGAAAACAAAGCTTTGACAAAAAGAAATGGAAGCCTCAGTTGAAGTAGTGCCTCCAAGCCCGAAAAATAGCCTGTAGGTCATAGGTTGGATTCCAAGAACCATCAACTAGGATAACGCGGTTAGCAGCATGAAGGTTAATGCCCAAAGATCCAGCTCGCGTTGAAATTAGTGTGCATTTCACCCTCCTATTTGTAGGCTCATTAAATCTTTCGACAAGTTTCTGCCTTTCAGAACCATCTGTACTTCCATCTATCCTGTTAAGAATGTCAAATAAAAACAAACGATTATGGTTCCAAAACCACAACACTTCTGTTTCTAAACTTTACCCGAAAGAAATGATTTGGAAGACATTTAATATTTCCTTTTCTTATAAACAATATATATATATATATATATATATATATATATATATTGTAACACCCCGCTCCTGGAATACGTACTTAGTTGCGTATTCAGATTTTTCGATCGTATTTTTCGATTTGCTTCCTGTATTTGTTTTGTATATTGAATTCTTTATATGATTGTTTTGTCTTGGATCCGGATTCACGGACTCGGAGTCAACTCTGATCTGAACCGAGAACCCGATCCTAGTGAATTGCTTGATTTGGACATTCTGGTATTCCGATTTGACCGGTTTCAGTTTTAAACATCATTTTCCAATATTTTAAATTTTCTATGATTTTCTGAAATTTTCCTGAATTAAGTTGTAAATCTTCAAAACCGGTGTCGACCAGTGCCGCTGACCGATTCCCGGATTTTTAAATTACAAACGGAGTTGAAAATCTAGAAACGGCTTTCACAGTATTTCTTAAAATCATGATTTCTATCTAAATGATTTTTTTGAGAATTTTTAGAATTTGTCAAAAATCTGGCCTACCCGGTGTAGACACCGTCTACAGTGGATTCCAGGATTTTTATCTTGAAAACGAGATTGAATTTCTGAAAATCGATTTCACTAAAAATCTTAAAATAATATTTGTTATTTTGGAAATTCTTGGGAAACTTTTCGAGATACTTTATTTTTCGGGCTTTTCCTGAATTTTCGGTGTTTTTCCAGATACCGGAATAGTATCCAGATATTTTCCCACTTTTCTCTCTCCTCGCTAGACGCGAATTTCACCAACCTAGGATTCTGCATTTAATGCGGAGATCCTCTCCACGCCTCTCCATGCTACATTTAATGCACTGCTAATCAATTCCAATCAAGTCATTATGACTTTTATCCTTTTGTTAAACGCAGCCTTTTGCATCTTCCCTGGACGCGGCTTTAATTCCCGCGTTTGGCTCATTTTGGCCTAAACGCAGGTTTGAGGGCTGCGTTTGGAGAGGGAAACACAAGTTCTCTTTTTATGTTTCTTTGCCTTGAAAAGTATGCACATTATTATATTCATTCCCATCCTTTACATAAATGCCTCCACTCCTTCTCTCTCATTCATTTTTTCCTTTCTTTCTTCTTCTTGTTTCCTGCAACCACCAACAGAGAGCATGGCAGCCCATTTCCATGGGTTTGAGCCATGTTCCCTCCTTTGGCTAGCCATTTCTCCACCATCTCCTCCTCCATTTCCACCACCTCACCACCTTCTTCTTCCTCTCTTTCCACCAAACAACCCATTCTTACCACCACCTTCTCCACCATTTCCACCACTACCTATACCTCCTTGGCCACCACGAACCACACCAATATCAACTCCTCGGCGAGCTCTTTCATTCTAGCCAACCCGTCGCTCTCCGAAGCATCGTTTGCAAAATCCCATTTTGTCAAATTGAACTATACTTGCACCATCAACCTCTCTCCTTCTCTTTTAGGGCCGGCCACCTCCTTTGGATTGGGGCCGAGCTCTTCTTCGTCGGCAACCTCTCCGTTGATTATTCCGGTAATCGTTTACGATTATTCCGGTAATCATTTAGGTGACAATTGCAACGACAACACCAACGTGACCACCACCATCTTCACTTCCACCATCACTTATACCATCACAATACCACCTCCATCTCTTTTGCTCCAACCACCAACAAAATCACCTTTCCCTTCCTCTCTGTTTGATTGCTAACGCATCTGCCCACTTTCCCGCATCTGCCCACTTTCCCGCGTCTGCAACCCCGCGTCTTCATCCTCACTTTACTGATTCATCCTTCTCCTCCTCTTTTTAATATATAATCGCGTTGGTTACTTAAATTCTGGAACTTGGGATTTCCCGGTGTTACTTGAAGTTTTAGGCGAGTGTCCTCGCTCTCGCCTCCATTTGGGTTTCCCCGCTTTGTCGGGTCGACATGTATTTTATTCCATGTTTTCATGCATTATGTCTTGGGCTGAGTCCCTGTATTTGTGTATAGCCGAGTGCCAATGACTGGACCCTTCAGCCTCCGGTCTCTCACTATCTCGAAAGAGACGTGATTGGGATCGTCAGGTTTCTCATTCAACCTCCGGTCTCTCACTATCTCGAAAGGGAAGTGATTGGGACCGTCAGGTCTCTCAGCTCCGCCTGGTTATCATGATCAGCGCTCAGCACTTTACCACTAGATTCGTCTAGGCGGGATGCTGCCGGATTTCTTACTCGCACTTTAAGCCGAGTTGTCCCGGTAACCTTGCCAGACGCTCCAGTGTTAAATACTGTTTGCTGTCTGTATACTCCAGCTTGCTCAGCTCCGCTTGATTGTGCTCAGCTACTATTCTATCACATGCCATGTATTTACCTGATATGTTAACACTTGACATGCCATGCCATTACTTCATACATGTCTTTTACATGCTACTATTTAATACCTGTTTGGATCACCTTGCAACTGTTATGTTATCACCAGACATGCTACTACTTGGCAAGACCCCTTGTTATGACATGACTTGCCACTGGACTAATATCAATCTCTTGACATGACTGGTTACTTGTCTAATATCACCATATTGTCATGCTATCCCTTGACACCCGGCATGACATACTTGACCTGTGATTATCTCATTTACGGGAATACTATACTTGTTATCCTGCATTATATGCAGTGACTTGAATCTTGTACTTGTTATCCTGTATTATATATACAGTGACCTGAATCTATAGTACTCATGTACTCCTGAACTCTTGATCATGTCTTGTACCTGCTATTCCCGTAAATTGATAATCACACATTAAATTCTAATAAGACAACTTGCACCTGGTTTGGGGGAAACTGATGGGCCCTGATTAATCATGTTTATGGTGGTCTTATCGAGCCGCGCGTGGCCACATACTTGAGGGATCACCTGGCGGCCACCAGGAATTCCGTGGGGTGTGCTGGCACCCCTACTCCTGTTATTCCTGCCGGGTATGCACACGCCCTAGGCCTATTTCTATGGGATCTGCGATACTCTATTCCTGTTCGGGCGTAAATAAGTCCCGGTACCTAGCGGTACGTTCCGGCTCAGCACCGGATACTCCTGGACCGTTGTCCCGGGCATGTACGGGGCCCATCCGAAACATGATTCATCGATCTTTATCAGTTTCCAAATAACTTGCTATATAAGTTGTGAGTGGAAGTATGTGGAATGGGACACATACTGAAGCCTGGAACTTAGACGGCTCCAATTATAATAAGATGCTAATATACAATTTGCTGTGCCGTTTTGTAACTCGGGTTGTACGCGCTTGGATTACGGTAACATGGGATAAAGGTATAGATGAGGGTTTCCTTGTTTGGATTATTCCTTCGAGGTACTAATCTCATGGAGCCGTGGCCTAAACCTGTACAATCGGATTTGCTCGTAATCGGTTTTATTCGGTTTTATCGGTTTTATCGGTTTTATGTTAGTTTAGGAGATATCTGGTGTTGCCCTATCTACTTTACTTCTCATCTCCTTACCTGTTCTTATCTTATTATACAATGTGCTTATCTATGCTCGCCACTTGGCATTCGTATCACCACTCGCCTGGGGATTTCATCTGACTCCCCTGGATCCTCATGTCCAGGTCATGGAGCTAGGAGCGGGTGGACTCTCCCTGTTGCTGATCGGAGTGGCGCAGCTAAAGCATGGATCCTCAGCAGACCGTCTGGAGTTCTATCCTTCCAGGCCCCCTTGTGTGCCTCTCGAGTTTTCCTTTTGTAAACTCGTGAGTGCCTGTGTACTGTTCATACTTGTACATCTCTTTGTAATCTCACAATTGCGCATATCAGTGATGTAATATTCATGTAATATTGGATCACCTCTGGTGATAACTTTGTAATTGTACTCATATGTTGGAATGTATAATGCACCACTTGCTTCCGTACTCTGATTCTTGCCTGTACCGATGCTTAGCGTATATACGTGAGGGCATTTCTGACCTGCGTATATACGTCGCAGTAACGTCTCCGTACCCGCCGGATCGGGGCGTTACAGGGTGGTATCAGAGCCTAGGCTCTCGCATCCTCAGTACGTCCAGATGGCAAATTAATGGTAAAGAAATTTGCAACTGGAATGCATGAGTCCTGGTTATACAGTCCAACTACAAGTACAGAGTTATCTATTCATTCTTGATCATCCTTCCTTTGATTCCTAATCCCTTCCATCTTTCCCCTGTTTTGGTTTTTCGAAGCCTTTATACCAACTTAAGATATGAATAGACTAGAAAGGTAGCGGCTGGTTCTGAATAAAGCTATTATATGATCTCTTCAGCCAACTCTATGAAGTTCGGGTATTCTCAGGATTGATCGACGATCGGGTTATCTTTCAGAAGTCAGTAGTCGGAATTCTCTACAGATATTCTACATTCTCGGCTATATCTTTCAGAGTGATCGATGCCTGGTTTTCGGAATTCTTAATTATCGGTCTTCTTTATTTATGGTCAGTATTATTTGGCATCGTTTAAAGATTTATGCAGCAGGAAGTGCAGAAGATGTCTATATTCAGATTATTGTTCAGTCGACTTGGGAAGCCCTACCTGCAGTGATTCATATCTTGATTGGTATAATTCCGCCCTTGTCCTCTTTGTGTTCAATTTACCCCTTATCGAAATTGCGAGGACGCAATTTTTTGTAAGGTGGATGGATTGCAACACCCCGCTCCTGGAATACGTACTTAGTTGCGTATTCAGATTTTTCGATCGTATTTTTCGATTTGCTTCCTGTATTTGTTTTGTATATTGAATTCTTTATATGATTGTTTTGTCTTGGATCCGGATTCACGGACTCGGAGTCAACTCTGATCTGAACCGAGAACCCGATCCTAGTGAATTGCTTGATTTGGACATTCTGATATTCCGATTTGACCGGTTTCAGTTTTAAACATCATTTTCCAATATTTTAGATTTTCTATGATTTTCTGAAATTTTCCTGAATTAAGTTGTAAATCTTCAAAACCGGTGTCGACCAGTGCCGCTGACCGATTCCCGGATTTTTAAATTACAAACGGAGTTAAAAATCTAGAAACGGCTTTCACAGTATTTCTTAAAATCATGATTTCTATCTAAATGATTTTTTTGAGAATTTTTAGAATTTGTCAAAAATCTGGCCTACCCGGTGTAGACACCGTCTACAGTGGATTCCAGGATTTTTATCTTGAAAACGAGATTGAATTTCTGAAAATCGATTTCACTAAAAATCTTAAAATAATATTTGTTATTTTTGGAAATTCTTGGGAAACTTTTCGAGATACTTTATTTTTCGGGATTTTCCTGAATTTTCGGTGTTTTCCCAGATACCGGAATGGTATCCAGATATTTTCCCACTTTTCTCTCTCCTCGCTAGACGCGAATTTCACCAACCTAGGATTCTGCATTTAATGCGGAGATCCTCTCCACGCCTCTCCATGCTACATTTAATGCACTGCTAATCAATTCCAATCAAGTCATTATGACTTTTATCCTTTTGTTAAACGCAGCCTTTTGCATCTTCCCTGGACGCGGCTTTAATTCCCGCGTTTGGCTCATTTTGGCCTAAACGCAGGTTTGAGGGCTGCGTTTGGAGAGGGAAACACAAGTTCTCTTTTTATGTTTCTTTGCCTTGAAAAGTATGCACATTATTATATTCATTCCCATCCTTTACATAAATGCCTCCACTCCTTCTCTCTCATTCATTTTTTCCTTTCTTTCTTCTTCTTGTTTCCTGCAACCACCAACAGAGAGCATGGCAGCCCATTTCCATGGGTTTGAGCCATGTTCCCTCCTTTGGCTAGCCATTTCTCCACCATCTCCTCCATTTCCACCACCTCACCACCTTCTTCTTCCTCTCTTTCCACCAAACAACCCATTCTTACCACCACCTTCTCCACCATTTCCACCACCACCTATACCTCCTTGGCCACCACGAACCACACCAATATCAACTCCTCGGCGAGCTCTTTCATTCTAGCCAACCCGTCGCTCTCCGAAGCATCGTTTGCAAAATCCCATTTTGTCAAATTGAACTATACTTGCACCATCAACCTCTCTCCTTCTCTTTTAGGGCTGGCCACCTCCTTTGGATTGGGGCCGAGCTCTTCTTCGTCGGCAACCTCTCCGTTGATTATTCCGGTAATCGTTTACGATTATTCCGGTAATCATTTAGGTGACAATTGTAACGACAACACCAACGTGACCACCACCATCTTCACTTCCACCATCACTTATACCATCACAATACCACCTCCATCTCTTTTGCTCCAACCACCAACAAAATCACCTTTCCCTTCCTCTCTGTTTGATTGCTAACGCATCTGCCCACTTTCCCTCATCTGCCCACTTTCCCGCGTCTGCCCACTTTCCCGCGTCTGCAACCCCGCGTCTTCATCCTCACTTTACTGATTCATCCTTCTCCTCCTCTTTTTAATATATAATCGCGTTGGTTACTTAAATTCTGGAACTTGGGATTTCCCAGTGTTACTTGAAGTTTTAGGCGAGTGTCCTCGCTCTCGCCTCCATTTGGGTTTCCCCGCTTTGTCGGGTCGACATGTATTTTATTCCATGTTTTCATGCATTATGTCTTGGGCTGAGTCCCTGTATTTGTGTATGGCCGAGTGCCAATGACTGGACCCTTCAGCCTCCGGTCTCTCACTATCTCGAAAGAGACGTGATTGGGATCGTCAGGTTTCTCATTCAGCCTCCGGTCTCTCACTATCTCGAAAGGGAAGTGATTGGGACCGTCAGGTCTCTCAGCTCCGTCTGGTTATCATGATCAGCGCTCAGCACTTTACCACTAGATTCGTCTAGGCGGGATGCTGCCGGATTTCTTACTCGCACTTTAAGCCGAGTTGTCCCGGTAACCTTGCCAGACGCTCCAGTGTTAAATACTGTTTGCTGTCTGTATACTCCAGCTTGCTCAGCTCCGCTTGATTGTGCTCAGCTACTATTCTATCACATGCCATGTATTTACCTGATATGTTAACACTTGACATGCCATGCCATTACTTCATACATGTCTTTTACATGCTACTATTTAATACCTGTTTGGATCACCTTGCAACTGTTATGTTATCACCAGACATGCTACTACTTGGCAAGACCCCTTGTTATGACATGACTTGCCACTGGACTAATATCAATCTCTTGACATGACTGGTTACTTGTCTAATATCACCATATTGTCATGCTATCCCTTGACACCCGGCATGACATACTTGACCTGTGATTATCTCATTTACGGGAATACTATACTTGTTATCCTGCATTATATGCAGTGACTTGAATCTTGTACTTGTTATCCTGTATTATATATACAGTGACCTGAATCTATAGTACTCATGTACTCCTGAACTCTTGATCATGTCTTGTACCTGCTATTCCCGTAAATTGATAATCACACATTAAATTCTAATAAGACAACTTGCACCTGGTTTGGGGGAAACTGATGGGCCCTGATTAATCATGTTTATGGTGGTCTTATCGAGCCGCGCGTGGCCACATACTTGAGGGATCACCTGGCGGCCACCAGGGATTCCGTGGGGTGTGCTGGCACCCCTACTCCTGTTATTCCTGCCGGGTATGCACACGCCCTAGGCCTATTTCTATGGGATCTGCGATACTCTATTCCTGTTCGGGCGTAAATAAGTCCCGGTACCTAGCGGTACGTTCCGGCTCAGCACCGGATACTCCTGGACCGTTGTCCCGGGCATGTACGGGGCCCATCCGAAACATGATTCATCGATCTTTATCAGTTTCCAAATAACTTGCTATATAAGTTGTGAGTGGAAGTATGTGGAATGGGACACATACTGAAGCCTGGAACTTAGACGGCTCCAATTATAATAAGATGCTAATATACAATTTGCTGTGCCGTTTTGTAACTCGGGTTGTACGCGCTTGGATTACGGTAACATGGGATAAAGGTATATAGATGAGGGTTTCCTTGTTTGGATTATTCCTTCGAGGTACTAATCTCATGGAGCCGTGGCCTAAACCTGTACAATCGGATTTGCTCGTAATCGGTTTTATTCGGTTTTATCGGTTTTATCGGTTTTATGTTAGTTTAGGAGATATCTGGTGTTGCCCTATCTACTTTACTTCTCATCTCCTTACCTGCTCTTATCTTATTATACAATGTGCTTATCTATGCTCGCCACTTGGCATTCGTATCACCACTCGCCTGGGGAGTTTCATCTGACTCTCCTGGATCCTCATGTCCAGGTCATGGAGCTAGGAGCGGGTGGACTCTCCCTGTTGCTGATCGGAGTGGCGCAGCTAAAGCATGGATCCTCAGCAGACCGTCTGGAGCTCTATCCTTCCAGGCCACCTTGTGTGCCTCTCGAGTTTTCCTTTTGTAAACTCGTGAGTGCCTGTGTACTGTTCATACTTGTACATCTCTTTGTAATCTCACAATTGCGCATATCAGTGATGTAATATTCATGTAATATTGGATCACCTCTGGTGATAACTTTGTAATTGTACTCATATGTTGGAATGTATAATGCACCACTTGCTTCCGTACTCTGATTCTTGCCTGTACCGATGCTTAGCGTATATACGTGAGGGCATTTCTGACCTGCGTATATACGTCGCAGTAACGTCTCCGTACCCGCCGGATCGGGGCGTTATATATATATATATATATATATATATATATATATATATATATATATATATATATATATATCTTAATATAGAAAGAAAACAAAAAGAGCACCAAAATCATATTATAGGAATCCATCAAACATTTTTTTGCAAAAGACAAATATGTCAGCTATTACATTAACATCATCTGGATGTTTTGGATCTTGTTCTGATTGCAGTTTTCTAGAATGTAGCCTATACATACTAATGCATCTCCTAATCAATCTTTCATTGAAACAGTTCATTCAAAGGCAACTTGTCATCTCTACATATATAACGAGAAAGCACTGTTTAGCCGGCCCTGACAATGTGCTACACCCCTTTTGATTTTTTTTGTTATATATTTCACGCCCACACCAAACGCGAAGGGCAAGAAGGCGTTGGGTATTGAAAAATTACTCATGTACTCAAAATATGTTTCAATTTATTGTTGGGTACAACAAAATTACTACTATACCCAAAATTTGTATTTAGTTATTATATACCTGCATAGTTCATTCATGCACAACTTTCTTAGTACTCAAATACTTATTTTTTATGTTTTATGCACCCAAATACATGTTGGTGATACAGTCTAAAACCCAACACATTGACTTGGTATAAATATAACCCACGAAGTTTTCTTTAGAACATATATTTTTTCAAATACAAGTTTTGCCCTATCTAGTTTGCTCTTGAACTAAATTTGATATGAAATCATACTGGATATAAAAAAAAAAATTTCATATTATACCTATGAAAATTTCTAATAATTTTTCATGTAAATCTTTTCTTCAAAAAATAATAATATAAAGTTATAAAATATCTTTAAAAATTAACAATATGTTATATGTCTAAATTTTCATAAAATCTTGTATATGAGCTACTTATAAAGCAAAATTTGTACGATATAAATATTAATGTTTCATCTTATCAATATTTTTTCTTACATTTTCTATTTTATTAACATGCGCCTTTGCATGAGCCAGAAGGCTAGTAAAGAATAAGTTAACACACTGATGTTGTTCTCAAATAAGCTTCCTTGTGAACAACTTAATCAGCAACACCTATCCTCGGCTTCAAGCATGCTCTCTCCTCCGCTAAATGCTAAAGTTTTATCCATATGACACCTGCAACAGAGTGTCAAGCAACATATGAAATGGGTCTTACATGTATGAGGGTCTAGAACGGTGCCAAATGGTACCAATAAAACAGGTTTCCTAACCACCAACTAGGGTTTATGGTATGTCCCACTTTTAATATTTCCTTGCCAATGAATTTGACACCTAGTGTCGGAGACTTGGAAACCAGCCGTAATTTGGCTGGCTAATCCATAACAGGGCCCAGCAGAAAATTTTAGAGACTTCTCCACAGCACGGACATGCCTGAAAACAATAACACATCCAGGTTCAGAACTGAAACCCATCAGGATTTAGGTAGGCCTGCAGGCTTTTAGAAGGACGTGTTGGGCCTTCCAGTCTTGTTAACAGCCTAGCTGATTGCCCTTGTCAAAATGCAGTTAGTTTTGACTGAAACCAAAAAATATATTGCCCTTGTCAAAATGCAGATAGTTTTGACTGAAACCAAAAAATATATATTTCAAGTGGAAACAAGTATTACGTTATCATTTCTAGATTGCCCCCAAAAGACAGCCCAAAAATAGCCAAAACCGAGAGAAATATTTCATCTGAAACAAATAAAATTGACCTACTGTAGTAATATTTCCAACCCTGAAACTTCACCTACTCTGGTAACCATTCAGTCATCCAGAGTATGGTATTCACAGTGTAGCGAAAATCCAAGAGACTGGAACTATACCTTTAAACTTCTAAATAAGAGATAGAACAACTACATTGAAACCTTCGAATAATACTTAGTTGGTAATAACCATGCATTATTAAGATTTGAAACTATAATCTTTGAAATAAAACCAAACATAAATATAACATGAGACTGTCAATAATAGAGTTGTTATTTTTAGTTGGGGTGTGGGCCGAGGGGGCACCGGAAAAGGAATATAATATTGAGGATTGAGACAAGCACATAATGTTCAAAATACAAGCGTTGATATAGATAGTGCTGTTGCGGCAAACATTAACAGACTGACAAGCAGGATAGCGGCAAGCATTAACAGACTGATAAGCAGGATAGCGGCAAGCATTAACAGACTGACAAGCAGGATAGCGGCAAGCATTAACAGACTGATAAGCAGGCAGTGGAATTAACTCAATTTATATCATGACTTAGCTCAAAACTTCCAGAAGAAAGCTGGATATAACCTACAAAACAATTATCAAACTTCTACTGCAATCATGTAGAAAATCAACCAATGATTAAGCAACAAAAAGAACTGGGGCAGTTCCAGGAATGGATAAACAGCAGCAGAAGTTGCTACTTTTAACTAACAATGTGAACATACCTATACCAATCCTTGCCTTGCTTCCAGCACTTATCCTCACTTCCTTTCCGTGGTAGTCTAGAAAGAAAAAGCTCTATCATATCTAGAGTTGTCAAGCTTTGACTGAAAACTAATGCCTTGTCTCCCACTTCTGAACTCATAGAGATAATATCAAGCAGCAAAACCATTTTACCACTATAATCAGCTTCATTGTATATCTTCCTGTCAAGTATATCTTCCCACCAGTCAACTTCCTGAAAAGAGAAATATTTCAAGAAACCATTAATGTCACCCTTCAACAACAGTAAAACTATTACAGGGGTAACAACAGTGTGCATGCAGGAACAAATTGCTGGGAAGTGTTACGGGTAGACAGGGAAGGTGGAGAAAAGGAGGGGGGAGGGGCTTCCAGTACATGTGTGTATGTGCACATGCGCATGCGCATGCGATTCAGCACTATGTCATAGAGAAACAGTTTTCAACATCTTCTGTGGTTAAGGATTGAGCCAGCAGATGAATACTTCAGTCAACCAGCAAGAATAATAATGTCAAAGTAGTGTCTATTGTTACGTAATGAATATTGTGAAATAAAATTCTCACTCCGACTCTCTATGCACTTGTAAATAATAATAACAGAGTAGATATGTGTAAGTGTGAAAGAATTCATGGATGGAGCTAGAAATTTTACATTGTTTGGCCAAAAGAACAATGTAATTGAAACAGAAAATAAACAAAATAAGAAATATATGAATATAAGATCTAAGGTGATGCCAATAGTCAATTTTATTACAAAGTTTAGGAACATCACCAGTAAATAATACATAATTTTAACTACATTCTACTTTTTTCAGTCAGTATACAGGGAAAAACGATGTGCATGATTAATTTAAAGAGAATTGGTTCGCAAGGAGGCTAATATAAAGAGAATGACCATGAAAAATAAGAAAACTGGACGAGAGAACTCAAACCTGTTAGCTCTTTTTTTTTTTTTTTTCAAACAAAAGATCTAAATACCAATTGATCTGAAAATTATTGTTTTTGAAGAAATTTAAAATTACTGCCAGAATGGCTTTTGAGCAGCAATTTGTATCTGCTCAGAGAAATATTTAGCAATTCATGATCCTTTCCAGGAAAAAGAACATATAAAAAAAGGACGAAATGAAATTTTTATGTGGCATAAAAATTGGACCGTAAGTAAGGAAAGAATAAAATTTAATAACACATCAATTATCAATCAAAGTACGATGAATAAAATATAGAGGTTAGAACATTTTTTTACCTAGTATTTATTAAGCAAAAAAATACCCAAAACAAGGATATAATCTCATACTTGGGTAGGTGGGTGGGTTTGTTTGTGGCGGTGGTAGGGGTGGTCTTTTTTTTTTTTTTTTTTTTTTTTTTGGGGGGCGGGGGGGGGGGGGGGGGGGGGGGGGCAAGAGGCATGGCCCACCCAACTCCACATATGGCTCTATCCTTGAATGAATTGTAGACGATGCAGATAATAGATACAAGTTATCAAGTTATCAAAGACCTACAGTGTAAAACAATTAAATCCTTAACCAAAATAATACTAGCAACACACTAATAGCCTGGTGTGGCACTATGCATGCTCGCACACGTGCACATCTTACATTTGTCATATGTATATGACATGCATAGATACATTTATTTGTCAAATGGATATGACATAGGTAAATACATTAATTCATCCACATAAGTATATGATGCATGTACACCACAAGTCATCCAACTCATTGCATCTTCTCTCACACTCCCATCTCTATATCTTTAAGATCTCGTAAAGGAAAACAAAAAAAATGCAATTATGAGTGTACCAATGAAATTTGGGGAAGGAAGATGTAACGGTTGGTTGTATCCTTGACAATCACCAACTGAAAGACGGTGATCAAAGAATTCAAGAATGGAAAAAGGAAACTTAGAAAGGCATCCATATATGTCCAGTGAGATCAATATTTTACCATTTTGAGACAACTATGTGGATTCTTCAATATTCTTAAACGTATGCTCTTCACATGTTGCCTGTGGAACAAAAAATAATTTCTGTCTTTTGAACCTGTGGCCAAGATTGAGGTCTGGAAAACTTGTGATTAAAGTTTCAATCAACATTTCCAAAGTCCTAGGGAATGTTGGATCCAGAAAAGATTGGACAGGAATTTAAACAACTGTATGTTGTTTTGCAAATGAAAATCATTAAGTTAGAAAATCGGGATTTGATGTTGGTCATCTGTCGGACAGCTTACTGATCACCAAGTTGGGAAACAAAGCAGAAGGAGATTGGCTCTTTCCCAATGGCAAGATTTTACATCTTAATGTTATCAATGATTTGGAGTTTTATCACGGAAGAAAGAGAACTGTATGCAATACATGCTACTTTGATTTTTAGCAAAGAAGAAAGAGCTAATAAGTAATACTAAGGAAGCCTTTTGATTTGCAGGTACTATCCAACTACAGCATTTGTAATCAACATATCAGAGGTAATGATCACAATTTCCAAAATTTCTCTGGGTTCCTATCCCTTTGACCATTTCTTTGTTTTAATTCTACTAGAATATGAAAGTATTACTGATGAGGGATGAACAAAAAGGGGATAATTGGGAACTTACACTAGGAAATCTCAATCTAGGGTTTGTAATTCAAGAAAATGAGTTTGAGAATCTCTCTAGGGCATCTCATCCAAAAACACACTCGCTACAAATGCATCAATATCAATTTTTTATAATCAATCATCAACCAATACCAAAGCAGTCTTGGCCTTATATAGGCCTACAACAACATGATAATTCCTGTCACAATAAACATGGGACTAAGATAAGATAAACCAACCAATTACAATAACCAACTAAAATAAAATAAGATAAAATGACCTAACCAACCAAAACAATAAGATAAAATGACCCAGCCAATTAAAACAAACTAAGATAAAATGACACAACCAATTAAAATAAAGTAATCCACTAGATGCCCCCATCATTCCCACGGGGTTGGGGAAAGTTCGACCATGTTGAGTGTAAATCTCCTTGACTCTCAATCGGGTCATGGTGGTGGTCGCAGACCCAGCAGATGTGCATCAAGACTAATCAAGTGGCGGACGTTGATGGAGAAGAGGAGTCGGAGATCAGCGGTGACAGCGGAGCTTTCATCGTCGGGAGGCGGAGAACAGTGTTGTTAGAGGCGATCGAGGCGATGCGCCTCAGGCGCGAGGCGAAGCGGGGGCAGGCGAGGCGCGCGCCCGAATGCGCCTCGCGTGCGCCTCACGCGAGGCGCGAGGCAATCGCCTCTATGCGCTTATTTTTGTGGGGCGGGTCAGGTTACAACCCGCTAATTTTGTGGGTAATCCCGGCTCGCTTAAGTTAGATAAAAGTAAAAACGAAAAATCAACCTTTTTACTACAGGCGAACCCGATCTAGGGCAGAGGGCCCCCGCATTCGTCATCGTCGCCTTCGTCACAATAGCCTTCGTCGTCGTCGCCAGGTAAGCACTCTCTCTCCGCTCCAGCTCTCCCCCTCTTTCGACCCTCTCTTGATCTATCTCTGTCTTTCTTCTCTCTTAGAGGCAGAGATCTCTTATCTTTCAGAGAGATTAAAAGAGACAGAGGAAGAGGGGGAGAGAGCTAGAAAGGAGAAAGAGATTAGAGAGAGAGGAAGAACGAGATAGAAACAAAGAGATAGATCTGTCTCTGATGCAATTTTAGTGTAATTTTTTAGTGAATTTTTAGTGTAAATTTTTAATGCATTTTTAATGTACATTTTTCAATATCTTGGAATACAAAAAAAAAAGAGAATACATTCATAATCATGCGCCTCACTGAAGTATGTGCCTCACTAAATACATACATAATACATTAATACAAAGAAAAAAAATACATCCATACAAAAAAGAAATCCATAATACATCCATACATAGAAAAGGATACCATTCATAATATATCCATATAAAAAGAAAAAAATATGCGCATATTGAAGTGAGGCGATCGCCTCGCCTTGCGCCTTGCGCTTCGTGTGCGTTGGATCCTTTGCGCCTTACACTGCGCCTTGCGCCTCGATAACACTGGCGGAGAAGAGAAAGGTGAGGAGTTGCCGACGTTGAGGAGCTGGTGGCGACGACGTAGATTAGGTGCTATTGAAGGAGAGGATGAATAGAATAGTGGCGTGTCAGAATTTCTTCGAAGAAATTTTTGGGATTTTTTTTGGGAAGATCTAGAGTTGACAAGGGAAACTAGGATTTTGTGAAAATTTGATGGATGCTAGTGTTATGTGCAGTGTTTTAAATGTCGGATATCAGGAAAATGTCAGATGCCGTAATCGGATGTCGGATTTCGGAGATATTTCGGGGCCATTTAGTAAATTTCGGACGTCATGACGGATAATAAATATATATCCTAGATGTCTTAAATAATGTAATTTAAAAATTCTTATCAAGGTAATACATACACAACTTATGCAAAACTACATAAATATGTTTAGGACATTTTGCATATATTCACTAATCCATTGTTAAAATTTCTCAATTGCTCTAACTTCCAAGACCAATCAACATATTGGGTTTTTCCCAAAATGTCGGCCGACATTTCGAGAAAATGTCGGCCGACATCGGATTTTTTCCAAAATATCGGCCGACATTTTCTAAAACGCCATTTCAAATGCGGGTGGGGATGTCGTGGCTGGGGATGTCGTGGCGGTGAGGGCTTGAAAACGAAATGTCGGCCGACATTTAAACACTGGTTATGTGGAAGATAAAGAAAAAAAGCAGGATTTAGCTCTGATACCAATATGATGGGGAACCAACAAGATTCTCCCTAGGGTTTTTCACCCAAAACACACAGGCTTTAAAGCTTTAAAAACAATTTTAATTCATTCCAAAACTACTGAGTTCAATACCTGTCTTGGCCTTAAATAGTCCTACACCAACAGAGATATCCCATTACAACTGATATGAGACTAAAAGAAACTGTCAAAATAAAAAAAATTACAATTGAAAGAAAAAGAATTAAGATGAACAACCCAACGTAGCTTGAATCTCTGAGCCCTAATTGAACCAAACTGAAAGAGTGCGACGCCTCCTGGTGTAGAATCGCAATCCTGGAGAGATGTCCCCATCAATTACCCTCAACCCTCACCACAACTTCAGAATTTTGATGTAATGGTAGATACAAATAACTTTAGCAAAATAGTGAGAAGAAATTAACATAGAATATGATGGTCAAGCAATACATTTGAGTGTTTATTTTGTAGGTCCAATCATTCATCAAGATTCAAGATGGCGACATCGAGGGAGATGTGATTCATAGAATTAAAGTAGGATTGTTAAAATGGAAAAGTGATTTTGGTGTTTTATGTGGATTGTAAGATGCCTATGAATTTAAAGAAGAATTTTCTACTAGATTATTCCTTCAACCATTTCCCAAAATTATTTTCAATAGTAAATAAATAATTATATTTAGTATTTTCTTTAACCTTCTGCTATTATTAAATTATAGGTAAATCCAAAAAAAAAAAGTAAAAAATAAAATCCCAAAATCAGTTGTCAATTACTCTGATGACTCCAGTTAGCTCGTTCCCCTAGAAGCAAGGGAGGGAAGGCGGCAGCTGTACTTGCTAAACCTGGGTAAAGCAGTGCATCTTAGAGTCGTGTTGGACAATTTTACAATGCCATGGATCAACAACTCAACAAGATAGAGTAGCTTACTGTCAACGTTGTTCTCTTAGCTACCTTTTCCCCATAATTAACTTAACCACTACTACTTTCCTCATTCTCGTTTACCCTCGTGTTCCCTTCATGCTTAACCACACAATTTTAAACTCGCGAATTTACCATAACTTTCTGACTAAAACTTATGCCGAAACAAACAATTCAAACCAAAACCTGATCAGACAACCAATTTCACCTAATTCTCATCCAAGAGAAGTGTAGATGAAGTCACGATTTTTCTACCATTACATTTTCACATCAATATAGCTTTAAGCTCAAATCCTAGTAATAGCACCAAATCTGTTAACCAAACACAAAGTTCGAGATTTGCTCATACGGATTTATATCCAAATCCTACCAATGCAGAAAAACACATGATTGCCCCCTAATAGGGAATAACGACTCATTTAAACTAAACCTACAAAGCTAAAACAATAATAACAAAGCCTTTCACCCAAATTTTTGGGTTTTGGCTGCATGAATCCTTTTGTTCCATTCAACTCTATTAAGGACCATCTCCCTCGTAACATAAAACATTAACATTGTAATACCCTGTTCCCGAAATACGTACCTAGCTATGTGTTCTGATTTTTCAATCATATTTTTCTATTTTCCCCGTATTTATTTTCATGTGATTACTTATATTATTAGTTGGTATCGGATCCGAATTTTCAGACTCAGAGTCAGCCTAGGCCGAACGGAGACCGGATCCTAATGTACTGCTCGATTTGATCTTTCTGGCAGCCAGATGTGACCGATTACAGTTTCAAACACTGTTTTAATATTTTTATATTCATGATTTTCTAAAAATTTTCAAAATTATTCTGCAAAATCTTCAAAACTGGTATCAACCGGTGCCGTCGATCAATTCTCAGATTTTTAATTTAAAACGAAGTTAAATTTTTAGAAACTGTTTTCTCATTGTTCCTCAGGAACATATTTTCTATCTTCACACATTTTGGAGATTTTTCTAAAATTATCAAAATTCGCCTGAATTTGGAGTCGCCAGTACTACTGCCGGTTGATTTTAGGATTTTTAATTTGAAAAAAAATTGAATTACTTGAATCCGATTTCACCATGTACATTAATAAAATATTTCTATTTTTGAGAGTTTTTAGGACCTTTTGAATTACTTTATTTTTCTGACATTTCTGGTATTTTCAGTATTTTCCCAGATTCAGAGTTAATACCTAAATATTTTTTTTCTTTTTCTTTATTTTCCTTTTTCTCCTCCACTCCTTTTCTTTTCACTTTTTCTTTTTCTTTTCTTTTTTCCTTGTCACTTTTTTCTCCTCCGCACAAAAAAAAACCCAAAATATCTTCTTTTATTTCCCTTCATTCTCTTTTCTTTTCCTTTTTCCTTTCTTCTTCCCCACCTACTGGCTGACGCCAGCCCCTCCCTCCCTTTCAAATTCTCTCTCCCCCACAAATCTCTCCCCCTCTCCTCTAATTTCCTCTCCCCTTTCATCACACTCTCTCTCACTCCATACACTCTTCCCTCTCTTCCTCCTACAAGATCAGACGATCGCCTCCAGATCTGGCCACTCCACCGCCGGCGATGCCCTCCCCCGTCTCCTTCCTAGGCCCGACCACTCCCTCCAAGTCACCACTACCTCCTCCATCATCACTTTCCACCACTCTCCACCATCTTCCTCTTCAATTCACCATCCCACCACCACCGACCACCAAATCCACCACAACTTTCCCTCTCCCCCTCCCCAAATTCCACACCAGTTCCCACCACCACCATCCTCACCGCTACCACCTCACAATTTCTCCACCTCCACTTCACCAACACCCTACCTTCTTCACCATCACCCTCACCCAACTTTCCCCTGGGCCCAGGCCGCCTGGCCGGCCACCAAGCCCAGCCGACCTCCCTCTTTTCTTTTTCTTTTTTCTATTTTTTTCTTTTTTCTTCCTCTTCTTTCTTTTCTTCCCTTCTCTGTTCTGGTTCTGAAAATTCTCTCCTCCGTGCCCTCTCCTTTCATTAGCCAGGTCATGGCCTGACCTTCTCTTTCTTGATTTCCCTCTCCTCTCTCCAATTTGTACACGTACGTGTGCACGTGTTTCTGATATTTCGGGATTTCACGATGTTTTCCAAAGACTATTAGGCGAGTCTTCTTGCTTTATTTGGTTTACCTTGCTTCGACGGGTGTTTTATTGTATTTCTGATCGTGTTGTATCTGTGTATTGTATTTGTATCGGTGACTCAGGATTTGTACTTGTATCTGGGTGATTGCATTGGTATTGTACATGTGTATCGGTAGCCTGTACTAAATTCTGTGGATTGATACTTGTAATAGTGTAGACGATATTATATTTGGGCTTGTGTTGGTACTAACCCTTGTGTAAGTACCCATTTGGCCTTCAGGCTCTCGCACTTAGCCTCCAGGCTACATTTAGCCTTCAGACTCTCACTCATCCTTTGGGGGCTCTCACTCATCCTTCAGGCCTCACCACTCTACGAATAGTCTAGTTATTATCTGTTTATATATGTGCGTTTGGTACTAACAGTTTTGCAGGTACAACCCACTTCCCGGGCTACCCAATAGGCGATGGGCCTTGTACCCTTTGGGTTTCGTAGTAGCTGCAGGTAATTGCGCTTAGACCGCTCGGTCTCTTATTTAGTGCCCAATGTTGTTATTACTATTTATCATGTGCTCGTCTGATACTAACATTTTATGTAGATACCTATTCGACCTTCTGACCCTATTAGCCATCGGGCTCTTCATGCTCCGCCTAGTACACGAGCCTAGCGCTCAGCACTTTACCGCTAACTCCATCCGAGCGTAGTTATGCCGTGAGTACAGCTTTGCCACGTGCGTTAGCATAGCATATACGCTCGCTCCGCTGTGAGTATTTAGCTGCACCGCGAGCGGTAACCACGCCAAACATAATGGCATATAACGTTGTACGGCATATAACGTTGTACGCTAGCTTCGCTCCAGCCTTCCTTAGCTTCGCTCCAGCCTTTCTTAGCTCCGCTTGATTGTTCGCTTTATTGCCAAATAATTATTATTGTTATATGCCATGATACGCTCCCGTTTTGCTCAGCCTCGCATAGCTATATAATAGCATAATCTATTATTATTCTAATAATGATTGTGAAGAGTTTGAAATCTTAATTATACTGTTTTTCAAAAACTGTATGTTTTCAGTATTCGCACTGATCTCCTGTACCATTTTCTTGTATTGTGTTATGCGACAATATCTGTTGTGCGATTTTATGCGACAATTAATATCTGTTGTGCTAATCGCTTGACATGCTTTCACTTGATATGTTAACACTTATCGTGCTTTCACCAGATAGTTGCATGTTATCACATAACGCCTAACACCTGTATGTTGCCTAACACCTGTATGTTATCACCTGACACTTGCCATGCTTCATGATTGTCACTTACGGAAATGTAACAATTGATATCTTGATATACTCTAGTACACCTGTACTCTTGATACTCCTGACATGCTCCTGCTCATTTGTACGGATTATTACATAATAAACTATATAAAGGACAACTTACATCCGGATGGGAGAAACAAATGGATACCAGTATGATGTCATGTTTATAGTGGTTGCAGGACCGACGATTCGTGTGGGGTGTACTAATTCCCATTTGAAGACTCGTGTTGGGTGTAATCTAATTCCCAAGAAGTAGCAGTGTCAAATATCATGAGCCGTTGTCCCAGGCAGAGGCAGGACCCACTAAAAAGATGGTCAATCAATCTTCATCAGTTTTTAATAACTCGTCCTCATATATGGATGGATGTGTGTTGAAATGTATACTAGGACACATACCTAGATATATGGGTCGGGGAAGTAATAATAATAAAATGCTAATTAATAATTCGTCATGTTGTTTTCCAAGTCGGGCTGTATACACTAGGATTACGGTGACGTGAGACATAAAGTGTATATATGAGAGTTTCCTTATTTTGATTACTCCTTCGATGTACTAATCTCGTGAAGTCGTAAACCGAGTTTGTACAACTGGTTTGTCCATATTCATTTTTATTCAGTCATAACAATTTTTATCAATTTTATGTTGTTTTCTTACTTCAGAAGACAACCCAGGTTTGTATGGACTCGGGTCACGGTGATGTGAGGTATACAGTATATATGAGAGTTTCTTTGTTTGGATCATTCCTTCAATGTACTAATCTCACATATCTGTAATCTGAGCTTGTACAACTGGTTTTGCCATATTTATTTTACTTAACGCCTTATTGCCTGCTCCTGTGTGCATGTGCTCACAACATAGTTTTTAATACATGCTCTTCGACTCAGATTTATCGATACATATGTACCTATCTATGCACGCCACTTGGCATTCATTTTACCGCTCGTTGGGTAGCTTTTGACTCTCCCAAACCTGCACGTCCAGATCCTTGAGCTTGGACTGAAGTGGATCCCTCCGCGGAAGACCATGCCTACTGTGTGGAGTAGACTGACCAACCGTAGTTCCATCCTGTCCAGTCCTTCCTGATCGGCTCGCGAGAGTTTTGTAGCTCGTGAGCATCTGTTTATACTGATCATACTTGTATATCTCTTTGTATTCTCGCTTTTGCGCTTATCAGTGATGTAATATTCTTATAAAATTATGTCACGTTCTGTAATAACTTTGTAATTGTACTCTTATGTTGAAATGTATAATGCATCACATACTTTCGTGCTCTGATTCTTGCATGTACTGATGCTTAACGTATATATGTGAGGGCATTTTCAACATGCATATATACGTCGTAGTAATGTCTCCGTACTCGTGAGATCAGGGCGTTACAGAATGGTATCATAGTCTAAGCTCTCACATCCACAGCACAACCAGTAGGCAAATTAATGGTAAAGAAACTTGCAACTGAAATACATGTCCTACTTATACAATCCAACTGCAAAATACAAAGTTATCCTTTCTTTTTTGATCGTCCTTCGATTTTTGAATCTCTTCCATCTTTTCACTTCCCAGTTCCCATCGTATTTATACTAACTTAAGATATGAATAGACTGGTGATGTAGCGGCAGGACAAATGTGGTTCACTTTCGCCCCGTTCTGGCATTCTTTGATTCCAGTACATCGTATTGTCTTATATCGAATAGTTTTTCGACTTCGTATTCTATTCTTATATGTATGGACACACCACAGGGATTAGTACAGAAAGTTGGGTAGTCATCACTAATATAATCGGATAGAGTGTATCGATACACAAGGAGCGCCAGTATGAAATAAATTTCTAAATTCAGGACTTATGCTAGACAGAGCTATGGTATTTTCTTTATTATTCCAGGAACGATCACGATCTTTTCAATTAACATCACAGAGCACGAGTATTCACCGAAGTGATCTGCCGTAAGGTTGACATCCGAAAAACAACATTCAGGACTCATCTCGGTTATTTTGAATCCTTGATCATGTCATTCGGAGCCACAACGCCTAGCAGTACTTATGAATTTGATAAATCCCCACTAGCCTCCCCAAGTGAGGGTCCTATTCTAGCCACTCGCGGGCTAAACCAGGTGTGGGCTTCGCTGCACCCTGGTGCTTAGCATTTAACGTTATGTTACGCGTTGGCTTCGCCGCATGAGCTTTGCCAAGTGCCAGTCTAGCAGAGCGTTAGCTCCGCCGCACCTTAGTGCCTAGCGCCTGACGCTGTGTTACACAATGACCCACCTGGGCCTGACTTTGCTCGTGACTAGTTCTGTCAGTATTTAACACTCTAGCCTTATTCTCCATATTTCTCCCGCCTAACGTATTTCATGGATTTGATGAACCGAGTTTTCTCGCTGTATCTAAACTAATTTGTCAAAATCTTTATTGACAATCTATCCGGCCTACCTTGCAGTGCTTGGGTATTACCTAAATATTTAATCTATAGTCGGGTTATACTCAAAAGGACAGTTATTATAAAATTCTTAGTTATGCATTTCAAAGTAATCGACACCCAGTATGCATAACTTATTATTAGTTTATTCTTTATTCATTTATCTACGATCAGTTCATCGGATTTTCTTTATCTAAGATATTATGGTCTACTTCCAAAGTGACAGAGAACATGCAAAACATCTAGTAGTTTTATTACAGACTCTTCGTCAGGGATAGCATCACGCCCAGCAAAAATTCAAGCAATGAAAATTTGACCAGTTCTGAAGTCAGCTCATTTCATATTATTCAGAGTGGGTCAGTCTACAAAAGTTCTGACAGATAATTATATGAGAGAGATAGTTCGGCTACATGGTGCTCTAGTTATTATTGTGCAAGACAGACACACGGGATTCAGATCGCAATTCTGTTAAAGTCTTCAGAGAAGTTTAGGGACCCTTCTTATATTCAGCTTATCTTATAAGTCTCAGACAGACCGGGTAGTCCAATCGGACCAATCAGATTCTTATTAATCTTCGTCTGGCAGAATTCTCTTATTAATCATTATTAAATATGTATTATTATGGCACTGCCCGAAGTTTTATACAACAGAAGTGCAGGAGACGTCTAGGTCTCGAGTTTATTGGTCAGTCGGTTAGGAGCGTTACTCTTAGTTATTCATATCTTACTTGGTATAATTCGTTTTTCTATCTTTTTTGTGTTCAGCATCCCCTTATCAAAATTTCGAGAACGAAATTTTTGTAAGGTGGGTAGAATGTAACACCCCGTTCCCGGAATACGTACTTAGGTACGTGTTTTGATTTTTCGATCATATTTTTCTATTTTCACCGTATTTATTTTCATTTTGTGATTACTTATATTATTAGTTGATATCGGATCCGAATTTTAAGACTCAGAGTCGGCCCTAGTCTGAACTAGGGATTCAATCTCAGTGTACTACTCGATTTGATCTTCTAATAGTCAAATTTGACCAATTTCAGTTTCATACATTGTTTTTCAATATTTTAGATTTTTCATGATTTTTAAAAAATTCTCTGCAAAATCGGTATCGACCGATGCCGCCAATCGATTCTCGAATTTTTAATTTACAGAGTTAAATTTCTAGAAATTGCTTTCTCATTGTTCCTCATGATCATATTTTCTTTCTTAACGCATTTTTAGAGATTTTTCTGAATTTATCAAAATTCGACTAGATTTGTGTTGACCGGTATCGCCGGTTGATTCCAAAATTTTTAATTTAAAAATGGGATTGAATTTCTTGAATCCGATTTCAGCATGTACCTTATATAATATTTTCTATTTTTCAGAATTTTTGGGGACCTTTAAAATTACTTTATTTTTTCGACATTTCCAATTTTCAGTATTTTTTCCGTAGTTAATACCCGAATATTTC
Source organism: Agave tequilana (assembly GCA_038442645.1). NCBI lineage: Eukaryota > Viridiplantae > Streptophyta > Magnoliopsida > Asparagales > Asparagaceae > Agave > Agave tequilana. Next base: position 467,097 of record JAVJIF010029806.1, read on the forward strand.
TTTTCTTTTACTTTCTTTTCCTTTTTTCCTCCATTACTCCTTTTCTTTTCCCTTCTTTCTCTTTTCCCTTCTTTCTTTTCCTTTTTTCTCCGCCACCCTTTTTCTTTTCTCATTTTCTTTTTCTTTTCTTTTTTCTTTTCTTTTTTCTTTTCCTTTTTTCTCTCCACAAAAAAAACCCAAAATATCTTCTTCTCATTTTATTTCCTTTCTTCTCTTCCCCAACCACTGGCCGACGCCAGCCCCTCCTACCTCTCTTTCAAATTCTCTCTTCCCCGCCACAAATCTCCCTCCCTCCCCCCCTCTCTCTGTGATACTCTCTTCCAATCTCTCTTTCTCCTCTAAGATCTGACGATCGCCTCCAGATCCGGCCACTCCACCGCTGGCGATGCCCTCCCCGGCAAGCCACCTCCCTCCAAGTCACCACCACCCCCAATTTCTCCACCACCTCCTCCATCATCGCTTTCCACCACCACTCTCCACCATTTTCCTCTTCAATTCACCATCCCACCACCACCAACCACCCAATCCACCACAACTTCCTCCTCCCGAAATTCCACCACCATCATCCTCACCACAACCACACAATTTTCCACCTCCACTTCACCAACACCCTACCTTCTTCACCATCACCCTCACCCAGCTTTCCCCTGGGCCCAGGCCGCCGTCGGGCAGCCCTCAACGGCCGGCCACCTCCCTCCTTTCTTTTTCTTTTTTTCTATTTTTTTCCTTTTCTTCTTCCTCTTCTTTCTGTTCTTCCCTTCTCTGTTCTGGTTCTGAAACCTCTCTCTCTCTCCTGGACATGAGCCAGGCCACGACCAGTCCAGGTCATGGCCTGCCCCCTCTCTTGATTTCCCTCTCTAATTTGTACACATACGTGTGCAAGTGTTTTTGGTATTCAAGGATTTCGTGATGTTTTCCGAAGATTATGAGGCGAGTCTTCTTGCTTTATTTGGGCTACCCCGCTTCGACAGGTGTTTTATTGTATTTCTGATCGTGCAATATTTGTAGATTGTATTTGTATCGGTAACTCTAGGGATTTGTACTTGTATTTGGGTGATTGTATTGGTACTGTATGTGTATCGGTGGCATGTACTGTATTCTGTGGATTGATGCATTAGACGATATTACATTTGGGCTTGTGTTGGTACTAACCCTTGGGCATGTACCCATTTGGCCTTCTGGCCATATTAGCCTTCGGGCTCTCGCACTTAGCCTCCGGGTTACGTTAAGCCTTCGGGCTCTCACTCAACCTCCAAGCTTCACCACTCTACGAATAGTCTAGTTATTATCTGTTTATATGTGTGCGGTACAAACACTTCTGCAGGTACAACCCACTCACTTCTCGGGCTACCCAATAGGCGTTGTGTCATGTACGCTTTAGGTTTCGTGGTAGCTGTAGGGAATTGCGCTTAGACCATTCTCGGTCTCTTATTTAGCGTCCAACGTTGTTAATTACTATTTATCATGTTTATATATGTGCTCGTTTGGTACTAACATTTTATGTTGGTACCTATTCGGTCTTCTGGCCCTATTAGCCCTCGGGCTCTTCATGCTCCGCCTGGACGCGAGCCTAGCGTTCAGCATTTTACCGCTTACTCCGTCCTAGCATGGTTACGCCGTGAGCACGTCTTCGCCATGTGCGTTAGCATAGGATTAATACGCTCGCTCCGCGGTAAGTGTTTAGTTGCGCCACGAGTGGTAATCACGCCGAGCATGATAGTATATAGCGTTACACGCTAACTTCGCTCCAACCTTACTTAGCTCCGCTAGATTGTTCGCTCTATTGCCTAATCATTATTATTGTTATATGCCATGATACGCTCCCGCTTTACTCAGTCTCGCATAGCTATATAATAGCATAATCTATTATTATTATTATAATTATGATTGTGAAGAGTTTGAAATCTTACTTATACTGTTTTCCAAAAACTGTATGTTTTCGGTATTCGTACCGATCTCCTGTATCGGTGCCTTTTCCTGTATTGTACTATGCGACAGTTAATATTTGCTGTGCTAATCGCTTGACATGCTTTCACTTGATATGTTCACTTTTCATACTTTCACCGGACACTTTCCTGTTATCACATGATACCTGTATGTTATCACATAACGCCTGACAGCTGTATGCTATCACCTAACACTAGCCATGCTTAACACTTGACTCATGATTATCACTTACGGGAATTGTAACAACTGATATTCGATATACTCCAGTACACCTGTACTCCTGACATGCTCCTGCTCATTCTAACACACTAATAATTACATAATAAACTATAAAAAAGATATCTTATATCGGGATGAGAGAAACTGATGGATACTAGTATGATGTCATGTTTATAGTGGTTGCAGGATCGACGATTCGTGTTGGGTGTACTAATTCCCATCTGAAGACTCGTGTTTGGTGTAATCTAATTCCCAAGCAGCAGCAGTGCCAAATATCATAAGCCGTTGCCCCGGGCAAAGGCGGGACTCACTATAAAGATGGTCCATCAATCTTCATTAGTTTCTAATAATAACTCGTCTTTCTCATATATGGAAGTATATGTGTTGAGATGTACACCAGGACACATGTCTAGATATATGAGTAAGGCGAGTAATAATAATAAAATGCTAATTAATAATTCATCATGTTATTTTACAAATCAGGTTGTATACACTCGGATTAAGGTGACATGAGACATAAGGTATATAGATAAGGGTTTCCTTATTTGGATTATTCCTTCGATGAAGCCGTAAATCGGGCTTGTACAGCTGGTTTTGCCCGTATTCATTTTTATTCAGTCTTGTCGATTTTTATCGATTTTATGATGTTTTCTTAGTTTAGGAGACAACCCAGGTTTGTATGAACTCAGGTCGCGGTGAGGTGATGTAAGGCATACGGTGTGTGTGTGTGTGTGTGTGTGTGTGTATATGAGGGTTTGCTTGTTTGGATTATTTCTTCGACGTACTAATCTCACGGATCTGTAATCTGGGCTTGTATAACTTGTTTTGTCATATTTACTTTACTCCATGTCTTATTGCTTGCTCATGTATGCCTGCACTCACGACACTGTTTTTAATACATGCTCTTCGACTCGGATTTATCGATACACGTGTGTCTATCTATGCACGCCACTTGCATCATTTTACCGCTCGTTAGGTAGCTTCTGACTCTGCTGGACCTGTACGTCTAGATTCTGGAGCTTAGACTGAAATGGACCCCTCTGCGGAAGACCAGGCCTACCGTGTGGAGTAGACTGACCAACCGTAGTTCCATCATGTCTAGTCCTTCCTGATCGGCTCCCGATAGTTCTCTTGTGGCTCGTGAGCATCTGTTTATACTAATCATATTTGTATATCTCTTTGGATTCTCGCTTTTGCTCTTATCAGTGATGTAATATTCTTTTGCGCTTATCAGTGATGTAATATTCTTATAATATTGTGTCACATTTTGTGATAACTTTATAATTGTACTCTTATGTTGAAATATATAATACACCACGTACTTTCGTACTCTGATTCTTGCCTATACTGATACTTAATGTATATATGTGAGGATATTTTCGACCTGCGTATATACGTCACAGTAACGTCACCGTATCCGTAAGATCGATGACATCAGAGCCTAGGCTCTCACATCCACAGTACAACCAGTCAGCAAATTAATAGGAAAGAAATTTGCAACTGGAATGCACGAGTCCTAGTTGTATAATCCAACTAGAAAATACTAAGTTATCCCTTCTCTCTTGATCATCCTTCCTTTCATTCCTGAATCTCTTCCATCTTTTTCACTTCCCAGTTCCCATCGTATTTATACCAACTTAAAATATGAATAGACTTGTAATGTAGCGATAGGGCAAATGTGGTTCATTTCGCCCTGTTCTAGCATTCTTTAATTACAGTACATCGTAATGTCTTATATCGAATAGTTTTTTTCGTATTCTATTCTTATATATATGGATTACAGAAAGTTGGGCAGTCATCACTAATATGACGCAATGGCCCCACCTGGGTCTGGCTTCGCTCCTGGCTAGTTCCGTCAGTGTTTAACACTCTAACCTCGTTCTCCAAATTTCTCCCGCCTAACGTATTTTTATAGATTTAATGAACTAGGTTTTCTCGTTATATCTGAACTAATTTGTCAAAATCTTCATTGATGATCTATTCAGCCTACCTTGTAATGCTTCAATATTACCTAAATATTTAATCTATAGTCGGGTTATCCTCAAAAGGACAGTTATTATAAAATTCTTAGTTATGTATTTCAGAGTAATCGATGCCCAGTATTCAAAACTTATTATTATTAGTTTATTCTTTATTCATTTATCTACAATCAGCTCATCAGATTTTCTTTATCAAAGATATTATGGTCTACTTCCAAAGTGACAGAGAACATGCGGAACATCTAGTAGTTTTATTATAGACTCTTCGTCAGGGATAGCATCACGCCCAACAGAAATTCAGGGAATGAAAGTTTGGCCAGTTCCGAAGTCTACTCATTTCATATTATTCAGAGTGGGTCAGTCCACAAAAGTTTTGGCAGATAATTATATGAGAGAGATAGTTTGGCTACACGGTGTAGTTATTATTGTATCGGACAGAGACACGAGATTCAGATCGCAATTTTGTTAAAGTCTTCAGAGAAGTTTAAGGACCCTTCTTATATTCAACTTAGCTTATCACTCTCAAACAGACCGGACAGTCCAATCAGATGGACAGTCCAATCAGATTCTTATTTATCTTCGTCTAGTAGAACTCTCTTATTAACCATTATTAGATCTGTATTATTATGGCACCGCCGAAGTTTTATACGACAGAAAGTGCAGAAGACGTCTAGGTCTCGAGTTTATTGATTAATCGGTTAGGAGCGTTACCCATAGTTATTCATATCTTAATTGGTATGATCCTTATTCCTATCTTTTCTGTGTTCATCTTTCCCTTATCGAAATTTCGAGGACGAAATTTTTGAAAGGTGGGTAGAATGTAACACCTCGTTCCTGAATACATACATAGACACATGTTCTGATTTTTTTCGTATTTTTCTATTTTCCCCATATTTATTTTCATTTTGTGATTACTTAAATTATTCGTTGGTATCGGATCCAGATTTTCAGACTCAAATTCAGCCATAATTTGAACCGGAGACCCGATCCCAGTGTACTACTCGATTTAATCTTCTGGTAGTCAGATTTGACCGATTTCAATTTCAAACACTGTTTTTTAATATTTTAGATTTTTCATAATTTTCAGGAATTTTTAAGAATTATTCTACAAAATCTTCAAAAACTGGTATCTGACTTGCATATAAACGTCGCAGTAACGTCTCCGTACCTGTGGGATCGGGGCGTTACAAACATATCCTTCTTAACTGCCCCATTCAAGTTCGTTTAGACCTCCCTTTATTCTTCATTGCCCCCATTAACCATCTTCATGTCTGTAGTGGTCAGATTTTGATCTTCAACAGGATCGCGACATGTGTTCCACCTCGTCAGGAGCATCCCAAATAAGCAACAAACTCGATGTACCGGCAGGCCCATTGCGGACCCAAGAAAAAAGTCTGAGCATCTTTCCGAAACAAAAAAAAAGCCGAACACCTTCCCGAGACCGCTCCTTCCGGGGACACTAAGTTGTTCTCGAGGCCGCTCCTTCCGAGAACACCTCTGCCACGAGAACTCTCATGCTCCCAACACTGTCCTAAGCTCTACTCCTTTTCAGAGACTTTCGCTTCGAGCAAGATAACTATAACAACTGCCCTCCTTGATCTCCGCCTACAAATGGCACTTTCGCCTTCAATTACGCAGACTGACTTCCCCCATGTTCGTAACGTCTTGGGCAGTTATGGGCTAGGTTGGATTCTTGGGAAAATCCCAAAAATTAAGCACCTACAATCGCAGCTGTTATAACAACTCCGCACATGAATATCGTGACAGTTACGCCAATCTCGCCAGTGTTCCATTCGCCTCCAGGCCAACAATTCAGTACAAATAGACATATCCTCCAATGAGAAAGGGGATAGAACCCTATAAAATTAAACTTGTAATAGAGTGTTGAGACCTCCTTGTAAGTGGAATTTCTCTCTTTGCTCCGTGATTTTTCCCTCGGGGTTTGCACGTAATTCTCTGGTGTTTGCGTCTGATTTACATTCCTATTCACAATTTAAGTGTAGATAAATTCTCTCGAGGAATTTACCTCTACATTTTGGTGCTTTCATTGAGATATGAGTCCTTATACTCAAGATCTCAGCCCCTAACAACCTACAACCTCCTCAAAAAGCTTCCCCCAAAGAAAGATGACCTCGAAGAAGCAGATGGCCGCTCACAATGCCACCATGACCAAGTACAGAGCAGAGCCGCCAACAACACTGGTGGCACGATCCCTCGGCTTGCTGATGACCGATCGCATATTACCGAGGACACCGGCTCCTCGTCGCCACAAGAACCAGTCGCAAGCATCCAGTCATCGCAACAGCACGAAAACCAACTCTTTCAGATGCTCTATAAGATGAGAGAGAAAATGAAGGAACAACAGGAACAATCCGATCGCGAGCGGGAGCAAATGACCCTCGATCGCGAAAATATCTTCCGAGGGTGAGAGAAGTTAAGATTGCTCAACCAACAGCTCTAAGCTCAAGTCACAGCCCTCAAGAACAATCCAGCACAAACTGGGGACGAGCTCTAAAACAACAGGTCTCCCAATCTCCTTACCCTCGACGAGTTGATCTAGAAGCGGATCATAGGGGCCAAGTCGCTGGACCACCCATCTCCGATCATAAAAATCCATAATTATGCTCTCCCCGAAGAGATCCAAAGGTACGAGTTCCCGAGGAAATTCTCGACTCCCACTTTCGACTTCTACTCCATAATGAGTGATCCAGTTCAACACATCCGATACTTTCGAGACAAGATGGGGATCTACTTCCATAACGATCCAGTCATGTGCCTCACTTTTCCCTCCAGCCGGAAAGGAGCAGCCTCAGATTGGTTCTATTCCCTGCAACCGCGTTCTCTCCATAATTTCACGGAAGTGACCAAGGCATTCCTCAATCAGTATGCCTTTCGTCAAAAAGCCAAGAGAAATAGTGATCATCTCTCCATCAAGATGAGGCAAGGAGACAATCTCAAGTCATACATCTTCTTTCAGAGCTAGCTAACCAAAGTCTCCAATGGTGGTGAAAAAGTCTCCGTGCTTGCGTTCATCAACGGACTGCAAGTCACCGATCCTCTGTACAAACACCTCCTGAAGCACAATATTGCCAAGATGAGCGAAGTCCTTTCCCAAGCTCAGCTTTACATCCAGCTTGAAGAGGCGATGAAGGCTTTCTCTAACCACTCCGCGAAACCTGGCGATGATGTAGAGAAGTTGAAGTCTCCGCATGAAGCTCTTAACCACGCTCAAGATCGACAACGGGGGCAACCTGCTCACAAGAGGCAAGCACTCCCAATCCTCTCCAAACACACTCCGAGACTACAGGTAAATGGAATGCTTTCCGCTGAAGCTCCCGATCAACGAGGTCTTCAACACCATCAAAAAATAGCCCTGGGTCAGACGCCCGAGACCAATCCAACACAATCCCTCTCTTCTCGGGTCGGAGGAATATTGTTCCTACCACGACTGCAAAGGGCACCAAACAGTCCACTATCGGGCCCTCCGAAGGTACCTGGAGGAGCTTGTCCAGCAAGGCTTACTCAAAGAGTACATCCTCACTCCCGAAGCAGCCTCCAGACAACCAAACACTCAATCTTCTCGGGAACAACACTTGATCGCCCAATACAAGGCGATCGATTGATTATCCAAGTTCCAGACTACAGAGCGTACTTCCTTCCATTCCTTATTCTATGTACTCCATATTTGAGCAAAATATTATTTTATGCTCCTAACCATTGCAGTACACCCATCCACATGCCCCATTGATGAGATTTTCCCCACTCGGAGGCGGCCACAAGACTACTCCGTAGATGGGATTTTCCAAACTCGAAGTCAGTCCTCTGTTGATGGGATTTCCCCCACTCGGAAGACTATATCTGTACGCTCCAAAAATGGAATTTTTCCCACTCAAAGGCGTTAATGCGGACATGCCTACGGGCTCTTTCTCGGCCATTCTATGGGAGTCGAAACCCTCTGCTGATGGGACTGCCCCCACTCGGAGTCTCCCACTCTGCTGCAGGGATTTTCCCCTCTCAGAGCCCTCATTTGATGTTCCGCTGATAGGATTGCCCCCACTCGAAGCATAAACACTATAGCTCCCCTCATCTGAACCTACGGGCAGATGAACCCCGGGCAATTTCTCTCTGCCAGGTTCCTTCCATATTCTGATGTGGCCCTGCTCGGGAGCTTCCATATTACGATGATGGGATTGCCCCTACTCGAGAAACAATTTCGCTGTGAGATTTTGCTCACACAGAGGTCCACTCCACTGCTGGGTTTTACTCCCACTCGGAGGTACCAGATCGTCACTCCAGGTAGAGGCCCTACCTAGAACGGACACGTCTAATCCGTCGCTGGATATTATCCCCACTTCAGGCCACTTTTTTGCAGGTTCAATGACTAGTATGTCGGGATGAGAGTTCCCCACTTGGAGGCGGCAACACAGACTCCTTCCGACATCCATGACACCCCGTTGTGGGATTCTCCCCACTCAGAGTTTGGACTCTACTGCAGAAATTTCCCCTCTCAAGGTCACGACTTCACATCTCCGCTGATGGAATTTCTCCCACTCGGAAGCTAATGCAAACCAAACTCCGTACCTGAGATTTCTCCCACTCGGAGGAAATATCTGAAAATACTGCAGATGAGATTTCCCCCCACTCAGAGACCGTGTTATTTTCCTTCTCGACCCCTCTCAAGTTCTTTCAGGACAACATTTCTGAAATGATGGTCAACCCTCCGCAAACGAGACTCTTATAGAGATTTGAAGAAAAATTGTGGAGTGAGTTTTGAGAGGTATAAGCTAGCCAAGAAGGAGGTTAAGAAAGCTGCTCAGAATGCAAGAGTTAAAGTGTACAAAGAAGTGTATGAGAAGTTAGACACTAAAGAGGTTGAAAAGAATATATATATATATATATATATATATATATATATATAGAATTGCTTGAATATGGGATAGAAAGACTAGAGACTTATGTACTGTGAGGTGTGTCAAAGATGATGATCAGAAGGTTTTGGTTCGAGATGAAGAAATCAAAGAAAAATGGAGAGAATATTTTGACAAATTGTTCAATGGTCGTTCTACTCAAAACTTGGATGACCTTACCATTCAGTGCCAGGATATGAACCATAATTATATGCGCAGAATTAGCGAATCTGAAGTTAAAAAGGCCTTGAAGAGGATGAAGTCAAGAAAATTTGTTGGCCCGGATGGAATTCCTATTGAGGTATGGAGATGCTTAGGAGAGGTGGACGTGAGATAGCTGACAAACCTCTTTAACAAGATCTAGCTAACTAAAAAGATACCAAATATGTGGAGGAAGAGTACCTTAGTACCTCTATAAGAACAAGGGTGATATGCAGAGTTGTTTAAACTATCGTGGAATAAAACTCATGTGTCACACCATGAAGCTTTGGGAAAGGGTAATTGAACACAGGTTAAGACAAAATCTCACTATATCCGAAACCAGTTTAGGCTCATGTCGGGGCGATCGACGACAGAGGCTATTCATTTGTTTCGTCAACTTATAGAGCGATTTCGAGAGAGGAAGAGAAATTTGCATATGGTCTTTATTGACTTAGAAAAAGCTTATGATAACGTGTCAATAGAGGTATTATGGTGGACATTGATGAAAAAGGGAGTCCCCATCAAATATATTGACATAATCGAGGATATGTATGATGGAGTAGTGGCAAATGTCAGAACTTGTGGAGGCAAAACAAGTGATTTTTCTATCACAATTGGATTGCATCAAGGATCTGCATTGAGTCCATTCTTATTTGCCATAGTGATGGATAAGCTTACTAGAGCTATTCAGGATGAGATACCGTGGTATATGCTATTTGCTGATGATATTGTCCTAGTTGATGAGACGAAAGCTAGGGTAAATGCCAAATTAGAGTTATGGAGACAAACTCTAGAATCTCGAGGTTTTAGATTAAGTAGGGCCAAAACAGAGTATATGGAGTGTAAATTCAGTAAACAGAAAATCTAAGATTATAGTATTGTGATACTAGATGGACAAGAAATACTGATGAACAGTCATTTTAAGTACTTGGGTTCTATTATCCAAAAGGATAGGGAGATCAATAGTGATGTCCACCATAGGATCCAAGCCGACTGGTTGAAATGGAGGAGCGCAACAGGAGTTTTATATGATCGTAACATTATGTTATGGCTGAAGGAAAAGTTTTATCGGATTGCTATTAGGCCAACTTTGTTATACGGCACAAAATGTTGGGCTACAAAGAGATATCATGCCCAGAAGATGAGTGAAGCAGAGATGTGCATGCTTCGTTGGATGTGTGGTAACACCAGTGTTTTAAATGTCGGATATCAGGGAAATGTTGGATGTCGTAATCGGATGTCGGATTTCGGATTTCGGAGATATTTCGGGGCCATTTAGTAAATTTCGGATGTCATGTCGGATAATAAATATATATCCTAGATGTCTTAAATAATGTAATTTAAAAATTCTTATCAAGATAGTACATACACAACTTATGCAAAATTATATAAATATGTTTAGGATATGTATATTCACTAATCCATTGTTAAAATTTCTCAATTGCTCCAACTTCTAAGACCAATCAACATATTGGGTTTTTCCCAAAATGTCGGCCGACATTTCGGGAAAATGTCGGCCGACATATCGGATTTTTCCCGAAATGTCAGACGACATTTTTCAAAACGCCATTTCAAATGCAGGTGGGGATGTCGTGGCGGTGAGGGCTTGAAAACAAAATGTCGGCCAACATTTCGGAAATGTCGGACGACATTTAAAACACTGGGTAACACGCGGAGAGATAAGGTGAGAAATGAGGATATTCATACTAAGATAGGTGTAGCCTCTATAGAAGGGAAGATGAGAGAAAACCGCCTGTGATGGTTTGGTCATGTACGACGTAGACCTACAAATGCACTAGTCCGACGAGTAGAGCATATCAATTTATGGTAAGTTAAGAGCGCAGGGGAGACCGAAGAAAACATCGATGGAGACAATACGACTAGATAGAGGCTAAAGGTCTTAGTGAAGGCATATTGCTCGATAGGAATGAGTGGAGAAAGCTGATCTATGTGCCCAATCCGGCATAATTTTTTTGGCTCATGTAGCCTACCCCAAATACTTAGGACATGTTCAATTGTTGGTTTGTTCGGGACTAGCTGCCTCTGCGGAGGGTTGACCAACAACAATTGTTGTTGTTGGTCAACCCTCCGCAGAGGCAGCTAATTGTTGTTGGTCAACCCTCCGCAGAGGCAGCTAGTCACAAACAAACAACAATTGAACAACACAGGCAAGATTAAAACAATTACTCCAACCTTCCATTCGTGCACAAATTTTATTTCAAATATTTTCATTATTGATCCTTTCAACATTATGTGATTACATCTAACAAGCAATACAATATCACACTATGTTTCTGTAAGTTTTTGAAAAAAAAACATGTACATCTTCTGTCCCAGCATCCACATCGGAAAGCCTTTTCGAAAGCGAACATCTGCATCAACATCAATAAGACAATTCCCGAAACAGCAATCCCCCACTCCCTCCAATCAATCTTCTAAAAGATGACACCGAGAACTCCCAAGAAGCCGGTGATACCGAGAACTCCCAGGAAGTCGTCCAAAGCCGAAATTCAGAGTGAAGACGGCCAGATATGCAAGACGGCAATGGAATCAGTCACCACCGCCTTCACCCTACACAACCCCCACTCCTACCTCAGCACGCCATCAAGAAGTACAGCCACACTCCTACCTCAGCACGCCATCAGGAAAGAAAGACTCCAAACGCCAACCAAAGTACTGGACCGATCTGATCAGGGGACCAGACGAACAGATCAGGTTGTCTTCCTGGCAGCAATGCCTTATCGCAAAGACTGATGTTTCTCGACAAGCCCATCGTAAAGAATGACATTTCATGACTGCTAAACTACTGAATATCAAGAGCGCAACAACTGTTTTCATCCTTTCTTTCCTCCACCTGATGAAAAAGAAGAAAGACATTCAACCCATCAGAACAAGAAATTTGGAGGCAACAAATTCTTTAGAAGATGAGCAAATGTCATCCCAAAGATTCACCACCATTTATAGATAGAGAAGCCAGACCATTTCCTATTTGATTTCTCAAATTCCCAAGAAGTTCGATCTACGCTTCAAGATTTTCAGCTTGTCAAATCAGCAATCTCGAGATTTTTGACATGTCACATCAGCGAGATATGAACCGTCGCTTGATCTCATTAATCATGACACCAAGATCTTGTTCATTAATTAATTTGCCAGCTGTCCTCCAACCATGGTGCGTCTAGATCAAGTTTCAAAAATACGAAATAATGAGTCAGATCCATACATGCATCAACCTGCAGAACAGTTCAAAATACGAAAAGTCACCTCAACTGCTCTCCCACAAAGTACAGAGGACACTCCAACTACTCAGAGGAGTCATCATTTAGAAGATCGAATTAGTCCGCCTTTTTCCTCTCTAAGAGATGCCAAGGAGGCAAAGGGGGCATCTATAATGGTAAGATTTTGATCCTCACCAAGATAGCGACACGTGTTCCACCTCGTCAGGAGCATCCCGAACAAACAACAAACTCGACGTACCGACAGGCCCACTGCGGGCCCAAGAAGAAATTCTGAGCACCTTCTTGAAGTCGAGAAAGGCCGAGCACCTCTTCGAGACCACTCCTCCTAAGGACACTCAGCTGTTCCCGAGGTCTCTCCTTCCGAGAACACCTTCGCCCCGAGAATTCCCATTCTCCCTACTGTCCCCAAGTCCACTCCTTTCCAGAGACTTCCACTCCGAGCACGATAACTACAACAACTGCCCTCCTTGATCTCCGCCTACAAATAGCTACAACAACAAGCCTCCTTGATTTTCGCTTCCAGTTACGCAACATGACTCCCACCACGTTTGTAACGTCCTGGACAGTTATGGGCTAGGCAGGATTTTTTAGAAAATCCCAACAATCAAGCGCCCACAATCACAGTCGTTATAACAACTCCGCACATGAACATCGTAGCATTTACACTAATCTCTCCAGTATTCCATCCGCCTCTAGGCCAACAATTCAGTACAAATAGACCTTCTCCTCCAATGAGAAGAGGGATCGAATCCTAGAGAATTAAACTTGTAATAGTGTTGAGAACTCTTTGTAATCTCTTTGATTTAGTGAAATCTCTCTTTACTTTGTGATTTTTCCCTTGGGGTTTCCATGTAATTCTCTGGTGTGTACGTCTGATTTACATTCTTATTCACAATTTGAGTGTAGATAAATTTCCCCAAGGAATTTACCTCTACAAGGTGCAAGAAAGGAATCAAGACGTCACAACATTATGCATATTTCAACAAGTTTGCCGAAGAGTTGAGGACTCTGTTTCCCATCACATCTGATATCAAGTAAATACAAGATAAGTGAAATAAGCAGATGGCACTTACTTTTCTCGATAGCCTTTAGAGCATACATTGGCTCGACCTCAGGTGATAGGGAGTTCAGCGGTCAAGTCTTAACAAGAGACATAAGAGTTTATACAGACTATTCTTCCAGCTGATCTCAGAATTCCATTGTTGATGGGACCCAAGAGAGGTTTGCACTAGTTGCTCATGGAAGACAATCAAATCAAGCAAGAAAGGTGGATTTTGATGGCAGGTCGGGAGGACGTTCTCGTTGTGGAAGTCATTTTGGTGGGAGTTTTGGTGGCAAAGGTTTCTTTGAGAGGACATGTCAAAATTACAAGTAGGTTACACCAAGAATAATTGTTGAAAGCTACATGGGAAGCCACTTCGAAGAGCCAACGTGTAACACCCCACTCCCAGAATACGTGCACAGTTACGTATCCTGATTTTTGAGCATATTTTCTTCTATTATTATATTTATTTTCTACTATCCTTACTCATGTAGTAGTACTGTATGATTTGACCTGTTTGGTATTCAGATTTGACTGATTTTAGTTTCAAATATTATTTTCTAATATTCTAGATTTTTCATGATTTTCTGGAATTTTTCTGAATTAAAATGTAAATCTTCAAAACCGGTGTCGGCCAGTATCACTGGTTGATTCCAGGAATTTTAATTTACAATTGGAATCAAATTTCTGGATTCGCTTTTACATTTTATCTTAGAATTATGTTTTCATCCTTCGGGCATTTTCTGGAAATTTTCAGACTTTATCAAAAATTCAGCCTACCCGGTGTAGACACCGCCGCGCCCAGTACATTCTAAGATTTTTATTTTGAAAATGAGATAGAATTTCTGAAAACCGACTTCATTAAAAGTCATTTTATAATATTTATGATTTTTGTGAATTTTTGGATAGCATTCCGAGATACTTCAATTTTTAGTCATTTCTGGAGTTTTCGGTATTTTCCCAGATACCGAGAACTTATCCAAGTTTTCCACTTCTCTATCTTTCCATATTTTTCTCTCTCTTCTCAAACACGATCTTAGCCAGCCAGGTTCATCATTTAATGCAGCCACCCTCTCCATGCTGCATTAAATGCGTATGGGCTAATTCAACTCAAGTCAAATCCCCCATGCTCTGTCCTTTTCCTTTGAAACGCAGCTTCCTTGCGTTTTTCTCTGGACGCAGCCTTGAAGCTCCCGCGTTTGGCTCTATATTTGCCTAAACGCAGCCTTGGGACATTGTGAACGCTGCACTCATTGGAGGGAAAGTAATGATGGCTCATTATTATAATATTTTCCCCTTCTAAATATATATATAACTTCTATCATCTCTCTCCTTCATTTTCTTCATTTCCTTTGTTTCCTGCAAGCTCCAACAGCAAGCTCATCACCACCAAGCTCCTTGGCCGGCCATCACCACCACCCACCAAAGCCATTTTCTCCACCACAAATCCTTCTACATCATACTCCTCCTTCATTTTCAACCACAAACACCATCTCCTTCAACCTCTTTCACCAAGAGACTTCAAAGAACCCATCTTCACCAAAAAGCTTCACCACCATTTCCACCACCACCTACACCACCATAGCCACCACCAAGCATACCACCTTCACCTCCTCGACAACCTCTTTCCGACGGACTATAGTTTCGTCCCCCGCAACAACGTTTGCAAGATCCCGTTTTTGCATGGTGAACTAGACTTGCACCTCCATCCTCTCCAAGCAACCACAACCCCTCTCCATCAACTTGTGAGGACCAGTACCCTCCTTTGGATTGGGACTGAGTTTCTCTGCGTCGGACGCACTTTAGGCGAGTAATTCTACTCGCCAAGACTTGGATATTATTTCATATTTGTTAACAAACTCAACCTTCAAAAGTCAGTTTTTTCTCTGTCTGCCTTCTTTCCCGCGTCTGCCTTCTTTTCTGCGTCTGCCTTCTTTCCCGCGTCTGCCTTCTTTTCTGCGTCTGCCTTCTTTCCCGCGTCTGCCTTCTTTTCTGCGTCTGCCTTCTTTCCCGCGTCTGCCTTCTTTTCTGCGTCTGCCTTCTTTCCCGCGTCTGCCTTCTTTCCCGCGTCTGCCTTCTTTCCCGCGTCTGCCTTCTTTTCTGCGTCTGCCTTCTTTCCCGCGTCTGCCTTCTTTCCCGCGTCTGCCTTCTTTTCTGCGTCTGCCTTCTTTCCCGCGTCTGCCCACTTTTCTGCGTCTGCCCACTTTCCTGAAACGCACCACTTTCTTGAAACGCACCACTTTCTTGAAACGCGCCACTTTTGAGACGCGACCCAACCAAACGCAGCCTTCTTAAGTCGATTTGACCCTTTACTATAGTCGACTAACTCCTTCTCTAAGTCGACTAATTTCTCTCCCTAGTCGACTAATTTCTCTCCCTAGTCGACTAATCTTGATTAATTGTTATGGTTAATTACTTCTTTGATTATGAACATTATCTTTGGGTCATTTATTATATTGCTAATTGCAAGACATGTTACTTGATGAATATCACCTCTTATCATGCTATCTATTAACACAAGGCATGATACACCTGACTCCTATAATTATCATTGTAACGGGAATGATAACCGGGCTTCATGATTTACCAACTTGATTACATGATAGTACGAACCAGTACTCCTGATATACCTGTATTCCTGACATGTTCCTGCTCATTCCCGAAATTTGATAATTGTCTAATATTCATAAAATGAGACAACTTACATTGGGTCGGGGGGAAACATGCGGCTATCAATATGTGTTCGTGTTTACAGTGGTATTAGGTATGTTGTGCAACTAAATTTCCGGTCTGACCTGTGGGCCTCCAGGCGACCGAGGGGAGTGCTGGCTCCCTCCTCCTGAATCATGATAAGGGCATACAATAAGTCCCTCCTGATAGCCTTGCGGCAGGTTCCGTCCACCAAGCAACGGAACATCCTGGGCCGTGGTCCCGGGTATGCACGGGACCCACTGTAAACATAGTTCGTTGATACCCCCGCTGGTTTCCAATAACAACCTTGCCTTACTCGGATATGGATCTATGTGTGCTGGGACGCTAGTTCACATAGCTAGATATCAGGGTAAGACGAGTATAATAATAATAACAATAATAAGACGCTGATTGTGGGTGTGTATACGCTTGGATTACGGTAACATGAGATAAAGGTATATAGATGAGGGTTTCCTTGTTTGGATTATTCCCTCGAGGTACTAGTCTCATGAGGCCGTAGCTTAAGCTTATATAATGCCCTTTCATTTTTAACATGTTGCGCTTCTTTTACTTGCTGGCTGATTACTCATGATATTGCACCACCTCTCATGCTCTTTCCTCTTATGCCACTCGGCTGTTACCTGATCACTTGTTTGGGAGGTCCTGACTCCCTTGAATTTGTATGTTCAGGTTCCGAACCTTGGATCGAGGTGGAGCCTTCTGTGGAGGACCAGGCTTTCCTTTCCGTGCAGGCTGATTAGTCTCGGTTGCTGTCATCCCAGACTTTCCTTTTGGCTCGCGGGACCTTTCTTCAGCTCGTGAGCATCTTTGTAATTATCTTGTAAATCGTACTTTTGAGTTTGGCTGTGATATATGATGCATGCGATATGTAAATATATGTCACATTCTGTGATAACCTTGTACCTTGTACTTCTTATGTTGGCATATGAAAGGACGCTACGCTTTGTCGTACTCTGATTCTTGTTTGTACTGATGCTTAGCGTATATACGTAGGGGTATTTCTGACCTGCGTATGTACGTCGCAGTGACGTCCTCGTACCCGTGGGATCGGGGCGTTACAGGTTGGTATCAGAGCCTAGGCTCTCACACCTATAGTACAATCAAGCAGCAAATTAATGGAATTTGCCATTGCCAACTACAGTGTACAAGGTTATCTTGTCCTTCTTGATTCCTTTCCTTGTGTCCTAAAATCCTTTCATCTTTCCAATTTCCAGTCTCCTTTTTACCAACATAAGTATGGATAGAAGGGCGAGTCGTAACAATGCCGGGCAGCATCCAATGGACCCACGGGGGAGAATGTTGAAATACTGAGGGTTATCCAGACTATGATGGAAAATCAGCAACAGCAGACGGAACTCCTTCGGCAAGAGTTAGCAACTCCTAAGGAACAGAGGCCGGGTAATGTATCAGACTTTAGGCGATTGCAACCGGCGATATTCACCGGAGAAGAGAGACCACTAGAGGCTGAGCAATGGCTGATTGACACCACAGATCTGTTGAACGCAGCCCGGGTTCCAAAGGAAAATCAAGTGGAGGTCGCTAAGATTCAACTAAAGGATGTAGCCAGGACCTGGTGGCTAGCTGAGGAAGCAAGATTAGAGAAACCTGTCTCGTGGGATCAGTTTTCCCAAAGCTTCTATAGTAGATTTTTCCCTGCCACCGCTCAGAAAGAGATGGAAGAACAGTTCATCCGACTTCAGCAGTGGAACCGGTCTGTGGACGAATATGCCGCTGAGTTTTGAGGCTGAGCCGCTTCGCTCCATATATGGTAGCTGATGAAGAGAAGCGAGCGAGTAGATTCCAACAGGGTTTGCGAATGGACATTCAGATCCTCTTGATGCCCCAGCAGCTGAAAACGTATTCCCAAGTCCTCACCATAGCTCGGGAAGTTGAGCGAGGACTGGAGAAAGGGAAGACTAACATGATGAGGAACCAGGCCATGAAGAGGCCATTTCCACAAGTAGGGAGAGGAGGTCCATACAGAGCAGCGAGGGTTCCGCCAATGAGACGACCATTTCGGCGAGCCCCCTTTCAGACAACCCAACCATTTCCCGTTTGTAACTATTGCCAGAAACCGGGTCACACTCAACAGAATTGCCGTAGGGCAAATGGGTTATGCCTGGCATGTGGTTCCCGTGATCATTCAGTAGAAGTCTGCCCCCACAAGAGAATGGGAATGGTCAACCCAGCATTACCAGCACTTCCAGGGCCAGATGGACAGAGGAACCAGGGACAAATGGTTAGGAGAGCTCTTCCCCCTCCCCCACAGCAAGTTATCCGCCCAGTCCAGAGGGGAGTTAGAAATGCAGCAGGTCGTGGAAGAGGACGAGCCTACAACTTGACAGTGGAAGAGGCCGAAACTTCTGAAGAGGTGGTAACAGGTAAGATTATGGTGCACTCTAAACCTGTCTTAGCACTCTTTGATTCTGGCGCTTCTCATTGCTACATATCAGATAGTTTCATTGCTTTGAACTCTATACCTGTTGAATGTTTAGACCACCAGTGGGAGATTAGTACCGGTAATGGAGTAGTTATCTCTAATAGAGTTTGTGTAGACTGTCCGGTGGGACTGTGTGGCAGAACATTAACAGCAGATATGCTCGTACTAGATACTAAAGGGTATGACGTAATCTTAGGCATGACTTGGCTCAGTAAATACCATGCAGTCATTGATTGTCGGAACAAGAAAGTCATTTTCAGAATGCCACTTCAGCCTGAGTTCCAATTTGAAGGAGAACGCAAACCTGCCAAAGGAAAAGCACAGATGACTGCTGGTGAGATCCAGAAGAAGAGAGTGCCAGTTTGGAATGAGTTTCCAGAAGTATTTAAGGAGATCTCAGGACTTCCACCTGATAGGGTAATTGAGTTCTCTATCGATACCCTTCCAGGTACAATTCCGATATCCAAAGCTCCATACAGAATGGCACCCACTGAGTTGGAGATTCTAAAGAAACAGCTACAAGAATACTTGGATAAGGGATTAATTAGACCAAGTGCTTCACCATGGGGAGCTCCAGTACTCTTGGCAAACAAAAAGGACGGTGGTAAACGGTTATGTATAGACTATAGAGAATTGAACAAAGTTACCATCAAGAATAAGTACCCTTTACCAAGAATTGATGATCTGTTTGATCAGCTTCATGGGGCCCGAGTATTTTCAAAGTTGGATTTGCAATCAGGATATCACCAGCTAAGGGTAAAGAAAGAAGATATTCCAAAGACAGCATTCAGGACTCGTTATGGCCATTATGAATTTCTAGTTATGCCTTTCGGAGTCACCAATGCCCCTGCAATTTTCATGGATTTGATGAACAGAGTGTTCTCACCATATTGGATCAGTTTGTAGTTGTTTTCATAGATGACATCTTGATCTATTCGAAGAACGACAGAGAACATGCAGACCACTTGAGGATAGTGTTACAGACTCTCCAACAGGAACAACTTCATGCTAAGCAAAGCAAGTGTGAATTCTGGTTAAATAGTGTGGCCTTCCTTGGACACATAATTTCAGAAGAAGGAATTTCAGTAGACCCCATTAAAATTCAGGCAGTGAAGGACTGGCCAATTCCAAGGACAGTAGCAGAAATTAAGAGTTTTATTGGATTAGCCGGATATTACAGGCGCTTTGTCCAAGATTTTTCTAAGATTGCAGCCCCGTTAACGAAGCTCACCCGGAAAGGAGAAAAATATATATGGACCAAGGAATGTGCTGCAGCATTTGAGCAATTAAAGGAAAGACTCATTACAGCTCCAATTTTGAAGACTCCCTCAGGAAGAGGAGGGATGGTTATATACAGTGACGCATCCGGGAAAGGCCTGGGATGTGTATTAATGCAGCATGGTCACGTCATAGCTTATGCATCCAGGCAACTGAAGCCACATGAGCGGAATTACCCAACTCATGACTTAGAATTGGCAGCAGTGATATTCGCATTGAAGATCTGGAGACATTATCTTCTGGGAGACAAGGTACTAATCTACACGGATCACAAAAGCCTAAAGTATGTCTTCACACAGAAAGAATTGAACATGAGACAGCGACGGTGGCTTGAACTAATGGCAGATTATGATATCGACCTACAATATCATCCAGGCAAAGTTAATACAGTACCAGATGCATTGAGCAGGAAGCCAGAAAATAAAATGCTAGTACAACTTACGCATCAGAAGGAGTTAATTCGGGACATCATGAAACTGGACCTGATGATAGTACAAGGAGTCGATAAGACAGGACAGTTGATGACCTTTCAGATCCAGTCAACCCTGATGGATGAGATTAAAGAAGCTCAAAGGGAAGACCCCAGATTACAGAAGTACAGAGCTCAATTAGAGGCTGGATTGAGAACGGATATCCGCATTCACTCGGACGATGCACTATATTTTGGTAACCGAATTTGTGTTCCCCAAGGAGAAGTTCGACAGAAAATTTTGGCAGAGGCACATAGTTCAGCTTATTCTATACATCCAGGAGGAACTAAAATGTATCAGGACTTGAAGCAGAAGTTTTGGTGGAATGCCATGAAGAGGGAGATAGCCCAGTATGTGGCCAAGTGCTTAGTTTGTCAGCAGATAAAGGCAGAACACCAGAGAACAGCTGGACTCCTACAACCGTTGCCAATACCCGAATGGAAGTGGGAACATATCACCATGGATTTTGTTACAGCTCTACCCCGCAGTCCTAAGGGTAACAATGCAGTATGGGTGATCGTTGACCGCCTCACAAAAGCAGCTCACTTTCTACCTTTCAGAGTAGGTCAGTCAACAGAAGTTCTGGCAGACAAGTACATAAGAGAAATTGTTCGTCTACATGGAGTTCCAGTTAGCATCGTGTCAGATAGGGACACAAGATTCCGATCACATTTCTGGGAAAGTCTCCAAGAAAGTTTAGGAACTCGTCTGGAATTCAGTACTTCATATCACCCCCAGACAGACGGACAATCGGAATGGACCATTCAAATCCTTGAAGACATGTTGCGAGCCTGCATGATAGAATTTAAAGGGTCATGGGAGGACCATATTCATTTGGTGGAGTTCTCTTATAATAACAGCTATCAGGCTAGTATCAGAATGGCACCATTTGAGGCGTTGTATGGCAGAAAGTGCAGGTCGCCGATATGTTGGGACGAAGTCGGCGAAAGGAGACTTATGGGACCAGATATACTAGTTCAGACAACGGATAAAGTCCGAATTATCAGAGATCACCTCCGGGCAGCACAGAGCCGACAAAAGAGTTGGGCAGACACAAGTAGGAGACCATTGGAATTCAGAACAGGTGACCATGTGTTTTTGAAGATATCACCCACCAAAGGGGTAATCCGTTTCGGTACACGTGGAAAGCTCAGTCCGAGGTACATCGGCCCATTCGAAATTTGGATCGTGTGGGAGATGTGGCTTACAGATTGGCACTACCGCCATCTTTGGACGGAGTACACAATGTATTCCACGTATCACAGTTGAGGAGGTATGTCAAGGATGAGAGTCACATTCTGGATCACTCTGAATTGGAACTACAGCCTGATTTGTCTTACGAAGAGCAGCCGATGGCCATCCTGGACGAGAGTGTTAAGACTCTGAAGAATAAGGCCATACCATTGGTATTAGTTTCTTGGAATAGGCATGCACCAGGAGAGGCTACATGGGAACGAGAGGACGTTATTCGTGAGCGTTACCCCCATCTATTTACAACTTAGTTGGTAAAACCCTTCTTCCTATTCTCTCTACCGTCATCTTCCCCTTCCTGAAATTTCGAGGACGAAATTTTTGTAAGGTGGATAGATTGTAACACCCCACTCCCAGAATACGTGCACAGTTACGTATCCTGATTTTGAGCATATTTTCTTCTATTATTATATTTTATTTTCTACTATCCTTACTCATGTAGTAGTACTGTATGATTTGACCTGTTTGGTATTCAGATTTGACTGATTTTAGTTTCAAATATTATTTTCTAATATTCTAGATTTTTCATGATTTTCTGGAATTTTTCTGAATTAAAATGTAAATCTTCAAAACCGGTGTCGGCCAGTATCACTGGTTGATTCCAGGAATTTTAATTTACAATTGGAATCAAATTTCTGGATTCCGCTTTTACATTTTATCTTAGAATTATGTTTTCATCCTTCGGGCATTTTCTGGAAATTTTCAGACTTTATCAAAAATTCAGCCTACCCGGTGTAGACACCGCCGCGCCCAGTACATTCTAAGATTTTTATTTGAAAATGAGATAGAATTTCTGAAAACCGACTTCATTAAAAGTCATTTTATAATATTTATGATTTTTGTGAATTTTTGGATAGCATTCCGAGATACTTCAATTTTTAGTCATTTCTGGAGTTTTCGGTATTTTCCCAGATACCGAGAACTTATCCAAGTTTTCCACTTCTCTATCTTTCCATATTTTTCTCTCTTCCTCAAACACGATCTTAGCCAGCCAGGTTCATCATTTAATGCAGCCACCCTCTCCATGCTGCATTAAATGCGTATGGGCTAATTCAACTCAAGTCAAATCCCCCATGCTCTGTCCTTTTCCTTTGAAACGCAGCTTCCTTGCGTTTTTCTCTGGACGCAGCCTTGAAGCTCCCGCGTTTGGCTCTATATTTGCCTAAACGCAGCCTTGGGACATTGTGAACGCTGCACTCATTGGAGGGAAAGTAATGATGGCTCATTATTATAATATTTTCCCCTTCTAAATATATATATAACTTCTATCATCTCTCTCCTTCATTTTCTTCATTTCCTTTGTTTCCTGCAAGCTCCAACAGCAAGCTCATCACCACCAAGCTCCTTGGCCGGCCATCACCACCACCCACCAAAGCCATTTTCTCCACCACAAATCCTTCTACATCATACTCCTCCTTCATTTTCAACCACAAACACCATCTCCTTCAACCTCTTTCACCAAGAGACTTCAAAGAACCCATCTTCACCAAAAAGCTTCACCACCATTTCCACCACCACCTACACCACCATAGCCACCACCAAGCATACCACCTTCACCTCCTCGACAACCTCTTTCCGACGGACTATAGTTTCGTCCCCCGCAACAACGTTTGCAAGATCCCGTTTTTGCATGGTGAACTAGACTTGCACCTCCATCCTCTCCAAGCAACCACAACCCCTCTCCATCAACTTGTGAGGACCAGTACCCTCCTTTGGATTGGGACTGAGTTTCTCTGCGTCGGACGCACTTTAGGCGAGTAATTCTACTCGCCAAGACTTGGATATTATTTCATATTTGTTAACAAACTCAACCTTCAAAAGTCAGTTTTTTTCTCTGTCTGCCTTCTTTCCCGCGTCTGCCTTCTTTTCTGCGTCTGCCTTCTTTCCCGCGTCTGCCTTCTTTTCTGCGTCTGCCTTCTTTCCCGCGTCTGCCTTCTTTTCTGCGTCTGCCTTCTTTCCCGCGTCTGCCTTCTTTTCTGCGTCTGCCTTCTTTCCGCGTCTGCCTTTTTTTCTGCGTCTGCCTTCTTTCCCGCGTCTGCCTTCTTTTCTGCGTCTGCCTTCTTTCCCGCGTCTGCCTTCTTTTCTGCGTCTGCCTTCTTTCCCGCGTCTGCCTTCTTTTCTGCGTCTGCCTTCTTTCCCGCGTCTGCCCACTTTTCTGCGTCTGCCCACTTTCCTGAAACGCACCACTTTCTTGAAACGCACCACTTTCTTGAAACGCGCCACTTTTGAGACGCGACCCAACCAAACGCAGCCTTCTTAAGTCGATTTGACCCTTTACTATAGTCGACTAACTCCTTCTCTAAGTCGACTAATTTCTCTCCCTAGTCGACTAATTTCTCTCCCTAGTCGACTAATCTTGATTAATTGTTATGGTTAATTACTTCTTTGATTATGAACATTATCTTTGGGTCATTTATTATATTGCTAATTGCAAGACATGTTACTTGATGAATATCACCTCTTATCATGCTATCTATTAACACAAGGCATGATACACCTGACTCCTATAATTATCATTGTAACGGGAATGATAACCGGGCTTCATGATTTACCAACTTGATTACATGATAGTACGAACCAGTACTCCTGATATACCTGTATTCCTGACATGTTCCTGCTCATTCCCGAAATTTGATAATTGTCTAATATTCATAAAATGAGACAACTTACATTGGGTCGGGGGGAAACATGCGGCTATCAATATGTGTTCGTGTTTACAGTGGTATTAGGTATGTTGTGCAACTAAATTTCCGGTCTGACCTGTGGGCCTCCAGGCGACCGAGGGGAGTGCTGGCTCCCTCCTCCTGAATCATGATAAGGGCATACAATAAGTCCCTCCTGATAGCCTTGCGGCAGGTTCCGTCCACCAAGCAACGGAACATCCTGGGCCGTGGTCCCGGGTATGCACGGGACCCACTGTAAACATAGTTCGTTGATACCCCGCTGGTTTCCAATAACAACCTTGCCTTACTCGGATATGGATCTATGTGTGCTGGGACGCTAGTTCACATAGCTAGATATCAGGGTAAGACGAGTATAATAATAATAACAATAATAAGACGCTGATTGTGGGTGTTGTATACGCTTGGATTACGGTAACATGAGATAAAGGTATATAGATGAGGGTTTCCTTGTTTGGATTATTCCCTCGAGGTACTAGTCTCATGAGGCCGTAGCTTAAGCTTATATAATGCCCTTTCATTTTAACATGTTGCGCTTCTTTTACTTGCTGGCTGATTACTCATGATATTGCACCACCTCTCATGCTCTTTCCTCTTATGCCACTCGGCTGTTACCTGATCACTTGTTTGGGAGGTCCTGACTCCCTTGAATTTGTATGTTCAGGTTCCGAACCTTGGATCGAGGTGGAGCCTTCTGTGGAGGACCAGGCTTCCTTTCCGTGCAGGCTGATTAGTCTCGGTTGCTGTCATCCCAGACTTTCCTTTTGGCTCGCGGGACCTTTCTTCAGCTCGTGAGCATCTTTGTAATTATCTTGTAAATCGTACTTTTGAGTTTGGCTGTGATATATGATGCATGCGATATGTAAATATATGTCACATTCTGTGATAACCTTGTACCTTGTACTTCTTATGTTGGCATATGAAAGGACGCTACGCTTTGTCGTACTCTGATTCTTGTTTGTACTGATGCTTAGCGTATATACGTAGGGGTATTTCTGACCTGCGTATGTACGTCGCAGTGACGTCCTCGTACCCGTGGGATCGGGGCGTTACACAACGCATCTACAACACGAGCAGAGAGATTCTACGAGTATGATAGACGAGAAATATCGTGTGAGCAGTTTCAGGCTGCCCAAATGTCATCTTCCTCTACACTACTCTGACGAGCCAAATAACTCCACATATGTCTTACATCATCCTCTCCTCACACGTGGGTTATGGATTCAGGAACTTCATATCATATGACTCGAAACAAAAGTATATTGTCATCTCTTGATTCCAGTTCTTTTCATCTATTAATGATACTGTCACATGGCTTTATATCTTTTGTACGAGGTGTAGCACTTTCTCATTATCTCTGTCATCTGTGCTTTATGTTCTGAATCTCCCCTTTAATTTGTTATCAATCAATAGAATTACTAAATTCTTAAATTGCTCAGTGATATTCTTTCTCACGCAATGTGTATTGTAGAAACGAGAAAGATATTGGCACATGGCGTAAGCATGATGGATTGTATTATCTGAGCTTAGAGTCCAATCTGGTAGCAAGTTTTAGTTCTGTATTTACTTTTGCTTAACATTGTCAGTTAGGATATTCATCTTTACAAGCTTTGAAGCTTTTTTAGTCTTTGCTTAAATAATATTGTTTTTAGATAAGTATCATTGTATGCCTTATTCTAATGGATATAAATGCCTGTTTGTTTTAGTTCATTCAGATGTATGGGTTCCTTGTCCGATAAGGATAAAAATTGGTTTCATATATTTTATAACATTTGTAGATGACTGCTATTGAGTCACTAGGACGTGTTTAATGAAAAGTCGTTCTGAAGCAAATTTTCTTTTGAAACATTTGTTCTGAAGTGAAGAATCAATGAATCAATTCAATACCTCTAATGACGAAAAAGAATCTTTTAGTTCATGTTCAAACTTCAGGTGTCAACATGGTATTGTTCATCAATCCTCTTGTTCATTTACCCCTCAATAAAATGATGTTACAAAATGTAAAACTGACATTTGTTTGATGTTGCATGCGCATTGTTATTCACACGTGTGTAATTCTTACTGCATATTATTTGATTAAGTGCATGCCCTCATACGTTCTAGACAGTCAGAATCCATACTCGGTTCAATGTTCACAAACTAATTTGTTTCTTTACCTGCTAAAGTGTTTAGATCTATATGCTTTGTACATGATAATGATCCTCATAGAACTAAGATTTTCGTGATCTTAAAACTGTATTTTTTATATTCACGTACTCAAAAGGGATAAAACTGTTACCGTTTAGAACTGTATTGTTTTACATTCTCTGATATTATATTCTGAATCAAAGCTTTTCTGAGTCCAATGAAGATATTTTTGCATTTTTTTAGTTCAGAAATGTTATGCTCAAACCCTACATCATTAGACATTATAGATCAAAAATACCTTGCTCCCTAAACATGGAGAACCAACCAGAGTCTATACAAAACGCACTTCTATTGTGCACTGTCATTTGTTGTTTCAGTTTCTACTTCAAAATCTGATGAGAATGTTTAGTCAGTTTGTATCAGTTGTTCAAGAGTTGTCTTTCTCGTTCCTAAAAGGATCACTCGGTTTCTTTCTTTAGTTTTAGGGAAAGAGAATACTCAAGGTAGTATATGTAGATGACACTGCGATGCACAAGCGACGATGCATATAGAATTACAAATCTAAAACAATACTTACTACATCGTTTTTAGACAAAAAACCTTGGATCTTTGCAATAAATATTGGATTTTTAAGTGTCGACATCCAAAAAATGAATCTTACAATCTCTAAGAAAATATATGCTTGACATATTGCCCGAGACTGGTTTGTTACGATGCAGAGGTATGGATATACCAACAGAGACTACTGCCGAACTTTTACCAAATCAGGGGCAGGACTTGAATAATCATGTTAGATATCGAAGATTGCGGCTGAAAAGTTGAATTATTTGAAGGTAACTAGATTTGACATTGCATTTGCAATCAGGTGCGTTAAGTGAGTTTCTTTCCGCACCAAAAACGAGTTATTATAGTGCTACAATCATTTCCCCAAAGCCTTTTTCAAGTATCTGTGATTTCGTAGTACAACACTACGAAATCACAGCTACTTGAAAAAGGCTTTGGGGGAAATGATTGTAGTATTCAGATTGTGGCAATAGTCGAGTGTAAGATTTTTCAGATGCAAACTAAACAGGCTCACCTATTGATAAGCGATCAACCACAGACTATTACGTATCTGTTGGGGGGGGGGGGGGGGGTCTTGTGTCTTTGAGTAAGAAACAGAGTGGTATCACTGTCTGCTGCTCAGAATATCATGTGATGGCAGGGTTGATATGTGAGTTGTTTGGATAAAAGATCTCCTTTCGAGGCTTGGTTTCACTTTAAAATTTCCTATGAGATTGCACTGTAACAATCAAGTTATCATTCACATAGTTGAAACCTTGTATTTGATGAGCACAAAAAACACATTGAGGTATATCTTATTGGTGCACCAAAAAGTGGTAGAGAATAAAGTCATCCAGACTTGACATGCGTCATCTTTTGACAAGATCCGAGTTGATTTTACTTGTAACAAGTCAGGTATGTACGATGCATATGCTCCAGTTTGAGAGGGAGTGTAATTAGGAGTTATTATCTAAGTAGGAGTCATCGTGCTACATGTTATTAGGAGTCTTATTTTTTTTAGGAGTTAAAATTGTATTTGCCTATATAAATTAAAAGTATAGAGAGAGAACTCATAAACTCTTTAATTTTCATAATCTAAATCTTCTCATAAATAAAATGACACAACATAATACTAGTATCCTATACATTACTCTTGATGTCTAAGACAACATGTTTGCATGTGGTTCATAATGAGAAACATGCATAAAGGAAACTCGTAGAGAGAAGACTGAAGCATTTAAGTGAAACCAAAATGCAAAAGGAAACTGTTATACAACGGAAATAATATCCTGCTTGGTGCACATGACGAGGAGAATAATAGACTTGGTCTGATTGTCTCACCTCGTGACTGAAGATGCCATCACCGTTTCTTGAAATAACATCCTGCTTGATCCCCTGTTTCTCTGCACACAGAGAGAAAAAAAAAATTTAACAAAATTCGTTATCTTCTCATACTCTCTCTTTAATACTTCACCTTTTTTCTTCCTACGTTACTAAATTCTTATAAATGGATATGGTATGATAGACTTTTCAGAGTAGCATATTCGTATTTCAACAAGAAAACTGCTTTTATATTTTAAATTCTGATTTACACCTAATCTTTTTGTTTGCAGTTGGAGGAATTTTTCTTATTTTCTAAAGAAACTTTATGTAATTTTCATTAAGATACATATCAATCTAACCCACATATTTGTGGCACATTTTATGTATCCTGAGTGGCACATTTTATTTATCCTGAGTATATTATACATCCTCCTAGGTATTTAAAAAAACTGTAGCATGTCTGGAGAAGGTGTTGTTCATAGAATCAAAGTAAGATGGTTGAGATAGAGGAGTGCTTTTGGGGTATTATGCCATCATAGAATACCAATGTTGAAGAGAAGCTTTTGTAAGCCAACCATACAACAAGCCATGCTTTGTAGGTCAGAATGTTGGACAATTAAGACAAAAAGATTCTGAAAAAGATAAGAACAGAAATGTGTGTACTCATAAGAAGTTGAAAGTGACAAAAAATGAGTATAAAAAGAGGGAGAAGTTGAGATGGGGTTTGACGGGCAATGGAGACCATTAAGTGGCACCAGACGAAGGGGTTGCAATAAGTAAGCACAGAACAAATATGGCCTGAGGTAGTAAGAAAAAGAATGTATTAACTGTTAATTTAAAAGAGGAGATGACTCGAAACAGAGCAGAATGGAAGTAAAGGAATCATGCAGCAGACCCCCAAGACTTGAGATAAATGATTAGCAGTAGAACTTGCTGTTGTTGTTGCAAGTTAAAATTGATGCTTTTAATTCACCTGAGTTGCTGCATCTAATCTGATTGACCTTCATATGATGTTATATATCACTGCCACAGGCAATGGACAAACAAATCCAGATATAGAAAGCCAGAGCCAGAGCCACAGCCGGGTTATTCAGAGCCAGAGCTGCCCATTAAGAATCCTGTAACTTTGAAGAAACAAATCTAGATATAGAAAGCTATTATATAGATTTTCAAACCTTGCCCGTAAAATTAATATAACAACAAAAATAGCTTATACAAATAATTTATTGCTTGTCTAGTTGAAGTTGTTTCTCAGCTATTTTACTAAGTTCTATAAAAAGGTACCGCCAATAAATTTACAAGTTCTACTAGACAGGCATTTGGTATGACCTTGGTAAAATTATATTTGAGAAAATGAACCTACATTTGGACATATGTAAGTTACACCACAGTATAAGAAAAATGCATATGATTAGCAATTAAGAGAATACCTCCATTCAGCAAGTCTCCATTCCCCATATTATCATCACTGGAGCTGTCATCTACAAGAAAGTTCTCTACAGCATCTTCCCTTTTTAAGCTAGATTTATGTTCTTTGGCCATTTGCAAAAGCCCAGGATGGTTTAATATCTATGTGTCGAATAAGTAAAAGTTAGTAAAATAATGTTCGCCACGAAATTCAAGTTACAAGAAACAAACAAGGTCTTCCCCACAAAAATAATCATACCTGTGACAAAGTCTGGTAACAAGAAAAAAAACACCTTTTAACTGTCTTCTCAGCAGAAACTTTGTCGCTCTTTAGTACTTTCTCTTCTAAACATTTTCTATACATCTTCTTTTGCAACGAAGAAAGTTTTATGGTAATCACAAAGACAGTCTTTGGGGGTAAATCATCTTTAACCACATTCATGTCCGTCCGCTGGACAAATCCCTTTAGTTGTTCATATAAGATGTGTGATCTTTCATTCATGAGTTTCACATCTTCTGCAGTAGAATTTGTGTGTTGTCCATTCTCTATGGGGTTCTGGAAGCTGCATGCAAACTTTTTTTTCTCAAAACATATCCAGTGTCTACTGAATAATATCAACTTTGCTTGCGCGTCAACCAAAGAACAAATAAAGCAAAAAAAAAAAACATTTCTTGGGAAAGCAACAAATAGCTGAATACATACCGGTTTCGGAATTCAAGACTATTCCCCAGGAATCCTTCTCTTACAAAATCAACCATCTGTTCATCAAATAAGACAACAAAGTCTTAACTATGATCTAACATGAATTGAATTGTTCCTAATATTCCCAAGGGTTGCTGTAATACATGAAGAAACTTCTTACACAATAATATTCCATCAGGTTGTTCTGCAAGGGTGATCCAGTCAAAGCAATTCTTCTTTGTGTCTTTACTTGTTTCAGAGCAAGAGTAATATCAGCCTTTGCATTTTTGATCATATGGGCCTCATCACAAATGAGTATATCAGGTCCATACTGAGAAAGAATCAGTTTACATTAAATATGAACCCCTAGATCGGAAGAACAAAATATACCTGAGACCTAAAACTATCCGAAAGAAAGCAGCAAAATAGCAAACTCAAAAAATAGTGAAACCAAATTAGGATGTCAAAAAGTGATGGCAACAGTTGTAGTTCTGCATGCATAGAGTTTGTCAATGGATCAACAAATTGATATCTAAATTTTCAGACGAATGAAACAAAAGCAGGGTTACAAATAACAATGATGAAACCTTCTACGTAATTCTTAAGGGTTGGCTATATGGACCCTATTTCTCCATATAGCAGTAACAGAATTGCCAGAATGAGATGCAATTTAATTAGCTAATACTAAATCCTTTTCGATTCACATGTACCAAGTCAAATTGTAGATGGATTCAATGAAGTTTATATGGGTCTCCTACAATACATCACCCCCCCCCCCCCCCCCACAATGACCCACCCTTCAAAAGATGGGCAGTCCAATGACAAAAGGACAAAAGCTTCAATTTTACACACAATCAAATCATTGAAGAAAAAACTAGAAGGCTATTTGAAACTTTATTGTATACTAAATAATAGCTAGTATTACAGGGAGGCAATTGTTGGCAATGCATGCGCATTCACAAGAAGAAAAGGGGGGTGAGAAGGGCCCCAGAAGACCACATCTGGGACTTTCTCCAGTGGATAGTCACTCATTTGGTGGTACCTTTAATGCTTGAGAACAAAATCGTAGACAAAGCTGACATAGAGTGAAACCTGATAGATGAAGAAAGAATACATCACATTCCTAGAGATCATAGTGGTCTTTCATACATCAAAGTTTGCTTAATAGCAGCTGGTAGAACAATCACATCTGTTGTTACTCAATGATAAATGATGGAAATGTTTTACAATTTCAGAACACCAACATTATATCCAAATCTGACTCCCACCCCTACAACTGAACACATACATGAAACCCACTCTCTTATAACAGATCTTTCAGAAAAAGAATATTTAACTTTGGTAACAGTTCTAGAACCAGTAACCAAACTATTTCAAGTCTTCACATCTTCCTATAACTTCCGTAGAAGATTATTCTGTAACGAGTAAAATCTCCAGAGCAAACAAATTCAAGAGTTTTGTTTATATTATGATATAATGACATCCAAATATGACGATTGCATCCACGTTTCTTCCATGATACATGATGGAAATACTTACTCTCAGGACATCAATATTCTTTCCAGTTTCCAGAATCAGATTACTTATGTTGAAAATTTTAACAAAATATGCAAGTAAATTCATCATTCAAAAAAAAAAAAAAAGAAAAAAGTCATGTAAACAATCCTAGAACTAGTTAAGCTTATTGTGCAGGATTCACTCTTCCTCCAAACTTCAGTAACAAATATAATAGAGCCCATCTCCCAGAGGAACTCAACAACAAAACTTTCTTCCCTCAATTCGATACACCCAACTATCACAATCATAATCTTTCTATATAGGCAAAAGAAATTGTCACTAGTCTCAATTCTCAAAACACCAAACTTGCTTAGGACCCCAATTTAATGCTTAGAACCACTTCCGATGAACACAAATAACAGATCACACTCATAATTACGACATTTATAATCTAAGCATTTATCCCTCAAAACAGATGGATCAGCCACAATTCTATATTGTGGAAAATTCATGAAGATATAACACTTTTTTTTTTTTTTTTTGAGATGGAGATCTAACAAAAGTTATTGCCATATATCAACCCTCTACACTGATTCTCAATTCCCAGTCCCTAAAAGTCAGATTGTGTCCCTGCATAAGCTACACAGCTGGCTTTTTTCTTCATAACTAATTAAAATGTTTAGCGGGTACTTGTTAACTTGTTTAATTACACTTAGTGTGCCTGTTTGTTGTCACAGAGTTACTTGTTTAGTTGTTTAACTTCTTTAAGTGTTTATACTATTTACTTGTCACGGTAGTCATGTAACCTCGTAGGCTAATTATAAAAGAGACATGCTTACCATGTAACCTAGTAGGCCAAGATAGCTGGTAAGAAAACCAACCTTATTCGTCATACAGTTTTGGATCATCCAACCGTTGAGCAACATCAAAACAATTCTGCTATGGAAGGCGACTGACACATTAACTAAGGCATGGCATAAAATAAAAGACGTTAACTAAGGCATGGCATAAACTAAAAGGCCAAATGAAAGCATAATCATGTGTCATAAAAAAATTTAGGAGGTGATTTCCTCCGAACTATCTGACCAAGTGATTTTTGAAAAGGAGAGAAGTTAATGTATAGAATCCTCCCTTGTAGTTACCAAGCCCAGAATCAAAAATCATCAACAGATTAGCGTGTAAGAGCACAATCATCAACAGCTTAGTGTTTAAGAGCACAATCATCAACAGCTTAATGTGAACGCGCATGGAGTGCAGAGCACATACCATCACATAACTATTAATACAGCTAGCATAATTTCTACCAAAAAATAAAAATAACAATAGCTAGCAACATTAAAAGCTTCAAGAAAGTAACAAATCTCAATAGAGTAAGTTGAAAGAAATTCTGTTAACCTGAAGTGCGTGACAAATTTCATTTGCGATGTTCCTATCCTTTACATGCCTTCCAAGTGACAAGTTCCGAAATGCAGAATAGCCTATCAAAAGGATTCCACCTTTATCTCTCCATTTTGCTAAGAAAAAAGCTCTCCGATCCCTAATAGAAATCAATTTAGTCTCTCAGAAAAATAGATATCTAGGAATTGACTATAGATTCATTAATACAACAAACAAATGCAAGTCAACCGATAGCGAAAAGAACGGAGATCTGAAAGATCACTAAAGTCATCAGTAGCTTGTCTAAGACATCTATCTACCCATCAAAGAGAAAAACAAAGAAAAGCTATACATGCACACATGTCGCTATGACCTTTGTTTAAATTAAAAAAGAACATATGAACCAATGTTCAAAATAACGATAATGTAACGATAACGTTTTTCCTTTGTTTTGTTAAGATAGGTTATAATTTAACGCATAACGTAGGTTACGCGATTTAGTATTTATTTAATAAAAAAAATATATATTATATTTAAGAATTTTAATAAATAGAATAATAATTTAAAAAATCTAAAAAATATCAAAACAATATATAACACATTTATCAAGTCTCACAATAAATTTTAGCAAGTATCATTATAACATGTGCGGGATCCAAACTTTTAGTCATGCTATTCAATCAACACAAACAAGCATGAATTATAACAATTAACAACTAACAAGCATGGTAATTGAATTATAACAACTAACAAGCATGATAATTTAGCAAAAAATATAACAAGCATGATATTTCTCTGTTCTATCTCTAAATTAAATTTAAAAGCATAATAATCAGTGTTCTAAATATCCCAATATAACCCCGATATTGCGCCGATATTGCGTTTACGGCACCTAGCTGCAATGATTTGGCACATCCAAACCGATATAGCGATTCTCACCCAAAATCGCCGATAAATCGGCAGGGACCCGATATATCGGCCGCAATTTCGGCTATTTTGGACCCGATATAGCGTTTACACTCAATTTCTAAGTTAGGTATTTGGGTAATTCGAGCGATGTGGCACTGTGGCATTTGTGAAGATTCTAGACTTGGATAGTGATTATGCATTTATAAGCTTAATGCAAGTTATCGAGTTAAGTATATGTTAAACATATAAGTATGATGTTTTATGTAGCTTTATATAATTTATGAATATATTATCTTATTGAGATGCATTTAAAACAAGAAGATATGTATATTTACAGTCCGATTTTGACATCCGATTTTTGAAAATATCCCCTATATGTCCCCGATATATCCCCATCTCCGATAAATTTTCCCAGCCGATGTGGCCGCTGTGGCCGCCATTTAGAACACTGATAATAATTAAATTAAAATGTATCACTCTCCCCTATTCACTTGATCACTCTCTCTGTGTTCTTTCCCCTCCCCATCTCTCTCTGCTCTCTTGTTCTCTCTGCTCTCTCTCCCCCTCCCTCCCTCCTGATCTCCTCTCTGCGCTCTCTCTCCCTCTCCCGTTCTCTCTCACTGTTATCTCTTTCCGATCTCTCTTTGCTAGTAGAGAGAGATTGGAGGAAGAGAGAGCAGAGTGAGAATGTGAGGGTGAGAGAGTAGAGAGAGATCATGAGGGAGAGAGATGGGAGAGGGAGAGAGAGCAGAGAGAGATTGGGAGGGTGGAGAAAAAGAGAGAGAACGGGAGAGAGAAAGCAGAGAGAGTGATCAGGGGGAAAGAGCAGAGAGAGTGATACGGAAGAGACAGAAAGAGATCGGGAAGGGGGAGAGACCTGAGACGGTGCCGAGGAATCAGCGATGATGAGGAGGAATCAACGACGATGACGAGGAATCATGTAGGTATTCTTCTTTCTTCTTTATTCTTTAAGGCACCAAGGACGAGACGAGAGACGGTGAGGGATCCTCCGATGGCGGGGAACCACCGATGATGACAAGGGATCCGGGGATTTATCCTCTTATTCTTTCTTTGTCGTCTGATTTTTTTTTGGGGGGGGGGATTTTGTTGTGCCCTAGATCGAGAACCAGGACTCACGATCGGGTGGAGTTTGAGAGGGATCGGGTGGGTGGGCTTTATAAAATAGGATTTGCATAGTAACGTACGTTACTGTGCGTTACGAAAATAACGTAACGTAACGTATGTTACCAGGTAAAAAACGCAGGTTATGGGTTTTTGCGTTATTTGCGCCTGTTTCCTAACGTTTGCCTTGCGTTAGTTATCGTAACGCATTATAACGCGTTATTTTAAACATTGATATGAACATATGACAACATAAGAACATGTGAGAGACAAATATAATTCGACCTTCATAGACATTGAATGCATGGATTATATTTATAACAGGCTATTCATTGACCAATTAATATTATTGAACATAGCCTATAGTTTTGTGTCCCACTGATACTTGTTCCAGTCCATGAACACATTATTTTCAAGTTTATGTGGAAGTGCTTCCACATGCAAGTTCCTCTCGGTCACCAGTTAAAACCAGAAGGCAGGAGAGGAGACGTCAATCATCAAAAGGAAGCTACAAATTTTACATAAGTTTGCAAGCAACCCATTCCAAAAATAGATAACCTTTAGTTGATCTTTTGGAGTCCTTTATACGGGTAAATCCTACATGGATAAATCTCATACAGAACAAAACAATTCACTTTGGGGCTGTTTGGATTCAAGGAATTGGGTGGAAGTGAGGAAGTGGGAAGTGTCTTTTCCTATTTCCGCTGTTCATCTAAACACCGGAAAAGGAAAATGGTAAAAGTTCTTTTCCTTTTTTCTTTTCTCTTTTACACAACCATTTTTTCACTTTTAGAATGCTACAGTTAATTTTGTGGTCATATAAATCTCATTTGTAATAAATTGAAGCACAAAACAGTTAATTTTTTGCTCATGTAGATCTAACTTGCATTCTAATTATAGTCTAATTTTTATTTTTCTTAATTAATTTTTATTTTGATATTATTTTGCGGTCAACTTTGTGGTCAACTTTTCCACTTCCACTTCTACATTACCATCCAAACACCGAAAAAGACGCAACATTTTTCAAATCACACTTCCCAACAACATCCAAACACCGGAAAACTAACTAACCAATTCCCCAGTTTCAAAGGGAACTATTACCACTTCTTCACTTCCTCACTTCCACCCTTAACCAAACACGCCCTTTGGACCTCTTACACAGTCACCCATGAACTATGCATCAATTAATCCTAATATTGCAGTAAAGCTTCGACTGGTATTTTGATAACAATTTGCTCTCAACATATCAGTGTTAATTCTATCATTAGCAGCCTTAATATGGCTCCTCAATTTTCCAGCATATCTAGGCGTTTAGTGCAAAAATTCTATACCAAATGGATGATTTATGTATAGCCCTTCATTTGAGGACAAATTAGAGCTTCTAAGATAAATTTTCCCTCTTTTACATGCGAAGGCTTGAAACAATCATCTAGCAAAGGATACATGGTTACCCAATCAAGTTAGAAAGTCACTCCCTCTCATCCCCCCGCCCCCAAACAAAAAAATGAACTTCCCCAAAAAAAACAATGGTTGGGTGAGTGTGTTGGTTTTTTTCTTTACTTTTTTTTGTTTTGGGGGGGGGGGGGGGGGTTGAATCTCGCAATTTTCTTGTGCTGCCACTAATGGGAATCATTAGTTGTTGATTTTTGATTTAGGTTCTTTTATTATTTATTTTAGGCTAGGCTCTTTTTCCTCTTTATTTTGTCCCATACTGGTTATGATGGGAGTTGGCTTTTGCATGAGGCCTATATCAGGCCAAGAGTTGCGTTATTTGAGTAGTTCAGCTGATATAAAGAACCCCAAATTTTGCATTGCAGTTTTACTTTGTGTTAAATCTCTGCATGGTGAAGTGCTGAGTGGGAGAGCAATCTCGACGTTGAAGCCAAAATCAATCATTATCTCTAAATCCTAATTTCTTAAACCCTTTTACTCTTCCCTCAGTCTCGTTCCACATCAGTTTGGTACCAGAGCTAAAGTCTTGATTTTTTTCTTCCTCCAACCTATCCTCCTCTACAAAACTCAAAATTCTTCTCTGCCTTTTCTGTTCTCTAGTTTCAAAAAAAAAATCTGAAGCCCTAGATCGGATTTAAAAATAATAATAAAAAGAATCAAGAAATCAAGAAAAAGAAAAAAAAAAGAAATCAAAAAAATAAAATAAAAAGATTACTGTTCATCCTCCTATTCATCTTCCCCAAAGCAAACTCACTCCCCCGCTGTTGCAACCATGCCATGCACCTTCTGACCCCACCGCTGCCCTCGTTGACTTCTTCCAACTCCGTCGACATCCTCAGCCAACGCTGCTGCCTTCATCAGCATCCATCACTGCCGTCGACAATGTCGCCAATCAGTTTTAACCGCCGCTGCATCACCGCCATCGCTCGTCGTCTTCAGTAGAGCCTCTCCACCATCGGATCTCGCACTGCAGCCCTTGTCGTCGTACCTCTGTGACTCCGTCACCACGCCTCTGCAACATACCACCGCCAGATCCAGACCTGTCGGACTTCATCGCCACTGCATCTTCTAGCCGACGACACCGAAGCCACAACTTTCCTCTTCCATAGATCTCCTCGCCGATCTTCCTCGTCGTTCGTCGTTCTTCCTCGTCACGCCAGCACCACCTTGCTAGCCGCCGTTAGAAGCCGCCGCCGCCGCCGCCGCCAGAAGCCGCCTGACTGGGTTCGAAACCCAAGCTCGATCGGGAGGACAAAAGGAGAAAGCGGGTTGCGGGTTTAATTTTCATACCCAAACTCAATTCATTATTAGGTTTAAGTCATCACACTCGCGAAGGACCCCACCCGCTATGCAGTCAAACCCGACCCGTCAAGTCATTGCTGACATCAGTGACTCCGAAGCTAGACGCCATCGGCTCAGAATGAGCCGAACCCGAGCCGAGACGCCACTGATGTCACCATTATCGTGTTGACATCAATACATCATCGGCTCCATATGAGCCGCACAGTTCCTGCAGCAGCAAAATGACATTCCAGAGTCTGTTTCAGGTCCGTTCGGAGTCCGATTCGAGTTCCGTCTGAAGTCTTTGGTCCGCGGCTAAGTCCCGGAGATACTAATAGAATTTCGCAGCTTTTGGGCAAATGATCCGGCTTCTACAAGCCTTCGTTTGGAGCCACTATTCGGTACCGGTACTTTTGCAAGCGTCTTTGGGTACATTCTAAACTCACACCTCACTTTTGTAATATTTTGCATATCTCTTGTGCATTTGTGGTGATCGTTAGTTGTAATTGTTGATGCTATTTGCCTATTATTGTTGGCTATTTTCATATTCACTTTTAGGATTCATTCTTTGCATATTCCATCTTAGAACCAGTAAAAAAAATTATTTGATCATATAATGCACGCATCTAGTGACACTTAGGTGATTGTTTACATCTGTGTGATTGTCTATATCGCATTTGCATCCTTAGATAATGCATGCTCCTTCGTAGTGGTAGAACATCACTCTAATCTTCTCGATATGGAGGGTAAACTAGATCTCATCCTTAAAGATCCTCAGGACTTGAGACTTAGGGTAGATGTGTTAGAAAATAAGAAAGCACTAGAAATGATATCCAAGATAGAAAAGAGGAGAATATCAATAGACATAGGGAAGGCAAAGATGACATAATCCGCAGGATTAAAATAGATTCTCCCACATTTGGCAATTTTCTTAACCCGAAGATTTTTAGTGACCGGATGGCAGACCTAGATTACTCCTTTGATTGGTATAGCTTTACCGAAAAGAGTAGGATTCAGTTTACAAGAATGACTTACATAGTCAGCTAGAATTTATTGGACCTCGATAGAGAGAGTACATAAGGCATGGGGCTTCCATAAAGTCTTGAGAGAAAATGAAACAGAAACTTAAGGAAAAGTACCTTCCCAATTCCTCTAAGCGTCGCCTCTTAGATAAACTGCACAGCCTTCGCCTGAATAGCAGGTCAGTTAAGGATTACACTATCGAATTTGATGACCTAACCCTACGCTGTGAGGTGCGAGAAGACTCCTACCAAGCCATTTCTAGGTACCGTTATAGGTTGAGGTCAGACATCTAGCGAGCAATATTAATTCACTCCCTCAGGTTTTTCAGAATAGAGACCCTTGAGCAGGCAAGCCAGTTAGCTCAAGACACAGAGAGCTCCCTTAGGTTTTCTTCAGAGCATAAGGTTATTCTTAAAGTCGGAGAGCAACATAACCCAAACACTTATACCACTAGAGACCCTAAGGGTAAGTCTATAATAGGTGAATCTTCTAGGAACGCCAAGGGTAATCAGTATTTTAAGTTTCAAGGCTATGATCACATTATTGCACAATGTCCCTCTAGGAACCTTCAAGTTAGGGAGGTCGATGATGATATCGAAACAGTAGTCTATGAACCCACTGGGAGTGCGGCTGATTCAGATGATGATGTTAGAGCTTCTAGCATCCAATTAGGTGTCGTTAAGTGCTCACAAACAGTTGTTACAGATGAGAACTGGCGTAGGTCTAGTGTGGTCTACACCTATATTACACATGAGAGAAAAAAATTATAAGTTAATGATAGATGGGGTAGTTGTGTTATCATTGTCAATACAGCTCTTGAGAAGATGGGTCTCAAGGCTGAACCACATCCCCACCCATACAATGTGAATTGAGTTAATAAGACTGCTCAATCTATTACTCAGTGTTATCAGGCCCTATCCACATGTCTAGTCACGAGTTTCGTGTTTGGTGTGATGTCTTAGACATAGACGATGCACACATTTTGTTGGGTAGGCCTTAGTTGTATAACTTGGATGTAACCAGTCTAGGCAAGTCTAACACTTATGAATTTAAATTTAAAGGAAAGAAGAAAGTGTTGAAACCTATCAAACACAAGTCAAATAAAAGGGATACAAGGAGGGAACAAACACCAATAAGAACAAGATACTATGTTATTGACTAGATCTCACTTTTCACCTAAGTCTTCTATTGACGAGTCTACTCTCAGTCCTAGGAATTTCCTCGGCCTACTCTCATCTTCCCCTAGGTATCCCACTCATTGTCACAGTTGAGCCATTTGCACCACATTCGCATGAGTTACATGATCATAATACAAGGCAAATGATAATAAGCAATTAAAATTATCAGTTTGATGCAAAGTCTCACAAGCGGTTGCAGAACCTCGCAATAGGTGATGAGGTGCTGATTATAGTGCACCCAAAGAGATTCCACCGATAACTTTGAAGAAGCTCCATACACACGAGTCCATACAAAATTTTGACGAGGTTTGATTTTAGAGCCTACGAGCTCGATATTCCTCGTGATCTTAGAATCAGTCTGGTGTTCAACGTCACGGATCTGACTCGTTATCGCACTTCTACGAGGCCACAGCAATTTTTAATTTGTCCATTGCAACCACCTCTACTGAGAAGACCCACCACTGAGGAGTTTGGGCAGTCCTTCCAAGTTCGAATTCATCATTCACGTCGTCGCCATTCGCTAGTGGCGAACTTTTTGAAGCCGGGGAGAATTGATAGGACTCCTTAGTTTTTAATTTTTGATTTAGGCTCTTTTATTATTTATTTTAGGCTAGACTCTTTTTCCTCTTTATTTAGTCCCATATTAATTATGATGGGAGTTAGCTTTTACATAAGGCCTATATAAGGCCAAGACTTGCAGTTATTTGAGTAGTCCAATTGATTTAATAAAACCTTAACATAGTGAAGTACTGAGTGGGAGAGCAATCTCCTTGGTATTGAAACCAAAATCAATAATTATCTATAAACCATAATTTCCCCCCTTTTTCCTCTTCTCTCAGTCCCGTTCTACATCAGCCACCATCAAAAGAAAAGTTCACTCCCTCCCATACCCTTCTTTTTCTCTCCATATCTTTCTTTAATTAATTCAAACCATCCTTACCTACACCATTGCGGATGACCAAATCTCACGAATGTTGGCAAGCCACTAATTATAAGGCTTGCAGAGCATGTAGGCCAACCTGAAGTGCAACAACCTTGAGTCAAGACCCTTTGGACAAGGCCCAAGTGTACAAAAAAGGAATGATATATTAAGGCACAAAATGCCTGGGCCGGGACCAGAAAAGGGTAGGAAAACCCAAACCCGATTGATTTCCCTAAACTACCTCTAGCTGATTTGCCGAAGTCATGCTAGAAAGGATAAGAACTTATGAATTCTAAATGTTGTTTTAAAGTGAAAAATCTGCATAAATGAGATTTGCAAGTCATGCCAGGAAGGATGGGGGCAACTTTGGTGAAGTATCCTAATAAAAGAGGCTGAAGTGTGTGCATGTCTAATCATGCTCCACTCGCGGAAAAGACATCAGAGGTTAAGGTTATTTCTATTGAGAGAAGTAATTAGAAGGCCTAAAATCAGTTCCTTGCAAACCTTATGTGAAAATGCATCCACAATACAATAATATAGGCAGACATGGGCGCATACAAATAATTTGTTTAGATGCAGCACACATGCATGCATATTAATGAATGTGTGACATACTATAAAGATCACTTCTATTAAAGGACATTCAGAAACACAAAACAGGGATATGAATATTGACCATGAAAGAACATATTTTACTGTATAGTCTGTATTCATGCAATAATAAAAGTGTGCTATTTGCTAAATTTGTAGGGATAAACCTACATAAAATTAGTTGTAGACTTTTGGTTCCTCGGCCATTCATCGAACAGAAAAATAGGTGAAGCCAACCCAAAGATTTCAAAAGTCCTCGTGTTTTTGTTGTTATGGGGAACAGAATCACATAAATGCGCACCAAGTGATACTTATTAAGCAAATTCAAGTCACTAGATGTGAATATGAAAAGAACACAGACATAACATACCAACATCCTAAGAGATCTTCTGCATTGACAAACTAATGTCAAAAGAATATTGTGTCTAATGAAGATGAAAGCTCATACCTTGGAGCATCTTCCAACAATAAGATACGAAGAGGCTTTAACTCCTCAGGCTTCCACTTTAAGAATTCATATTTCCAGTTGTGAAGTACATTCACAGGAGTAACAATAAGTGCAGTTTTTAATCCTAAATCAACATTCCTCATGGCAGTATACAATAAACCAATAACCTACAACCACAATTAATAACATTCAGGTGATTATAATGAAATATGTAAAAAAAAAAAAAAAAAAACAAAGTGAATTTTATGACTTTGTATCATCAGCACATGGCCCGAGGGATAAACTATGCCAAGGGAAAAAAGAAATCCAAACAACCAAACAAAGATCAAAACTACAGAAATCCTCTTTCCACACGAGTTTAAGTAGCAAAATATTTGGCAAGAGTTACAGTAGTTGAGTTTGCTATAGAAAATGAGAAGTTCACCAAAATCTGAAGAAGTAATATGTATCCTGTCATGTCCTAACAGTACCATAACCACATAATAATACAAACCATCAGTATAAAAAGAAGTACCTTACGTATACTTTGCAAAGAAATAGAAAAGACTTTCCTTATTTCAAGATAATTAGGTAAAACAAAGCTATACCGTAACGGACAAATTTTTGACAAAAATCACAGGTGGCAAGTAGGCCAAGGACAAGAATTTGCAGAATGGGTGCAAGCTCAAAACCAGACCCGATGGCTGTTTCATCAGAAAGGATTGTTAACATAACAACATTACTCTCATGTGCGAACAGATACATGTAGGCAAAACTGGCACTTTGTGATGGTATAATGACGAAAAACTTTTTGTACATGGAACAAAATGAAACATAGGCTTGAATGGTGGCATATTGTGGAAAGGCCTTATTGCAGCTTTTGCGCAAGCAGCATCATAGAACTGACACACCATGTTGTCTAGAGTCGAGGACATGTAACAGAGATGTATTGTCTACGGATATGCAAGAGCTTGAATTTGGCATTGGATCCTCATCTAGAAATTAATCATCAAGAAAATAAAAGGAATGATGAACAAGGAATGTGAACACCTAGTCTCTAAAAAAACTAGAGAATCCAGCTAATACAGATTAGATCCCAATTAGCATCCTTAAATTACAGCCTAACAAGAAAGTGGAATATAACACCATTAGAGCCCATATGATATAACAAGCAAACTAGTATGCACAGAGCATCTAAGAACACCAATGTACATTTCAGTCATCCGCATAAAATAGGGACATATCTTAAATTCATACATCATATACTGAATATTGAATAAAAGTTGAAGAATGTTAAGACATTATGAATGATAAGAATGAGCCTTCAGGAATATATCCCAAGCCAAATATTTACAGAAACAATGACGTAGTTAGATAATTGGGTGCCTTACAGGCAACAGCAAACCTGAAAAGTTTTCCCAAGGCCCATTGTATGGGCCAAAATGCATCCAAGACCTTTATCCCCAGCTTTGACCTTTCTTACAGACTGTATAATATTTTCCCACAAAAATCTTATTCCTGCAACCTGATGTCATAAAGTTCTCAAAAGGAAAACGGTTTCAAAGATTAGAATTCAGCAGAAAATATGAACAAAAATAATTATACATGCAAAACCTTGCTAGAAATCTACTTTGAGAAATACGTTACCAGAATGGGCGTGTTTGGATGCAAGGAAGTGGGCGGAAGTAAGGAACTGGGGAAGTATAATTGCTCATTTCCCTATCTATCCAAACACCGGAAAAGGAAAATAAGAAAACCCCTTTTCCCTTTTTCTTCTCTCTTTTACACAACCATTTCCTCACTTCCAGAGTGCTACAGTTAATTTTGTGGTCATGTAAATCTCATTTATAATAAGTTGTAGCATAAAACAGTTAATTTTTTGGTCATGTAAATCTCACTTACATTCTAATTACAATCTATTTTTTATTTTTCTTAATTAATTTTTATTTTAATATTATTTTGCGGTCAACTTTGTGGTCAACTTTTCCACTTCCACTTTCCATTACCATCCAAACACCGGAAAAGACAAAACATTTTCCAAACCACACTTCCCAACAACATCCAAACACCGGAAAACTTACTAACCAATTCTCAAGTTCCAAAGGGAACTAATACCACTTCCTCACTTCCTTACTTCCTCACTTCCACCCTTAACCAAACAGGCCCAATATGAAAGAAAGGTTTATGCAGATTACATCAAAACAACACCAATTTAGTGATAGATTTTCCTCAACCAAGGGCCTCTGACTATTGAATATGCAACAAACCACAACAACTGACTAAGAAAACAAATGAAAGAAGCACAATTGCTACATAGACTCCAGGGAGAAAAACCTTTAAGTCATCATCATGGTCATCATCTAGGCCTTTTCCCATCAAGGTGGGATAAGCTATAGAGCTAGGCTCCACGAAAGATTTCACAAAGTTTTACGACCACCTGTCAAGCTGACA
This sequence comes from Agave tequilana, assembly GCA_038442645.1. Classification (NCBI taxonomy): domain Eukaryota; kingdom Viridiplantae; phylum Streptophyta; class Magnoliopsida; order Asparagales; family Asparagaceae; genus Agave; species Agave tequilana. The sequence continues at coordinate 511,772 of JAVJIF010029806.1, forward strand.
TCAACCCTCTCAATAGTGCCAACTTCCTCACCAAATAAAACCTTGGAGAAGAGAGAGGCTTTCCTTAATCCTAACAGACCACTGAGTGTCGTCCAAACTCTCCTAACCTTGGAAAAACATCTAGAAGAAAAAGGAAAGTGAAAATAAATTTGCTATAAGAAAATGTGTTCAACTGTAAGGTAGAAAACCTTTAAATGAGTAAATTAATATTGATCCTCAAATTTCAGTATCTCCATTATTACATATTTCTTTTGCTCACAAATCACATAAAAGTATAGCATTTATTTTATAAAACAGCACTTTAAGCAGATTTAGGTTAGGACCTACCCTACTGCATGTAGTGACCCAGCACTGATATGTATTTGCCACATCTTCCAACACCCAAATCATATGCCTGCATATCTACTACTCTATACGTGGCTTTACCTTCTAATCTAGCGGGGACATCTTCTTGTGCTGCTTTTTCTACTGCTCGACTTGAGCAAACTGGTAACCTTGTACTGATTAACACACCATACCGCTGCACAAGCATCAGACAGATCATGGTTGTCAATATTGTACGATACAGGATACTGTAGTATAAAATACGACATGCCGAGAAAATGATATAAATTGGACGGTTGTATCGAGGTGAGCTATTGTATGATACATGGTACTATTGTACGATTCAAAATTTGTATCATGCGATGTGTTACCTTCAAATGTTTATTGGATTTTCTGGTCTGATCCAAGATTCAGGTCTATTCTTTCCTAGATAAGGTATAAAAACCCTGAAGACCCAGTAGATTAGGGATTTTTTTCACTCAATCTGACCTCTCCGTCTTCCTTTGTCCTTTTCATCTTCAATCACCTCAGCTTTCACTGCTAGGAGCTTTGCCAACCATGTGTGTGTGTGTGTGTGTGTGTGTGTGTGTGTGTTCTGATTTGGTCACTCTTTATTCCTTTAAAAGTTAGTTTGGTCCATAAAATGATATATAATTGTTGATTGTTTAATTGTTTGATAAGACGTGTTACTGCTTCATTGTTTAGTTGTTAGCTTAATTGGGTATTGGTAGCTGATTGGAATTTGTTGGATTTAGTAAGCATATGTTATTTTTGCTTCTCTTTGTTTCAGCAACAGTAACAAGCTTATTTAAATCATAAGTGATTAATTAAGAGTTTGTCCGCTATTTTGATTAATGGTGTTATGGTCATTAGACTTGGAACTTGGAAGTAAGATTTGTGTAGAGTAGATACTGGTAATAATATAAGACACACAAGGGAGGCTCACTGGTACCATCAAAACTAGTACCATCAAAACCACCTTCTAACATTGAGGCACTGACCTGTGTTTCATGGAAATGGGCAGTATATTATGATCTTCACAAGCAAACTCCTCCACTAGATCCATTCAAGAAGGCAATAGATTAAGTAAGGGCACAAGACATTTTCTTTTTCTTTTTTTTTCTTTTTTTGAGAAGTGAATGTCATATGCCAAGTGAGGGAAAACAAGGGCAGAGTAGGAAGCAAATGCGGGGGGAGTAAAAGTACTGTTTGGTTGGTTGTATATGCATTTAAATGTTGCAGATGGTGCAACGATAAGTAGTGTTGCGGCAAGTGGTGCTAAAAGTTTGGTTTTCGGTTTGATTGCAAGTAAAAAATCAATAAATCACTTTGGTTATAAGTAGTGTTGCAAAACACAATTCCCGTGTTTGGTTGGTTGTAAGTAGTGTTTCCGTGCTTAGGTGTCAACTAGAGAGGCTATCACCCACTTACAACTTATAAACTGTGAGGCTGTTATGGTGCAGCAGCCAATTTGACCATAGCACCACTTACAACATTTTAGTGAAATTTCAACACCACCTGCAAGTTGTAAGCCAACTAAAAACCAACCACACACTAGATTTGCAGTGCATGATACCGAGAGGAGATGCATGAAAACAAGAAGACGTAGCATGTTCCATATGAGATTCAGAAATACTAATAACTTCCGGTGAGTGCCCATAGAATGATGAAACTAGGGTGTCAAATATTAAAAGATACACAGCTTCAGATTTTTTTTCCCCTGACAATTGCCACCAAACAACAAAGTAAATTTCAGTAAAAATCATGAGGCTACCCTTTGGAGAGGTACTTCATGGTTGTGGCACTGAAGACACTTGAAACTAACTACTGGTGTTTAAGTAAATATAACACAATTGCATGGAGCAATTTTTCACATAACGGTTCACTTTATCAGTAAATAAATTCATTAAAAATGGGTCCATGTGAGCTGAATTAAACACAGCATTCACACGATTTCCTCTGATACCAGTATCAGCTATCAACACCAACAATTAAAAACCTAGAAATTAAAACTTATATTGCAGGCACAGAAAACGTGAGTTCTTAGGCACCAGTAAAAATAATTTGATTGAAACTCAGATTAGAACTCCCCACTCAAGCCTCAAAAGAAGGGAGAAAACAATTAACACACAAAGGTGCAGAACCAAACTAACAACTTATAGACACAAGTATTTTATAAACTGATACATAATAAATGAACAAAAAATTGGTGGTCAGGCGGGACAAAACCTGATGAGGCTTTAACTTTCCAGAAATACTGGGAGGAATTTTGACAGGCTCTTCATCTTCTTCCCGAGCAACATTTACTATATAACCTTCGGTAGCATCACCCAGAATGTCTGCTGTTACACCTAGTACATTTGCATTGAGTCTTGATATATTTTTACTCCACGATTTGCTAGCAGAATGTACTTGCATTGACTTAAGATGCTCTTGCCGAGCCTACAAATAATAAGATATAATAATAAGAGAAAAGAAGAGTAGAAGAACTGCTCCATGAAAGTAAAATAAAATAACCTTTTCTATTGCAATCTTTTGCCTAGTTTCTTCTCCAAGTTCCGCATCATCAAGGATCCTCCTAATCCTCTTTTTATGCTGCCTCTTGTTGCTGAAAAAGCAAAAATGATAAGGCAAAAACTAAGCAAGGGTAACATGATCATTCAAGAACCAATTTAAAAGATAATTGCTGATATACATTAAAATGTCCACGAAGAAAAATGTTAGCATTTTACCCTTGAATATCCACGGCATCAGTAAGTTCTATATCACTCTCAGAACTAGAAGCAATCAATCCTCCAAGGGCATTTTCACACTCCAAGACAAGCTGCTGGAGTAGAATAGGTGAACAACAGCAACACTGCCAACCAGATGCTTTAGCTTGCAATAAGCATTCTTCACCGAAATTCCTTGATATACATATTGTACAGAATAGCATCTTACATGAGTTACAGCATAACAGATCTTTGCACTTTCCACACCATATGCAAAAGCCCTCCGAGACAGAATCCTGCAATTAACAAATCATATTAACTATATAGATTAATTAACATATCAAGCAACACATATAGTTCTGTACATTCCTAACCAAGAGAAATCTTAGGTTCTTCGAACCCCCACAACCCCCCCCCCCCCCCCCTTTTCATCACGGATCAGTCAAGTCATAATAAATTAAAATAACTAAAGATATGATATTTAAAATGAGGAGACAGATAAAAGTGACATTTTTTCTTAAATTCAAGCCAATTAAATTGCCCTTATATGTGCCTAAATATAAAGAAATAACTGAATGAGACTCGCCAGAACTTGGTAAGCATACAAATTGTCAATTAGGGAAAAAAAAATCAAGAGTTTTAAATAGTCATACCTTGAGTTTCATCTTTTCTTCTACCAGAAAACTACAACTTTCACAAACAATAACTTGTAATTGTGGATGTCTACGAACTTCAGAGGCTATCAGCCCTTCATAACAAGCAGTGCAATGAAAATTCCTCTCATCATCCCTTCTGCAAAAGTTCTGTTTGTTTAAACTTGGTGACGGAAGAATATCAACATCTATAATATCAACTGCTTTGGCATGAGAAGGTGAATGTGGATCCTTATTTGGCATATGACAGTTATCTGAAGTAATGTTCACCACTTGAACTTCATCGTCACTCTCAATTACAACAGTCCTACACCTTTTATTGCCAACTTCCATATCATCGTTATCGGGTGAGCGCTTGCAACCACCATTCACACTGGGGTTCTCCTTTTCAGTTCCATTAGAAACCAACACATTGTCCTTCAAATTTTCCTCGACAGTGTTGCTATCGTCATTATTGTCTATACCCTTCTCAAATGAGCTCAAATTTCCAGATGTTGAATGAGAACATTCTTTTAAAAAGACCTCACCCGATACTTCTTTCTCATTTGACTCCTGTTTAATCAGAACATTCACATATAACCTTGAATTCCATAAATAAATTATAAGAAATATATACAAGACCAATTCTTAAACAAACACTACATAGTATTCATGAAAATAACATTGTAACAAAGCCTCAACCTGATACTTTAGGCTCCTCTGCCTGCACCGCTTTAAATGGCGATGCAGTTTCCTTGTGAGGCTTGCATCATCCTCTTCTCGCACCTAACAACAGAAAGTTTATCTAAACATCAATTTGCATAACTATACGATAAATAGAAAGAGGAAACTTAAAGGTAATTTCAAACAGATAGTCGATGGTGGACTGGTAGGGTCATAGTAACAAAACATATTAATTTTCTTAGTATAAATTTTAGATGTTCAAATACAGGACTAAATGCATATCTGGGAGATTCAGATCTTATACAAAATTTGGATAGTTTCCACCATTATCCAAATTTGAATGGTATGCACTAGATCCAGATACAGATTATACTTTTAAATATAAAGCAGATACCATAGCATATTTGGATAGTGGCTCCTATTTTCGAAGTAAGATACAGATATAGGGTGTCTTCTGTTTGCAGACCTACTGTATATCAGATTTTACAAGTAAATTTTTGTTAACCCCAATTATATATCTGGTTACAGCCCTACTTGCTACCTTTTTCTACTTTATGATCAAATCTATCAATTATTCATATCCACTAACACCAGTAAATCTTACATTTTGACCTTTGAGTTAAGTCCATGGTAGGGAAAGCTTTATTTTTACATTCCTACCTAAAATTGAAACTTGGCTTCGTAATATTATTTTACATGCCAGCACCTTTTCAAATTAAATAACAGCTATGCTGTTACCAATTTATGCACTTCACACACACACACATATAAGAGAGAGTGATAGACTTGTGTCCTTCCGGAAGGATTCGAGCCCGAATCCTTCCTACTCAAAAACAACCCTCCGACATTCAAATACAAGATCCACTCCGTTGAAGTTGATCTATATTATCAAGTATCTATAAACCAAAAATCAAGTGTTTTGAATACTTTTGGCCCATCCATCAAGCGGTGCAAAATGGACGGCCGAAAATAGTGAGTTGGTTAGATCTGTCTTTAGACATACAAATTCTCGATCCGGCCATTTGATTATGATCTAAACATTTAAAAACCCCTACAAATCAATTTGTGTTAGATTTTAAATGTTCTACAGCATTAAACTAACCAACTCACTATTTAAGCTGTCCGTTTTTCCCCTACTTGATACATGGGCAAAAAGTATTCAAAACACTTGATTTGGTTTATTGATACTTGAAATAATATAGATCAACTTCAACAGAGTGGATCTTGTATTCGAATGTCGGATGTTGGTATTTGAGTGGGAAGGATTCGGCCTAAGGACACAAGTCTCTCTCTCTCTCTCTCTCTCTCTCTCTCTCTCTCTCTCTCTCGCTATATATATATATATATATATATATATATATATATATATATATATATATATATATATATAATTGTTGTCAAGTACATTTACTAATATAATATGTATGCCAAGCTCTTTTCAATTCTTTCTTCTTTTTCATATTTTAAATTAAATAGAGAGGATACGAAAAGGAAAAGTGAACCTGAAAAACCAAAAGAAACTCAGCAAATAACATCATAAAGAATAAGAGAATGTTAATTAAATATATTAAAAAATCATCAGTACGCATGATAAACTATGTTGCCTTGGAGCCAAAAACTTCAAGAACGAAAAATGGAACTCATTAGATATAGACAACTACTGAGCATGAGAAAGCTATATGAATATAAAAGTTATTTCTTCAGTACACACAAATTACATTAGCTCAGAAGATGACAACCTATTTGCAAGGAAAAATTTTGTACACAGAGCTTTCTCATTGAAAAGAAAACAAGATTACAGCAGGGGATGGCTAGTACTGAACAACAACATTATGAAACGGAAAATAACATGTATATGATCTACTATCAGCAAGAAGAAGAAAAAAACACAAATATAATCACCACTTAAGTGTATGATGCCAAACCTTCTTAAAGTTTATCTGCTCAAGGAAAAATTTTGGGCACACAGCTTTCTTATTGAAAAGAAAACAAGATTACAGCAGGGGATGGCTACTACTGAACAACAACATTATGAAACGGAAAAAACATGTATATGATCTACTATCATCAACAAGGAAAAAAAAACACACAAATATAATCATCACTTGAGTAAATGATGCCAAACCTTCTTAAAGTTTATCCTCTGCTCTTTTGAAAGGTCCCTTTCTTTTTCATTTGCCACTGCATCGGCATAGAATGGATTACTAAAATTGCAGTCTATCTCATCAATCTCCTCTACCTAAAAACAACAATAGAATAAAGTTTAATAAACATAAAAATTGGGTCAAAGGGTGCGCAATCACTTTACTGAGCCTTGCATGTAAATTTTGATATAGAGAACAGTGAGCATAATTAAGAGAAAGCAAGTGATATTAAACACTCATAATGGCTTAACAAAAGAAATGAAGAAAAAGAGAGTAAAGGAATGTTTGTTTCTTAGCCACATCTACATAAATTGCTTAACCACTTCAAATATTAAATAATTCTAGACGCATTTAGATGGGGGGGGGGGGGGGGGGGAACAAGAGGCTACAGGCTACATGTGAAAACCAAGTAAATGAGAGAGGACAGTTGCCACGTCAGTTTCAGAGAAGGCTAATTTGGAGCCTTCCTCAACAATTTTCATAATAGCACTAATTGCATATTTCGTGGGTGAACATAAAATTGGCTTTGATTGTCAGTACTATAATAAAGCAAAAGGTGCTATGACAGCAGAATAATCGTAAATTTCTGCAAACATGCTGCAAATCCTCACGCTGCTTGATTTGTAACGTAGAAATCAGGCCACAAAGATATCAGAATTCATGTATTACACTTTCTTTAGTCTTCACAAAATTTAACGTCCAGATTAACTAACAGTCAAAGCATTTCATGAAAATAACTTTGATACATGTACAAAGTTTAGAGCATATAGCACATAAGTTTGATGTGCCTTAATAGCTACTTCAAGATGGTTAGATACACCAAACTGATCCGTCCAATCCAACTTACAAGGTATGAAAATAGTTTTGATGGTACCGTGAAACTAGGTGTTTCCTTTCAGTCAAGTGTACACTGATTCTTAGGCTTGGCATGTCCAGGCTAAGTGATCATATAAAAAACTATGTTATCATATAAAGTTTGGTCTTCTTACGGTGCAAGTGATTATAGCCTGTTTTCGCAGACGTCGGTAAGAATATGTCAAGAATTATAAATTTGAAGAAATAGTAAATTGAAGATCCGATATGTTCTCTACCCGAGCGTTCTAACAACATCCATATTGGATCATATCTCAACCAAAATTTCAGGTTTTATATGGATAATGTCCTCAGGTGTTGACTATAACTTACAAGGGATTCATTTTTATTTTGCTTTTGATCTGTTCCAGTCCATTCAGTATCTTAAAGTACCTACCACTACATCAAAACTTTGAGTTGTAGTGAGGATTAAGAGAAATACGTTCATATTCAAATACACCCCCACCAAAGGCTTTTTGAGCAGTGATATTATTTTCTTATACGATTTTAATATGTGTTGAGGCTGGAAACTGGGTGGCTCTAATACCATCCAATAGTCCATGCCACTACACCAAGACTCCGATTCCTATGGAGGGTAGGATAAAACACTACTTCAATCACAATACATCAGTTTATTAGGTGGTATTGCTCTTTTCATAACTTGGTCCGTTAATATCTGGTTAATCACTTGGAGTTACTGAGGGTATTTTGTGTTGGCCCAGAGGCCTTCCACTCTAGTTTTGATGATGATTAACTCATGTAGTTATAGTTTACTAATAATCTTATGATATTTAGTTTCAGATATTTGATCAAGATATTAGTAGGTGATTAGCTTCAACAAAGGTGTTTTGGAGCTTTCATATGGTGATTCAAGAGCTCGAGCGTCAAGTTCATATTTAGCACTCGGTTGGAGTCAAGCTCGTTGGATCGCGTTTGGATCGAGTCAACTTGGAGACGGCGTTCTACAAGAAGGCTTTGGTTTGTTTAGTTAAGATTTAGTTAAGATCAATTGTAAAGATTAGATAGTGTGATATGCTCAAGTTCACAACACACACTTGTTTTAAGTTTCATCTTTATTGGTTTTGGTTTTCGGTTTAACCGATCTTGGTTTCTATGTCAAAAACATAGATATAATACCTTTCATGTATATTGGATTCTATCCATATACTATATGCTTCAAAATTGTTTAAATATCATGTTTTTGTATTTACATGTGTTTTGAAAAAATCGGATTTCCATTTCAAAAATCTAAATTTGGAAAATACATAATTTGATTTAAGGCAAATTTTCCAAGTCACAAAAAATGGTTTAAAATGTTTATAACATGTTTTGATTTTTACTCAAACATGTTTGTATTTCAAAGATATAACATGAACTGATTTTTGTGGAATTTATGTGTTTTATGGGATTTAATTGATAATAAAAACCCAAAATTTTACGACCTGATTTAACTGGACTGGCTGACGGGCGGTCGACCGGGCCGGTCGACCGACGTGCACAGAACGTGCACGCAGCCAGGCTGATGGGCCGGTCGACCGCCAGAGAGCCTCTGCTCTCTGGAAATGGCCCCGATCGACCGACCCGGTCGACCGGCAGAGAGCTCTACTCTCTGTATCAGCTCGGTCGAACGGGCGGTCGACCGGCCAGAGAGTCGTTGCTCTCTGGATCCAATCCCGGTTGACCGGGCGGCCGACCGGTGGCGCAACGGTCAAAAATTTGACCGTTGGCCGACCAGCCGGTCGACCGGAAGGACAATCCAATCTGGCCCTTTTCAGCTGCCAACGGGAAGATTTCCAAATGGGTTATAAATACCCCATTTGGAGTTGGTTTTTAACAAGATTTTTCAAGAGCAAAATTTCTCTCATTTACAAGTGTTTTAACACTAGTTTTCAAAAGAGTTTTTAAGCCAAAAGGATTCATCTTTATTTGTTTTTCAAGGGTTGAATAAATCAAAGAAAAATAGAGATTTGAGATATTTGTGTTGTTCTTCATTTCTATCAAATTCAAGTAGTTTTCCCAAGTATTTTTCTTTGTTATTTGATTTCCAAACACCTTGATTTTCTCACACTTGAGCTTATCATTCTATCCTATCTATAGGATCTTTGTTTTAGTGAGAAAATTGGTTTGTGGTTGTTAGATCACCAAGTTGTAAACCTTCCATTCATTGTGATATCCCTCTAGTGAGAGGTGATTGAGCTGTTATCCCTCAAGTGTGAGGTGATAGTGGAAGTGATTTTTGGCTCCCTCTAGTGAGAGGTGGAGATTGTGTTGGAATCCCTCAAGTGTGAGGTGATTGATTTGTTGTTTGGCTAATGTCTATCCCTTATTTGTGAGGTTGATATTGTGTAGGCTTAGTGCCTTACCTCTAAGTGTAGAGGTTGTATTGGTTGAGAGAGGAGTTGTGTACTCCCAATTGTATTTGCCCCAAATCCTCAGTGGAGGTTCCCTGTGTGGGAAGTCATGTGTGGACGAGTTAGTGGAAATCCTTCTGTGTGAAGGCAGGGACGTAGAGTTGTGTGCTCGAACCTCGAAACATATCTTGTTTGCGTTTGATCCACTTTCTCTAACTCTCCCTCTTACATTGTGCATTGATTCATATTGTCATATCATATACATGCTTGTGTTATTTGTGTGTGCCCATATTTATGTTAACTAAGAGAGCTTCATATAGCACATCAACTCTTATTTAGAGGAATTCAGAGAAGTTAGTCCAGAGCTCTTCACCGGGAATTCGGCTACACTCGTTGGTTACACTAAGCGTGTTGCATTAAGTTTTTAATTCTGTATTATTGATCATTAGATTAGTCATACACCTATTCACCCCCCCTCTAGGTGTACTTTCAATTGGTATCAGAGCCTACGCTCCTGATATTAGGTTTAACCACCTAGGTGTGATCTTAGTTGCTAATCTAGAATTGCATTTGCACACTTACTAGTTTGCACTCATGGATGTCCCTCTCATTTTGATATCTCTAAAATTGATATAAGGAAGGTTCTGATGAGTTGCCATTTAAAAGCCATAGGTTATAAAGTTTATCTTGCCATTATCAAGGAATCCTACCTTAGTAATAGCATGCATATAGAAGCCAATGCACTTGCCCCAAAGGCACTTAGAGCATCTCTTAGTAAAGAATATTTAAATATAGTTTCTCATTGTGATTCCGCCTTTGCAGTGTAGAACATCTTGACCTCTCCAAAACTTCAACTGCCAATCCAAGTGGAGAAGGAATCTAGTGAAGAATCTGAACAACGATGCTACATGGTCCAAGGGAATGACTCCCTTGAGGTATATTCGGAATCTCAACTAGATGATAGTGCTAGTTCTTCAAGTAATGATCATATTGATGCTGATGCATTAAATGAAGAACTATCTATTGTATGTGAAAAATTATTAGAAAAATATAAAGTTTTGAAAAAGAAAAGTTTTGGACTTAACAAAGAAAATAAAGATTTATGTTTAAAACTTGAGTTGGCTTTGCAAGAGAAAGTGGAGATTTCTAATGAAAGGGATTCATTAAAATCCAAACTTGACCTTGCTCTAAAAGAAAATGAAATTTTGAAAAATATAAATGATTGCAATGATGTTTTGAAGAAAAAAGAGATCTTGACTTCAAAACTTGATTTTGTATTAAAAGAAAATGAATCTTTGAAAAACAAGATTACTTCAATTTCAAAGGATTTAGATTTGTTTTCAAAGAAAAATACTAGTTTGCAAAATGATATTGACTCTCATTTTGCCATGCTAGTGTAGCTTCATTATCTAGCTCACCTATTGCATGCTCCACTTTATCTTCAAGTATTAAAAATGATATAAATGTTTTGAAGAAGAATGTTGAATGTTTAGGCTCCACTTTGAGCCAATGTGCCATGAACCATACACGTTTGGAATCTATGTTTCGAAAGAAACAAGTTCCTTCCATGCATGCACACAAACCACGGCATACACATGCTCCTCACGTTCACACTCATCACACTATGTATGCTCATGTGTACACTTGTACACATTGTGGACGTAAGGGCCACCTTGCTAAGCTTTGTTATGATAGAGTACATGATAAAAATTTAGCAAATAAATCTGTTTGGGTTAGAAAAGGAGCAAACCCTCATGGACCCAAAGAGTATGGGTACCAAAGACCACTCCTATTTTATTTGATGTAGGTGTGCGCTCTCACTTAACGTGAGAGTGATGGTGCCTTGAGGTGGATGCGTTCCGAGCTTAAAGAGGACAATTTGGATGCATCACTTTCAAGGGGAGTTTGGTGGGTGGACCATCATGGTTTGGAGATATTGAGATGTGCCCTATTGGTTTTGGTGACGATCTCTGACTCCCATTTATGTTAAATGTCATGATTATTAGACTTGTGATATGCATGATTAGTATTTGCGATCACCCATGTTTAATAGGGACTTATACTTTTGTGTTCTCACATTTGTTTTAGCTATTGTGTATATCATAGATCTAATGCATGTGCATTTACCATAATGATCATATAAGTTTTGTTTTGATTTCTATGCTTCATGTTTTGATTACATGTTTAGATGTTAGTTTTCATTAAAACTTGGATATATACTTGTACAACTAGTGAGCCACAAATAGATTATTAAATGTTTGTACTTGATTGCTCATTTGTACCCATTAGATGTACTAGTATAGTCTAGTTTTGATGATTCATACATTTTGACTTGTATTCCATATTTTTGACACGTTTTTCATGTTTATATTAAACTTCATGTATATGTCTATTTTGTCTAAACTAATAGTTATACATATACATCCTTGAGCCACTTGCCTTCATGCATTTACTTTTGTGGACACGTTCATGTTTGGATATGTATGTATACTCTAGTTTGTACAAAACATACATATACCTTGAAGGATTTTAGTTTTGATGATTTTCATGTTTTAAGGAATTTCACATTGAGCTTATTGCCTATTTTTATGATGATGTGTTTCACATAACTCTTATACACTCACTTTACTTAATGTTTTCTCATGATTTTGTTTTCATGAGTATGATATGTGCCTTATAGATTTTGAGTGTTGATGATCGTGTGACTTACATGTTTTCATGAAATATATTTTTTTTATTCCTTGCTTGAAGGATTTCGTACTAGTTTACAAGTTTATCATTAAACTAGTTGCGGTATTCTTCATATGGTAGAGTTTTCAAACGTGTTACATTATTTTCAAACTTATTTTGAAAAACCCCACCATCAAGGGCGGTTGGTTGGGCGATCATGCCTTGTATGCTCATTATTGAAAATCTATTTAAAACATGTGCATGAAATGGGTGATAGGAAGTATGAGTTATAGACTTGATTCTCATTATAGTTTCAATTGGTATCATTGTATCTTTTCAATTGGTATCACTATTGACATTCTTTTTGTATACTCATATATGTTTTTATATATGTATGCTTAAACTTCAAATAGTATCAATTTCGAATGGTATTCAATTTTCCATACATATATATGTATTTATGTTTTGATTATGCTTACTATATCTTTATATCTTTGAGCACAAATTTGGTTATGCTAAGCTTGATTTAGTCCTTAATGATAATTATTTAAATTGGTATTTTTACAAGCTTATGCATCATTTTGTTTGGTATTTCATAAAGGGGGAGAAAATTCATATTTCACCTTTCAATTGGTTTTGTTTACATTTGGTATCATACTCCCACACTTTATGTTGAAAAATGATTGAAAAATGATATTGATTTTTTAATTTGGTATCATACGCTCCTAATGAAAAATATTTTCAATTGGTATATGTTTCATTTTCAATATTGGTACAAAAAATATTAAATTGATATTATTCTTTATTTGGTATCAAGATTACCTATATGTTTTGTTTATTTTCAATTGGTATCTTAAATTGATATCATGATGTTTCTTTGTATACCTGCATGCTAAATTGATATATCTTTCAATTGGTATCTTTTATTGTTTTATGTTTGTACCCCTTTGTTGATTTTTGTTTCTGACAAAAAGGGGGAGAACATTTTTTTTCTTTAACCCCTTTGTTGATGATTGACAAAAAGGGGGAGAAGTATTTTAGTATATATGCATGTTTATTTAAGTTTATATCAAAGTTTATATTAAAAACATTTGTTTTATGTTTTGTTGATATTGGTATCAAGAGCATGGATATTATTGGTAAATATTATTGGTATCAAGAGCATGGATATTAGTATCAAGAACAATTTTGTTGTTTTGTTTTGTTGGTATCAAGAGCTTTTATAGAAATTTTTATTGGTATCAAGAGCAATTATTTAAGAACATGTTTATTAAGATTTGGTATCAAGAGCATATTCATTTCATTGTTTTATACATGTTTATGCATATTCATGTTTAACATTCATTGCATATTTTTATAGTTTATTGCTATGCATGAGTTAAGGGGGAGCTTCTTTGAAGCTTAACTTTAATCCATGCATATATAACTCCATGAGTTTTGTCATCATCAAAAAGGGGAGATTGTTAGCCCAGAGGCCTTCTACTATAGTTTTGATGATGATTAACTCATGTAGTTATAGTTTACTAATAATCTTGTGATATTTAGTTTCAGATATTTGATCAAGATATTAGTAGGTGATAAGCTTCAACAAAAGTGTTTTGAAGCTTTCACATGGTGATTCAAGAGCTCGAGCGTTAAGTTCATATCTAGCACTCGGTTGGAGTCAAGCTCGTTGGATCGAGTCAACTTGGAGACGGCGTTCTACAAGAAAGTTTCGGTTTGTTTAGTTAAGATTTAGTTTAGATCCATTTTAAAGATTAGATAGTTTGATATGCTCAAGTTCACAAACACACACTTGTTTTAAGTTTCATTTTTATTGGTTTAACCGATCTTGATTTTTATGTCAAAAACATAGATATAATACCTTTCATGTATATTAGATTCTATCCATATACTATATGCTTCAAAGTTATTTAAATATCATGTTTTTGTATTTACATGTGTTTTGGAAAAATCGGATTTCCATTTCAAAAATCTTAATTTTGGAAAATACAGAATTTGGTTTAAGGCAAATTTTCCAAGTCAAAAAAATGGTTCAAAATGTTTGTAACATGTTTTGATTTTCACTCAAACATGTTTGTATTTCAAAGATATAACATGAACTGATTCTTGTGAAATTTATGTGTTTTTATGGGATTTAATTAATAATAATAACCCAAGTTTTTAAGACCTGATTTAGCTGGACTGGCTGACTGTCGGTCGACCGGGCAGGTCGACCGTAGCAGTGGGCAGTCGACCGGGCCGGTCGACCGACGTGCACAGAACGTGCACGCAGCCAGGCTGATGGGCCGGTCGACCGCCAGAGAGCCTCTGCTCTCTGGAAATGGCCCTGGTCGACCGACAGAGAGCTCTGCTCTCTGTATCAGCTCGGTTGACTGGGCGGTCGACCGGCCAGAGAGTCGTTGCTCTCTGGATCCAGTCCCGGTCGACCGGGCGGTCGACCGATAGGCGCAACGGTCAAAAATTTGACCGTTGGCCGGTCGACCGGCCGGTCGACCGAAAGGGCAATCTGGCCCTTTTCAGCTGCCTACAGGCAGATTTCCGAATGGGTTATAAATACCCCATTTGGAGTTGGTTTTTAACAAGATTTTCCAAGAGCAAAATTTCTCTCATTTACAAGTGTTTTAACACTAGTTTTCAAAAGAATTTTTAAGCCAAAAGGATTCATCTTTATTTGTTTTTCAAGGGTTGGATAAATCAAAGAAAAATAGAGATTTGGGATATTTGTGTTGTTCTTTATTTCTATCAAATTCAAGTTGTTTTCCCAAGTATTTTTCTTTGTTATTTGATTTCCAAACACCTTGATTTTCTCACACTTGAGCTTATCATTCTATCCTATCTATAGGATCTTTGTTTTAGTGAGAAAATTGGTTTGTGGTTGTTAGACCACCAAGTTGTAAACCTTCCATTCATTGTGATATCCCTCTAGTGAGAGGTGATTGAGTTGTTATCCCTCAAGTGTGAGGTGATAGTGGAAGTGGTTTTTGGCTCCATCTAGTGAGAGGTGGAGATTGTGTTGGAATCCCTCAAGTGTGAGGTGATTGATTTGTTGTTTGGCTAAGTGTCTATCCCTCATTTGTGAGGTTGATATTGTGTAGGCTTAGTGCCTTGCCTCTAAGTGTAGAGGTTGTATTGGTTGAGAGAGGAGTTGTGTACTCCCAGTTGTATTTACCCCAAATCCTCAGTGGAGGTTCCCTGTGTGGGAAGTCCTGTGTGGACGAGTTAGTGGAAATCCTTCTGTGTGAAGGCGGGGACGTAGAGCTGTGTGCTCGAACCTCGAAATATATCTTGTTGTTTGCGTTTGATCCACTTTCTCTAACTCTCTCTCTCTACATTGTGCATTGATTCATATTGTCATATCATATACATGCTTGTGTTGTTTGTGTGTGCCCATACTTGTGTTAACCAAGAGAGCTTCATATAGCACCTCAACTCTTATTTAGAGGAATTCAGAGGAGTTAATCCAGAGCCCTTCACTGGGAATTCGGCTACACTCGTTGGTTACACTAAGTGTGGTGCATTAAGTTTTTAATTCCGTATTATTGATCAATAGATTAGTCATACACCTATTCAACCCCCCCCCCTTTAGGTGTACTTTCATTTTGGTGACCTTGCCTTGTCTCTTTGAATTATCTATATTTTGGTTCTGCCTTTAGCAACTTCAGTATTTCTGCAATTGACCTCTTTGCTGTAGAATCGAAAGTTTTCTCAAATTGAAAATAGCAATGTAGATCCATTTTGAATCTTCTACATCTTTTCACACCTCCATCAGCTTCACAAGGTCACCATGAGCTTTGAAGTAATCTCCAACCTTTATGAAGAACCAGTTACACATAAGGAGAGAGAATGGATATTAGAACAGAAAAGAAAGCAAATGCAGTCAGCCATTTAATAACTTCCAACCACTTACTTCTAGATTTCCTTTCCTGTTTCTTCCCTTTACCTCTTCCCCAAAACCAGCCTTCTAACTCTGCAGCATCCCTCTTTCCAAAGCAAGAAAAGGAAGCTCTATTTTTCCAAAGAAGTCTCAACGTAGTGTTACTGTGTCTTGGTTATCTATTGCTAAAGGCTGAACTTGGAGATCTCTCTTGAATCAACAACGCTTCAACACAAATGAGAACCATCTTTGCAAGTACTTGATCATGCATTTGGCAAAATGAGGTATAACCCTTACTAAATTAATAAGATTCAATAAGGTATGAACTACCACAGAAACCATGAAACCATGAAGAGAGTGTTCAGGTTGTCAAGATGTGAGAAAAAGGAATTGTCCCCGAGTTGCTTTCCCATTCTCTTTGCCCTCTAGTCTTCCATCAACTCTAACGTACGTTCAAGCTTTTCTGTCACCTTTTCAGTGCTAGACACCATCGAAAAGTGAGGGGACCTGACCTAGAACTTTTGGTCTCCATCTTCTTGGTGGCATTCTTTCCTAATCTCCTCCCTCTAGACCTTAACCGGATTTTTGGTATGTCCCTCCGAATTGGCTGGCCACCTAGCTGATTCTGTGACAAAACAAGATGCCTGGTTCTTTTAGTCCACCTCCAGCTGGAGGGGTATGGGTTGTCTTCATGATTCTCTCTCAACCATTGCACATGGGTCTCTCCATCATTATGTGTCTTATATTAGTGCACCATACACCTGCCCATGGTCCATCTCTCACATTTTTTGAGTAATGAGTGCTGCAAAGAACAATGTAACCAGCAACCATACATCCATTCTGACCTTAATGGATAATACCATCCTCTCAACCAAGGTGGCAAATAGCGATGTTTGGTCTCGTGACTTCAGTGTCATGTACTTCATTGGATATGTTTGAATTTGAAATCTCCAATTCAAATTTTGGATGCCTGCATGTTTTCTTTTGGGTCAGATTCATTTTGGGCCACAATTACTCCCCTTCTCTGGGCTCTGGCCATTTGCAGACTCGGTCACATGTTTTTGAGGCTTTCTTTTGGGATGGGTTCATTTTGAGCAATCATTCTTCCCATTTTCTAGGCTCAGGCTGCTTGTTAAGACTAGGTCATTTGCTTTTGAGGGTGTCTAGCCTTTGTTGAACCTTCTGTAGAAAGCATACAAGTTTTGGGTCGCTCTGTAGAGCAACCCCTCCCTAAAGTTATCCTTTTCTTCTTTTCTCATCCAGTGTGGTCAAAAATGCATCTAAGCAGCCACATAAAAATTGTCATGATCATCAATGTGATGCTTGATGCAGAGACCATAGCTTGAATTGTGTGATACTATGCGCACAAAGATCATGCTCACATGTTCGGCGCAACCTTATTTAGTGGAAAGCTCCACTCATCATCTATCTTGTGTACACCACTCATGCTTCAATCTATGTCTATGATGTGGTTCTCAGATGACGAGATGACCTTAGATCAGAATTTTTAGTGGAAGTGAGGAAATCCGGGACCCCCATGAAGATGGCGGTGGTCCCCTATGAGATAAGGCCACACTTAGTTACACATCGGCACTGAAATTAAGGACAGTGTCATATTTTCAATAAAATATAACATATTTGTAACATGGTACCATGTCTAGATGAATATCAAATTCTTTTTAATTTGAAATCTCACAGAAAATTAATGAAATTTACAAATTTAAAAGTGTAGACAAGCACTGAGACATTTAGCTTTCATGAAGTTTATGGAAAAAAAATTGCGCACTCTTTAAGAAGTCTTTTCACAGGAAATCTAATTGAATTGTGACAGTAAAATAGACAATTGTCGTGAATCTTTATAATTGCATGATACGCTAAATGATGTACATTGAGCAAATACAAAGCGCCTACAAGTATATTCACAGAAATACTATGAACAAAATTTAAAAAAAAAAAACCCCTAAAATCCATATTTGTTCGAGAATAGTCTTAGTGATTTTATCATCCATTCCAACGGTAATGCTAAGATAGCATTTCTATGTTAGATAACTTATGATGCTAGGGATATGTCTGGTATTACTTGTGATAACTGTGTTGAAGTAAAAAGAAATGGACCACAAAAGAATGATTGAACAAGGGCGTGTGAGAAATTATGTATCATCTCGGGGACTATAAGACAATTTTCCATTCTATCTTCTCCCTCCAAATACGGCCACTGTACCCAAAGATTTTCCTGGCAGAAAATTCAACTTTTAAACCTGAACCCGTTTTATCCTTTCAGTTTTGAAACTTTACCTGTTCTCATCCAATCTGAAACACAATCTCAACCTATACTGATTTTTAAATTCAAATTTAGAAGCTCAATAAATTTATCTTTTAGAATCTTTATGGAATTGGAGGAGTTCAAGGTAATCTAAGTGGGATTTAAAATCTAAATCCACTCAAGTTGAAAGTCAACACCTAACTTGTTCTGAATGCTCATAGATTTATCCAAAAAAGAAACAAGTTTCTCTTGCCGATAAGTATTACAATTTGAGATAAATAAAACATCAGCTCATCCTAAATCAACTAATTTGATTCAAGCCAATCCTAATAATCGAAGGAGATGAACTTGATGAGGATAAATAACTGGTGGAAGTGGATAGAATGAGTTATCATGCTTTAAACAAATCAAATTTCAGCAGAACGTGGCAATGGATAAAAAAAGTGATAAGCACAATTATTAAAAATTGTTCTTGGCTAAGATCGCATGATAATTCAGTTTGAATTTTGAAGAAGTTTAAGATAAGGAGGAAGTCTTATCTATTGAAGGCTATATAAGGTGGCAGTAGAGAGAGACGCGAAGTGGGAAGAGACATCATCATACCTACAAAAAGGACAGGAAAAAAAAGAGAGACAGGAGAGACAGAACATAGGTATAAAAAAATAAGAAAAGAAAAGAAAGGAAGGAAGGAAGAGGAGCAACAACCCAAAAAAAAGAAGAAAAAGTAAAAGGTAAAAATAAGGTAATCCATCTCTCTCTCTCTCTCTATCTCTCTGTCACTCTCTTATCTTCTCCTTCTCACGAGCAGTTAAGCTCAAGATCTCTCCTTTCTCCTCCGTCCATCGAGTAGTTATGCTCATCAGCAATCTCGATCAATTATGCTCATCACCAAATCTTTCCGAAGAGCACACTCAAGATGTCATTCTTCTCCGTTCTACAAGCAGTTACGCTCTTCACAATCTCAAGCAGTTACGTTTATGAGCAACCTCGAGCAATTACGCTCCTCACCCTGGCGTAGTTATGCCTATGAATCTCGAGCATTGACACTCGCCAATCTCAGGCAGTTACGCTTATAAATCTTGAGCAATTACGCTAATGTAGCAGTTAGGCTCGTCAATTACCTTTGGAACTTCTAATAACAACATTTCAAATTTCTTGAAAAATGAAAGTTATCAAAATTCTAATAGCCTTTCAAAATGTAAAAATAAAGGTTATTAAACTTCAAAGAAATTAATAACATTTAGAATTTCTGAAAATAAAAGTTATTCAATCCAAACTAATAACCGTTAAAAATCTAAACATAAAGGTTATCATACATCCACAAGAATAATAACCTTTTAAAAATCTGAAATAAAGGTTATTAAACTTCACAGGTAGTAACCTTTAAAATCTGAAATCTGATAAGCCTTTCAAAATCTGAAAATAAAGGTCATTAAACTTCAAAGGAATTAATAACCTTTAAAAATTCAGAAAATAAAAGGTTATCATACCACCACAAAAATAATAACCTTTTAAAAATATGAAATAAAGATTATTAAACTTCAAAGGTAGTAACCTTTAAATTTTTGAAAATAAAGGTTATTGAACTGTCCAAAAAAATTAACTTTAAAAATATCTGAAAATAAAGGTTATTAAATCTCAAAGTTAGTAACCTTTTAAGATCTGAAAATGTAGGTTATTAAACTTCCAAAAATTAATAAGCTTTTGAAATTCTGAAAATAGAGGTTATAAACTCCAACAAAAGTAGTAACCTTTCAACATTTCAAATATAAAGGCTATTAAATTTCAAAATAACCTAAAATGGCTAAAACTCCAAAAGCCATCAAAGGTTATTTAAAATTCCAATTAACCTTCTTAAAAATGGTTTTAAAAATGGCAAAAATATCCAAAACCATCAAATGGTTAGTAAAAATCAAAATAACCTAAAATGGCTAAAACTCCAAGAGCCATTGAAGGTTATTAAAAATTCCAAGTAATCATAAAATGGTTTAAAAATGGCAATCCAAAACCATCAACGGTTATTAAAAATTCAAAATAACCTAAAATGGCAAAAACTCCAAAAGTCATTGAAGGTTATTAAAAATTCCAAGTAACCTTAAAATGGTTAAAAAATGACAAATGTCCAAAAGCCATAGAAGGTTATAAAAATTCAATCCAACATCAAATCATAAGCCAATCATTTGTTGACTTTATTGTGATCTAATTTGTATGGTGGGTGACAACAAGGTCCGCCCCCATCCTCTCTGATTCCGATTTGAGAAAGTAGCCTTCTTCCCCTAAATTTGGTGTACCACAATGTTCCCAAATTAAAATCAAGTTCAAACCCAAATGTTATAGGCCATAATGTCCCTAAACTAAATCAAATCCAAATCTAAATTTTATGGACCGCAAAGTCCCTAAACTAGAATCATACACAAAATTCTAAATCAAACATTAAACTAAATATTGATTTGGGTTATTTACTTTATCTTAATCCGAGTTGTGCAATGAGTGGCAACAAGATCCACTCCCCATCCTCTCTAATTCCGCGTTGAGAAAGCAACATTTTTTTACCTAAACTTAAACCAATTTTTAACATCTAACATTCAAATTTTAAGAACCGCAATGACCCTAAGCTAAAATCAAGTTCAAACCCAAATTTTATGGACCACAAAGTCCTTAAATCAAATCCAAACTCATATTTTATGGACCACAATGTTCTTAAACTAGAACCATACATTAAAATCCAACTCCAATATCAAACTAAAAGGTGATTAGTTTATTTACTCCGTCCGTGATCTGAACTGTGTGATGGGAGACAACAAAGTCCAATCCCCATCCTCTCTGATTCTGATTTGAGAAAGTAACATTTTTTCGCCGAAATTTTCAAAATCAAAATATTCAAATTCACTGACAACAAATGGCCTAATGTGAATCAAGTCCAAACCCAAATTTTATGGACTGTAATGTCCTTAAACTAAAAATAAATAAATAAATAAATCTAGATTCATTCAAAATCCAAAATCTAGGCTGAAAAAAGGACCCTAAGTCCCTAAACTAGCAAAACTCAAAATAAAGTTAAAAATATCTCAAATGGACCTATTCTAAGTCCTAAAACTAGCACAAAAATCCAATCAAGACCCAAATTAAAACTGAAGGATGGACCCCCTAAGTCCTTGAACTAAATCAAATCATCAGTCAAAACCAAACCTAATCAAATTTCAAACTGGAGCCAAAATTCGAAGGCCAGGGTGAATCATCATCAACTCAAAAGATCGTTAAGCATTCCAAGTTGGAGCTAATTATTTTTTCATTTGTAAGTCAATTCAATGTAATTTGGGGGTATGCCCTTGGTTAAGCCTTCTAAATGAATTACAATGAATAACTTTTTTGCATGAGTTCTTTTGATATATTAACCCTTAAGTTTTCATTTGTAAAGTCAACTCAAATGTAAACTGGGGATACGCCCTTAGTTAAGCCTTCTAAAATGAATTACAATGACTAATTTTTTTTTCACGAGTTCTTTTGATATATTGACCCTTAAATCAAAGGTTCCTCCTAAACAGAGCATAATTAACAATAGATTTTGGAAGTTTTGAATCCATAAACAAAAAGCCCCATCTTATAAGGTGAATTTACTAAATCTAAAATGTTTTATCTTAATTTTATGCCCTTTGCATTTTAGAGAGATGGATCATTTTGGACCATACAAACTGTTTTCACGGCTTTTAAAGCAACAAGTGCCTTCAAACAAAATTTGATATTTGCTACTCAGTTCAAAAGAGGACTTTTGTAGAAAAGTGCAAGGCGGTAGGTTGTGGCTCAGAGAAGCAAGATTTTCTACCTCCTTTAAAACAAAAGCAAAATCCATCCACTATGCTCTCCCATTTTCCTCTTGTATGATATGTCATGTAGTCTAGGCTCCAACTCCAATTTCAATCTTTATACGCTCTTATAAATCTCATCTCACTCTGACACATCCACTCTTATCCAAAACTCCTTCCGCTAGATCCAGTTCAAATAATTTTCTAGTTAAACACTTCAAATTTCAAAGAACCGAAAACCTTAACTATTTTTCTAGAATGCTCTTGACGAAGTCCTTCAGAAAGAATGTTCCATAAGAAAATGCAACACCACACACTCTAAAGCTGCCTGTGCCTTCAACGGTTCCCTTGGAGAATGATAGACGAAGTGTATTTTTGGGGCTGTAAGATCTGGCACTCTTCACCCGTGGTCTACATGCAACATAAGTGGCTAAGAATTCTGGGCTAGAGTTGGACTTGGTTGGATTCAACACTACCACACCTTGCCCTGCTGCACCCAAACAGTCTATCAACACCTTAAAGTTGCAGAGTATCACTCCAAACTAGATAGCATCAGTCTCCATGGCATCAAACCGTCTCAGCAACTTTTCTTCAACTTATCATGCAACAACATCAACCTAGCTTTTTTTCCTGATGGGGTGTGTGTTTGTGGTGGTGGTTTGTGTGTGGGTGTTTTTTTTTTTTTTGGGTGGGTGGGGGGGTTGTTTAGGGGGGCTCTGAGGGAAGAATATAACCACAGATATGTTATAATAATTTACTAAGTATCAAAAAAAGCTAAATGAGAAGTTGACAAAAACTTTGATACCTCATCAACTCCGGGTAGTGTAAGCCCCAAGTCTGCAGCTTCTTGAGGAGTATTCACCAAGTACACCGACGCCCAATTTTTGCTACCAAATGAACCTTTATCTAAGCATCTACCAGATTGAACCACCTCATTGAATGGGCTCCAATCGTTCTCTGAATTTTCTGTTACATTTTGGTTATCTTCGATAGAAAGCTTTTTTGTTAGGAACCCACTAGCACCTTCCTCCAATAGTTTACCGTGTTTTCTGGTACAATAACAAACAAATGATAAGCAAGTTAAAAAAAAAAGAACAGATCACTCTAAAAACAAAATATACATATACCTTCTTACAGGCCGGAGACTTTGGAGATAATCTTCAGCATCTCTTACAGACTGGGTAAGTTCGCTAGTAACCTGTGAACCTACCCAATGGGCCCTCTTTTTCCAAGCTTCCGTGCAACAACCATCAGATGCCTGACTTTCAATCCACTTGTAGAGAGTAGGGAGCTCAATACCAGCCCCATCAAGTTGTTCCTGCAAATAGCAACATGTGATACAAGAAAAGTATTTAACAGAATATTCAAATTTCAGCAAACGACTATGACAAATATTTTATAGCAAACCCATCATATAAGTTCTTCAGGGATTTAAGAGATACAGAATACGCTAGCTTTTACAATCAAAGTGAGTTTAAAGTGAATATCAAGTAATCCAATGAACAACAGAAATGTTTGTGCAAAACTAAATAAGATGAAAAAAAAATCCAATAAAATCTAGCTCGTCATGTAAAATATTTCTGATTTCCGGTATTGTCTCACCATTGGTAAAGCCCTCATTCACTATAAAGTTGAAAAATAAAATACCAGTCATCAAGTAATTAGCTTGCACATCACAAGTGAAGAAATGACATTGTATTTGCATCAATAAGGGAGTACTCTTAATTTCCCCCCTTTTTCTCTTTCTTGTTTTTTCTCTCTTCTTGATACAAGGCATACACCTGGAAATAAATTGATAGCTAAGAATATCAATAGAAGGGGGATAAGATATCCCCCGAAGAAGGGGCCATCCCAGAAGCACATCTAGTATTTAGATGTCAATTTGATGCCCAAAGAGGTGGCAGGAGACATCAAGAGGGCAAAAGCCCATGAACAACCTATGACGGGTAAAGCTCATTAATCAACCAAACATCGCGAGCATGGTTATGCCATTAGCTATAGTGTACTAACAATTGCAATATTCAAAGTGTGCAGTATTCAAAGTGTTCATCATGGTTACAGAAGTGAGGATGATAAGATATTTTTTATGTTACTGCACAAAGATATTTTATATGTTTCTTTCACAAACACCATCATACAGAAATAAATAAAATAAAAGATTATATCATCAACACAGTGAATTTGTTGAAAAATACACGAAATCACCATGTCAATAAAAACATAACAGTATAATACAGGTAACTGGGAAAAAAGAAAGAACATGTACTATTTAAGGATAGGCAGCAAGCGTCATCGAGCCCCGTTCTATCAAGCTTTGCAGAAAACTCCATCTGTTCAATGAGGTTTTGGCAGGCCACCACAAGTGAACAGGGCTCACCAACCACCCCGAGGTCCTCACTGACCACCCCTCTACCCTCACCGACCACTCTTAAGTCCTCACCCGACCACCTTCGACCACCTCGGTCACCTCTCTACCCTCATCGCCCGACCTGCTCTCTCGATCCGATCCACATTCTAATCCAAATCGAGATCTGGATCTGAACCTGAATCTGATTCAGATCCAAATCCAAAACTGAACCCGAAGCCGATCCAGATCCAAATTGGTTTCAAAATCTGATTCAAAACTTAATTCAATTCGGATTTTTAAAAAAATAATAAAAATAAAGCTACAGTTCAGTCACCTGTAGTAAAAGAAAAAACAGTAGCAGTAATCTTTCTATAATACTTTCTATTCTCGCTGTCATTCTTCTTGTTCTTGCCATCATGGCTGACATCATATTCCATGAAAAAGAATGCATGTCAAGCCTTTGAAGTGTATGAAGACAAGTTTAGTCTCCGGCCAGGCAACAAGAGTTTGGAAGATTTTAAAGGTATGATAATGAACTGAATATCCACTTACTAATGCTATTGAAGTTCTTAAAATACAGCGTGAAGAATTATGTCTACAAGTTTATTTCGAGGCTCAATTCTCCACAAAAACCACTTCAAAGACAAGCTACTAGCAAGTGAAGATGGGAATCCCTCTCTACTGAATACTTTCACAAGAATGTCTCAAGCTCCAGAAACTTCAACTAGAACTTTTGATCCCTCTTCTTTTAAAGGTCTACCTTGGTTTTCTAAGGTAGTCATCTCGAAGTCGTGGTGTGCCTTCTAATGGACGTCGATAATCTTCTAGAGGTCGAAGCCTTTTTCATGACCAAAATGATTCTCGAAATTGTACTCATTGTAATTGGACCAATCACGTTGTTGATCATTGTTTGAAGTTGCACGGCAAACCTTCCCGCTCTCTTCGAGCTACTTATTTTTTGTGTTGGCTCCTTGATGTGAAACGTGTATGCATATGTGAAAATCAGCAATAAAAGACTCAAATTACGTTTCACCCACATGAAATGATCATTGGTAGGAAAGAATTAAAACTAATAATCTAGCAAACTGTTGATCAAATAACATGCATAGACTAATCAATATCATTTCAAGAATAATTTAACAATATTATTTATGTTTCACATGCAAAATATTCTACTACCAATAAAGAAAACTATGAAACTAAAGGGAAGCAAATACACACAATCTCACGTTTGTGGACAGCAGTTAAATCAATAAAAATTTAGAGATTAAATATCAAAGTTAAAATAACTGATTTAGGTTATAAACGTACCTAGTGAGGATCATATGTGAGTCTGTAACCTCAGTGTCCTTGTGATGACTGTAAATGTGTAGAGATCATCTCCACGAATGTAACGCTTCAAATCGTGTGTGACTTGGACTCCGGATGAGAAAGATACGGTTTGAAAATAAACCTTGAACGCTTTTAATGAGTCTATTTTCACCATAGCAGTGGTGGTACTATAGCAGGTAATGTAGCAATACTATTTTTTTTTATTTTTGTTTTCATTTTTTTATTGGAGATGAAGAAAGAGAGATGGGACTAATTTATCTAGGGTTTTGAAGAGAGGTTGAGGAAAATAGAATTAGGGTTTGGAAGAGGGAGAAAGAGAAGAGAAAAGGGATAGGCTAGTTAGGGTTTCACACCACTAATTTAGGGTTTCTCTAGGGTTTTACACACAAAGAGAGAATTAGGAGAGATCGCAACTCACACAAATTTGAGGAAAAACTTTCATAATAATTCATTGTCTTCATTGATTGATATAAGAGGCCTTTTTTTGCCTGTACAAAATTGAATACAACTCAAACTAAAACTCCTAAACCAAATTCCAAAATAAAAAAACTAAACTTCTAATAAAAATACAACTCCAAATAAGGAAACTCGAAATAAAAAACTAAAATTACATAGAGTTCTATTACTATTTGAAAACTGAAACAAGGCGTCTTCTCCACCCAGTGATACACGTGGCTTGATATTAGCATCATTCTTCTTGTGTTGGAGAGAACTCGATCCCGTCGAATTAGAAATGGAAGTGCTTTCATACTGTTTCAAAATTTCATGATCAATCTTCAGCAATTCACTTCGGTCTAGCTACATGTTATCAATTGGTATTTTTTAATTCCAAATCAGATATTTTCGAATCCCACCAACTTGGGTGGTGATAATTTTATCATCTAAGAATTTATCAACTTGACATGTTGTATAGGGTAAAATATCTGGTACTGGTAAAAAGAAGGGGCTCTCGAAAATAGGCTCATGGAAATGCTCATCAAAGTGGGATAATATTTATAAGACCTTTATAATCCACTAAGCAGTTGATATTGAAAGTAGAACTGATGCAAAAATTATAAGATCTATAACATAAATATCATCGTTCAATTTCATCAAGATTTGAAATGGATCAGAACTACAAATATGCAACTTTTAAACCACATCACCAACATTAAAATTATTTTATCTATTCCTATCATCAGCTCTTATCCCATGGTTGGCGTTGTTTTGTGCAAGTTTATCATTGATCTTCGTAGGTTCATGCACGTGTGATGCAAAAGATGATGCAGACTCAATGGCTTTGATACTGATCGGTTATTGGGATAAGCTCTGTGGAGAATTTTGATTTAGTACTTAACATAAGCCTTCAGAAAAAAAGAGATAGTGTCGGCAGTAAGGGAGGAAGGGATTGGTGATCAAAACAAGTAACGATAGTAGGGATCGGTAGTAGAGGCGGAGAAGGTGATGTTGACAGTAACGTCGAAGAATGAAAAAGACGGGTTACAGTAAACTCCTTGATCACATGAGTGACTTTCAGAAAAATAGTACTATCATGCTTAGGTGTTTCAATAAGAACTCTGTCATTGATGGCAATCTTAAATGGGTTTAGAAAATTAGCAGCTACATGTCCATAACCTTGGCATTTGTAGCCACGTGTATGGCACGTGTATCACCGGTGGAAAAGAAGCTTTGTTCCGGTTTCCCAGTAGTAATAAAACTCTATGTAATTTTAATTTCTTTATTTTGAATTTCCTTATTTGGAGGTTATTTTTATTAGGAGTTTAGTTTCTTTATTTTGAAATTATAATTCTATTTTGATTAGGAGTTTTAGTTTGAGTTGTATTCAATTTTATACAAGCCTATAAAAGGCCTCTTGTATCAATCAAAGGTAATGAATTATTATGAAAGTTTTTTCTCAAATTTGTGTGAGTTGTGATCTCTCCCAAATCTCTCTTTGTGTATGAAGTCCTAGATAAACCCTATATTAGTGGTGTGTGAAACCCTAACTAGCATATCCTCTTTCTCTTCTCTTTCTCCCTCTTCCAAACCCTAGTTCTATTTCTTCAACCTCTCTTCAAAACCCTATATAAATTAGTCACATCTCTCTCCATTTCCAATAAAAAAAAAGAAACAAAAAAATCAAAAAAATAATATTGCTACAATAACCTGCTACAGTACCGCCGCTACTGTAGTGAAAACAGACTCGTTAAAGCATTCAAGATTTATTTTCAAATCGTATATTTCTCATCCAGAGTCCAAATCACGCACAGTTTAAAGCTTTAAATTCGTGGAGACGACCTCTACATATCTACGGTCATCACAATGATACTGAGATCATAGATAATCCTCAGTAGGTACGTTACTAATCTCAATCAGTTATTTCGATTGTTGGGTAGTCATCACTTATTTAATCAGATAAACTGTATCACTACACGAGGAATATCGGTATAAATGATTTTTTTAGATTCAGAACTTCTGTCAGGCGGAGCTATGGTATTTTCTATAGTATTTCAGTAGCAATCACGATCTCTTCTATCAACTTCACAGAACTCAGATATTTTTAGAAGCGATCTGTCGTAACTCGTAAGGTTGACATCCAGAAGACAACACTTATGACTCATCTCGGTTATTGTGAATTCTTGATTATGTTCTTCGAAGTCACAACGCCCAGCAGTCTTTATGGATTAATAAGCCACGGACCCCACCAGCCTCGCCAAGTAAGAGTCGTGTTCTAGCCATGCGAGCTCAACTAGGCGTGGGCTTTACTGCACCATGGCGCTTAGCATCTAGTGCTGTGTTACGCGCTGACTTCGTCGCGTGAACGTCGCCAAGTGCGAGCCTCGTAAAGCATTAGCTCCTCTGCACCCTAATGCTTAATGCCTGAGGCTGCGTTACGCAATGGCCCCACTTAGGTTTGGCTTCACTCGTAGCTAGTTCCGTCAGTGTTTCGCACTCTAACCTCGTTCCCCGAATTTCTCCCGCCTAAAGTGTTGCATAGACTTGGTGAACTAGGTTTTCTCGCTGTATCTAATCTATATTGACGCTTTATTTGGCCAACCTTGCAAGACTTGTGTGTTCTTTAAATATTTAATTTACAGTTGGATTATAATACAAAAAACCGTCATTATAAGTTTTTGGTTATGTTTTCCAGAGTAATCAGTGATCAGCATCCAGAGTCATTATTATCGGTTCTTCATTTATCTACAATCAGTTTATCAGGCTTTCTTTACCTATGATATTATAGTCTACTTTCAGAGTAACAAAGAATAAACAGAACAGCTATAATCTTATTACAGATTCTTCGTCAGGAACAACTTCATGCCCAGCACTGTAAGTATGCATTCTGAACAGGTAAGTACCGTATTCTTGGGCCACGATATTTCGAAGAAAGAAATCACTGTCGATTCTAGTAGAATTTGGGCAGTAAAAGTTTGGTCAGTTCTGAAGTCAAATCATTTCATATTATTCAGCGTGGGTCAGTCTACTGAAGTTCTGACAGTATTTTTTTATTAGCAGATATCAGATCAAGCATTATTATAATACCGTCAGAAGTTTTATATGACAGAAAGTACAGAAGACGTCTAGGTTTCGATGTTATTGATCAATTGGTTAGGTGTGTTACCCTTAATTGTTCATATCTTAATTGGTAAAATTCTCGTCCCTATTCTTTTTGCGTTCATCTTCCCCTTATCGAAATTTTGAGGACGAAATTTTGTAAGTGAGTAGAATGTAACACCCCGTTCTAGGAATACGTACTCAGATGTGTATTCTGATTTTCTGATTGTATTCTTTCGATTGTTTCTCGCATTTAATTTTATTTTATGATTATTTATATCACCATTTGGTATTTGGATTCGGATTCCTGAATCCAGAATCAGCCCGAGTCTAAACTAGGGACCTGATCCTAGTATATTGATTGATTTGACATTTCTATAGTCAGATTTGACCAGTTTCAGTTTCAAACATTATTTTGTAATATTTTAGATTTTTCATGATTTTTTAAAATTTTCTGAATTAAATTGTAAAATCTTCAAAATCGGTATCGACCGGTGCCGCCGATCAATTCTCAGATTTTTAATTTACAAACGAAGTTGAATTTATAGAAACTGCTTTCATATTATTTCTTAGAATTGCATTTTCTATCTAAACACATTTTGAGAATTTTCTGAATTTATCGAAATTCAACGAGATTTGGTATCGACCGGTTGGCTGATTGATTTCAGAATTTTTAATTTAAAAACGGGAATGAATTTCTGAAATCCAATTCCACCATGTACTTTAAAATAATATTTATTATTTTTTAGAATTTTTGAGATCGTTCTGAGTTACTTCATTTTCCGGGCTTTTCCAATATTTTCGGTGTTTTCCCATATTCCAGAATTTTATCCAGATATTTTTCTTTTATATTTTCTATTTTCCAATTTTTCTCCTCCACTCATTCTTTTCCTTTTTTCGTTTCTTTTCCTTATTCTTTTCTCCCAATTTTCTCCACCACGCAATTTTCCCAAAATATCTGTGTATCCCTCGCCCACTTTTTCTTTCTTCCTCTTTCAAACGCGGATCCCAATGTTCAGCCCCAATGCGGACTTCACCTCCGCGTCTGGGTTATTTTTAAACCAGACGCGGGTCTGGTTTGAGACATAAGGATCATTTGCTTCGCTCTCGCATTAAGTTTCCCTCAAATCAATTAAATCATTCCCATCATCTTTTCTCTCTCTTGGACGCGAATCTGAGCTAGACACGAGTCTCATTTGCATGGGACGCAGGTCTCATTTGCATGGGACGCGGGTCTCATTAAACCAATCCCCACACTTATATATATTTGCTATATAAATACCCCCCTCTTTCATTTCATCTTATTCCTCTTCTTTCTTCTTCAAACCCAGCAGCCCTGCGTCCTCTCCCCTTGGCCGGCAACCTAGGCCGGAGACCACCATCTCCTCCCTCTCTCTCCAACTAACTCCCCACACCATCTCCTTCACCAACTCAATCCCATCACCACCATCACCAAAGAAAACAATTTCCACCACCACTTTCTCCACCATCTCCACCACCACTACCACCGACGAACTCCTTCCCCCGGCGAACTCTTCCATCCTAGCCATTCTTCGGCTTCCGAAACGTTGTTTCATCAAGCACCAAAAAAATCACCTCCTAACCCTACACTTGCACCATTACCCCTCCCTTTCTTTGGGCTCGAGTTGCCGCCCCCTCTAGGCCGGCCGTCGGCCGCCTCTTGCCGTCGGTGAGCCCCCCTGGCCGGCCACCAAACCGGCCAGGGCCTTTCTCCTTCCTTCTTTTTCCTTTCTTTCTTTCTTCTTCTTCTTTCCTTTCTCTCTCTCCTACCACTTTCCCTTCTCTATGTCTCTCTTACTCTTACTCACACAGTGTCTCTCTCCCTCTCTTTTTCTCTCTCTGGTTTTAACTCCTCTCACGCCTACTTTCTCTCTCTCACTATTTCTCTCCATTCTCTCTCCCTTCCTCTCTCCCCCCGTTCTCTCTCGCCCTCTCTATCTCACTCCCTTTCTATCCCTCTCTCATACAGTCTCTCTTTCCCCCTATCTCTCCCCCTCTCTCCTAGATATATCTCTCTTCCTTCCCCCTTGACCCGCGCCCAGACGCGAGGCTCGTGGCTCCGCGTGCGCGCGAAGACGCGTGTGCTTGGCACCTGAACAGCGAACCCCGTATTTCTCTTTTCTCTTTCCCTGGATTCTCCCTCTTTTGTATATTCTCTCTTCCCTCTCTTGATTTCTCTTTCCTCCTTATATTATTATATTTTAATAATATTGAACGCGTATACGCGTTGGGTATTTGGAGTTCCAGAGATGGGGATTTCTCAGTGTTTTCTATATTTAGGCGAGTGTCCTCGCTTTCATTCTGGGTATCCCCGCTTTGTCCGGTTGATTTGTATTTATGTAATTGTACAGTTGTTGTATCGGTGGATTTGTATTGTATCGGTGGTCTATGGTATTTTGTATGGAGAATATTGTAATAATATAGGAGATATATATATATATCTGTTTCTATGTATGGTACTAACGCTTGTGCGGTACTCCACAGCCTCCGGGCTTAACCACTTTGTGATTTTTCTATAACCTCTGGGTTTAACCTCTCTAAGATTTTTAAAGTCCTTTGGGCTTTCTATATGCTACGCCTGGTAGGCGGACCTAGTGCCGGCACTTTACCACTAACTCCATTCGGGCGTAGTTATCCCGTGAGCACGGCTGTGCCATGCAGTAATATGGCGTTCAAACACATGGTGTGACGTGAGTTTAGTTATGCTGCGAACGGTAACCACGCCGAGCGTGATAGCATATAGTGCTGTATGTTAGCTTTCCAGCCCTGCTTAGCTCCGCTTGGATGTTCGCTTACTTGTCTGCCTGCTTGCCTGCTTGATAATCTAACTATTAATCTTTCCTTGATGATTGTGAAGAGTTTGAAACCATTACTTATACTGTTTTCCTGTATTTGTACTGATCCCGTGTATCGGTACCGTTTTCCTGTATTCGTACCGATTCCCTGTATCGGAACTATTTTTCTGTATTGTGTTATACAATAGTGATATCTACATATACTGTGTGTATTACTCGACATGTCATTGCTTGACACCTGACTCCTGCATATTATCACCTGTTACCTTTTTGATATCACTTATCACCTGCCACCTGATATATTACTGTTTGCCTTGTGATTATCATATTTTGAGAATCCTATCTTGATAGCCTGTATTATATATAGTGAAATGTATCTTTAGTACTTATGTACTCATGTTACTCCTGTAACTCCTGAACATGTCCTGCTCCTGCTATTCTCGTAATATGATAATTACATAATAATAAACTATAAAAACACCAACCTACATCGGATAAGAAGAAAACCGATGGACTTCAAATAGTGAATATGTTTACAGTGGTATTAGGCATGTTGTGTAGCTCAAACTTCTAGTTCTACCTGAAGGCCTCCATGTGTTCCGAGGGGAGTGCTGGCTCCCTACCTCCTGTTATATTCCTGAATGGGCATAATATAAGACTCACCTTCTATTTGCCTAGGGGTCAGCACCGAAACATCCCGGGTCATGGTCTGGGTATGTACGGGACCCACTGTAAACATAACACATTGTTTCATCATCAATTTTCAATAACAACCTCGACTTACTCATATATGGATGCATGTGGAATGGAACGTACGCCGATACACAAACTTAGATATATGGGTAGGACGAGTATAATAATAAGATAATTAATAATTCTTTGTGTTGTTTTGCAATTCAAGTTGTATGCATTTAAATTATGATAACGTGAGATATACAGTATACAGATGAGAGTTTTCTTATTTGGATCATTTCTTCGACGTACTCATCTCATGAAACCGTAATCTGGGTTGTACCGCTAGTTTTGCTGTATTTGCTTTCGTCGCGTTTTAATTCAGATTTTTGGTTTTATTATTATATTATATACCCTGATTTTCCACCTATGTACTACTCCACTGATCTCCTATTGTTACCATATTGTACACGGTCTGTCTCTTGCCTGATATTACATTTGTATTACTGTGTCCGATCTTCTGACTTGCTTATTCTTGATTTTATACAAAGTCTTTAGTTACCGTATAATTACTGCTTCCTAATGATTCATATTGTTCTCTTTAGCTGTTATTGTGGACAGCTCAGGTTATGCGTACTCAGTCAATTGCGACATGAGGTATATGATATATAGATGAGAGTTTCCTTATTTGGATTATCTCCTCGAGGATCAATCTAATGAATCTATCTACTGAGCCCGTACAACTGGTTTTGTCGCTTCTATATATCTCATCATTTGATGACTTATTCATGTTCGGGTGTATATGCTCACGATACGATTTTCAACGCATGTTTTTTATTCGAATTTATCGATACATGTGTGCTTGTACCTGCACGCCACTTGGCTCTTGCCTCACCACTCATTGGGGAGTTTCTGACTCCCCTGGATCTGCAAGTCAGATCCTAAAGTTGGAGCTTGTGGATTCTCCCAGTTACTGATCAGAGATGCGCAGCTTCTCATCGGCAGACTGTCCAGAGCCCTTTCCTTCCAGCCCCCTGTTAGGCTCTCGAGTTTTTCTTTTAAAACTCGTGAGTATCTTTTGTATTGTTCATAATTATATATCCCTTTGTATTCTCGCAATTGCACCTATCGGTGATGTAATATTCATGAAATATTGTGTGATAACTTTGTAATTGTACTCATATGTTGGAATGTATAATACACCATGTACTTTCGTACTCTGATTCTTGCATGTACTGATGCTTAGCGTAAATATGTGAGGGTATTTTCTACCTACGTATATGCATCGCAATAACGTCTCCGTACCCGCGAGATCGGGGCGTTACAGGTATCTTCTTTAGCATGCTTGTCTTTCTATTACCAACTTTATATTGTTCATGATTATTGGTAAATACCGATTTACTCTACATGGACATGGGTGATACAAGAAGAAATATGCATGTATGTGTAGCAAAATCCAACATGAAAGACCTAAATAAAATATACATGCATGTGAACATATGATGTATATATTTTGGGTAATCTTTGTCAAGGAATGTGCACTAGGCATGTATGAGGTCATATGACAATAATTACAAGTTATTTGAGACCTTTGTTCCCTGCATCATGTTAAGTATGAGCAAATTGTTAATGGATTGGTAACTGCACCCATTCACGTGATTTTGTATAATACTTGCAATGGAAAAGAATACTCACTCTCAATTTGGTGAT
The DNA here is from genome assembly GCA_038442645.1 of Agave tequilana. Classification (NCBI taxonomy): domain Eukaryota; kingdom Viridiplantae; phylum Streptophyta; class Magnoliopsida; order Asparagales; family Asparagaceae; genus Agave; species Agave tequilana. The sequence goes on from JAVJIF010029806.1 coordinate 546,494, forward strand.
TTTTTTTATATCAATGAAGCTCATGTAATCGCCGCAGCAATTCCTATTTAGTTATACATATAGAAAAATTAGGGTTTATATATAACTGTTAATCAAAGAAATTTTAAATAAAAAGAAAGAGGTGTTAATTTTACATCTAAAAGTGATTAATTAGTAATTAATTAATTACCAAATATCACCAAATACCCACTTCTCTTCTAACGCACACTCGGCCGAGCTCGGGTCGGGGGCTTGGGTCACCTCGAGTCCTGGCCGGCTCTAATGGAAGAGAAAAGAAGAAAAGAAAGAGAAAAGGAGAAAAGAAGATGGTATACTCAAAGAGGGAAAGAGGAGAAAATAATTAAAGAGAGGTGGGAATAATTTTTCGTGAGTAATATTTGCAGGGCTCTTTCATGTGGGGAAATATTTACAGAGGTGGGGAAAATAGAAAAGGGAGGTGACGAGAGAGATAAATATGAGAGTGATAGTTATTTTTTTATATATATTCAACTGACTCTCTCTCAACCAACTCTCTCTCTCTCTTCATTCATTAATATAATTTCATATATATATATATTTGTATATATACACAAAGGTGTATATACTTGTATTTATCCTTTCTCACCCTCCATTAAAATACAAAGTATAATTAATTATTCGCTAAGTAATTAAATTATCACCTCTAATCATTCTTTATATTCACATAATCGAATAATTAAAATTTTAATTTAGAGTTAAATAATCCAGGTGTTATAAGGCCTTTCTCCCTAAGATATACACACATACACATATATATAATATCTATATATTATAACAGCCAGAAAAGAAGAAAAGTTGCGATGTTTAGAGTTCGAAGAGAAATTTTGTATTATCAAGTTGAAATGGAATATTGATGCTAAATAAACTACTAATGCTATGGAATATTTCCCAAACCCATGAGAGAATTACAAATAATGTAATCAGAATTCTTTTTATTAAAATATCAAGCAAGAAGCTTACCAGTATTAAAGAACTCTGAGTCTCTAAATCATCGAGCACAGTCTCCCACTCCTCTATGAATGTTTTCATCTCAGTTGACACAGCCATTTCCAGCTATGCACAATAAATCAGGAAAGCATCAGCAAGGTGAAATATCTATGGCACAAGAAAAGTGTCCAACAAGACAAGGAAAAGAGCTAACTGCATCCCCATGAAGATTCTGTGCCAACTCTTCCCTCACTTCACTTTCTACTTGCGCTAGGGACTCCTTCTCAAGAGACTCTTGCGCCTCTGCAGCCTGAAAACCAAAATGAGGATGGAAAAGGGAAAAAGAAATAATTGTTCAACACACAATTTAGAATAAATATCACAAAGAAATAATACCTTACTTTCAACTTCAAGAAATTCAGCAACTAGTTCCTCAATCTCAGCATCAGTTAGCAGCACCTGCAAACATCAAGAGACTACTAGTTCGATCACGAATACATTATGTGCAAGCAGTGTAGCAAGTAAATTATTTGATACACTAGGGGCTGTTTGGTTAGGGGTGGAAGTGAGGAAATAGTAATAGTTCCCTTTGAAACTTGAGAATTGGTTGTTGGGAAGTGTGGCTTGAAAAATGTTACGTTTTTTCCGGTGTTTGGATGGTAATGTGAAAGTGAAAGTGAAAAAGTTGACCATTAACCACAAAATAATATTAAAATAAAAATTAATTGAGAAAAATAAAAATTGAACTGTAATTAAAATACAAGTGAGATTTACATGATTACAAATTAACAGTTTTGAGCTACAACTTATTACAAATGAGATTTACATGACCACAAAATTAACTGTAGCACCCTGGAAGTGAGAAAATGGTTGTGCAAATGGGAAAAGAGAAAAGGAAAAAGGGTTTTCTCATTTTCCTTTTCCGGTGTTTGGATAGATAGGGAAGTGAGAAATGACACTTTTTCATTTCCTTACTTCCGCACGCTTCCTCGGAACCAAACACCCCTAAACAGAGCTACAAAAAATAATCCTGGTCACTTAATTACAACTACAAAATAAGCATAAAATCCTAGTCACTACAACCACAGCTACAATTAAGGGAATATCAGGTTATCCCAAATAGTATGCTTGTCTTTTATGTCAGCAACAATGCATGGTCAGTATCTTTAATTCCGTTAGTCTGACTCGTCTTGTACATTATGACCTCTTTCTCATGCACTACTACAACCCTAAACAAGAGAGAGTTGACGTGTCGCAATGAATGTGCTGCACCTGTTAATACATACTGAGTTCACCCAAACAGTGCTTCAGTATTGTATTAATAAATGCTAAATAAATTATAGTAAGAGCATATTCATTCTGAATCCAAGCATGGGATACATGAAACAGAAATGACAAATGGAAAAGATTCTAGTGAAATATGAAGTTTGCTGCATCAGAGGTCGAAAGTTCTCTACATTAATCAGCAATCAGGCTGAAAAAGGTCATTTTTTGCTGGTAAATATGTATCATCCTATGTTAGTTCCGTGAGACAAGACTTGGCTCCTCAAGGAAGGATTTGAAGCCAAGTCATTCTGATGTAAAAACAGGATCGCAATCACCTTCGAATACAAATAAAAAGGAAAAAACTAAGGTTATACAAGAAATAAAATGAAAAAAAAGAGATTAGGGTTAGAGAAAGAACCAGATAACTTTGGGCTTCCCACCCCTTACGCGGGCTTCACACCCCTTACACCACGGGCTTCGCACCCAAAACTCAAGAGTACTCTCAAGAGAATTTTTAACTGAAAAAAGTTTTAATTTAATCATTGTCTACTTATTCATTGAGTTGAGCCTCTTTATATAATCTCTTACAAAGTGAACTTCTCGGATATAACCGATGTGGTACTAAAAGAAAGAAACAAAACACATCTCAAGATAAACTAAGGCATGGAAAGGTAACTGACAACTGGCGTGATGTCCTCATCAATTCCCCCGGGGTGGGAGAAACCCGACCCTGCCGAGTGAGGACTTTCCTCACGAAGCATATCAATCGGGCCAAGGTGGTGGTCATGGCAGCATCACTGGTACGCCGTGTTGATACCATGGTGGCGGAGGTGGAGCTGGTCTTCGTGACGGGTCGGCTGTGAAAGATGGCAGCTCGATCAAGACATAGAGAATAGACCAAGGCTCATCATCCCTGCTGAAGACAAAACTAATACCAGGATCCCATGGGCTATCCAACTCGTAAGCAATGGAAGCAATCCTCTTCAGAGCCCTATCGAAATCTTTAGGCCAAGCGTGCAACTTCCTCACAGCGACTCATAACCATCACCTTATTATCAACCGCAAATTCCTGCAAAGTACTATATGGATACACAGCAAATTTGTGAGTATCATTGTAAATTGCTATCGGTCTAGTGATATCATCAATGTATGCAACAGGAAAATGCAATATAGTAGTCTCAACTATCTCATTCACGTCATCACTGGCACTATAAGACATGTGAATTTCATCAATAACCAGTGTGTCGGCACCAACTGTTGTGTCTATACTAACAGTCTTGGGAGGAACATAGACTTCCTCAATAACCTTCGAAATATCAACTTCATCACTAGACATAATTCTAATATGTTGACTCTCTGAAGGACACTGATAATCATAATGTCCACACCCCTCACATTTATAACACTTAGCCTTAGCATTGACTAGCGTTTGAAAGTCAAGTCCAACCTTAATGCAACATCAAAGGCCTCTTCAACATTGTCTAAGTCATAGGGGCCAGTAATCATAGCACGTTTTATATTAGATCGTAAACCCCAAACAAACCTAGTTAGAGTCTCAGAAGGTTGCTCTCTCACTTCACTACGATGGGTTAAGTCCTTAAATATGGCAATGTAATCATGAACGGACATATGGCCCTATGGAGGTTATGTAGCTGGTCTACGTAGGGGTCCCTATAATGCTGACTAGTCATAATGGCTCAAGCAAACAAGCAGATGCAGTGAAGAACCCTAGAGTCAAGTAAACTAAATGTATGCACTAAACGAACAAAACACCTTAAAGTTCAAGTTCTAAATGTAAAGAAAAATGCATCCCTAAAATGATGAAAAGTAATAAATGCTTATATAACCACTAGATCGAAGCAAATAACATTTCAACTAACAAATTATAGCAATCCATATAGTAGTTGCAAGTAATCTAACAGTTAACGATTCAGGTCAAGTTAGGATATTACCTCGAGAATGGAGCAAATCGGACTCTAATCGGGGCAGAAACAAGCCCTGGACTGTGGTGCGTTGATCTGCTGAGCTAAATCTAACAAACGATCGAAGCTTGAACTAGAATATGAAGGTTGTAGGTGTGTAGTGTTGCTCTCCACGAATCCGCTGCTTCGAAAACGGCTCGAATCAAGCTTGAAACGAGCTCAGAATGGACAAATGTTGGGGCTTTTGGGGGACATGAACAGTAACCTGGAGGTTACTGTTCGCGTGAACAGTAACAGGGAAATTACTGTTCACTGTGAACAGTAATCGGTCGATTACTGTTCACTGTGAACAGTAAAGTTTTTTTTCTGTTTTTTTGTTCTGTTTTTCTTTTTTTTCTTCTGTTTTCTGTTTTTTCTTTCTGTTTTCTGTTTTTTCTATTTTTTCTGTCTTTTGTCTGTTTTTTTCTGTTTTTTCTTCTTTTTTTTTTGCTAAATAGATCTAAATAGATCTAAATTTAGATTTAGATCTAACAATAATCAAATTTTTTTTGCAAAGTAGATCCAGATCTAGATTTAGGATTTGAGAAAGAGAAGAAATTCGAAGAGGATTGGGACCAAAACTCTGATACCAAATCGATGTAAAAACAGGATCGCAATCACCTTCGAATACAAATAAAAAGAAAAAAACTAGGGTTTTACAAGAAATAAAATGAAAAAAGAGAGATTAGGGTTGGAGAAAGAACCAGATAACTTTGGGCTTCCCACCCCTTACGCGGGCTTCACACCCCTTACACTACGGGCTTCGCACCCAAAACTCAAGAGCACTCTCAAGAGAATTTTTAACTGGAAAAAGTTTTAATTTAATCATTGTCTACTTATTCATTGAGTTGAGCCTCTTTATATAGGCTCTTACAAAGTGAACTTCTCGAATATAACCAATGTGGTACTAAAAGAAAGAAACAAAACACATCTCAAGATAAACTAAGGCATAGAAAGGTAACTGACAACTGGAGTGATGTCCTCATCACATTCTCATTCAAAATTCAATGATACATAATCCATACTACAATCCATTCCATTCATATTGATCAAGACCAATTAGAGAGATTAAAAACCAAAATGAAGTGTGTGTTAGTTTTCCCCTAAAATCAAGTGGGCACAAAATGGAAAATTAATGAGCAATTAAAAGTACCTAGTTGCTTTGATATATGGTTTGGAGCATATAAATTTATGGTCCATACCACTGAAAATGATGATGGACAAAGTTCGAAGTGTAGAGCTCCTCTCTAGCCAAGGAGTGGGTGGATAGTGTGTGTGGGAATTTGATCCATTAAAGACCAGACTCAAAATAAGCTTCATCATCATTTCACAGCATCCCATGAATAATAATCCACTCCTTTCCTATTGGTTTGCACACATCTCTTATTCTTAGACGAATGAGGTGCATAGATCATCCATGGAGTCCCCACCGTGGAGTTCTCCTGAAGCTTATTTGGAGGTCGATTCCTATAGAATCAAGTCCCTACGCGCGCACATGCTTGATTTTTTATCTGCTATGTGTGTGGCAGACGCTACATCTATCCCAATAACAAAATTAAATACTTGGGCTTCATTCAGCCATACGAATTTTGGAATCATTAATAGATTAAGATTAGAGTTTGTCAGATTCTCAGAGCAAGCACTACTCAAATGCAAGTTATTAATTGATGGATTTGTTAAATTATGACTTTGTGGTCTTCATTTTATTTTTTTAATTTTAATTTACATATTGTATTTTTTAATAAATATATTACAGACAGATTAATGCCAATTAATCCAAAATTGTCGTGGAATTAGTTGATGATATAGGTTATGTTAAACTCTTTGATTATATTACATATCTAATTAGGAGTCATATTGCTTTATATATTATGAGTCCTCATATTATGAGTTGTAATTGTATTTGCCTATAAGAGTATGAACTGTCTCGAATCATTTTTCTCTGAAATTCTAATATGGTGTTAGAGCCTCTCAAATTTTTCTGTCGATCGTCGTTTTCACGCTATCCTCGAGCTTATGCTGGACCACGCTCATATAGCGCGTGCCTAGCGCTAGGCCACTCCGATTGCAGTGTTGTGATCATCTATTGTTGCTGCTACCTGTTGTTGTTGCTACTACTATTATTGACTAATCAAAAACATCTATCCCTGTTGTATACTCTACATGTTCTTTCTGCTGCTTCTCATTTCTGTTGTGGTACCAGTTCCTGTTGTTTCTATAAAGTCATATGATGATGGTACTAACTACTTATGTTATTGCTGCAAGTTTCTTCATCGATTACTATTGCCAAAGTCAAGGGGAACAAATATTTTATGGATGAAGTCGACTACAGCAACCGTCACAGGAAAGGTGCTTTTGAGCCTATTTGGACGGGCCCCTACGCTACGCCGTGTAATTTTTTTCGCTCAATATTTTGTGTTTTCCTTACGGTTTCCTCGACTGAGTTTGAGGATCTCTCAAAACTTCCTTTACTGTCGAGTTTAAGAATCTTTGAAAATCTCCTACTCAATTTGAGGATCTCTTAAAACATTGGGGATCTCTCAAAACCCCTTTCTAATAAAAAAAACTCTAAAATGCTAACTATATCTAAGTAGATTTTGCATACAGTCTTCGTGCATAACTGTTCTGATTGGCTATTTCAGCATCAACATCAATGATTGAGCGTTGTGGCATTAAATTAGCAATTCAGTATTTATTTTGTTTCTCTCTCAGTTTAGAAAAGCTTTGCTTACGAAATATTTATCGAGTCTGTGTAACAAGCTTGACATAATTGATATTTATGCTCTACCTTAAGGGAGAGTGGTAAATTCTTTGATTAGATTAGTTACCTAATTACGTGTCATATTGCTTTATGTAATTAGGAGTCATTTCTTTATGTATTAGGAGTACTACTCATATTATGAGTTGTAATTGTATTTGCATATATATATATATATATATAGAGAGAGAGAGAGATAGACTTGTATCCTTTCAAAAGGATTTGATCCCGGATCCTTCCCACTCAAATTCAACCCTCCAACATTCGAATACAAGATCCACTCCGTTGAAGTTGATCTATACTATTTCAAGTATCTATAAACCAAAAATCAAGTGTTTTAAATACTTTTTGCCCATCCATCAAGTAGGAGAAAAACGGACTGCCTAAATAATGAGTTGGTTAGTTTAACGGTGTAGAACATTTGAAATCTAACAAAAATTAGTTTATAGGGGTTTTTAAATGTTTAGATCATAATGAAATGGCCGGATCGAGAATTTGTATGTCTAAAGACATAGATCTAACCAACTCACTACTTTCGGCCGTCCATTTTGCGTCGCTTGATGGATGGGCAAAAAGTATTTAAAACACTTGATTTTTGGTTTATAGATACTTGAAATAGTATAGATCAACTTCAACGGAGTGGATCTTGTATTCGAATGTTGGAGGGTTGATTTTGAGTGGGAAGGATCCGGGATCAAATCCTTTTGAAAGGATACAAGTTTATCTATATATATATATATATATATATATATATATATATATATATATATATAAGAGTATATAGAGAGAGGACTCATGAACTCTCTCATATCATTTTCCTCTCAAATTCTGATAGGATATGAATAGATTTGACTCAAGTTCTTAAAATTGAGTGTTAATCATAATTAGATTTAATTAGGTCTAAATATATGGTTAGATCAGATACATTTCACTAGCACTACCAAATATATTAAAGTACTAAAGGAAAGATTATAGATTTATTTTATTTATTTTATTTATTTATATAGAATATTCTTTTATTATTTACATTATTTATTTCAGACAATTAATAGTGATCTATGCAAACATGCCTTCGAATTGGCTAACTTCAAATAAGAACGGATCTGGTTAGATTTCTAAGGTTTAAATAGATTTCAGTATATGAGTATATTTGACAGGTTTCATTAGGAATACCAAATACGTTAAGAGATTGAAGAATCTTCATAATACCAAACATACCCCTGTGAGAACGATAAATGGAGGGGACAAGTCTTTTTTCTACTTGCTTTGTACTTATAGATGTGGGTTGTATATATGCACACATACTCATAGGCGCACGCGCACGCGCACGCGCACGCGCACATCCGTCAACGTGTATGTCGACATATTTACACACAAACTCACACACATATACATAGAGAGAGATACGTTTATTTGTGTGTATGTAATGTGTATACAGTATATATTAGTTACATAATATTGTATCCTAATTTTCTATACATTATTGTATCATCGTATGTGTACTGTGTATCTTGTGTTTTAGCATCTTGATGTATCTGTGCCATACATCTCAGGTAATTCCTTTCATTTTGATCTCCTAAAGGTTTAGAAGGATTAGAGTGACTCAAACTTTGTACATATAATGTTCTGAAAACATCTTGCAGGCATCATGATCTAATTTATTTGATAGATATACCTCTCAATCTTGATGTAGTATCAGTTGATTCCAGGTGGAATCCAACTTAACATTTTAACCAACTTAAGTTCAGATCCTTTTTAAGTATTCAGTTGTTGTCAAGTCAGATTGTTGGTACAACATTTGCCTCATCAAGTGCAAAAATAAGCTAGCATTAAACAGTTAAAGTGCAAACAGCCGCAAGGATATATACACAATAAATTCATTTGTGTATATTGCATAATGTTAGGATATATCTGTGATTCTATCTCATGATTTATGTCCACTTTGCTTCCTCTAAACTACATCACCAAAGATATACTAGCACTATCAGTTGTCATCTTAACCCTTGAGCAAAATTTATTTACTTGCATAAATTTTTACAACTTAGTAAATATAACAGAATCCATTTCCATCATAAATAAAGAAAAATTAGAGGGTTAGTTGCATTAATGCCCCATTGACTTGTAATTACTTTTCATATATTTGTGCACAATAGCTCATATAAAGTAATAATATTACAGATTCATGTGAAAACAAAAGATAGATACAAGTTGCAGAAAGAAGTTCTTATGGTAGCACAAGTCAAGGGAAATAAAAGATGGTAAAAACAAAGCAGAGAAAGGTAGCGTCCATATTTCATAATTAACAAAAAATTGGCTTACCTCAGTGTTCGATTCATCATCACTTCCAGAAGGTGACGTTTCTTCGCTGCCCAAATCATCGGTAATCTCCTCGGTACTCTGTGATCCCTCCATTTCTATATCTTCACCATACTTTTCCTGATCCTTTTTCTTTACATTCTCACCCTCCTTTTCATGTTCTTCCTTACTTTCCCACCTGTCCAATTCTGCATGTTCTTTCATTCCACAATCCTCAGGTACAATACTTTTTCCTTTCCCAGAATTAAGTGATCCCAGCTTTTCTAATTCTTCCTCATACTTTTCATGATCCTTTTCTTCTACATCCTCAACCTCCTTTCTATCTTCCTCAATACTCACATCCACATCAATTTCCGCATGAATCTCTTCCATTTTGGACTTCTCAGATATAATACTTTCCCCTAAATTCTATGTTCCCTAGAACTACAACTTCAACATTTTTGGTTCATTCCAGTTCTTTCCATCTCCGTCCAATTTTGTCTTGCCTCCTTGTTGTTATGCTTATATTTAGACTTCCTTTATTCCCACCTCATTCTAACATTTTTCATACATGTCAAAATTCTCTGCAGGGCAATGAAAAAATTAAAATCATGATAACAGTAAATGAAAAGGACATATGCAAAAGTAAGGAGAAATATGGGACAGTTGTGCTGCATATCAGAGATACATTTGAGTTGAAATGCGACAATGGAAACTTTGTACACAAATTTAAATAAGTAAAACACAGTTATGTCCTTATACATCAAAAGGAAATTTAAATTCTACAAAAGAATCCACCTGCTAATTAATCTTCACAAAGAAACTAGTAGTCCATTTAGCTAGATACCACATAGCTGAATGGCAACTTAGTAAATAGCAGGGATATGTTGTCTTTCACATTTAGTCGCACCTATCCGACCAGTTGAATCATCTTATGCAGGCCCTCACTCAAACAGGACCCCCGAGGAACTGGACATGTATGCCAAATAAGAAGGAAAAGTAGAACATTTTTACTAACATTTGTGTCCAAATAAGAAAGAGAAGTGTAGTAGCAACCAATTATTCCCACAAGGAACTGAACATGTAATGCCAGATAAGACAGAAAAGTGTAGTAGAATCTTTTTACTAACATTTGTGTCCAAATAAGATAAGCAAGTGTAGTAGCACATTTTTACACTATAAAGGAGTTGTGAGTTTTAATGTCCCAACTACAAGGGTGCCTTAGTCATGACATAAAAAGTAGCAACCACATAAGGTCACATGAAGCCGTAACCAAAAAGATGCCTAGTCGAAGAAATAAACTTAATTAAAAAAATTGTATTATTTAAAAAGTGGACCTAACTGAACCTGGTTTTATAGTAAGTCAACTGCAGACGATGAACTCCACATGATCGATTCTTTTTCACACACAAGCATGAGCACACAAAACCTTTCATTGTCTCAATTTTGGTTAGCCAGTGCGCTTTCATATCTAAGTCCAAGATCAGTTTGCATATTTAATCAATTTTTCTCCTTCGAGTCTCAATTAATCTCCTCTCTCCCCTTTAATCTATGCTGATCATGTATGTGGTACAAGTCTGCATGACATAGTGCATGCCAGCTAGCTCAAACCTTCATTCAAATTTATCAGCTAAGTTTTAGTTTGGTCCTATAAGTTAGACTGGGACTCCGACCTCCCTGCATATCCAATTCAACCATTACCTACATAGGAAACCCATAGACGCTTACCCTCCTAAAAAGCCAACCAGCTCTCATGCATTTCAAGTTATAATCCCAATGTGCCATAGTTTGTTGAAGGTATTGCTAATGTCATCATCATTTGGCCATGGAATGTGACACTCTAAACTTTTACCTCCCTCCATATGAGGGTCAAGATTGGATGACTGCTAGCATTAGCATCTGTCTTAGGCAAGAATTTCCAGACATCAGCCAAATCCAATATTGGCTTTTTGTGTGCCCCAGAGCTTAATGTACCTCTTCATACAAATCAATCAGCTTTCCCCTTATAGACATATTTTCTGAATTTGAAGGACCCCAACCGGTCTTCTAAAAAATGGAAAGCCCTTTTCCTGTACATAGTTTCCTTGGCTAATTTAGAGAGAGTTGACGTCAAGTAGAAAATCAACCAGACAACTTTGTAAAATCTTTCATGGAGACTTGCACCATTGCCGATCCCACTTTAACTGGAAAAGTCTTAGATGGTGATGGTTACAGATCAATTATATGCAACGGAAGACACATCTTAATTTATTCCATAACCCAAAAGTCATGATTGTGCTTCCTTTTCTTCTCCTCAGTACTGTCTTTATATCATTCCCTACACATTCGTTTATAATTAACGATAACAGACAAGCAGGTACCGTCTATCTGTAATTTCAGTTCGGATTATGTTCAAGATGAGCTCATTAAACTTACCTATCGCTGGACGACTCGAATTAGGTTAAATACATCAATAAAAAGATCAATGCCGCGGGGGGGGGGGGGGGGGGGGGGGGGGGTGTGGGTGTGGTGGGGGGTGGGGGCAATAAGCACATAGATAGCCCAAATTACGCTCGGGATCTCTTCGGCATTGATGAAAACCATAAAAATCAAAAAAAGGAAAGGGAATCCATTTGCAGCTTCAGTAGAGAGGAGGAAGAAGAAGAAGGGAAATCACAAAAAAAAAATTACGAGCAATTGTAAGCACCAGTGCTAAAAAGACGAAAATTTTCAAACTCGATCGAGCTAGGGTTAGGGCAAAACGGAAGTACCTGCGCGAGCTAGCTAGGGTTTGAAGCGAGGGGACCGGGAACGGGATCGACTCTTGGTGTGATCGATGAGACTGTCGTGTCAAGCTGCCGCTTTGAATTCTTTTCCCGGATTTAGAGAGAGAAGAATTGAGACCGTGACGCCATTAACCGACTAGTTGGGTATTTAACAGCAGCGTGTTAGAAGCGTTTTCAAAAGTATTTTGGTAATTTAATTTTATAGTGGTATTTTCGGTAATTTCAGTTTGATGGACCGAGAAAAAGAATGCGGACATAAGCACCCACAGAATTGGTTAACGTTACAAAAAAAAAAAACAAAAAAACAAAACAAAAACAAAACAAAACAAAACATTGTTTGTCCATTTCTCAATGAACATATTTACCTCGTGAAAAGGTCAAAAATGCCCGCCTTTGTTGGGGAAAATTACAAGGCCTCTCCCCTCTCTGGAGCCTCCACCTCCTTCCCCCGCTGTGCTTCCCCGTCGCTCCCTTTCCTTCCCCCGCTCTCCCCTGCCGACAGCCAGCCATGACCGAACAGAGGCAGCGAGGGGGAGGGGAAGGGGGGAGGTCGGCGGGGGAGGAGGGGCGCAGCAAGGGGCGAGGGAAGGGGGGAGGTCGGCGGGGGAGGAGGGGGGCGGCAGGGGGCGAGGGAAGGGAGTGAGGGCTCGTCGGTGGAGACTGGAAGGAGGAGGAGAGGGGACGGCTGTCGCTAACGTGAGAATGAGGAAGAGGAAATAGGAGGAGGTTGATAATTTCAGCCTTATTGAAATTTGATGGGTGCCTTTATCAAACTAGGGTGCCATGATCTGGTGGATGCCTTAGTGAATTTGTTGGGGGTAAATATCTGCCCTCCTAAAAAAGTGAGAAACTGGAGAAATCTAGAAATTTTCTTTTATTTTCTTTCTCCCATTTTTCTTTTAGAAAAAAATGAAGTCCACCATACCATATGATCAAGGACAATTACAAACTACAGATTACAATAGAGAGTCTACAGTGATCCCCTACATCTTGTATTCAACAGGTGACTCAAGCCTTTTCAGAGAATAAACAAGGGTGGTCTACTGTAGCATAGGTAATCTAAACTCAACTTATCACTCAACTTAAATTATAATAAGAAAGTTATGATAGGTTGTGGCCTAATTACGGAGGGAGAGGAGGGGTCAGCTCCACTTGTGATTTTCCTTAAAAACAATATGTTCAAATAGACTTAATTAATACAGGATTTAGAGCCATTTGTGAGATATATTCCTCTAAAAAAATCTTTTGCTATACGCCTCTAACCTACACATTTTTCTTATACAAGATCAATGTCACTGGTTCTCCCTGAATTATATTCATTTTTCTAAATAGTGAGGATCATATGTACTATTTTTTTTGTAAAGAATTATGTAGGTTATAAGTGTGTAGGAAAAGTATTTCTCTATTCCTCCTCCTCTAAGTTGTCTTTTATATCTTGCCCGGGGTAGATGGTGTTAGGATTAAGACGTGCATACGTTGAGAAGGTTGATTAATATCGAATTTGGCAGTTTCCTTTTTTGGATCTGTTTTGAGTCTGAGTTGGATTTAAGCTTCCTTTATTGTAATTGAAGGTGTTTTGAATCTGAGTTGGATTCAAGGTTCCTTTATTCTGGTTGAAAGAGTTTGTTTATGACTATGAGAGTTCTATGGTCTATAAATAACCCTTTAGGGGTGGCCTTGAATGTATTCCAAGAGAATCCTATGAATTTGTAATTCTTAAGGGCGCAATTCATCTAGGTGAGAAATTAGTGAGAGAAGATTAGCCACAAGGATTCGCTATTCTTGGCGGCCATCAAAGGCTTGTAACTTCTCAGCGTGAGGTGTAAGTAGTTCTTATTGTGCTCCCAAAGTTTTAATAAAGTTTTTCCCCTTCTCCCATGGACGTACATACGATCTGTTTGATCGGTGGAACCATGTTATATTGTGTGTTTGGCTTTCTATCTACTTTGGAATCTTCTTCTTCTCTTTTTCAAGTTGCCTTAGTAGATCACGTTATTCATATCCGCTGCGCCGCCTTAGTCGATCCGGTCGTGGGGGCGTCCTCTCCTGAAATCACAACAATTGGTATCAAAGCATACATATTGTTTACCAACAACAATTGGTATCAGAGAAGGTCAACTTGAAGATGTCTGCGATCAAGTTTGATATTCAGAAGTTTGATGGCGTCATCAATTTCAGCAGGGGCACATTAGGATGAACTCCATCCTTACCCAAAGCGCGTTGAAGAAAGCATTACTCGGGAGGGGAAAAAGCCTCAAAACATGAAAGAAGAAACTTGGCAGGAGTTGGATGAGAAAACCTTGACAGCTATTCAGTTTTCTTGGCGAACGAAGTGTTGGATGAGTTTTCTACAGAGAAAACAGCGTCCTCACTGTGGGAGCGACTTCAGGATCACTATCTGAAGAAGTCGTTGGTGAATCGGTTGATTCTGAAGCAGCGTCTCTTTCTTCTCTGCATGCATGAAGGTACACATATCATGTCTCACATTGTAAAATTTTCCTCTATTATCAATGATCTAGATAAGATAGAGGTTAAGATAGAAGATGAGGATCAAGCACTTCTATTACTGTGTTCTTTACCTTCTTCATATAAGAGCTTTAGGGAAGCTATCATCCATGGAGGCAAGTGAACAATCAAGGTCAATGAAGTCAAGAAGCATCTACTTAATAAGAATAGATTGACACCCAGTTGATGGGTGAGTCTCATCATGATGATTTCGGACAAGTTCATTATTCAAGGGAGAAGTATAATAATGGAACTTCCACGGGTAACTCAAAACACAAGAATTTGACGTGCAACTATTGTCACAAGAAGGGGCACATTAGATCTGAGTGTTGGCTTCGAAAGAGATGCTAATATCACTGAACTGGTTGAAGGAGATGAAGAACAATGTGATGTTCTATCTGTTACAGACAGACCAGTTGGTAACAAAGATAGGTGGGTCATAGATTCTAGATGTTCACAGCATATCAGTTCCAATAGAAAAATGTTTTCTTCATACACTTCGATTCAAGGGGGAGAAGTCTTTATAGGGAATTCTGCTACAAGCAAGGTAATTGGCGAAAAAACAATCCAGTTTCGGTCTCATGATGGATGCATCACTACTCTTCAAGGCGTTCGTCATGTTCCTGAATCTTGGTACAATCTCATCTCTCTTGGAGCCTTACATAGAGAAGGGTTCTATTTCAGTTCGAAAGGTGATCTTATGAAAGTTTCCAAAGAGGCACATGTGATGTTTCAAACCGAATGTGTCGGCAATGTGTATATGTTGCAAAATTCAAAAGCAGTTGGTGGATTGCAGTTATCCTCAGCTTTAGAAGCGGCAGTTGTGGAACAATCAGAGACTACAATGGTTTCAAGCTTTAATGTTCAGTTGTACCCCGAAGGGAGATTGGGACTAGGCGCGCAACGAGGTAGTCCAGATCATTACTCCTATGGTGAAGCAAATCCTCATAGATCTTGTGTAGATCAAGGAGATCATTGGGTAATAAAGTTCAGGTTAGACCTGAACTTATTCGACCTAATCAAGATGTGAACCCCATGAGTAGGTTATGGAGAAGAGGGAGTGAGATGGAGATGATGTCAAGTTTGTTCAATTGTGCGTGGATGCGAGCAGATAGAGCATAGTGGCTATTCTCGGACTTGGACGTATTCAAGTTAAGGAGGAGATTGTTAGGATTATGACGTGAATACGTCGTGAATGTTGATTAATGTCGGATTTGGCAGTTTTCTTTTTTGGATCTGTTTTGAGTCCGAGTTAGATTCAAGTTTCCTTTATTTTGATTGAAAGTGTTTTGAGTCCGAGTTGGATTCAAGTTTCCTTTATTCTGATTGAAGGAGTTTGTTTAGGACTAGGAGAGTTCTATGGTCTATAAATAACCCCTTAGGGGTGGCCTTCAATGTATTCCAAGAGAATCCTATGAATTTATAATTTCTAAGGGTGTAATTCATCTAGATGAGGAATTCGTGAGAGAAGCTTAGCCATAAGGGTTCGTTGTTCTTGGCGGCCATCAAAGGCTTGTAACTTCTCAGCGTGAGGTGTAAATAATTTTATTGTACTCCCCCAAAGTTTTAATAAAGTTTCTTCCCTTCTCCCGTGGACGTACACACAATCTGTTTGATCGATGGAACCACGTTATATTGTGTGTTAGCTTTATATCTGTTGGCCCCGAGATGATGTCAATTGTTGGATCTAATATACACGTCAACACTCACACAAAGATATTAGTGTTAAAGAAATAAAGCACTTGCAAATAAGGAAAATAAATCACAGAAAAGATAACAATCGCAAACACAAGCGATTTATCCTGGTTCGGTTCTCGTGAGCTACATCCAGCCCCCAAGCCACCCGCTTGAGATTTTCCTTTAACCTTGACTTTGTACACTCAAAATCAACACCTTGTACACCACTTGACAAATCCCTTTTGCCAAATGTGTACAACTCTTCTTACAACCAAGAAGACAAACATCTTGTACAACCTCTCTTCTATACCAAGAAGATGCTCTTGTACAATGCTTCTCTTTGAGGGATTACAAATGATCCTATAAGTCTTGAATCTGTATGTGATCATGGACAAGAGCTATTATAGGTTGACTTTTAGAAATCTTCACCAAAAGAGTAGGAATTGGTGAAGAAACAGAAAGTGAAAAAATAGTTTTCAGAGAACCAGAATTTTGGCAGAGTTTTGGTCAGAAAACTATTGATTTGAATTGGTGTTTGAAGCCTAAGATAACAACCCTATTTATAGCTGAACTCTATAGTTAGTTAGGGTAGTTATCAGGTCCATTTTGAATATTTAAACGTTGGATAACGTTGGATAAAACACCAGAAAACAGAAACTGTCCAACAGTCAGAAATTGTCATTAGTCGACTTGAGATATGGGGTTAGTCAACTAGGGTAGGCAAATTTCACAAGGTTAGTCGACTAGTAATAGGACCAAGTCGACTAGGTCATGATAAAATCAAAAGACAAATTTTTGAAAACTGAACCAAGTCGACCAGACTAACATGATTAGTCGACTAGGTCAAGTATTAGTCGACTAGTTTGAACTAGCAAGTCGACTAATAATGAGTGCAGGTCAAAAACAGAGAGTTGGTATCTTGCAGGACACGAAGCTAGTCGACTTATAGAAATGGTCAAGTCGACTATACTATGTATAAGTCGACTTGTAAAGACTATAAGTCGACTAATAGACTATGATATGTGTATGTATTCAAGGCTTTTAACATGCTATTAAATATTACAATACACAACCATAGACACACTCTTTGGGAAGTCTTGATCATGTAGAACTCTGTATAATCTTGCGAGAAAAGCTCCAAAGAAATGGCTTCACAAATGTATCATCAGAATCAAGTTTCAACATTCTCCCCCTTTTTGATGATGACACTTTGTGTGCACGAATACTCCCCCTGCAGAGAATATGTTATATGTTCTCCCCCTGCAGAAAATATGTTCTCCCCTATAACAGATATAGAAAAAAATGTGTTCTCCCCCTGCAAACAATATATCATAACATATATATATATATATATATATATATATATATATATATATATATGATAAATGTTCTGAAATACAAACTTCTTATATGGTACCTGAAAGATAAACATTAGATGGTACCAATCATAAGATTAAAGCATTAACCTTTAGGAGTCCAAATCCAATTTGAATTTGGTTTCCATCTGTTAGTATACACATAATTGCATGAATTACATATATCATGTATGTATGATGCAATATAAGTATTTTTATCAATAATGCTCAAGTTTTTAGGAATCCATATGAACTTGTTCTTAATTCTTTTTGAAATAATATCAATATTTCTTTTCACACAAGAATTATATGGATTACTATCATATGTAGATTTTTCAAAAAATTCAAGACCATAACGATTATGTGACATTTTTTGATATGATAACAAATCATTCAACTTTTCTTTTTCTTGATTAAATTTAGTCACATTTTTCAAAATTTCTTCATATTTCATTTTGAAAACTGACATGTCTTTATCTAAAACAGAAATTCTTTCATTTAAAGACATAGTTTCCTTTTTAAGCAAAATATTTTCTTTTATAAAATTCTCATTATCTTTTTTCAATGATGATATCACTTTTTTAAAATCATCTTTTTGAGAATTTATAGAAGAAATTTGAGATACATAACATGAATTTTCTTTAATAAGTTTTTCATTTTCCTTTGACAAAACTTTATTCTTCATCTTTTCATTCTTAAGATCACTGTATAATTCATGAAATGTATCTAGGAGTTCAGTATATTATACCTCATCTTCTTCTGGGCCATAAAGCATATGTTGGCATGTTCAGTGGTTTCTTCTTCGTTAGAGGAAGAGGAATCATTATTTTCCCATGAAACTTGGTAGTCTTTCTTTTTCTGAACTTTTTGCTCTTGAATTTACCTTTATTTTTTAGCAATAGTCAATACTTCTTCATATGACCTGTTTTATTGCAATTAAAATATTTAAACTTACCTTACTTCAAGAATCTTCTGAATTTTTTTGAAAGTATTGTCATCTCCTCTTCATCGTCATCTGAATTGTCCGTGTCTGAAGATGCATGGAAGGCAAGTTCTTTCTTCTTTGAGAGAGATTATTATTCATCCTTCTTTCTGTCTTCGAGTTGCACTTCATATGCCATTAGATTACCAATAAGGTTTTCTAACGACATTGTTGAGAGATCATTCGCTTCTTCGATTGCAATTGTCTTCTTCTCCCAATCTGAAGTGAGTGCACAAAGGATCTTGCGAACTTTTTCGACTTAGGTGTATACCTTTCCAAGGGATGCTAAGGAATTGGTTATGTCGGTGAACCTTGTAACCATTTCTGAAATCGTTTCGTTCTCCATCATTTTGAAGAGTTCGAACATGTGAACAAGAACAGAAATTTTAGATTCCTTAACCTTATTTGTGCCTTCATGTGTTACCTGTAGAGTGTGCCATATTTGATTTGCAGAAGTGGCTGTTGACACACGGTTGAATTTTTCTTTGATTAAGGTACAGAATAAAGCATTCATCGCTTTAGCATCAAGGTTCGCATTCTTCTTTTAATCATCACTCCAAGCGTTGTAGTTGGTAGTCGGTTTGGTGTACGTTGCTTCTACTATGTTTCATAGTTCGTAGTTGATCGATTGCAAGTAGATCTTCATTATACACTTCCAATAGTTGTAGTTGGATCCGTCAAATAGCGTTGGACGTTGTGTAGAATGTCCTTCTTTGAATTGTGACGAAGGAAACTCCGTTGCCATCCTTGTATTGTTGACTAGGTATGCAAGTCTTGTATGCCGGGTCGGGCTTTGATACCAATTGTTGGTCCCGAGATGATGTCAATTGTTGGATCTAATATACACGTCAACACTCACACAAAGATATTAGTGTTAAAGAAATAAATCACTTGCAAATAAGGAAAATAAATCACAGAAAAGATAACAATCATAAACACAAGTGATTTATCCTGATTCGGTTCTCGTGAGCTACATCCAGTCCCCAAGCCACCCGCTTGAGATTTTCCTTTAACCTTGACTTTGTACACTCAAAATCAACACCCTGTACACTACTTGACAAATCCCCTTTGCCAAATGTGTACAACTCTTCTTACAACCAAGAAGACAAACATCTTGTACAATCTCTCTTCTACACCAAGAAGATGCTCTTGTACAATGCTCCTCTTTGAGGGATTACAAATGATCCTATAAGTCTTGAATCTGTATGTGATCGTGGACATGGGCTATTATAGGTTGACTTTTAGAAATCTTCACCAAAAGAGTAGGAATTGGTGAAGAAACAGAAAGTGAAAAAATAGTTTTCAGAGAACCAGAATTTTGGCAGAGTTTTGGTCAGAAAACTATTGATTTGAATTGGTGTTTGAAGCCTAAGATAACAACCCTATTTATAGCTGAACTCTATGGTTAGTTAGGGTAGTTATCAGGTCCATTTTGAATATTTAAACGTTAGATAACGTTGGATAAAATACCAGAAAACAGAAACTATGCAACAGTCAGAAACTGTCATTAGTCGACTTGAGATATGGGGTTAGTCAACTAGGGTAGGCAAATTTCACAAGGTTAGTTGACTAGTAATAGGACCAAGTCGACTAGGTCATGATAAAATCAAAAGACAAGTTTCTGGAAATTGAACCAAGTTGACCAGACTAACATGATTAGTCGACTAGGTCAAGTATTAGTCGACTAGTTTGAACTAGCAAGTCGACTAATAATGAGTGCAGGTCAGAAACAGAGAGTTGGTATCTTGCAGGACACGAAGCTAGTCGACTTATAGAAATGGTCAAGACGACTATACTATGTATAAGTCGACTTGTAAAGACTATAAGTCGGCTAATAGACTATGATATGTGTGTGTATTCAAGGCTTTTAACATGCTATTAAATATTACAATACACAACCATAGACACACTCTTTGGGAAGTCTTGAACATGTAGAACTCTGTATAATCTTGCGAGAAAAGCTCCAAAGAAATGGCTTCACAAATGTATCATCAGAATCAAGTTCCAACAATATCTACTTTGGAATATCTTCTTCTTCTCTTCTTCAAGTTACCTTAGTAGATCATGTGGTTCATATCCGCTGCGCCGCCCTAGTCGATCCGGTCGTAGGGGCATCCTCTCTTGAAATCACAACAATTGGTATCAGAGCATATAGATTGTTGCCAACAGATGGTTCATTTTAGAATGATGTACATGATTTTAATAGTTTCTTGACTATTTAAGAAAGATTGGTTAATATGTTGTCTGTGAGCACTTATTTGTGCTTTATGATCTTAGATATGTTTCAGGTAGTTTGTTAGTACTGTTTCATTGGAAAAATTGAGGCGTGCAAAAATTTCTTTGATATGAAAAGAAAGTTACAACGGATCAAAAGAACTCCGCTTACAAAAGAGAGGAGAATATCTAGATCTTCCCTTTGTTTAAAGTTGGAGTCTTGATGTGACTACAGAGAGTGATTTTTGTTCTCCGTTGACCGGCTGAATGGCAAGCTTCTCCTCCAGATTTGCTTCGGGATGCTCTAAAAAAAGTAATTAGAAAAGAACTTTATTTTTAATACACTAAGTGCTTAGAGTTTATTGATTTCTCCTTTCTCTCTCTCTCTCTCTCTCTCTCTCTCTCTCTCCGAACCTTTGAGGTTGAAAAGAAAGAAGCTTTTAGCTTGAGAATTCTCAGCCCAATGTCTCAAAAAAAGCCTCACCTCTGTTCATAACTCTTGAGGCTATTTATGGGGGGTCTTAGGGGTATAATTGTCCCCTAAAATCCCTTCATAATGGGGATTTAACTCCCACCTTATGTGGTTAGTTAATTGACCAAGTAATCGGGTCAGTTACAATAGAAATGCGGGTCTCGCGTTAGACGCGGACCTCGTGTTGTGTAGACGTGGTGCTCGCAGTCTTCTCATGGTCGCGTTGAAGTCAAAACGCGAAGCTCACATGCACGTGTTCAAATTGAGACGCGGAGTTGCTCAGACCCGCGTTTGAAAAGAGACACGGAGTTGCTTAGACCCGCGTTTGAAGAGATACGCGGAGTTGCTCAAACCCGTGTTTGAAAAGATACACGGAGTTGCTTAGACCCGCGTTTGAGGTGAAACGTTGAGTTGCTCAGACCCGCATTTGAGGTGATACACGGAGTTACTCAGACTCGCGTTTGAGGTGAAACGTTGAGTTGCTCAGACCAGCATTTGAGGTGATACGAGGAGTTGCTCAGGCCCGCGTTTGAGGTGAAACGCGAAGTTATTCGGACCCGCGTTTGAGGTGAAACACTGAGTTGCTCAGACCCGCATTTGAGGTGAAACGCTGAGTTGCTCAGACCCGCGTTTGAAGTTCACGTTTGTCCATGGATGCGAGGTTCACTTTTTAGTTGAAACGCGACCTTCGCGTTGAAGTGAGGCCCGCGTCTGAGAATTTGTCTCTAATGATTATTAGACAGCCTATAGAACCCTCTCCAAAGTTTTCGAAACTCCGTGGTTGACTGGGACGTGTTTTCCATATAATTTGCAAAGGGGAAAACTTACAATAAAAAGTTTGAGGAGCTAAATTACAAGTATTCTTAAAAAGATTACAAGTAGATCCCCTCAGAGATTCTGGAGAAGTGTGCCAATAGGAGTCTGGTCAGCGCGCGACCACTTTGTCCCTTTGACGATGCGAGCGATGAGATTCCCTTCTCGCCTGGTTCCGGGAATCAGAGAATAGAAGGTTGGTAGAACCCTTTTGCTACTTCTCAAAACCGCCTTTAATTAGGAATTCCTTCTCGCCTAGTTCCGGAGATTTCTTGAGAAGAAGGTATTAGGGTATCAGCACCCTGAATAGAGAAGCAATTCTCTAAAAGTCTCTGAATTCAAGAACGCACGGTGCGTCGTGAAGAAGCCTCTGCTTGTGGAGTCCTCTTGTGCATGTGCCCTGGTCTCCGTCGGTCCGTCCTCCTTGTGCCCCTGGTGGGCTATTTATAAGGAGAGCAAAGGGTATAACCGTCCCTTGAAGATATAGAAATAGATTGAATCGAATCTGTTTTAATCAGGAAAGTAGCCTTGCTGCGAAGCTAGGATCAGCTTCTGCGCAGCTAGAAATGGCAGGTCGGTTGATCTTCTTGATATGTTTTGATTCTTTCCATATTGTTGAAAGATCTCTCCTGATCCTCTTACTCGTTTTTAAGAGAGTCAAGAGATTGTGGCAATCAACTGCCGAATTTGATCTCCGATTTGATCTTAATTGGATTTGATCTGATTAGATCTGATCTCATCTGGAGATTTGATTGGTCAAAGGTTGACCATAGCAGACCAACAGCGGAGCTACCGCGTTGAGCTCACAGCGGAGCTGGAGGCAGTATCTGGCGAAGTCAGAAGAAAGCTCTTCGGCGGAGCTAAATGTCATCTGTGACGAAGCTACCACATACCCTTCTGCGCAGCTGTGTAGCTTCAAGCGAAGTTAACTCTCTCTGCGGAGTTGCGAGTTAGCTTCCTGGTGAGGCTTTGAATTGCTTCAAGGCGAAGTTGGATGATTTTAGCCTCTCAGGCGAGGCTATCCCTTTGGGCTCATGTGATGCTAAGTGCTAGCATTTTAGACCTGCTGAGGTCTGTTCAGAAACAATCCGGGTTCACTGTCTGCTTGCTGGATCAGTGGAGTCCAAGTTGCTTCCATGTCCCTCAGAGATGGGTGAAAACTGGTCTTCAGCTCGTCTGTCACTTGTCTTTTATAAATGTCAACAAGTTTAGACATTGTTCGGACCAATAAGAATCTTGTCTTTTTTAAGTGTCAACAAGACCCCCTTCAAAATTTTCGAAAGTCTGCAATAGCTCAGACTTCGAAACACTTTGAACTGCTTTGATCGGTGGTGTGTGGAGTATGAACGTCGCCATGATGGTTGAGTTCAGCTTCGCTTTGAATCCTGCTTTGGGATGTAGATTCGCCGAGGAATCATGTAGATTCGCGTCTGGGTAGCTTTGCGGCTAGGTAGGTTCGCTCTGGAACATCTGTTGCTTTCCCGAGGCCAACTGCCGTGGGCCAGTTACGAGAAGGATTACTTCTTCTCTCGCACTGATCGAGGGAGATATTCTTTCCTCGCGCGTTTCCAAGGGAGGATATTCCCTTTCTTCAAGGCGCCATGAGTGCCTTTACGAGGGAGACGTTTCTTCCTTTGCACGGTTCCAAGGGAAACCGTTCCTTTTCTCAAGGCGCAGTAAATGCCTTAAATGCGCTCTTGCTTCCACGCTTGAGGCGGCAGCGCTCAGGCCATGGGGCCTATAAATAGGACACTTGAGGTCCTCTGAAGAGAAGTGATCTGCTCCTCTCCTCTTCTCTTGGTTGAGAGAGATACTCAGATCTCTGAACTAGTGGGAATGCCCACTCTGGTCATTATCCGGCCAAGAACCGGTAAGTCTTGATCATTCAACGACTTCACCAATGATCTTTTAAGGAGTTCATCTCCCTTAATTTAGCTTTAACAGCTGCTTCAGGGATTAGTTTCCCTTGTTCTTCATTTTACAATTGACTGAGCTGCAGAGAAGGATTTCAGTATAGCTTCCCAGCGAAACTATCATCTTGACTACTGCATGTTAGGTTCGCTACACAGGCAGAACTTGGGACATAGTTTCTTCAAAATTGAGCCAGTCTGCCATATAGGTGGGGCTAAGACTGTGTCCCACAGTATCAGTCTGGCTTAGCCATATAGGCGAGGCTACGACTTGGCGTTTGCTGAGCTAGCCCATCATCACTGTGCAAGCGAGGCTATCCTCTACTTTAACTGAAACCAATGCTTGACCGGAGCAGATTGCTTCGCCTTAAAGAATTTGACTTAGTGCCTTTGCAGCTTCTCCTGTGTTTAACTACTAACTTCTTTCAGTTTGCACTGCAGTGAGCTATGTTCGCCAACTTTGTGACTTGATGAAAGAGACCGAAAAGTTGCCTTATGCTTCCCCAGCTGAAGCTTTACTTTTAAGCAGGAGGAACAAACTGGGGCAGCTGATGTGTGTCCCAGAGGCTGTTGGCAGTCGCTTATCCGAGATGATCCCTTTTGAGGCGAGGCTGGTGGTCGCTTATCTGAGATGATTCACTTCGGGAAAGCGGACGTCACCTGTGAGATCACTGACCTTGTCCTGGTGGCACCATCTGTCCTTATGTGAAGGATTACAGCCTTGTGCAGGAGGAAGGCCTTTCGTGTCCAGTTGGTCTGGCTTGAAAGCAGATAAAACCACTTGTATGCCTTTTGCGTAAATGATCCTGTTGAGCGACTGAATCTGTTGTATGAAACACAACCTTGATGTAGTATCAATGTACCTTTCCTCTTAAATCAATGAAAGTTCATTTTCTGCTCATTTGATTTTGCCTGCCTTCATTGAGAATTTGGCTATAACGGGGCTGAACTTCGTGCGGAGTTAAGGACAGGGTCCTTTTGAATGAGCTTCGCGCGAAACTGGCATGTCGGCAAATTGTGCCTTTAGCGGGCTAAGGCAGCCCTTTTGGCGAAGTTCTTGATGAACTTGTGCGAAGTCCGCACTTTGACTCATGGCGAGGTTAACCCTTGGTGGCTGAAGCAGCGCTGCTCGGGAAGGCGCTTTAGGCGGCGTTTCAAATTAATTCGAAACGACAGCCTGTACTGTTTACAAGGCATCGTTTCAGGCGCTGATTGGCCTATAAAAGCTCGATCGGGCTGAGAAAGAGCAGATCTCTTTAGTTAAAATTTTTAGAGACCTTTGACTCTTCTTCTTCCTCTTTCCTCTCCATTTAAAAGTTTGAAAGCTTCCGCAGCTCTTCAATGCCGCCCAAGAGACGAGCGGGAAAAGAGATCGCAACCTCTGCAGCGGAGGGTCCTTCTCCTCCTCCGGTCATCGAACAACCAATCGCCGGTAGGGATCTTTCCCTTTTTGATTAGAGACTGCTGTCTCTCCTTTAAAGCCGATATTTGGCTATCTTTGGATGAGCCCAGAAGGATCGAGCATGATCTGATATTGTTAGGGAATCCATTTCCCTGCATTTCCCTTATTTTCTCGAACGGGAATTCAAGAACTGAAGAGTTCTTCTTTAACCTTCTAGGCGAAGCTATCCCTTAGATTATCTTCATCCTGTTGAACAACAGGATATGGGTCTGTCCCCTCAATCATGGCTGCAAAGGACTAATGATAATTTTTTGACCATATTGCCCTTTTGACGAAGTTAGTCCTCAGGGCTGTATTGCCTTCTGCTTAAGCTTTTCGAAGCGAAGCTGACACTTGGACATTTCCTGCGAAATGCGGACTTGACTGTGAGGCTAAGCTTTGTCGAAGCTGTTGCCTTGCTAGCTTCGCTCAAAGGGCGAGGTTATGCCTTGGTGAAACTTGTGTCTTTGTGTTCGCCTCTGCTGATGAGCTAATTATGATTCTTCTTTGCTTCTGCAGTGCACTACACTCCTGGTCCTATGAACAGCTTATTCGGGATGACCAGGGGATTGGGCGGCAATATCAGCCTGCAATTTCAAGGGCAAGCTTCTCTGTTTAGTGAGCGGAGCTCTCTCGTCTGAGACACGCTTATTTATGGTGGTGATCAATACACCACGAGGAGTATTTTGACTACGGCTCCTCTTGAAGATATCGACCGTCGAACTTATAGGAAGCCCGACTTCATGTTCGGGGATGCCGCACCAGACCCTGATCACCAACTACTAGCAGGGGAAGGTTAGTGGATTTTCCAGTTGGATGGTGAGAAGTTCTACCTTCCGTCCAACAAGCGACATTTTTCTTCGTCTTCCTTCCAGTGCGTGACACAGACTCGGAAGATGTCGTGGGAAGTGAGCCGGAGCACTGACTCTGCCACATAGGAAAATTGATGCTTCAGTCTCCTGGCTATGCAAGAGCGGGGCCTCCTTGTTGCATAATGGGTCTACATCCTGGGAATGTGTCACGAGAGATCCCAGTGGGAGAAAATCCCGTAGTGGCGCTGACCTTTGGCAACCAATTCTGCAAGGTCAATGGGAACTACCCAGCCACTGACTTCAGGACTCCAGGCTGGATTCACCCTCCGAAGGCATGGTGGAGGGATTTAACTGTATACATCCTCGCTCATTTCGAGGAGGATCTGGAGAGGGTAAACCTCTATGAGGCCGTCAGGGCGACCTGCTACGGTATTGAGATGAACGTGGCGTGCTTCTATGCCATCTTTGAATTGTATTGCCCAGCTTCAGGGACTTTCTTCACCCCTGTTGGCGAATTGGGTATGGCCTTGCATGAGATGTGGGAAGTCTCTGCTCTGTCTTTTGGGTCTCTTCCCTATGAAGAATTGTAACGCCCCCGATCCCGCGGGTACGGGGACGTTACTGCAACGTATATACGCAGGTCAGAAATACCCTCACGCATATACGCTAAGCATCAGTACAGGCAAGAATCAGAGTACGGAAGCAAGTGGTGCATTATACATTCCAACACATGTGTACAATTACAAAGTTATCACCAAAGGTGATCCGATATTACAATAATATTACATCACCTGATAGGCGCAAATGCGAGAGTACAAGGGATATACAAGAGTGAACAGTATAAAAGGCACTCACGAGTTTACAAAAGGAAAACTCGAGAGGCGCACAGGGGGCCTGGAAGGATGGAGTTCTGGACGGTCTGTTGAAGATCCACGCTACCGCTGCGCTACTCTGATCAGCAACAGAGGGAATCCACACGCTCCAAGCTCCAAAACCTGGACATGAGGATCCAGGGGAGTCAGATGAAACTCCCCAGGCGAGTGGTGAAGGAAAAGCCAAGTGGCGAGCCAGGACGAGCACAAATGTATATAACAAATAATATCAAGTAGGAGGTACTCATGATATGATCAGATAAGAACAGGAGACAGGCGGTTTAGAATACAAGTAAAGAGCATGGTATGAACAGATATAGCATAATAATCATAAAACAGGAAATCCGATATAAACCTCATTACGGGCAAAACCGATTGTATAAGCTTAGGTCACGGCTCCATGAGACTAGTACATCGAAGGAATAATCCAAACAAGGAAACCCTCATCTATATACCTTTATCTCATATCATCGTAATCCAAGCACATACAACCCAAATTACAAAGTGGTCATAACAAGAACACATAACAGGCATAACAGGAGTACATAATAGGAATCATAACAGGAATCATAACGGGAATCGTAACAGGAGTACATAACAGGAATCATAACAGGAATCATAACGGGCATAACAGGAGTACATAACAGGAATCATAACAGGAGTCATAACGGGCATAACAGGAGTACATAACAGGAATCATATTATTACTCGTCTGACCCATATATCTAGGTATGTGTCCTGGTGTACATCTCAACACACATACATCCATATATAAGCAAGCCGAGGGTTGTTATTGGAAGCAGATGGAGAACTGATAGCTCCTCTTATAGTAGTTCCCGTACGCCCGGGACCATCTTGAGGGCCTTAAATCCCCCTAACACGCATCTTCTGAGGGCCTTAAATCCCTCTAACATGAATCGTCAGTTCAGGTAATCCACTACTATAAGCAAGGCATCATTCCGGCATCCATCACTTCCTCCCATTCCCCGTGTAAGTTGACCTTTTTATGGGTTGTTAATATTATCAGATTACGGGAATGAGTAGGATCATAACTTTGTTGGCCCAAAGGCCTTTCACTCTAGTTTTGATGATGATTAACTCATGTAGTTATGTGTACTAATTATCTTGTGATTTTAGTTTCAGTTTATTAATCAAGATATTAGTTGGTGTTTAGCTTCAACAAGATGTATTGGAAGCTTGCACATGTTGATTCAAGAGCCCGCGCATCAAAGATCATACATTGCACTTGCTCGGTGAATCAAGAGTTTTTGGATCGGGCCTACTTGGAGATTGCGCTCTAGCTTGGAGATTGCGCTCTACAAGAAGACTTAGGTATCCATAGTTTTAGTTTGGGTTTAGATCCTAATTGTAAAGATTAGAATAGTATGATAAGCTCAAGTTCACAACACACACACCTTTCATGTTTTGATTTTCGGTTTTAGGTTTAACCGATCTTGGTTTTCATGAATAGATTTTTTATCAAAACAAGTTTACATGGTTTATGTATATTAGATTTGTTCTATATACATGCATGCTTCAATTGTTTAGACAAACTTTGTTTGATAATCTATTCCATGTGTTTTATGTTTTGGTATTTACAACAAAACATATTTTTGGACTTAATGACAAAAATCATGATATATATATGTTTCTTGTATATTGAATTTCTATTCATATACAATATGCTTCAAAGTGTTTAAATATCATATTTTTGTATCATGGATAAGTTTTAGACAATGTGTATTTTCTATTCAAAATACAAGGTTTTAGAAAATACGGTTTTTGGTTTTGGCAAAATTTCTATGACACAAAAATAGTCAAATATGTTTGAAATTTGTGTTAGGATTTTTAACACAAGTTTGTATTTCAATATAAAATGATAAAACTATTTTTGTGGAATTTTAGAGATTTTGTGGGATTTATTATAATATTTTTTTTCCAGATTTCAGACCTGATTTTTGTCTGCCAGGCTTGGCCGGTCGACTGGTACGGTCGACCGCAACAAAGAAGCCAGTCGACCGTTCCGATCGACTGACGTGCACGGATACGTGCACGCAGGCTGACACTGCATCCGGTCGACCGAAGCGGTCGACCGACAGAGAGCTGTTTGCTCTCAGGTATTTTCGGTCGACCGAGGCGGTCGACCGGTAGCCACAACGGTTCTAAATTTGACCGTTGGGCGGTCGACCGTCCCGGTCGACCGGAAGGCTATTTCTGGCAAAAGTTCTGTAAACGGCTATTTTCTGTAATTGCCTATAAATACCCCATTTGAGAGAGTTTTTCTCTAATAATTTTTGGGCTAAAATTTTCTATCTCTCTGGTGTTATTGCTGCAAGAAAAATAGGTTTTTGGATTCAAAGTGAACAATCTTTTGTGTTTTTGATTAGGGTTTGAAAAACCAAAGAAAAGGAATTTGGGAAAAGCTTTTGTTTGAACTTCTATATCTTGATTTCATTTGTTTCCCAAAGGTTTTTCTTTGAGTTGCTGGTTTCATATCCCTTGGTTTTCTCCACACTTGAGCTAAAAATCTACTATCTATATCGATAGGTTATTTGTGTGGAAGAAGAAGTTGTTTGTGGTTGTTGTTGTGACCACCAAGTTGTAACCCAATCTTTTCTTAGCTTTGTGCTTTGGGTTGTATCCCTCTAGTTGAGAGGTGATCCTTGTATTGGTTGGTGATTGGGAGTTTGTTGTATTGGTTTGTATATTTGCCTCAAGGAGGAGGTTGTGATTGTTGGAGTTTGCCTCAGGGAGGAGATTGTAAAGAGAGGAGTGTTGGGTACTCCTTGTAAAGGGTCCTAGGTGGACGAGCTAGTGGAAATCCTTCGTGTGTCGAAGGCGGGGATGTAGAGCTGGGTGCTCGAACCTCGATAACATATCTTTGTGTTTGCGCTTGATCCATTGGCTCTCTCTCTACTCTCTCTTTACTTTGTGCCTTGCATTTATTTACATTGCTCATTCATATTTGCTTGGCTTGGTTGTGTGCATCACTTGTTGATAGCACTTGAGTGTAATTTGCATTAAGTTTTTAAATTCCGCATTTAGTTCATAGATTAGCATTGTCACCTATTCACCCCCCCTCTAGGTGACTTTTCAAACTTGTCATAACAGGTATCATAACGGGAATCATAACAAGTGTCATAACAGGGGTCAGGCATAACTGGTGTACATAACAAGAGATCTGGTACTTCATTCCCTTAACGTGATAATCATGAGAGGAAAGTTATTCATAACAGGTATCAGGTTATTGTGCCAATGACGAGTGTTCATGAAGATAAGAGTATAAGTCAAGTAATAACACAATATGTAATACAAGTCCCGAGGATAAAGTCCATATTCAAGAAAGTGATAAACCACAGCAGGCAGCCAGAGTTAGTCGACTAGGGAGAGAAGGTAGTCGACTTATAAGAGGTTAGTCGACTATAGCAAAGGGTCTAGTCGACTAATAAGGCCGCGTTTGGGAGAGCTGCATTTCAGGAAGAAAGTTAGTCGACTAGGGAATTATGGGTAGTCGACTAGGGATGGCCGCGTCTCCGAGAGCCGCGTTTCAAGAAAGTTAGTCGACTAGGGCAATTGGGTTAGTCGACTAATGAAGGTTGCGTTTCCAGGAATGGTGCGTTCTTCAGGAAAGTTAGTCGACTAGGAATATGGGATAGTCGACTAGTAAAGTCGCGTCTCAGGAGTGAGGCTGCGTTTCAAAGGGGTTAGTCGACTTATACATGGGTCAAGTCGACTAATACTGAGCAACAGAGAACAGAATAAGCTTTGGAAGTTATGGTTTGTTGATATGAAAATACAAGTTAACTAAGTCTTTGGCGAGGAAAGTCACTCGCCTAACAATGATCCTTGCTGCGTCCAACGAAGGGAAGTTCGGCCCCAATCCAAAAGGAGGGTACCGGCCCTAAGTCTTGCCGCCGGAGAAGAACGCAGCCCCAATCCAAAAGGAGTGGCCGGTCTTCACAAAGTGATGGAGAGAGGTTGAAGGTGCAAGTCTAGTTCAAGTTGCCAAAATGGGATTTTGCAAACGGTGCCACGGGGAGCGATTAGTTGGCTAGAATGAAAGAGCTCGCCGTGGAGGTGAAGATGGTATACTTGGTGGTGGCCAAGGAGATGTAGGTGGTGGTGGAGATGGTGGTGAAGTTTTGGTGGAGAGGATGGGTTCTTTGGTGTTTTATGGTGGAAAGAGGTTGAAGAAGGTGGTATGGAGATGTTGTTGTTGGAAAAGGAAGAGGAAATGGAGAAGAAAGAAGTGATGGTGTTGGTGGTGAAAATGGAGATGGAGAAGGTGGAGTATGGTGGCCAAAGGAAGCAAGAGGTTGTCTTCCTTGCTCTCTATTGGTGGTTGCAGGAAACAATGAAGAAGAAGAGAAATGAAAGAGAGAGAAGGAGTGGGGGTATTTATATGTAATAGGAAAATATTATAGTAATAATGCTATTGCCATCAAAAGAGAACGCACCCAATTGGCTTGCGTCACAACAAAATGGTAGGCTGCGTTTAGGCCAAAAAGGGTCAAACGCGGGAATCAAGGCTGCGTCCAGGGAAGATGCCAAGCTGCGTTTCACAAAAGGACAAAAGTCATGATGACTTGATGGAATTGATCTGAGGTGCATTAAATGAAGCATGGGGAGGTGAGGAGAGGATCTCTGCATTTAATGCAGAATCCTAGGTAGGTGACGCTCGCGTTTGAGGGAGGAGAGAGAAAATGGGGAAAAGACAAGAGTGGAATATATGGGGCAATCTCCTCGGTATCTGGGAAAATACTGAAAACTCCGGAAAAGCCCAAAAATAAAATAGCTCAGAAAGTTTCCCAAAAATTCTCAAAAATAATAAATATTATAAAATGATTTTTTGGTGAAATCAGTTTTCGAAGATTCAATCTCATTTTCAAGTTAAAAATCCTGAAGTCAACCGTCAATCTCGGTATACACCGGATTGGCCGGATTTTGATAAAATCTGATAAATCCCAGAAAAAGTATTTAGATAGAAAGTATGATTTTAAGAAGTAATGTCAAAAGGCACTTTAAAAATTCTAAACCGTTTGTAAATTAAAAATCCGGGAATCGGTCAACGGGACTGGCCGACACCGGTTTTGAAGATTTTCAACTTAATCCAAGAAAATTCCAGAAAATTATAGAAAATCTAGAATATTGGAAAATGATGTTTAAAACTGAAATCGGACAAATCAGAATATCAGAAGATCCAAATCGAGCAATACTCTAGGATCGGGCCCTCGGTTCAGATTAGGGCTGACTCCGAGTCCACGAATCCAAATCCAAGGCAAAACGATCATATAAAGAATTCATAATACAAAACAAATACAGGAAGTAACTCAAAAAATACGATCGAGAAATCTGAATACGCAACTAAGTACGTATTCCAGAAGCGGGGTGTTACAATCCATCCACCTTACAAAAAATTGCGTCCTCGCAATTTCGATAAGGGGTAAATTGAACACAAAGAGGACAAGGGCGGAAATAAAGGCTCCGAAAAAACCAAAACGGGGTTAAGATGAACACAGGAGGGTCCAGGATGGACAATGAGAATAGGATAAGGTGGAATATTTAAAAAGATAACCAACCCAAGGTACAAAAGATCAGGGGTAGCTGGACAAGGATAACCAACTCCAAATACAAAAGGTCAGGGGTTGCTGTAACAGTTACATCCTCAAGGTTCCTGCTCCAGATACTGAGCTTCATACTCTGCTGCTGCTTCATCTGATACCTCTGCCGCCATGTTGTGAACTTGGCCTCTGCCATAATCTGCTCTAGGTCTTGCTCCTCTCTGTGGGTGATCATACTGCTGGGGTGGAAATGGAGCTCTTTGGTCTACGGGTTCTGGGTTCCTTCTATGTGGTGGAGCTGGAAGTGGTGGGGCTGGAAGTGCTGGTCTGATTGGTGCCATATTTCCTATCCTTCTGAATGGGCAATCTCTTATTGCATGACTCCCTGTCCCACATGCTAAACATAGTCCATTGGCCATTCGACAGTCTTTCCTATAATGTCCGGGCTTGTGGCAGAAGTTGCATATTATCTGAGGAAGAGGAGGTTGGAATGGTCGCTTGATCATCGGACCATGGGTTGTCCTAGCTGTATCTTCCTCATTCATCAACTGAAAAGGTCTCTTTACTGACTTGTTTTGCACCTGGTTCTCACTCTTCTTCTCCAGTCCTCGTTCCACTTCACGGGCAATGGAGAGAACCTGAGAGTATGTCTTCAGCTGTTGAGGGATAAGGAACATCTGGACATCCATCTTCAGCCCTTGCTGAAATCGGCTAGCCCGTTTTTCTTCATCTGTCACCATGTAGGGTGCAAACCTGCTAAGCCTCAAGAATTCTGCAGCATATTCATCCACTGACCGATTGCGCTGCTGTAGGTGGATAAATTGTTCTTCCATTTCCTTCTGGGCTGTTGCTGGGAAGAATCTCTCATAGAAACACTTTGAGAACTGGTCCCATGTGATGGGTTTCTCCAGTGTTGCTTCTTCTGCCAACCACCAGGTTCTGGCCACATCTCTCAGCTGTATCTTGGCCACTTCAACTTGGTTCTCATCAGGAACTCGGGCCGCCTTCAAAAGATCTGTTGTGTCTATCAGCCACTGCTCTGCATTCAGGGGCTTCTCTGTACCTGAGAAGATCGCCGGTTGTAATCTCCTGAAATCTGACACGTTGCCTGGCCTCTGTTCTCGGGGTGCAACCAGCAGTCCTTGACGTAGAAGCTCTGTCTGCTGTTGTTGACTTTGCATCATCCCATGAAGTATCCTTATCATACCATCACTGTCTCTGTTGGGTCCATCTTGAGAGGTACTAGGACCATTGCGTGTTCCCCGTCTTTCCATATTTGAGTTGGTTGGAGTGGGTAACAAGAAGGAACTGGAAGGGAAAGGATTGAAGGGTCTCAGGATACAAGGAATGGATCAGAAGAAAGAGAGAGATAACTCTGCACTTGTAGTTGGATTGTATAACCAGGACTCATGCATTCCAGTTGCAAATTTCATTACCATTAATTTGCCGTCTGGACGTACTGAGGATGTAGAGCCTAGACTCTGATACCACCCTGTAACGCCCCCCGATCCCGCGGGTACGGGGACGTTACTGCAACGTATATACGCAGGTCAGAAATACCCTCACGCATATACGCTAAGCATCAGTACAGGCAAGAATCAGAGTACGGAAGCAAGTGGTGCATTATACATTCCAACACATGTGTACAATTACAAAGTTATCACCAAAGGTGATCCGATATTACAATAATATTACATCACCTGATAGGCGCAAATGCGAGAGTACAAGGGATATACAAGAGTGAACAGTATAAAAGGCACTCACGAGTTTACAAAAGGAAAACTCGAGAGGCGCACAGGGGGCCTGGAAGGATGGAGTTCCGGACGGTCTGTTGAAGATCCACGCTACCGCTGCGCTACTCTGATCAGCAACAGAGGGAATCCACACGCTCCAAGCTCCAAAACCTGGACATGAGGATCCAGGGGAGTCAGATGAAACTCCCCAGGCGAGTGGTGAAGGAAAAGCCAAGTGGCGAGCCAGGACGAGCACAAATGTATATAACAAATAATATCAAGTAGGAGGTACTCATGATATGATCAGATAAGAACAGGAGACAGGCGGTTTAGAATACAAGTAAAGAGCATGGTATGAACAGATATAGCATAATAATCATAAAACAGGAAATCCGATATAAAACCTCATTACGGGCAAAACCGATTGTATAAGCTTAGGTCACGGCTCCATGAGACTAGTACATCGAAGAAATAATCCAAACAAGGAAACCCTCATCTATATACCTTTATCTCATATCATCGTAATCCAAGCACATACAACCCGAATTACAAAGTGGTCATAACAAGAACACATAACAGGCATAACAGGAGTACATAACAGGAATCATAACAGGAATCATAACGGGAATCGTAACAGGAGTACATAACAGGAATCATAACAGGAATCATAACGGGCATAACAGGAGTACATAACAGGAATCATAACAGGAGTCATAACGGGCATAACAGGAGTACATAACAGGAATCATATTATTACTCGTCTGACCCATATATCTAGGTATGTGTCCTGGTGTACATCTCAACACACATACATCCATATATAAGCAAGCCGAGGGTTGTTATTGGAAGCAGATGGAGAACTGATAGCTCCTCTTATAGTAGTTCCCGTACGCCCGGGACCAGCTTGAGGGCCTTAAAGCCCCCTAACACGCATCTTCTGAGGGCCTTAAATCCCTCTAACACGAATCGTCAGTTCAGGTAATCCACTACTATAAGCAAGGCATCATTCCGGCATCCATCACTTCCTCTCATTCCCCGTGTAAGTTGACCTTTTTATGGGTTGTTAATATTATCAGATTACGGGAATGAGTAGGATCGTAACTTGTCATAACAGGTATCATAATGGGAATCATAACAAGAGTCATAACAGGGGTCAGGCATAACTGGTGTACATAACAAGAGATCTGGTACTTCATTCCCTTAACGTGATAATCATGAGAGGAAAGTTATTCATAACAGGTATCAGGTTATTATGCCAATGACGAGTGATCATGAAGATAAGAGTAATAAGTCAAGTAATAACACAATATGTAATACAAGTCCCGAGGATAAAGTCCATATTCAAGAAAGTGATAAACCACAGCAGGCAGCCAGAGTTAGTCGACTAGGGAGAGAAGGTAGTCGACTTATAAGAGGTTAGTCGACTATAGCAAAGGGTCTAGTCGACTAATAAGGCCGCGTTTGGGAGAGCTGCGTTTCAGGAAGAAAGTTAGTCGACTAGGGAATTATGGGTAGTCGACTAGGGATGGCCGCGTCTCCGAGAGCCGCGTTTCAAGAAAGTTAGTCGACTAGGGCAATTGGGTTAGTCGACTAATGAAGGTTGCGTTTCCAGGAATGGTGCGTTCTTCAGGAAAGTTAGTCGACTAGGAATATGGGATAGTCGACTAGTAAAGTCGCGTCTCAGGAGTGAGGCTGCGTTTCAAAGGGGTTAGTCGACTTATACATGGGTCAAGTCGACTAATACTGAGCAACAGAGAACAGAATAAGCTTTGGAAGTTATGGTTTGTTGATATGAAAATACAAGTTAACTAAGTCTTTGGCGAGGAAAGTCACTCGCCTAACAATGATCCTTGCTGCGTCCAACGAAGGGAAGTTCGGCCCCAATCCAAAAGGAGGGTACCGGCCCTAAGTCTTGCCGCCGGAGAAGAACGCGGCCCCAATCCAAAAGGAGTGGCCGGTCTTCACAAAGTGATGGAGAGAGGTTGAAGGTGCAAGTCTAGTTCAAGTTGCCAAAATGGGATTTTGCAAACGGTGCCACGGGGAGCGATTAGTTGGCTAGAATGAAAGAGCTCGCCGTGGAGGTGAAGATGGTATACTTGGTGGTGGCCAAGGAGATGTAGGTGGTGGTGGAGATGGTGGTGAAGTTTTGGTGGAGAGGATGGGTTCTTTGGTGTTTTATGGTGGAAAGAGATTGAAGAAGGTGGTATGGAGATGTTGTTGTTGTTGGAAAAGGAAGAGGAAATGGAGAAGAAAGAAGTGATGGTGTTGGTGGTGAAAATGGAGATGGAGAAGGTGGAGTATGGTTGCCAAAGGAAGCAAGAGGTTGTCTTCCTTGCTCTCTGTTGGTGGTTGCAGGAAACAATGAAGAAGAAGAGAAATGAAAGAGAGAGAAGGAGTGGGGGTATTTATATGTAATAGGAAAATATTATAGTAATAATGCTATTGCCATCAAAAGGGAACGCACCCAATTGGCTTGCGTCTCAACAAAATGGTAGGCTGCGTTTAGGCCAAAATGGGTCAAACGCGGGAATCAAGGCTGCGTCCAGGGAAGATGCCAAGCTGCGTTTCACAAAAGGACAAAAGTCATGATGACTTGATAGAATTGATCTGAGGTGCATTAAATGAAGCATGGGGAGGTGAGGAGAGGATCTCTGCATTTAATGCAGAATCCCAGGTAGGTGAAGCTCGCATTTGAGGGAGGAGAGAGAAAATGGGGAAAAGACAAGAGTGGAATATATGGGGCAATCTCCTCGGTATCTGGGAAAATACTGAAAACTCCGGAAAAGCCCAAAAATAAAATAGCTCGGAAAGTTTCTCAAAAATTCTCAAAAATAATAAATATTATAAAATGATTTTTGGTGAAATCAGTTTTCGAAGATTCAATCTCATTTTCAAGTTAAAAATCCTGAAGTCAACCGTCAATCTCGGTATACATCGGATTGGCCGGATTTTGATAAAATCTGATAAATCCCAGAAAAAGTATTTAGATAGAAAGTATGATTTTAAGAAGTAATGTCAAAAGGCACTTTTAGAAATTTTAAACCGTTTGTAAATTAAAAATCCGAGAATCGGTCAACGGGACTGGCCGACACCGGTTTTGAAGATTTTCAACTTAATCCAAGAAAATTCTAGAAAATTATAGAA
This sequence comes from Agave tequilana, assembly GCA_038442645.1. NCBI lineage: Eukaryota > Viridiplantae > Streptophyta > Magnoliopsida > Asparagales > Asparagaceae > Agave > Agave tequilana. The sequence goes on from JAVJIF010029806.1 coordinate 583,975, forward strand.
AATCTAGAATATTGGAAAATGATGTTTAAAACTGAAATCGGTCAAATCAGAATACCAGAATATCCAAATCGAGCAATACTCTAGGATCGGGCCCTCGGTTCAGACTAGGGCTGACTCCGAGTCCACGAATCCAAATCCAAGGCAAAACGATCATATAAAGAATTCATAATACAAAACAAATACAGGAAGTAACTCGAAAAATACGATCGAGAAATCTGAATACGCAACTAAGTACGTATTCCGGAAGCGGGGTGTTACAATCCATCCACCTTACAAAAAATTGCGTCCTCGCAATTTCGATAAGGGGTAAATTGAACACAAAGAGGACAAGGGCGGAAATAAAGGCTCCGAAAAAACCAAAACGGGGTTAAGATGAACACAGGAGGGTCCAGGATGGACAATGAGAATAGGATAAGGTGGAATATTTAAAAAGATAACCAACCCAAGGTACAAAAGATCAGGGGTAGCTGGACAAGGATAACCAACTCCAAATACAAAAGGTCAGGGGTTGCTGTAACAGTTACATCCTCAAGGTTCCTGCTCCAGATACTGAGCTTCATACTCTGCTGCTGCTTCATCTGATACCTCTGCCGCCATGTTGTGAACTTGGCCTCTGCCATAATCTGCTCTAGGTCTTGCTCCTCTCTGTGGGTGATCATACTGCTGGGGTGGAAATGGAGCTCTTTGGTCTACGGGTTCTGGGTTCCTTCTATGTGGTGGAGCTGGAAGTGGTGGGGCTGGAAGTGCTGGTCTGATTGGTGCCATATTTCCTATCCTTCTGAATGGGCAATCTCTTATTGCATGACTCCCTATCCCACATGCTAAACATAGTCCATTGGCCATTCGACAGTCTTTCCTATAATGTCCGGGCTTGTGGCAGAAGTTGCATATTATCTGAGGAAGAGGAGGTTGGAATGGTCGCTTGATCATCGGACCATGGGTTGTCCTAGCTGTATCTTCCTCATTCATCAACTGAAAAGGTCTCTTTACTGACTTGTTCTGCACCTGGTTCTCACTCTTCTTCTCCAGTTCTCGTTCCACTTCACGGGCAATGGAGAGAACCTGAGAGTATGTCTTCAGCTGTTGAGGGATAAGGAACATCTGGACATCCATCTTCAGCCCTTGCTGAAATCGGCTAGCCCGTTTTTCTTCATCTGTCACCATGTAGGGTGCAAACCTGCTAAGCCTCAAGAATTCTGCAGCATATTCATCCACTGACCGATTGCGCTGCTGTAGGTGGATAAATTGTTCTTTCATTTCCTTCTGGGCTGTTGCCGGGTAGAATCTCTCATAGAAACCCTTTGAGAACTGGTCCCATGTGATGGGTTTCTCCAGTGTTGCTTCTTCTGCCAACCACCAGGTTCTGGCCACATCTCTCAGCTGTATCTTGGCCACTTCAACTTGGTTCTCATCAGGAACTCGGGCCGCCTTCAAAAGATCTGTTGTGTCTATCAGCCACTGCTCTGCATTCAGGGGCTTCTCTGTACCTGAGAAGATCGCCGGCTGTAATCTCCTGAAATCTGACACGTTGCCTGGCCTCTGTTCTCGGGGTGCAACCAGCAGTCCTTGACGTAGAAGCTCTGTCTGCTATTGTTGACTTTGCATCATCCCTTGAAGTATCCTTATCATACCATCACTGTCTCTGTTGGGTCCATCTTGAGAGGTACTAGGACCATTGCGTGTTCCCCGTCTTTCCATATTTGAGTTGGTTGGAGTGGGTAACAAGAAGGAACTGGAAGGGAAAGGATTGAAGGGTCTCAGGATACAAGGAATGGATCAGAAGAAAGAGAGAGATAACTCTGCACTTGTAGTTGGATTGTATAACCAGGACTCATGCATTCCAGTTGCAAATTTCATTACCATTAATTTGCCGTCTGGACGTACTGAGGATGTAGAGCCTAGGCTCTGATACCACCCTGTAACGCCCCCCAATCCCGCGGGTACGGGGACGTTACTGCAACGTATATACGCAGGTCAGAAATACCCTCACGCATATACGCTAAGCATCAGTACAGGCAAGAATCAGAGTACGAAAGCAAGTGGTGCATTATACATTCCAACACATGTGTACAATTACAAAGTTATCACCAAAGGTGATCCGATATTACAATAATATTACATCACCTGATAGGCGCAAATGCGAGAGTACAAGGGATATACAAGAGTGAACAGTATAAAAGGAACTCACGAGTTTACAAAAGGAAAACTCGAGAGGCGCACAGGGGGCCTGGAAGGATGGAGTTCCGGACGGTCTGTTGAAGATCCACGCTACCGCTGCGCTACTCTGATCAGCAACAGAGGGAATCCACACGCTCCAAGCTCCAAAACCTGGACATGAGGATCCAGGGGAGTCAGATGAAACTCCCCAGGCGAGTGGTGAAGGAAAAGCCAAGTGGCGAGCCAGGACGAGCACAAATGTATATAACAAATAATATCAAGTAGGAGGTACTCATGATATGATCAGATAAGAACAGGAGACAGGCGGTTTAGAATACAAGTAAAGAGCATGGTATGAACAGATATAGCATAATAATCATAAAACAGGAAATCCGATATAAAACCTCATTACGGGCAAAACCGATTGTATAAGCTTAGGTCACGGCTCCATGAGACTAGTACATCGAAGGAATAATCCAAACAAGGAAACCCTCATCTATATACCTTTATCTCATATCATCGTAATCCAAGCACATACAACCCGAATTACAAAGTGGTCATAACAAGAACACATAACAGGCATAACAGGAGTACATAACAGGAATCATAACAGGAATCATAACGGGAATCGTAACAGGAGTACATAACAGGAATCATAACAGGAATCATAACGGGCATAACAGGAGTACATAACAGGAATCATAACAGGAGTCATAACGGGCATAATGATTGGTATCCAATATTGCATGTTTTACCTCATTATTCCCATGCATTTTTGTAATAAATATATGATTTTTACTCATCTTCTCTATATATTTGCAGGTACACACCTTAATGGAGAGAAAGCCAATAATCACTTTAATTAGCAATAATTAAAGTGATTAATCCAAGATTAAGATAAAGCCAAATTTGAATCAAGATTCAGAAAGATTCGCGCGCCCAAAGAAGAATCCAGATAGTCCACGTGGCTAACCACCTAACAATAAAATCCCACCAGAAAATCTGGGCTCAACGGCCCAGATTTTGTCGCCAGTTTTGGGAGATCCTGAGGATCTGCGGCAGTTACAGGGAGTTAGGATCCCAGATTTTGCGCCAACCAACTAGCTTCTGGATCCTTCACCTGGGGCTATAAATATGGGACCTTGGACCTGCGAGCAGAAAGGAGAATGGAGAAGAGAGGAAAAATCATTAGTTGTTGTAATTTTGTTTAATTTTTCTCTAGGTTTAGTTCTTTAGATCCCTCTTCTTCTTCCCTAGAATTCATTATAAAAGAGAGAGATTGTGAGAGAGAGAGCTTGTGTAATCAAGGGTGACAACTTGAAGCTATGCAAGGATTGATCCATTCTCCTTCCTCTACTTGAGCTTGGTTCTAGTTTACTTGCTTTCTTTATATGCTTTCTTTATTGCTTTCTTTAATTCCTTGCAATTTACTTCATGCTTTGTTTTACTTCTCTAATGGCTTTTAGCTAATTTTTCTCCATGTACTATCTAACCACTAGCCTTGCCATCTTAACTAACTCATGGGTGATTGCTTTATTTCATCTTGCAAGTTGTATGATCTTCTCTTCTCCGATGGGTTAAACCACCCATTCTTCAAATGAGAAAGTAATTAGATCAACACGCGAGACGAATCCACGCCGATGGAGTGACAACATGAGGCAAGCGTTCACTATCACGGAGTTTAGTAAGTATTGGTAAGGTAGTAAGGTAAGCTAGTCATGGTTTGCTTCTTCTTTAAGTTTCCTTTTCTTTTCTTGTGAATACCAAATCTCACTCTTGATTTCTTTTCCAACTTTTCCACCATGAACATAACCACCTTTTCTTTAGTTTCTTTTTCATTTGATTCACTATTTTTATTAGCATAGCGTTTAACAACTTCACTACGATTCGTAACGCTTCCATCGCTAGCTCTCCCTGAGAATCGACTCGGTATAGCCTTATGCTATAACGGAGATAGGAAAGGATACATCGAACACATTTACATACACCTTTCTCGTCCTAATCAAAATGGCGCCGTTGCCGGGGAGAGCAACGGATTTTATTTAAAGTGAAGAACTAAACGAATCTTCTTCTCTGTTGCAGGTTACAGGAGAAGAAAACAGGAAAATTTGCATTGCAGTATACATATAAGTGGACCTGGGCCTCTGCTCTCGAAAGACCAGGATCCCTCAGTTTTGCTGCAGATTCTGGACTTTTGCCGCAAATCTGCGGCAATTCTGAGTTGACTACTCACAAAATTTCTGCAGGGCTTGCTTCTCTGCAAAACACAGCTGCTGATATAATTGAATTCCTGTATTTTTCACCATATACCTGCTAATTTAATCAACAGTAAAAAATTGTTTGTAATTGTTAAAAATTGTTTAGACATTTGCATTTTAGGCACGTGTCTTTCAATTCTTTTAATTTTACTGTTGAAGAGTGCTGGAGGCAAGGTACGTAAGCATTGCATGTAGATTAGGAATCATCTCTTGCTTGATTTTCATGCTTTGAGTGAATTCTAGTTATATATTTTTGTACACTTGCACAATTCATTTTTAAGGGCATAACCCGTAAATAAGATAAGGTGGGGGAGTTCATTACCCTTTCTTTAGCCCGAAAACCACCATCCCAGCACTCACTAACCCAAGCCTAATTTAATAAAAAAAATAGACGTTGGCCCTAGGGACATCTCGGACTCATCTAGGAGATTATTCTAAGGGGGAAAAGTGTTGGAAATAGACTCTTGCAAAATCAGTGTCTAGGAAAGGGATTGAGGGCCGAAAGCCCGAAGGTTGCTGGTTACTTAATTAAGGAACGTCTCTGACGGAAAACCTCCCACCAACCTTGCCCTTCCCTGGCTGATTAACTTGTGGTCTACGTCTACACTAAACCTCCCGTGGACGATCTAATCAGTTAGGAGTCGTCTAGGTCTAGGTCAACCATTCTTTTGGCTTGGTTTTGATTTTTCTTTTCTTTTTGTTTGTTTATTTGTTTGTTTCTTGTTGTTTGTGATTTTTTTTTTGTGTGATATGGCATTCAACAATTCTTTCCATCCTAATAATAATCCATATTTCACACAGTCTCCATTCTATTCGGATAATTCCAACCCTGTGTTTTACAATATGCACCAACCACATACACCAGGTTGGCCTTATCCGAATCAATATGACCCATATCCCCCATCTAATAACTATGATTTCTGTAATAATTTCAACTCTTCACCGAGTCATTGGGGATTCCAGTCCCCCGAGTTTAATTATCAACCTCCTTGTCCACCATATCCACCTAGTCCACAATATCCACAATATTCATTCTCCGATTCTGCTTCATATATTCCTTTTTCTGGACCTCCCATTGAAGAAAAATCTGAGTTCCAAAAGAGGATAGAAGCCAATCTACTAGAGGCAGAGCAACAACTTAAGACCAAATTAGCCTCTCCAATTCCACCACATTTTCAAGATACATACTCAGTTCCACCAGTCCAAAATAAAAGACCATCAATTTTGGAAATGAGTATGCGTGAGTCCAAACACAAATCCCAAAATCTGATGGACTCACAATTTCAATATCACTTCCAAGACAATACTTCATCTTTCCATCAAAACAATGAAGTCATCAATTATGGAAAGATGCTTGAAGAAATGACTCATGCTCAAAATGCTAGAAATCGTGACATAGAGTTGATGATCCAAACTCTTCATTCTCATCCTATTTCTAATGTCACTAGCCACTCTATTAAAGAAGATGAGTCATGTAGTCTTGGAAATCCAGATTCAATTTCAGCACAATCACCTGAACTTGTCCAAAATTCTGACATTTTGGCAAGTTTTTCTTTTTCTGAAATTGAACTTGAGTGTGAATATGATCCTGAAATTCCACTTGATGATTCAATTTTCCTTCCTGATTCAATAATGACTCCGGTGTCTTCACCTGATTTCACTCCATTTCCCGAGTCAGTATTGGATCCAGTGCCTGTCCATTGTGAAATTGAATCACCAATCTTTGATGATCATAGTGAACTTGACCAATTCCATACTTTTGAAAGTCCCATTGATAAATTGGCAAGTTCACATTTTTGTGGAATTGAATTACATGAGGAATATGATCTTGAACCCCAACTTCGTGATTCGATCCTTCTTCCTGATTCAATAATGACTCCAGTAACTTTACCTGACTTTAATTTTTTCCCGGAGTCGACATTGGATCCTGTACCAATTCATAATGTAGTTGAATCATCCATCTTTGAGGATCATATTAAACTTGACCAATTCTACACTTCTGAAGATACTATTGACAAATTGGCAAGTTCCTCATGTATTGAACTACATATGAAATGTGACCTAGATTCTCACTATCTCTTTACTTCTGAAACTGATTGTACAATTCTATCGGAAGATGTTGACTTAAGTTTCGAAGAATTGTATGGTGATGAACTAGAATTTCTTAATATTGGAAGTAAAGAGATATCACCCATATTAGGTCACATCCCATTGTTGGAAAATGATTGTGGACTTGAGCTTCATTTTCTTGACTTGGACCAAATTCCTGAACTCACTTCGACTCCTGCACCTTCACTTGACTTCAGTCACCTTCCTGAGTCGGTATTAGTTCCTGTCATTCCTGAGTCCAAGTCAACAGTTCTATCATTTCATACACCACTTTGGGACAAGGTAGTTGACAAATTTGACTCAGAAATTTATTATGGAAAATGGAAATTAGATGGGGTCATGTACTTAATAAAAATCTTCCAAGGATTTATCTTTTTAGTGGATCATATTCATGATATTTTTGGTGGGTTCCTCAAAACCCAAAATAAGAATGATTGGGCCATGTTTCGTGGACCAATCAGACCACCACCGGAACCACCACCTTAAGGTAATTTTTTCCTTCCCTCTCCATTTTGTTTCATGCATACATACATCATGATGCATTGAGGACAATGCATGAAATAAGTGTGGGGGAGGGTTTACTAACATAGAGTTTTTAGATCTTCTTTCTTTTACACTTCTTTTAGAAAATAAAAAAAATATAAAAAATAAAATATAAAAAATATAAAAATAAAAACTTTTTGAAATAAGAGACAAAGTTTTGATCTATTTTTAAGAAAATTAAGATGTATCTTAGGAATTAAGAAAGCCTTAATTATGACATCTTAAACCTAGTTGAAATAATAGATCTTGTTTGAGATTATAGGCTAAGTAAGTAAAATTGGTGAGATATTTTTATCTTGAATTTTTTGCCTTAGATAATATGCACTTTACACTTACACATTTCTTGGGATGGAAACAAAGACCAAAATGCCATAAAAAAATATAATATATATATATATATATATATATATATATATATATATATATATATATAAATAAGCATCACTTATTAAGCTGGGTAACTATGCCTCAAGAAGCATGATTATTCACGCCTAACGGTGGTAAAAACCTATTAAGCTGGATAAATGTGCCTCAAGAAGCATGATTATTCACGCCTAACGGTGATCAAATAAATAATCCCCTTTAGTTTTGTGGCCTTTTTTACTCGAGACCTTAAACCCGAGGGATGTTTTCTCATCTGGTGCCCTAAGACCGACTGGTTTGGGAGTCATCGGTTAAAGGCTCGTTACAAGGGTGAACTAGAAAGCCTAAACTAAGGGAAGAAAAAAGAAAAATAAAAATAAATATATATAAATAAATGGCTTGATGGTTGGAGTTGAAATCCCAGAAATCTTCACTGTCACGGTGTGCATACTATCTAGGTTTTATGAAAGATAAAGTATTCAATCCAATTTTGAATTCTTACCTTAATTGAAAACAAGATCTTGCATGGAGACTAAGTTTAAGGAAGAATGATTATAGGTGGACTTATGACCTAGGATCACTTATATTTTTGCAAAAATAGTTCGTAAACATGTCTCTTGTTCAAAATGCGTTTTCAAAATACTAACATTTGTCTTCTTTCTTTATGGATTTTGTGGGTGTAATCCGCTGAAAACCCTCAGGAGACAACACTCCTCCTCTAGGGTAACCTAGAGGTTTAACGGCTTGTTGCACATGCTCAGTGCAATCGCGTCACCTGCGAAAGTGGTGTAATAAAATAGGTAGTTAGGATTTTCTTTTCTTTTCTTTGTTTTGCTCGGGACGAGCAAAAGAATAAGTGTGGGGGTGTGATTGGTATCCAATATTGCATATTTTACCTCATTATTCCCATGCATTTTTGTAATAAATATATGATTTTTACTCATCTTCTCTATATATTTGCAGGTACACACCTTAATGGAGAGAAAGCCAATAATCACTTTAATTAGCAATAATTAAAGTGATTAATCCAAGATTAAGATAAAGTCAAATTTGAATCAAGATTCAGAAAGATCCGCGCGCCCAAAGAAGAATCCAGATAGTCCACGTGGCTAACCACCTAACAATAAAATCCCACCAGAAAATCTGGGCTCAACGGCCCAGATTTTGTCGCCAGTTTTGGGAGATCCTGAGGATCTGCGGCAGTTACAGGGAGTTAGGATCCCGGATTTTGCGCCAACCAACTAGCTTCTGGATCCTTCACCTGGGGCTATAAATATGGGACCTTGGACCTGCGAGCAGAAAGGAGAATGGAGAAGAGAGGAAAAATCATTAGTTGTTGTAATTTTGTTTAGTTTTTCTCTAGGTTTAGTTCTTTAGATCCCTCTTCTTCTTCCCTAGAATTCATTGTAAAAGAGAGAGATTGTGAGAGAGAGAGCTTGTGTAATCAAGGGTGACAACTTGAAGCTATGCAAGGATTGATCCATTCTCATTCCTCTACTTGAGCTTGGTTCTAGTTTACTTGCTTTCTTTATGTGCTTTCTTTATTGCTTTCTTTAATTCCTTGCAATTTACTTCATGCTTTGTTTTACTTCTCTAATGGCTTTTAGCTAATTTTTCTCCATGTACTAGCTAACCACTAGCCTTGCCATCTTAACTAACTCATGGGTGATTGCTTTATTTCATCTTGCAAGTTGTATGATCTTCTCTTCTCCGATGGGTTAAACCACCCATTCTTCAAATGAGAAAGTAATTAGATCAACACGCGAGACGAATCCACGCCGATGGAGTGACAACATGAGGCAAGCGTTCACTATCACGGAGTTTAGTAAGTATTGGTAAGGTAGTAAGGTAAGCTAGTCATGGTTTGCTTCTTTTTTAAGTTTCCTTTTCTTTTCTTGTGAATACCAAATCTCACTCTTGATTTCTTTTCCAACTTTTCCACCATGAACATAACCACCTTTTCTTTAGTTTCTTTTTCATTTGATTCACTATTTTTATTAGCATAAAAGAATTCTCGTTTAACAACTTCACCACGATTCGTAACGCTTCCATCGCTAGCTCTCCCTGAGAATCGACTCGGTATAGCCTTATGCTATAACGGAGATAGGAAAGGATACATCGATACATTTACATACACCTTTCTCGTCTAATCAAAATGCGGTTTACTAACATAGAGTTTTTAGATCTTCTTTCTTTTACACTTCTTTTAGAAAATAAAAAAATATAAAAAATAAAATATAAAAAATATAAAAATAAAAACTTTTTGAAATAAGAGACAAAGTTTTGATCTATTTTTAAGAAAATTAAGATGTATCTTAGGAATTAAGAAAGCCTTAATTATGACATCTTAAACCTAGTTGAAATAATAGATCTTGTTTGAGATTATAGGCTAAGTAAGTAAAATTGGTGAGATATTTTTATCTTGAATTTTTTGCCTTAGGTAATATGCACTTTACACTTACACATTTCTTGGGATGGAAACAAAGACCAAAATGCCATAAAAATAAAAGAAAAAAATATATATATAAATAAGCATCACTTATTAAGCTGGATAACTATGCCTCAAGAAGCATGATTATTCACGCCTAACGGTGGTAAAAACCTATTAAGCTGGATAAATGTGCCTCAAGAAGCATGATTATTCACGCCTAACGGTGATCAAATAAATAATCCCCTTTAGTTTTGTGGCCTTTTTTACTCGAGACCTTAAACCCGAGGGATGTTTTCTCATCTGGTGCCCTAAGACCGACTGGTTTGGGAGTCATCGGTTAAAGGCTCGTTACAAGGGTGAACTAGAAAGCCTAAACTAAGGGAAGAAAAAAGAAAAATAAAAATAAATATATATAAATAAATGGCTGGATGGTTGGAGTTGAAATCCCAGAAAACTTCACTGTCACGGTGTGCATACTATCTAGGTTTTATGAAAGATAAAGTATTCAATCCAATTTTGAATTCTTACCTTAATTGAAAACAAGATCTTGCATGGAGACTAAGTTTAAGGAAGAATGATTATAGGTGGACTTATGACCTAGGATCACTTATATTTTTGCAAAAATAGTTCGTAAACATGTCTCTTGTTCAAAATGCGTTTTCAAAATACTAACATTTGTCTTCTTTCTTTATGGATTTTGTGGGTGTAATCCGCTGAAAAACCCTCAGGAGACAACACTCCTCCTCTAGGGTAACCTAGAGGTTTAACGGCTTGTTGCACATGCTCAGTGCAATCGCGTCACCTGCGAAAGTGGTGTAATAAAATAGGTAGTTAGGATTTTCTTTTCTTTTCTTTGTTTTGCTCAGGACGAGCAAAAGAATAAGTGTGGGGGTGTGATTGGTATCCAATATTGCATATTTTACCTCATTATTCCCATGCATTTTTGTAATAAATATATGATTTTTACTCATCTTCTCTATATATTTGCAGGTACACACCTTAATGGAGAGAAAGCCAATAATCACTTTAATTAGCAATAATTAAAGTGATTAATCCAAGATTAAGATAAAGCCAAATTTGAATCAAGATTCAGAAAGATCCGCGCGCCCAAAGAAGAATCCAGATAGTCCACGTGGCTAACCACCTAACAATAAAATCCCACCAGAAAATCTGGGCTCAACGGCCCAGATTTTGCCGCCAGTTTTGGGAGATCCTGAGGATCTGCGGCAGTTACAGGGAGTTAGGATCCCAGATTTTGCGCCAACCAACTAGCTTCTGGATCCTTCACCTGGGGCTATAAATATGGGACCTTGGACCTGCGAGCAGAAAGGAGAATGGAGAAGAGAGGAAAAATCATTAGTTGTTGTAATTTTGTTTAGTTTTTCTCTATGTTTAGTTCTTTAGATCCCTCTTCTTCTTCCCTAGAATTCATTGTAAAAGAGAGAGATTGTGAGAGAGAGAGCTTGTGTAATCAAGGGTGACAACTTGAAGCTATGCAAGGATTGATCCATTCTCCTTCCTCTACTTGAGCTTGGTTCTAGTTTACTTGCTTTCTTTATGTGCTTTCTTTATTGCTTTCTTTAATTCCTTGCAATTTACTTCATGCTTTGTTTTACTTCTCTAATGGCTTTTAGCTAATTTTTCTCCATGTACTAGCTAACCACTAGCCTTGCCATCTTAACTAACTCATGGGTGATTGCTTTATTTCATCTTGCAAGTTGTATGATCTTCTCTTCTCCGATGGGTTAAACCACCCATTCTTCAAATGAGAAAGTAATTAGATCAACACGCGAGACGAATCCACGCCGATGGAGTGACAACATGAGGCAAGCGTTCACTATCACGGAGTTTAGTAAGTATTGGTAAGGTAGTAAGGTAAGCTAGTCATGGTTTGCTTCTTCTTTAAGTTTCCTTTTCTTTTCTTGTGAATACCAAATCTCACTCTTGATTTCTTTTCCAACTTTTCCACCATGAACATAACCACCTTTTCTTTAGTTTCTTTTTCATTTGATTCACTATTTTTATTAGCATAGAAGAATTCTCGTTTAACAACTTCACTACGATTCGTAACGCTTCCATCGCTAGCTCTCCTTGAGAATCGACTCGGTATAGCCTTATGCTATAACGGAGATAGGAAAGGATACATCGAACACATTTACATACACCTTTCTCGTCCTAATCACATAACAGGAGTACATAACAGGAATCATATTATTACTCGTCTGACCCATATATCTAGGTATGTGTCCTGGTGTACATCTCAACACACATACATCCATATATAAGCAAGCCGAGGGTTGTTATTGGAAGCAGATGGAGAACTGATAGCTCCTCTTATAGTAGTTCCCGTACGCCCGGGACCAGCTTGAGGGCCTTAAATCCCCCTAACACGCATCTTCTGAGGGCCTTAAATCCCTCTAACACGAATCGTCAGTTCAGGTAATCCACTACTATAAGCGAGGCATCATTCCGGCATCCATCACTTCCTCTCATTCCCCGTGTAAGTTGACCTTTTTATGGGTTGTTAATATTATCAGATTACGGGAATGAGTAGGATCATAACTTGTCATAACAGGTATCATAACGGGAATCATAACAAGAGTCATAACAGGGGTCAGGCATAACTGGTGTACATAACAAGAGATCTGGTACTTATTCCCTTAACGTGATAATCATGAGAGGAAAGTTATTCATAACAGGTATCAGGTTATTATGCCAATGACGAGTGTTCATGAAGATAAGAGTAATAAGTCAAGTAATAACACAATATGTAATACAAGTCCCGAGGATAAAGTCCATATTCAAGAAAGTGATAAACCACAGCAGGCAGCCAGAGTTAGTCGACTAGGGAGAGAAGGTAGTCGACTTATAAGAGGTTAGTCGACTATAGCAAAGGGTCTAGTCGACTAATAAGGCCGCGTTTGGGAGAGCTGCGTTTCAGGAAGAAAGTTAGTCGACTAGGGAATTATGGGTAGTCGACTAGGGATGGCCGCGTCTCCGAGAGCCGCGTTTCAAGAAAGTTAGTCGACTAGGGCAATTGGGTTAGTCGACTAATGAAGGTTGCGTTTCCAGGAATGGTGCGTTCTTCAGGAAAGTTAGTCGACTAGGAATATGGGATAGTCGACTAGTAAAGTCGCGTCTCAGGAGTGAGGCTGCGTTTCAAAGGGGTTAGTCGACTTATACATGGGTCAAGTCGACTAATACTGAGCAACAGAGAACAGAATAAGCTTTGGAAGTTATGGTTTGTTGAGATGAAAATACAAGTTAACTAAGTCTTTGGCGAGGAAAGTCACTCGCCTAACAATGATCCTTGCTGCGTCCAACGAAGGGAAGTTCGGCCCCAATCCAAAAGGAGGGTACCGGCCCTAAGTCTTGCCGCCGGAGAAGAACGCGGCCCCAATCCAAAAGGAGTGGCCGGTCTTCACAAAGTGATGGAGAGAGGTTGAAGGTGCAAGTCTAGTTCAAGTTGCCAAAATGGAATTTTGCAAACGGTGCCACGGGGAGCGATTAGTTGGCTAGAATGAAAGAGCTCGCCGTGGAGGTGAAGATGGTATACTTGGTGGTGGCCAAGGAGATGTAGGTGGTGGTGGAGATGGTGGTGAAGTTTTGGTGGAGAGGATGGGTTCTTTGGTGTTTTATGGTGGAAAGAGGTTGAAGAAGGTGGTATGGAGATGTTGTTGTTGTTGGAAAAGGAAGAGGAAATGGAGAAGAAAGAAGTGATGGTGTTGGTGGTGAAAATGGAGATGGAGAAGGTGGAGTATGGTGGCCAAAGGAAGCAAGAGGTTGTCTTCCTTGCTCTCTGTTGGTGGTTGCAGGAAACAATGAAGAAGAAGAGAAATGAAATAGAGAGAAGGAGTGGGGGTATTTATATGTAATAGGAAAATATTATAGTAATAATGCTATTACCATCAAAAGAGAACGCACCCAATTGGCTTGCGTCTCAACAAAATGGTAGGCTACGTTTAGGCCAAAATGGGTCAAACGCGGGAATCAAGGCTGCGTCCAGGGAAGATGCCAAGCTGCGTTTCACAAAAGGACAAAAGTCATGATGACTTGATGGAATTGATCTGAGGTGCATTAAATGAAGCATGGGGAGGTGAGGAGAGGATCTCTGCATTTAATGCAGAATCCCAGGTAGGTGAAGCTCGCGTTTGAGGGAGGAGAGAGAAAATGGGGAAAAGACAAGAGTGGAATATATGGGGCAATCTCCTCGGTATCTGGGAAAATACTGAAAACTCCGAAAAAGCCCAAAAATAAAATAGCTCGGAAAGTTTCCCAAAAATTCTCAAAAATAATAAATATTATAAAATGATTTTTGGTGAAATCAGTTTTCAAAGATTCAATCTCATTTTCAAGTTAAAAATCCTGAAGTCAACCGTCAATCTCGGTATACACCGGATTGGCCGGATTTTGATAAAATCTGATAGATCCCAGAAAAAGTATTTAGATAGAAAGTATGATTTTAAGAAGTAATGTCAAAAGGCACTTTTAGAAATTCCAAACCGTTTGTAAACTAAAAATCTGGGAATCGGTCAACGGGACTGGCCGACACCGGTTTTGAAGATTTTTAACTTAATCCAAGAAAATTCCAGAAAATTATAGAAAATCTAGAATATTGGAAAATGATGTTTAAAACTGAAATCGGTCAAATCAGAATACCAGAATATCCAAATCGAGCAATACTCTAGGATCGGGCCCTCGGTTCAGACTAGGGCTGACTCCGAGTCCACGAATCCAAATCCAAGGCAAAACGATCATATAAAGAATTCATAATACAAAACAAATACAGGAAGTAAATCGAAAAATACGATCGAGAAATTTGAATACGCAACTAAGTACGTATTCCGGAAGCGGGGTGTTACAATCCATCCACCTTACAAAAAATTGCGTCCTCGCAATTTTGATAAGGGGTAAATTGAACACAAAGAAGACAAGGGCGGAAATAAAGGCTCCAAAAAAACCAAAACGGGGTTAAGATGAACACAGGAGGGTCCAGGATGGACAATGAGAATAGGATAAGGTGGAATATTTAAAAAGATAACCAACCCAAGGTACAAAAGATCAGGGGTAGCTGGACAAGGATAACCAACTCCAAATACAAAAGGTCAGGGGTTGCTGTAACAGTTACATCCTCAAGGTTCCTGCTCCAGATACTGAGCTTCATACTCTGCTGCTGCTTCATCTGATACCTCTGCCGCCATGTTGTGAACTTGGCCTCTGCCATAATCTGCTCTAGGTCTTGCTCCTCTCTGTGGGTGATCATACTGCTGGGGTGGAAATGGAGCTCTTTGGTCTACGGGTTCTGGGTTCCTTCTATGTGGTGGAGCTGGAAGTGGTGGGGCTGGAAGTGCTGGTCTGATTGGTGCCATATTTCCTATCCTTCTGAATGGGCAATCTCTTATTGCATGACTCCCTGTCCCACATGCTAAACATAGTCCATTGGCCATTCGACAGTCTTTCCTATAATGTCCGGGCTTGTGGCAGAAGTTGCATATTATCTGAGGAAGAGGAGGTTGGAATGGTCGCTTGATCATCGGACCATGGGTTGTCCTAGCTGTATCTTCCTCATTCATCAACTGAAAAGGTCTCTTTACTGACTTGTTCTGCACCTGGTTCTCACTCTTCTTCTCCAGTCCTCGTTCCACTTCACGGGCAATGGAGAGAACCTGAGAGTATGTCTTCAGCTGTTGAGGGATAAGGAACATCTGGACATCCATCTTCAGCCCTTGCTGAAATCGGCTAGCCCGTTTTTCATCATCTGTCACCATGTAGGGTGCAAACCTGCTAAGCCTCAAGAATTCTGCAGCATATTCATCCACTGACCGATTGCGCTGCTGTAGGCGTATAAATTGTTCTTCCATTTCCTTCTGGGCTGTTGCCGGGAAGAATCTCTCATAGAAACCCTTTGAGAACTGGTCCCATGTGATGGGTTTCTCCAGTGTTGCTTCTTCTGCCAACCACCAGGTTCTGGCCACATCTCTCAGCTGTATCTTGGCCACTTCAACTTGGTTCTCATCAGGAACTCGGGCCGCCTTCAAAAGATCTGTTGTGTCTATCAGCCACTGCTCTGCATTCAGGGGCTTCTCTGTACCTGAGAAGATCGCCGGCTGTAATCTCCTGAAATCTGACACGTTGCCTGGCCTCTGTTCTCGGGGTGCAACCAGCAGTCCTTGACGTAGAAGCTCTGTCTGCTGTTGTTGACTTTGCATCATCCCTTGAAGTATCCTTATCATACCATCACTGTCTCTGTTGGGTCCATCTTGAGAGGTACTAGGACCATTGCGTGTTCCCCGTCTTTCCATATTTGAGTTGGTTGGAGTGGGTAACAAGAAGGAACTGGAAGGGAAAGGATTGAAGGGTCTCAGGATACAAGGAATGGATCAGAAGAAAGAGAGAGATAACTCTGCACTTGTAGTTGGATTGTATAACCAGGACTCATGCATTCCAGTTGCAAATTTCATTACCATTAATTTGCCGTCTGGACGTACTGAGGATGTAGAGCCTAGGCTCTGATACCACCCTGTAACGCCCCCCGATCCCGCGGGTACGGGGACGTTACTGCAACGTATATACGCAGGTCAGAAATACCCTCACGCATATACGCTAAGCATCAGTACAGGCAAGAATCAGAGTACGGAAGCAAGTGGTGCATTATACATTCCAACACATGTGTACAATTACAAAGTTATCACCAAAGGTGATCCGATATTACAATAATATTACATCACCTGATAGGCGCAAATGCGAGAGTACAAGGGATATACAAGAGTGAACAGTATAAAAGGCACTCACGAGTTTACAAAAGGAAAACTCGAGAGGCGCACAGGGGGCCTGGAAGGATGGAGTTCCGGACGGTCTGTTGAAGATCCACGCTACCGCTGCGCTACTCTGATCAGCAACAGAGGGAATCCACACACTCCAAGCTCCAAAACCTGGACATGAGGATCCAGGGGAGTCAGATGAAACTCCACAGGCGAGTGGTGAAGCAAAAGCCAAGTGGCGAGCCAGGACGAGCACAAATGTATATAACAAATAATATCAAGTAGGAGGTACTCATGATATGATCAGATAAGAACAGGAGACAGGCGGTTTAGAATACAAGTAAAGAGCATGGTATGAACAGATATAGCATAATAATTATAAAACAGGAAATCCGATATAAAACCTCATTACGGGCAAAACCGATTGTATAAGCTTAGGTCACGGCTCCATGAGACTAGTACATCGAAGAAATAATCCAAACAAGGAAACCCTCATCTATATACCTTTATCTCATATCATCGTAATCCAAGCACATACAACCCGAATTACAAAGTGGTCATAACAAGAACACATAACAGGCATAACAGGAGTACATAACAGGAATCATAACAGGAATCATAACGGGAATCGTAACAGGAGTACATAACAGGAATCATAACAGGAATCATAACGGGCATAACAGGAGTACATAACAGGAATCATAACAGGAGTCATAACGGGCATAACAGGAGTACATAACAGGAATCATATTATTACTCGTCTGACCCATATATCTAGGTATGTGTCCTGGTGTACATCTCAACACACATACATCCATATATAAGCAAGCCGAGGGTTGTTATTGGAAGCAGATGGAGAACTGATAGCTCCTCTTATAGTAGTTCCCGTACGCCCGGGACCAGCTTGAGGGCCTTAAATCCCCCTAACACGCATCTTCTGAGGGCCTTAAATCCCTCTAACACGAATCGTCAGTTCAGGTAATCCACTACTATAAGCAAGGCATCATTCCGGTATCCATCACTTCCTTCCATTCCCCGTGTAAGTTGACCTTTTTATGGGTTGTTAATATTTGTTGGAACCTAACAAGTTCAAGATGTTGAAGCCTCTCAAATTGCAAGATTTTGATGATGGACAAACACTTCTACCTCATGATGATTGCTCTACCTCAGATGAAGATTATTGAAGATTTTGGGTGATTTTGGAAAGTTGTTGTGTAACTTAGAAAAATATGAAAAGCCTTGATAACTTACACAAAAATCCTTTCCTAGTCGACTTGCCCTATTGATATAGTCGACTAACCCAACTTAGTCGACTTGCCAAAAACCTCTAGTCGACTAGTCCATTCCAAAACCAAAATCCTAACTCTCTGTTTGGACTCTGAATGCAAATTAGTCGACTTGACTTTTCTACCTAGTCGACTAACAGATACTCTAGTCGACTAACCCAGTTTCCAAGTCGACTAATATTAGATACAAAAATTATCCAACTCTCTGTTTCTTTCTGAATCAAAACTTAGTCGACTACACCAAATTCCTAAGTCGACTAACAAAGTTTATAGTCGACCAACAGACATTTCTTGTCGACTATATTCAGTTATCCAGAAACCAATTTTTTCCAACAGACATATCCCTAGTCGACTAATCTCTAAACCTAGTCGACTAATAGTTGAAGTTTTGCCTAGGCTAGTCGACTAACTCAGTATCCTAGTCGACTATAGGCAGTTTCTGACTGTTGGACAGTTTCTCTTATCTGATCCATTTGACAACGTTTTCCAACGTTTAAATGTGGTTCCATAACTACCCTAACTGACCCTAGTCTACATCTATAAATAGGAAAGTTATTCTTAAGGCCAATTACCAATTCATTCCATCAGTTTTCCAAAAGAAAATTTCCAGAATTCCTGAAAACTGTTTTCCAACTTCAGTTCTTCACCAAAAGCCATTTCCCTTAGTGAAGGATTCTGAAGTTCAACTTTCCTATACTGAACCTCCACTACACATTTTGTATCAAGGCTATAGGAAATCATTGTATTCATTTCAAAGAAGATTTTGTACAAGGCGTCTTCTTGGGAGTAGAAGAAAGTTGTACAAGGCGTGTTCTCTTGGTGGAAGAGAAGTTGTGCACATTTGGCAAAGGGTGTTTGTCAAGTGGTGTACAAGGCATTTGTAGTGGGTGTACACAAGTAAAGAAAGGGAAAATCTCAAGCATTTTGCTTGGGGACTGGATATAGGTCACAAGGACCGAACCAGGATAAATCTCCGGTGTTTGCGTTTGTATTTTCTGTGTTAATCTTGTGATTACTTTAATTTCCTGCAAGTAGTTTGTTTAATTTTTTATAAACACTATTCACCCCCCCCTCTAGTGTTGTGTTGCTTTGATTATAGATCCTACATTTGGTATCAGAGCAGGTTCAAGGCAACAACCATACAAGGATGGCAACGGAGTTCACATCATCCCAATTCAAAGAGGGGCATTCTACACAACGACCACCGCTATTTGACGGAACCAATTACAATTATTGGAAGTGTAGAATGAAGATCTACTTGCAGTCGCTCAACTACGATCTTTGGAACATTATAGAAGCATCATACACCAAGCCTACAACCAACTACGACGCTTGGAATGAAGATCAAAAGAAGAATGCAAATCTTGATGCCAAGGCGATGAACGCTCTATTTTGTGCCTTAACCAAAGAAGAGTTCAATCGTGTGTCAACATCCACTTCTGCACATCAAATTTGGCATACACTTCAGGTAACACACGAAGGTACGAATAAAGTTAAAGAATTTAAAATTTCTGTTCTTGTACACAGATTTGAATTGTTCAAGATGAAGGAGAATGAAACCATATCCGAAATGGTTACAAGATTCACCGACATCACCAATACTCTTGCATCCCTTGGAAAGGACTACACTCAAGTTGAAAGAGTCCGTAAGATTCTTCGAGCACTCACACCGGAATGGGAGAAGAAGACAACCGCAATTGAAGAGGCGAACGATCTTTCCATTATGATATTAGAAAACCTAATCGATAATCTAATGGCATATGAAGTGCAAATAGAAGAAAGAAAGAAGGACGAACAACAACATCAATCCAAGAAGAAAGTTCTTGCCTTCCATGCAACTTCAGATACGGATAATTCGGATGAAGATGAAGAAGAAATGGCCATGCTTTCAAGAAAGTTCAAAAGGTTCTTAAAACAAGGTAAGTATAATAAGAATAAAGATACTAACGATATTCCTACTTGTTTTAAGTGTAACAAACCAGGCCACATGAAGAAGGATTGTCCATTGATGAAATCAAAAGAACACTTCAAGACTTTCAACAAGTCCAACAAGTTCAACAAGTTCAACAAGAAGAAGAAAGCCTTTCAAGCAACATGGGATGATAGCGACTCATCTTCCTCTGACGAAGAAGAAGCAACGGAAACCGCCAATATTTGCTTCATGGCCCAAGAAGATGAGGTACAAGATTATGATGATTTATTAGAAGCCTTTAATGAACTTTATAATAATTTCAAAAATGAAAAGATTAGAAATAAAGTTTTAATAAAGGAAAATGAAAGACTCATTCATGAAAATGCATGTTTTGTTTCTCAAACATCTTCTCTTAGTTCTCAAAATGAAGATTTTGAAAAAGTTATTGCATCTTTAAAAAAGGATAATGAAATTTTCTTAAAAGAAAATTCTTTACTTAAAAAGGAAACTATTTCTTTCAATTCTAGAATTTCTATTTTAGATAAAGACATGATTGTTTTCAAAATTAAGTATGAAGATCTTTTGAAAAATGTAACAAAGTTTAATAAAGGAAAAGAGAATTTAAATGTTTTATTATCTTCTCAAAAGATGTCTAACAATCATTTTGGTCTTGGTTTTTCAAAAGATAAGATGTATAAACCTACTCATGTTGGTATTGGATTTTCAAAAACTAATTTTGTAAAATCTACACATCTTCATAATAATAATTCTTTTGTGAAAAGAAATACTATTTCAAAAAGAATTAGATGCAAATATATATGGGTTCCTAAGAATCTTAATAATGTTGATAAAAATGTTTATATTGCATCTTATATACATGATGTGTGTAATTCTAAGAATTATGTTTATACTAACAAGTGGAAACCAAATTCCAATTGGATTTGGGTTCCTAAAGGCTAATCTTTTTCGGACCCTATCATGATGGGTACCATACATATTGTTTTTATCTTATAGGTACCTTATAAAGAAAAGTGGATACTTGATAGTGGGTGTTCCAAACACATGACCGGACATATGCAACTACTATCTTCCGTTCAAATCAAAAAGGGAGGTACAGTGATATTTGGAGACAATAACAAAGGAAAAGTTATTGGTACCGGCATAGTTGGTAACATTTCAAAACCCCTTATTGAAAATGTTCTTTTGGTAAGAGGTTTAAAACATAATCTATTAAGTATTAGTCAATTATGTGATAAGGGTTATAAAATTGTTTTTGAAAAAGATGCTTGTCTTATTTATGATACTAATATGAAAGATATTTTATTCAAAGGTTTTCGAAACAATAACATTTATGAATTATCAATAACATGCATGTCATCAAATGATAATTTATGTCTTCTTGCTTCAAATAATGATTATTTTTTATGGCATAAAAGATTTGGTCATTTGAATATGAAAACTATTTCTAAGATTTCTAAATTTGATTTAGTTAAAGGTCTTCCAAAAATTGCTTTTAAAAAGGATTATTTTTGTGATTCTTGTCAATTAGGAAAACAAGTTAAATCATCTTTTAAATCAAAGGATTTAGTTTCTACAAATAGACCTTTAGAATTATTGCATTTGGATTTATTTGGCCCTACTCGTGTTTCTTCATTAAACAAGAGTAGATATGTTTTTGTCATTGTTGATGATTATTCACGTTTTTCATGGGTAATTTTTCTTAAAAATAAAAATGATACTTTTGATGAATTTGTAAGTTTTTGTAAAAGAATTCAAAATCAAAAGTCTCTAAACATAGTCACTATTCGAAGTGATCATGGAGGAGAATTTGAGAATGAATCTTTTTCAAATTTCTGTGATAAGTATGGTATTATACATAATTTTGCATTTCCTAGAGCATCTCCTCAAAATGGTGTTGTAGAGAGAAAGAATAGGACTTTGCAAGGATGTGCTAGAACTATGCTTATGGACAGTAACTTACCAAAATATTTTTGGGCTGAAGCTACTGCTACTGCTTGTTATGTTTTAAATCCTATGCTTATTCGACCATTTTTAAATAAAACATCTTATGAATTGTTTCATAATAGGATTCCAAAAGTTTCTTATTTTAAAATTTTTGGATGTAAATGCTTTATCTTAAATACAAAAGATGCTTTAGATAAATTTGATGCTAGATCCAATGAAGGTATTTTTGTTGGATACTCTACTCATAGTAAAGCATATAGAATTTTTAATAAGAAAACATTTACTATTGAAGAATCATTACATGTTAAATTTGATGAATTCTTGTCAAAACCTGTTTCTAATACTTCTCCACATGATGATGATCATATCATAGATACTCCTAATGATAATATTGTTATATCTTCTGTTGATACTAACATTTCTAAGGATGAAGAGATTCCTACCGAGTTACCGAAAGCCTATGTTGAAGTAAGGAATCATCCACGAGATTTGGTGATTGGAGATATAAATCAAGGCGTTCAAACGAGATCCAAGTTGAACTACATGACACAAATTGCCTTCATTTCACTCATTGAACCGAAGAATATCAACGAAGCATGTGCGGATGATTTTTGGATAATTGCCATGCAAGAAGAGTTGAACCAATTTGTAAGAAATGATGTTTGGGATCTTGTACCACGTCCTAATGATCATCCTGTCATCGGTACCAGATGGGTCTTTAAGAACAAACTCGATGAATCCGGTGAAGTCATTAAGAACAAGGCAAGGTTAGTAGCACAAGGGTACAATCAAGAAGAAGGTATTGATTTTGATGAAACTTGTGCACCAGTAGCAAGACTTGAATCTATTCGTATATTACTTGCTTTCTCATGTTTTTTAAATTTCAAACTTTATCAAATGGATGTTAAAAGTGCCTTTTTAAATGGAATTATTAAGGAAACTGTTTATGTTGAACAACCTCCAGGTTTTGAACATGAAAAATTTTCAAACCATGTTTTTAAACTTAAAAAAGCTTTATATGGTTTAAAGCAAGCACCCCGTGCTTGGTATGATAGATTAAAAAGTTTTCTTTTAAATTCTGATTTTAAAATGGGAAGAGCAGATACTACTCTTTTTATTAAACATGTTAATAAAGATATCTTAATTATTCAGATTTATGTTGATGACATTTTATTTGGTTCTACTAACGATAATCTTTGTCAAGAATTTTCTAAGACCATGCAGAGTGAATTTGAGATGAGCCATATGGGCGAACTTACTTATTTCTCGGTCTACAAATAAAGCAAATGAAGGATGGAATCTTCATTTCCCAATGCAAATACGCTAAGGAACTTCTAAAGCGATTTGGCATAGAAAATTCTGGTCATAAGAATACTCCCATGAGTACGACTACTTTTTTGGACAAAGATGAAAATGGTAAGAATGTCGATCAGAAACTCTATCGAGGTATGATTGGCTCTTTACTTTATATTACTTCAAGTAGACCTGATATTATGTTTAGCGTATGCTTATGTGCTAGATATCAGTCAAATCCTAAGGAATTACATATTAAAGCAGTGAAAAGGATCTTTAGATATTTAAATAACACAATCAATTATGGTTTATTTTATCCAAAGTCATGCACATTTGATTTATTATCGTATAGTGATGCTGATTTTGCTGGTTGTAAATCTGATCGGAAGAGTACTAGTGGTACTTGTCACTTTTTGGGACATTCACTAGTATCATGGTTCAGTAAAAAGCAAAATTCTGTGTCATTATCAACAACTGAGGCAGAATATATTGCTGCTAGTGTTGCATGTGCACAAATTATATGGATGAAACAGACCTTACTTGATTATGGCATGACTATCACAAACTAACCTATTATGTGTGATTATACCAGTGCTATTAATTTATATAAAAATCCTGTTCATCATTCACGTACCAAACATATTGATATTAGACATCATTTTTTACGTGATCATGCTTTAAAAGGTGACATTTCATTAAATTTTATATCAACTGATAATCAAGTTGCTGATATATTCACAAAACCTCTGAAAGAAGATACTTTTATTAAATTTAGAAGAGATTTGGGTATTTGTAATTTTTCAGATTTTTAAACATTTTTTTAGATATTTTTTCAAAGGCAGTTTTTACAAAAGTTAGTCGACTTACAACTTTTATTAGTCGACTTATAGAAGCCTTAGTCGACTTGAAATTTTACCTAGTCGACTCCTGTGAGAAACAGAAACTTCACTTTCTGATTTGTCAAAAGTTAGTCGACTATAGTAAATTACTAGTCGACTAGTCCTATTATTAGTCGACTAATCTTGTCCTGTAAGTCGACTAAAACTGTGACTTTTTGTTTTCTGTTTTCGGATTTCCACTTCAAACCCGACCCGATTTCTTTAAGTTAAGGATCCGTTTACACTCTCTTTTAATCTTAACCACTCATCTCTTTCCAGAATTGATCCTCACCCTTGGTTCTTTTCTTTACCTCACCCAAACCCTAGGTTTCTTTCATTCTCTCCTTTCCAGCCGATTCTTCAGTCGACCAGAAGCTAGGGCACAGACAACCTGCAGCAGCCTTCCACAGTTCAAATTCCTTCAAATTTCTCCACAGTTCTTGGTATCTTGGTATAATCTTTCATCTCTCAGTCATTCCCATACGTATCTACTGTCTACTTGATTCAATTTAGTTTTTCACCATGTCCAAATCAAAGAAAACTAAATTTACTCCTTCATCATCATCTACAACTGTTGACTTTAAGAAATTCCTTAAGAATCCAGGTCTAGAAGAGGATTACCATAGATTATCATCTTTAGACATCATTCCAGGGAGATTTGTCAAGTATGATGATTTTTATCAATATGATATCATGTCATTTTTGAGAAATTGTGGACTGTATAATATGTTTTCTACTGAATTTAAGCAAGCATATTATCCCTTCCTCATTTATCTGTTTTATACAAACTTAGCCTATGAAGATAATGAGGACGCTGTCCATCTTTATTCTTATGTTAAGGGTGTCCACTTGAAACTTTCTCCAAAGTCTATTGGCCGTATCCTATCAATTCCATTTACTGGCCTCTTACTTGATGAAATTGTTATGGATGATGAGGATGTCTTAAGTCAAATCTTTCTACCTGGCCAAAGATTGCCAATGACCAATAATAAACTCAAACCTATTTCCCGTCTTATTGGTAGAATCCTCTCATATAATATCTGTCCCAAAACTGGTAGTTACAATTACTACTCCAGGGAATTATCCTCTTGTGTCTATGCTATTATGGCTGGACTCGAGGTTAATTGGGCTAAGATCATCTTTGATACTATGGTCAAGTATCATTCTTCATTCCTTCCTTTTGGCGCCTTTTTGACACCTATTTTTTGGAAATATCATGTTGATCTAGCTTCCGAAACTAGTGTTGTTAAAATCTTTGAATTGTTTGATAGTGCCGCCATACACCGCATGAAACTGTCTGATCCTCCTCCACAACATCCCTCTTCACCTCCACATAGTCCTACTCAAGGTCCATCTTCCTCTTCATAACCTCCTTTAAATGATCCACCTCCAACTCAACCACCTCCATATGCTGATGCATTCTACAATTCCATGTCTGCTCAAATTGCATCTATTCAAACTCAACAACAAGCTTTGCAAGATTCTCAGTTTCAAATTCTTGAGAATCAATCTTTGTTGATGACTCGGATGGATTCCTTTGAATCTACTCAAGCGGCGATTCTGAGTCTTCTCAAGATCCATTTCCCGCCACCTCCTCCTCCCGGACCCGAGCATTGAAGACTTTGGCGTTGGCGTTTCTTTATGTTTTTGCTTTTGAAACTCTTATGTATTTTCTGTTATTTGTTTAAAGACTATGTCAGTTTTCTTGTTTCAAAACTATGTATTTTCTCTTTTTGTTAATGACAAAGGGGGAGAATTAGTGTTATGTGATATGTGTATCTGGTTATCTGTGTTATGTGCTCTGTGTATCCATGATATCTGTGTATCCATGTTATATGTTTCTATGTGTTCTGTTAATGTTCTGTTAGCTTTGTTGGCTAACTGTTAATGTTCTGTTAGCTTTGTTGGCTAACTGGTTATGTTCTGAAAATTCCAATCTGAAAATTCTGCATGTTATGTTTTGTGACAAAATCAAAGTTATTTGACATATATATGTTATGGATACTAACATATGACCATGCAGGTGCAACTTAACATTTTCTGCAAGGGCAATATATTTTTTATAACCTAGTTACTGCAGGGGAGTTTTGTTGCAAGGGGAGTCATCATAAACATATGTTGTCATCATCAAAAAGGGGGAGAATGTTGGAACCTAACAAGTTCAAGATGTTGAAGCCTCTCAAATTGCAAGATTTTGATGATGGACAAACACTTCTACCTCATGATGATTGCTCTACCTCAGATGAAGATTATTGAAGATTTTGGGTGATTTTGGAAAGTTGTTGTGTAACTTAGAAAAATATGAAAAGCCTTGATAACTTACACAAAAATCCTTTCCTAGTCGACTTGCCCTATTGATATAGTCGACTAACCCAACTTAGTCGACTTGCCAAAAACCTCTTGTAATACCCCGTTCCCGGAATACGTACTTAGTTGCGTATTCAGATTTTCGGTCGTATTTTTTCGATTTGTTTCCTGTATTTATTCTGTATTATGAATTCCTTATATGACTGTTTTGTCTTGGATTTGGATTCGTGGATTCGGAGTCAGCCCTAGTCTGAACCGAAGGCCCGATCCTAGAGTATTACTCGATTTAGACATTCTGATAATTAGAATTGACCGATTTTAGTTTTAAATATCATTTTCCAATATTATATATTTTCTATGATTTTCTAGATCTTTCTGGAATTAAAATGAAAGTCTTCAAAACCGGTGTCGGCCAGTGCCGCTGACCGATTCCTGGATTTTTAATTCTCAAACAGTTTGGAATTCCATGATGGTCCTTTAGGCTTTATTCCTTAGAATCATATTTTCTACCTACATTCTTTTTCTGAGGATTTTATGAATTTATGAAAATTCCATCGGAGTCGGTAGATAACTGATTCCGGGATTTTTAGTTTTAAAACTATAAAGTATTTCTTAAAACGGATTTCACTATTGTTCTTAAACTAATATTCTTGATTTTTGATAATTATTTCAGGTCGTTCCGAGATACTTGAATTTCGGACGATTCCGGTGTTTTCCCGAAAGACTTCCGCATCCGCAACTGAATCCCGGGAATCCGCCACTTCCATTATTTTCATCTTCTTTCCCAAGAAAATATCCTTCCTTTTATAATTCTTTTCCTTTTCTTTATTTTCCTTTACTTCCTTCACAAGCCTCAAAATGATTTTCCAATTTTCCAAAATTCCACTTTCTCCAAATTTCCAAAGAATCCCACCAACTCCCACCTACTTCCTCATTTAATGCATCTCTTCTCTCTCTCTTCCATGGCCGGCCAAGTGGCCAAAGGGGAGACACCTCACCTCCCCTTCTTTTTACACAAAACCCCCTCACTTCCATTTGATTTGCATCTCCTTCATAAAATCCAAAACATATAAATGCTTTTCCTTTACATTTCTATTTCATTTTTCCTTTCTTCTCTCCACCATCTCTTCTCCACCAAAACCCTAACCTCCTTCAACTCCTCTTCATCTCCATCACCACAACAACAACCACCAACTCCCAAGGCATCACCTAGGTCTTCATCTCCATGGAAGCCACCACAAGGTCATCAACTCCAACAACTTCATCAACTCCACCAACATCTCCACTCTCTTTTCCATCATCAACCACTCCTTTTGGTAAGTAATTTTCATCACCAAGGCTTGATTAATTCTTAGTATACATGTGTATTCATATCATGTTCAATTATGTCTTCAAAATCATGTTTATTTGGTCATCAAACCCAACCCTAGAAAATCTATTCTGTTTGCTGTTTTCCCACGATTAGTCGACTAGACCTATAGATTAGTCGACTAGAAAACCCTAGCTGAAACGTAACCTTTCTGGAGCACAGTTTTAGTCGACTTAGGTTATTTATTAGTCGACTAGAAACCTCGATTAGTCGACTACTCCCTTGACCCTAGTCGACTAACTTTTCCTGAACCAAAACCTTAACTCTCTGTATCACAGTATTAGTCGACTTAGCCTAACTATCAGTCGACTTGTCATGTCTGTTAGTCGACTACCCCTATGACCCTAGTCGACTAACTTTTCCTGAATCAGAATATCAACTCTCTGGAACCCAGTGTTAGTCGACTATACCAGACTGTTAGTCGACTAACCCCTTTATTAGTCGACTACTCTTTCCACCTAGTCGACTAACTTTAGCTGGTTGTCTTAGTTGATTCCTTTCTTGAATATAAACCTTATCCTCTAGACTTATATCATATGTTGGTGTTCCTTGACTTGTCACTTGACAAACGTCATCTTACCTTCTCTCTTTCTCTCTCTCCTCTTCACTCTACATAATTATATTACAGGTTATGGCGCATCCCGAGCTTCCGTGGATTTTGGATCTTTCGGCACTTTGGTGATTTAGGCGAGTAGTCTCGCCTCTATTTGAGTTTCCCGTTTCATCGGTCGATGAGTATTTCGCTTCTTATTTCCATATTCATGTATTGCACTACATTGCTTGTATTATGGTAGCTTCATCTTGTGCTTGTACCATGCTTATGATATGCTTACTTCTTTATCGTACATTATGCGTGGCCGACCCTTCGTGGTCGTTGGACTTTGAGTCACTTCCATGTTACTACTTGGCATTGCTTCAGACTTGTTAGTTGCATGCTTTTATTTAACACATGTATATCACCTGTCATGTAGTATGTTATCACCTGACCACCTGGCATGCCACTATTTGGCAAGACCCTATTGTTATAACCATGACTTACCCGGACTATTATCACCACTCGGCATGTTTGATTGATTTCTGAATATCACCATCCTATCATGCTATCACTTTATACCCAGCATGATGTACTTGACTTGTGATTGTCATCTTTACGGGAACCTTGACTTGCTATCCTGTATCATGATCAGTGACCTGTTTTCCTGCTTTACATGCAGTGACCTGACTATATAGTACGCATGTACTCCTGATTTCTGATCATGTCCATTTCCTGTTATTCCCGTAAAGTGATAATTAAACTAATGAATCCTAAAAAGTACCAACTTGTATTGGGTCGGGGGAAACATGCGGATATCAATATGTGTTCGTGTTTACAGTGGCTTTTAGGAATGTTGTGCAACTACATGTTCCGGTCTGACCTGTGGGCCTCCAGGGGACCGAGGGGAGAGCTGGCTCCCTCATTACTGGTACCATCATGATAAGGGCATACATAAGTCCCTCCTGTTTAGCCTTGCGGCTGGCTTCCGTTTCCATGCAACGGAACAATCCTGGACCGTTGTCCCGGGCATGTACGGGACCCACTGTAAACATAGTTCGTTGATACCCCCGCTAGTTTCCAATAACAACCTTGTTTTACTCGGATATGGATCTATGTGCGTTGGGACGCTAGTTCACATAGCTAGATATCAGGGTAAGACGAGTAATAATAAAATGTCATAATAATCGGCTCTTTAAGTTGTAAGTAGAGGTATGTGGAATGGGACGCATACTAAAGCCTGCAACTTAAACGGCTATGAATCTGTGATGTGCCTTACCATATTTGTTGTATTGGTTTTATTCGGATTTCCTGTTTTATGATTATTATGCCATACCTGTTCATGCCTGCTCTAACCTACCTGCCTCCTGAGTATTTCCTACTTGATATCATTTCTTATATACTTCATTTGTGTTCTAACCCTCCTGTCTTCTGTACTTGACACTTGTGCTCCTCCTGACTCGCCACCTGGCATCCATATTCCTACTCGCCTGGGGAGTTTCACTGACTCCCCTGGATTCTCATGTCCAGGTCATGGAGCTTAGAGCGAGGCTTCTCCCTGTTGCTGCTCAGAGTAGCGCAGCGGTAGCGTGGATCTCCAGCCGACCGTCCAGGGCCACATCCTTCCAGGCCCCCTGTATGCCTCTCGAGTTTCCTCTTAGCAAACTCGTGAGTGCCCTTTTTCTATTCATACTTGTACTTTTCCTTGTATACCTGTATGTGAGCTCCCTTTTGTACCATTCACATATGTACATCTTTTGTACTCTCGCATTTGCGCATATCTGTGATGTATTATTATTGTAATATTCATCACCTCTGGTGATAACTCTGTGATTGTATATATATGTGTTGGAATGTATAATGCACCATTTGCTTCCGTACTCTGATTCTTGTCTGTACTGATGCTTAGCGTATATACGGGAGGGTAGTTCTGACCTACGTATATACGTTGCAGTGACGTCCCCGTATCGCCGGGATCGGGGCGTTACAGGATGGTATCAGAGCCTAGGCTCTAACTTCCTCAGTACGTCCAGAGGGCAAATTAATGGTAAAGAAGTTTGCAACTGGAATACATGAGTCTTGGTTATACATTCCAACTACAAGTGCAGAGTTATCTATTCTTGACTATCTTTCCTTTGATTCCTAAATCCTTTCCATATCCCTTCCCTGTTTTGGTTTTATGAAGCCTTTATGCTAACTTAAGATATGACTAGACTAGGAAGGTAGTGGCTGGTTCTGCATGAAGCTATTATGTGACTCTTCGGTGAATTCTATGAAGCTTGGTATTCTCCAGATCGATCTTGATCTGGCTATCTTTCAGAAGTCAGCAGTCGGAATTCTCTACGGATATTCTACATTCTCTACTATATCGTTCGGAGTGATTGATGCCTGGTATTCGGGATTCTTAATTATCGGCCTTCTTTATTATGCTCAGGACTATCAGGGTTTTCTTTATCTTCGGTATTCTGGCTCATTTATTGCACAGCCACGACATCAGCAGTATTATTCAGCATTATTCGAAGATTTATACAGCCGGAAGTGCGGAGGATGATTATTGTTCAGTCGACGTGAGAGCCCTACCTATAGTGCTTCATATCTTAATTGGTATAAATTCCACCGCTGTCCCCTTTGTATTCAATTTACCCCTTAACGAAATTGCGAGGACGCAATTTTTGTAAGGTGGGTGGATTGTAATACCCCGTTCCCGGAATACGTACTTAGTTGCGTATTCAGATTTTCGATCGTATTTTTTCGATTTGTTTCCTGTATTTATTCTGTATTATGAATTCCTTATATGACTGTTTTGTCTTGGATTTGGATTCGTGGATTCGGAGTCAGCCCTAGTCTGAACCGAAGGCCCGATCCTAGAGTATTACTCGATTTAGACATTCTGATAATTAGAATTGACCGATTTTAGTTTTAAATATCATTTTCCAATATTATATATTTTCTATGATTTTCTAGATCTTTCTTGAATTAAAATGAAAGTCTTCAAAACCGGTGTCGGCCAGTGCCGCTGACCGATTCCTGGATTTTTAATTCTCAAACAGTTTGGAATTCCATGATGGTCCTTTAGGCTTTATTCCTTAGAATCATATTTTCTACCTACATTCTTTTTCTGAGGATTTTATGAATTTATGAAAATTCCATCGGAGTCGGTAGATAACTGATTCCGGGATTTTTAGTTTTAAAACTATAAAGTATTTCTTAAAACGGATTTCACTATTGTTCTTAAACTAATATTCTTGATTTTTGATAATTATTTCGGGTCGTTCCGAGATACTTGAATTTCGGACGATTCCGGTGTTTTCCCGAAAGACTTCCGCATCCGCAACTGAATCCCGGGAATCCGCCACTTCCATTATTTTCATCTTCTTTCCCAAGAAAATATCCTTCCTTTTATAATTCTTTTCCTTTTCTTTATTTTCCTTTACTTCCTTCACAAGCCTCAAAATGATTTTCCAATTTTCCAAAATTCCACTTTCTCCAAATTTCCAAAGAATCCCACCAACTCCCACCTACTTCCTCATTTAATGCATCTCCTTCTCTCTCTCTTCCATGGCCGGCCAAGTGGCCAAAGGGGAGACACCTCACCTCCCCTTCTTTTTACACAAAACCCCCTCACTTCCATTTGATTTGCATCTCCTTCATAAAATCCAAAACATATAAATGCTTTTCCTTTACATTTCTATTTCATTTTTCCTTTCTTCTCTCCACCATCTCTTCTCCACCAAAACCCTAACCTCCTTCAACTCCTCTTCATCTCCATCACCACAACAACAACCACCAACTCCCAAGGCATCACCTAGGTCTTCATCTCCATGGAAGCCACCACAAGGTCATCAACTCCAACAACTTCATCAACTCCACCAACATCTCCACTCTCTTTTCCATCATCAACCACTCCTTTTGGTAAGTAATTTTCATCACCAAGGCTTGATTAATTCTTAGTATACATGTGTATTCATATCATGTTCAATTATGTCTTCAAAATCATGTTTATTTGGTCATCAAACCCAACCCTAGAAAATCTATTCTGTTTGCTGTTTTCCCACGATTAGTCGACTAGACCTATAGATTAGTCGACTAGAAAACCCTAGCTGAAACGTAACCTTTCTGGAGCACAGTTTTAGTCGACTTAGGTTATTTATTAGTCGACTAGAAACCTCGATTAGTCGACTACTCCCTTGACCCTAGTCGACTAACTTTTCCTGAACCAAAACCTTAACTCTCTGTATCACAGTATTAGTCGACTTAGCCTAACTATCAGTCGACTTGTCATGTCTGTTAGTCGACTACCCCTATGACCCTAGTCGACTAACTTTTCCTGAATCAGAATATCAACTCTCTGGAACCCAGTGTTAGTCGACTATACCAGACTGTTAGTCAACTAACCCCTTTATTAGTCGACTACTCTTTCCACCTAGTCGACTAACTTTAGCTGGTTGTCTTAGTTGATTCCTTTCTTGAATATAAACCTTATCCTCTAGACTTATATCATATGTTGGTGTTCCTTGACTTGTCACTTGACAAACGTCATCTTACCTTCTCTCTTTCTCTCTCTCCTCTTCACTCTACATAATTATATTACAGGTTATGGCGCATCCCGAGCTTCCGTGGATTTTGGATCTTTCGGCACTTTGGTGATTTAGGCGAGTAGTCTCGCCTCTATTTGAGTTTCCCGTTTCATCGGTCGATGAGTATTTCGCTTCTTATTTCCATATTCATGTATTGCACTACATTGCTTGTATTATGGTAGCTTCATCTTGTGCTTGTACCATGCTTATGATATGCTTACTTCTTTATCGTACATTATGCGTGGCCGACCCTTCGTGGTCGTTGGACTTTGAGTCACTTCCATGTTACTACTTGGCATTGCTTCAGACTTGTTAGTTGCATGCTTTTATTTAACACATGTATATCACCTGTCATGTAGTATGTTATCACCTGACCACCTGGCATGCCACTATTTGGCAAGACCCTATTGTTATAACCATGACTTACCCGGACTATTATCACCACTCGGCATGTTTGATTGATTTCTGAATATCACCATCCTATCATGCTATCACTTTATACCCAGCATGATGTACTTGACTTGTGATTGTCATCTTTACGGGAACCTTGACTTGTTATCCTGTATCATGATCAGTGACCTGTTTTCCTGCTTTACATGCAGTGACCTGACTATATAGTACGCATGTACTCCTGATTTCTGATCATGTCCATTTCCTGTTATTCCCGTAAAGTGATAATTAAACTAATGAATCCTAAAAAGTACCAACTTGTATTGGGTCGGGGGAAACATGCGGATATCAATATGTGTTCGTGTTTACAGTGGCTTTTAGGAATGTTGTGCAACTACATGTTCCGGTCTGACCTGTGGGCCTCCAGGGGACCGAGGGGAGAGCTGGCTCCC
The DNA here is from genome assembly GCA_038442645.1 of Agave tequilana. Taxonomy (NCBI): domain Eukaryota; kingdom Viridiplantae; phylum Streptophyta; class Magnoliopsida; order Asparagales; family Asparagaceae; genus Agave; species Agave tequilana. Next base: position 617,558 of record JAVJIF010029806.1, read on the forward strand.
TCATTACTGGTACCATCATGATAAGGGCATACATAAGTCCCTCCTGTTTAGCCTTGCGGCTGGCTTCCGTTTCCATGCAACGGAACAATCCTGGACCGTTGTCCCGGGCATGTACGGGACCCACTGTAAACATAGTTCGTTGATACCCCCGCTAGTTTCCAATAACAACCTTGTTTTACTCGGATATGGATCTATGTGCGTTGGGACGCTAGTTCACATAGCTAGATATCAGGGTAAGACGAGTAATAATAAAATGTCATAATAATCGGCTCTTTAAGTTGTAAGTAGAGGTATGTGGAATGGGACGCATACTAAAGCCTGCAACTTAAACGGCTATGAATCTGTGATGTGCCTTACCATATTTGTTGTATTGGTTTTATTCGGATTTCCTGTTTTATGATTATTATGCCATACCTGTTCATGCCTGCTCTAACCTACCTGCCTCCTGAGTATTTCCTACTTGATATCATTTCTTATATACTTCATTTGTGTTCTAACCCTCCTGTCTTCTGTACTTGACACTTGTGCTCCTCCTGACTCGCCACCTGGCATCCATATTCCTACTCGCCTGGGGAGTTTCACTGACTCCCCTGGATTCTCATGTCCAGGTCATGGAGCTTAGAGCGAGGCTTCTCCCTGTTGCTGCTCAGAGTAGCGCAGCGGTAGCGTGGATCTCCAGCCGACCGTCCAGGGCCACATCCTTCCAGGCCCCCTGTATGCCTCTCGAGTTTCCTCTTAGCAAACTCGTGAGTGCCCTTTTTCTATTCATACTTGTACTTTTCCTTGTATACCTGTATGTGAGCTCCCTTTTGTACCATTCACATATGTACATCTTTTGTACTCTCGCATTTGCGCATATCTGTGATGTATTATGATTGTAATATTCATCACCTCTGGTGATAACTCTGTGATTGTATATATATGTGTTGGAATGTATAATGCACCATTTGCTTCCGTACTCTGATTCTTGTCTGTACTGATGCTTAGCGTATATACGGGAGGGTAGTTCTGACCTACGTATATACGTTGCAGTGACGTCCCCGTATCGCCGGGATCGGGGCGTTACAGGATGGTATCAGAGCCTAGGCTCTAACTTCCTCAGTACGTCCAGAGGGCAAATTAATGGTAAAGAAGTTTGCAACTGGAATACATGAGTCTTGGTTATACATTCCAACTACAAGTGCAGAGTTATCTATTCTTGACTATCTTTCCTTTGATTCCTAAATCCTTTCCATATCCCTTCCCTGTTTTGGTTTTATGAAGCCTTTATGCTAACTTAAGATATGACTAGACTAGGAAGGTAGTGGCTGGTTCTGCATGAAGCTATTATGTGATCTCTTCGGTGAATTCTATGAAGCTTGGTATTCTCCAGATCGATCTTGATCTGGCTATCTTTCAGAAGTCAGCAGTCGGAATTCTCTACGGATATTCTACATTCTCTACTATATCGTTCGGAGTGATTGATGCCTGGTATTCGGGATTCTTAATTATCGGCCTTCTTTATTATGCTCAGGACTATCAGGGTTTTCTTTATCTTCGGTATTCTGGCTCATTTATTGCACAGCCACGACATCAGCAGTATTATTCAGCATTATTCGAAGATTTATACAGCCGGAAGTGCGGAGGATGATTATTGTTCAGTCGACGTGAGAGCCCTACCTATAGTGCTTCATATCTTAATTGGTATAAATTCCACCGCTGTCCCCTTTGTATTCAATTTACCCCTTAACGAAATTGCGAGGACGCAATTTTTGTAAGGTGGGTGGATTGTAATACCCCGTTCACTAAAAGCCATTTCCCTTAGTGAAGGATTCTGAAGTTCAACTTTCCTATACTGAACCTCCACTACACATTTTGTATCAAGGCTATAGGAAATCATTGTATTCATTTCAAAGAAGATTTTGTACAAGGCGTCTTCTTGGGAGTAGAAGAAAGTTGTACAAGGCATGTTCTCTTGGTGGAAGAGAAGTTGTGCACATTTGGCAAAGGGTGTTTGTCAAGTGGTGTACAAGGCATTTGTTGTGGGTGTACACAAGTAAAGAAAGGGAAAATCTCAAGCATTTTGCTTGGGGACTGGATGTAGGTCACAAGGACCGAACCAGGATAAATCTCCGGTGTTTGCGTTTGTATTTTCTGTGTTAATCTTGTGATTACTTTAATTTCCTGCAAGTAGTTTGTTTAATTTTTTATAAACACTATTCACCCCCCCTCTAGTGTTGTGTTGCTTTGATTATAGATCCTACAATATTATCAGATTACGGGAATGAGTAGGATCATAACTTGTCATAACAGGTATCATAACGGGAATCATAACAAGAGTCATAACAGGGGTCAGGCATAACTGGTGTACATAACAAGAGATCTGGTACTTCATTCCCTTAACGTGATAATCATGAGAGGAAAGTTATTCATAACAGGTATCAGGTTATTATGCCAATGACGAGTGTTCATGAAGATAAGAGTAATAAGTCAAGTAATAACACAATATGTAATACAAGTCCCGAGGATAAAGTCCATATTCAAGAAAGTGATAAACCACAGCAGGCAGCCAGAGTTAGTCGACTAGGGAGAGAAGGTAGTCGACTTATAAGAGGTTAGTCGACTATAGCAAAGGGTCTAGTCGACTAATAAGGCCGCGTTTGGGAGAGCTGCGTTTCAGGAAGAAAGTTAGTCGACTAGGGAATTATGGGTAGTCGACTAGGGATGGCCGCGTCTCCGAGAGCCGCGTTTCAAGAAAGTTAGTCGACTAGGGCAATTGGGTTAGTCGACTAATGAAGGTTGCGTTTCCAGGAATGGTGCGTTCTTCAGGAAAGTTAGTCGACTAGGAATATGGGATAGTCGACTAGTAAAGTCGCGTCTCAGGAGTGAGGCTGCGTTTCAAAGGGGTTAGTCGACTTATACATGGGTCAAGTCGACTAATACTGAGCAACAGAGAACAGAATAAGCTTTGGAAGTTATGGTTTGTTGATATGAAAATACAAGTTAACTAAGTCTTTGGCGAGGAAAGTCACTCGCCTAACAATGATCCTTGCTGCGTCCAACGAAGGGAAGTTCGGCCCCAATCCAAAAGGAGGGTACCGGCCCTAAGTCTTGCCGCCGGAGAAGAACGCGGCCCCAATCCAAAAGGAGTGGCCGGTCTTCACAAAGTGATGGAGAGAGGTTGAAGGTGCAAGTCTAGTTCAAGTTGCCAAAATGGGATTTTGCAAACGGTGCCACGGGGAGCGATTAGTTGGGTAGAATGAAAGAGCTCGCCGTGGAGGTGAAGATGGTATACTTGGTGGTGGCCAAGGAGATGTAGGTGGTGGTGGAGATAGTGGTGAAGTTTTGGTGGAGAGGATGGGTTCTTTGGTGTTTTATGGTGGAAAGAGGTTGAAGAAGGTGGTATGGAGATGTTGTTGTTGTTGGAAAAGGAAGAGGAAATGGAGAAGAAAGAAGTGATGGTGTTGGTGGTGAAAATGGAGATGGAGAAGGTGGAGTATGGTGGCCAAAGGAAGCAAGAGGTTGTCTTCCTTTCTCTCTGTTGGTGGTTGCAGGAAACAATGAAGAAGAAGAGAAATGAAAGAGAGAGAAGGAGTGGGGGTATTTATATGTAATAGGAAAATATTATAGTAATAATGCTATTGCCATCAAAAGAGAACGCACCCAATTGGCTTGCGTCTCAACAAAATGGTAGGCTGCGTTTAGGCCAAAATGGGTCAAACGCGGGAATCAAGGCTGCGTCCAGGGAAGATGCCAAGCTGCGTTTCACAAAAGGACAAAAGTCATGATGACTTGATGGAATTGATCTGAGGTGCATTAAATGAAGCATGGGGAGGTGAGGAGAGGATCTCTGCATTTAATGCAGAATCCCAGGTAGGTGAAGCTCGCGTTTGAGGGAGGAGAGAGAAAATAGGGAAAAGACAAGAGTGGAATATATGGGACAATCTCCTCGGTATCTGGGAAAATACTGAAAACTCCGGAAAAGCCCAAAAATAAAATAGCTCGGAAAGTTTCCCAAAAATTCTCAAAAATAATAAATATTATAAAATAATTTTTGGTGAAATCAGTTTTCGAAGATTCAATCTCATTTTCAAGTTAAAAATCCTGAAGTCAACCGTCAATCTCGGTATACACCGGATTGGCCGGATTTTGATAAAATCTGATAAATCCCAGAAAAAGTATTTAGATAGAAAGTATGATTTTAAGAAGTAATGTCAAAAGGCACTTTTAGAAATTCCAAACTGTTTGTAAATTAAAAATCCGGGAATCGGTCAACGGGACTGGCCGACACCGGTTTTGAAGATTTTCAACTTAATCCAAGAAAATTCCAGAAAATTATAGAAAATCTAGAATATTGGAGAATGATGTTTAAAACTGAAATCGGTCAAATCAGAATACCAGAAGATCCAAATCGAGCAATACTCTAGGATCGGGCCCTCGGTTCAGACTAGGGCTGACTCCGAGTCCACGAATCCAAATCCAAGGCAAAACAATCATATAAAGAATTCATAATACAAAACAAATACAGGAAGTAACTCAAAAAATACGATCGAGAAATCTGAATACGCAACTAAGTACGTATTCCGGAAGTGGGGTGTTACAAGAATACTTCCCGTGCGAGGCAGAATTGGCACTTCTGGAGAAGCAGGAGCCCGCTTTGTTTGAGACCTACAGGGAGTTAATGTGCCACTTATACATTTGCTCCAGTATGTATGGGGGCAGTAAGGGAACTTCCTGTAGCTTGAAGAGCTGGGGAGATTATTTGTTCCCAAATATGGAGAACACTCCTGAAGCGGCTCACTGTAGAGTTGCTGATGAAGACATCCTTGACCGGATGCAAAAGCACTTCTAGGGGGATCTAGTTGTGAAGGAGGTGTTGGCCCAAAGGCCTATCACCCTAGTTTTGATGATGATCAACTCATGAAGTTATGTTTACTAATGATCTTGTGTTTAATTAGTGACAGATTCATTATCAAGATCTTAGTAGGTGCATAGCTCAACAAAGGATAAAATATCAAGATTTAGAGCTAGCACGGTGTGATCCAAGGAGTTTTGGATCAAGCTTGGACCAAGTCAAGAAGATGAGAAGCCTTCAAGTGAAGACTTCAAGAAGATGAAGACTTGTGTCTAGGTATAAGATTTAGTTTTTGTTTTAGTTAAAAATGTAAAGGATAGATAGTTGGTGGATTGCTCAAGTATACCATACACACACACTCTTGATTTAGTTTGTTTTCATAAAAGATTTTAACCAAAAACCAAAATAGTATTTCAAGTGATTTTTGGTATTTCATTTACATATGTTTAACCCAAAACCATATTTAGAGCTTAATGACAAAAACATAGATATTTCATCTTGATTGTGTAGTGGATCATATCCATACACACTATGTCTTAAAAGTATATGTCTTGTTTTCATTTGAAAAGTTGGTCGACCGCACCGGTCGACCGGTAGCTATTGTTTTGAAAAAAAAAACAGTTGGTATCTATGGGCCAAATCGACCCAGTTCTGACATATCCAACGGCTTTTTCTGGCAGCCTTAATTTGGGGGTCTTTGTCATTGTTTTACTACAACTATTTTAGTAGATTTTTTTAGTAGTTTTTGGGATTTTATTTAAGCCAAAACACAAACTTTTTTATCCCAGAAAAGATTTTCAGGCTTAGTATAAGTGACTAGTGACCTTTACATATGTTAACCCAAAATCACCGACCTTCGACAAAAACGTGCACAAACGTTCATCCTTTGTTGTGGTGGATCGGTCGACCGTATGTCGGTCGACCGTCCAAAGAGTATTGCTCTTGAAAGTTCGGTCGACCGCACCGGTCGACCGGTAGCTCCAATGGTCGGATTTTTGACCGTTGGCATCGACCGGGCCGGTCGACCGGCAGTTCTGACAGATCCCAACGGCTAGTTTTCTGGCAGCCTATAAATTGGGGGTCTTGTCATTATTTTGCTACAAGATTTTAGGAGAGCCTTGAGCTAGTTTTTCCCAGTCTTTTAAAAGAGTTTTCTCCACATATTTGAGAGCTAATTCTTCCAATCAAAAGGGAAGTTTTATCAAGAGTGTTAAAAGAAAGTCTTTGAGTTTTCCTCCATCTTTCACATCCTAGTTTTTCTCACACCACACTTGAGCTTCCATTGATTATTCATCCTATAGGTGTGTTGTAGTGAGAGTGCTTTAGGTGATCAAAGTGTTGTGATCACCAAAGATCTTTTCCTTGTTCTTTGAGGAGACGGGCAAGTGTGCTCGTCGTTGTTTTGAGTTCGGGTGCGGACTCGGTTGTTTGAGGTGCAGCCTCGGCGAGCCGGTGGGCTTGCGGTGTGTACGGGACTAGAGAGTCCGAGGGCTTGTAGGTGTTGCGGCACCGAGGAGAGATCCATTGGGATCTTGCATAGTGGAAATCCTTCGTGTGTCGAAGGCGGGGATGTAGAGCAAGTGTGCTCGAACCTCGAAACATACCCTTGTGTTTGCGATTGCTATTCTCTCTCACTCTCTTTGTCTCTAGTTATATCTTGCATGTTATTTATTGTGTTCATCTTTATATGCATGATATATTCCTTGTGCTCATATTGATATACTTGCGTGGGATTGTTGTCTAACACTTGTATTCAACTAAGAGAGCCAACGCGGCACCTCAACCCATTCAAGGGGAATCTAGAGGAGTTTGTCCAGAGCCCTTCACGGGGAATTCGGCAACACTCTTTGATTATACGTGGTATTTAGTGTAAAAGATTTAATTAGGTCATAATTGTTTTTAGCTTCCGCATTATTTGCATCATTTGGCATTAAGTGACCATTAGATTAGCCATCACCTATTCACCCCCCCTCTAGGTGATTTGCAATTGGTATCAGAGCTTGGTACTCTGATTTTGGTCTAACAACCTAGAGTAAAAGATCCTTATTTTTAGGCTAATCACATATTTTTGTACACACACCATGGACTTCATGTCACCACCCATGTTTGACATTGTTAACATCCATATATGGAAGGTGAAGATGTCCTTGTACCTCAAAGCCTTAGGTTTTCATGTATATCTTGCCACTACTAATAATGCATATTGTTTAGATGGTAAGAATTTTGAGGCTAATGCAAAAGCCCTTCATGCTATCAAGTCTACCCTAGATGATGTTTATTTATCTAGAGTTTCTAACTTTGATTCGGCTTTTGTAGTATGGAACACCCTCACCTCCCTTGGCGAAAAGGATCTATACTATGCGGGGAGCGATTCGGACGTTGGAAGCGACATCTCCAACGTATGCTATATGGTCCAAGGGGATAACCCCCTTGAGGTAAACTCCGAATCCGATGATGAGGACATGTCATATGATGAGCTCACTTCATTTTGCCAAACAATTCTTGAAAAATATGACATGCTTAAGAAAGAAAATAAAAATTTGAAAAAGAATATTGCTTGCATGCATGTAGAACAAGACTCTTTTAAATCTAACATTGTATGTTTAGAAAAAGAAAATAACAATTTGAAAAAGGATTTTGATGCCATGCTTAATGAAAAAGATTCATTAGAAAATAAAATGGCATGTTTAGAAAAAGAAAATAAAGATTTGAAAAATGAGAATGTTTCCTTGCTTTCTAAATTAAATAATCTTTGTGAAGGAAACACTATTTTGAAAAATAAAGTTGATTTGGTGAAAAAATAAAAGGAAGTTGTTTTTCAAGAGAATAAATCTTTGAAAAGAAAAATTTGTGAAAAAGAAAAGGATTTTGTTTCACAAAAGAAAAAGAAAAATGATTCTTTATCTCATCATGCTTTACATGCCACAACTAATGAGATTAAGAATTTAAAAAATAAAATGGATGGTTTGAGTTCAACTTTGAACTCTTGTGCTTTTAATCATTCTAGGTTGGAGTCAATGTTTTCAAAGAAACAAACTCCACATGTTCATGCACATCATACCCATCATGCATATGCTTATGTTTCACAACATGATCACACTCCTACACATAAGCATACTAAGGTGTACATATGTACACATTGTGGCCGCAAAGGCCATTTAGCAAAATATTATTATGATAGATTAGATCATTTTAATTTTGCTAAGAATAAAAGATTTTGGGTTCCTTACAACAAAGCTAACCCCCGTGGACCCTACAAGAAAATATGGGTACTAAAACCCCCACCATTTGCTTTTGATGTAGGTGAGGGCTCTCACAAGACGTGAGAGGATTGGTGCCTTGGTAGTGGATGCAATAGACTTGATGGACATACTTTTGGATGCATCGCTATCAAGGAGTTTTGGTGGAAAGACCACCATATTTGGAGCTTTGGAGTTGGTAACAATTTCTAAACTCCTACTTTTTATGTACATGCCTTTTACATATATCATATTCATAGCATGTTCATGTTTTGTGTTTTTATGTGCTTCATGTGGTATTTACATGTTTAAATGAAGATTTTATCAAAACGTACATGTATACATATACAAATAGTGAATTACAATTGATTCATATATGATTGAACTTCATGCTCACTTGTACCCACTATATGCATATGTATAGAGTAGTTTTGATGATTCTCTTTTATACATGTTTTACCTACTTTATGCTTTACTTCATGTATATGTATTTTTAATTCAAATCTAATAAATATACATGTATACCCGTGAGTCTCTTGCCTTCATGCAAACATCATTAATAGACTCTTTTAGATTTGGGATATGTATGTGTATTGTTAGGATTGGATTAATCATACATATACCATGAAGATTAGTGTTTTGATTAAAAATGATTTTTCGTGTTTTTGTTAAAAATGTGACTTATAAGCTTCATTGACTATTTTCATAAAAATGCTATTTACATGATCGTTTAACACTCACACTTTTGTTAAAATCATTTTTGAGCTTTATAGACCATGAGTGCTTAAATTTTTATGTATCTAGTTATGTTTATGAAAAACATAAGATTTGATATATTTGAAGGATCTTTAACTAGTTTTCAAAAACAATTTATACTAGTTGTTTATTCTTCAAATAATTTTTGAGATTGACACATGATTCTATTTTTCTAAAAGATTTAATGCTTCATGATTTGAATATTAGTTTATATGTTAGTTTTTTTCAACACTAGGATTTATACTTGTACATATCGTGGGCCACAAATAAATCTATTTATATTTGTGCTTGAATGCTTATTTGAACCCATGAAATGTACTTGTATTGCTTGGTTTTGATGATACATACATTTTTAAACTTGTATTCCCACCTTTTGGATTTGATTTATGAACATGTGTTTTTTCATTTTATGTATATGTGTATTTTGCCAAACTTTAAGATATACATGTATACCTCTTGAGTCATTTGCCTTTAATGCAAATCTATTTATATGGACTCAATTGTGTTTAAGAGATATGTATGTATACTTATTGTGTTGTCAAAACATACATATATCTTGAAATATAAATTTTGTTTTTAATAAAAAAAAATGTATGATGATTTAAAGGAATATTGAGATTAATTGACATTTTTGCTTTATTCCTTGCTTGAAGGATTTCGTACTAGTTTTAAAATATTTTCATATTAACTAGTGCAATCTCTTTATATGGTAGAGTATATGATAAGCTTACTCGTCAATTGGTATCATTGGATATTTTCAATTGGTATCAATATGATTTTTATATACTCGTATTTTGATTGTATGTATGAATGCTTTCAAATTTAAATTATATCAATTTCTATTAGTATTATCTTTTCATATATATATGTGATCTAGTTGCTAAGCTTAATTCAACTTTCAATTGGTAATTCTTAAAGCTTATGCAATATGTTTTCAAATTTGATATCAAAATAAAAAATATGTTGATTTGATATCTCAAAATGTGTTTTATTAAGTAAGTTCAAAATTTTAAAGAAAAATTCAAAATGTTTGATTTGTATTTCCTATATGCAAGGAGAGCTTAACATCTCTCTTACATATGGATTCATGTTGAGTATATTATAAATTGAGGAGCTTGACAACTCTTCTTTATATGATATACGTGTGTAGGGGGAGCTTCACATCTCCTCTTATGCATTACATAATATGTGTTATGTGAGTTAGGGCTTGTCATCCCTTCTTCATGTAATGCATATGTGTAGGGAAGCTAACTTAGCGTCTTCCTCTTCATGAATGTATATCGCATATAAATCTTTATTGATTGATTTGTATTACCCCTTCTTGATTTTTTTTGTTTTTGACAAAAAGGGGGAGAAAAATTTGTTTGATTTGATTTTACTTTGAACCCTTTGTTGATGATTGACAAAAAGGGGGAGAAGTATTTGAGTATATATGCATGTTTTTCATTGCTTAAGGGGGAGTAGTATTTGTCTCCTTGTTATTTATGCATATATGTTTTGTTTTGCAAATAGGAGAAAAAGATTTATTTTGTTTTATCTCCATTCATTTGCATACATGTTTATGAGCTTCATTGTCATATATTATTATTTATGTCTATGCATGAGTTAAGGGGGAGCTTCCTTGAAGCTTTACTTTAATCCATGCATATATAACCTCATGAGTTTTGTCATCATCAAAAAGGGGGAGATTGTTGGCCCAAAGGCCTATCACCCTAGTTTTGATGATGATCAACTCATGAAGTTATGTTTACTAATGATCTTGTGTTTAATTAGTGACAGATTCATTATCAAGATCTTAGTAGGTGCATAGCTCAATAAAGGATAAAATGTCAAGATTTGGAGCTAGCACGGTGTGATCCAAGGAGTTTTGGATCAAGCTTGGACCAAGTCAAGAAGATGAGAAGCCTTCAAGTGAAGACTTCAAGAAGATGAAGACTTGTGTCTAGGTATAAGATTTAGTTTTTGTTTTAGTTAAAAATGTAAAGGATAGATAGTTGGTGGATTGCTCAAGTATACCATACACACACACTCTTGATTTAGTTTGTTTTCATAAAAGATTTTAACCAAAAACCAAAATAGTATTTCAAGTGATTTTTGGTATTTCATTTACATATGTTTAACCCAAAATCATATTTAGAGCTTAATGACAAAAACATAGATATTTCATCTTGATTGTGTAGTGGATCATATCCATACACACTATGTCTTAAAAGTATATCTTGTTTTTGTTTTTGATGAAGATTTGGAAAAACATGTTTTGGAAAAATATTGTTTTGAAAAAAAAAAAACAGTTTTTATCATGGGCCAAATATTTCCAAGTTACAAAAATAGTTCAATCTTTTATAACATGCCTTGATTTTGTGCAATCATGTTTGTATATCAAAGTATATTGGTAAAACTATTTTTGTAGATTTTTTTAGTATTTTATGGGATTTTATTTAAGCCAAAAAGACAAACTTTTTTATCCCAGAAAAACTGTTTCAGGCTTCGTATAAGTCTACTAGTGACCTTTAATAGTCGACTAATACAGGAGTCGGCCGACCGGACTGGTCGACCGACGTGCACAAACATGCACGCCTTTGTGTAATGGTGGACGGTCGACCGTGCCGGTCGACCGCTCCAGAGAGCAGTGCTCTCTAGAAAGTTCGGTCGACCGCACCGGTCGACCGGTAGCTCCAACGGTCGGATTTTTAACCGTTGGTGATCTACCGGGCCGGTCGACCGGCAGTTCTGACAGATCCCAACGGCTAGTTTTCTGGCAGCCTATAAATTGGGGGTCTTGTCATTGTTTTACTACAAGATTTTAGGAGAGCCTTGAGCTAGTTTTTCCCAGTCTTTTAAAAGAGTTTTCTCCACATATTTGAGAGCTAATTCTTCCAATCAAAAGGGAAGTTTTATCAAGAGTGTTAAAAGAAAGTCTTTGAGTTTTCCTCCATCTTTCACATCCTAGTTTTTCTCACACCACACTTGAGCTTCCATTGATTATTCATCCTATAGGTGTGTTGTAGTGAGAGTGCTTTAGGTGATCAAAGTGTTGTGATCACCAAAGATCTTTTCCTTGTTCTTTGAGGAGACGGGCAAGTGTGCTCGTCGTTGTTTTGAGTTCGGGTGCGGACTCGGTTGTTTGAGGTGCGGCCTCGACGAGCCGGTGGGCTTGCGGTGTGTACGGGACTAGAGAGTCCGAGGGCTTGTAGGTGTTGCGGCACCGAGGAGAGATCCATTGGGATCTTGCATAGTGGAAATCCTTCGTGTGTCGAAGGCGGGGATGTAGAGCAAGTGTGCTCGAATCTCGAAACATACCCTTGTGTTTGCAATTGCTATTCTCTCTCACTCTCTTTGTCTCTAGTTATATCTTGCATGTTATTTATTGTGTTCATCTTTATATGCATGATATATTCCTTGTGCTCATATTGATATACTTGCGTGGGATTGTTGTCTAACACTTGTATTCAACCAAGAGAGCCAACGCGACACCTCAACCCATTTAAGGGGAATCTAGAGGAGTTTGTCCAGAGCCCTTCACGGGGAATTCGACAACACTCTTTGGTTATACGTGGTGTTTAGTGTAAAAGATTTAATTAGATCATAATTGTTTTTAGCTTCCGCATTATTTGCATCATTTGGCATTAAGTGACTATTAGATTAGCCATCACCTATTCACCCCCCCTCTTGGTGATTTGTAGGAGGATGATGGCCCTTAAGAGAAGGGTGATGTCCTTCGGAGTTTCCATCATCAGGTTCGCCGGCCGATGTCCCGGAAGGCACTGCTGGCTGGCTTCTTGACAGTCTGGCTGAAGAGGTGCGTGGTGCCGTCTTCTTCGGGTGACATCGTTCATCCGAATGTTTTGCTGCCCGCTGTTCGTTTGGTTCATGGTTGTCCTCTGGGTCTTCTTCCAGCCATGGTGTGCTGTATCCAGAGAGGCCTTCGTGCATTAACGGAGGCTTTTTGCAGGCCGCCAGCAACGAAGCATGGAAAGGGGACCATTTCGCCTCGCGACGGTCCTAATCCCAGGATAGGTCTGCCGTACACTTACTTGATGGCGTGGTTCGCCCTGCATTGTCCTTCTTTGATTGAAGCTGGGGAGGATCCCCCGCAAGATGTTCGAATGGCGCTCCTCCGCCGATTCGAAGGATGCTCATGGCAGAAGACTTACGTGGCTGAGGCCCGTAAATTAGTACGTCGCTATGACGTCTATAGTCTCTTCCGCTGTTTTCCCCGTATTCGGGGTGGAGGCTATGGGGAAGAGTTCAAAGATGCGGGGGAGGGGCAGTCGTCCCTGAGCCGGGGAGTTTTTGAGTGGCTGGTCAGCATTCGGCCCTCGCATCTATTATACAGAAGCGGAGATACCTGCTACTTGGAGCCTTATGTTCCAAGTCGGTTTGCTCGACAGTTTGGATATGACCAACTGTACGTGGGCAACCCAAATCTCAATCTGACTTTCATGGGGAGCCTTATTGATGGAGCCCGTGCCTGGCGATTTTTCATTGCGGGCTGTACCGAGGCGCGGCTGCGTATGCCGTCGAAGACTCCCAGTCTTCTAATGACCTTGTGCTTCTGCCAGTGGTATGCAACTTCTAACTCCACACCCCTTGGATTCAAGGCTAACAGCTCTGGTGTGAAGTTAATTTCTCAGCGGCTGAAGCAGAAGGTCTCTGAGAGAAGGGAAGGTAAGAGGGTTCGCGTCCCGGGCATAGAAGAATTCGTTACCGTAGATGACAGTGAAGCCTCGGATGCGGAAAGTCCTCGCTTTGAAGCAGAGGCAGGTGCCGAGACTCTTGCAGCCGGTTCTGGCATGATGGGGACAGCTCCCCCAAGACATGTAGAAGAAGCAGAGGAGGAAGGTTCTGATGCCCCTCTCAAGCGCAAACGGACAGGTGGGTCTCGTAGGAAGGAGTTGGTGAAGAAACCCCGTCGCCAAGCTCCTACGGTTGTTGTAGAGGGTGAACCCTCTACAGCGTTTCCTCCTCTTGCCCCATTAGTAGTTGAACCGTCGGTTGCTGGAGCGACTACTGGTGAGGTTGCTCCGGACTTGGGTAAGATCAGCTTCGTCTTTGTAATATATCTTCCATGTGTTCCGGACCGCTCATTATCTGCTTCGTGATGTAGGAGCTGAGGCGGTGACAAGCCCGAGAGCTGAGGCCATCGGAGAACAAGGGGAACATTACGATCCCCTGTTCGCTTACCATGAGGGTGATGAGGCCGGCTATTTTGCCGTCCCGGAGGAATCCGGAGGTGATGCAGCTGACGTTGGTCCTTCGGGCGCTGGGACTTTCAAGGGAAGTCCTGTAGCGTCAAGCTCTTTTGGGTGGTCCACGGAAGATTCTGCAAGCGAAAGTGGGCCGGCCATTCATGTTGACTCCGCAAATGATTTTCCCATGGGGCCCGTAGAGACCGATGCGGCTGCCGAGATGTCTGAGGCGACATCATCCTTTGGTATTGTTCCGACCTTTTGGCTTTCACTATTCATTGTGTCTTGCCTAAACACAATTTTGTTGCAGGTGTTCCGCCTCAGGGTGCGTCAACTTCAAGGGAACTAGAGGATCTTGCCGAGGGGTCAAGGGGTGACATGAGCACTTCGACCGCGGCGGATGCTGCTGTGTTGGACGCGCTGTATGGTGATCTGCCCCCTTATCGGCCTGTGCTAGCTGAAGGAACAGAGGTTGAAGGGGTGGTAGTCCCGGAAGTGTCCTCACTCCCAACTATATCAACGAGTGAGGCGCCGTCAGTTGTGCCAGGTGCGGAGCTGAGAGTGATTACAAGCCCTACTTCTCCAACCCTGGTGGTTGAGCCTCCTGTTTAGGAGGCGGTCACTAGTCCTACCTCAGCGGTGGCTAGTGTACTGATTTCAATGAAGACTCCGCCGAGATCATTGATGACCTGTCATGCTGCTGCAGCAAGTGTTCCCGCCGTTCCTTCCACAGTGGTGTCAACCAGGCTGGTGGATTTTTCTGAGGCTGTCTGTCTACCAGAAGTCACCGAGGTTGAAAATGATTTTATAGGCGACATAGTCGATAGCTTTTATAAAGGCTTAGGGCGATCCATCAATCTGGTCTTGAAAGGTTCGACTATGTCGTTCTCAACTTTAAAGGTGGTCCTCTCCCGCAGTATTGCAAGTATTCGGGATTTTGAAGGGTATCACCAGGCCACTGCCTTCGAACTCCTGGTAGATCAATTTGAGAGGGACGTAGAGGAATGGCGCCGTCTTAGCCACTCAGACCTGGAGCCTTCGGTTAGTGAGCAGCTTGCGCATCTTGTCGCTCAAATGCATGAAGCCCGTCTTGCTGCTCAGGAGGTTGCTAAGGCTATTTCTTCTAACTTGAAATCCTTGGAGACAAGGAAAGTAGAGGTTGGGAATGCCATTGATGCCTCCACCAGTGCTCTTCTTGACGCTGAAGACAAAATTGGGAAGGCCAAGGAGATGATCAGGAAGGCAAATCTTCTCTTATCCAGGGCTGAACCAGTGCGTCTTGAAGAGACTAGCGGCTTGAGCAGCTTAAGGCTCAGAGTGACGAACTCTCGCGGCAGGAATTAGCTCAGAGGGTAACCTTGGCTGAGGTCGAAGCTCGTTTGGCCCAGGCGACGAACTTTAATGAGGCTGAGCTGAGGTCGCAGGCACTTGTCCGGGCTGCTAATGATAGGAGGACGAGGCTGGCTTCCCTTGAAGAGCGGATCAGATCTTATAATGTACGCCCGTAGGTCGTAATATATGTGCCTCCATGTATCCCATCCTTTTGGAATCAATGAAAATAATAATAATTATTTTGACTCCCTGTCGAATCTCCAAATTGTTCCACTTTCTGAATTGTTGGTTCCAAATTGTATTGCAGCCGTTTGAGAACATAGTCTTTGTTGGATTGAATACTGAGACTTGGCTGTCTGTCAGTTCAGAGGTCGCGATGACATAATTGGTTGGGACGCCACCAAGCTCAAAATTGGTGATACTTGTCTTTTGTAAATGTCAACAAGTATTGAGACCTGTCTTTTGTAAATGTCAACAGGGCTCGGGGTTGAAACTTAGCTGTCTGCTGGTTCAGAGGTCGCAATGACATAACCGATTAAGACGCCACCAAGCTCAAGATTGGTGATACTTATCTTTTGTAAATGTCAATAAGTATCGAGACCTGTCTTTTGTAAATGTCAACAGGTTCAAGGTTGAGACTTGTCTTTTGTAAATGTCAACAAGCTCGGAGTTGAGACTCGGTTGTCTGCTGGTTCAGAGGTCGCAATGACATAACCGATTGAGACGCCACTAAGCTCAAGATTGGTGATACTTGTCTTTTGTAAATGTCAACAAGTATCGAGACCTGTCTTTTGTAAATATCAACAGGGCTCAAGGTTGAGGCTTGTCTTTTGTAAATGTCAACAAGCTCGGAGTTGAGACTCGGCTGTCTGCTGGTTCAGAGGTCGCAATGACATAACCGATTGAGACGCCACCAAGCTCAAGGTTGTAATGGAGTTTGGGGAAAGGCCTCGTTTTCACGGGAAAAAAACGAGGGGATCACTGTCATAGGTTTAATGTTAACGTAACAGTGAAATGTATATGTGGTCTTACCATTCTATGGATGAGAATTGGTAAGTGATTTTGGAGGTTTCGTTTTCACAGGGAGAAATGAGGGAATCGCTGTCATAGGTTTAATGTTAACGTAATAGCGAAATGTATATGTGGCCTTACCATTCTATGGATGAGAATTGGTAAGTGATTTTGGAGAGGGGATCAAATGGGAACAGGTCCCTTAGGATTTTTAGCAAATCCTCAGCTGTCAACGGATTTGATATGCCTTTACCAACTACCGTTTGAGTCGGGCTAGCCATGCTATTCCCCTCAGCATGATGAGTTGTCGAGGACTTATGTTGGACTTCAAAGCCAACATTTTCCTCTATCCTTAATCGTTAAGGATGTTGGATCATCTGGTTAATGTATGCATAACCTTGATTCTCCTTTAAAACAACCAGTGTATGGCCAGGTTCCAACCGGTTTATGGTTGTATGATCTCGCTTGGAGGAAGAGAGAGGCTCTCTTTTTCACATACTTTGGATATGAAGGTCTTGATCAGAGGTGTAATGTTAACTTGATCATAAGAAGGATCCTTAATCAGGGATAATACTTCTTCAAGAACTTGCCATTGACCGGCATCATGAGTTGGTCGCCATCTGAAGTCATAAGGCGGTATGCTCCGTTCGAATAGACTGTTTCTATCACAAACGGTCCTTCCCATTTAGGCTGAAATTTGCCTTTGGTCTTATGCGTCATAATCATCGGTCGTCTGACGGCTAAAACCAGGTCTCCTTTCTGGAAGACCCTCTGTTTGACCTTCTTATTGAAGGCTTTTGAAATTCGAGCTTGATACAACTCGATGTGTTGCTGAGCTTGTAGTCGCTTCTCATCAAGGGCTTCGAGCTCTTGGAGGCGTAACCGATCATTGTCCTCTGATGTGATCTTAGTGGTCAGAGCGACTCGCAATGAAGGCACCTGGATTTCCAACGGGATGACTGCTTCGCACCCATATACCAGGGAAAAAGGCGTATTGCCTGTCGGTGTTCGAACCGTGGTCCAATAGGCCCGAAGACATTCACCAAGCTTTTCGTTCCAATCTCGCTTATTCGAGGAGACGAACTTTTTGAGTAGCTTGATGATCGTTTTGTTGAATGCTTCCGCCAAGCCATTAGCGGCAGGATTATAGGCAGTTGAAGCCACATTCTGAATTCGGTATTTATCGCAGAACTGATAGAATACTTGGCTTATGAATTGGGGACCGTTGTCGTGGATGATCCGCCTAGGGACACCAAATCGATGGATGACATGGTGTTTGATGAAATTAACCACATTAGAGGTTTTAACTTCAGCCAATGGTATAACTTCTGCCCACTTTGAGAAGTAATCGGTTATTGTCAGGATAAACCGGTGACCTCTTGTCGAAGTGGGGCTGATTGGCCCTACGATATCTATTCCCCATGCTTCAAATGGCCATGAAGCAACAGTCGGGTGGAGCAACTCTGAAGGTTGGTGTATGAAGTCCGCATGAATCTGGCATGCTTTACACCTTCGTGCGTATTGGATGGCATCGGCTATCATGGTTGGCCAATAGTATCCAAGCCTATGCAACCTGTCTTTGCGCTTTGGACCTGGCTGATGAGCTCCGCAAATGCCGTCGTGTGCTTCTTTAAGCACTTCCTGTGCCTCTGAATTAGAAAGGCAACGGAGGAGGACACCGTCATATGAACGACGGTAAAGTGTCTTCAGAGTTGGATCGTAATAGAAACGGAGAGACCTTCGTCTGATAGATGCCGCTTCTTTAGGATCGTCTGGAAGCAGACCGTGCAAAGCATAGTCAATGAGAGAAAAGCGCCAATCTCTCGGCTCAAAATCGGTGGAGACATTATAGACTCCTCGGGTTCTTAGCATATGCTTAGAGCATACAAGATGTCGAGTTGCAACTGTGAGGTGATACTCGGTGTCGGCTGGCAAGGCTAGTGTTGTTGCTAGTGCAGCAAGAGCGTCCGCCTTGGTATTCTGAGATCGAGACACGTGCCCGATGTAGAAACCTTCAAATAAGTTAGCCAATTCGATGGCCGTGTGATAATAAGGCACCAAGTCTTCATGGCGGACTTCATATTCGCCTTTAACCTGATTGATGATCAGTTTTGAATCGCCGTAGGCTTCAAGGTAGCGTACCCCCATTCCATGGGCAAGCTGAAGGCCAATGAGTAGGGTATTATATTCTGCTACATTGTTGGAGCATGATTCCGTCAGAGAAAATGCTCTGGGAAGGACATGATTCTGTGGGGAGATAAACACAACCCCCACTCCGGCAATAATCTTGCCTTTAGGGCCCATTCGCGATGCTCCATCGAAGAACATCTGCCACACTTCCTCCTCTGAGGTTACATTGGAGTTGAAGACTTCATCTGGAATATCCTCGTGAAGTTTTGAATGTTCCGGAACTGGATGAGCAGCCAAGAACTCTGCAAGGGCCTGGCCTTTAACCGCCTTCTGAGGGGTAAAGATCATGTCGTATTGAGACAAAAGAAGTGCCCATTTAGCCAATCTTAAATTCAGTGATCCTGGCTTTGTCATAAGGAGATGCAATGGGTTCACTCTGGAGATGACATGTTTGGTTTGGCCAACCAAATAATGTCGCGTCTTCTGAACAGCAAAGATGAGAGCTAAACACTCTTTCTCGATAGGATTATAGCGAGATTCTGCCCCTATCAGAGTCCTGATTAGATAATAAATGGCTTGCTCGTGACCATTGTCGTCCTTTTGAGCGAGGAGGGCACCGAGAGAATAGTCCATAGCTTTTACATAAAGCAAGAATGGTTTCCCTGATGTAGGGGCCACTAAGACTGGAGGTTTTGTGAGGTATCTCTTGATGTCTTCATAAGCTTCCTGGCAAGCTTGATCCCATACGAAGGAAGCTCCCTTTTTCATGAGTAAGGTGAACGGTTGACAGCGGCCTGAGAGATTTGCGATGAATCTTCTGATATAAGCCAGTCTGCCTTGCAAGCCTCTAAGGTCTTTGAGATTCCTTGGTGGATGCATGCTCTGAATGGCTTTGACTTTGTCTGGGTCAAGATGAATCCCTTTTGATGTAACAATAAACCCAAGGAACTTGCCACTTGACACTCCCAAGAAGGATTTCATCGGATTCATTTTCAGTTGATGAGTCCGCATTATGTCGAACATCGTTCTCAAATCGTGGAGATGTTCATTCTTATTGCGGCTTTTGACAGCAATGTCGTCGACGTAGCATTCTACCGTTTTTCGAAGATGATCGCGGAAGATTGTGCTCATTGCCTGCTGATAGGTTGCTCCGGCGTTCTTCAGTCCGAAGGGCATTACAGTGTAGCAGTATACCCCCAATGGTGTTTGGAACGAAGTATGCTTCTCGTCGTCAGGATACATCTTAATCTGGTTGTACCCTGAAAAGCCGTCCATGAAAGACATCCTTTCGAATCCGCATGTGTTGTCAATCATGACATCGGTGATGGGTAGCGGGAATTCGTCCTTAGGACAGGCTGTATTGAGATCACGGTAGTCGATGCAGATCCGTATTTTCCCGTTCTTCTTGAGGACGGGGACGATGTTAGCTACCCAATCTGGATGTTGTTCCTCCCGGATGAAGCCACATGCAATGAGCTTGTGAACTTCAGCTTCAATAGCTTCCATAATGTTCGGGCGAAACCGACGTTGTTGCTGCTTGACTGGCTTGACGTCAGGCTTGATATTTAGACGGTGCACGGCTACTTGTGGATCAAGTCCGGGCATGTCTTCGTAGCTCCATGCGAAGACGTCTATATACTCCTTTACGAGTATAATCAATTCTTCCTTTTCTGTAAGTGATAGGCTTTCACTTATAAAGATGGGCTTAGGGTAGTCTTGACTACCCAAGTTGATCTGCATCACCTTATCTTCAGTAGGTGGTTCGCGCAATTCGAATCGCTTTTCCCATTGGAGGTCTAATTGCTGGGCCCATGGTTCCTCATCAACAGCTTCTGCGGGCTCCAATTGATTGCTTGAAGTCATATTAATAGTGAGGTTTTCGAACATTCCTCCTACACTGACATCTGAGTCCCACTCGGAGGATGAGGCCGAATGTGATGGAATTGGTTCATCGTCTTTAGCTTGAACCGTCGCTGACGATGTGGGTGTAACATATCCCAACCCCCTGTATGTACTATCATAGTAATTTGCAGGCTTCCCTTTAGGCACAAAGTTCCGCATCAAACCGCGCCTTCCTTTTCCAAAATTCAGGCCTTCTCCCTGCTTCGGTCGTATCCCATTTTCTTCATAATATGGCGCGCCGGCCGCGCGTAATGGAAGAATTGTGGAGTGTCTGAATCTGAACTTGAATCTGCAGCTGTGGGTCCCCGTGGTTGGGTTTTACCGAAGATTATCGGTAACTGACCTTGTTTGGACGGAGGGATCACTAGCGTGGCCCCTTCTATAGCTTCCATAGGTATGCTGGCCACACTCGGCTTATGTAAGGGCATATGCAGAGAGCCATCTGTAATGGATTTAACTGACCCAACACTCGCAGGATAATCATAAGAAATATTATCATTAATTACCCATTCACCTTCATCCTCTGAAGGAGTATTACATTGTGGATTATTGAGACATGCTATAATTGGTTCACCAGTCAAAATGGCTGGCATGCCTGCTTCGTATTCTGAATCTGCCTCATTGCCACTTTCATCATCGTCCGGCAATGGTTCTCTGGATGCTTCACCGATCTCTTGATACAGGAGAGCGTCGGTGAAGTAATTCTCCACCCCTTTGAATGGTTGCTTCTCAGCAAAGACAGTTCGTACTGTCGCGTCATCTTCAACATATTTGAAGCATTGGTGCAGAGTAGAGGGAACGATCCTATTGGCATGGATCCATGGTCGTCCTAGCAGCAGGTTATATGACGTGTCAACGTCAATGACGTAGCATGTCACTTCTGACTTCAGGCTCCCGATTCTGCAACGGAGCCAGATTTTCCCAAGTGGGTGACTGCTCCCGGCATTGAAACCGTATATTGTAGTGGTGGTTACGGACAACCTATACAGTGGTATGCCGAGAAGTAAAGAAGCCTTTTGGGGATGATGCTGAGTGCGGACCCCGGATCGACTTGTATTCTTTCAATGCACGTTGAACCGATATATCCGGTGTAGTACAGAGGTCGATCGTGCTTGTTGTCTTTGAGAAGCATATCTTCCGCCATGAATGTAATGGCGGGCACCTTTGATTGTGTGTGATGACATTCTGGGCAAGGAGATTGAACGTCATCGTTAGGGACCTCTGGCATGCATGTCAGGAATGATTCTGAATTAGCCAGCGCATCCCTGAGTGCTTCTCTTGTCTCTTTTGAGAGACGAAGGAGCTCGTGTATTGTAATACGAGCTGGGATATTAGCCAGCTGGGCCAATATGTCAAAATGAAAGGGCGTATCCAACCCTTGGCCTGATGGTTTCTTCAACACCTGGTCGAATCGTACCTCCTTAGGCTTTTCTTTTCCCTTGGTTGGAAATGGAGCAGATGCTGGTATTTGTACTGACGTCGTTTGCTGTTGTATCTCGTCAGTAGACTTCTCATACTGCCTCAAGTATGATTTTCTGTATCAGGTGCCCGTCTGTTGAGGCTCATCGGCTTGCATTGCACAAGCATGCTTTTCTCCTTCTGAATCGCTGAGGGAAGTCGATGTAAGGTTGCCATCGTCAGGCAGGACGGAGATGACATTGCAAGATTTGCCCTTTGATTTGGGCTTCTTTGAGTCCCGCTGTATGTCTTGGACAAGGTCTGGGTGTATCCACAAGACTTCCCCTGTCTCCATCGTTAAGGGAACAAGACCTTTATCCCCTTGAGTCATGGCTAAAGGATGCCTGACTTCCAACCGTGGCGCGGGGGCTGGATAGGTCCCGTCAGGAACTGTGACCTTTTGGGTATTGCCGAACTCGAGAGTCACCATATTGGCAGTGACTTTCTTCTGCTCTGTCTTCAATGTCAGAACCCCGACATCGACAAGGCTTGAATTCTGTCCTTGAGGACATAGCACTTGTCAGTAGGATGGTGAATCATCCTGTGGTAGAGACAGTATTTGGGGTAATTTGTGCGTCCTATCTCATTAGGACGTCGAGCATCTGGTAGCTTCATTTTGTTCTCTTTATGGAGCAGATGGAATATCGTGACCACCTGATCATCTTTGAAGGAGTACTGTTTTGGAGGGAACTTAGGCTCTTGGCTGTTGAAGCCGTTCTTCTTGGTCTTCGACTGCACGTCCCCAGATAATTCCACAGACATGGTCTCTTTTCCTTTGGCTTGAGAAGACTGCGGTAGGTCGCCACGTCCTTTACTGCTCAAACCCCATTTGGCTCTAGGGGTGGATTGTTCGAACTTTTTGGCCGACTTTTCGGCTATCTCAGCTTGTTCGACCAATTCCTTCCAGGTGTGGGCTTTGACAGCCCCCATGCGAACTTCCACTTGGTCCAAGAAGTTGTGCCTGCATGTCTGTAAGAGCATGGGTAATGGCATCCCTGCTGGGCACATCAAGGATAAGTTTCTGAACCGCTCGATGTAGTCGCGGACAGATTCGCCCTTCTTCTGCACAGTGGAGAGGAGCTTGTCCATGGTTATTTTGGTATCGTCCTCGTAGAAACGAGAGAGGAACCGAGTTTCTAGGTCAGTCCAGGAATTGACAGAGCCCGGAGGGAGACTTCGGAACCAGTCAAATGCCACCCCTTTCAAGGTGCCAATGAACAGCCTAGCCATGATGGCGTCGTTGCTGATAACATTACCAGTCTGAGACCGGAAATAGTAGATGTGCTGGTTTGGTGAACTTTTACCATCATATGTATGCAACGTTGGTGGCTTGAACTTCGGTGGATATGGCACCGAATCCCACTCCAATGGGTAAGGACGGACTGCCCCTACTTTCTTTAATTCATCCCTCTGAGTTAGGGACGCAATTTGAGCTTGGAGACCTTTAAGGACTTCAGCGTCTAAAGAGGAACCCTCCTTGGATTTCTCCGTCTTTGGCTGATCATTGCTAAAATGTTCCTCCTCTTCATGATTGCTCCCGGTATTATTGTTATTTCGATTGCTGAGGAGTTGAGCAAGCATCTGTTGAATATTGTCCAGAGCTTCTTGCTGGGCCTTGGAAGTTTGCTCCTGAGCTTCCAAACGCCGACGAAGGTCTTCGTTACTATTATCAGCCATATTGACTGATGCTCTGTTTGTTCGCACTGAGCTGACGGTTGCCGAAGAGGCATACCCATTATCTTCCTCTTCTTCATCCGATGGTTGGAGTGCTTTCCTGGGCTCCGGCGAGGCTAGGGCCGTTGAGGAGGACGGCTGTTCATAATTGTAGGGTATCGCCACCTTAGATCTGGTATTTCGGAAGACACCTTCTTCATGCACCAAGACTTCGCCTAAGCCTGGGCTGTAATCTGGATCTGGGGAGCTGTAGGGGGTGTCGTCAGATGGTTGACCTCCCCTGCATAACTCTCGTCCTCTTTCGGTCATGTTGACGGATGCAGAGGCTGGATCTCGTGAGATGCTCCTTTTGCGATACTTCATAGGGAGATGTACGGACAGTCGATCAAAAACTGATCGCCGGCAATGAGTTGAGTGGACTATCACCAACTGACATCCCTTTTGTTGACAATAGGGGAAGTGGTTCGGAAAGACACTGACTTCCGCTTGTTCGCCAAGAGTTCTCGTAAGTCAGCCCCATGGGAGCCTAAGTAATCCTGTGGAGAGGCATTTCTGGAGCGTACATAGGATGATGTTCCGTTCCTCTTATCCCTGCAGAAGGGATTAGCACTGAATAGTACTTCAGTTCTAGCTTCGCCAACAGGTGCGAGCTTAGTGCTTGACGAACTGGAGAGCGGAGCACGCTGCGGTGCTTTACCCGCTATGCCGCTGCAAAGGGATTAGCCTTAGATAACACTTTGATCTTAGCCTCGCGGCCATGGACCCAGTGAGTACGCTGTGGTACAGTAGCTTCGCTCATATGAACGAGGCTAGCACAAGGCATTGCTGCTCTTGAATTGGGTGACGGTATGATTGCCGTCGTGACTTCATGGTCGGCAGCATTGTTGGAGCAGAAAGGCATCTTGCCTTTTTCTTCGCGAAGGAGGCACGATTTTGGCGTAGCTACGCCCGAGGCTTCGGCTAGTGACTTCTGTTTAGGCCTCCACATCCACCTTGGCGGAGGAGACTTAGGTTCGTAAGGAACCTGACTAGCCACACGCGAGACTGAAGGGTGTTGGCAGAATTCTGCTTCTGGTTTCTGCTTCGAAACCTTGGTCGTGGAAACCTTCCTATGCTTCCGTGCTCGAAGCATTAGGCCACCCCCAGAGAGGACTTCTTCAAATCTTCCTTGGTCGAACTGGACAACCAAGTTCTTGAGAGTGCAGGACTTGGGCTGCGGGCGTGCTTCCCTGTTGCGCTAAATAACCGCAGTAGGCTCGCAGAGAACCTTTTCTGTCTCCACAGAGACTTTCTTTGAAGATTTAGTTAGAGGGGCTCCGGCTGCACCGGCTTTTCTGATTTCAGAGTTAGACCCGAAGGTCTGTTCGCCGCATTGCGACACTTGATTCTCGGCAGTGGAGAATTTCTTCCCCAGCGGAGTCGCCATCTTGTTTTCCATATAATTTGCAAAGGGGAAAACTTACAATAAAAAGTTTGAGGAGCTAAATTACAAGTATTCTTAAAAAGATTACAAGTAGATCCCCTCAGAGATTCTGGAGAAGTGTGCCGATAGGAGTCTGGTCAGCGCGCGACCACTTTGTCCCTTTGACGATGCGAGCGATGAGATTCCCTTCTCGCCTGGTTCCGGGAATCAGAGAATAGAAGGTTGGTAGAACCCTTTTGCTACTTCTCAAAATCACCTTCAATTAGGAATTCCTTCTCGCCTAGTTCCGGAGATTTCTTGAGAAGAAGGTATTAGGGTATCAGCACCCTGAATAGAGAAGCAATTCTCTAAAAGTCTCTGAATTCAAGAACGCACGGTGCGTCGTGAAGAAGCCTCTGCTTGTGGAGTCCTCTTGTGCATGTGCCCTGGTCTCCGTAGGTCCATCCTCCTTGTGCCCCTGGTGGGCTATTTATAAGGAGAGCAAAGGGTATAACCGTCCCTTGAAGATATAGAAACAGATTGAATCGAATCTGTTTTAATCAGGAAAGTAGCCTTACTGCGAAGCTAGGATCAGCTTCTGCGAAGCTAGAAATGGCAGGTCGGTTGATCATCTTGATATGTTTTGATTCTTTCCATATTGTTGAAAGATCTCTCCTGATCCTCTTACTCGTTTTTAAGAGAGTCAAGAGATTGTGGCAATCAACTGCCGAATTTGATCTCCGATTTGATCTTAATTGGATTTGATCTGATTAGATCTGATCTCATCTGGAGATTTGATTGGTCAAAGGTTGACCATAGCAGACCAACAGCGGAGCTACCGCGTTGAGCTCACAGCGGAGCTGGAGGCAGTATCTGGCGAAGTCAGAAGAAAGCTCTTCGGCGGAGCTAGATGTCGTCTGTGGCGAAGCTACCACATACCCTTCTGCGCAGTTGTGTAGCTTCAAGCGAAGTTAACTCTCTCTGCGGAGTTGCGAGTTAGCTTCCTGGCGAGGCTTTGAATGGCTTCAAGGTGAAGTTGGATGATTTTAGCCTCTCAGGCGAGGCTATCCCTTTGGGCTCATGTGATGCTAAGTGCTAGCATTTTAGACCTGCTGAGGTCTGTTCAGAAACAATCCGGGTTCACTGTCTGCTTGCTGAATCAGTGGAGTCCAAGTTGCTTCCCTGTCCCTCAGAGATGGGTGAAAACTGGTTTTCAGCTCGTCTGTCACTTGTCTTTTGTAAATGTCAACAAGTTTAGACATTGTTCGGACTAATAAGAATCTTGTCTTTTTTAAGTGTCAACAGGACGGATTTCAGAATTCATTGGATTTCAATTTGAATTCATATTCTAAAGTTTGAATTGTGATTAAAGGACCTTTTTTATTCGAAAATTTTGTTATGTGTTCAGTTATTTCAAAATTCGACACGTTTTATGAAGGTGTAAAACAAGTTTTTTAAGCGTTAGACTTCTATCTAAACCAAAATGATGTGTAAAGTATGTAGTTTTTTCATTAGATTTCTATCAATGGAAAACAAAACAAAAATAAATCATAAATTTTTTTATTACAACCAATTTTCTAGGGTTTCATGCATGAATTTTACCTTTTTTGGCTGTTGCTTTCTTGCTCGTCATCTTGATCCGATCTTTTTTTTATTATTTTATAATTTGATATAAATGAATTAGGAAATTTAGAACTCCAGATTACTTCAATGAAAATTTCTCTGAAAATCACAAATTTTTGGCTTGGTAAAAATTTGTGGAGGATGAATTTTTGCTTGGTTAAAAGTAAATTTGAGGGTATTTTGGTCAATTGCTATAATAAAGTGATTGATGATCCTTTTAGCGAGAATTTTTGGCTTCATTACCGCCTACACTCTGCCACAGATCTGTGGCAAAGATTGCGCCACATCATTACTAGCTGTGAGACTCTCTCAGCTGCGGCTGTACCTCGGCCGCCAGCTAAGTGAACTCTCTCAACTGGCACTGCGACCTGGTTACAGTCCTAAACAATTTTCAGATATTCTCAGTCTAATTAGCACTACGATCATAGTAGCAGTCCTCACAAAATATTGTGACCATGATCGCAGTCCTCACAAAAATACTGTGACTATAGTAGCAGTCCTCACAAAATTACTGCGCCCATGATAACAGTCTTAACAAAAACACTGTGAGCATGATAGCCTTGCGACCAAGATCTATGATTGAGATTCAGCCACGTCACTGTCAGTTGAGAGAGCTCTTAACTGGCGGCTGAGATACATCTCTCTCTCTCTCTCTCTCTCTCTATATATATATATATATATATATATATATATATATATATATATAGATATATACCTGAGGAATATATAAATCAGCTGACACAAGAGGCAACTCCATCTATATCGCACTCAAAAATCATATCTCCTGAAATTTTTCCACAATCTGACTGCACATTATCTTTTTCATGTTCTAAGATGTACAATATAACAAATCAAGTAATTTAGAGTTCGTTTACCTATTGATCTAATTGTTTCATTTTTTTTCTGCTATTAAAAAACTGTTAATGTTTGAACACAAAGAATATAGAGTAAACAAACTCCAATTCAGGTGATTTTTTATATATATACATCTTAAAATATGAAGATGATAATATGCAATCAGATCTTTAAAATTCATTCAAAAATTTGAGTTTTGAGGGCGATATAGGATATAGTTGCCTCTTGTGTCAGCTGATTCTCATTTTTCTCTCTATCTCTCTCTCTCTCTCTCTCTATATATATATATATATATATATATATATATATATATATATATATATATATATATATATATATATAGAAAAATGTACCTCAGCCACCAGCTGAGAGACTCTCTAAGCCGGCGGTGATGTGGCTAAATCTCAGCTCCAAATCGTGAGCACAACGCTACCATGATCGCAGTTTTTTATGAGGACTGCGACCAGGTCGTAGTATTTTTTTGTGAGGACTACTACCAATATCGCAGTGTTGAAGCATGATCGCAATCTTTTTGTGAGGACTGCGATCATGATCGCAATGCTTTTGTTAGAACTGCGACCATGGTCGCATTCTTTTTGTGAGGACTACTATCATGGTCGCAGTCCTAATTAGACTAAGAATATCTGAATTTTTTTAGGACTGCAATCAGGTCACAGTGGATTGCGACCAGATCGCGGTGCCAGCTGAGAGAGTTCTCTCAGCTGGCGGCTGAGGTATAAATACCTCATATATATAATTATAATAAATATATAGAGATGGCGACGGCGCCAGCTCTCCCTAGGGTTTCTTCCCTTGATGGGGTTATTGAGTTTAATGAAGATAATAGGGATCGACGTAAGTGTATGGAGGCTGCAGATAAGGGGTGGACAATGGTTCAAGCCAGAACAAGATTTCCTAGACGTACTGTTCCATTGGCAAAAGGCAAGGTACACATAGATAATCTCAAACATGCACAGGACCTATGTTATTGTGCAAGGACCTCCACAGCGATTACAACGTAAAGGTGTTTCTACAACAGCTACCGCATAGGTAATTGACCAACTCTGAAATTTTCCTCTGGATCTACATCTAAATCTTAGAAGGATATTTGTGTTTTGGGAAGAAGGATTAGTGCTGGAAGTGATCTCGAGTATATTGCGCCTTCAAAGGGTGTTGATGGTAAGGAGATGGTTGTAATCACCAGATCTGAGATTTAGAACAATGTGAATCATTGGGCAAATATTCTTGTGGGTTATGTCATGGGTTGCAAACCTTTATTCTTGCATTTGAAGGCTTGTGTTAGTAGGATGTGGAGGCCATCTTGTTCCTTAGACATCTATTCAAGAGAAAATGGTTTCTTCTTTTTTAAGTTGGTTCGTCAGAAGAGCGTGATAGAATATTGCATGGCAGCCCATGGTTATTTGATGGAAGATTGATTATCTTGAAGAAGTGGAATGAATCTTCTAATTTAGAAAGAGATTTATTATCTTCCATTCCTATTTGGGTAAGGTTTCTGTCCTTGCATCTTAAATTCTGGTCTCAGAAGTGTTGTGCGCGCAAACAACAACCAATAGAGAATCTAACAGATCTCAACCACAAAGAACAAACCCAATGCAAATCCAAGAAGAACACACAATCGCAAAAACAAGATCTAACGAGGTTCGGCCAACGTGCCTACGTCCTCGGGGCAATCAGAGAGAGATTTAATTTACTTGGAAGAAGATTACACTTGTTGGCAGCCTCTTTGAATGCAAAAGAGCTCCAGCAGTTCCTTTTCCAGGATCTTCTACAAGATTCCAAACCCTAGAAAACACTAGCAGCCCCTTAAATACAACAGGTTTCCGAACTGCAGATTTCAGCCCAAACCCGACTGTCGGTCGACCGGGACGGTCGACCGACCCTTCCACCGGTCGACCGGCCGGTCGACCGATTCTAACCGAGAGTTAGGGTACAGTCAGTCGGTCGACCGGCCGGTCGACCGAGATTCACTTGTGCACGTTGTGCACGTCCGGTCGACCGGCCCGGTCGACCGGAGAACCTGTTCTGCTGCTGCTGCTTGTTTTCTGCTGCTGTTTTCCTTCGTCTTCGTCGTCGACTTCCTCGGCGATCACTCGACGACCCCTCGACGATCCTAATCAACTTCCCCATCAGTAAACTCTCTCTTTCCAACAATTCTCCACCTCGGCGAAGATTTTCAAATCTGAGCCGACATCCAACGAACCCCAGTCTATCACCTGGCGAAATTGACACACGATCTCGGCGAAATCGACACACGATCTCGGCTTGCGCGCACTGGACGAAATCGACACACGATCTCGGCGAAATCGACACACGATCTCGGCTTGGAGTCTTTTGGCTCAACTGTCCACTGGAAAACATCGTACATGCCTTCTCTGCACTTCACCTTAGGAGAATTTTCATACCTGCCGATCACCATACTGTGGCTTCTACTCCGCAACTTCATGACCTCATGAAGACTTTCTCATGAGCCAACACGGACTCTCCAACTGACTAGCTCTATATAGTCTACCTGTCTTTCACTGACGGTCCAACCAAGTCTGCGTAGAGCCAACCAAACATCATCGGTTTCAACTGGATGCACACCCCTCCTTATGCAAGCTCAACATCTTCTCTCCGGAAGATTACCTGTTCTTCGAGATCATAACACTCCACCTCTACGTGAAGTCCAACTGACCACAACATTCACCTCTACGTGAAGCCTCTTCACCTCTACATGAAGTCTCTTCACTCTACGTGAAGTTCCATCGGCCATAACTCTTCACCTCTACGTGAAGATCCAAACAACTTCTCGAGAACCCAAACTAGCTTCATAAGAGTTGCATCATCAAATGGCTGCGCCTTTACGGCTGCCTACGTACCTTTGCCCAAAAGGATCAAGCCTACCGTAGTTCATTTGAATGAGCTTCATCAAGCTCCAATAATAGTACCTGTATCTGCAGCAGCAAACCTGTCAGACCGAGTCATATGAACCTCTTCCCGACCATCATGGAGAGCAACGGCCTTCAACTTGAGCTTGTTGCGTTCACAAGCTGAGATTCATGCTTCCTTTCCCACATACGTGGTTTCACCCTGGTTCCAATGGCTGCAAACAACTCGACATCCTCAACAATGTCGTCCATCTGTTCAGCATCCCTCTTGTTATCATGATCTCCACCCGGTGTCACTTCCGATGAAGTATCCTTTGATGCCGAACCCCCTGAAGATGATGGAGTAGCATCAACCTCCACCCGCTGCGATCTTCCCTTGGTCTTCGTCCTCTCCACCTGCTGAGAGACGATGGACTTCAACCCTGAAGTCTCTCCAAACGTGACATTCCTGCTCATCACGATCTTCTTGTCTTCGGGGTCCCACAACCTGTAGCTGTTTCCCTTGACACCCAAATAGACAAACCTCTTTGCTCGCGGATTTACCTTGCCATTCTTGGCACTGAAGTAGGCCGGACTTCCAAATTCCCGCAGCATACCATGATCTTGAGCAGCTTTTCCAGACCAATTATCCAATGGAGCTTTACCTCCTATCACAGTCGATCGATTCTTGAGATGGCTAGCATACTCAGTCGCCTCAGTCCAAAGCGACTTGTCCAATCCTGCATTAGACAATAACTTCCGAACCTCCTCCAGCAAGGAACGGACTATCTCTTTAGCCAACCCATCTGTACCTGTTGAGAAGTGAGTAGCAATCCCTGTGTTCTGGCCAAACTGTAGGAATCGGTCAATGTCTTTTCCAACATTACCAATATGAAGCTCCTTTATCTTCCTACCTATCTGCCTCTCCATTTTTCCTCTCCACTTTCTCAACACATCTAGGACTTCACCCTTTTGTCTCATAGGATATATCCACAACTGCCTAGATGAGCAATCAATGAAAGAGACAAAGTACCTGTGACCTCCAAGCGATGCCGTCTTAGCAGGTCCCCATACACTCACGTGAACACGATCAAGAAGACCTTCATTGTGGTGAGTATTGGTGCTGAATCTCACCGTCTTCTTGTCCAGAACGCTGTGTCCACCTTCCAACTTGCAGGTAGCAGCACCTTCCATGGATTCCTTCTTTGCAGGAGCTTGCAAAGACCTTCCATCTTCGTATCCGACCTTTCCCTGCCAGTCCTCCGGGCCAACATCATCTGAAGAACTTGAAGTCTCCACCTGATCTGTAATCGTACTACCCTTCAAGTAGTAGAGATTGCTTCGGCGGACGCCCTTCATCACCACCATCGAGCCCTTAATCATCCTGAGATCACCATCTCGAACAGATATCACCATGCCCGATGCTTCCAAAGTTCCCAAGGAGATTAGATTTCTCTTCATCTGAGGTACATACCTCACTCCTTTCAGCTCCCTTTCCATCCCATCAAACATCCTGATTCGGATTGTACCTACACCCTCCATGCTACATGGGTGATCGTCGCCCATAACGACCGAACACCCCTCCAGCTGCTCAAAGTTAGAAAACCAGCCCCGGTTAGGGCTCGCATGGTATGTTGTACCTGTATCCAGAATCCACTCATCTTTCCATGAGTTACCAATAATGGGAGAACTGACTGAAAACGAGAACCCTGATGAGTCCGAATCTGCTCCATCTGCTTGTGAACTGCTCCTCTGAGTATTCACCATTTTTGCAAGATTTGTTTCAGCCTTCGACTCCTTCTTCTTCCCCTTGAACTTCGGACAGTCCACTTTCCAGTGCCCTATCTCTCGGCACAAAATGCACTGATCCTTCCTCAGATCCCTATAGCCCGACCTGGACTTCGATCTTCCTCTCACCTCCTTACCCTTCCTTGATGAACCTCTGCTTCTTACTTCCAAAGCCTCCGCCACTGAGCTCGACTGAGAAGGATGCATCTCCTTCTTCCTTGTCTCATAACTCATCAGTGCAGACGACACCTCATCATACACCAAGGTCTGCCTTCCGTTGATAAACGTCATCGTGAATGTCTCATACTCCTCCGGTGGGAGTGAGTTCAGGAGAATGACCGCTTTGTCTTCCTCTTCTACCACGACATCCACATTTATCAGATCTGTAAGAAGCTTTGTGAATCGGTTGATGTGCTCATTTACTGTGCTCCCCTTCTTCATTCGAAACTGATACAGCTTACTCTTAAGCTGCAACCTAGACTCCACGCTCTTAGTCAGGTATTTCTTAGCAAGGGTGTCCCACAGCTTCTTTGCCGACGTCTCATGTTGTGCAAGATATTTGATGTCTTGCGACAAGCATGAACGTATCAAGCCACATGCCGATCTGTTCATCTTCGCCCACTCTTCATCAGTGGTAGTGATCTTCTTCTTCTCCAATAGGAGCGTGTCCTCGAGGTTCTGTGCATTCAGTGCATCCATAACCTCACACCTCCACATCCCGAAATTATTAGTTCCATTGAACTTAACAACTTTAATCCTTGAGTGATTCATTGTTTTAACAGAAGCAATCTCTTCTGCCATTGAGATTTCCCTGATTCTCTATCTATGCGGAAGTAATCACCAACTTGAAATAGATCCCAACACAAATAAAAATCAGATTTTTTACCTGTCCCTTGAAACCCTAGATCGAGTTTCTTTCCAGATCTACTTCACCACGGATTCAACGAGCCCTCCTGAGTCCTCCTGAGATCGACACACGATCTCCTCGAACACCAATACCTCTGACCTGAGATCGACACACGATCTCCACCTGATCAGATCTGGAGCCCTTCGAATCCTCAGAATCCCAAGCGTAACAACAAGCTTTGATACCACTTGTTGTGCGCGCAAACAACAACCAATAGAGAATCCAACAGATCTCAACCACAAAGAACAAACCCAATGCAAATCCAAGAAGAACACACAATCGCAAAAACAAGATCTAACGAGGTTCGGCCAACGTGCCTACGTCCTCGGGGCAATCAGAGAGAGATTTAATTTACTTGGAAGAAGATTACACTTGTTGGCAGCCTCTTTGAATGCAAAAGAGCTCCAGCAGTTCCTTTTCCAGGATCTTCTACAAGATTCCAAACCCTAGAAAACACTAGCAGCCCCTTAAATACAACAGGTTTCCGAACTGCAGATTTCAGCCCAAACCCGACTGTCGGTCGACCGGGACGGTCGACCGACCCTTCCACCGGTCGACCGGCCGGTCGACCGATTCTAACCGAGAGTTAGGGTACAGTCAGTCGGTCGACCGGCCGGTCGACCGAGATTCACTTGTGCACGTTGTGCACGTCCGGTCGACCGGCCCGGTCGACCGGAGAACCTGTTCTGCTGCTGCTGCTTGTTTTCTGCTGCTGTTTTCCTTCGTCTTCGTCGTCGACTTCCTCGGCGATCACTCGACGACCCCTCGACGATCCTAATCAACTTCCCCATCAGTAAACTCTCTCTTTCCAACAAGAAGGTATTGAGCAAGGCCTCTAGTTTGATAGGTAACCCCCTCTACATGGACAATGCTACGGCAAGTGGATAAAAACTAGCATATGCTAGATGCTTTGTTGAAATATCTGTTGCTAGGCAATTACCAGATAATGTTACTTTAATGCTAGATGGAGGTGAGAAATTTTCAGTTCTGGTGGCGTATGAGTGGTTTCCTCCACATTGTAGTAAATGTGTTAATTTTGGTCATGTCGAATCATAATGCCCAACAATCAAGGTCATGAAACAAAAAGATTTACCTATTAAGCCTGTCATTACTGATCCGGATAATTCAAGCATAGAGGATGGACTGGATAAGGGTAAGACAGTTTTGATGGAGGAGTCCATTGAGTAGAGGATAGGCAAAGGGAATGGAAATAGGAATTCTACTGACCACATGCCTAATGTATGTTTCGGAGATTTTGATTCTGAGACAGATAATATAGCTTTAGAACCTCATTTTGAATCCTATATCAGAATATATGGCACTGTCCAGGATAAGGGTACATCTTCCTGTGTACAAGGTACAGAAAAAGAACATCACAACAATCTCTTGTATAATTCTGCCCAAAATAATGCACAGGATCAATTTTTTGATACTGTTATAGAGATTCCAGTTTCATCTAATACTCATTTGCAGACTCCTACAACTACTGAGCAAGTTCTACATATTTCTGTAAAGCAGCATGATGTGGTTAGTGATACCATTACTATTATCCAGTGTCTGCAATCCTTGACAGAAGATGCAACTGGTATAGAGTCCTCACATATAGATGGAAATTCTAATAAGGAAAGGGATAGGATTCCTAATCCTTTACTAGAAGACAATCCAGCCTGGACCCATATAATAGAATCTGTTGCTGCCAATAGAGACAGTAAATAGCAAGCAAGGAAGATAAAGGAGGCCACTTCTTCTATGCCATTGAGAAGAATGATCGGTCACATATATTGCGTACATATTGTCACATTACCATGCTTATTATCTAAATAAATCATATTAATAAGTCCTATTTTTCTTTATAAAATGCAAGCCCATTGCCAAAGAATAGGAAAGAGAAACGAGCCCAAAAGCCCATCAAATTCTGATTTAATTCATAATAAATTTGAAATCAGGAAATCAGGGCAGATCTTGGCAAATCAGAGAGGTTGAAAACCGGTTGAAATGGATCTTCCCAAATCAAGTGGTTAAAGCCAACAATCAAAGATCGTTTCGTCAAATCCAGGAGTTGAAACAGTGAATCCAGCAAGACAAAGGGAGCCTAAGCCCACGCCAACCGCATCTCCACGCGGCCAAAGCCGCGGATCCGCGGCTTGTTGGTGGAGATAAGGGGAGCGTTTGCTCCCCTTATCTCCTCACTCCTCTCCCTCTGGGGTTTTGCCTATAAAAGGTAGGTTTTTGTACAGAAAAAAGGACCGAAACTTTGTTTTAGTTTTTCTCTTTGTTATTTAAGGTTTAGGTTCTTTAGTTGATAGTATAGAAGTTGTATCTTTATTTTATAATTTATAGTTCAGTTCAAATACCAGTGAGAGAGAGGAATTGAGCGATTGAAATCTGAAGATTGAAGTGACATCAATAAAAAGATCAAGATTTCTCTTCTTCCACTCCAGTTCACGGGTATGTTTTGCTTAATTTACATGTATTGTTTTTCATCTTCCATGAGTAGCTAAATTCATTTTCTGGGATCACTATTATTCCTCTCTCCGACCCCTCTTCTTTTTGAATGATTTTGATGAAAGACCCAATGAATCATTTGCATGTTTAAACTAAAGCCTTTCTTCTTTGAAAGTGTTCTTGAAGGCACATGAGGATGGGTTTGGATTTCTAAATTTCTCTTTCTTTTAAAACTTCTCTTGAACTTGTTTTTACTTCATACTTGAACTACTTGATGATTTAACATTCAACTCAAGATGATTTCATAAAGAAAAGAGTTAACTCCTCCAAACTATCTTATTTGCTTTACTTAAAACTTTCTAAAACTCAAGCTTAAGGTTTTGCCTATGATCAAGTTGAGGCACTTTGAATTTCAAGAGAAGAACATATCGTTGAGTAGTGAGATAGTGAGCCTAGATCTTCTTCTTATATAAAAAATAACAAATCACTCTTCAAGCTTTTAAATCGCCTTTTCCAAAGCCTTCTCTAAGTTTACAAATTTTCTTTTAATCATTTCTCTTCTCTCCATTCTCTTTTTTAACATAAAGGAAAGACACCAACTTCATTCTTGTTACTTAATAAAAAACACCGAAAAGCTTCTATCACATTCCTCCTCGTGGACACGACCTGTTAGCCCAAGGCTACACGGTAATCCCTTTCACTTTCATTTTTCAACCCAATTTTGGCGCCGTTGCCGGGGAGGGAACGGTGTATTTGTTTTTTAACAAGTTTGGTGTCTTGTTTCAGGGACGTCAAGATTCAGATTTAGCATTCAAGCTTTGCAAGAGAAGACTTGGTATTCTGTGCCCCTACTCTCGAAAGTAAGAAACAGAATTTCAAGAAATTGTGTTGCAAAAGTTGAAATTTTTGTTGGACTACTAAAAACTCTTTTTTGCAGGACATATTGCTTGCAAAAATAAAGTTTTTGTGTGTTATTATTCTTACTATATCTGATATTTATAATCCCTGTTTTAATCCAATAGTAATCTCAGTGATTGTTAATTGCTTAAAAAAACGTTTAGACTTGCATTCTAGACATTTGTCTAATTACGTTTATTTTACAATTACTGTTGAAGATAACTGGAGATAAGGTACGTATGCATAGCATATAGTTTTGGAGACATTCTTGGGTGATATTTCTTTTGAATGCTGCTTTTCTATATCTTGCACACTTTGCACAATTAATTCTAAGGACAAAACTCAAATCAAGATAAGGTGGGGAAGTCATTGCCCTTCCTTAGCCCATAAACCATCTCCAAGCAGGCACAGCCAAAGCTTAATTTAAAATCTGATAGGTGTTGGCCTTAAGGACATCTCGAACTCACTAGGAGATTATCCTAAGGAGGAAGGTGTTAGAATTTGACTCGTGCCAAATCAGTGTCTAGGAAAGGATTGAGGGGCGAAACCCTGAAGGCTGGTGGTTTGGCTTAATTAGGCACGTCGCTTTTGCGCGGATACCTCCACCAATCTTGTCCTGACCTGGCTGATTAGCTTGTGGTCAAAGTCTGCATTATACCTCCTGTGGATAATCAACCAGTTAGGAGTTGTCTAGGTCAAGGTTACCCTAGACTAGGCTTGGTTGATTACTCTTGTTGACTATTGGTGAACTTGTTTGTGATTGTGATTGTGTTTGTGTATGCAAGTGTGGTCAAGAGACCCTAATTCATCTAGGTTTACTAGAAACACATCACCACCCAAGTTTGAACCAAGACCAGATCTGGTTATGGCTCAACTAACATCTTCGCAGGATAGGTTCTATCCCTTAGAACCTCACTTCCATCTTGCATCCAACTTCCATCGGTTGGTGAATACAATTTTGAGCTCAAGCTTCAGTTCATCAATACACTCCACAAGTTGCATGGCCTAGAGTCCGAAGATGCTTATTTCTTCATAAGATAATTTGAGGAAGTATGTCTAATAATGAAAATCTCACACCTTATAGATGATGCTATTAGATTGAGATTTGTCCCTTTTGCTCTTAAGGACTTAGCCAAGAAATGGCTTTACAGCTTAGCGGCCGGCTCTATCACATCTTGGGATGGTTTCATCAAGGCCTTCTTGAAGAAATTCTATCCAATTCATAAGACCGCTCTTATTAGGAAGAACATCATGCAATTTAAGTAAGAACCTAGTGAACCGTTTTGGAGGTACTTTGAACGCTTTAAAGACCTCCTTGTCCAATGTCCTCATCATGGAATAGAGAAATGGCGACAATGCCAAATTCTTTATGACGGTTTAGACTATTCGACTAAGACCCTCTTGGAAAGCATGTGCCAAGGGGGATTCTTGCAGAAGGATGAAAATGAAGGATGGGATTTATATGAGAATCTAATGGAAAAGACCATCCAATGGGAACCTACTAGTGAAACCTCGAGGAATTCAAACTCCATCTTTTCAAAAGGAGGTCTCCATTCTATTGAATCATCCATAGCTAATGAGGCTAAGTTAGCTAACCTAGCAAGAAGACTGGAAGCTTTAGAAACTAAGGGACCAAGTCCAGTCAATCAAGTCAGCTCAAACTAATTTCCAACTCCGGCTGTACTTACTGTCAAGTCATGAATCATGTGTTTGGGAGTGTCCTATGTTTCAGGCTCAGTAACAATACCCTGAACCGATGAATGCGGCCTTTTCGAGGCCGAACAATAATCCTTACGCACCAACATACAATCTTGGTTGGAGAAATCACCCGAATTTTTCATGGAGCCAAAATAACAATGATCTCTCACGGTCAAATCATGCTAGCCACTTCCATCATGCCAATAATTCTTCCAATCATCAACCTAACTTTTCCAATTTCCATCATAATTCTCCCAATCATCCTCCTAATTTTTCAAACTATCAACAAAACTTTCCCAACCAAACTCCACAATCTTCCTTTCAGAATCCTCAATTAGAAAGGAGAATGATTGACTTTGAGAGAAACATGAAAAGATACATGAAGAACTAAGATTCTCTCATGCAAACTATACAGAGGCTAGAGGTTCAAATGAGCCAATTAGCCACTCCACAGAATGAGAGACAAAAGGGTACCTTGCCTAGTCAGCCAATAACCAATCCTAGGAGTTCTCAACAAGCTCATTTGGCTGAGGATCAATCATTAAATCAATGAATACTGTTCATACATTGAGGTCAGGAAAGAAAGTTGATAATCAAGTGTCAACACCAACCAATCCCATTTAGCACAATCACAATCAAGCATCCACCTCATCTAATCCCACTCCTCCTAAATCTGACGAATCTGAAAAAGATAAGTCAACCAGTCAGGTGCACCAGCTTATAGTACCATTTCCTAATAGGCTGAAAAACAACAAGTAAAATCCACACATGGATAAGATAATTGCGATATTTAATCAAGTGAAGATAAATGTGCCACTTCTTGATGCCATCCAACAAGTCCCATCCTATGCTAAGTTTCTTAAGGACATGTGCACCAAGAAGAGAAAGACTAATGTACCCAAAAAGGTCTTCTTAGCCACTAACATTAGTGAGCTACTGTTGGGTCCGATCCCTGTCAAGTACAAGGATCCAGGTTACATTGCCTGCACCATAGGACAAGCCGAGATTAGTCGCGCACTTCTTGATTTGGGAGCAAGTATCAACTTGCTTCCATTCTCAGTTTATCAACAACTCAGGTTGGGTGATCTTAGTCCAACTCGAGTCACTATCCAACTGGCTGACCGTTCAGTTAAAGTTCCAAAAGGGAAAATTAATGATGTCCTTATCCGGGTCGGGGAGTTTATTTACCCTGTTGATTTCATAGTTCTAGAGACACAACCTGTGTCCAATCCTAGGGCTCAAACTCATGTTATCCTAGGGTGACTATTCCTTGCTACTGCCAATGCCATCATCAATTATAAGAATAGGTCCATGAGGTTAACCTTTGGGGACATGATTAGAGAAGTCAATGTCTTCAACCTAGGAAAACAACCCCGTGATGTTGAGGACCAAACATTTGAAGTCAACCTCATTGAGAACTTAACAAGTGAACATAGAGAAGAATTAGAACTAGAAACTGAGTGTGACTTCAGGTTAGAGTCTGATGACTTTAATCTTGATCAGGTTGTTGAGTCAGTTGTGAATTGGGCATCGAACCCTATTTCACCAAATATGAAGCCAATAAATTTGACTAATCCTTTCAGTGAGCCTTCCTCTTCCTTAGAATTGAAAGCCTTACCTGCGCATCTCAAGTACGTCTATCTAGGCGAACAAGAGACCTTTCCTGTCATCATTGCTTCCCATTTAAATGACGGGGAAGAAGAAGATCTTAAAGCAATTCTAATAAAACATAGGGAAGCCATTGGTTGGGCTATGACTGATGTAAAGGGATTGAGTCCAACCATAATTTAACATCGCATTCATTTCAATGAAGATGTAACACCTAAAAGAGACCCGCAGCGTAGGTTAAACCCTATAATATAAGAGGCTGTTCATGCTGAAATTGTGAAACTCTTAGACAATGGGAAAATCTATCCCATTTCTGATAGCCAATGGGTCAGTCCTGTCCACGCGGTTCCAAAGAAATTCGGTTTCACCGTAGTGGAAAATGAGAATAAAGAGTTGGTCCAAACTCGACTTCCCACGAAGATCCGAGTTTATATTGACTATAGGAAGCTTAATGCTGCAACTCATAAGGACCATTTTCCACTTCCCTTCATTGATTAAATGCTTGAACATTTGGCGGGCCACGAGTATTACTGTTTCTTGGACGGTTACTTGGGGTATAATCAGATTCCTGTTGCTCCTGAGGACCAAGAAAAAACTACATTCACATGTCTATTTGGGACAGTTGCTTATCGTCGAATGCCTTTCGGCTTATGCAATGCCCCAGCAACGTTTCAACGTTGCATGTTGAGTCTTTTTTCTGATATGGTAGAATGATTCTTAGAAATCTTCTTGGATGATTTCTCCATCTACGGAGATTCGTTCACTCAATGTCTCCACCATTTAGAACTTGTCCTTCAACGTTGTGCTGACAAAAATCTGACACTGAACTAGGGAAAATGCCACTTCATAGTGAAACATGAAATTGTCTTGGGTCATGAAATCTCCAAGAAAGGAATTAAAGTGGATAGAGCCAAAATTGAGGTTATTGCAAAGCTTCCCATGCCCATATGCGTGAAGGATTTTAGATCCTTCTTAGGACACGTCAGTTTTTACCGAAGATTTATGAAGGATTTTAGCAAGATTGCTAGGCCCTTGTCTAATCTGTTAGCTAAGGACGTGTCCTTCACTTTCGATGCTGAATGTATGAATTCTTGGGAGAAGCTTAAGAGAGAGCTTATTTCTGCACCAATCATATATGCACCGGATTGGTCTAAGCCGTTCGAAATCATGTACGATTCTTCTGATTTTGCCATAGGCGCTGTCCTAGGACAATGCATTAATAACAAGCAGCACGTGATTTACTACTCTAGTAGGACTCTCAACGATGCTCAATTGAATTACACTACTATTGAGAAGGAATTCTTGGCAGTAGTGTTTGCCTTAAAGAAATTTCGTCTCTACCTACTAGGGTCCAAAACCACCATTTTCACCGATCATTCTGCGTTTAGGTACCTCATGATGAATAAGGATGCCCGGCCCGACTCATTCATTGGATCCTCCTTCTTTAAGAATTTGATCTCGAGATTCGAGATAAGAAAGGCCTAGAAAATGTCGTTGCTGACCATCTCTCATGATCCCTAATTCTCCATGCAACGAATTACCCATAAATGAGGATTTTCCTAATGAAAATCTCTTAGCTATCTTTAGGGAACCTTGGTTTGCTGATATAGTGAATTACTTAGTCACAAACTAAACTCCATCTCATTGGTCCAAAAACGATATATACCGGTTCTTATCCCAAGTCCAGTATTTCTTTTGAGAGGAACCGTATCCTTTTAAGTACTGTTCTGACCAAATTATTAGGAGATGCATTCCCGATGAGGAGATTAAGAGTTTTCTATCCTTTTGTCATGAACTTACATGCGGTGGACACTTTGGTCCCCGCAAGACTGCTGAAAAAGTGCTATAAAGTAGGTTCTATTGGCCCACTTTGTTCAAAGATGCTTATGAATTTTTCAAGACGTGCCCTAGATGCTAGATGGTAGGAAGGATCTCAAAACGAGATATGATGGTCAACCCAATTTTAGAAATAGAACTCTTTGATGTTTGGGGCATCGACTTTATGGGTCCATTTCCTAATTCATTTGGAAACCAATACATATTGGTTGCTGTGGACTATGTGTCCAAGTGGGTAAAAGCCATTCCTAGTAGAACTAATGATAACAAAGTTGTCATAAAGTTTTTGAAAGAAAACATTTTCTCACGCTTCGGAACCCCTCGTGCTAGCATCAGTGATAATGGCTCTCACTTTTGCAATAGATCCTTTGAAGCTCTTATGCGAAAGTATGCCATAACTCACAAGTTGTCCACACCTTATCATCCTCAAACCAGGGGGCAGGTTAAGGTTTCCAATAGACAAGTCAAGCTTATCTTGGAGAAGACTGTGAACCAAAACTGAAAAGATTGGTCCACCAAACTTGTAGATGCCCTATGGGCCTACATGACCGCTTTCAAGACGATTCTAGGGATGTCTCCTTATAGGTTAGTCTATGGTAAAGCTTGTCACCTACTAGTTGAGTTAGAGCACCGGGCCTTATGGGCAATCAAGTAGTTGAATTTTGACTTGACTAAGGCCGGTGACCTTCGAAAATTACAAATTTCCGAATTAGAGGAGTTAAGAAATGAGGCCTATGAAAATGCTAAGATCACTAAAGATAGAGTTAAGATTTTTCATGATAAACATATCATAAGAAAAATCATTGTCCCTGGACAAAAAGTCTTACTCTATAATTCTAGGCTTCATCTTTTTTCAGGAAAATTAAAATCAAGATGGACTGGGCCATTCGTTGTAAAAACCGTGTTTCCACACGGTGCTGTAGAGATCAGTGACACTAAGAATGGAAATGACTTTAAGGTAAATGGTCAACGCCTTAAACCTTTCTTGGAATCGGTGCCGGTAAATGAAACGGCTATGGGTCTTTTTGACCCAGTGTATCGGTAACTTTCCTCTTTTCCATTTTATTTCATGCATTTATATATTTCTTTCATACATTGGGGACAATGCATGAGATAAGTGTGGGGGAGGGCTCTAACATGATTAATATAACTAAAAAAATAAGAAAACAAAGAAAAAAATATAAAAAAGAAAACAAAGAAATATATATATATATAAAACTTTTTGAAAGGTAAGAACAATATTTTGATATATTTTTTTGTAAGAAATTAAGTCAATTTTAAGGAATAGGAAAATCATAACTAGAATTTCTTATACTTGATCAAAATAAGATAACTTGTTTGATTTTCAGGCTTAGGAAGAAAATTGATGAAAGTAATTTAGTTTTGATCTTTACGTTGAAGAAATATGCACACTTTATATACTTACACACTTAGGGTTCAAAGACAAAATTCTTATGCCTTATAAAAAAATAAAAATAAATAAATATATGCAAATCTAATTATTGATTAGGTGCTTTGGTCTAAGCAAGCCTTGGTATTTGTGTAAAAGATAATTAGATAAATATGAAATATATATATATATATATATATATATATATATATATATATATATATAAAATTCTCTGATTAAGCTGAGTATTTGTGCCTCATGAAGCATAAGTATTCACACCTAAAAGGGGTACTTTTATAATAAAAACCTTGGTTTCGTGGCCTTGTCAGCTCGAGTGTTTAAGTCCTTAGGGATGTTTTCTTACCTGGTGCTCTAAAACTATCCGGCTTGGGTGTCACCGACTAAAGGCTCGTTATATGGGCAGATTAGAAGCCTAATGGAATTGAGGAATAAATACCACCAAAATAAATATAAATAAGGAATAGGAGTTAATGTTAAAGAACCCTTAGTCAAACTTTGTTGGCCCAAAGGCCTTCCACTCTAGTTTTGATGATGATTAACTCATGTAGTTATGTGTACTAATAATCTTGTGATTTTAGTTTCAGATCATTAATCAAGTTATTAGTTTGTGAAAGCTTTCACACATCTTTCACATATTGATTCAAGAGCCCGAGCGTCAAAGATCACATATAGCACTTGCTCGGTGGATCAAAGAGTTTTGGATCGAGTCGGCTTGGAGATTGCGCTCTACAAGAAGACATCGGTACCATAGTTTAGTTTTGTATTTAGATCTAAATTGTAAAGATTAGAATAGTATGATAATGCTCAAGTTCACAACACACACGTTTCATGTTTTGAA
Organism: Agave tequilana; assembly: GCA_038442645.1. Classification (NCBI taxonomy): domain Eukaryota; kingdom Viridiplantae; phylum Streptophyta; class Magnoliopsida; order Asparagales; family Asparagaceae; genus Agave; species Agave tequilana. The sequence goes on from JAVJIF010029806.1 coordinate 661,258, forward strand.
TATTGGTTTTTGGTTTTAGGTTTAACCGATCTTGGTTTTCATGAATAGATAGATCAAAACAAGTTTACATGGTTTAATGTATATATGATTTGTTCTATATACATACATGCTTTAATTTCCTAGACAAACTTAGTTTTGACTCACTTATTCATGTGTTTTATGTTTTGGTATTTTTGACAAAACATATTTTGGTATTAAATGACAAAAACATGGATATATAGTTGTTTCATGTATATTGGATTTCTATCCATATGCATCATGCTTCAAAGTGTTTAAATATCATGTTTTTGTATTTGGAAGAGTTTTGGACAAAACGTATTTTCTATTCAAAATCAGGGTTTTAGAAAATACAGTTTTTGGTTTTTGGTAAAAATGATAAGACATAAAAATAGTTCATATTGATTGATATTTGAGCTAAACTTTTTACCACATGTTTATATATCAATGCAAAATGATAAAACTATTTTTGGTGATTTTTAGAAAAGATAAAAGAATTTTTAAACATGTTTTTAATTCTATTTTTCTGTTCCAGGCTTCACCAGTCGACTAGTCTTCTGACCAAGTCGACTTGGCTGAAGTCGGTCGACCGGGTCGGTCGACCGACGTGCACAGAATTGTGCACGTTTGGCAGACTTTGGACGGTCGACCGGGTCAGAGAGCAGAGCTCTCTGTTTGTTTGGGTCGACCGGGGCGGTCGACCGGTAGCTGCCAACAGGCAAAAATTGACCGTTGGGCGGCCGACCGGACCGGTCGACCGGCAGGGTTATTTTGGCAAAAACTGCTGCCAACGGCTAGTTTCCAGATTTGCCTATAAATACCCCTTTGGCAAGAGTTTTTCTCTAAGATTTTTTGTACGAATTTTTCCTTACTCTCTGGTGTTTTCACAGCAATCAAAAGAGGTTTTGGATTCAAATTGAACAATCTTTTTGGTGTTTTTATTAGGGTTTGAAAAACCAAAGAAAAGGGATTTTGGGAAAAGTTTTTGTTTGAACTTCACTATCTTCATTTCTATTATTTCCCAAAGATTTTCTTTGAGTTGCTGGTTTCAAATCCCTTGGTTTTCTCCACACTTGAGCAAAAATCTACTATCTTTTCTATAGGTTCTTTGTGTGTGAGAAAGAGATTGTTTGTGGTTGTTATTTAGACCACCAAGTTAAAAACCCAATCTTTGTTTGGCTTTGTGCCTTGGGTTGTATCCCTCAAGTTGTGAGGTGATCCTTGTGTTTGCTTTGTGCTAATCCCTCGGGTTGTGAGGTGATTGTTTGTTGGATTGGAGCTTGCCTCAAGGAGGAGGTTGTTGTTGTAAAGAGAGGAGTTGGGTACTCCTTGTGAGAGTCCTAGGTGGACTAGCTAGTGGATTGAAAATCCTTCGTGTGTTGAAGGCGGGGATGTAGAGCTGGGTGCTCGAGCCTCGAAACACATCTTGTTGTTTGCGCTTGATCCATTGACTCTCTTTCTATCTCTCTCTTTACTTTGTGCCTTGCAAATATTCATATTGTGCATTCTTAATTGCTTGGCTTGGTTGTGTGTGCATCATTTATTGATTGCACTTGAGTGTATTGCATTTAGTTTTTAAATTCCGCATTGAGTTGACTAGATTAGCATAATCACCTATTCACCCCCCCTCTAGGTGATCTTTCAATTGGTATCAGAGCTAGTGCTCCTGATATTTAGATTTAACCACCTAGGAGTGAGATCTTGGTTTGCTAATCTTCATTTGCATCTTCATTTGCACTCATCTAGTTTTGCACTCATGGATAGCCCTCCCATGTTTGACCATATTAGACTTGATGTTTGGAAGGCCAATATGAGTAGCCATTTGAAAAGACTAGGACATCTAGTTTATCAAGCCTCCACTATGGAATCATTCCCCAATAGTAGCAAGCATAAGAAGGCAAATGCATTAGCACTTAGAACACTTAGAGCATCTCTTAGTGAACATCTTTTACTGGTGTTTAATCATTATGACTCGGCTTTTGCAGTTTGGAGCTTATTGACGTCTCCCGAGCTTCCAAGGATTATCAACAAGATGAGGAGATCTAAGAGAGAAAAGTCCGAAGAGCGTTGCCTTATGGTCCAAGGGAATAACTCCCTTGAGGTACAATCGGATTCTCAATTAGATAATAGCTCTAGTTCCTATTGCCATGGTTGTTTTGAAGTTCAAACTTTAAATTTGGAACTTGCTCAAAAGCTTGAAAATTTATTGGAAAATCACAATCTTTTGAAAGAGGACAACCTTATTTTGAAAAATGAATTAAAGGATTTGTGTTCTAATTTTGAATCGATTTTGCAAGAGAAGGAAGAGATCACTAGTGAACGTGACTCACTAAGATCTCAACTAGACCTTGCCCTTGATGAGATTGAGATTTTGAAAAACAAAAATGATTGTGATGATGTTGTGAAAAACAATGAGATTTTATCTTCAAAATTGGATTTTGTTTTAGAAGATAACCTTGCTTTGAAAAATAAAATTGATTCAATTACAAAAGAATTGGATTTGGTTTTAAAGAAAAATGAATCTTTAAAAATTGATATTGATTCTCATGTGTGTCATGCTAGTATAGCATCTTCTTCTTGCACACCTATTGCATGCTCCACTTTGTCTTCCACTATTGAAAATGATATAAATATTTTGAAGAAAAGTGTTGAATGTTTGGGCTCCACTTTGAGCCAATGCACATTGAATCATACACGTTTGGAAACCTTGGTTCGCAAGAAACAAGGTCCATCTTTGCATGCTCACCCTTCACGGCATACACATGCTTTCCACGGTCACCACCATCGCACGTATGCTCATGTGTACACATGTACACATTGTGGCCGAAAAGGCCATCTTGCTAGATTTTGTTACGATCGTATCTATCATGAAAATTTAGCAACTAATCTTGTTTGGGTTAGAAAGGATACTAACCCCCGTGGACCCACAAAGAAATGGGTATCAAAGACCACCTCTATACTTTTTGATGTAGGTGGGAGCTCTCGCAAAACATGATAGTGTTGGTGCCTTAGAGTGGTTGCGTTCCGTGCCTAAAGAGAACCATTTGGATGCTTCACTCTCAAGGAGATTTGGTGGGAGGACCACCGTGGTTTGGAGAATTAGAGATGCACCTTCATCGGTTTTGGTATCATTCTCTAACTCCCATTTTTATTTGCATGCTTTTCATGTTCATCTATTTATAGCATGCCATGTTTTATTGTTCATTATGTTTATGTCATGTTGATTAGATTAGTGTTATACATGTTTAGTTACTTGAGCACCCATGTTTCATATGGATCTATATTTAGTGTTCTCACCTTGTTTAAACTAACATGTATGCCCTAGATCTAATGCACATGCATATGCACAATGATCATGTGGATGTTTATGATTTTTGTTTTGTTGAATCATGTTTTATTGTTTCATGATTAGTATGATATTTGCCATGTTCATTAGATTTATGCTTTACATGATTAGTTGTTGAGACACCCATGTTTAATATGGACCCATATTTTGTGTTCTCTTTATGTTTTAACTATCATGTTAATCATAGATCTAATGCACATGTCTTTGTCATGCTAATCATATGGTTGACTATGACTTTTTGTTTTAATGATTCATGTTTTGGTAAATAACTTGTGTTGTATGATTTCTAATTTTGCCACATGTTTTGATGTTTATAGGCTATTATGTATTTCTTGATTCTAATAGCATGTTGATGTTCTTCATGATCATTTTTTTGTCTTTCATGATTGATTTGTATCCCGTTTTATGCTTAATGATTTGATTATTTGTTTAGATGTTAGTTTTCATTAAGACTAGAATTTATACTTGCACATGTAGTGGGACACAAATAAATCTTTATATATGTTTGTGCTTGGTTGCTAATTTGTACCCATTAAATGTGCTAGTATAGCCTAGTTTTGATGATTCGTGCATTTAAATTTGTATTCCTATTTTTGGATTTGTCTTATGTGTATGAGTTTTCATTTCATGTATATGTTTATTTTGCCAAACCTTAAGATATACATGTATACCCTTTGAGTCATTTGCCTTTCATGCAAATCTATATATATATAGACTCAATTGTGTTTAGGGATATGTATGTATACTTATTATGTTGACAATTCATACATATACCTTGAAATGAAATTAGTTTTGGTGAAAATTTAGTTTTTTTTCTTGATTTCGTGTTTATTTGTTTAACTTCATGTATATGTCTATTTTATCCAAACTATTGATTATACATGTACATCCTTGAGCCACGTGCCTTCATGCATATACTTTTGTGGACTCATTATGTTTAGGATATGTATGTATACTTTAGTTTGTATATGACATACATATGCCTTGAAGTTTAAATCGTTTGGATGAATTTCATGTTTGCTAAGTGATTTCACATTTATAATGAATCTCTTGTTTTTAAGATGATTTCAATTGGTGATTTCACATCTTAGATGAATTTCATGTTTTCAAGGAATTTCATATGAGCCTAATTGAATATTTTCATGTTGATATGTGTCACATTATACTTGTACACTCACTTTATTAGTTTACTCATGATTTGTCTTCAAGAGAATTTGATATGAGCTTTATGGATTTTGAGTGTTTAGTGATCATGTGATTTACATGTGTTTCATGAAAAACAATTTTGTTTTATTCCTTGCTTGAAGGATTTCGTACTAGTTCTAAAAGTTTTCCTATAACTAGTTCGTATTCTTCACTATGGTAGAGATTTTCAAACATACTACATTTTCAAATCTATTTTTGAAAACTCCTACCATCTATGGGAGGATGATGGGAGATCATGTTCATGTATGCCTTATAATGAAAATCATTTAAAACTTGAACCATGATTGGGAGGTATAGTTATATGAGATATACATTTGATATTATTGTTATTTCAATTGGTATCATTGAATTCTTTCAATTGGTATCAATCTTGACATTTCTTGTATACTCATATATATTTTGTATGTATGTATGCTTTCAATTCTAAGAATATCAATTTCTATTGGCATCTATTTTTCATACATATATATGTTTTATTTGTGCTTATTATATCTCTATATCCTTAAGCACAAAATCTTGTTTATGCTAGTGCTTGAGCTTCAATTTTGTTTCAATTGATTACTTTTAAATTGGTATCAAGCCCATGCATCATTTTAGTTGGTATTTCATAAAGGGGGAGAAAATTTAATTTTGTCTTTCAATTGGTGATTTTTCAATTGGTATTTGTTTCTCACTCCCTTACTTTATGATTGAAAATTTCAAATTGGTATCATATGTTCAAAATGAAAATGATTTACAATTGGTATCAAAATTTTTGCTTAAAACATTCAAAATTCATTATGTTTAATTTCAAATTGGTATCAAGATTTTTCATGTGTTTTGCTTAAAATTGGTATCAATATTTTTGTTTGTTTCCTTTCAATTGGTATCAAGATGCTATTCCTTGACATATTTTCAATTGGTACCTTAATTGATTGTCACCTCTAATTGATTTTGTTTTAGACAAAAAGAAGGGAAATATTATTTTTTTTGATTCATTGTTTCGAACAAAAGGGGGAGAAATATTTATTGATTTTTCAATTGATTTGGCTTTGCTTTTACCCCTTATTGAAGATTGACTCTTTGTATTAAAAAGAGAGAAGATTTTGTTTTGTTTTGATTTTTACCCCTTTGTTGATGATTGATAAAAAGGGGAGAAGAATTCGGGTTTATATATGCATGTTTTTGTTTTGCATATATTAAGTTTAATTTAGTTTAATTTTAATTGGTATCTAAAGCATGTTTTGTAATTGGATGTTTTGTAATTGGTATCTAGAGTGTAATTGGTATCTAGAGCATGTTTTGTTTTAAACATTTCATTAGAATTGGTATCTAGAGCATGTTTTGTTTTTGAACATTTCATTGGTATCTAGAACCCTTTATTGTTTATGCATAGATATGCATGTTTCATGTTTCATGATTAAGAGCCTTCATTGCACATTCATTATGTTTATTTGGTTATGCATGAGTTAAGGGGGAGCTTCTTTGAAGCTTAACTTTAATCCATGCATATATAACTCCATGAGTTTTGTCATCATCAAAAAGGAGGAGATTGTTGGCCCAAAGGCCTTCCACTCTAGTTTTGATGATGATTAACTCATGTAGTTATGTGTACTAATAATCTTGTGATTTTAGTTTCAGATCATTAATCAAGTTATTAGTTTGTGAAAGCTTCCACACATCTTTCACATATTGATTCAAGAGCCCGAGCGTCAAAGATCACATATAACACTTGCTCGGTGGATCAAAGAGTTTTGGATCGAGTCGGCTTAGAGATTGCGCTCTATAAGAAGACATCGGTACCATAATTTAGTTTTGTGTTTAGATCCAAATTGTAAAGATTAGAATAGTATGATAATGCTCAAGTTCACAACACACACGTTTCATGTTTTGAATATTGGTTTTTGGTTTTAGGTTTAACCGTTCTTGGTTTTCATGAATAGATAGATCAAAACAAGTTTATATGGTTTAATGTATATATGATTTGTTCTATATACATACATGCTTTAATTTCCTAGACAAACTTAGTTTTGACTCACTTATTCATGTGTTTTATGTTTTGGTATTTCTGACAAAACATATTTTGGTATTAAATGACAAAAACATGGATATATAGTTGTTTCATGTATATTGGATTTCTATCCAAATGCATCATGCTTCAAAGTGTTTAAATATCATGTTTTTGTATTTGGAAGAGTTTTGGACAAAACGTATTTTCTATTCAAAATTCAAGTTTTAGAAAATATAGTTTTTGGTTTTTGGTAAAAATGATAAGACACAAAAATAGTTCATATTGATTGATATTTGAGCTAAACTTTTTACCACATGTTTATATATCAATGCAAAATGATAAAACTATTTTTTGTGATTTTTAGAAAAGATAAAAGAATTTTTAAACATGTTTTTAATTCTGTTTTTCTGTTCCAGGCTTCACCAGTCGACTAGTCTTCTGACCAAGTCGACTTGGCTGAAGTCGGTCGACCGGGTCGGTTGACCGACGTGCACAGAATTGTGCACGTTTGGCAGACTTTGGACGGTCGACCGTCCAGGTCGACCGGGTCAGAGAGCAGAGCTCTCTGTTTGTTTGGGTCGACCAGGGCGGTCGACCGGTAGCTGCCAACGGGCAAAAATTGACCGTTAGGCGGTCGACCGGACCGGTCAACCGGCAGGGTTATTTTGGCAAAAACTGCTGCCAACGGCTAGTTTCCAGATTTGCCTATAAATACCCCTTTGGCAAGAGTTTTTCTCTAAGATTTTTTGTACGAATTTTTTCTTACTCTCTGGTGTTTTCACAGCAATTAAAAGAGGTTTTTGGATTCAAATTGAACAATCTTTTTGGTGTTTTTATTAGGGTTTGAAAAACCAAAGAAAAGGGATTTTGGGAAAAGTTTTTGTTTGAACTTCACTATCTTCATTTCTATTATTTCCCAAAGATTTTCTTTGAGTTGCTGGTTTCAAATCCCTTGGTTTTCTCCACACTTGAGCAAAAATCTACTATCTTTTCTATAGGTTCTTTGTGTGTGAGAAAGAGATTGTTTGTGGTTGTTGTTTAGACCACCAAGTTAAAACCCCATCTTTGTTTGGCTTTGTGCCTTGGGTTGTATCCCTCAAGTTGTGAGGTGATCCTTGTGTTTGCTTTGTGCTAATCCCTCGGGTTGTGAGGTGATTGTTTGTTGGATTGGAGCTTGCCTCAAGGAGGAGGTTGTTGTTGTAAAGAGAGGAGTTGGGTACTCCTTGTGAGAGTCCTAGGTGGACTAGCTAGTGGATTGGAAATCCTTCGTGTGTCGAAGGCGGGGATGTAGAGCTGGGTGCTCGAACCTCGAAACACATCTTGTTGTTTGCGCTTGATCCATTGACTCTCTCTCTATCTCTCTCTTTACTTTGTGCCTTGCAAATATTCATATTGTGCATTCATAATTGCTTGGCTTGGTTGTGTGTGCATCATTTGTTGATTGCACTTGAGTGTATTGCATTTAGTTTTTAAATTCCGCATTGAGTTGACTAGATTAGCATAATCACCTATTCACCCCCCCTCTAGGTGATCTTTCAAACTTCACAGTCACGATGGTGCATATGACTCAGAGTAAAGTAATAGACTAGATGAGAAATACAATTTGACTTCTTACTTTGACTGATGACATGTTTTTGAATAGAGGCCAAGTTTAGGAATGAAAAGTTTGATAATCCTATAACTTATAGATTATTTGAACTCTTACAAATATACTTCAAATATTTTCTCTTTTCAAAATGCTTTTCGAAAATACTAATATTTTTTCTCTTTCTTTATAGATTTTGTGGGTGAAATCCACTGCAAACCCTCACGAGACAAAACTCGTCCTCTAGAGGTAACCTAGAGGTTTAAAGGCTTGTTGCACATGCTCAGTGCAATCGAGTGACCTGCGAAAGTGGTCTAATAATTGATTAGAATTAGTTTTGATGTTTTGCTCGAGGGCGAGCAAAAGATAAGTGTGGGGGTGTGATCGATCACATATATTGCGTACATATTGTCACATTACCATACTTATTATCTAAATAAATCATATTAATAAGTCCTATTTTTCTTTATAAAATGCAGGCCCATTGCTAAAGAATAGGAAAGAGAAGCGAGCTCAAAAGCCCATCAAATTCTGATTTAATTCAGAATAAATTCGAAATAAAGAAATCAGGACAGATCTTGGCAAATCAGAGAGGTTGAAAACCGGTTGAAATGGATCTTCCCAAATCAAGTGGTTAAAGCCAACAATCAAAGATCGTTTCGTCAAATTCAGGAGTTGAAACAGTGAATCCAGCAAGACAAAAGGGAACCTAAGCCCACGCCAACCGCATCTCCACCAGGATATGGTCACTTGGCCACATCCTGGCCGCGGACTCGCGGCTTGTTGGTGGAGATAAGGGGAGTGTTTGCTCCCCTTATCTCCTCACTCCTCTCCCTCTGGGGTTTTGCCTATAAAAGTAAGGGTTTTGTTCAAAAAAAGGACCGGAACTTAGTTTTAGTTTTTCTCTTTGTTATTTAAGGTTTAGGCTCTTTGTTAGATAGTATAGAAGTTGCATCTTTGTTTTATAATTTGTAGTTCAGTTCAAATACCAGTGAGAGAGAGGAATTAAGCGATTGTAATCTGAAAATTGAAGTGACATTAATAAAAGGATCAAGATTTCTCTTCTTCCACTCCAGTTCTCGGGTATGTTTTGCTTAATTTACATGTATTATTTTTCAACTTCCATGAGTAGCTAAATTCATTTTCTGGGCTCACTATTATTCCTCTCTCTGATCCCTCTTCTTTTTGAATGATTTTGATGAAAAGACCCAATGAATCATTTGCATGTCTAAACTAAAGTCTTTCTTCTTTAAAAGTGTTCTTGAAAGCACATGAGGATGGGTTTGGATTTCTAAACTCTCTTTCTTTTAAAACTTCTCTTGAACTTGTTTTTACTTCATACTTGAAATACTTGATGATTTAACATTCAACTCAAGATGATTTCATAAAGAAAAGAGTTAACTACTCCAAACTATCTTATTTGCTTTACTTAAAACTTTCTAAAACTCAAGCTTAAGTTTTTGCCTATGATCAAGTTGAGACACTTTGAATTTCAAGAGAAGAACATATCGTTGAGTAGTGAGATAGTGAGCCCAGATCTTCTTCTTATATAAAAAATAACAAATAACTCTTCAAGCTTTTAAATCACCTTTTTCAAAGCCTTCTCTAAGTTTACAATTTTTCTTTTAATCATTTCCCTTCTCTCCATTCTCTTTTTCAACTTAAAAGAACGACACCAACTTCATTCTTGTTACTTAACAAAAGCACAAAAAGCTTCCATCGCATTCCTCCTCGTGGACACGACCTGTTAGCCTAAAGCTACACGGTAATTCCTTTCACTTTCATTTTTCAACCAAAGAAGTTTTAGATTTGAAGAGAAGGGAGTTTCTACTCAACAATAATGACAATTTTTGTTTGGAATGTAAGGGGACTCAATAAAATGGGTAGGAAGAAGGATGTAATGGATCATATATATCTATTAAATCCCAGTATAGTAGCCTTAATTGAAACTAAAGCCAAGGTTTCTAATACTAGCAGGCTAACATGTTGTGTGCCAAGGAATTGGCTTTCCAGTCACAATTTTAATTACTCATCAAAGGGGAGAATTTGGATTGCTTGGAATTATTTTCTATATATTTGCAAAGGGGGAAAACTTACAAAATTGTTGTAGAAAATTACAAGTAATTAAACAAAAAGATTATAAGAATCTTCTATTGAGATTTCTGGGGAAGTGTGTCAGTGGATGTCTGGTCAGGCGCGACCACTTTGTTTTGTTGACGATGCCAGCGATCGATCTTCGAATGCTACTGCTTAGGAATTCCTTCTCGCGTAGTTTTAAAGATTCCTTGAGAGATGAAGATCTTAGGGTATTAGCACCCTGAATTTATCCTTGTAGGATTAGAGAAGTGATTCTTTGAATTCTTGGAAACGAGAGAGTAGATCTCTTGTTAGCTTAAATTTTGAAGCCACCAAAGAAGCTTTATGCTCTTTAAAATACCCTTTTGGACTTGAATTTCTTCAAGATCATGAGCCTAACATACTAGTGGGCTATTTATAGGCACAATAGGGAGTTATGATCCCCTTAGTTGTCTTCTCTTAATGAGGGATTACGGGTGTAACTACCCATTAACCCCCCACTTAGTGGGGCGCTTACCTTAAATTCAGTAGAGGTGAGGCTAGCCTGTTCAGAGGAGGCTAGCCAGTTGAGATGAGGCTAGCTTGTTCAGGCGAGGCTATTCAGTTGAGGTGAGGCTAGCATGTTCAGGCAAGGCTAGCCAGTTAAGGTGAGGCTAGATAATGGAGGTGAGGTTAGCCTGTTCAGGCGAGACTAGCCAGTTGATGCGATGCTAGCCAGTAGAGGAGAGGCTAGATGAAGATTCAGGCGAAGCTATCATTGAGCTTCAGCCGAGTCTATCAGTTAGCTCTTTAAATAGAGCTGTACTATGTCTCGAGGTGAAGCTAGCAAGATTAGGTTTAGGCAAGCTAGAGTTATCTCACTGCGGAGCAGTGTAAAGCTTCATGCAAAGTTAGAAACATAGCCTTTTAGTGAGGCTATAAAGCTTCGAAAGAAGCTAGCCCCTTTGGGCTCATGCGAGGCCAAGTGTTGAGCTAACTTAGCCTCATAGGCCGCTTAGGCTTCTTCAAAGGCAATACTTGGCCTACTGTTTGCTTCATTAGATCAGTAGGGTCTAAATCACTACTTTGTCTCTCGGGGATGGGCAAAAACTGGTCGTCAGCTAGTCTGCGACTCGTCTTTTATAAATGTCGTCAAGTTAGATATTGTTCAGACCGGTTGAAGTGTTGTTTGGGAGTTTGTCTTTTCAGAGTGTCAACAAAATCCCCTTCAAAGTTTTCGCAAATCCGTGATGGATGATACGGATTTCGAAACACTTTGAACTCACGACTGAAATTATTCAGAGGTCAGGAAAATGATAAATCAGTCTAACGTAAAAGATCCACTGGGGATAAAAGGGGGTAGATCTAGGAATACGTCTGTTCAGAGGTAATGTGGACATAACATGTTAGGGATCGCTAGAAAGAGGGTTCACTGTTCAAAGGTAATAAACTAGACAAAACAACGAGAAGCCTACCGGAGTGGATAGTTATATCTGGGTACCCGTCAGTTCAGAGGTGATGAACTGGACATAACTGATTAGGAATCACCAGATATGCAGCCTTATCATTTAGAGGTGACGAACTGGATATAACGATAAAGAAGGGTTTGTGGACAGTAAAAAAATTAAAGACAAAATTATCAAATACAGGGCTCAGATCAGTAAGAAACACGAGACTTATTCAAGCCAGCGTTCAATTCAAAATATGATGCTTACTCAAGCCAGAGTTCAATTCAAAATGCGAGGCTTACTCAAGTCAGTGTTCAATTCAAAGCGCGAGGCTCAGTCCAAGCCAACGCTCAACTCAAAATAAGGCTTAGCCAAGCCCGTGTTTCAATTCAAACGCAAGGCTCAGTCTAAGCCTGTGTTTACAATCTACCGCAGGGCTTGCTAAGCCTGCATTTCAGTTCAAATATGAAACTCGGCCATGTCCGCATTTCTATGAAAACGCGAGGCTCAAGCCCGCGTTTCTATGAAAACGCGGGGCTCAAGCAACAGAACAGTGTTGCATTTCTTCTGTAACTGCCCAATTACTGGGTCAATTAATGTCCATGTAATGAGGGGAGTTAACCCCATTATGGAGGGATTCTAAGAGACAATTATACCCCTGAAACCCTCTATGGTTGATCAGAGTGGTGGAAGGAGAGAATCAAAGGAGTTCATCTCTTTAAACTTGCTGAGTTCATGTTTTGTTTTAATCTCTTTGTGAGATTTTGTCATTGATAAGAGCTGTGCTACTCTATCAGTGATTCGAAGAGAAGATTTTCCTCCCAAAGAAGTCCAACATCTAGCAGATCAACAGAGAACATGACTCACTCTCCACCGCCACGTGAAGAACTCAGTTTTAAACAATGAGGAGAATCAATCAAAAGATTTTCTCTCTTTTGTAATCAGATTGTATCCGCTGTAATCTTCTTTTTAATTAAAAGAATTTTGCAATTGTGATTTTTTGACCCATACAAAAGATGGCGACTCCGCTGGGGATTGTTTTCTCAACTGATGAGAACATGGTGGCGCAAGCAGATGTCAACTTCATCGGAACAACAGTTGAATCGCTCGTTGTTGAGTTCGATAAGTAAAGTATGAAGAGTATCTCTCTTCAACCTCCAAAAGCCTGATGGCAACGTGACAATATTGCAAGGTTTTTTCGGAGATTCGTTCTCAAGTCTCTTCAGAGACTTCTCCAAAAATGGCCTGCACGAGCAACGTCGTGTCTGATTGTGTGGCTCGCGTCAACATATCCTACTAGACCCGTGTAGCCAAAGGTGGTGAAGGTCAATCTAGCCCTCGATCTCCTGTCCAATTTCCTCGACCACAAGTTACTGGGGGTTTGTAGCAACCCATGAAGCATAACCATAATGTTGATCGTCAATAGAGGTGTCTAGCTCGCCGATAACAGATCAAAAGAGCCGCAGATGCAATCTGTTCAGGTGCAGAACGCGGAGTTCAGCCCCGCGTCAAACAACAAGAGACGCATGTCTCTGTTCCTAAGCGCGAGGTCCGCGTTTTTGTCCCAAAACGCGAGACCCGCATTTTAACACAAGAACGCGAGTCCCGCGTTTCTAAACGTGAGGCCCGCGTTTCAAATGCAAAACCTGAGACCCGCGTGTCAATTAATGCGAGGCCCGCGTTCCAACCAAAGGACGCGAGGCTCGCGTTTCAAATACAGAACGCGAAGCTCGCGTTTTGACTTCAAGACGCGACGCTCGCAGGCCAGAGCAACCACGCGAGCCCTGCGTTTCAAATGTAAAATGCGAGACCCGCGTGCAACAGAGTCACATCACAAAGCTCGCGTTCACTCTTCAATGACTAAAGTCAAAGCTGAACCTGAAAGTTCTCTTCTCTAGAAACCTGAAGCTAATCTTTTAGAGATCTTTATAAAAGATCTAAGAGATTACCTGACAAAGAAGAGGAGTGCGTATCAAATCACTTTCCAGTATTGCTGTGAATGACTCATGAGAACAGTGCTCTCTGAATGCCACTATAGCTCGTATACGAACATACAATCGATATTTAAAAGGTTATCAGCAGCTCCGATCTCCCGCTCGGCTAAGAGGCATCGCTCTCACAAAAAGACAATCTTTTCTGATAAATACCATAAAAGAAATGAGAGCAAGCTTGTACTGAGGGTGACACCAGTGTAAGTAAGTCTTTTCTTTCATTGTTATTTGAATCGAATCAAAGTTTCTTTTTCTTCTTTACTCTTGTTTTCATTTACTCTCCTCTGACGTGTTGCAATCTAAGTGAATCTGATAGCTTCAAGAGGCTTCGCCATTGCAAGTGCCCTTGATGGCCTATGGTGATGAACAACCATTCTTTTGTTAGTTTAGCTTGCCCTTTTATTCATAGTGTAGATCGGGAATGGGGAAGATCCTACATGCCTTGCTTGATCGCCTTCAAAGACTAGGTAAGTCGTAGTTACGGATCCAAGGTATATGAGCACTGAAGAGGTAAGTAATTTTTAGTTTCTTTTCTTTTATCTTTTAGTTTAGATCACCAACACCACAATCTCCCAACTCTTTTATCACTCTTTTTAATTTCTTTGTATAAATCCATTTTCTATTTTTTCCACCTTCTCAATCTACCACTTTCTTCTTAGCTTAACTGTAACTTATTTTTCTTTTTCTTTTCAAGAACTAAAAGAAGATCTTTAACCATTGATTTTAACTTAAAAGAGAACTTATTGAAAAAGCTTCCATCGCTAGTCCCTCCTTGTGGATCACGACCCGCATAGCCACTTGCTATCACGGTAGTATTGAGAACTTGCACATTCTACTCTTAAGTTTTGAAATTCTGTATTCTTTTGTGCAGGTTAAAACTCAATCAGGAAATATGGGAGGTGGGGTGGCCCTGGGCTGCATGGCCTATGGCCGCGCGTTCACGCGACAGCGCCAGTTTCGCCCGGCCGGCGGCAGCTCACTGGCTGGTGTAAGCTGTACAAAAATCACTAAGAACAAATCATCAAACCTTACTTCAACACGGACCTCGCGTCTCAAACTAAAAGGCGGACCTTGCGTCCACAAAATCACGGAGACTTCAGACGCGGGCCTGAGTAAACCCGCGTTCAACGCGAGTTTGATTAACTCTGCGTCCCGTTCAATGTGAGTCTGAGTAACTTTGCGTCCCGTCCGACGCGAGTCTGAGTAACTCTACATCTAACGCAGGGTCTGAGCAACCCCGCGCCCTATTTCAAGCGCATGTTTGAGCAACTCGGCTCTCCACATCAGATGCGGGTCTGAGAAACCTTGCATCATACTTCAAACGCAGGTCGGAGTAACTCTGCATTCTAACCGAGACACCCGCGTCTACAACAAGCAACACGAGATTTGTGTCCAACGCGAGACTCTCATTTATGTTATAAGTGACCCCTATTATTGGGTCAGTTAACTCCCCACGTAATGTGGGAGTTAATCTCCACTATAGAGAGATTTTAGGGGACAATAATACCCCTATGACTCCCAATAAATAGCCTGAGAAGCTATGATAAAAGGGGAGGTTTTTTGAAAAGGAGGAGGTTTTTTTGAGATTGAGAGTTGAGAATTCTCAAGCTAAAAGCTTCTTGCTTTTTGGAGAGTAGGAGTAATCAATGGACTCTAAACACTCAGTGTGTTAAAAATAGAGCTCCCTCCTAATTGATCTTCAATAGCATTCTTAAGAGAAGCTGGACAGTCAGCCGGTCAACAGATAACAGGAATCACTCACCATCGCCACACGAAGAACCCAGCCCTAAATAAAGGGGAGAATCATATCTTCTCCCCTCTTTTGTAATCGGGATTGTTCCATTGTAATCTTTCAGCCACTCAAAGAAACTACTTCGTACCACTTTTCTGACCAAACAAAAGATGGTAATTCACTGGGGATCTCATTCTCTACTAAAGAGAACACCATGGCGCAAGCTGATGTCCGGCTCCTCGAGAAGACGGTAGAATCCCTCGTCATTGAATTCGACCAAGGAAAGTTTGAGGAATTCCTTTTCTCAGGCAGCAATGCGGCAAAGTCTCTTCGGAGACTTGCTCTCAAATTTCTTTGAAGATTACTCCTAAAGTGGCCCACACCACTGTCCACAGCACAAGCGTTGCCACTTCAGAAGAGGTTCGAAAAATCTCTCGTGCAACCTATGTAGCCCACCCCTACCGCTTTCTTTCTTAATATAGAAAAGCTATTACATACAAAGCGTAGTCCTGGCCATAGCTAATGCAACAGAAGACACCAAAGCCCAACCCAAAGGAAAAGGGAAAAAAATTCTCCGCCTTTGACTCTTTCGTAAGCATTGCTTCGTTTATCTTCTCCAGCTAGTATCTTGGGGAGCTTCCCCTTCATCAACACTTTTGTGCTACGCCCTTTGGTACGTTCTTTTTCTAGCTTATCCGCACATCTGTTCCCTTCCCTCCAACTATGGGAAACTCTCCAGTCTGCCAGTCTTTCGAGCTCTTTCGACGATGTGTCACGAGTTTTTGATAACATTACCATGGCCAATCAAAGCTTTATGGTTAATCAATCTTTCCGCAGCTCGCAGCTTGAGAGTCAGCAGTATCGATCCAGAGGTTTGAGCAATCCATATCTATCGCCTTCTTGATGCCCAGTTGGATAGCAGACAGCTCGCCATGATGTTATCTCCTTCGACCCCTCTGGATTCACCTATCATAATATTGCCTGAATCATCCCTTATAATGAAGCCAATGCCAAGCTTATTGTCAATAAGCGAGCCGTAAAATATTTAGCTTCTACCAATTTCTTTCTGCGGGGCTTTTCTGATCGGCAAAAAGCAAGTACAAAAATAAGTGAAAAGAGTGTGGGTCGATGTTACTGCTTTTGCGATTCTTCCGTAGTAGCGAAGTGGCTATACGGGTCGTATCCACAAGAAGGGAGAGCGATGAAAGCTTAATGCGGCTTCTTTGTTCAAGAAAAGAGAAAATTCTTTGTTTTTAAATAAAGACTGGAAAATGAAAACAAGTTGGTTTCAAGAATTGTTTGAAAATGGTTTGATGGTTTGTAAAGTTGGATTTTTTTTAATGGTAAAAACGCATGGCTAACTTTCTACTAATTGCTCCCACTAATCTCTAACTTCTTGAAGATGTAGCCTCACGATGGATCATAGGCAAGTAAAATCTTTATGCATAGAAACTATCCACGTGGGAACGAATGAAAGTCCTTCCTTTAACTTAGCTTTACACGGCAAAAACTTGGGCATTCCCTTATCAAGATCCAATAGAAGGCGAGAATAAGGGAAGACACAAGTGCACTAATGGTATCGGCAAAGTTAAAAGGAAAATCTCTAACTTACAACAACAAGTAAGTATACAACTCATAGATCATCAAAAATCAGTAAGCAAGAAATATAAGAAAGTAATACTTGTAGGTAAGTTAGAGTTAGAACCCTCGTCTTAAGATGTCATAACTCTCATTTGCACAAGGCTTATTTGACATTATTGGCTCATTTAGGCTTATCAATCAAGTGTTAGAGATTAGTAGGTTATGTAAATCACCTAGAGGGGGGTGAATAGGTGAAAGTGCTAATCTAGTGAACTAAATGCGCTAAATGCGGAAGCTTAAAACAAATATTGCAATCACACTTAATACAACCAACAAGTGTAGCCGAATTCCCCGTGAAGGGCTCTGTACTAACTCCTCTTGATTCCCCTTGAATGGGTTGAGGTGCTATGTGAAGCTCTTGTGGTTAAGTATAAGTGAGGCACACACAAACAAGCCAAGCATATAAGGATGATAAGCAATATAAAATAATGCAAGGCAACACAAGCAATATGAATGATATGAATGAAGAATGATGCTTTGCACAATTAAAAGAGAGAGAGAGAGTTAGAGATAATGGATCAAACGCAAACACAAAGATATGTTTCGAGGTTCGAGCCCCTAGCTCTACATCCCCGCCTTCACCACCGTGAAGGATTTCCAATCCACTATCTCCTACCGAGGGAACCTCTACCGAAGAGGATTTGTTACAACAATAGGAGTACCGAACTCCTCTCTCAAACACCGCCTCATAACCGAGGGGTAGGCCCGTAGCCAAACAACCACAACACCTCTACCGAAGAGGGTTTACAAACCAATCTCCACCTCTCACAAGAGGGAGCAAACCACAATCTCAACCTCTACCAAAGAGGGAGCAAACACCAACCCAATACAACAACCTCAACCTCTACCAAAGAGGGAGCAACACAAGAAATTAAGGGTTTACAACTAGTGGTATGTCTCAACCACAAACCTCTTTCCTTTTTTGACAAACAAAGTGTTGGCCCAGAGGCCTTCCACTCTAGTTTTGAGGATGATTAACTCATGTAGTTATGTGTACTAATAATCCTGTGATTTTAGTTTCAGATCATTAATCAAGTTATTAGTAGGTGATTAGCTTCAAACAAGATGATTTGGAAGCTTTCACATGTTGATTCAAGAGCCCGAGCGTCAAAGATCATATATAGCACTTGCTCGGTGGATCAAGGAGTTTTGGATCGAGTCGGCTTGAAGATTGCGCTCTACAAGAAGACTTCGGTACCATAATTTAGTTTTGTGTTTAGATCCAAATTGTAAAGATTAGAATAGTATGATATGCTCAAGTTCACAACACACACGTTTCATGTTTTGAATATTGGGTTTCAGTTTTTCCGTTTTTGGTTTAACCGATCTTGGTTTTCATGAATAGATAGCTCAAAACAAGTTTACATGGTTTAATGTATATTAGATTTGTTCTATATACATGCATGCTTAATTTCCTAGACAAACTTAGTTTTGACTTACTTATTCATGTGTTTTATGTTTTGGTATTTTTAACAAAACATATTTTGGAATT
Source organism: Agave tequilana (assembly GCA_038442645.1). Lineage (NCBI taxonomy): Eukaryota > Viridiplantae > Streptophyta > Magnoliopsida > Asparagales > Asparagaceae > Agave > Agave tequilana. The sequence continues at coordinate 679,741 of JAVJIF010029806.1, forward strand.
AATGTCAAAAACATGGATATATATATATATATATATATATATATATATATATATATATATATATATATATATATATATATATATATATATATATATATATGTTTCATGTATATTGGATTTCTATCCATATGCATCATGCTTTAAAATGTTTAAATATCATGTTTTTGTATTTGGATGAGTTTTGGACAAAACGTATTCTCTATTCAAAAATCCAAGTTTTAGAAAATACGGTTTTGGTTTTTGGTAAAAATGATAAGACACAAAAATAGTTCAAATTGCATGATATTTGAGTTGTAATTTTTATCACATGTTTATATATCAATGCAAAATGATAAAACTATTTTTGGGGATTTTTAAGTATTTTACAAGATTTACTAAAAATATTTTAACATGTTTTTCTGATCTTGTTCTGTGCCTGACAGGCTAGGTCGGTCGACCGTACGGTCGACCGAGCCAGTAGCCGGTCGACCTGACGGTCGACCGACGTGCACAGACTTGTGCACGTCTGGCTGGCACTTGACACGGTCGACCGAGCGGTCGACCGGGTCTGAGAGCAGAGCTCTCTGTTTATTTCGGTCGACCGGGTGGTCGACCGGTAGCTGGCAACGGTCAAAATGTGACCGTTGGCCGGTCGACCGCACAGTCGACCGGAAGGTCATTTTTGGCAGTTTCTGCTGCCAACGGCTATATTTTTCTGGGGGCTATAAATACCCCATTAATGGCCAGTTTTATACAAGATTTTTTGTGCGAATTTTTCCTGACTCTCTAGTGTTTTCACAGCAATCAAAAGAAGTTTTTGGGCTTTATATTGAACAATCTATTTGGTGTTTTATTTAGGGTTTGGAATATCAAAGAAAAGAGTTTTTGGGAAAAAGAGATTTGATTCAACTTCTTCATCTTTGTTTCAGTTTTTTTCCCAAGGATTTTCTTTGTGATTTTGATTTCCATTCCATTGGTTTTCTCCACACTTGAGCTACATCTACTTTCTTATTCTATAGGATCTTTGTGTGGGAGAAAGAAATTGTTTGTGGTTGTTGTTTAGACCACCAAGTTGTAAACCAAATCTTTTCTTGGCTTTGTGCCTTTGGGTTGTATCCCTCAAGTTGTGAGGTGATCCTTGTATTGGTTTGTGCTAATCCCTCAAGTTGTGAGGTGATTGTTGTTGGCTTGGAGTTGTGCCTCAAGGAGGAGGTTGTGTTTGTAAGGAGAGGAGTTGGGTACTCCTTGTAATTGTTATTGCCCCAAATCCTCGGTGGAGGTTCCCTTTGTGGGAGTCCTTTGTGGACAAGCTAGTGGACTTAAAATCCTTCTGGGTGAAGGCGGGGATGTAGAGCTGGGTGCTCGAACCTCGAAACATATCTTGTATTTTGCGCTTGATCCCTTGGTTCTTACTCTCTCTCTTTCTCTTTACTTTGTGCCTTGCATCAATTCATATTGTTCATTCATTATTGCTTGGCTTGTTGAGTGTGCATCTCTTATTTATTGCAGTTAGTTTTTAAATTCCGCATTAAGTTCATTAGGTTAGCATAATCACCTATTTACCCCCCTCTAGGTGATTTTCACAAAGATCCTAAATAGAATAGGATAGAAGATAAGCTCAAGTGTGGAAAACAAGTGTTTTGATCAAAGAAAAACTCTTGGGAAAATACCAAATAGATATTGAAATGAAGAAAAATAAACCAATTTCCCAAAAACCTATTTTCTTTGAAAATAACAAAACACTTAAAACAAATAAGATGGATCTTTTGGCACTTAAAACTCTTTTGAAAACTTGTAAAAACACTTCAGAAAAGTAGGAATTTTTGCTCTTAAAAATCTTACCCAAAAACCCAAAGGAGTGGGGTTTATATAGGCCAAAACAGAAACTAGCCGTTAGGCTGATCTGGCAGCCTGACAGGCTACCGGTCGGTCGGCCCGGCCGACCGCCAACGGTCAGAAATGTGACCGTTGGGGCAACCCGGTCGACCGCCCGGCCGACCGAAATAAACAGAGAGCACTGCTCTCAGTTCCGGTCGGCCGCCCGGCCGACCGTCCCTGTGTCTGCCAAACGTGCACAGGCTTGTGCACGTCGGTCGACCGCAAGGGTCGACCGGCACTTGGTACGGTCGACCCGTGCGGTCGGCTGTCCTGACCTGTCAGCCACTGTTCAGGGGCAGAAAACACATGTTAAAATATTTCTAAAAATTCTTTTAAGTCTTGTAAAAATACCCAAAAATAGTTTTATCATTTTGCATTGATATGTAAACATGTGATAAAAATTTCTACTCAATTATTAAGCAATTTGAACTATTTTTGTGTCTTAACATTTTTACCAAAAACCAAAACATGTATTTTTATCAAACTTGGATTTTTCAATACATGAATAGGATAGTCAAAATAAGTTTGTATAAGTCATGTAAGCATGTATGTATATAGAGCACATCTAATATACATAAAAACAAAGTAAACTTGTTTTGATCAATCTATTCATGAAAACCAAATTTAAAACATAAAACTTGTGTGTTTGTGCACTTGAGCATATCAACTATACTAAGCTTTACAAATGGATCTAAAACACACTAAACTAAACTATGGATACCTAAGTCTTCTTGACGATCTCCATCTTCAAGTAGACCCGATCCAAAACTCCATCCATGGGCTAGGCAATGTGTGATCTTGAAGCTAGAGCCCTGGAATCACTTGTGAAGCTTCCAAACACCTCTTGTTGAAGCTATCACCAAACTAATATCTTGTTATAAGATCTGAGACTAAAAACACAAGAATATTAGTAAACATAACTACATGAGTTAATCATCATCAAAACTAGGGTGGAAGGCCTTTGGGCCAACAGGTTAGTAGTTAGTTAGCCATGTAATGGAGGAGTTAGTTACACATGGTAGTAAAAGAAATAATCAAAGAGAAGAGGTAAAGAGAGGGAGTTATACTACAAGAAAGCAAAAGAAAAGAAGAGAAGAGAAAGAAAGTTACACTACAACAAGGAAGTAAAAGTAAATGGCAAAGATAAGTAAATGGAAAGAAGAAAGAAAAGTAGTTACTTGTATTAGCTTGTCACCTTCAAATACAACCTTTACACACACTCTCTCTCTTTCACTCTAATGGCTAAAACTAAAACTAGAAGAGGAAAGAAACTAACACAACTACAATCCTAAAAACAAGATTATAATAATGTTCTAACTCTGGATATCTCTCAACTGAAGACCCCTGGGGGTATTTATAGGCACCAGGGGAAAGGGGGCCAGGGGGGACCCGTGGCCCAAAGTGCAGGCGCGCGCGCCCATAGGGCCACGAAAATGCGGCCTGGGCCGCGTTTTCGCTGCCCTGCCAGGGCGGCGCACGCCTGGCTTCGGGTAGCGCGTCGCCCAGTTTGTCCCCTGTTAGGTAGGTTTGCTGGTTTGCTGATATGATGTCATGTACTTACAAAATTGCCTCCCTAAAGTCAATGTCTACTTGGTAGGCCTTTAATCACCCCTTAAATGGTAATTAGGGTCTTCTTCTTCATTTGTACACCATGGACCTAGTATCAAGCAAGTAAAGCTTTATTAGCAGAATTTTATACCAAATAAATATGAGAATGTGATGAAAATTATGCAAAATTAGAGACTAATCACACCCCCACACTTATCTTTTTGCTCGTCCCGAGCAATACAAAAAAATAAGAAAATTATTATACCACTCTCGTAGGTGTCGCGATTGCATTAAGCATGTGCAACAAGCCTTTAAACCTCTAGGTTTCCCTAGAGGAGTGTTGTCTCCTGAGGGTTTTCAACGGATTGAACCCACAAAATCCAGTAAGTAAACAAAAGTAGTTAGTTGTTAGAAAAAAAACTCTGTCATGAAAAAGAACTTTCAATCATCTAAGTAAAAATGACCGAATGATGTAAGAATGAGGTTTAACCCTCATAAGTCCTCCTATACTTTAGCCTTCATAAAAGAAGAAACTATGGTTTTTCTTTAAATTTAGAAAGGATCTTGTACTTCTAACTCATTCTGTTATTTTGCTTTAGATAGATATGCATAATGTGTAAGTATGATGTGCTTGAAAATTTTCAACTCAACTTTAAATATCATTTAATTTTATTAATATTTATTTATTATTCTTGGTTTCATTAGGCTCTCTACTTCACTTATGTAGCACATATCAAACTGATGACTCCCAAACCAGATGGTTTCAGGGCACTAGGTGAAAAAACACCCTTCAGTCAAATATGTAAGTAGAGTAGCCACGAAATCAAGATTTACTTATTTATATATATATTTTTCTTTCTTTTTTTGGCGTGAGTAATCATGCTTCTTGAGGCACAATTATCCAGTTTTTTTTCTTTCAAAATTGTATCTCTAAATCCCAAGCATGTGTGTGTAGTTTATGCTTATTCTTCGAAGGATAAACAAAAGATATGAGTTATTTTTCTTATCCCTCCCAACTCTTAGTTAAACCAATGTTTCTTGTTTATTTAGGCAAAAATAAAGATTCATTAATAAGGTTCCCTTAATTTTTACAATCTTTTGGTATTTTTATAAAGAGTATAAAAATTCATTTTTCGTTCAGGAGTTTTTTTTTTTTGGGAAAGAAGAAAAAGTGAAAGTGTTAGCACCCCCCACACCTATCTAATGCATTGTCCTCAATGAATTACATGTAAATGCAAATGCAAGAAAGAGAGTGAAGAAAGGATGTTACCGCCCTCGTCGACTCGGGCCGGCCAAGTGCGAATAGGCGAAAGAAATGGCAAAACAAAAAGAAGGGGTAAGCATATAAACAATAAGTGTTTTTTTTGGCGGTGTGGATGGCTGTGGTTAGGTGTATGACAGGGCAAAAAGAGTCAGCACATTATCATTCGGAGTCATAGGCTCAGTGGTCAAGAAGGGCTTCAGTCTTTACCCATTCACTTTGAATTCCATATTGGTCTTAGGATCTACAATAAGCACAGCACCGTGGGGGAAAAACGGTGCGCACAGTGAACGGTCCAGACCAACGAGTCTTCAGCTTCCCTGCGAAAATGTGAAGCCTTAAGTTGTACATCAGAACCTTGTCTCCCGGGGCAAAGTTTTTCCGGGTTATGATCTGCTCATGAAAAAGTTTAGTCCTGCTTTTGGTGATCCGAGCATTCTCATAGGCTTCATTCCGTATCTCCTCTAATTCTGAAATTTGCAGTCTCCTTAGCTCACCAGCCTTGGTCAGATCAAAATTGAGTTGCTTAATGGCCCATAGGGCACGGTGTTCTAATTCGGCTGGCAGATGATAGACTTTTCCAAATACTATTCTATACGGAGACATCCCCAGAACTGTCTTAAAAGCAGTGCGTTAAGCCAACAATGCATCATTGAGTTTAACCGACTAATCCTTTCAGTTTTGTCTGACAGTCATTTCCAGAATGAGCTTGATCTGTCGATTAGTGACTTCGACCTGCCCATTTATCCGGGGATGATACAGAGTAGACAACTTGTGATTGATGGAATATTTCTGCATCAGAGCTTCAAAAACTCTGTTGCAGAAATGCGATCCATCATCACTAATTATCGCTCTAGGGGTGCCAAATCTGGAGGAGATGTTCTCTTTGAGAAATATGACAACCACTTTTTTGTCATTGGTCTTAGTTGGCACAGCTTCTACTCATTTAGAGACATAGTCCACAGCAACCAAAATGAACTGGTTGCCGAAGGAATTAGGGAATGGTCCCATGAAGTCGATACCCCAAACATCAAAAATTTCAACTTCTAGGATCAGGTTTAGGGGCATCATGTCTCTTCTTGAAATTTTCCCAATCTTCTGACAATTTGCGCATGACTTGCAAAAATGGTATGAGTCTTTGAACAAAGTGGGCCAGTAAAACCCACTTTGTAGAACCTTCTCTACAGTCTTGCGGGGACCGAAGTGTCCTCCGCATGCAAGGTTATGACAAAAGCTGAGCACACTCCTCTGTTCCTCCTCTGGTATGCATCATCGAATAATCTGGTCGGGACAATACTTAAAAAGATACGATTCTTCCCAGAAGAAGTAGTACTTGGGCAAAGAAGCGATATTAGTCTTGCTTTGTCCAGTCAGCGGGTAATTGTCCAGTGGCCAGGTAACTGACGATATCCGCATACCAGGGTTCCTTGAAAATGGCTAGGATATGCTCGTCTGGGAAATCTTCGTTGATCGAAGCTGGTATGATAGGTGCGTTTGGAATTCGTGATAAATGATCAGCAACCACATTTTTTATACCTCGTTTATCCCAAATTTCTAGGTCAAATTCTTGAAGCAAAAGGATCCACCGAATCAATCGGGCTTTTGCTTCCTTCTTGGTCATGAGGTAATTCAGAGCCGAGTGATCCATAAAAATCACCTTCTTCGAACCTAACAAGTAGGGCCGGAACTTCTCTAATGCAAAGACAATGGCCAATATTCCTTCTCAGTCGTTGTATAATTCTGTTGGGCGTCATTCAAGGTCCTACTCGAGCAATAAATCACGTGCTGCCTATTGTCGATGCGCTGTCCTAGAACAGCGCTAATAGCAAAATCAGAGGCATCACACATGATTTCGAACGGTTAGGCCTAGTTAGGAGCAGAAATAATAGGCTCAGAAATAAGTTCTTGCTTAAGCTTCTCCCATGACTTGAAACATTCATCGTTAAAATCAAAGGGCACGTCCTTAGCGAGCAGGTTGGTTAACGGCCTAGCGATTTTGCTAAAATCCTTAATGAACCGTCGGTAGAACCCAGCATGCCCAAGAAAGGATCTAATATTCTTGATGCTTTTGGGTGGTGGAAGCTTAGCAATCACTTCTACTTTAGCCTTGTCCACTTTAATGCCTCTCCTAGAAATCTCATGGCCTAAGACAATCCCCTGTCTCACTATGAAGTGGCATTTCTCCCAGTTTAGAGTTAGATTCTTCTCTTACATCTCTGCAGAACTAACTCTAGGTGATAAAGACACTGATCAAATGAATCTCCGTAGATGGAGAAGTTATCCATGAAAATCTCAAGAAAACATTCCACCATGTCAGAGAACAAACTAAGCATGCACCGTTGGAACGTTGCGAGAGCATTGCATAATCCAAAAGGCATGCGCCGATAAGCAAAGGTTCCGAACGGGCAGGTGAACGTAGTCTTTTCCTGGTCTTCTGCAGCAATAGGGATTTGGTTGTATCCCGAGTACCCATCTAGGAAGCAGTAGTACTCATGTCCAGCCAATCGTTCCAGCGTTTGGTCGATGAAGGGTAGCGGGAAGTGGTCTTTATGGGTGGTTGCATTCAATTTTCTATAGTCGATACAGACACGAACCTTGGTAGGCAGTCTTATCTGCACCAACTCCTTTGGCTCATTTTCAACCACCGTAAAGCCAGCTTTCTTTGGGACCGCATGAACAGGGCTAACCCATTGGATATCAGAAATGGGATAAATGATCCCATTATCTAATAGTTTCAAAATTTCAGCTTTAACTGCCTCTTGCATGAGTGGGTTAAGCCTGCGTTGTGGGTCCCTCCTGGGGGTTGCTTCATCGATTAAATGGATTCTATGTTGCACTATGGTTGGACTTATCCCTTTGATGTCCTTCATCGTCCATCCAATGGCTTCCCTATGTCTTTTCAGAATAGACATTACGCTGTCCTCTTGTTGCTCAGTCAAGTGGGATGCTATGATGACTGGCAAGGTGTCCTTTCCGCCCAGGTAGGCGTACTTGAGGTGTTCAGGTATGGCTTTTAGCTCTAGGGAAGGTGTTGCTTCATTGGATGCAATCTCCGGGCTTTCAATCCTATGATGAGGTACACTTGACGCCCAATCCACTGCTGAATCTACGATCTGGTCTAGATTAAAATCCTTAGCTTTCAGATCAAACTCTGCCTCTGTTTTTATCTCCATGCTTTCCTCATGCTCACTGGTCAGGTTTTCAATAGAATTGACCTCAAACGTCTGATCATTGACATCCCTGGGTTGTCTTCCAAGATTGAAGACATTGACTTTCTTCGTCATGTCTCCAAAGGTCAATCGCATGGACCCGTTCCTACAGTTGATTATGGCATTTGCTGTAGCAAGGAATGGGCGCCCTATGATGACTGAAGTTTGAGACCTTAGTTGGACACAGGTTGGGTCTCAAGCACGATGAAGTCAACAGGGTAAATGAAATCTCCGACCCTGATAAGAACGTCTGTGATTTCCCCCTTCGGAATCTTCACAGATCGGTCAGCTAGCTGAATGGTGACTCGAGTTGGGCTTAGCTCGCCCAACCCAAGTTGCTGGTATACTGAGAGAGATAGCAAGTTGATACTTGCTCCCAGGTCAAGAAGTGCTCTACTAATTTCGGTCTGTCCTATGGTGCAGGAGATTATGGGACATCCGGGATCCTTGTATTTCACCGAAATGGGACCAAACAGAATTTCACTTATATTAGTTGCCAAGAACACTTTCTTGGGCACATTTGTCTTTCTCTTCTTAGTACACATATCCTTAAGAAATTTTGCATAAGCTGGGACTTGTTGGATATCGTCGAGAAGAGGCACATTCAATTTGACCTGGTTGAACATCTCTAGCATCTTTTCCATGTGCATATTCTTATTGTTGTTCTTAAGCCTATTGGGAAAGGGTGCTACAGGCTTATGAACTTGTTCAGCAGCTTCGTCCTCGTCAGATGTTTGAGGAGCAGTTTAGGAGGAACTAGCAGAGGTGGAGGCTAGAGTAGGATTAGGATGGACTGGACTTTTCTGTTGGTAGACCTGGTTGTCTACCTTCTTTCCAGATCGAAGTGTGTGAACATCATTGCCTGGTTGATCGATGGATCCTGAATTTCATATGCTTGATTAGAGTTTTTTAGGTTAACTAGCGGCTGACTAGGTAAAGTACCCTTTGGTCTTTCACTTAGGGAGCTAGCTAATTGGCTCATCTGCATTTCCAATCTCGATATAGCCTGTGAATGGTTGTTCAGCGTTTGACCCTGGTTTTGTATGAAAGCGGTTTGGGACTTCATAAAAGCTTCCATGCTCTCCTCCAATTTATTGAATTTCTTTTCTATTGGTGAACTTTGAGAGGAGGAAGATGGAGCTTGACTGGGAAAATTTGGTGGAGGACTGGGATGGTGAAAATTGTTGGAGAAATTAGGCCTAGGAGGATTGTTCTGGTCCCAGGAGAAATTTGGGTGATTTTGCCAACCTGGATTGTATGTTTGTGAGTAGGGATTATGCGGCGGCCGTGAGTAGGCCGCATTCAGGTGTTCCGGTGGCACTTTTTGGGCATAGAAAATAGGGCACTCTTCAAAGACATGGTTTGGTGCCTGACAGTATGAACAACCCGGATTGTCAATTGGTGGTGGGTTGATTTGGTTGAATTGGCTAGCTCTCTTATTTCTAGAGCCTCTATTCTCCTCATTAGGGTTGCAATCTTGGCTTCTGTAGCTATGAATGATTCTAGAGATAGGAGCCCTCCTCTGGAAGCTATCGATTGTGAATTCCTTGGTTTTTTTTGAGGCTGGCTCCCATTGCAGGGTTTTCTCAGCTAAATCCTCAAATAAATCCCAACCCTGATCTCATCCTTTTGCAAGAACCCTCCCTAACACATGGTTTCTCAAAGGGTTTTTGTTTGATAATTTAAGGCATCGTAGATCTGGCACTGACCCATTTCTCCACACCATAATGAGGGCATGAGCTAGGAGATCTTTGAATCGCTCAAATTATCTCCAAAATGGCTTGCTCGGTTCTTACCTGAACTGCATGATGTTCTTTCTAATGAGGGCAGTTTTGTGAATTGGGTAGAATTTCTTCAAGAAGGCCTTGACAAAATCATCCCACGTCGTGACTGAATCTACCGCCAAACTGTACAACCATTTCTTCGCTAGGTCCTTTAGGGAAAAAGGGATGAAACGTAACCTAACGGCATCGTCTCCTAGCTGGGGTATATGTAAGATCACCTAGAGGGGGGGTGAATAGGTGATGGCTAATCTAATGGTCACTTATGAACAAAAAATGCGGAAATAAAACTAAGTTGACCAAATTAAAACTTCTTTTAAATAAACACTTATGTATAACTCAAGAGTGTTGCCGAATTCCCCTTGCGAGGCTCTGGACAAGCTCCTCTAGATTCCCCTTGAATGGGTTGAGGTGCCGCGTTGGCTCTCTTGGTTGAATACTAGTGTTAACAACAATCCCAAGCAAGTATGTATATCAATTAAGCACAAGGGTATATCAAGCATGTAAAGTAAAGACAATGAAAGTAATGCAAGATATAAAAGAGACAAAGAGAGAGAGAGGGATAGAGTAAGCAATCGCAAACACAAAGGGTTTGTTTCGAGGTTCGAGCACACTTGCTCTACATCCCCGCCTTCGACACACGAAGGATTTCCACTATGCAAGATCCCACCGGATCTCTCCTCGGTGCCGTACACCTACAAACCCTCGGACTCCCAAGTCCCATACACACGCAAGTCCACCGACTCGCCGAGGCCGTACCTCTAACCACCAAGAGTTCACAACCGAACTCCAACCACCAACAACGAGCACACTTGCCCGTTTCCTCAAATACAAAGAAAAGATCTCTTTGATGATCACAACACTTGATCACCTAAAGAGCACTCTCACTACAACACACCTATAAGAATATCTAGCAATGGAAAGCTCAAGTGTGTGGTGAGAAAATGAAGGAAAGAAAGCTTTGTTGGAAACACAAGAAATCACTTAAACACTCTCTTGATAAAAACTCTTCCTTTTGATTGGAAGTATTTGCACTAAAATCTTGTAGAGAAACTCCTCTAAAAGTGTCTGAAAAACAGCTCAAGAAGTCTCCTAAATGTTAACCTCAAAACAGATGACAAAATCCCAATTTATAGGCTGCCAGAAAATAGAGCCGTTGGGGTTCTGTCAGAGCTGGCGGTCGACCGCCGGTCGACCGGCCAACGGTCATTTTTCTGACCGTTGCAGCCACCGGTCGACTGGTGAGTCGACCGCTCTTCTGGAAAGAACTGTCGGTCGACCGATCCGGTCGACTGGCATTTTCCAGAGAGCAACAGGTTTGGGTCGGTCGAGTATCGGTCGACTCCGGTCGACTGATACGCACATGCACAAAAATTGTGCATGTCGGTCGAGTGCCGGTCGACTGCCGGTCGACCGGTCACTGAGAAATTCTGAAAAATCAGAACTTCCAGGACCTGGACAATTTGGATTTGGTTTTGGGTCTTGGATAAAATGTTTTGGTCTTGAAAAATCATAGAGTATGAGCATGTGTCATACTACTATCAAGGTAAAATACTTGGTAAAAATTCTTTTGATAAAAACTTGATTTTCATTGAAATGTTTTTCCCAAAAACTAGTCTCTCTAAAATCGTATTTCCAAAATAGATATGTTCAACTAAAACTGAGTTTGGAAAATAGAAATAGAAATTATTTTGAAGCCATAAACCACTCTAGAAAATGTGTGTGTGATATAACTTGAGCAATCCACCACTATTCTATCCTTTACATTTTTACTAAAACAAAAATACAAATTCTATACCTAGACACAAGTCTTCATCTTCTTGAAGTCTTCCCTTGAAGGCTTCTCATCTTCTTGACTTGGTCCAAGCTTGATCCAAAAACTCCTTGGATCACAACATGCAAGCTCCAAATCTTGATCTTTTAACCTTTGTTGAGCTTTGCACCTACTAAGATCTTGATCATGAAATCTGTCACTAATTAGCACAAGATCATTAGTAAATATAACTTCATGAGTTGATCATCATCAAAACTAGGGCGATAGGCCTTTGGGCCAACAATCTCCCCCTTTTTGATGATGACAAAACTCATGAAATTATATATGCATGGATTAAAGTAAAGCTTCAAAGAAGCTCCCCTTAACTCATGCATACCAAATAAATAAAAGATATGGCAATAAAAGCACATGACATGTATGCAATGTAGGAGATGCAATCATATAAATCAAATCATAAATCAAATCTTTTGCTCCTAATTGCAAGACAACATATATATGCATAAATACAAATCTTACTCAAAATCTTTCTCCCCCTTAAGTGAGGAAATCTTTCTCCCCTTAAGTGAGGAAATCATGCATATAAAATCACAAATTCTTCTCCCCCTTTTTGTCAATCATCAACAAAGGGTTCAAAGAAAAATACATCAAACAATTTTTTTCTCCCCCTTTAAGGAAATCAAGGAGGGTAAATACAAATTAATCAATAAAATTTATATGCGATATAAATCCATGAAGAGGAAGACGTTAAGTTAGCTTCCCGACACATATACATTATATGAAAGAGGGATGACAAGCCCTAATTCACATAACGTATAATATGTCATGCATAAGAGGAGATGTGAAGCTCCCCCTACACACGTATATCATATAAAGAAGAGTTGTCAATCTCCTCAATTTATAATATACTCAACATGAATCTATATGTAAGAGAGATGTTAAGCTCTCCTTGCATATAGACAATACAAATCAAAAATTTTGAATTTTTCTTTATCAAAACAAAATTTTAACTTTTTCTTAGTAACAACAAATTTTGAGATATCAATTGTAAAATAATCAAATTTTGAATTTTGATACCAATTATGAAATACAATGCATAAGCTTGAAGATAAATAAGATTTGAAGTAAGCTTAGCATTAACAACTTTGTGCTTAAAAATATAAGAGTCAATTTTAGCTAAAGCACAAGTACAAATCATATATATGTATGAAAAGAGTATATCAATTGAAGTAGATACATACATATATGAAAGAACAAAATATGAGTATATACAACAAGAGTCAAATTGATACCAATTGAAAATATCCAATGATACCAATTGAAAAGTAAGCATAAGTGTATACATCATATAATCTACCATATGAAGAATTCGAACTAGTTAAATGAACTTGTTTTAAGAACTAGTACGAGATCCTTCCATCAAGGAATAAGTTAAAAAGTTTTTCATGAAAGATCAATGAAACACAAGGCACTAAAAAGCACTCTATCCATAAAGTCCATATCAAAAAGAAGTGAGTGTGATAGTGTTATGTGAAACATGGTATCATGAAAGTTGCAATAAAACTCAATATTCCTTAAAATCATAAATTTTGAAGATACGAAAATCATCACAAATTTTAATATATGAAAATCATCAAAATTATATTTCATAGCATATGTATGTTTTGACAAGACATTAAGTATACATACATATCCCCAAAATACAATTGAGTCCTCATAAATAGATTTGCATGAAAAGCAAATGACTCAAGGGTTATCCATGTATATTTTAATGTTTTGGCAAAAGAAACTTATACATGAAATGAAATCACATGATCAAAACATGAATACAAGTTTAAGAATGTAATGATCATCAACACAAGGCTATACTAGTACATCTAATAGGCACAAATAAGCATTCAACCCAATCATATATAGATTTATTTGTGGTCCATAAGGTGTACAAGTATAAATCCAAGTGTTGACAAATACTAACATCTAAACTAATATTCAATACAATGTAGCATCAAAAATTTTGAAATCACAAAAGAATTTATCCATAAAAATAGAATCATGTGCAATACTTGAAGAATAGATAACTAGTTTAAATAAATTTTTGACAAACTAGTTAAAGATCCTTCATAAATAAAAAATCATATGTTTTTCATGAATAATACTAAATACATAAAAGTTCAAGCACTCATAGTCCATAAAGCTCCAAATTATATGTTTTCTTAAAGATGAGTGTTCAAAGGTTATGTAAATAGTATCCATATGAAAATAGTCATAGAAGCCCAAATCAAATCATGACTGAAATTTTTATCAACCAACACATAAAAATCATTTTTATCAAAACAAATCATCTTAAAAATAATCTACATGGTATATGTATGAATTATACAAATCAAACAATATGCATACATATCCCAAAAATAAAAGAGTCTATTAAATGTTTGCATGAAGGCAAGAGACTCACGGGTATACATGTATATTTATTAGATTTGAATTAAGCATGCATATACATGAAGTAAATCACTAAAATAGGTAAAACATGTATAAAAGAGAATCATCAAAACTAGTCTTATACATATGCATAAAGTGGATACAAATGAGCATGAAGTTCAATCATATATATGAGTCAATTGTATTTCACTATACATCTATGTATGAATACAAGTTTTGAAATATTCTACATCTAAGCATGTAAATACCACATGAAGCACAAATCAAACAAAATCATGAACATGCTATGAATGTATGAAATAAGTAAAAGCATGTATATAAAAATAGGAGTTAAGAAATTGTTACCAACTTCAAAGCTCCAAGCATGGTGGATTTTTCCACCAAAATTTCCTTGATAGCAATGCATCTACAAGAGTGTCCATCATATCCATTGCATTCACTACCAAGGCACCAATCCTCTCACGTTTTGTGAGAGCCCTCACCTACATCAAAATCAAAAGGTGGGGGTTTTGGTACCCATGTTTTCTTGGGTCCTTTGGGGTTAGCATTGTTGTAAGGAACCCAAAATTTATTATACTTAGCAAAATATAAATATGGTTTCTTATCAAAACAATATCTTGCTAGATGGCCTTTGCGGCCACAATATGTACAAATGTACACCTTAGCATGATGCTTATGAGTGTGATTGTGATCGTGATGTGCACTATAAGCATGAGCATGATGTGTATGAGCATGAGCATGGGGAACTTGTTTCTTTTGAAACAAGGATTCCAACTTAGAATGGTTGAATGCACATGTGCTCAAATTAGAGCTCAAATTATCTATCTTATTTTTCAAATTATTAATCTCACTAGTGGAGGCATGTAAAGCATGGTGAGATATATGATCAATTTTCTTTTTCTTTTTACAAACATCTTCTTTTTCTTTTTCACAAATCTTTCTTTTCAAAGTCTTGTTTTCTTGAAAAACAACTTCTTTTTGAGTTTCCACCAAAATAATCTTTTCCTTCAAAATAGTGTTCCCTTCACATAAATCATTTATTTTAGACATAAGGGAAACATTCTCATTTTTCAAATCATTATTTTCTTTTTCTAAACATGCAAGTTTATTTCTAAAAGAATCATTTTCTACATGCATGCAATCAATGTTCTTTTTCAAATCTTTATTATTCTTTTCTAAGCATGCAATGTTATCTCTACATGAATCATGTTCATTATGCATGCAAGCAATGTCCTTTTTCAAAATTTTATTTTCTTTCTTAATTATGTCATATCTTTCAAGCAATAATTGGCATAAAGAATTTAGCTCATCATATGACATACTAGCATCCTCATCATCGGATTCGGTATTTACCTCAAGGGGGTCATCCCCTTGGACCATGTAGCACTTGTTGGAGGTGTCGCTTCCAACATCCGAATCACTCCCCGCATAGTATTGATCATTTTCGCCAAGGGAGATGAGGGTGTTCCATACTACAAAAGCCATATCAATATTAGCAACCCTAAATAAGTAATCATCATTTAGGGTACTCTTCAAAGCATTTAGGGCTTTTGTATTAGCCTCAAGATTCTTACCATCTATACAATAAGCATTATTAGTAGTGGCAAGATATACATTATAACCTAGGGCTTTGAGGAATAATGACATCTTAACTTTCCAAATGTGGATGTTAAGAATATCAAAGGTGGGTGGTGACATAAAGTCCATGGTGAGGTGTGTGTGTACAACAAATATTGTGATTAGCCCAAATGTAGGATCTTTAACTCTTAGGTTGTTAGACCCTTATCAAGAGCACTAGCTCTGATACCAATTGTAAGATCACGTAGAGGGGGGGTGAATAGGTGATGGCTAATCTAATGGTCACTTATGAACAAAAAATGCGGAAATAAAACTAAGTTGACCAAATTAAAACTTCTTTTAAATAAACACTTATGTATAACTCAAGAGTGTTGCCGAATTCCCCTTGCGAGGCTCTGGACAAGCTCCTCTAGATTCCCCTTGAATGGGTTGAGGTGCCGCGTTGGCTCTCTTGGTTGAATACTAGTGTTAACAACAATCCCAAGCAAGTATGTATATCAATTAAGCACAAGGGTATATCAAGCATGTAAAGTAAAGACAATGAAAGTAATGCAAGATATAAAAGAGACAAAGAGAGAGAGAGGGATAGAGTAAGCAATCGCAAACACAAAGGGTTTGTTTCGAGGTTCGAGCACACTTGCTCTACATCCCCGCCTTCGACACACGAAGGATTTCCACTATGCAAGATCCCACCGGATCTCTCCTCGGTGCCGTACACCTACAAACCCTCGGACTCTTAAGTCCCGTACACACGCAAGTCCACCGACTCGCCGAGGCCGTACCTCTAACCACCAAGAGTTCACAACCGAACTCCAACCACCAACAACGAGCACACTTGCCCGTTTCCTCAAATACAAAGAAAAGATCTCTTTGATGATCACAACACTTGATCACCTAAAGAGCACTCTCACTACAACACACATAAGAATATCTAGCAATGGAAAGCTCAAGTGTGTGGTGAGAAAATGAAGGAAAGAAAGCTTTGTTGGAAAACACAAGAAATCACTTAAACACTCTCTTGATAAAAACTCTTCCTTTTGATTGGAAGTATTTGCACTAAAATCTTGTAGAGAAACTCCTCTAAAAGTGTCTGAAAAACAGCTCAAGAAGTCTCCTAAATGTTAACCTCAAAACAGATGACAAAATCCCAATTTATAGGCTGCCAGAAAATAGAGCCGTTGGGGTTCTGTCAGAGCTGGCGGTCGACCGCCGGTCGACCGGCCAACGGTCATTTTTCTGACCGTTGCAGCCACCGGTCGACTGGTGAGTCGACCGCTCTTCTGGAAAGAACTGTCGGTCGACCGATCCGGTCGACTGGCATTTTCCAGAGAGCAACAGGTTTGGGTCGGTCGAGTATCGGTCGACTCCGGTCGACTGATACGCACATGCACAAAAATTGTGCATGTCGGTCGAGTGCCGGTCGACTGCCGGTCGACCGGTCACTGAGAAATTCTGAAAAATCAGAACTTCCAGGACCTGGACAATTTGGATTTGGTTTTGGGTCTTGGATAAAATGTTTTGGTCTTGAAAAATCATAGAGTATGAGCATGTGTCATACTACTATCAAGGTAAAATACTTGGTAAAAATTCTTTTGATAAAAACTTGATTTTCATTGAAATGTTTTTCCCAAAAACTAGTCTCTCTAAAATCGTATTTCCAAAATAGATATGTTCAACTAAAACTGAGTTTGGAAAATAGAAATAGAAATTATTTTGAAGCCATAAACCACTCTAGAAAATGTGTGTGTGATATAACTTGAGCAATCCACCACTATTCTATCCTTTACATTTTTACTAAAACAAAAATACAAATTCTATACCTAGACACAAGTCTTCATCTTCTTGAAGTCTTCCCTTGAAGGCTTCTCATCTTCTTGACTTGGTCCAAGCTTGATCCAAAAACTCCTTGGATCACAACATGCAAGCTCCAAATCTTGATCTTTTAACCTTTGTTGAGCTTTGCACCTACTAAGATCTTGATCATGAAATCTGTCACTAATTAGCACAAGATCATTAGTAAATATAACTTCATGAGTTGATCATCATCAAAACTAGGGCGATAGGCCTTTGGGCCAACAGTATACACATCATGAGGCACACTTCTTCAAATTCCCTAACAAAGAAGTATGCGTCCTCTGATTCTAAACCATGAAACTTTGGAGAGTGTTTATGAATTGAGGCTTTAATTCAAAATTATTTCCATTTGTCTCAGGCAGTTTTATACAAGAAGGTAATGAAGTTCTGATTGGGTAAAATCTGTCCTGAAGTGACGCCATCACAGGTTCTGAATGCAAGGGTAAGGAAGTGTTTCTGGTTAATCTGAAAGATACAAGATCTCTCCCCACTCTTGCATGAAGCACACCACAAACAACGTAAACACAACAAACAAACGAAAAGATAAAATAAGCAAACAAAAGAAAGAAAAACAACCACAAGCCTTAGTCTAAGGTACCTGGACCTAGACGACTCCTAACTGGTCGATTCTCTGGGGGAGGTCGTTGCAGGAACTCGACTACAAGCTAATCGGCCAGGAAAGGGCAAAACTCGGGCAGAGGTATCCGGGCGTGAGCCACGGCCCTAATTACGCAAAACCACGGAGCTTTCGAGGCTTTGCCTCTCAATCCACTTTCCTTAGACACTGATTTTACAAGAGAATAGTTCTTGCAATTTCCAACCTCGGTTAATTTCTTAGTGAGTCCGAGATGTCCCTAGGGCTAATGTCTATCAATTTTTAGTTAAGGCTTGGGAAAGTTTGAGTACACTTGGAGATGATTTTTGGGCAAAGGGAAGGGTGATGAAATCCCCACCTTATCTTGTTTATTTGAGATTTTGCTCTTAACGTCAATTGTACAAGTGTACAGTTTATTCACAACAAGGTAACACTCAAAGCGATAAATTACTCTAAAATGTTGGCCCTATTCTATATGAATGCACACGTACCTTTTCTTCAGCACTCTTCAACAGAAATTGAAACGAATTGAAATAGACACGTGCCCTAAATGCAAAAGTCTAATCCAAATTTCAATTAAGCAACAGGTGAATTTCTGTTGAGTTTATTACACATGTATAGGGTGAAGCATTCAACGAAACTAAAAAATTTAGAAAGAAATTTTTTTTAGCGGCTTTCAGCAACCCTGCAAATGAGTTTGTTAGTACTTCAATCGGAAAAATTCGCTTTTACACGAATTTTTTTCCGAGGGCAAATGAATCCTCGCGCAATGTCCTTGGCCACTTCTTTCGCTTCCCGTGATTGTGAGCTCCTTGGTACTTCTCCTACACACAAAAACAAAGAATAATCTTTAGTATTGAATAATAAAGCCTTTCCCTCCCTGGCAACGGCGCCAAAATTTGATTGGCAAAAAGCAAGTACAAAAATAAGTGAAAAGAGTGTGGGTCGTTGTTACTGCTTTTGCGATTCTTCTGTAGTAGCGAAGTGGCTATACGGGTCGTATCCACAAGGAGGGAGAGCAATGAAAGCTTGATGCGGCTTCTTTGTTCAAGAAAAGAGAAAATTCTTTGTTTTTAAATAATGATTGGAAAATGAAAACAAGTTAGTTTCAAGAATTGTTTGAAAATGATTTGATGGTTTGTAAAGTTGAATTTTCTTAATGGTAAAAACGCATGGCTAACTTTCTACTAATTGCTCCCACTAATCCCTAACTTCTTGATGATGTAGCCTCACGATGGATCATAGGCAAGTAAAATCTTTATGCATAGGAACTATCCACGTTGGGAACGAATGAAAGTCCTTCCTTTAACTTAGCTTTACACAGCAAAAACTTGGGCATTCCCTTATCAAGATCCAATAAAAGGCGAGAATAAGGGAAGACACAAGTGCACTAATGGTATCGACAAAGTTAAAAGGAAAATCTCTAACTTACAACAACAAGAAAAGTACACAATTCATAGATCATCAAAAACCATTAAGCAAGAAATATAAGAAAGTAATACTTGTAGGTAAGTTAGAGTTAGAACCATCGTCTTAAGATGTCATAACTCTCGTTTGCACAAGGCTTATTTGACACTATTGACTCATTTGGGCTTATCAATCAAGTGTTAGAGATTAGTGGGTTAGTAGTTAGTTAGCCATGCTATGGAGGAGTTAGTTACACATGATAGTAAAAGAAACAATCAAAGAGAAGAGGTAAAGAGAGGGAGTTATACTACAACAAAACAAAAGAAAATAAGAGAAGAGAAAGAAAGTTACACTACAATAAGGAAGTAAAAGTAAATGGCAAAGACAAGTAAATGGAAAGAAGAAAGAGAAGTAGTTACTTGTATTAGCTTGTCACCTTCAAATACAACCTTTACACACACTCTCTCTCTTTCACTCTACTGGCTATAACTAAAACTAGAAGAGAAAAGAAACTAACACAATTACAATCCTAAAAACAAGATTACAACAATGCTCTAACTCTGGATATCTCCCAACTAAAGACCCCTGGGGGGTATTTATAGGCACCAGGGGGGACCCGTGGCCCAAAGCACAGGCGCGCGCGCGCCCATAGGGCCTCAGAAACGCGGCCTGGGCCGCGTTTCCATGGCCCTGCTAGGGCGGGCGCGCCTGGCTTCGGGCAGCGCGTCGTCCAGTTTGTCCCCTGTCAGGTAGGTCTGCTGGTTTGCTGATATGATGCCTTGGACTGACAAAATTGCCTCCCTAAACTCAATGGCTACTTGGTAGGCCTTTAATCACCCCTTAAATGGTGATTAGGGTCTTCTTCTTCATTTGCACACCATGGACCTAGGATCAAGCAAGCAAAACTTTATTAGCAGAATTTTATACCAAATAAATATAAGAATGTGATGAAAATTATGCAAAATTAGAGACTAATCATTTTCCCAATAGCAGGTTCAACTAGTTCTGTTCTTAACTTTTGACGTTTCATCTCGAAAGCTAGAAGCAATACCGCCAGTGGCGTGAGTAGCGACGGCAAAACCAAAAGAACCAGAGGCAGGGGTAGCATACATCAGAGTTTTAGAGAATAGGGGGCGAGAGCAGGGACAGTGGCAAAGATAGGAGCAACTTCTGATTGAAACCCGGGAGCAGTAGCAAAGCCCCCAATGGGAGTAGCTGGAAAGGCATAGTTGGGAATCTCGATTTCATTCTTTAGTTATTCCAACAGAGACAGGATTAGGCCTTTCTATTCCCACCCGACGCCATTCCTCAGGTTGAAAAAAGCCCTTTCCGTACGGAGTCTCGACGCCTTTTCCAAGGGATTTCCCAAAAAGAAAGAAGAGAAAACATCTATCAAGACCGATTCTCCTGGTGTCTTTAGGCCCACTGCCAAATGCTATGGCCATTTCCAGGTCTTTTCAGGCCATTCCACAACAGCATTTCGGGGTCCCCCAGTGAATTTTCTTTTAAGCGTCAAGAGAATGCCTAGGAAAACGCCCTGGAGTAGAATAGTAATGGGAAGACCCTTTTCTTAATGATGTACGAATATGGCTCTTAATCCCAAAATCTGAGAGGAGGATCCACTAGACGCAACCAACATATAAAGAAATGAATCTCAAATCCTGGTATTCCACATTCCGGGATGTATCATTGAGGAGAGTTGATTCATCTTACTATTGATGGCAATTACTGACGGAGTGGCTGACTGATCAAGGAACAAGGGAAGATGCCATGCTATGAAGGAGATCGCTTCTATGATTGATGTCTGACCAGCAAAACTCATGCAAATTTACTTGGACCCTGCCTATGCTCTTTCCTGACCTGTCCTACTTTATGGTTGAACTACGGCTTTGGCTGAACTGCCACCTGACACCAGTATTCTTAGCTTACCGGCTTACTTATTTGAATGATAGTTCCCTTTTGCTTGGTTATCAGACTACTTAACACTGGGATTCTTGTCTGTGCTGTTTACTCCCTATCTTCTGACCTTAAAGCTTAATAGCTCTCTCATTCGACTTACAGCCTACCACGAGGTTCTCCTGGTTTCAAGCAACTACCTACGGAGGAAGAGGAGCTGAGAAGTATCGCCACTCGTCCAGGTGCACGCACCCGGCTGCTTACTAAAGTCAGCCAGGCGCTCCACGGCGCAGAAGAATCTGCTGACTCAGGGGACAAGACTCGTTCTCTATTCTCAGAGTACCGTTCCACTTCTCTCCCGACGCCCGTGTGGTTCACCAGCCCGACAGTATCTTGCCGAAGCAGTAATGATGGCAGACGCTGACCAAGCGGGGGAACGTCGCCCAAATGATAGAACAAATGATAGAGAAGGACCGTGATCAAATCGAGGAACTTTCTCTACAACTTCAGAGCATCCTTAGACAAGCGCAGTCCAATACTATAGTCCAACCCCCGCCTGTCACACCACAGTCTGGCCCCAATAGAGCATCTTCGCCTACGACTATACCTGAGTGACAAGAAAGAGAAGCTTCAGCAGCTGGCCCATCACAAGGAGGACTGTTTATGTCACCAGAAGGCCCGCAAAGAGCTATTGACGCCGCAATTGCAGCCTCACTGAAGAAGATGGCTCTTCTGGGAATTCCAATTCCTACGAGTTATAAGAAGCCGTATTCAGCACATCATGATGAAATGGCCTTCCCGCAGGGTGACCACCATCCTAAGTTCACCACCGTCTGTGCTCTTTCTTTTCTGTGTGGAGTCAAATATGAATTTAAAAGATTGAAGACCCTTCATGGCCGATCCATAGAGCGATCTGCTATGGATTTCGAGCTCCGACAAAGACCCCTTTATCTCTTTATCTATATTTCTACTATGTTTGACCTCCTTTCTTATATTCCTCATCTCCTCTCTCCCTGCGGTTTTGACGTGGGTAAGAGGTCCGATCATTGTACTTCCATTGAGATCGGATCCCTTTATGTCATCAATATCCTCATTGAGCGACCTAAATCCGTCGACCGACGGGAGGGGAGAGATAATATTCGCAAAGATTATATGCGAAGCGATGCATTATCGGGAATCACGCACAGACTGATCATTCATTAGAAAACGCGTATGAACAAATAGTTCTTGCTCTTTTGGCATTTGGTGCATCTACTCGTCGGCTACTTTATACCAAACAAGCACCTTCTGTATGGTTGAACTTTGCCTTATGTGGCATCGGCGAAATAACATATTTCTATAAACCCGGATTCATTGCTTGCTTCTAGAAGAAATACCGAGGTGGGGTTGGTTCCGCATTTTATGATGCCAGTACATCACGCGAAAGGCCATTTAGCTCTTGTGCCAGAGGGACTTCGCCCCAAGCCAGGTCATATGTCCATTGCCCAACAGCAAGTTGATGAGGGGTTTAGGCTTTGATAGCCTTCTCATTCAAGCCAGAGTTCAATTGCTATGGCTGCCAGTTCACGTGGAGGATCAACCCATCTCATCTTTCTAGTTTGATGTTCTGGACAGCATCAATCATCTATTCAGCTGAAAAAGTTGCTCTGACGATGTCTTTCAGTAGCTGAAGAGATGAACACTGCTTCAGCACAACTTCTTACTACCCTCTAAACTCATGATGGAGCGAGTAAGAAAATTTTTTTTCCAACATGGTGCTGATATTCATTCTGTGGTCTAACCTTCCACTGTCCCTGAAGAACCCGAATCCAGATTCTAAGAAAGGTGAGCTGAGTCAAAAAGCCAATTTACGTGAGCCAATCCATCCGAGTCCGCCAAAGTTCATTTAGATGGAAAAGGTTAGCTTGACGTGATGCGATAGATCGGTTCTATTTACCCGAACCGTCGCTCTGATCTGTCCCCGAGCCAAGAGAAGATTGTTCACTTGCACGTAGGAATACAAAAGAGAGAGGCGAGTAGGCACGGTTTGAAAAAAGATCTTTGTCAAACTATACTATATGCTGGACCTGGGAACTATACTTGTAAATCTGAAAGCAAGCAAGTAATCTAGCAAGCATTTCAGAATCAAACTATAATGAATATCCCTGCTTCCCCAAAATCAGATTATCCCGCGACTGCCCTAGCTCATGGACGGCAACTGCACTGCTTTCCTGCTGCTGCTTCTCTTATAGAAAGAGTGGAATTCTGTTCTACCCGAACTGACGCTCTGCTGCTTCTTCTGCGGATGCTATTAAGAGATAACTGGCACAGATTGATTCCTTCTCAGATCCATTCATTCAACCACTACGCGCCTTCCTTTCACTTGCAGATACTTCCGTCGCAAATAAGGACGGACTAGAGTGCTACTTCCCGAGGGAAGGATGACTCTGCTAGGCTGGCTAGCTTGCTTGCTACTTCGACTAGAGCACATAAATAAGGCCACTCTAGTAAGGTTAATGGACCGTATAGCTCCCTATTACATACAGCTTTCACAGGGCTTCTTTTTAGATCAAATAGGACATAGAAATTCACTCAGGAAAGAAGCTAGAGGACAGTATTCGTAGGACAATATTCGTGGACGAATAAGCAATTAGACCGCCTACAGGACAGTTACTGGACAGATGCGACAGTTACTAGTTGACAGATGACAGACAGAAGAGCGGGAAGTCGCTCTAATTAAAGGAAGGGAATTGCATAGGAATGCTAGACTCAACTGACCTCACTTCGCTCGCCTCCCGTTTTGTTTACTCCACTTGAAGAGAGTCCCCCGCATACTAGACTAGGATAATGGGAATGTTACCGATACTTGAAAGACTCATCTTCTGGCAAAAGCTTGACTTTCTCACTTCAATCGCATATTTACTTAAAAAACTAAATATATTGCCTGCACTAGTTTGCGCCTGCCACTCGTACTGAACTAACCAAAGAAGCAAGTGATACTGAAATTTACTTCTTGCCGTCAGCTTCTATAAGAGTAAACAACTAATCTAATCCTCTTTCATTTAGAATTCACTCCATAGCTTTAAAAGAGAACATTTACTCTTTCGTTGTTATAGCGCCTCTCTGATCTCTTTAACAAAGCTCGTTACTAAATAAAGAAAGCCCATAGATCGAAACATCATAACAGGTGACCTATCTTCGGATTCCTTGACTAACTGAGCTTGAAGCGAGTTTCTTACTCATCAGTACGGGGAGAAAAGAGTGCTACTATAGGAGAGAGGGAAGTAATGAATACTTCAATCGCGCTTAACTCATACTTCAATAGTATAAAAGGGTTACCACATTCTCAAATCGGGTATTGAGCCCTCTCCTTCCTGCTGCAACCAATACTAAGTGGCAATAATCTTTTCACGTCAAATGCCTTCTTTTCTCCCTGCCTGGATTGAACTCTTAAGGCGACGGTCACGAACCCCCCGCCGTCGCTTTGGTAGAATGCCCGGATCGGTTCCCCACTTCCGAGGTAAAAACAGGCAATCCAACTCTTTCTCTCGCCGGAGAAACATTAAAAGTGATTTACTTTACTTAGTCGCTATCATGAAAAGCAGCAGTCACACCTGGCTGACTCAACAACTCGGTATGTTATCGAGAGGATTGACTCCGAGGTTGAAGTAATTGCTCAGTGATCACAGGAACCAGTCCCCCCCCATAATTAGTATTATAATTCGTTAGTTTCTCGTCTCATACTTTATGAAATGGGTGGAGTCTCTCTTTACCTTGAGTTTCTAAGCAAGGAGATTTTTTTTAAGTCGATCCGAGATCTCAATACCGAGTAGAGGGATCGCAAACAACCAATGCGGATACTGCTTTGGCTGAAAAAGCATCTTATCTCCGTTCTTAACCTTTTCCCTCCTCAAAGCACTAATGTGAATACAAAATTGAATTATTCTACCCACTTTGAAAGCTGGAGCTTATCTAGGCTCGTATGCTAATCCAAGGCCTTCCACCTTTAATATAGCATATAAAAAAACTCGCAATTTTTCCTTCGGAACCTTGTTGGAGGATCAATTGCTCGGCCTTCGCCTATAGTGGTGCCAACTTGGTAAGGTTAACTGGCTACTGGACAAGGTTCAAACTCGTCCGATGATGCTTGATCAGCAAAATAAGGCAAAGACTTAGTGGTAAGGACATCCTCCCCTGTCTCCCCGAGTGCATAGTCAAATGCCTTTCTCTCTATTACGTGAGATTATGAGTCAGAAGCAGCCTAGTGTGAGAATCTCTCTGAGATCACCAGTTCTATTCGTTCTGCTTCCTATGGCTTTCTCCTCTTCTTTCGGTTTAGAGAAAGTAGAGTTGGTGGATGCTGCCGATCCCTACTTTCTGATGTCTCATCCAATTCTAAGTCTAACAATGAAAGAAGTGGATCTTCTGACTCAGCTGCTAAAGCAGCCCTTGCTCCCGTCTGCCTCAGTGCTATATAAGTCAGTGCCCCAGACCCGGAACAAACGAACGAAAGGAAAGGGCGTAGCAGAAAGTTCATTTGAAAGACCTATAGGTTCTGAAAGAAAAGAGATGCGAGAAATTTTATTAGAAAAAACGTGTTTTTTCAATCCCACTAGCTATCAGTCAAAGTCGGTTCCTAACTCGCGATTTGATTAAGTGAACTTGGCCTCTGAGACCGTTCTATATTCTGTTTGTATACCTTCGTCTTCGATAGTTATTCTTCGGAAAGAGGTAAACAAGCAAGAGGGAATGCCGAGGTCATCATCTGCTTTGATGAAGGCGCGTAACATTCGTCTAATTAAATCTGCGTCAGAAGGCGTGTAGCGTAGGACACAAATTATGAAAAGATCCACCCGCGGAGGGGGACTCAATTCGGTTATAGCGCACGGCCAATGCAGACAAATGAGATCTGGACCACCACCCTACCTCGGGAAACTATTCGATCGCCATGGCTTGACAACGGATGAAGGGGCGAGTGCTGAAGTGAGTTCTTGTCCAATGAGGTGACTAAGGATAAGAAGCTCCCAATTGAAGTAGCCAAAACACACGATTGAGCCCTGCACGAAACCAGGATTGAGTCGAGTGATGAATCATCTTCAACTCGATTGCCATGGAGACTCCAGGAATGCTTGAGATGCCAGTGAGTGAATGAGGACTATAGTGGCTTTCATGAACGGATAAGGGTCTTCCCTTGAGCAAGGGAACCCCATTCGATTACCATAGACTGACAGAAGAGAAAAGGGGTTGAGCCCCGAGTGCCATTGAGTTCTCGTGCCAGGGAAGGATGGATGGAATTCTCTCAAAGAAACAAAATACTAATATATATATATGGCGGGTTGAGTCAATGCCTTACCCATTTCAGGCAAGCAAATCTCTCATAGTGAACGAGACTTTCCTCTGCGGATCAAGATGGACGACAACCCCACAGATCAATGGCTTGACACCAGAAGAAGGCAAGCGATGAGTGAGGGTTTTTTTTTGACCGTTGATTTGCTTCCTTTGCTCTATAAAATCGGAACTACTCTTGTTCTCTTCTGTCTTCGATCTATTCGACCTCAGGTCCGCTATGCTCTTTCTAATTATACCCTCTTCTCTGCTAACTTAACAGAGATACTCTTCTTTTCTTTCAGAACCTCACTTTTGAATGCTTTCTTTTCGTTTGTCACTCTTTTTAGCAGCTGGAGCAGGAGGCAGGAATCTTTATATTTGAACAGGCTCTGACCTCTGTCCCGCTCCGTGGGCGTCTATACTCCTCGGGAGAAGGGATGCTCTCCGGTATTTTGATTGGGAAAGCGCCACTCGTAGTATGTTGACGCTATCCATCCTTGCAGCGCATGCTATGTCTTTATTGGTTAATCCAAGCTTATATTCATTTCTTAGGCCCAAAGCCGAGCTCTCACACGTTCCGAACTTGAGACTTCTGGAACCTGACGAGCCATCGCCCCTATGTATATGGACTGGCCACGGCCTTCACCTTGATTCCCATTTGGTTGATGAAGGCGAAGTTGATTCCCATATCCTTAAAAGGCGCTTTATCTTCGACGTTCTATTCTACTGTTATATATATTTTTTAAAATGGTCAAATGGTCTCCTAACCTAATAGATCTCATTCATAGGTCTCACGAAATTGAATTCAACTTGTGCTGCTTTCCCTCTCTTGGAGTGGAGCTCTCAGTTGATGAGAACTGGCCTTGTGCTTTCGCTCCATCTCCCGTGACATACCTTTGTCTTAAACCTGTTGTCTTTTACCAACTAAAACCACTAGTGGGTCAGCGGGTCTCTCGTCTATGGAATGAACAGCACCTATACCCGATTCCTAAACTCCAGCTCCTGCTCATGAAAGTGAAGATTTTGATGTCCACACGGCTGAAGGATCCAATAGTGAATTCTTCTTTTCTTTACTCAATGCTGAAGCTGGTTCTGAAAGATCAAATAGGTCATGGCTTGGGGAGTCATTGAAACCAAGACTTTCAGTTTAGTGTATATTAAAAAGAACAGAGGAAGGAACCTAGCCTATATAGTAGAGTATTCGGCCTAACTCACAGGAAGATCTAAAGGTTATTAAATAGTCGCCTAAGCAGACGATGGACGAGACTCTGGAAGAGTGGCTTTCCATTGAGGTTGCTTCTAACGGGCTTGTGAACAATTCGGTAAAAACCCCTAGTTCAAAC
Organism: Agave tequilana; assembly: GCA_038442645.1. Lineage (NCBI taxonomy): Eukaryota > Viridiplantae > Streptophyta > Magnoliopsida > Asparagales > Asparagaceae > Agave > Agave tequilana. Next base: position 707,590 of record JAVJIF010029806.1, read on the forward strand.
TATGTATGTATCTATCGTATAACCGCTGCTTCAAATCAATTGAATCAATGCAAGCAATGCTATTCCCACATGCCTATTCATTCATATTTGGTTGGATTCCTCGGTTCATCTTATGCCTTCGATGGAATAGCCTGTTTTTCTAGCTATTACTTTCTTTTATTCAGGTATGGGGGTAGGGAATACGAAGGTCGACTAGGCTTCATCGGTTTGAGAAGGTGAACAACGAATCCGAGTGATCGAAGGTTCAAGTACTGAACGAATATTCAAACGTCTATTCATGTGAGAACTTCTTGCCCCTTTGGTTGACACCACCTTAGCCTTAGTCAGTAACGGAGGGGGTGACTATTAGATATGGACTCAGGAAGTTAATAGGAAGAGGGAAGAGATCATCTTTCTGGGGTTGGAGTCACCAAAGTGGACGATAGGCAAGAGAAGACACAGGAGTAGACCTGACAAGCATAAGATTCATTCAATATCCAAGCAGGAGAGTATGCACAACTCTGAAGTACTAATAAGTAAGTTGAAAAGAGAGCGGGGCAGGCTATAGATGAAAGTGAACTTTAGACTACTTACCAAAGACCATAGGCAATGGACGAAAGACCAGCAGAAGGGCATTAGTCGCCAAGGAAGCTAGTGCGCGTAGATCAAAGCTTAGTGGAGAGACCATACATAGGTTTGTTACAAGGACAGGTTATCAACAGGGGTCGATGGCAGGTTCGATTATGGAGAAGTCAATAATTAATGATTATGAGGAGGGTCCAACAGTCACTAATAACCCAAGCAGAAGGGTCAAGCCTATTTGAATTTGTTATTGGAAAATGAGGCGGAAGACATCTGTCATGGAGAGGCAATCCTCAAATACGTACTTTGACCTGACGGCTTACCGTTCTTAGCTTCTGATGGTAATTACATGTCGTATTGTCCATCAGAACCATCAATCATAAGATTAGCCAGTCAGAAATTCTTCGCTCTTCCAAAGCTTCATTAGCATGCCAGTCAGTCAGCTTGACCAAGAAGACCCGAAAAGGTACACAATAAGGAAGATCATGTATTGATCCATTTATGTTCTGCTACACCCGAGACATTGCATTGGTAAATCCATAGTACGAGGACAGATTTAACATACGAAAATAGCACTTTTGGAAAGGCTCTTCCCGGTTATGGTTGATGATTCACAATGATGACTTATAGTAAGTAACAAGCGCATGTGGTGCAGGATCGCTCGATAGGAATGCAAGTTGGGACAGGCCATAAAGTTGGGAGGTTATTTCTTTTGGAGACTTTGCGCGTTGCACGATATTCCGGTACTATGTTCCTTGCTGGTTCTATCAGTTCGTCTGCGTCTCCCTTTTCGCTCTGGCATAGTAAATTAGGTCATTTTTCCGTTCATAGGCTTAGGTATATGGTGTCTAGTAGTAAGTTGGAATCTTTTTATACCTGAATATATATATATATATATATATATATATATATATATATATATACATATATATATACATATACATATATATATATATACACATATACATATATATATATATACATATACATATATATATATATACATATATATATATACATATACATATATACATATATACATATATATATATATATATATATATATATGTATATATATATATACATATATACATATATATATATATATATATATATATATATATATATATATATATATATATATATATACATATACATATATATATCACTGTATTTACTGCAAGTTCGCAAAACACTCGGCCTTACCTTTCAAAAATAGTGAGACACAACATTCGGCTCCTTTTGATCTTATTCACTCTGAGGGGACCCTCTCGTGTATCTACTATGGGTGGTGCTTGTTATTATGTCATATTTGTGGATGACTTTTTACGCTTCACTTAGATTTACTTATTGCACTCTCGATCAAACTTTCTTCAGGTCTACAGGGATTTCTATACCATGATCAGGACACAGTTCTCAAAAAATATTCCAATTTTTCGTTCTAATTCTGGTGGAGAATATAAGTCTCGACCCTTCAAAGAGTTGTTTATTTCTCAAGGCACACTTCCTCAGTTGTCCTGTACTGACACACCTCAGCAAAATGATGGTGTCGCTGAGAGGAAACATCGGCATATTATGGAGACAACTCGTGCCTTACTGCTGTCCTCATCGGTTGCTAAGAAATTGGGGGGAGGCAGCCCTCACTTTTGTCTATGTCATAAATCATATCCCTTCATCTATTATTGCCGGACTTTCTCCCTTTGAGCGTCCTTATGGATCTACTCCTTACTCTTCTGAACTTCTTGTTTTCAGTTCCACTTGTTTTGTTCTCCTTGCTATTGAAAGAGACAAGTTGTCAAAAAAGAAAATCTGCTATTTATGTGTTTGTTTTTGGGTTATGGCATTGAACAAAAGGGATATCGACGCTATGACCCAAAAACACAGAAGCTTCGAGTCTCTCGGCATGTCACCCTCTGGGAAAAGATTCCTTCTTATTCTCTCCCTCTTTTTCGTGCATCTTGTCTTTCAGATCCTGAGTCCTTCCTGTTCCTTGATCCTTTTTTGAATAAAGTAATTATGTACCACGTCAGTCTTTTGAACCTACATTGACGTCTCCCTCTGATCATTCTTCTATCATCCCGGAATATCGTGAGACCATGCAGCCAAGTACCGTGACCATCCATTCAGAACCTGATATGCCTCGTCTCGATACTGCATCTCTGGAGAGTGATCTGCAGCCCATCGTTCCTGACTGTCGTCGTTCGACACGTGAGCACTTTCCACCTCAGTGTTATTGCAATTTTCATTGTTTTCTGTCCACAGTTATCTCTATTCATGAACCCCCGGGCTTATTATGAGGCATCATCAGATCCGCATTGCCGGCAGGCTATGACAGAGGAGCTGGCAACTCTACAAAAAAGCCATACGTGGGATCTTGTCGATCTACCTTCTGGAAAGTCGCCTATGGAGTAAGGGGATGAGTGCTGGCAATGCGACTTCAAACTCATCGTACGACTGTACCACCTCTTCGAGAGTCACCTGGGTGGGCTGACACTTATGCACTTGATCTAACTGCAGGCTGATTGTAAATCAGAGGATCACTGCATGGTATTCCGGCAGAAATATGCTTTGCACACTCCCCCCTATCACAACAAGGCAGGCCTGCTCATCCTTTTTGGGCTCTGGTGGAGCCTGAGGAGCTTCTTGTGGCTGTTTTCGAGAATGGCGCATTGACTTGCGACGGCTCCGCTGTTCTTTGGAATCAAGGCAGTCCCTGATTTACAACCAGCCTTCTGACGTGCTAGGTTAGGGGTCTGGTCTAGGTTTAGGTTGAGGTTGTGGTGAAGGTGTTTACTGGACGGGTTGAAGCTGTAGCTGAGGAATAGGGTTATAGGCGGGCTTGCGAAAGAACTGATAGTTGCTAGATGGTTGTGAAAGTACACCTAGAATGGGGTGAATAGGTGTAAGGCTAATCTAGTGACAAATAATGCGGAATTAAAAACTAAATGCAACACACTTAGTGTAACCAAAGAGTGTAGCCGAATTCCCGGTGAAGGGTTCTGGACTATCTCCTCTAAATTCCTCTAAATAAGAGTTGAGGTGCTATATGAAGCTCTTTTGGTTAAACACAAGTATGGGTACACAATCAGACCAAGCATGTATATGATATGAACAATATGAACAATGCACAATGTAAAAGAGAGAGAGAGAGAAAGAGAGTAAGAGAAAGTGGATCAAACGCAAACACAAAGATATGTCTCGAGGTTCGAGCACCCAGCTCTACGTCCCCACCTTCACACAGAAGGATTTTCACTAACTCGTTCACACAGGACTTCCCACACAGGAAACCTCCACTGAGGATTTGAGTAAATACAATTTGGGAGTACACAACTCCTCTCTCACCAAATACAACCTCTCACTTGAGGCAAGGTACAACACAAATCACCTCTACACTTAGAGGGATAGGCACTTAGCCAAACAAAATATCAACCTCACACAAGAGGGATTAGGCTCAAAGCCAACACCAACAACAATCACCTCACACTTGAGGGATTCCAACTCAATCACCTCTCACTAGAGGGATGCAAACACCACTTCCACAATCACCTCTCACTAGAGGGATATCAACACAATCACCTCTCACTAGAGGGATATCACAAAGTATGGAAGGTTTACAACTCTAGGTGGTGTAACAACCACAAACCAAATCTTTCTCACAAAATAAGATCCTAAAAGATAGGATAGATATGATAGGCTCAAGTGTGAGAAAAATAAAGAGTTTGAAAATCAAAAACACAAAGAAAAACTCTTGGGAAAACTTCTAGAATAGATATAAAAATGAAGATAAAAAACCAATCCCAAAGACTTCTCCTTTTCTTGATTTTACTAACCTTTTTAAAACAAATAAAGATCAAATCTTTTGGCACAAAAACTCGTTTAAAAACTTGCTGAAAGATGAAAAATTTTGTTCTTGAAATTCTTGGTGAAAACAACTCAAGAATGGGGTATTTATAACCTCCAAAAAATTCTGCCCATTGCAATCTGGAAAAGCCCAGATTGCCCATCCGGTCGACCGGCCAACGATCATATTTCTGACCGTTGTGCCTCCGGTCGACCGGGCCAAAGCGCACGGTCAACCGCCCAGTCGACCGGCCCCCACCCGAGAGTGAGGTGATCTCAGTCGATCGACCGCACGGTCGACCGGCCAAACCACTTGGCCTTTGTGCACGTCCCGTGCACATCGGTCGATCGGGACGGTCGACCAATGATTGGTCGCTAATGTTGCACATTTAGTATCATATTTCCATACTTATTATAGAATAAAATCTGCATTGTCCTAATTAAATGTTTAATTTATTTGCAGGCCCATTCCTTAAGGAGATGAAGAGAAATGAGCCCAAAAGCCCACTAATTTCTGAATTAAATCAGAATTAATTCGAACTCAGTGAATCAGGGCAAAATCAAGAGGTTGAAAACTGGTTGAGAAGAATCCTCTCAGAATCGATCGGTTGAAGCAAACATCAAAGGCCATTTCGTCACAATCCCGGACTCAAACTGAAAATTCAACTGCAGATAAAGCCAGAACGCCAAACCGGGGAGACCCACCAACAGGGTGTGGCCACCTGGCTACACCCTGGCCGCGGAAACGCGGCTGTTTGATGGTTGTTGGGGGAGCGTTTGCTCCCCCAATCTTCCCGGGATTCTCCCCTTGTGGGTTTTGCCTATAAATATAGGTTTCAGCTGAGCAAAATGGGACGACCATGCAGAGATAGGATTAGTCCAGTTTTCAATCTTTGTTGATTAGGTTTTTCTTTTCTTTTTATGTAATTTTAATTTGTATGTAGGCTTAGCTTAGATTGAGATTCATGTAAATAAGAGAGAGGCTTATGTTGAGAGTGACACTGATGTACCCTCCTCCTTTCTTCCATCGTTTCAAGCAATAAATGGTAATATGTTTATTTTCTTCTTTACTTTCATTTTCTTTTTCTTTTTTCTACTTTACCTCTTTTGTTTTCAATAAGCTTGCAAGTGAATCCAGAAGCATAAGTATAACGACGTTTTTGTGAGTGCCAACGATACTTCATGAAGATGTTCTCCTCCTCAAGATCCGTATCACTTCATTCTTGCTCGGCTTGATGATATAATGCGAACGGGGACTGAGCTCGATCCTATGACTTATGCGTTGAACGCCTCTGAAGTAAGGTAGAACATGCAAGGGTTCCAAGTAAGTCATCAACCAAACTAGGTAAGTATTTCTTCAATCTTCTTTCTTTTCTTTTATTTCTTTAGTATAGATCACCACATCTTCCAAATCTTTCATCATTTCTTTTCCAATTCATTTGTACATAGTCACTTTCTGATTCTCTCCACCTTCTCATTCTACCGTTTTCTTTCTAACTTTAACATAACTCGTTTTCATTTTCATTTCTTAAAACAAAGAAGAACTTTCATTTTTCTTCATAAAGATTTCAATACAAAACTTTGAACGCTTCTATCTCAAACCCTCCTTGTGGATCACGACCCGCATAGCCACTTGCTATCGCGGTAAGAATTGAGCAGTTGCACATGTTTATTCTTAAGTTCTGAAATACTGTATTTTGTGTACAGGTAAAGCTTCAATCAAATTTTAGCGCCGTTGCCGGGGAGGGTAACGGTTTTTATTAAAATCTGAGTTTTATTGAATTTTTAGAACTAAAACGAATTTTCTTCTCTGTTGCAGGTTATAGGGCAAGCAAAGCAGGAAAAAAGGATTGCAGAAACATATAAGTGGTCTTGGGCCTCTGTTCCAGAAAACAGAGACCAAGTACCCTCTGAATTGCCGCGTTTGCTCGGCTTTAGCCGCGTTTCCGCGGCAAGGAAGAGTTCACTACTAATTGGTTTTTTTTGCAGGGCTGCTTGCTTTGCAAAATTCTAGTTTTCTGCAACTTTATTTCTTATATGCCATCACCAAAAGCCTGCTAATAAATTAACAGTAAAACATTTTTGGAAAAAGTTAAAAAATTGATTAGACGTTTGCATTTTAGGCACGTGTCTTTTCAATTCATTTACTTTACTGTTGAAGAGTGCTGGAGCAAGGTACGTTCGCATTGCATGTAGAATATGACTCATCTCTTGGTTGATTTATATCGCTTTGAGTGAATCTTGTTTACATATCTTGTACACTTGCACAAACTGATCTTAAGGGCACCACCCCATAACAAGATAAGGTGGGGATTTAATCACCCTTCCTTGGCCCAAAAATTAGATTCCAAGCACTCACTAACCCGAGCCTAACTAAAAATTAGTAGACGTTGGCCCTAGGGACATCTCGGACTCAATTAGGAGATTATCCTAAGGGGGAAAGGTGCTGGAATTTGACTCCTGCCAAATCAGTGTCTAGGAAAGGGATTAAGGGCCGAAAGCCCAAAGGTTGGTGGTTATTTAATTAAGGAACGTTTTTGACGGAAAATCTCCCACCAATCTTGCCCTGACCTGGCTGATTAGCTTGTGGTCAAAGTCTGCATTAGACCTCCCGTGGACAGTCTAATCAGTTAGGAGTCGTCTAGGTCATAGGTCTACCCTAACTTAGGTTAGAATTTTTTCTTTTTTGCTTATTTGTTTGTTTTTGTTTGTGTTCTATTGTGAGATATGGCTTATAATAACAATTTTTTCAATTTTAATAGTAATCCATATTACACACCGACTTCATTTTCGGATATTACCAACCCGACATATCATAACTTTAACCAACCTAGTGTGCCGAATTGGTCTTATCCGAATCAATATAACCCATGCCCCCAATCTTATGACCAAAATTTCCATAATAATTCAAACTCTTCACAGAGTCAGTGGGGATTCACCTCCCCCGAGTCTAATTTTCAACCAACTTGTCCTCCTTATCCACCTAATCCACAATATTTCCAAGATTTATACTTAGTTCCACCAGTCCAAAATAGAAAACCATCAATTATGGAACTGAGTATGCGTGAGTCCAAACAAAAATCACAAAATCTGATGGACTCACAATTTCACTACCAATTCCAAGATAACACTTCATCTTTTCATCAAAACAATGAACCTATCAATTATGAAAAGATGCTTGAAGCCATGACTCAGGCTCAAAACGCTCGTAATCGTGACATAGATATGATGGTCCAAACTCTACGTTCTCACCGTTTGACCAGTTCTGATGTCATTAACCATTTTGTTCGAGCCGAAGAGTCATGTTGTTCTGGAAATCAAGGTTCCCTTTCAGAACAATCATTTGAACTTGCCCAAACTCTAAATTTTAAAAGAATATTGACAGTTTGGCAAGTTATCCTTTTCCTGAAATCGAACTTGAAAATGAATATGATCGTGAACCTCAACTTAGTGATTCAATTTTACTTCCTGATTCAATAATGACTCTGGTGTCTTCACCTGATTTCAATCTTTTCCCCGAGTCAACATTGGATCCTGTGCCTATTCATCATGAAATTGAATCACCCATCCTTGATGATCATCTTGTTGAACTTGACCAATTTTATAATTTTGAAAATCCTATTGACAAATTGGCAAGTTCTCATTTTTATGACATTGAACTCAATGAGAAATGTGACCTAGATTCTAAACTCTGTGATCCAGTTCAAATTCCTGAATCAATATTGACTCCTGTTTTGTTACCCGACTTGAGTAATATTTTAGAGTCAGTTTTGATTCCTACACCCATCATTCTTGAACTTGAATCACCAATATTAAGTCACATTCCATTGATAGAAAATACATGTGGACTTGAGTTTCAACTTCTTGACTTGGACACACTTCTTGAACCAATCTCGACTCCTGAACCTTTACTTGACTTAAGTCACCTTCCTGAGTCGGTATTAGTTCCTGTACTTCCTGAGTCCAAGTCAATCATTCTATCTTTTCACACCCCATTTTAGGACAAGGCGGTTGACAAATTTGACTCCGAAATTAATTATGAAATTTGGAAATTAGATGGGGTCAAATATTTAATAAAAATCCTTTATGGATTCATCATTTTAATGGGTTATATTAGAGAAATTTCTGGTGGGTTCCTCGAACCCAACGAAAAGTCGATTGGGCCGCATTTCGTGGACCAATCAGACCACCACCGGAACCACCACCTTAAGGTAACATTTTCCTTCCCTTTCTTCTTTTTCATGCATCTATGCATTAATTCATACATTGAGGACAATGCATGAGATAGGTGTGGGGGAGGGTTTTAACATAACTTAGGTTTTTCTTTTAATAAAAATAAAAATAAAAATAAAAATAAAAATAAAAATAAAAATTAACATTTTCTTTACTTTTAAAAACTTTTTGAAAATAGAAACAATATTTTGACATATTTTTTGTAAGAAATTAATTCAATTTTAAGGAATAGGAAAATCAAAATTAGGATTTCTTATACTTGGTCAAAATAAGATTATTTGTTTGATTTTTAGGGTTAGGAAGAAAATTTATCAAAGTAATTTAGTCTTGATCTTTACCTTGATGAAATATGCACACTTCATACACTTACACACTTAGGGTTCAAAAACAAAGATTCTTATGCCTTATATATAAAAAAAATAAAAAAATAAAAAAAGAAAAAGAAAAAAATAAACAAATCTAATTATTGATTAGCTAGGTGTTTTGGCCTAAGCAAGCCTTAGTATTTATGCGAAAGATGATTAGATAAGTTTGAAAAGAAAAATATATATATAAAAATCCTCTGATTAAGCTGGGTATTTGTGCCTAATAAAGCATAAGTATTCACGCCTAAAAGAGGTTCATATAATAAAATCCTTAGTTTTGTGGCCTTACTTGCTCGAGTCCTTAAGTCCTTGGGGTGTTTTCTCACCCGGTGCCCTAAGACCGTTTAGTTTGGGAGTCATCGAATAAAGGCTCGTTACATGGGCAGATTAGAAAGCTTAATAGAACTAAGGAATAATACCACAAAAAAAATTATATATATATATATATATATATATATATATATATATATATATATATATATAAGGCATAAGAGTTAGAGTTAATGAACCCTTAGTCAAAATTTTTACAATCACAAGGTGCATATAACTTAGGGTAAAGTAATAGACTAGATGAGAAGTACAATTTAACTCCTTACTTTGATTGATAACAAATTTTTGAATAGAGACTAAGTTTAGGAATGAAAAATTCAGTCTTCCTATAACTTATAGATTGCTTAAATCTTACAATTATATTTCAAATATTTTTCTCTTTCAAAATGCTTTTCGAAAATACTAACTCTTTATTTCTCTTACTTTATGGATTTTGTAGGTGCAATCCGCTGAAAACTCTCACGAGACAAAACTCGTCCTCTAGGGGAAACCTAGAGGTTTAACGGCTTGTTGCACATGCTCAATGCAATCGCGTGACCTGCGAAAGTGGTCTAATAATCCTTAGTATAGTTTAATTGTTTTGCTCGAGGACGAGCAAAAGATAGGTATGGGGGTGTGATTGGTCGCTAATGTTGCGCATTTAGTATCATATTTCCATACTTATTATAGAATAAAATCTGCATTATCCTAATTAAATGTTTAATTTATTTGCAGGCCCATTCCTTAAGGAGATGAAGAGAAATGAGCCCAAAAGCCCACCAATTTCTGAATTAAATCAGAATTAATTCGAACTCAGTGAATCAGGGCAAAATCAAGAGGTTGAAAACCGGTTGAGAAGAATCCTCTCAGAATCGATCGGTTGAAGCAAACATCAAAGGCCATTTCGTCACAATCCCGGACTCAAACTGAAAATCCAACTGCAGATAAAGCCAGAACGCCAAACCGGAGAGATCCACCAACAGGGTGTGGCCACCTGGCCACACCCTGGCCGCGAAAACGCGGCTAAGCGTTTCCACGGCTGTTTGATGGTTGTTGGGGGAGCGTTTGCTCCCCCAATTTTCCCGGGATTCTCCCCTTGTGGGTTTTGCCTATAAACATATGTTTCAGCTGAGCAAAGTGGGACGACCATGCAGAGATAGGATTAGTCCAGTTTTCATTCTTTGTAGATTAGGTTTTTCTTTTCTTTTTATGTAATTTTAATTCATATGTAGGCTTAGGTTAGATTGAGATTCATGTAAGTTAGAGAGAGAGGCTTATGTTGAGAGTGACACTGATGTACCCTCCTCCTTTCTTCCATCGTCTCAAGCAATAAAAGGTAATATGTTTATGTTCTTCTTTACTTTCATTTTCTTTTTCTTTTTTCTACTTTACCTCTTTTGTTTTCGATGAGCTTGCAAGTGAATCCAGAAGCATAAGTATAACGACGTTTTTGTGAGTGCCAACGATACTTCATGAAGATGTTCTCCTCCTCAAGATCCATATCACTTTATTCTTGCTCGGCTTGATGATATAATGCGAACGGGTACTGAGCTCAATCCTATGACTTATGCGTTGAACGCCTCCGAAGTAAGGTAGAACATGTAAGGGTTCCAGGTAAGTCATCAACCAAACTAGGTAAGTATTTCTTCAATCTTCTTTCTTTTCTTTTATTTCTTTAGTATAGATCACCACATCTTCCAAATCTTTCATCATTTCTTTTCCAATTCATTTGTACATAGTCACTTTCTGATTCTATCCACCTTCTCATTCTACCATTTTCTTTCTAACTTTAACATAACTCGTTTTCATTTTCATTTCTTAAAACAAAGAAGAACTTTCGTTTTTCTTCATAAAGATTTCAATACAAAACTTTGAACGCTTTTATCGCAAACCCTCATTGTGGATCACGACCCGCATAGCCACTTACTATCGCAGTAAGAATTAAGCACTTGCACATGTTTATTCTTAAGTTCTGAAATACTGTATTTTGTGTGCAGGTAAAGCTTCAATCAACCAACCACTGGTCCGGTCGACCGCCAGAGCCTGGCAGGGAAAAATTTTAGGATTTAAAAACTTGACTTTTTAACTTCAAATAAATACCATAAAATCATATAAATTCCACAAAAATCAGTTCTTATTAGATCTTTGAAATTCAAATATGTGTGATAAAAATTCAAACACATATTACAAACTATTTGAACCATTTTTGTGTTCTTGAAAATTTGCCTTAAACCAAAAACCGTATTTTTCAAAAACTAGGATTTTGAAATGGCAAACTTTTTTCTCCAAAACTCATGCAAATACAAAAACATGATATTGAAACAACTTTTAAGCATGTTATATATGGATAGAATCCAATATACATGAAGGATATTATATCTATGTTTTTGACGTGAAATCCAAAAATAAGTTTTGTTTAAATACAAAACTCCAAACTCATGAAATAGACTATCAAAGTAAGTTTTTCTAAATCGATGAAGCATAGATATATATAGATCAAATCTAATATATATTAAACCATGTAAACTTGTTTTGATTCTATCTATTCATGAAAACCATATATTTGAACTAGAAATCCAAAACCGGTTAAACTGAAAACAAACATGATACTTTAAAATAAGTGGGTGTATGTGAACTTGAGCATATCAACACTATCTAATCTTTACAATGTTCTAAACACAATCTTAGACTAAACAAACTGATGTCTTCTTGTAGAACTCCGCTCCAGGTCGACTCGATCCAAACACGATCCAACGAGCTTGGCTCCATCCGAGTACTAGATGCGATCATGACGCTTGAGCCCTTGAATCACCATGTGAAAGCTCCAAAACACCTTTGTTGAAGCTAATCACCTACTAATATCTTGATCAAAAATCTGAAACTGAATATCACAAGATTATTAGTAAACAATAACTACATGAGTTAATCATCATTAAAACTAGAGTGAAGGGCCTCTGGGCCATTAATCTTCCCCTTTTTGATGATGACAAAACTCATGGAGTTATATATGCATGGATTAAAGTTAAGCTTCATAGAACCTCCTCCTTAACTCATGCATAGCAATAACAAATAAAGATATTCAATGAATGCTCAACATAAATATGCATAACATGATATTTTATACCAAGGAAATAAACATGCTCTTGATACCAACAATAAACATAAAGATATTAAATGAATGCTTAACATAAATATGCATAAACATGATATTTGATACCAATGAAATAAACATGCTCTTGATACCAACAAAAGATGCTCTTGATACCAATGGTAAAAGATAACAAATTAAACAAATATGCATATATAAAAACTCTAAATTTCTCTCCTCCTTTTTTTCAATTCATCAACAAAAGGGTACAAACACAAAGAAAACCATTAATATTTTTCTTCCTTTTGGCATAAATCAAAACAATAAGGTATATGCTATATACATTCATGAAGAGGAAAGACGTGAAGTTAATTCCCCCTGCATATATGCATTACATGAAAAAGAGATGACTGGACCCTAATCACATAACGCATAATATACAATGTATAAAAGGAGATGTGAAGCTCCTCTTACACACGTGTAAGACATAGAGGAGCGATCAAGCTCCTCAATATGAGATACACTCAACATGAATCTATATATAGAGAAGATGTTAAGCTTCCCTTACATATAAGCAATACATATCAAAACTTTTGATACCAAATTATGATACCAATTGAAAATATCTTGTAAACTTTTGATGCCAATAGAAAATGAAACATTGTATGTTTTGATACCAATTGAAATGTATATTGTAAATCATGATACCAATTGTAAACATTTTATAATTTTGATACCAAATTAGAATATTTTATAATTTTAATATCAATTGAAAGTGAAAGCCAAATATTTTTATGTAAACATAACTCATTTCAATATGGATCCAATTAAAAATGAAATATGATACCAATTGAAAAACATAAACCAATCTTTTTGGTTAACACTAAAATCATTTTGCAATAAAGATACCAAATTTTAGAATAAAGCCAATTAAGGATTTTTGATACCAATATTGAAAATGTTAGCATATTCCAAATTAAAATATTTTTCATTAAGAGTATAGGAAACTAATTGAAAATAATATACCAAATCATATCATTTTCATCATAAAGAGTGGGAGTAAGATATCAATTGAAAATATGATCGATTGAAAACTAAAAATGAAGTTTTCTCCCATTATGAAATACCAAAGAAAATAATGCATAAATTTTTATAAAATATCAATTTGAAAACTAATAGTTATTAAGGAATAAATCAAGTTTAGCATAACAAAATTTGTGCTTTAAGATATAAAGATATAGTAAGTACAATCAAATCATATATATGTATGAAAAAGTAAATACCAATCGAAATTGATACCATTTGAAGTTGTGAAGCATACATATATAAAAAACCAAAGATGAGTATACAAACATGAAAATATCAATTGGGATGCCTATTGAAAATATGATGAGGATCAAGTGTATAACTCATACTGCCTCCCTTTCATGCCCATGTTTAAATAAATTTTCAACTAAGAGCATACAAGGCATGGTCGCCCATCCAACCGCCCTTGGAAGGGTAGGGGTTTTCAAAAATAAATTTGAAAGTAAGTTTAGCATATTTGAAAACTCTACCAAAATGAGGAAATACGCAACTAGTTTTATGAAAAACTTAAAAACTAGTATGAAATTCTTCAAGCAAGGAATAAAACAAGAATATTTTCCATGAAAAATATGAAAATCACATAATCAACACTCAAATTCTATATAGCCCATATAATACTCATGAAAACAAAGTCATGAGAAAATATCAAGTAATGTGAGTGTACAAGAATGACGTGAAAAGCATAATCATGGGAGTAGGCAATAAGGCTCAATATGAAATTCCTTTTAAAAAAATGAAAATCATCAATATTTAATTTTCATTAAACAATACTAACTTCAATGCATATGTATGCTTAGTCTAAACTAGAAGTATACATACAAATCCAAACACAATTGAGTTCATAATAGAATATTACATGAAAGCAAATGACTCAAGGTTATACATGTATATCTTAAAGTTTTGACAAAAAATTAGCATATACATGAAGTTAAAACATGCATAAAAATAGGTAAAACAAGCGTAAATGAGGAGATCATCAAAATTAGGTCATACATGTACATGTAATGAGTACAAATGAGCAATAAAGTGCAAACATATAGGAATCAAATGTTGCTCACTACTTGTACAAGTATATACACAAGTTTTGACAAAAACTACATCTAAACAAGTATTTATCACATAAAGCACAAAACATGATTATTTTAACAAACAGTAAAACATACTAAAAATTCATCAAATGTAAAAGCATGTAAACTAAAATAGGAGTTTAGAGATAGTTACCAAACCATATGAACTATTCTCTAAGTCTCTAAAATATGGTGGTCTTCCCACCAAACCTTCCTTGATAGTGATGTATCAATTTGTAGTGTCCATCAAGTCCATGTGCATCCACGACCAAGGCACCAAACCTCTCACGTCATGTGAGAGCCTACACCTACATCAAATAAAATAGGAGTAGTTTTTGGTACCAGGACTCTATTGGGTCTATGGAAGTTAACACCTTTCCTAACCTAAACAAATCTATTTGCTAAATTTATATTATGTACTATCATAACAAAACTTAGCAAGGCGGCCCTTACGTCCACAATGTGTACATGTGTACACATGAGCATACATTGTGTTATGAGTGTGAATGTGAGGAGCATGTGTATGCCGTCGTTTGCGTGCATGCATAGGTGAAACTTGTTTCTTTCGAAACATGGATTCCAACCGTGTGTGGTTCATGTCACATTGGCTCAAAGTGGAGCCCAAACAATCAACACTCTTCTTTAAAACATTTATATCATTTTCAATAATAGCAGAAGAGGTGTATGCAATAGATACATTAGGCGGTGAAGCATGGAAAACAAGTGTGTCAATATCATTTTTCAAAGAAGTATTTTTCTTAGAAACAAAACCTAACTCTTTTGAAATAGAAGTAATTTTATTTTTTAAAGATTCATTTTCTTTTAACTAAAAATCAAGTTTTGAAGATAGAACCTCATTTTTCTTCAAAACAATGTCACAATCATTTTTGATTTTCAACATTTCATTTTCTTTTAGGGCAAGGTTAAGTTGGGATTTAAATGAGTCACGTTCACTTGAAATCTCAATCTTCTCTTGCAAAGTCAAATCAAGTTTTGAAACCAAATTCTTATTTTCTTTATTAAGTCCAAAACTCTTCTTTTTCAAAGCTTTATATTTTTTTAGCAATTTTTCACAAACAATAGATAGTTCTTCATTTAAAGCATTGGCATCAACTAAATCATCGCCAGAAGAATTAGCACAATCATCTAGGTAAGTTTCTGAATTTATCTCAAGTGAGTCATTCTCTTGGACCATATAGCAATGTTGTTCGGATTCTCCTCCACTAGATTCCATCTCCACATGATTCATCTTTTGAAGCGCGGGGAGGTCAACATGTTCCACACTGCAAAGGCGGAATCACAATGAGAAATCATACACAAATATTCTTTGCTTAAAGTGCTCCTAAGTGCCGTTAGGGTTTGTGCATTGGCCTCTATATGCTTGCTATTACCAAGATAGAATTTCTTGGTAGCGGCAAGGAAAACATGCAAACCTAGGGTTTTGAGGTACACGGACATCCTAGCCTTCCAAACAACAATGTTGGAAGTATCAAATATGGGAGGAGTCATGTAGCCCATGAGTGTGTGTAAACAAGTATGTGTGCAAATGCAAAAACTAGATTAGCAAACCAAGATCTCACTCCTAGGTGGTTTAACCTAATATCAGGAGCCTAGGCTCTGATACCAATTGAAAGTACACCTAGAGGGGGGTGAATAGGTGTAAGGATAATCTAGTGACAAATAATGCGAAATTAAACACTAAATGCAACACACTTAGTGTAACCAAAGAGTGTAACCGAATTTCTGGTGAAGGGCTCTGGACTATCTCCTCTAAATTCCTCTAAATAAGAGTTGAGGTGTTATATGAAGCTCTCTTGGTTAAACACAAGTATGGGCACACAATCAGACCAAGCATGTTGGCCCAACGGCCTTCCACTCTAGTTTTGATGATGATTAACTCATGCAGTTATGTTTACTAATAATCTTGTGATGTTTAGTTTCAGATCTCTAACCAAGATATTAGTAGGTGATTAGCTTCAACAAAGGTGTTTTGGAGCTTTTCACTTGGTGATTCAAGAGCCCGAGCGTCAAAGATCATATATAGCACTCGTTGGAGTCAAGCTCGGTGGATCACGGTTTGGATCGGTCGACTTGGAGATGGCGCTCTACAAGAAGACCTTGGTACATAGTTTAGTTTTAGTTTAGATCCATTTGTAAAGATTAGATAATGTGGTATGCTCAAGTTCACAACACACACACGTTTCATATTTTGGTTTTCGGTTTTGGTTTAACCGATCTTGGTTTTCATGAATAGATAGTATCAATACAAGTTTACATGGTTTAATGTATATGTTCTATATACATGTATGCTTCATCTATTTAAACAAACTTAGTTTGATAGTCTATTTCATGAGTTTGGAGTTTTGGTATTTTTAACAAAACTTATTTTTGGTTTTTAAGTTAAAAACATTGATATATATCTATTTCATGTATATTGGAGTATATCCATATACAACATGCTTAAAGTTGTTTCAATATCATGTTTTTCTATTTGAATGAGTTTTGGACAAAATGATTTTTCATTTCAAAAATCTAAGTTTTAGAAAATACGGGTTTTGGTTTTCGGCAAAATTTCCATAACACAAAAATGGTTCAAATTATTTGAAATATGTGTTGAATATTTTCACACATGTTTGTATATCAAAGTATTATACTAAAACTATTTTTGTGGATTTTTGGAGATTTTATGGGATTTATTCTGTATTTAAAAACCCAAGTTTCAGATCCCTTAAAAACCCTGCCAGGCTCTGGCGGTCGACCGCACCGGTCGACCGGACGTGCACAAGAACGTGCACGAGGCCATGTCAGTTGGCCGGTCGACCGACTGAAGGCAACCCACTCTCGGGTTGCCCCGGTCGACCGGGCGGTCGACCGGCCAGAGAGCCGTTGCTCTCTAGTTCAGGGCCCGGTCGACCGGGCGGTCGACCGGTAGGCTCAACGATAAAAAATTCGACCGTTGGCCGGTCGACCGGAAGGCCATTATTGGCCTTGTCAGCTGCCAACGGGCAGATTCCAAGTGGGGGCTATTTATACCCCATTTGAAGTGGGTTTTGGTTAAGATTTTCAAGAGTAAAAATTTCACCTATTCTCTAGTGTTTTAAAAGCAAGTTTTCAAAAGAGTTTATTGGTTTTAAAGATCATTCTTTATTTATTTTCAAAAGTTGAAAAAATCAAAGAAAAATATAGATTTGGGATATTTGCTTTGTTCTTCATTTCTATCAAATACTAAGTTGTTTTCCCAAGTATTTTTCCTTGTGATTTGTTTTCCAACATCTTGATTTTCCACACTTGAGCTATATCTTCTATCCTATCTATTTAGGATCTTTATTTTGTGGAAGAAGTTGTTTGTGGTTGAGATAGACCACCTAGTTGTAAACCCTCCTTACTTGTGTTATCCCTCTTGTGTAGAGGTTGATTGTGGAGTGGTGGTTGGCTCCCTCTAGTGAGAGGTGGAGATTGTGTTTAACTCCTTCTAGTGTGAGGTGGAGTTGGTATTGGAATCCCTCAAGTGCGAGGTGATTGTTTTTGTATTGGCTAAGTACCTACCCCTCTTGTGTGAGGTGGTGTTTGTGTTGCCTCTAGTGAGAGGTTGTATTCGGTTGAGAGAGGAGTTGTGTACTCCCGGTTGTATTTGCCTCAAATCCTCAGTGGAGGTTCCCTGTGTGGGGGTCCTGTGTGGACAAGTTAGTGGATTGGAAATCCTTCTGTGTGAAGGCGGGAACGTAGAGCAGTGGCTCGAACCTCGAAACAAATCTTGGTGTTTGCGTTTGATCCATTGACTCTAACTTTCTCTCTATTACTTTGTGCCTTGCATCATTTCATATTGATCATTCATATATTATATGCTTGGCTTGTTTGTGTGTGCCTCACTTGTGCTTAACCACGAGAGCTTCATATAGCTCCTCAACTCTTATTCAGAGAAATCAAGAGGATTTAGTCCAGAGCCCTTCACCGAGAATTCGGCTACACTCGTTGATTGCATTAAGTGTTGTTGCAATTAAGTTTTTAAATTCCGCATTTTGTTTATTAGATTAGCCGTACACCTATTCACCCCCCTCTAGGCGTACTTTTAATTGGTATCAGAGCCTACGCTCCTGATATTTGGTTTAACCACCTAGGAGTGTGATCTTGGTTTGCTAATCTAGTTTGCATTTGCACACTTATTTGTTTTCACACACTCATGGATTGCTTGACACCTCCCATGTTTGATGTTTCCAACATTGACATGTGGAAATTTAGGATGTCCATGTACTTGAAAACGCTAGGCTTGCATGTTTTCCTTGCCGCTTCCAAGAAATCTTATCTTGGTAATAGCAAGCATATAGAGGCCAATGCACAAGCCATTGAGGCACTTAGAAGCACGCTTAACAAAGAATATCTGTGCTTAGTTTCTAACTGTGATTCTGCCTTTGCAGTGTGGAACACATTGACCTCCTCCAAGCTTCAATTGCCAATCCAAATGGAGGATGAATCTAGTGGAGAATTCGAGCAACAATGCTACATGGTCCAAGAGAATGACTCCCTTGAGGTACACTCAGAAACTCAATTAGATGATAATGATGCTAGTTTTTCATGTGATGATTATGTTGATCCAAATGCCTTGAATGAAGAACTTTCAATTGTATGTGAAAAATTGTTAGAAAAATATAACCTTTTGAAAAAGAAGAGTTTTGAACTAAAAGAAGAAAATAAGGATTTATGTTCAAAACTAGATTTGGTTTTGCAAGAGAAGGTTGAGATTTCTAATGAAAGGGATTCATTGAAATCTAAACTAGATTTGTCCTAAAAGAAAATGAATTTTTGAAAAATAAAAATGATTGTGAAATAATTTTGAAGAAAAATGAAAACTTGTCTTCAAAAGTTGACTTTGTTTTAAAAGAAAATGTTTCTTTGAAAAACAAAATAGATTTGATTTTAAAAGATTTAGAAGTTTGCTTAAATGAAAATAAATCTTTGAAAAATGATTTAGGATCACATGTTTGCCATGCTAGTGTAGCTTCACCTAGCTCACCTGTTGCATGCACCTCTTCTTCCACAATTGAAAATAATATTTGTATGCTTAAGAAGAGTGTGGATTGTTTGGGCTCCACTTTGAGCCATTGTGCCAAGAACCATACACGTTTGGAATCCATGTTTCGCAAGAAACAAATTCCATCTATGCATGCACACAAACCACGGCATACACATGCTCCTCACGGCCACACTCATCACACATTGTATGCTCATGTGTACACATGTACACATTGTGGACGTAAGGGCCACCTTGC
This sequence comes from Agave tequilana, assembly GCA_038442645.1. Classification (NCBI taxonomy): domain Eukaryota; kingdom Viridiplantae; phylum Streptophyta; class Magnoliopsida; order Asparagales; family Asparagaceae; genus Agave; species Agave tequilana. The sequence continues at coordinate 727,406 of JAVJIF010029806.1, forward strand.
TAAATTTTGTTATGATAAGATAAATGATTCAAATTAAGCAAATAAGTTTGTTTGGGTTAGGAAAGGAACTAACCCCCATGGACCCAAAAGAGTTTGGGTACCAAAGACCACCCATATGCTATTTGATGTAGGTGTGGGCCCTCGCATCACGTGAGAGCGATGGTGCCTTGAGGTGGATACGTTCCGAGCTTACAGAGTACAATTTGGATGCATCACTTTCAAGGGAAGTTTTGGTGGGAAGACCACCTTATTTTGGAGACATGGAGAGTTACCCTCATGGTTTTGGTAACGATCTCTAACTCCTCATATGTTTACATGCTTTTCATATTGTTGATTTCTAGCATGTCATGTTTTAATGTTTATTATGTTATATGCCATGATATTTAGATTAGTGATATACATGATTAGTTATTTGAGACACCCATGTTTAATATGAATTTATATCTTTGTGTTCTCACAATTGTTTTAACTAATGTGTATGTCCTAGATCTATGCATGTGCATATACATAACGATCATATGTATGTTTATGAGTTTTTGTTTCGATTGCTATGATTCATGTTTTGATTACTTGTTTGAATGTTAGTTTTCATTAAAACTAGGATATATACTTGTGTAACTAGTGAGCCACAAATAGACCATTATATGTTTGTGCTTGAACGCTCATTTGTACCCATTAGATGTACTAGTATAGTCTAGTTTTGATGATTCATACATTTGACTTGCATTCTCTATTTTTGCGCATGTTTTTATGTTTGTGTTTAACTTCATGTATATATCCATCTTGTCTAAACTATTAGATATACATATACATCCTTGAGCCACTTGCCTTCATGCATATACTTTTGTGGACTCGTTTATTTTTGGATATGTATGTATTCTTTAGTTTGTACATGACATACATATACCTTGAAGGATTATAGTTTTGATGACTTTCATATTTTAAGGGATTTCTTAATGAGCTTAATTGACTAGTTTCATGATTATGTTTTTCACATAACTTATACACTCATGATATTGTTTCTCATGCATACTTGATGGTTTCTCATGATATTGTTTTTATGAGTATGATATGTGCTTTACGGATTTGAGTGTTTAGTGATCATGTGATTTACATGTTTTTCATGAAATATATTTTTTGTTTTATTCCTTACTTGAACGATTTCGTACTAGTTTACAAATTTTTCATATAATTAGTTCGTATTCTTCAATATGGTAGAGTTTTCAAACATACTATATATTTTCAAACCTATTTTTGAAAACCCCTACCCATTTAAGGGCGGTTGGTTGGGCGACCATGCCTTGTATGTTCTTTATTGAAAATTCTTTTAAACATGTGCATGAAATGGGTGGTAGGTAATATGAGTTATATATTTGATCTTATTATTGTTTCAATTGGTATCATTAGATCTTTTTCAATTGGTATCAATATTGATATTCTCTTTGTATACTCATATATGTTTAATTTTTGCTTATTATATCTCTATATCCTTGAGCACAAATTTTAGTTATGCTAAGCTTGATTTTTAATGCATATCATATTTCAATTGATTAGCTTTCAATTGGTACTTATAAAAGCTTATGCATCGTTTTATTTGGTATTTCATAAAGGGGGAGAAAATTCGTATTTTATCTTTCAATTGGTATTTTGTTTACCTTTGATTTTCACTCCCTTACTTTATGATGAAAAATGATTGAAAAAATAATATTGATTTTAATTTGGTATCATATGTTCAAAATGAAAAATACTTACAATTGGTATCAAGATGTTTATTTGTTTACTTTCAATTGGTATCAAGAAAGAATTGGTAATCAAGATTATCTATATATCTTTCATTTTGGTATCAAATTTTGATTGGTTTCTTTAAGATTTGTTTTCAATGCCTCATTTACTTTCAATTGGCATTTCTTAAAATTTTTATTGATGTGTTTACTTTCAATTGGTATCATGATGCACTACATTAATATATTTTTTAATTTGTATCATGTGTGTTTTGATTTCACCCCTTGAAGTATTTTTTTTGTTTCGATCAAAAAAGGGAAGAATATGTTTTATTGATTTTTCTTTGACCTTTTATTGATGTTGACAAAAAGGGGAGAAGTATTTGAGTTTATATGTATGTTTTTATGTTATGCATGTTTTTATATTGGTATCGAGTATTGGTATCAAGAGTGTTTGTTTTATGTTTTGTTGATATTGGTATCAAGAGTGATGAATACTAGTATCTAGAAACATAGTTTGTTTTTTTATTGAAACATGTTTGTTTTTTTATTGATATCAAGAGCATTATTTAAGAACATGTTTATGAAAAGAAGAATAATTTATTTTGGTATCAAAAGCTAGTTTTATGTATGTTGATGCATTTCATGTTTGGTATCAAGAGCATGTTTTGTATTTGGTATCAAAAGCATGTTCATTTCATTGTTTTATGCATGTTGATGCATATTCATGTTTAATTTTCATTGTATATCTTTTTATTTATTGCTATGCATGAGTTAAGGGGGAGCTTCTTTGAAGCTTAACTTTAATCCATGCATATATAATTCCATGAGTTTTGTCATCATCAAAAAGGGGAGATTGTTGGCCCAGAGGCCTTCCACTCTAGTTTTGATGATGATTAACTCATGTAGTTATGTTTACTAATAATCTTGTGATGTTTAGTTTCAGATCTCTAACCAAGATATTAGTAGGTGATTAGCTTCAACAAAGGTGTTTTGGAGCTTTTCACTTGGTGATTCAAGAGCCCGAGCGTCAAAGATCATATATAGCACTCGTTGGAGTCAAGCTCGGTGGATCACGGTTTGGATCGAGTCGACTTGAAGACGGCGCTCTACAGAAGACCTCGGTACATAGTTTAGTTTTAGTTTAGATTCATTTGTAAAGATTAGATAATGTGGTATGCTCAAGTTCACAACACACACGTTTCATATTTTGGTTTTCGGTTTTGGTTTAACCGATCTTGGTTTTCATGAATAGATAGTATCAATACAAGTTTACATGGTTTAATGTATATGTTCTATATACATGTATGCTTCATCTATTTAAACAAACTTAGTTTGATAGTCTATTTCATGAGTTTGGAGTTTTGGTATTTTTAACAAAACTTATTTTTGGTTTTTAAGTCAAAAACATTGATATATATATCTATTTCATGTATATTGGAGTATATCCATATACAACATGCTTAAAGTTGTTTCAATATCATGTTTTTGTATTTGGATGAGTTTTGGAAAAAACGATTTTTCATTTCAAAAATCCAAGTTTTGGAAAATACGGGTTTTGATTTTCGGCAAAATTTTCATAACACAAAAATGGTTCAAATTGTTTGAAATATGTGTTGAATATTTTCACACATGTTTGTATATCAAAGTATTATACTAAAACTATTTTTGTGAATTTTTGGAGATTTTATGGGATTTATTTTGTATTTAAAAACTCAAGTTTCAGATCCCTTAAAAACCCTGCCAGGCTCTGGCGGTCGACCGCACCGGCCGACCAGACCAAGAGCCGGTCGACCGTAGCGGTCGACCGGACGTTCACAAGAACGTGCACGAGGCCATGTCAGTTGGCCGGTCGACCGAGCGGTCGACCGACTGAAGGCAACCCACTCTCGGGTTGCCCCGGTCGACCGGGCGGTCGACCGGCTAGAGAGCCGTTGCTCTCTGGTTCAGGGCCCGGTCGACCGGGCGGTCGACCGGTAGGCTCAACGGTAAAAAATTTGACCGTTGGCCGGTCGACCGGAAGGCCATTATTGGCCTTGTTAGCTGCCAACGGGCAGATTCCAAGTGGGGGGCTATTTATACCCCATTTGAAGTGGGTTTTGGTTAAGATTTTCAAGAGTAAAAATTTCACCTATTCTCTAGTGTTTTAAAAGCAAGTTTTCAAAAGAGTTTATTGGTCTTAAAGATCATTCTTTATTCGTTTTCAAGAGTTGGAAAAATCAAAGAAAAATATAGATTTGGGATATTTGCTTTGTTCTTCATTTCTATCAAATACTAAGTTGTTTTCCCAAGTATTTTTCCTTGTGATTTGTTTTCCAACATCTTGATTTTCCACACTTGAGATATATCTTCTATCCTATCTATTTAGGATCTTTATTTTGTGGAAGAAGTTGTTTGTGGTTGAGATAGACCACCTAGTTGTAAACCCTCCTTACTTGTGTTATCCCACTTGTGTAGAGGTTGATTGTGGAGTGGTGGTTGGCTCCCTCTAGTGAGAGATGGAGATTGTGTTTAGCTCCCTCTAGTGTGAGGTGGAGTTGGTATTGGAATCCCTCAAGTGTGAGGTGATTGTTTTTGTATTGGCTAAGTGCCTACCCCTCTTGTGTGAGGTGGTGTTTGTGTTGCCTCTAGTGAGAGGTTGTATTCAGTTCAGAGAGGAGTTGTGTACTCCCGTTGTATTTATCCCAAATCCTCAGTGGAGGTTCCCTGTGTGGGAGTCCTGTGTGGACAAGTTAGTGGATTGGAAATCCTTCTGTGTGAAGGCGGGGACGTAGAGCAGTGGCTCGAACCTCGAAACAAATCTTGGTGTTTGCGTTTGATCCATTGACTCTAACTCTCTTTATTACTTGTGCCTTGCATCATTTCATATTGATCATTCATATATTATATGCTTGGCTTGTTTGTGTGTGCCTCACTTGTGCTTAACCACGAGAGCTTCATATAGCGCCTCAACTCTTATTCAGAGGAGTCAAGAGGAGTTAGTCCAGAGCCCTTCACCGGGAACTCGGCTACACTCGTTGGTTGCATTAAGTGTTGTTGCAATTAAGTTTTTAAATTTCACATTTTGTTCATTAGATTAGCCGTACACCTATTCATCCCCCCTCTAGGCGTACTTTCAAAGCATATATATGATATGAACAATATGAACAATGCATAATGTAAAAGAGAGAGAGAGAGTTAGAGAAAGTGGATCAAACGCAAACACAAAGATATATTTCGAGGTTCGAGCACCCAGCTCTACGTCCCCGCCTTCACACAGAAGAATTTTCACTAACTCATCCACACAGGACTTCCCACACAGGGAACCTCCACTGAGGATTTGGGTAAATACAATTTGAGAGTACACAACTCCTCTCTCACCAAATACAACCTCTCACTAAACGTAAGGCACAACATAAATCACCTCTACACTTAGAAGGATAAGCACTTAGCCAAACAAAATATCAACCTCACACAAGAGGGATTAGGCTCAAAGCCAACACCAATAACAATCACCTCACACTTGAGGGATTCCAACTCAATCACCTCTCACTAGAGGGATACAAACACCACTTCCACAATCACCTCTCACTAGAGGGATATCAACACAATCACCTCTCACTAGAGGGATATCAGAAAGTATGGAAGGTTTATATAACTCTAGGTGGTATAACAACCACAAACCAAATCTTTCTCACAAAACAAGATCCTAATAGATAGGATAGATATGATAGGCTCAAGTGTGAGAAAAATAAAGAGTTTGGAAATTAAAAACACAAAGAAAAACTCTTGGGAAAACTTCTAGAATAGATATAAAAATGAAGATCAAAAACCAATCCCAAAGACTTCTCCTTTTCTTGATTTTTTCAACACTTACAAATAAAGATCAAATCTTTTGGCACAATAACACTTTTAAAAACTTGTTAAAAGATGGAAAATTTTGCTCTTGAAATTCTTAGTAAAAACAGCCCAAGAATGGGGCATTTATAACCTCCACAAAATTCTGCTCGTTGCAATCTGGAAAAGCCCAGATTGCCCCTCCGGTCGACCGGCCAACGGTCATATTTCTGACCGTTGTGCCTCCGGTCGACCGCCCGGTCGACCGGGCCAAAGCGCACGGTCGACCGCCCAGTCGACCAGCCCCCACCCGAGAGTGGGGTGATCTCAGTCGGTCGACCGGCCAAACCACTTGGCCTTTGTGCACGTCCCGTGCAAATCGGTCGACCGGGATGGTTGACCGACCACTGGTCCGGTCGACCGTCCGGTTAACCGCCAGAGCCTGGCAGGGAAAAATTTTAGGATTTAAAAACTCGACTTTTTAACTTCAAATAAATCCCATAAAATAACATAAATTCCACAAAAATCAGTTCTTATTAGATCTTTGAAATTTAAATATGTGTGATAAAAATTCAACACATATTACAAACTATTTGAACCATTTTTGTGTTCTTGAAAATTTGCCTTAAACCAAAAACCGTATTTTCCAAAAACTAGGATTTTGAAATGGAAAACTGTTTTCTCCAAAATTCATGCAAATACAAAAATATGATATTGAAACAATTTTTAAGCATGTTATATATGGATAGAATTCAATATACATGAAGGATATTATATCTATGTTTTTGACATGAAATCCAAAAATAAGTTTTGTTTAAATACAAAACTCCAAACTCATGAAATAGACCATCAAAGTAAGTTTTTCTAAATCGATGAAGTATAGATATATATAGATCAAATCTAATATACATTCAACCATGTAAACTTGTTTTGATTCTATCTATTCATGAAAACCTTATATTTGAACAAATCCAAAACCGGTTAAACCGAAAACAAACATGATACTTTAAAACAAGTGCGTGTATGTGAACTTGAGCATATCAACACTATCTAATCTTTACAATGATCTAAATACAATCTTAGACTAAACAAACCGATGTCTTTTTGTAGAACTCCGTCTCCAAGTCGACTCGATCCAAACACGATCAACGAGCTTGACTCCATCCCAGTACTAGATGCGATCATGACACTTGAGCTCTTGAATCACCATGTGAAAGCTCCAAAACACCTTTGTTGAAGCTAATCACCTACTAATATCTTGATCAAAAATCTGAAACTGAATATCACAAGATTATTAGTAAATAATAACTACATGAGTTGATCATCATCAAAACTAGAGTGAAGGGCCTCTGGGCCAACAGGTTGGGGGTGTTTGGACAGGCAAGGTGGGTTCGTTGAGGGCTAGAATCTCTTCTAATGTGACAGGGCTTTGGTAGACTGGACTAGACAGGGCTAGGATCTCTTCCAGAGTTACCGGGCCTTGGCTAGGCTGAGGGTCTGGAGTACGGTAGAATGGGGCCTTACTTATTTAGTTAGGGGGCTAAGGGTGCATCCCAAGAGGATGAGGGCTGGTCGATTTCCCATGGGCTTGTGTAATCATATTGATCACACCTGACTGAATATTCTGGGTTGACTGTGCCGGTGCAGCTGCAGCGAGTCTGTTGATGGGCGTAATATATTGAGTGGGGTCAAATGTGTCGGAGCCACTTTTCACTCCGTTAGAGGGTTGTGCAGGATGAGCCGGCAGAGGGTTATTATTGATGTTTGGCTGAGCTGTTGTGGCCGCGCGGGAGGTGGAACAAACTACTTGGTATCAATCAAATCCTGTATGACATGCCTCAAGCTCCAGCGGTTATCGGTCCAGTGTCCACGGTTCTGGTGATAATGGCATATCGCGTTTGGATCATACCCGATTGGCAATGGATTTGGCATCAGTTTTGGCTCTAAGAGGTGCAAGACCCCCTTCTGTACCTGTACCAGACCTCCCATCAACTTGCTCATCAGAAGCGGTAACGGAGTGAACTCTCTGAGTGGTCGGTCCTGTCTTCTGGCTTGTCTCTGACCCTGTTGGGCCCCATGCTGACCTTGCTGATAGGACACTTGACCCTGTTGTTACTGTTGGGCCTGTGGGTACTGAGCTTGGGCCTGCGGAGTCTGCCGAAAAGTTGGGGAGCCTGAGCTGCCTGAGTATTTTTTGATAAAACTGGCGTTGGTTTTTATTTTGAAATGGCTGTGCTGCCTGCCCCTTGTATAGTAAGGCATTTGGTTCAGCGGACGCCGCTCCAATTGTATTCACCTCTGCTTTTGCCTAAGAGGTCCCGACAAACTTATTCTGCTTATTATTCGAGGACCTGTTGCAAAGCAACGACGTAGAGAGGGAGAGCGAACGCCCAGCTGCCAATGCATCTTCTATCTGGCAGCCAGCACAAACTAAAGAATGAAAAGTTGGGTGATGTAGTCAACCTATTGGTATACTCAGGGTTCAGGCTCTTCAAGAACATAGCAATTGGATCTTCCTCTGAAGGTCTCTTTTGAACCTGAGCAGCTTGGGTCCTTCCCTTCTATAGTAAGCTATGTGATGAAGTCGGTGAAAGACTCAGTGGGTCCTTGCTTAATGAGTTCTAGCTTACGCCTTGATAACTGAGTATATGTATTGTATGCATAGTGCGTCATAAAGGCGTTAGCCTTATCTGACCATGTGCAAATGGTATTTGGGTCAGTGTTCATCAACCAAGTCAGCGCGGGTCCGGTCAAACTGCGCTGGAATAGTTTGACAAGTAGCTCATTGTCGATTCCCATGGGCTGTAGAGTTCTGACATACATCCTGCCTTTAGGAGCTCCAAGGTAAGCCTTTTTTTCTCCTATTTCGTTATGCATCTGGTTCCGTTATACTTATTTATCTCTGGCCACTTAAAACCGTACGGAAGCCTGACTTTGGGGTATAGAGAGAGATTCTCAAGATCTGCAACATCATAGTTGTCCCCACTAAACTTATTAACTTCCCATTCAAGGCGACTGATCTTCTCCATCAGAGGATCGGACGGCTGTGTTGGGACGTATGACAGTATCTGATTCATGGGAGTGGGAGCTAAGTACACGATCGGTACTACAGGAGGCTTTCTTCGGATCTCTTCCTCATAGTGATCCACAGGTTCAGGAACTGCGGGCTGATTCTGAACTGGAGGGGGTACTAGGTCTACAGGTCTAGCATCTGCTACTCTTGGTTGGCTTTGTGATTGTGGATCTGTGTCCCCTGAGTCGGGGTGGTAGATAGAGTTTGTTCCTTGAGCGGCAGGTGTAGCCAGGGTATTTCCGATGACTACCTGCGAGGTCAATTGTGCTAGCATCCGGGTAATCTCAGCTAGTTGATGGCTAACTGCCTCGTTATAAAGTTGCCGATTTGCTGGGGCTATAGGGTTCAGCTGGTGGTTAGAGCCAGTGGACTCTTCATTGTCCCCATCATAGATAGGGTTCCTGGTGCTTCGGTGACTGGCGTTGTTGGCCATGATCTCTGGGTTTGATTCACCAAGGCATTCTAGGTCCTCTATTCTGACTAACCTCCTGGACGGGCTTCTAGTAGATCATACCCACCTGTGGTTTGCAAACTGACGACGAATCGAGTATAAGAAGGATTCCTCTTGTGCCGAACCTATGGTTCAACACTCAAACTAGGGTAGGATGTACCCTAAAGGCTGACACCAGCTTAATAGGAGGAGGTTTAGAAAGACTGCAAAGATGTGTGCTTGCTGCTGTATGCTTCCTGATTAACATCCGATATTGCACTACTGTATGCTGAATCAAGCAGTCTCGGAAATAAGTGCGTACTGAGTGTACAATTTACTAGGTTCCTTAGCGGCTATGTCTAGGTTCAGTACATGCATGAGGCTCAACACGGGTAGGCTTAAGGGTTACCTTAGCAGGCTCTCGCCCTATATACCTCATAGGCAGAAGACTAGTCGCTGGTACTGGCTAAGGGTGTGGGAGTTCGCATCTATTGTAAATCAATAGGTCCATTTTGACCTTCTTTTTCGTCTGGTTGGACCAGATATTTGAAAACCTGGGCTTTGAACGGATATCTAATAACATTTTCTTTTGATAAACCAGAACAGTTACAGAAGTCTTGAGTCTAAAAACCTCATCAACTCCTTCTTCTAGTGATCTGCTTATCCTCACTCTCTAGGATCTATGTTTACCCAATAGTTTAGAAATTCTCGACCAACCCGGGAAGAGCAGGGATAGAAGACTAAGCCTGATAGTAGACCACCCTCCTGCCTTGATCGACTGCTCTATTCATCTCCTACCATAGACACCTCGACTCCCCCCATCATAAGTAGGGCCCTTCCTTTTTTTTGATTGGACTTCCCATGAAAGAATGACTCTTTAATGCCTCTGGGGGCGCCCCATCTTACTAATAATAATAAAGGGCTTTGAACCTGACCTTCCCCTGCCTCTGCAAAACCTATAGGGAAGTTCAGAACAAGCTATCCGACGAATCAATCTTTTGAGAGACGACTGATCATTTTTAGATTAAATAAAGCAAGTCTCCAAGAAGGTTCCTTCATCCCTCGCTTTTAGTCTTTTGCTTGCCTCTAGAAACCCCAAATGCAAGAGATGGACGAGCATGAGCCTTCTTTATTCACTGATCAACCTGGCCTTTAAATCCTTTAGTTTCAACCTCAGATGGAGAATTTTTTTGAACTGCTGCCGAATCAAGATCAAGAGAGAGACCTGAGAAGGATTCTCTTTGCTCTTGCTTGGGTGTCTTACCTAGAAAAAAAAGTCAATCATTATTGCGTAAATAAGTGGTTATCTTCAAGAGAGGAAAGAGAGAATCGAAAAACCACCGCCTCGCGCTGATTTATTGGCAGAAAATCCAATATCAGAATTTGAGTATCTGAAGAATTGCCAGATGAGGAAGTATTCGTAGCAGAAGCCTCTTACTGGCTGATTTTTTTTGTCTCCAAGAAAAAGAGAAGATAAAGCTGATAAGAGAAAGGTGAAAAAGAAATCTGCCTGAGTATTCTGGAAAAAAAACTGGTGTTGGTATTGTTTTCATTTCTCCAAAATGGGAAGTAGTTTCCTTTTCGGAGGAGTTGGTATTCGATTGCACAAACAATGTAGTCGAGTATTCAGCACTATTGATTGGTCTCGAACTCGCAATATTGGCAGGGATACGAAATCTCCCCATGTTGTAAGTGGTTGGGGGATTCATTTCTAGTGGTGTCTTAGATTGAAGAAAGTTTAAAAGTCAAAGAGAATCGTTCGAAAGCCTATTGGTTGAAGGCAATGAGATTGATGCGAATGTTTGAAGAAGTACGAATTGACCATGTCCCTCGGTCCATGAAAAGTCATGCTGACTCTCTGGCTATGATTGCTTCTGACGATCAAAATGAATGACACAGAAGTTGAAAAGGAGATAAAGGTGGTCAAGAGAACTATACCTACTTCCTTCCTTGATGTCGATTTGATAGAGATATCAGAGGTCTTCACAGCAGAAGAGAACGTAGACTCCACCGAGGGGCCGAAGTGGTTTGAACCGATATGGGACTACTTAGCAAAAAAAGGGGTATTGCCATAAGACAAAAATGAAGCAAGAAATATCAGAAGACAAGCTCATAGGTATGCAATCTTGGCGAACAAACTGTATCGAAGAAGTTTTTAGGGGGTATTAATGAGATGTGTTATGAAAAGACAAGGGGAGAAGATTAAGAGAGAGGTGCACAGAGGCGGGGAAGATTAGAGTCAAGGAACACTGAAAGAGAAAAGAATTCATCTCAGATACTACTGGCCAAGACTGAGCAAAGACTGCATTAATTATGTCAAAAGGTGTCGGGTATGCCAGTTGCATTCGAATCTAGATCGACTCCCAAAAAATTTTCTCCACCTTATTCCTATTGACCCTTTCCAGCCTTAGTCAAACAAATAGGGGTGGGGCACAGTTCTTAAACAAAAAAATGACGAGAAAAGAAATAGGAAGTGATCCAGTTCGCTTCCGGCGTATGGCATGAGGCGCAAAGCAAATACCCCTGAGAAGGAGGTCTTGGCTGCTCTCAAGGCCATTCTCAAATTCCAGGTGCATATTCTAAATACTCACTTTACTTTAGGGACGGACTGTTCATCCTTAAAGGGAGTCCTGGAGAGGGATGCAAAGGATCTGACAGCCAAACTGATCTTTGCAAGATGGCAAGCCATATTCTCTTTGTTCCGTCAACATCTCTCAGGAGACTCGTGGGCGAAAGTATCAGAGAACAGAGTCTATACTCCAGACGCGAGACTAATCATAGCCACTAGTGTAATGCCAAGATGCTGAGCTTGAAGCCCGCGCCTCAGTATCAGTACAGTACCAAGATGCGACAGTCGAAGCTCGCGTCCCAGCTGTACTGTAACAGCCAAGACGCGAAGCTCAAAGCCCGTGTCTTGGCTTCATTGCAATGATTAAAATGCAAGGTTCGAAGCCCGCATCTCGACATCACTGAAACACCAAGACGCAAGGTTCGAAGCCCGCGTCTCGACATCACTACAATCTTAAGATACAGAGCCCAAAGCTCGCGTCTGGCAGAGTTCGAAGCCCGCGTCTAACAAGGTTCGGAGTCGACATCCAAAATGCGAGGTTCGAAGCCCGCGTTTCAACTACAGAGAAGCCCTGCGTCTCGGTTATAACTGCCCTCATTACTGGGTCAATTACTGCCCACGTAATAAGGGGAGTTAACCCCCAGTATGGAGGGTCTATAGGGGACAGTTTTATCCCTGAAACCCCTATAAATAGCTCAGTTCGCTACTGAAGGAAAAAAAAAAGAAAGAGGGGAATCGGTCGGAGGTTTTCGGATAAAAAGAGATTGGAGAGTAGACTTTTTGTCAGATTCTCTTAATCGAAGGAGTACTGAACAAAGAGTTGAACTCTTCTAACAACTTGCTGAGTACAAGTTTGTTCTTGCCTCAAGTCTCTTTGAGATTTTATTAGACAGGAGCTGTACTACTCCGTCCATAGCTCGAAGAGGAGATTCTTCAGAAGATAGTGGCGTTCACCCGATCAATGAAAAATAAGATTCACTTTCCACCACTACATCAAGAACCCAACATTAAATAACGAGAAGATTTGAGCTTGAATATCTTCTTTCTCTTGCAATTAGAATTTTTAAGATTGTTGTAATCTTTCATTGATTCAAGAAAAATTTATTACGATCCCTTAAATTTCTCCCGGTCCAAACAAGAAATGGTGACTCTATTGGGGACTACTTTCTCTACTGATGAGTAAGTGGTGGCGCAAGGTGACGTCACCTTCATGGGAAAACGGTCGAATCACTTATCGTAGAATTTGAGCAGGCAAAGTATGAAGAGTTCCTCTCTTCTGGTTCCAAGAGCCCTAGGGCGTGGCAGTACTGCAAAGTCTCCTCAGAGATCCGCTCTCAGGTCCCTTTAGAGACTTCCCCAGAGGTGGCCGATGCAAAGAGCGTCATGACTGGCCACTTCGCACGTAAGGCCCATGTCAACGTCTCCTATGAGACCCGCATGCCAACGTTGTTGAAGGCCAATTTGGCCATGCCCTTCCTCTTCCTCAACTCCAGGTTACCGGGGGTTCTCAGCAGCCCATGGAGTGCAACCAGAATGCCGAGCATCGACAAAAGTGACGTGCGCGTCAACTACAGACGCAAGAAACTAGAACAACTATCTGTCCAGCAGATACAGAACGTGAGGCTCAGACCCGCGTCTCTTCTGAGTTACGTCAGACGCGCGAAGTCCGCATTTGGAGACCAAAACGCGAAGCTCAAAAGGCTTGTGTTTCTGAGGCTTCACCTCTCAAACGCGACGTTTGGCAGCGTGAGGTATGTGCCTCTTCTCAGAGACATGAGACTCGTGTCTCTACGACAAAATGCGAGACTCAGAAGGTCCGCGTTTCTCAAGTATCGCTAGCCAGATGCTACAATCAACAACGCAAGGTCCGTGTCTCTTCTTAGCAGAGGCACGAGACCAGCATTTCAAAGCCAAAATGCGAGAGCCACGTCCGTTCTATAGAACGTGAGCTCCGTATTTCTGAGCCCTGTGTTTCAGAATTGCGACGCTAGGATAGCTCTCAGAAGCTGAAAAGCCCTTGAAAACCCGAGGCTAATCTCTTTGATCCCCCTCTGATAGATCTAAGGGATTATTTGACAAAGAAAATGAGTGCTAATCAGATCACTCTATCATGTTGCTGTGAACGAATCATTACAGCAATGCTCTCTGAATGTCGTTACAGCTCACATGTAAGCAAGCAGTCGGTATTCAAACGATTAACCTCAACCTTCCGATCAGCCAAAAGGCGTCATTCCCACAGAAAGAGAGCCTTCTCTAATACAGAGTATCCCGAAGTCACTGGAACTAGTAGGTCCAAGCATTATGCCAAGCAGAAGTAGGAGAAAATAACCGGCAGTAAGCTCTGATGAGTCTGATGATGAATCGAAAGGAGTGTACCGCCATACCCGCACTCGAACTGGCGTGGTAGCCCCAGTTGACTAAGTACCCTAGCCTGGGGCATTGAAGTAAGTGAAACACACTCTACCATCGCGAAATCACAGGCCTCGAACTCTTCTGTAGAGAAGAAAGCCTTCGTGTATATGACAAACACTCCTGAGGAGACGACCAAGCACATCGAACAGTAAGCCCAGGTCCAGAGGGAACAACTCGATATGATTCACGCCCAACAAGAATCTATCGATACCCTCAAGCAGATGCTTGCACAATTGCTTGAGGGTAGGAAGAAGCCGAAAGCCAAAACTTCTTCTAAGAAGTCTAAAGGCAAGCGGAAGGAAGGGGAGAGCTCATCTTCTGTACATACAGAGGAGGAGGAACAGTCCAACTCCGAGTCGTCTAAGTCTCTATCTGAAGAGGGAGGCAATTCAAAGAATGGGAGTACTCATTCTAAATGAATGAATAAACTGTAGCAGCGTCTGGAAGCCCTCGCCAACTGGAAAGGCCTCCAAGAAGTAGGAGTGGTCCAGCCATCCCGGCAGAATGGGATCTTGTCCTGTATCCTCCCAAGTTCAAAGCTCCGACCCTACATGCCTTTGACGGCAAAGGGTCACCGTACCAACATATATACTACTTCATGTGTCAGACAGGGAACGTAGTAGTAAATGACACCATCTTGGCGTGTTTATTCATCGGCACTCTGAAAGGACTCACCTTTGAATGGTTCATGAAACTCCCCGAAGACTCCATCAAGAACTGGAGTGATTTGGAGAAGCTTTTCCTTATACGCTTCTTCAAAGACGACTCGGAGGTTACCATGCCAACTCTCCTGGCAACAAAGCAATGAAAAGGAGAGTCGGTCAAAGTATTTATAGAAAGATTTTTGAATATGGTACTCTAATGTCCTAGCGGTATGACCCAGGCCACCCTAGTGGAAACATGCCGTCACAATTTGCAAACCTCACTCCAAGCCCAGATAGGAGTTGCTGAAAGCCGTACCTGAAAATAATTAGTCCAGCAAGGCGAACAGGCAGAAGAGATTGTCGTCAGGGTTAGGGCAGAAGAGAATAGGCCCAGACCCGAAAAGAAGACAAAGCGCGCGCCAGAAGTATCTTTTCAATCAAAAAGGAAAGATACATTGGCGACAGAGATGAAGTCTTCTGTTAAACCTCAGCCGACCAGAGGGGGTAGTTCTTCAAATCAGCTGTGTGCCAACAAGCAGTACTCCTTCAAGGATGAACACGTCGATTCGTTGTTCAAGTTACTCAACAAGAGCAATAGATTGAAGCTTCCCGAAGTTAGACGTCCTGAGGAGGTCGGCAAGACCGACAATCTAAACTACGTCTTGTATCATAGGATGTTGGGGCACCCTCTCAAGAGCTGTTACATCTTCAAAGATATCCTTCAAGCTTTGATTGATACGGACGTGCTCAAGCTCCGTCCAGAGTAGAATAAAGTGTCATCTAATATGACGCCATTTCTTCAGTTCGGGGTACAGTCTCCAATGCCACCCGGAGTAGTTCCCATCTCGAAAGGAGAACTAAGGGTACTCAACATTGATCCACATCACCAGCAGGAGAAAGCTCATACTTATTCCTACGCCTCAGGGAGAAATCATGTGGTTCATTCTGACCTGGTGAAGAGCCAACAATGGACTATTGTTACCAACAAAAAGTTCAAACGCAAAGCAAAAGCCTCACCTTGCAATGTGGTGTGCGCTTCTTCTTGGGAAACAGAGACTGATGTTCCCTCACTAACCGACTCAGAGGAGGAGACAATCGTTCTTGCTACAGAGTCAATGTACCGCTCGTGGCCAAAACTCATTCGGGTCAGTCGTACTTGAAGAAGTACAATAAGATGGTGGCAAGTCCTCCTAAACCCATCCTCGAGATAACTAAGCCATCCACGAAGTAACTCGTGGAGAAGCAAAAAGAGATTCAGTATGCTAAGGCCCTCTCGAAAGACAAAGCGAAAGGATCTTCAACACCTTATCGCTTCGATGTCTTGGCTCAACTAGCTAATATTCCGGTCATGATCACCCTTTACGAGCTCCCGAGACTATCAAAGTCAACAAGAGAAGCTTTAGCTGATGCTGAGGTCTTCATGGCCCAGATTCCGGCTGGAACACAGGAGGAAGACAAAGAAGATTGCCTCCACACTTCTCAACATGCCCCCTGCATCACCTTCACACCAGACGACATGCAGATCAAGGGAAAACATGATAGGCCCCTGTACTTCACAGAATATATTGGATCATCTGAAGTGAGCTGCATTCAGGTAGATCCAGGATCCGCGTTGAGCATTATGCCTCGTCGGGTCATGCAGCACTTGGGGATCCCCACTCACCGATTGAGCGCCACCCAAACCACTATTTATGGTTTCAATGCCAATGGCACGCGCCCAATGGGGCAAATGTTAGATTGGGGACCTAAAATCTGAAGTAACGTGCTATGTTAGTGAAGCCGACACTTCGTATAGTTTGCTGCTGGGATGACCGTGGATTCATCGCAAGTCCATCGTCCCCTCTATTCTCCATCAAATCATGAAATATATTGACGGAGATAGAAAAGTCTGAACACTGATTGCCAAAAAGTATCCGTTCAAGGGGGTAGAGAACTACTTCACAGACTCCCTCCTATACCAAGATTCTCTTGAGATGAACGAGAATCCCCAGCCAGAGGAACCAGCCTCTGGTAATGAACCTGACATTGAACTAGGCAGATGAAGAATGTCTTTGGGAGCTGAACCCACTTGTAACGAGCATTAATAAGCTCGATGTCAATAACCCGCCAATGATCTAGGCGAGTGGTAAATTAATGAAGAGTTAGATTTGGCTTACTTTTCTTTGTTTACTTCTAATTCCGTGCCGTCAGACACTAGTACCGATGGGTGATAACCCTCGGTCGGCAATAGGTGCTCTGACATCATTGCATTTATCGGTGAGGTCATCCCTCACGGCATATCAAGGCGTCAGTTATGCACAAGGATCGTTATTCATGATCCCAGTAAGACGCAAAGGCCAAAGACCAATCCTTTTTGGAAGAGTCGAGTCCAAATCAATGACTCGCGGAGACTCTGAAAACGCGGATGAATCTCCTCAATTCTCTCATTATGAACCAAATGTACTCAAAATGATGGAGAACATGGGGTACGACCTAACAAATGGTCCTAGCTTGAACTTTGGCAAAGGAAGGAGAACAATGCTTGATCCTTCATTCCAAAAGGGAAAGCCCCTGATTATTATCATCAAACTCGCAGGGGGTTGGGTTATGTGTCAACTCCAATCTCGTCGGCCTCTGAGTCTGAAGAGTCATTATATCACGACAGCTCATCAGGCACGTCATCATGGGAGTCAGATGTTAGTGTCGACAGCATCTTCAAAGAAATCTCGGTAAATATGGTTTCAATAAGCCACCCGGAAGATGGAGATGATGAAATGATCCAGTCAGATACAAATCCTTGGATCAAACACCTAAATACTCTCTGGGATGTTCGCTTTGAACAACGTGAACCACCCACAGAGGATAAGGTCACCCAGATCAATCTGGAAGATGAGGCTAATCCTAAGCCCATCTTTATAAGCAAAAGCTTATCACCCTCCGAGAAGAAAGATCTAATATCTCTTGTGCAGGAGTATATAGATGTTTTCGCTTGGAATTACGAGGATATGCCTGGGCTTGATCCTCAAGTTGCTATGCATCTCCTCAACATTAATTCGGATGCGAATCCAGTCAAATAATAGCAGCGATGGTTCTGTCCAGAAATAATGGAAGCAATCCAGTCAGAAGTCAAGAAGCTTATAGACTCCGATTTTATCAGGGAGGAATAACACCCTGATTGGGTAGCCAATATCGTCCCCGTTACCAAGAAAATTAGGAAGATCCGAGTTTGCATTGATTTTTGCAATCTAAATGAGGCCTGTCCTAAAGATGAATTCCCCCTTCCAATCACAGATGTCATGATCGATAACACGTGTGGGTTTGAATGGATGTCCTTCATGGATGGATTCTCCGGATACAATCAAATCAAGATGTACACTGATGATGAAAAGCATACATCTTTCAGGATGCCATTGGGGGTGTATTGCTATACTGTCATGCCCTTTGGATTAAAGAATGCGGGGGCAACGTATCAGAGAGCTATGAATGCAATTTTTCACAAGCATATACGCAAAACAGTAGAATGCTACGTCGATGACATTGCAGTAAAAAGCAGATCTGAAGATAGTATTCGATATCATGCAGGCACATAAGTTAAAAATAAATCTCACCAAATCCTTCTTGGGGATAGCCAGTGGTAAATTCCTAGGGTTTGTTGCTACATCCAAAGGAATCCACCTCGATCTAGAGAAAGTTCTCGTTGTCCAGGGGATGCAACCTCTAAGGAATCTCAGAGAACTTAGAGGATTGCAAAGGCGATTAGCATACTTCTGGAGGTTTATCTCCAATCTCTCAGGACGATGCCAACCCTTCATCAAATTGATGAAGAAGGGTGTTTCATTCATTTGGGACGATGCTTGCCAACAAGCGTTCGAGGAAATCAAATGATATCTCACACAACCACTTGTCCTTACAGCTCCGGTGTCGGGAAAGTCTTTCCTGATATACGTACGAGAGATGGATCATTCTTTAGGAACTTTGCTAGCCTAGAATAATGATCAGGGACACGAGTAGGCAATCTACTATTTGAGTAGAATTATGATCGGAGCAGTAATATTAGTACAACCCGATCGAAAAGGAATGTTTGGCGTTGGTATTCACCATCCAGAAAATACGACTACTTGGTGGGCCAAACCATACATGTTATATCAAAAGTCAATTCTTTAAGGTTGCTTATGACAAAGCCATCGTCACTGAATGGTCGATTGGCGAAATGGGCCATATTGTTCTCCCAATATGAGATGCAATTCCTGCCGCAAAAAGCCGTGAAGGGATAAGCAATAGCAAATTTCCTGGCTGAGCATCTAGACCCAAGGGCAACCAAATTTTATGAGGATCTCCCATATGAGATCGCTGAAGTTTGCGTGACTCAGACATCTTTCGAAGGACAGGTGTGGCAACTCTTCTTCGACGGTGCATCAAGAACGGGTCCACGAGGAAATATCGTAGCAGTAGTGGGGGTAGTCCTTATCTCCTCACAAAACTACGTAATCCCTCATGCATTCTCATTAACTGAGCCATGTTTCAACAATGTAGCAGAATACAATGCTCTATTGATTGGAATGCAAATCGCCGATGAGATTGGCGTTAAAAATCTCAAAGTATATGGTGATTCAAAGCTCATCGTTAACCAGGTTCATGGGGAGTACGAATTCAGACATGAAGACTTGGTACCTTATAATAACGCAACTATCTATATGACCGAGAGGTTCAAAAATGTTTACATCGACCATGTGCCTCGCCAGCAAAATGCGCATGCAGATGCACTGGCATCTCTTGCTGCTTCCTTGGCTCTTCCAGCTGTAGTAGTAGAGAAAATACTCGTCTATAGCCATGACCTGTATTGTCTAAGATCTGCTTTTGAAGACCACCAAAAGCCGACAGGAGACTGTCGAGTCAAAGAAGCTCTAGAGACTTCAACAGGTCCAAAGCTCAGAGATTGACAATTTTCGTACATCGACTATGCATTGTACAACATCTTTACTGATAACCCCAAAGAGGTGTCTGCCATTAGAAGGAAAGCCCCTAAATTTTATTACAATGTGATCACAAGAACAATGTATCGCAGATCGCATGATGGGATCCTCCTCCGCTGCCTGTCACAAAAGAAGGCACAAGAAATACTCAAAGAAGCGCATGAGGGCATGTGTGTAGCTCATCAGCCTGGTCCGAAGCTTGGAGACCGACTCCGAAGACTTGGGTATTATTGGCCAAAGATGATCCCTGACGCCATTGCTTTTGCTAAGCGATGTCACGCCTATTAGGTCTATGGTGACATCATCCACCAGGCACCAGGACATCTTCGCCCTACAACTTCTTCTTGGCCATTCGAGATGCGGGGAATAGATGTGGTTGGCCCTATCTGCCCATCTTCATCCAAAGGACATCGGTTTATCTTAGCCATAACCGATTACTTCTCTAAGTGGACTGAAGTTATTCCCTTGAGGGAGGTGAAGACATCTAATGTGATCAAGTTCATTAAACATCACATGGTCCACCGCTTCAGCATGCCATAACGAATTATTCATGATAATGGGCTCCAGTTTGTCAGCCAAGCTTTTCAAAGGTTCTGCAACAAGTTCAGAATCCAGAGTATATCTTCAACGGCATACTAGCCAGCTGCTAATGACCTTGCATAAGCTTTCAACAAGACTATTAGAAAACTTTTCAAGAAATTTGTTTCAAAAAGCCAACGTGACTGAGACGAAAAATAAGGTGAATGCTTATGGGCTTATTGCACGACAGTTCGAATCCCGACGAAAGCTTCACAGTTTTCTTTGGTAAATGGGTATGAAGCTGTACTCCTATTAGAAATCCAGATCCCATCTCTACGCGTTGCCTTGACAACGGAGATGACAAATAAGGAGAAGCATCGACTGCGACTCCAAGAGCTGGAGGCTTTAGATGATAAACGCCAAGCTTAACAGCAAGTTGAGCTCTATCAAGCTCGAATTACCAGAGCCTTCAACAAGAAAGTCAAGGAGCAGACTTTCAAGAAAGGTGATCTTGTCTTAACTGTTAGAAGACCCATGGTGATGACGCATAAGACCAAAGGAAAATTTCAGCCCAAATGGGAAGGACCATTTGTAGTGGAGTCGGTCTACTCAAATGGAGCATATCGCCTTATAACCCCAGACGGCGATATGCTCATGATGCCGATCAACGGCAAATTCTTAAAGAAATACTATTCTTGATAGCATTCTTCTCCTGATCAAGTTAATACTACACCTCTGATTGAAACTTTCAGGATCCAAGATGTTTGGAAGGGCGCCAAAGAAAACCTTCTTCCTTCCTTCACTAGATCGCATTCTAGTCAATTAGTGTCGAGCCGATCGAACGCTGGTTACATCATGATGTATGATGTAAATAATTAAAAAGATACAAAGTGCAAGACTTTGGTTTTAACCTCGTTACTCTTCTCTAGTTTATCTATGGACATTCGACGCCTCCTACAGCTAAGGATAGAGGAAAATGTTGGCTTTTAAGTCCAACATAAGTCTTCGATAACTCATCATGCTGAGGGCAATAGCATGGCTAGCCTAACTCAAATGGTAGTTGGTAAAGACACACCAAATCCGTTGATAGCTGAGGGTTTGCTAAAAATCCTAAGGGACTTAGTCCCATCCTCTCCTCCAAAATCTCCTACCAATTCTCACCCACAGAATGGTAGGGCCACAAAAATACATGTATTCATTTCTCCAACAAAATGAGCTGGGACTTTTTACGTTAACAGTAAACCTCTGACAAGCCAGTTTAAGTCCAACATATGTCTTTGACAACTCATCATGCTGAGGGGAATAGCATGGCTAGCCCAACTCAAACGGTAGTTGGTAAAGGCACACCAAATCCGTTGATAGCTGAGGGTTTGTTAAAAATCCTAAGGGACTTGGTCCCATCCTCGCCTCCAAAATTTCCTACCAATTCTCACCCACAGAATGGTAGGGCCACAAAAATACCTGTGTTCATTTCTCCAACGTAATGAGCTGGGACTTGTCACGTTAACAATAAACCTCTGACAAGCCAGATTTCCCGATCCCCAGTAGATTCAGTCAAGTTAATATTAAACTCTAACAACGAAACTCATTTAAAATCTCCACTATTATGTTAATATTACACCTCTAACAACACGCCTCCCATGTCCCTAGAAAAATAATGATTGTCATGTTAATATTACCCCTCTGACAATTCATTTTATTTTCCACCAAAGTCCCCTACTAATTTTCTCCCATAGAGTGGTAGGTTCACAAGCTCAATCATTGTTAAGTTTAATACCATACCTCTAACAGTGGAAAGTTTCAATACTCTCCAGCGAGTACGAACTTCACTTGTCTCTCCCTTGCATAGAGTCACAAGTCCTCAAAATTACTCATATCACAAATCAATTCTTGTCAAGTTAATGCTACACCTCTGACATTTCAAACTCCACTTGTTAATTTTCATCAATAGAATGATAAGTCCTCAAAATTGCTCATATCACAAATCAACTCCTGTCATGTTAACATCACACCTCTGATAAATTACTGTTAAGTTTAACACAACACCTCTAACAGTGATTAAGTTGCTGCCAAGTTCAATATTAAACCTCTGACAGTCACTTTTCCTTAGGCTTCCATATCGAAGCTGAGATGAGCGATGCTAAGTTTAACATCACACTTCTAGCATCCAATTCATTGTTAAGTTCAACAATACACCTATGACAATGACTTTTCCTCAGGCTTTCATATCGAAGCTGAGATGAGCGATGCTAAGTTTAACATCACACCTCTAACATCCAGTTCATTGTTAAGTTCAACAATAAACCTATGTCAATGACTTTCCTCAGTCTTCCATATCGAAGCTGAAATGAGCGATGCTAAGTTTAACATCACACCTCTAGCATCCAGTTCATTGTTAAGTTCAACAATACACCTATGACATGATTTTTCCCTCGAACTTTCATATCGAAGTTGAGATGACTAATGCTAAGTTCAAAATCACACCTCTAGCATTATCTCCGCTGCCAAGTTTAACACTACATTTATGACAGTGGTATTTTCGATTTCCCAAACGAAACTGAAATTCCTATGGAGCTAAGTTAACATCACACCTCTAACCCACATCCTTGTCAAGTTAATATCACACCTCTGACAAGATTTAATTCAACCCGTTAAGTTAATATCACACCTCTAAAGTTAAAGATTCTTCTAAATCCCTAACGGGTCTAGTTTCACTTGTCATTTCTCATCCATAGATTGGCAAGTCCACGAAAATTATTCCACTCCTGTTAAGTTAATATCACACCTCTGACAGTAAATTTAAATTTCTTAAATGAAATTTTTTCAACTTTGACTTGCTAAGTTAAAATGTTACATTTTTAGTGGATCAAAAGTAACCGCTTCTATTTGTCTGATTTTCAATACAAAGAAGAAATCAAGACATATAAGAAGACAGGAAAAGTGTCACTTTTATTGATTTTCAAACATATGAAAGTGATACAAAGCACTCTCTTATATAATAAGATTGAGTGTTACAATAAAGGAGTACAAAGAAGTCCCTTTTGCTCAGTGAAAGGTTGCACTCACTCCTCAAAATATTAAAGATACACAAGGTTCGTCCTCTTGACTGCGGCCAAGAATAGCAAATCAACTTCCTTTCCTCTTGAGAACAATGGTGTTTCTCAAGGTCGAAATGCAGGGGAGCATTCTAATTCCACCCAACCAACTAGTGCGAAGATCTTCACAATGTCGTAATCCTTCACTTAATGGGAAGCTCCACCACCAAAAAGTCATCCAACGAGCATGGGTTTTTCGTCGCTATCACTTCTTTAGTAAGATTAGTGAAGGGAGGATCTGAGATCTTACTGGTGACGTCCTCTTTCCCGTGACCTTCGAAGGCGCCATACCCATTGTGACCTAAAGAACCCGAGGCATTACTGGTGCATCATATCCAATAAGGCCTTGATGTGTATCAGCAATTGCGTGGATCCTCCTCGCCCTTAGGCAGAAGCTCTGACTTCCCAAGTGCTCGCCAATCGAACAAGCTGGCTAGTCCAAATATTCTCCCATGAACCCGACAAAGACGCTTGAACCAGCACTATCGATATGGCCAGAACCTCTAAGAGACAAAAACCCAAAGGTTAAAATTCTGCAAAGACAGAAACATGAAGTCAGAAGCACAAACGTGAGGCTGAAGTCATGAACTCCAGACGCGGATTTAAAGGACGCAGGAATAGAACTATGGATCCAAACGCAGTCTGATGTTAGACTCGCGTCTGATATGTGAAACGCGAGGCATAAATCAAAGATGCAGATACGGGTTTTAAAAACTGCCTGAGGTAACTTCAAGATGCAGAGTTCGCCACACACGCGTCTGAGACGCAGGGCTTGTCATGTTCGCGTCCAGAGAGCTCAACGAGCAGACATAAAATTCTCTAAGTAACGAACCCCAAACGCGAGCTTCATATGCAAAACTCGCGTTCTAAGACCCAAACGAAGAGTTCACCACACTAGCGTCTGAAGAACTTGAGACTCAGACTTTGAAGTCAATAAGCTCATATTTCATCAAGTAATGTGAAAGGCGTATTTGCAGAGCAGGGATGCTTGAATCCCAAGAAAAAGATTTCAGAAAGAGATCAAGAGACGGAGTCTCTTCATGGACGGGGATGACAAAACTTCAGAGAGACCGAGCCTTATCATGGCAAAAGCCAGCTCCTACCCGAAGAAGAATTCTCTAGAAATTGGACTCCAGTGGTCAAGGCACGGCCGTGAAAGCACTTATAGCAATGTTTTTTAATATTGAAATCACTTAAAAGTGATAATCTTTGAAGAAGATTGAAAGAAAGCATGAAAGCTTTGAGTTCTTTTTGTTCTTCAGAACACATGCCCTTGAAAGGAAGGTGGACAATCAAGACGGAGTTCTTCAGAGCATATGCCCGCGAAGAGAGACAGTTAAGATGAATGACTGTTAAGAGGCTATGGCCTATTTATAGGCTCACTAAAATGGCATGTAATTAATGGCATAAAAATCAAAGCCATTCTTAAAGGTCAAAACTAACAGCCTTAATTCCCACGCGAATATCAAATATAGTATGGATGAGACACGTGAATTTTTGCTTTGGAAAATCCCAAAGACGTGCATCCCCAACTATCAAATGCCGACTTGGCATTGAAAAGACCCAACGAGATCTTCAAGACTGATTGCATGCGACGCTTCAAAGGCTGCGTCTTGAAGTCTGTGCCCTTTCACAAAGGCTGCGTCCTGAAGTCCGTGTCCTTTCACAAAGGTCGTGTCCTGAAGTCTGCGTCCTTTCACAAGCCTAAAGGTCGCGTCCCCTTTATCAAGTTGAAGAGTGCAGGTTTGCATTTCTCTTAATGATTTAGAGCTGTGTCCTTGCAGTGAGTCAGAGCCGCATTTCTCTCAATAGTTCAGAGTCGCGTTTCTCTTGATAAATCAGAGCCGCGTCTCCACTACAAGTAAGAGCTACATCTCGTTCATAAACTCAGTGCCGCCTGAGTTTCTTCACTCTCATTCATGACCGCGTCTCAACATATGACTAAGGACTGCGTTTCCACAATAGTCAAGGATCGCGACTATGAAAGCTGAGTTCATCTACGCAACAAGAAGTCCGTCTGATTCTCAAATGTAAAGAAAGAATAAAGACGAGACAAGAATTTGAAGGCTTTTACTGTTTGAACCCAAAATGATAAAAGGAGAACAAACACTCTCTTATTTGATAAATGGAGTATTATATAAAAAATGGGAAAATACTAAAGGGGGAGAAGGCTAATAATCCTGCTCTGCTAAAGAATAAATCCGTTCCCAAAGGCGCTGCATCTTCTGCTAGCGTGTCTTCTCGACTTCCGCCCAAGTTTAAACCCATAACTCATCCTCTGATAGGAATCTCTTTGTAGCCAGCTATGTCTAAAGAGACTCCAACCTGGAGGACTGGGCAGCAAGATCTTCTTGGACCTGTTTCTTGGCAGCCTCCAGCTCTTCCAACCTTTTTCTAGTGACAGCATGCTTCTGCTCGTTGACTTCAATCAAGGCTTGCACCTTAGTAGTAGCTACCCAGGCAGTGGTAATAACTTGCTCCGCACTCTTGGTGACAACCTCGGATTCCTTCGAATCGTCAACTAACCTTTGGTAGTCGGCTTGGAAGTTGTGGAGATGACGGGCCTCATCAGCCATTTGCTCCTCCACCTCTTTTCGCTCGTGTTTTTGAGCGGCGAGAAGCTTACTCAGTGTCGACCGAGTCTCCTCCATCGAGCTAGCCTTTTCCAAGGTCCTTAGTTCCCTCAGGCATATCCCTAGCTGTTCAACCAACGTCAGATATGCCTTAGCTTACTCCGGGCTTCCAGTGTGACGAATGTTCTCGATCTGATTCCCAGGAAGCATCCAGGCAAACTCAAAGGAACTTCCCCCAGAAAGGACCAATTCGATGCAGGACTTCATGGAGGCGAAAAATTGTTGTACCACTTGTTGCGCCAATTCTTCCATGATGTCCATAATTGGCGATAACGTCGCTGGTGTACTCCTGGATCCCCTTTCCATGATGGTACGGGTAATTTCCACAGAGATAGAAGCCAGTTCACCAAGGGAAGAGATAAAGCCAGCAGCTGATATCGACACTGAGGTCATGGCTGACACCTCCAGGATCGTTGTCGTGGTAGCCTCCGCAGTAACAGGGGCAGCAGCAAACTCAATAGCACTGGATATGCCGGCTGAAGTCTGAATTGTGATATTCTCCATGCTAGCGCTTGCCACTGGAACTTCCACTTGAGCTACCTCAGTGCTCTTTGCAACCATAATATTAACTTAGCAATAATAATGAAAATAAGAGTATATGGTACATCCTCGTTCTCTTACCAAGTTGAGGATCTGAGGACGGCAAGTCTTTAGACAGGCCACTGGGAGATGAGGGTTCCCTGATTTCAGTGGATACACCCTCACAAGGCATCCCGGTAGCAGGAACTTCAAGGCCCTCATGTTGGGGTAACTCATGGATCATCTCCTCAAGGTGAGAAGAAGTTATGGCTTCACTACCGCTAACCGCCCCTATAGAAGAAATTCAAATGAAGTGTTAAAATATCTTCCCGACTTGATGGAGAAACAGTTAAGGAGAATAGAAGAAATACCCTCAGCGGTAGCAATCTCTCCTGATGGTGGAACCATCGCAGGAACGTACACCTACATCTCTTCCTCTGAGATGTGTGAGAATTTACTGGTATCAAGAAGAGCGGGTTCATTACCGAAGTCGACTTCTTCACCAGAATAATATTTGTGCTCCTCAAACAACGAAGATGACAATTGGACCCAGGAAGTCTCAGTGATTGGGGCCTTACCACTGAGAACTCTGGTGGTGGGGCTGGGTTCCATAATTCGGAAAGCAGGCATTAAAACACTGGGAGAACCCGGTTGCGGTGCCTCCACCTCTTTCTCCTAAGCCAAGGAGGTTGCAGGCTGATCAGCCCCTTCGGTCACGGGAGATTCGCCTGCAGGCTCCCCCTCCACCAAAATCGCAGGACCCTTGCTGCGCAGACCTCAGGGGCGAAGAGTTGGGATTGCCTCCTCCTCCTCTTCTTCTTCCCTCTCCTACTCCTCAGAACCAGGAGGGATTACTTTAGGCATCCGGGCTGAAACTTCAGCTTCATATCCTTTCTTGGCCTTTTTCGGGCTGGGCTCGCCTAGGGGAGTAGAAGCACGTGGACGCTTGGACACGACTTGTCGAGCCCTCTGGACAGGGTGCTCCTCCGCGACTCCCGCACTAGACCCCAACAACGGAGCTGTTTTGGTCCTCCTAACCTCCCGTTCTGTCTCCCTCTCAGCCTCTTGGTATTCGCTCATCCCCCGCATCCGGCAACCCTTGGACCCTACCTTGTCTTTGAACGTGGATTTGATGCCTTGATACACGAAGTATTTATTCCAAATCCGGACACCTAATTCGCCATGAAGTACCACAAACAAAAGCCAAAACTGGCATAAGAGTTGGGCGTCTTGTGAGGAAGGGTAAAGATAGCTCTGGTCCTTCTCGCTACGCTGTAATACCATGCCCGGGCTCCTTCAAATAGATTCCCACTAAAGCGAAGGCTTGAATTTGGGTTGCCAATGTACAGCTGGTCGTAATTAAACTTGAGGGCAAACTGGCAAGGCATATAAGGCTCTAACGTGGATGAATTCCCTTGCCGAAACACCAAGTACCCTGCCGGATGTTGATCAGCCACCAGAAGACACGGAAGGATAACCGAGTGAAGTCATCCCGACCAACAAGATCTGCAAATTTGTCCCCATAAAATGTGTCATGAATCTCAGGAAAACACCTGTCCAACTGGTAGTTGTTCCCATTCAGGTTGTTTTCTAGATGAAGAACATATAATATTGCAGCCAGCTCGAATCCTCCAATCGCTGCACATAAGGTGTGAAACCTTCTGAGGGAGACACCGTCGTCATCAGTGATGGGAAGTACATGACATACCAGGCCATCAAGTACGTGTATGGAAGTTCGACCCTGGGACTGGGAGTCTTGACCAGGGGACGACCGTTAGAATCTGTGACTGGGTGGCCCTCCGCGTCTACGATTGCTTCCACTTAGCAGAAACTCTTCGTTAACGCGCACAGCCCAGTCTGGATCCCGACCACCATCGTTGGGAGAAGGGCGATGGACTTCCCATAGGCAAGCAAGACCGCTGGATACACCAGGTCAGCAATAATCACCTCATGCGTAGCGTGAGCACCACACATCGCTTTAGCTATAGCATGAGGAAACCCACCAATAGAGCCCGATTAGACATCGAAATTTTGGCTTGATGATGAAAGCTCTCGAAGACCATGTATGGTATGAAGGTGTCTTCATTGGAGTCGGTGGTGTAGGAACTGGTGGAGGCACTGATTCTTTTGAAAATTTCCTCATCAGTGCTGGGGGCTAGCCGAGACATCGGGGTAGCCTTATTCACCCCGGGGAACAGATAAGTCGCCCATGACATCTGCTTGATTCCCCCGCTCCTCCATCCGATCAACTACCCGCAAATGTGAAAGTGGCACAGCACTTCCCAATACGTCTACACTAGAGGGTCGCTATTTTCCAACCGATGCAACTCCTCAGTTGACGAGACGTACATCTCATAAGGAGCGTCTCCAATTACCAGCCCTGAAACTTCATACATCTTATAAAGGACGAGGCCCATTTCCCCCAGGGGAGTGAAGAATTACAAGTTTCTGGATTGTAACGCTCCAAAATAGCGTAAAAATGTTAGGTGCTCTGCAGGATGCCGTATTAAACCACCCTGACAGCCCCATACAGCCTAGCCTATAGCAGAAGATCTTCAATTCTGCCAGAGCAAACCCCACCATTCTACCCTCCAGTTCTTATCGGTAGAATGAACCCAGCTGGTGGCACAAAATTTTGAAGGAAAGTTGCCCCGCACATCTAAGAATTGTTTGATGAAGGTGGTAGCAAGCTAAGGGGTCTCTCTCGTCCGGTACTCAGCTCTGACCAAGCCAGGCTGTAACCCCAGCACATTCCTCCCATGGCCGGAGGTGTAGGCTTCATAGACACCTATCTTGCCCAAAGAGACTCCAGAGTATGGCTTGACTAAATTCCAATCCATTGTCCGACGCACCGACATGTGCTGCAGATAGGCCAGAGGATACATACTCTCCATATTCGGGAGGAAGAACTTTTGATCGCCAATATGGCGGAGCCATTTGTAGTTCCCGTCATAAAGGGCAGCCTCATCCTCTTCAATTGTGTCGCCAAAGAAGAAGTCGAGCTTTCTCAATAAAGCACGGGAATCCGACTCAAATCAGCTTTCAAAAATGATTTCCCGAAGGGTCAGCATACTGGCATTGCTGATCCTATTCTTTTGCTTCTTTGACTTACCAGTAGTCACAGGAGCAGTCCTCTGGAGAACGAAGATCAGGTTCGGATGGGCACCACCAACATGTCCAAAGTGTCACTTCTTGGACAGAGGATTGAAGGAATATCGTACTGCAAAGAGGATAACACACAGTCAGAAATCTTGATGAAAAAATTCACTAAGTGTCAAAGCTAAGACACGGGGTTGAGTCTAGACGCGGAGCTCAGCGAAACCCGTGTCTAAACTTAAAGACGTGTGGCTCGCATGAAGCCTGTGTTTTAAACTCTACAACTTAGAAATTTTTCTAAGTGTTGGGCCCAGGCGCGAGACTCAGTGAAGCCCGCGTCCAACCTCAAAGACGCGAGGCTCACACAAACTTCGTGTCTGAACTCCCCCACTTAAGAAAATTCTCTAAGTGTCAGGATCAAATACAAGGCTCAACGAAGCCCACGTTCAACATGCAGATACAGATTCAAGCTGATGAAGCGAAGACGTGGAGGTCGTCAAACCCGCGTCTTGCCTACTAATGCAAGAGCCACATCTGAATGTCAAAAACACGGGTGTGAGTTCAGTTCAGAAAAGACTTAAAAGTTAATGTAACTCTTCAAAGTATCTTAATGGTGAAAACTAGGTTAGATGGTCTTTTTACCCGAAATGGGGGCCTCCTGCATGGAAGAACCGCCCATTTGCACCTCTAGAGTGACAACGCGTAAGGACGAAGCCACAGGTTTTGTTTTTGAAGCCATTTCAACCGCGAATTCTTTGTAAACGAAGGAAGGAAGAAAAAGCTCAGAATTTTTCTTAAAAGAGTTCTGAAAGCTCTAGACGCGAAACTCAGTGGAGAAGAAAAAGAGTCTAATAATGACTCTTGAAAGACTGATGTATTTTATAGACACAGTAATCCACCAGGGTACACGGCACATATCTTAAGCCCAATCTCCGCCGACGCGTGGCAATGCGCCTTAAACGCGAACTTCGCGTATTAAGAGAACGATGCCTCTTTGAGCTCCGCCCGACACGTGGCAATATCCCTCAGAACACGAGTCTCGCGTTTAACAGGACTGTGTCTCTTTAAAGAAGGACCACATCTCCACCTTGAAGTCTACATACTTCAGCAAATTGAAGGCTGCGTCTTTCTGGTATTCTCTAGTTCGCATCTTGGCAAAGCGGAAGGGCTGTGTTTCTTCTTCGACTAAGTGAGAGCTATGTCTCCACTTTGACATTTATGAATGAGACTCGCGTTGCTACGTTAAGATGAGGTCCGCGTTTCCAAGGCAACATGACCTCTGTGTCTAGAAACTTGCGTTTAGTATTTACTTCTGCAATCAGTTCGACAGTACACTGGCATGACTATTCTCCCTGGTTCAATGGTACACCAACAACCAGCTCAGAGCACTGAGGAGATCCGGACTGTGTATCCAGACACTCACAATGATCATTTCTGGTGGCTCTAAAGAGTTTAATAGTACACTCACGGAGACAAAAATCCAGACAAGGTCAAGCTCAAGATATCTCAGAAGATTGTTAGTCCAATCTTGAGAGCATTGCTGCTAGAAGAAAAATTCAAAGTATTTCGAAACCCCTCTCAGTCAACTGCGGAGTTTTGAAAACTTTGGAGGGGGTTCTGTAGACTGTCTAAAAATTACTGAAGACAAATCATCAGAGAACTGAGCCTATACTCCAGACGCGAGGCTAATCGTAGCCACTCGTGTAATGCCAAGATGCAGAGCTTGAAGCCCCCGCCTCAGCATCAGTACGATACCAAGACGCGAGGGTCAAAGCCCGCGTCCCAGCTGCACTGTAACAGCCAAGACGCAAAGCTCAAAGCCCACGTCTTGGCTTCACTGCAATGACTAAGATGCAAGCTTCGAAGCCCGCATCTCGACATCACTGAAACACCAAGATGCAAGGTTCGAAGCCCGTGTCTCGACATCACTGCAATCTTAAGACGCAGAGCCTGAAGCCCGCGTCTGGCAGAGTTCGAAGCCCGTATCTAGCAAGGTTCAAAGTCGACATCCAAAACACGAGGTTCGAAGCCTGCGTCTCGGTTATAACTGCCCTCATTACTGGGTCAATTACTGTCCACGTAATGGGGGAGTTAACCCCTATTATGGAGTGTTTATAGGGGATAGTTTTACCCCTGATACCTCTATAAATAGCTCAGTTAGCTACTGAAGGAAAAAAAGAAAGAGGGGAATTGGTCGGAGGTTTTCGGATAAAAGAGATTGGAGAGTGGACTTTTGGTTAGATTCTCTTAATCGAAGGAGTACTGAAGAAAGAGTTGAACTTTTCTAACAACTTGTCGAGTACAAGTTTGTTCTTGACTCAAGTCTCTTTGAGATTTTATTGGACAGGAGTTGTGCTACTCCGTCCATAGTCCGAAGAGGAGATTTCCTAGAAGATAGTGACGTTCACCCAGTCAACGAAAAATAAGATTCACTTTCCACCTTAAGAAGATGTTTCTGGCTCGTTTCTTCGAAGATGATACAGAAATCTCAGTGCCAACTCTCCTTGTAGCCAAGCAGAAGAAAAGAGAGTTTATCAAAACTTTCATCGAGAGATTTCAGAGTATCGCACTCCATTATCCCAGCGGCATGACCCAGTCAACACCGGTTAAGACATGCCATCACAGTCTGCAAATCTCCCTACTTGCTCAAATGGGAGTTGCGGAATGTTGCACTTGGAAGCAGTTGGTGCTACAAGGCGAACAGGCGGAAGAGATCATCGCCAGGGTCAGGGCTGAAGAAAAAGACAGTAAACTAAGATCTGACAAGTCAATGCGAAGTGCACCAGAGTCATCTTCTTAGCCGAGAAGAAGAGATACTCTAGCAACGAAAGTTAAATCACCTTCAAAGACCCAGTCAGTCAGAGGAGGAATGGCTTCTGGCCAGGCACGTCCTAATAAGTTGTATTCCTTCAAGGATGAGCACATGGTCTCTCTGTTCAAATTACTCCAAAAGAGTAACAGGCTCAAACTTCCAAAGATCAGACGCCCTGAAAAGGTGGGGAAGACTGATGATCCCAACTACTATTTATATCATAGGATGTTAGGGCACCATAGCAAGAACTGCTACATATTTAAAGATGTCCTTAAGGCTCTGATCGATGCAGAGGTGTTAAAACTTCGTTCAGAACAGAAGAAGGTGACCACTAATATGACAGCAACGTTACCTATTCAATTTGGATGAGATCTATCATTAGCACCAACCGGAGTGGTTCCCATCCTAAAAGAGGAGCTAAGAGTGATCAATACTGATCCTTACAACCAAAGAGAGAATGGCCTTATTCTTGTCCCTACTCCTTAAGGAGAGACAATGTGGGTTCATCTTGACATTGTCAGAAGCCAGCAGTGGATGACTGTCACAATCAGGAAGTCCAAAGGCAAGGCTAGAGCTTCCTCCAGTAATGTGTCTAGTATCTCTACAAGAGAAACTAAGGAAGATATTGCTTCCCTTACTAATTTGGGAGATGAGAAGTCTGCCCTTGCGGCTGACATGGGTGCACCTCCCACATCAAAGACTCAATCTGGTAAGCAGTATCTGAAATAATATGACGTGCCAGTAGTAAACTCCCTACAGTCAACTGAGGAAGTAATTGAACATTCCACGACGTCATCCGTGGAAAAGTAGAAAGAGCTTCAATATGTCAAATCTCTTCTGAAAAGTGGTGTTGGGCCGTCAACTCCCTTTCATTTTGATGTCTTAGCTCAACTAGCCAACTTTCCTGCTCGAATCACTCTCTATGAGCTCCTAAGGCTTTTCAAGTCTCAAAGGGACACTCTAAGAGAAGCATTAGCAGACACAAAGGTTTTTTGTAACGCAGATTCCTGCTATATGTGAAGAGGAAGACGACAACCATTACCTCCATACCTCGAAGTAGTTTCCCTGCATCACCTTCACCCCAGAAGACATGCAAGTTAAAGAGAAACATGATAGAACCCTGTATTACACAGGGTATATCGGAACATCTAAAGTGAGCCGTATTCAGGTCGATCCGGGATCCGCGTTGGGCATCATGCCCCATAAGGTCATGTAGCATTTGGGGATCCTCACTCACCAGTTAAGCACCACTCAGACAATCATCTACGACTTCAACGCCAATGGTACACGCCCGATGGGAAAAATTAAGCTCAGGTGTCAAATTGGGGACCTAAAATCTGAGGCGACATGCTATGTCATTGACACCGACACCTCATACAATCTGCTGCTGGGATGACCATGATTCATAGCAATACCACCGTCCCATCCACTCTTCATCAAGTAATGAAATATATTAGTGAAGATGGAAAATTAAGAACATTGATTGCCGAAAGGCATCCGTTCAAAGGAGTCGAGAATTATTTTACTGATTCCCTCCTTTATCAGGATTCTCTTGAGGCTGATAAGAATCCACACCCAGAAGAACTCGACTCTGGCAACGAAGCAGATACGGAGCCAAAAGAAGATGTGTATCTGGGAAATAAATCCTCTTGTCACAAGCACTGATAAGCTCGACTTCGATACCATCGCCAATGTTGAAAGCGAGTGGTTCACTAATGAAGATTTAGATTTGACTTACTTTTCTACATTTGCTTCAAATTTTGTACCATCAGACACCAGTACTGACATAGGCAGTGATCCTTAGTCAGCAGTGAATGTTTTGACATCATTACATGCACCAGCAAAGTCATCCCTCCTAGTAAGCAAAAAGATTGGAAGCGTACGCAATGCCTTGTTTGAAGTATCAGCCAAGCAAAAAGGTCAAAAGCCAATTCTATTCGGGCAGATCGAAACAGAGCCCGCAGCTTGTGAAAGCTCAGAGGGTGATTCTAAGCTTCCACAATTCTTCCATTATAGACAAAAGTCACGTCACATGAAGAAAAAAATGGGGTATGATTTTACCAAAGAATCAGGCCTTAATTTCGGCAAAGATAAACGAGCACTACTTCGTTCATTTGTACCAAAAGGCAAAGACCCTGATTACTACCACAAGACCCGAAAAGAACTCGGTTATGTATTTACGCCAGTCTCATCAGATTTCAAATCTGAAAAAATGTCTATCATGACAACTCATCAATAACATCGTCGTGGGACTCAGATGTCAGTATCATCGATATCTTCGAAAGTCTCTTAGTGAATATGGTATCAACCAGTCATTTAGATGATGACAAAGAAGATACTTTTGAACCTGAAGAATTAATCCAGTCAGACTTTGATCCATGGATTAAATACTTAAATACTCTTTAGGATACGCATCTTGAACAATGCGAGCCACCCACTAAGGATAAAGTGACTCAGGTAAATCTTAGAGATGAAGCTAACCCCAAGCCCATCTTCATAAGCGAGAGCTTATCGCTTTTCTGAGAAGAAGAACCACCCGCGGTGGTCAGCGTAACAGCGACGCTCGAAGAAGCAGCTATTTGCTTAGGTTTTAGAGCCATTGCAACGACATCTTCGCAAAGATTGAAAAAAGCTCGAGGCTTTATGGGTTTTGAGAAAGCTTAAGAGCTTTAGATGCGGGTCTGATCGAAGATGATGAACAGTCAAAGTGAATTGACTTTTCAATTTGACTATTGAAAGACCCGAGTCTTTTATAGGCCTTTCAATGACTGAGATACACGACACATATCTTGAGCTCAATCCGAGCCAGGCACACGTCCCACGCGGGGCCTACATCCGCACCTTGAAGCATCTAACACGATCTTCGCATTTCAAGAGCCGCGTCTCAACAGTAATCGAGAGCCGTGTCTCAACAGCAATATAGCAATCAAGAGCCGCATCTCAATGACAATCGAGAGTTGCATCTCAACGGCAATCGAGAGTCGCGTCTCTGTGACAATCAAGAGCCGCGTATCTACAATAGTTGAGAGCCTTATCTCAACTCTACTGAAGTTCGCGTCTTCACTTGAGCAGCATGACAACCGCATCTATGAGGGTTGCGTTCTCTCATATACAAAGAGTATATCTTTACTTCTGCATTCTGTTCAACAGTACACTGGCAGAAGTAACCAATAACTCCACCGGTTCAATAGTACACCAACGAGCAAAACAGAGCTCATAACAAGTGCTAGACTGAGTTTCTAAGATATTTGTGATGATCTTTTCTGAAGGCTTCAAGTAGTTCAATAATACACTCACGAAAACCACAATCCAGTCAGAATTAAGCTCAAGACATCTCAAAAGGGTGTCAGTACAATCATGGGAGCCTAAAATCAACTGAAGTCCAAAGTATTTCAAAATCCGTCCCAGTCAATTGCGGAGTTTCAAAAACTTTAGAGGGGGTTGTATAGGCTATCCAAATATCAATATGGACAAGTCATCAGACACGAACCTCACTTCAATGCGAAGGTCACATCTCAAACTAAAACGCGACCCCGCGTCCATAAAAGCACGAAGACTTCAGACGCGGGCCTGAGTAAACCCACGTTTAATGTGAGTTTGAGTAACTCTGCGTCCCATTCAACGCGAGTCTAAGTAACTCTGCGTCCTAGCCAATTCGAGTCTGAGTAACTCCGCATCTAACACAAGGTTTGAACAACCCAGTGTCCCATTTCAAGCGTAAGTCTGAGCAACTCAGCGCTCCACATCAGACGTGGGTCTGAGAAACCTTGCGTCTCATTTCAAACACGGAGGCCCCCCCGAATGACTCTACAACCTACATGGGTCCTCTATACTCTGACGGTTACCGCTTGGGACATTCTAAAAGATGGAGTCTTGCCCGATAAATCGCTCGAAGCATAGTCTACATGAAAATCACCTAGATGGGGGGTAAATAGGTGAAGGCTATAATCAATGGCAAATAATGCGGAAGTAAAAACAAACTAGCAATAAGCAATAACAATTAGATAGAACTTATAAAAGAGTGAGCAATATAAGTGCAAGTAAATAGAGAGAGCAGAGTTTAAAGAGATAGTAGGCAATCGCAAACACAAGGATATGTTTCGAGGTTCGAGCCACTGCTCTACATCCCCGCCTTCAACACTATGAAGGATTTCCACTATGACCGATCTCACTGGACCGTCAATCGGTTACAAGTTCTCACTAGAACTCTTCGGACACACTTGTCCTCTCTCATGGCGCCGCAACACCAACTTGGAACTCACTAGCTCGTTCGAGGCCGCAACCTCTCCAACTTCTCAATCGAAGAAAACTGGTGATCAACACTTGATCACAAAGATAGCTCACAAGCATAACCCTACAAATAAGATGAGAAAGTGAAACACTTGGGATTGTGTAGTGCAAATAGCAAGTAGAGAAGTAGAGGAAAGGCTCAAGCTAAAACACTAAAACTTTGGAAATAGTTGGCTCAAGAGAAAATCTTTTGCAAAGAGGCTAAACTATGAAAAACTTTGATGTAAGGCTTAGAAATCTTGTTCTGAAGTTGTTTCATAGTCCCACTATATATAGGGGATGAAAACAAGGGTAGAAAACACCATATAGCCATTGGGACAAGACCAAGAAAAAGACAAAATTGAAACAAGCCGTTGGGAGCCAACTCATAAAGAAATCCTGCTGTTGCTTGACCGGGCGGTCGACCGCCCCAATGGTCAGATTTTCGACCGTTAGGGAAAGCGGTCGATCGGGCGGTCGACCGTGGTTCCCAAACAGAGAGTGAAAACTCTCTGTCAGTTGACCGGACCCAGCAGAGAGCACTGCTCTTTCAGACAGTCGACCAGCCACCGAAGTACACGGTTGCACTTTGGTGCATGTCGGTCGACCGCCCGGTCGACCGACAGAGCAATTTTGCTCTGCCTACAATTGACCGCACGGTCGACCGGTAATGGGTCAAAAACAGATTTGGATATATTTTCGAAACCAATCTTTTTCCAATAAAAATTCTTTTGATATATAAATACAAAATAGAGTTCTAGGGTCTTGAAGAACTAGTGGGTGATCATGGATCAACACCAAATAAATTAGAACCATATTTTGACAAAATTCTTTTCTAAAGTAAAAACTAGTTTTTCCAAAACTTGTTTTTCTGAAACTTGATTTTCTGAAACTTTGTTTTTCTGAAACTCGATAAGGAAAACCGTAAGAAGCCTAGTTATAAACTTTTGTTTGAAAAACACAAAGGAATACGAAATGTGTTTGTGTGTCAATCCAAAAAGCTATCAACCTCTATCATCTTGGTTTTAACAAACAACTATAAATCCTATCTAAAATAGAAAAAGTAAAATACAAATCTTCAAATAGTCTTCTGAATATCGCTTGATCCTTGAGCTCCTGTAGTATGCTTAGACTCTGGGATCTAAATCTTCTTGGCTTCCAAATGTGTGAGTCTTGTGATGGAGCCGAAATACAACATATAATTTTACCTAAACTTAATTAAACAAACTTGTTAATACATAACTACATATGATTTGTTATCATCAAAACTAGGGCTAATGACCTTTGGGCCAACAATCTCCCCCTTTTTGATGATGACAAAACATATGGAGTTATTACAAATATTTTGGGAAGAGATTTCAAGAGAAGCTCCCCCTAAACACGTGCATATCTAAAAATATGACGTAAAAGAGCTAAATGCACAATAAAAGCATATATAAAGGATATAACAATTAGACTCATATGCCAACCATCTATGCATAACAAGGATACTAAGATATGAAAGTGTATGCACAAATAGTTACCCTCCAACCGTCCAAATTTACCTCCAACCTCTAATAACAAGTGGTAGATGGGTGGATGGTAAAGGAACTAGAAACAAAACACATATACCACATACACATATATATGAACACAAACAGAGATATATATTATATCAGAAATA
The DNA here is from genome assembly GCA_038442645.1 of Agave tequilana. Classification (NCBI taxonomy): domain Eukaryota; kingdom Viridiplantae; phylum Streptophyta; class Magnoliopsida; order Asparagales; family Asparagaceae; genus Agave; species Agave tequilana. The sequence goes on from JAVJIF010029806.1 coordinate 765,629, forward strand.
TGTCCATACATGCACCGAGGTTCATGCCAACCTCAAAACCAGATACACAAAACATATGTCCATAAAACAAAGCATATATCCAAATCCAAATACAGAAAATAAGAGTAGACACTCCACAATGTAAACACCTAAAATATAAACCATCTCCCAAATAACTCCATCAAAATCTCTCCCCCTTTTTGTCATCAACAAAAAGGGTCAATCCTCCTGGAAATCTAGATCTTCTGGTGAAGCAGATGCCTCAGGAACAACATAAGAAGAAACCCACGCGTCGAATGGAGGACCCGTCATAGGAAGTGGCCGTGAGTGACCACTCGAAAGAGGAGCCGGCCAAGCGTTCCTACTGTAGGTGTCATCGACACAGGTCTAAAGGTAGCGAATGGAGGCACAAATATACTGAAGATCATTGTCCACTCTCTGCTCTAGCCGCTGGAAGTGAGTGGTCATTTGTAGGTTGTGCTCCCGAAGCTGAGTGGAAAGGGCTTGATATGGATCAAATGAAGCTGAAGATGAAAAGGAGGATCCAGGAACAACAGCAGAGATAATAGGATGGGGCTAAGGAGCAGGGGCACGCTCCCTAGCATGCATCCTTTTGAGGAGAGTGCTGTTAATATCAACTGACAGTTCGATGAACCGTTCAGTGGAGAGATCAAATTTTAATTACTTCAAAAGACGTGTGATAAGCATCCTAAAGGGCAAATGCCGGTTTGGGATCAGGAGATGATCAGAAGTCATGTAGTCAATGATGAGTTTAGGTATATTAACTCTAATGCCTTTCAGAAGGCAATAGATCAGAAGAGGAGCAGAACCCCGAGCGTGACTATACTCTCCTGATTTTGGCAGGAGATTATAAAAAACAATTTTAGCCAGGACTTGGGCGGTGAGAATGTAATACTTCACCTCCTCATTCCTAACCAAACTGGGGTTATCATCATCATGAAGCAATAAAGAGGCGGTGTGTGCAGACTCACCGTTAGGATAATCAAAATCGTGCAAATCAACATTATATATATATCTACCCCCTCACAGGAGAGGTGTAGCAGATTGTCAACTTTATTAAGAGAAATGTTGATATCCTTACCAAGAACTCTAGACTTGATATGGTTGTTCTGAAAAGACAGGTTAGAGTAAAAATAGTGTACAAGCTCTGGATAAACAGGTTCCTTGATTGTGATGAATTGTTCAAGTGAGCTAGTACTCAAAATATCAGCAAGATTAAGGTGCTCAAAATCACCAAGCACCACAGTTCTACCAGATATAATAGGTTAATTATGGATGGAAGAAAATCTATAAGATGTATTTTGTGAAACAAAGGGGTTGGAAGAGGATTCAAGGGTTTTTCCCTTCTCAGATCTTGATCTTTTGGACATGGTGAAGGATTAATCAAGATAATAGCACAAAATAAAGATGGATAAACAAGAATAATAAAGAAAATTAAAGAGATTAAGGAGAAATTTTGGTTATACTTTCAAAATCGAAGAAAATCCCTGAAAAATTGTAGATCAGGAGCCTGAGAAGGATTTTAACAAATTTTATGAAAGAAATTTTGGATTTGGAGAGAGTTTAATGGGTTGATAAGGTTTGGGAGGGGAAGAATTGAGGAGAGGAGAAAGTTGAGACAGTGGAAGGAGGAGAAATGAAGGAGACGTGGGATATTAGGGTTTTATAAACAATCAGGTAAAATAGCATACCCGACTCCCGGTCGACCGCCCGGTCGACCGGAGCAAACCCAGAGCAAACTCGGTTTTAGTTGATCGACCGGCCGGTCGACCGGCTTCGGTCAAAATTTTTTTTAAATTCCAGGCTAGGTCGGTCGACTGCCCGGTTGACCGGTACTGTGCCAGGTCAACGCGGTCGACCGGCCGATCAATCGGAACAGCCCAAAAACTGTTTTAAAAAATTGGATTTTAAAGCTATTGAAAATAATTTTTCTTGGTATGTTTTTATACATAAATTAAGGAATTTTTTCCATAAATCTTATTGGCATGAAAAACACATAATATTATTATATTTTTATTATTATTAAATAGAAAAAATAATTTTTTATATTTAACACATAATTTAAGCAATAATTTGAGATATTGAAGCCGAATGCCCTTTACGGGTTCTGAACTTCTTCTCATCATTCCTCTAGATAAGAGTTGAGGCGCGCAATTGCTATCTTTATTTATTTTCTAAAATATGGTTAAAATATATAATTAAATATTCGTATTTGATAATTGGTACAAAAATCTTTAAGGACTCTGCATATGATCATCAAATAGGGCTAAAATCAAACTATAGTAGACTAGACAAGGTACAAAAATAAGAGTATGCAAGTCTACACAACAAGGATATATTATCAAAAATATATATATAAATAGATAAATCTAGCATAGTCTATACATGTACGGATCTAGTTACACAAGAAATACTCAGGTGGAGAATTTACCAAACCACGGGCAATTTTCAAAATCGTTGCCTCTTTGATAGCGATGCAAGTGACAATTCATTCGTTGAGCTTCGATGCATCCACCACCCAGGCACCATCTCCCCCTAAGTCTTGGAGGAGGACGACACACCTGTATCAATCAAATTTAGTGTGTTCTTTGGTACCCAAATCTTTTTGGGTCCTATGGGGTTAGTACTTTCATGAACCCAAATATTTTTATTTTGGAAATTTAGTTTAGCATAACAAAACTTAGCCAAATGGTCTTTGCGGCTGCAATGTGTACAAGTATATACTTTTCCATACATAAAAGCATGCTTATGTTGATGTGTATGATGTGTGTTAGATGCATGAGAAGTTTGTTTCCTTTGAATTTTTCCCTTTGGAAACATAGATGCAAATTTATTCATATCAAAAGCACACTTTTTCAAAGTTGTGTCCAAAATCTCAATGCGTTTTTGAATATCTAAAAATTCATTTTTATCACAAGTGATACTTGGGCTTTTACCCTTATAAGTAGTTTTGTATTTTTAAAAATCAATTTTCATTTTCTCACAAGATTTTGATAAATCATTTTTCTCATTTAAAACAATTTCAAATTTGTTCTTTAAAAGATCATTTTTCCTTTTTCAATTTTTTGTTTGGAGCAAGGGAAATTTCATATCTATTTTGAAGTTCTTTAAAAAATTATGCCAATTCATCCATGGTCAAATCTGTAATCACCTAGAGGGGGGGGGTGAATAGGTGACTAGCTAATCTAATGATGATTTTATGCGGAATTAAAACTATTTATGCAAACTAAAAATTCTTAAGCTAAACACACAAGGTATAACCTAAGAGTGTAGCCGAATTCCCCGTGAAGGGCTCTGGACTATCTAAAAGTACAGCTAGAGGGGGTTGAATAGGTGTAAGGCTAATTTAATGACAAATAATGCGGAATTAAAAACAAATTGTAACACACTTAGTGTAACCAAAGAGTGTAGCCGAATTCCCGGTGAAGGTGATTGAGATTTTACCTGCACACAAAATATAATATTTTAGATTTAAGAAAAGGATGTGCAAGGTACTCAATTCTACCACTATAGCAAGTGGCTATGCGGGTCGTGATCCACAGGGAGGGACTAGCGATGGAAGCTTGTTTAGTAAGTTCTCTTTTATTGCTACAATTAATTTAAAGTCAAGTCAGAAAGAAAGTGGTAGAATAAGAAGATGGAGAAATAGAAGTGATATTTACAATGAACTTGAAGAGGTGTGAAAAAGATTGGGAATTTGGTGATTTACACTAAAAATAAAAGAAAGAAAACTAAAAACTAAAAAAAACATACTTACCTCTTCGACCTGTTTACCTTTGGTCCGTTGCAACGACTTACCTTGTCTTTGAAGGCATTCAAGCATGGTGTATAGGATCTTCCCCCTTCTCGATCTACTTACGAAAATAAAAGACAAACTATACTAACAAGAGAAGGTTTGTTCATCACCATAGGCCATCAAGGGCACTTCAACGGCTAAGCAGTCTCGAAGCTATCAGATTCTCTTGGATTACAAGACATCAGAGGGAAACAAAAATAAAACAAGAATAGAAGAACAAAAATAAACTTTGAGTTGATTCAATTAACAATTGAAGAAAAGTTTTACTTACACCGATGTCACCTCAGTACAAGCTTGATTTCCTTCCTCCATGAAAGTATCCTCTCCTCTCAGTTACATAAAAATTACATAAAAAAACCTAAGTTACAATCTAAAAGTTAGCCTAAGAAAAACCCTAAATTTGTTTCTGTACTCGACTAGATGCCCCTTCTCTATTGCTCTGCAGGGGTATTTATAGGAGCTGGAAGACGTAGAGTCCCAATACAACTCTCCCAAAAAATCTTATCGCTAGACTCATCTATCTTGCCGCGGAAACGCGGCTATGGCCGCGTTTCCGCGGCCACAGTGTGGTCCCTGGCCACGCGCTTTCGCGCGTGGACTCCTCTGGTCCGTCCATCTAGGTATATCCTTCTGGAAGTTGTATATCTGCTCTTTATTTTGAAAATTTGGGATAACTTGGGAAGCAAGTTACCCTAAATCTAAATCTTCCAAATCTTTTAAAACGAATTTTATCTTTTCACCCTTCTCCTTTTATCTTTATCCTTGCCCTGCAAGCAATTAGGGTTAACTAGAAGTCCTCTTCTTTTAATAATTGCACTTTTTGCACATGGGCTTGCTCATGGGCTTCTTTTAGGCTTCTGGGCTTCTTTTGGGCTTTTATTTTTTAATTAAATAAGTACTCAAGGCTTGCACACATTAAATAATAAAACATTAGTAATAGTGCATAATTAAAAGAATAAATAGGGAAATATGATAGTAAATGTAGTGATAAATATGCACTTTTTACTACCTATCACACCCCCACACTTATCTTTTTGCTCGTCCTCGAGTAAAAATCAAAAAGAAAGAGGAAAAGAAAAGAAAAATTAATCTATCCTAACTCACTTTCGTAGGAATCACGATTGCACTTAGCACGTGCAACAAGCCGTTAAACCTCTAGGTTACCCTAGAGGACGAGTGTTGTCTCGTGAGGGTTTTCAGCGGATTACACCCACAAAATCCATAAGAAGGAAAATATTTGAAATATGTTTGAAGAAACTAAGTAGTCTATAAGTTTTAGGATTATCATTTTTATTCATTCTTAAACTTAGTCTTTATATAATAAATTGTTATCTATTTTAGGTAAGAATCAAAATTGAATTTTTGTATAGTCTTTTTCGTTACCAAAAGTCATATGCATCCTTGTGAATCATTACTAGGAATTCTTTAACTTAGACTCTCATGCCTCTTTATTATTATTTTCTCTCTATTTTTTTTAATATGTATAACTCATCTAATTTTCTTTCGTGTAAGCATGAAGGCTTCTTGAGGCCCTCATACCTAACTAATTGACTATTAGATGTGTTAGTACATATATAAGTAATATTTCTTAATTTTCTTAGGCTTTCTAATCCACCTATGTAGCGAACTTAAAGTCGGTGGCTCCCAAACCGGTCGGTTTTAGGGCACCGGGTGAGAAAACACCCCACGGACTTAAGGATTCGAGTTAACTAGGCCACAAAACTAAGGACTTTATTTATAAAATCACCTTTAGGCGTGAATACTGATGCTTCTTGAGGCACATGTATCCAGCTTAATTAGTGAATTTCTTTTTTTTTTCAATTTTTTTTTAGTATTATTTTTATAGGGCACAAGAGTCTTTGTCTTAGAATTCTAGATGTGTAAGTGTATTAGGTATGCATATTTCATTAAGGTAAAAATCAAGACTAATTACTTATTCAATTTTTCCTCCTATACCTAAAAATTCAACAATTTATTTATTTTGGCCAAGTTTTTAGAAATCCTAATCATGATTTTCCTAATTCTTAAGGCTAACTTAGATTTCTTTCAAAAGATAAGTCAAAATATTGTCCCTTTTTCAAAAAGTTTTTTTTTTTTATAAATTTTGTTAGTTAGTATCTAACTATGTTAGTATGTTAGTAAATCCTCCCCCACAACTATCTCATGCATTGTCCTCAATGTATGAATGAATGCATGTATGCATGAAAAAGAAGAAAGGGAAGGAAAATATTACCTTAAGGTGGTGGTCCGGTGGTGGTCGGATTGGGCCAAGCGTTGCTACCCAATCAAGATAATGTGGTAGTTCACGGGACCTACCTTTATTGACCTCTTTTCTATTTACATGTTTACAGTCCCCAGTATGAATGGGATCATGGAAGATTCTATCGTGAAACTTACTTCCTTTACATGACCAGTCCTGAAAAATCATCACAGAGTAATCAACGTCTATACCTACGTCCAACAAAAGAATGTGACTTGGTAGAATGGTTGACTTGGACTTAAGAATGATAGGTTCAGGATCCAATACAAACTCGGGAAAATTGACGTGGGGTTCGAGAGTTAGTTTTGGTTCAAGTGTTGAGTCCAAGTCTAAGAATTGAAACTCAAGTCCACATTCATTTTCCCACAATGGAATGTGACTTACTATTGGTGATTCAAGTTCAAGAATGACAGGTGTGAGAATCAAAACTGACTCTAAAATATTACTTAAATCGGGTAACAGAACATGAGTCAATATTGGTTCGGAAATTTGAACTCGATCACAACAAATTTGAGAATCAAGGTCACATATCTCATTGAGTTCAATTTCATAAAAATGAGAACTTGCCAATTTGTCAATGGGACTTTCAAAAGTATGAAATTGGTCAAGTTTAATATGATGATCATCAAAAATGGGTGATTCAATTTCATGATCTATGGGTACGGGAATAAATGTTAGCTCAGAAAATTGGTCTAAATTGGGTAAGAATATCAGAGTCAACATAGATTCAAAGATGGAAACTGAATCGTAAAGTTAGAGATCGGGTTCATATTCACAATCTAATTCAATCTCATTGAAATTAAAACTAGCCAATTTGTCCAAGGATTGGGATTGATCAAGTTCATATTGATGTGATGAAATTGAATTTTGATCAAGGTCTTCTAGACAGAATGATTCTTGGTTCCTATCAACTTGGTTGGTTAGTTCAAGAATGTTTGAAAGTCTAGAAATTTGATCATTCATTATATCTTGCAAATGATCCACTTTTTCTTCTAACCCATCGAATGGATCATTGGAGGACTGAAACATTGGTGATGTGGTAAAAGAAGTATATGAAGATAATGGTTGAATAGGTGGTTGACAATATGGCTCAGGGGCTTTGTATCCCCATTAACTCTGTGAAGAGTAGTGATGATTATTCCAGTCTTTTTCATAGTATTGGGACTGGGGCATATAATGATTCGGATAAGACCAATCTGGCACACTAGGTTGGTTAAAGTTATGATATGCCGGGTTGGTAATATCTGAAAAAGAGGTTGATGTATAATATGGATTATTATTAAAATTGAAAAAATTGTTGTTATAAGCCATATCACAAATAAAACACAAACAAAAAAAAAAGAAAACAAACAAATAAGCAAAAAAAAAAGAAAAAAAATTCTAACCTAAGTTAGGGTAGACCTATGACCCAGACGACTCCTAACTGGTTAGACTATCCACGGGAGGTATAATGCAGACTTTGACCACAAATTAATCAGCCAGGTCAGGGCAAGATTGGTGGGAGGTTTTCCGTCAAAGACGTTCCTTAATTAAATAACCACCAATCTTCGGGCTTTCGGCCCTCAAACCCCTTCCTAGACACTGATTTGACAGGAGTCAAATTCCAACACCGTTCCCCCTTAGGATAATCTCCAAATTGAGTCCGAAATATCCCTAGGGCCAACGTCTACTCATTTTTAGTTAGGCTTGGGTTAGTGAGTAAGGAGATTGTTTGTGGGCCAAGGAAGGGTGATGAAATCCCCACCTTATCTTATTTATAGGACAAGCCCTTAAGTCAATTTAGTGCACGTGTAAAGCAATAGACAAATATTCACTCAAAAGTAGTAAATCAGCCAAGGGTGCTTCCTAGTCTATATGCAATGCGAACCTACCTTGTCTCCAGCACTCTTCAACAGAAATTAAAAAAAATTAAATAGACACGTGCCTATATGCAAGAGTCTAATTTATTTTATTTTTCAACAAATAGGTTACTGTTAATTAATTAGCAGTGTGGAGGGTGATCACAGAGAAAAGTTAACAGAGCAGTAAACAAATATTTAAATTTTCAGCAACCTACAGAAAACCGAATAAGTAGTGAACTACTCAGGCCGCGAAAACGCGGCTATTGCCGCTCAAACGCTGCTCTGTAGTAGGCTCTGCTGCTCTGCCTTCGAGGGCAGAGGCACAGAGTTGCTATGTGTCCTTTGCTGCTGTTAATTTTCCTGTTCTCCGAACCTACAAACAAAAATAATAAATAAATCAATAATTAGTTTTTTTTTAGAGAATAACTTATCGTCCCTCCCCGGCAATGGCGCCAAAATTTGATTGAGATTTTACCTGCACACAAAATATAATATTTTAGATTTAAGAAAAGGATGTGTAAGGTACTCAATTCTACCGCTATAGCAAGTGGCTATGCGGGTCGTGATCCACAGGGATAGACTAGCAATGGAAGCTTGTTTAATAAGTTCTCTTTTATTGCTACAATTAATTTAAAGTCATGTCAGAAAGAAATTGGTAGAATAAGAAGATGGAGAAATAGAAGTGATATTTACAATGAACTTGAAGAGGTGTAAAAAAGATTGGGAATTTGGTGATTTACACTAAAAATAAAAGAAAGAAAACTAAAAACTAAAAAAAAACATACTTACCTCTTCGACCTGTTTACCTTTGATCCGTTGCAACGACTTACCTTATCTTTGAAGGCATTCAAGCATGGCGTATAGGATCTTCCCCCTTCTCGATCTACTTACGAAAACAAAAGACAAACTATACTAACAAGAGAAGGTTTGTTCATCACCATAGGCCATCAAGGGCACTTCAACGGTTAAGCAGTCTCGAAGCTATCAGATTCTCTTGGATTGCAAGACATCAGAGGGAAACAAAAATAAAACAAGAATAGAAGAACAAAAATAAACTTTGAGTTGATTCAATTAACAATGGAAGAAAATTTTTACTTACACCGATGTCACCTCAGTACAAGCTTGATCTCCTTCCTCCATGAAAGTATCCTCTCCTCTCAGTTACATAAAAATTACATTAAAAAAAAACCTAAGTTACAATCTAAAAGTTAGCCTAAGAAAAATCCTAAATTTGTTTCTGTACTCGACTGGATGCCCCTTCTCTGTTGCTCTGCAGGGGTACTTATAGGAGCTGGAAAACGTAGAGTCCCAATACAACTCTCCCGAAAAATCTTATCGCCAGACTCGTCTATCTTGCTGCGGAAACGCGGTTATGGCCGCGTTTTCGCGGCCACAGTGTGGTCCCTGGCCACGCGCTTTCGCGCGTGGACTCCTCTGGTCCGTCCATCTTGGTATATGCTTCTGGAAGTTGTATATCTACTCTTTATTTTGAAAATTCGGGATAAGTTGGGAAGTAAGTTACCCAAAATCCAAATCTTCCAAATCTTTTAAAACGAATTTTATCTTTTCACCCTTCTCCTTTTATCTTTATCCTTGCCCTGCAAGCAATTAGGGTTAACTAGAAGTCCTCTTCTTTTAGTAATTGCACTTTTTGCACATAGGCTTGCTCATGGGCTTCTTTTAGGCTTCTGGGCTTCTTTTAGGCTTTTATTTTTTATTTAAATAAGTACTCAAGGCCTGCACACATTAAATAATAAAACATTAGTAATAGTGCATAATTAAAAGAATAAATAGGGAAATATGATAGTAAATGTAGTGATAAATATGCACTTTTTACTACCTATCACACCCCCACACTTATCTTTTTGCTCGTCCTCGAGTAAAAATCAAAAAGAAAGAGGAAAAGAAAAGAAAAATTAATCTATCCTAACTCACTTTCGTAGGAATCACGATTGCACTTAGCACGTGCAACAAGCCGTTAAACATCTAGGTTACCCTAGAGGACGAGTGTTGTCTCGTGAGGGTTTTCAGCAGATTACACCCACAAAATCCATAAGAAGGAAAATATTTGAAATATGTTTGAAGAAACTAAGTAGTCTATAAGTTTTAGGATTATCATTTTTATTCATTCTTAAACTTAGTCTTTATATAATAAATTGTTATCTATTTTAGGTAAGAATCAAAATTGAATTTTGTATAGTCTTTTTCGTTACCAAAAGTCATATGCATCCTTGTGAATCTTTACTAGGAATTCTTTAACTTGGACTCTCATGCCTCTTTATTATTATTTTCTCTCTGTTTTTTTTTAATATGTATAACTCATCTAATTTTCTTTCGTGTAAGCATGAAGGTTTCTTGAGGCCCTCATACCTAACTAATTGACTATTAGATGTGTTAGTACATATATAAGTAATATTTCTTAGTTTTCTTAGGCTTTCTAATCCACCTATGTAGCGAACTTAAAGTCGGTGGCTCCCAAACCGGTCGGTTTTAGGGCACCGGGTGAGAAAACACCCCACAGACTTAAGGATTCGAGTGAACTAGGCCACAAAACTAAGGACTTTATTTATAAAATCACCTTTATGCGTGAATACTGATGCTTCTTGAGGCACATGTATCCAGCTTAATTAGTGAATTTCTTTTTTTTTTCAAATTTTTTTTTAGTATTATTTTTTATAGGGCACAAGAGTCTTTGTCTTAGAATTCTAGATGTGTAAGTGTATTAGGTATGCATATTTCATTAAGGTAAAAATCAAGACTAATTACTTATTCAATTTTTCCTCCTATACCTAAAAATTCAACAATTTATTTATTTTGACCAAGTTTTTAGAAATCCTAATCATGATTTTCCTAATTCTTAAGACTAACTTAGATTTCTTTCAAAAGATAAGTCAAAATATTATCCCTTTTTCAAAAAGTATTTTTTTTTTTAATAAATTTTGTTAGTTAGTATCTAACTATGTTAGTATGTTAGTAAATCCTCCCCCACAACTATCTCATGCATTGTCCTCAATGTATGAATGAATGCATGTATGCATGAAAAAGAAGAAAAGGAAGGAAAATATTACCTTAAGGTGGTGGTTCCGGTGGTGGTCGGATTGGGCCAAGCGTTGCTACCCAATCAAGATAATGTGGTAGTTCACGGGACCTACCTTTATTGACCTCTTTTCTATTTACATGTTTACAGTCCCCAGTATGAATGGGATCATGGAAGATCCTATCGTGAAACTTACTTCCTTTACATGACCAGTCCTGAAAAATCATCACAGAGTCATCATGGTCTATACCTACGTCCAACAAAAGAATGTGACTTGGTAGAATGGTTGACTTGGACTTAAGAATGATAGGTTCAGGATCCAATACAAACTCAGGAAAATTGACGTGGGGTTCGAGAGTTAGTTTTGGTTCAAACGTTGAGTCTAAGTCTAAGAATTGAAACTCAAGTCCACAATCATTTTTCCACAATGGAATGTGACTTCCTATTGGTGATTCAAGTTCAAGAATGACAGGTGTGGGAATCAAAACTGACTCTAAAATATTACTTAAATCGGGTAACAGAACAGAAGTCACTATTGATTCGGGAATTTGAACTCGATCACAACAAATTTGAGAATCAAGGTCACATATCTCATTGAGTTCAATTTCATAAAAATGAGAACTTGCCAATTTGTCAATGGGACTTTCAAAAGTATGAAATTGGTCAAGTTTAATATGATGATCATCAAAAATGGGTGATTCAATTTCATGATCTATGAGTGCGGGAATAAATGTTGGCTCAGAAAATTGGTCCAAATTGGGTTAGAATACCGGAGTCAACATAGATTCGAAGATGGAAACTGAATCGTAAAGTTGGGGATCGGGTTCTCATTCAAAATCTAATTCAATCTCATTAAAATTAAAACTAGCCAATTTGTCCAAGGATTGGGATTGATCAAGTTCATATTGATGTGATGAAATTGAATTTTGATCAAGGTCTTCTAGACAGAATGATTCTTGGTTCCTATCAACTTGGTTGGTTAGTTCAAGAATGTTTGAAAGTCTAGAAATTTGATCATTCATTATATCTTGCAAACGATCCACTTTTTCTTCTAACCCATCGAATGGATCATTGGAGGACTGAAACTTTGGTGATGTGGTAAAAGAAGTATATGAAGATAATGGTTGAATAGGTGGTTGACAATATGGCTCAGGGGCATTGTATCCCCATTGACTCTATGAAGAGTAGTGATGATTATTTCAGTCTTTTTCATAGTATTGGGACTGGGGCATGTAATGATTCGGATAAGACCAATCTGGCACACTAGGTTGGTTAAAGTTATAATTGCACTTTTTGCACATGGGCTTGCTCATGGGCTTCTTTTAGGCTTCTGGGCTTCTTTTAGGCTTTTATTTTTTATTTAAATAAGTACTCAAGGCCTGAACACATTAAATAATAAAACATTAGTAATAGTGCATAATTAAAAGAATAAATAGTGAAATATGATAGTAAATGTAGTGATAAATATGCACTTTTTACTACCTATCAGAAGGGCTCTGGACTATCTCCTCTAAATTTCTCTAAATAAGAGTTGAGGTGCTATGTAAAGCTCTCTTGGTTCAACACAAGTGAGGCACACACACAGCTAAGTATGAATGAACAATATGAATCAATGCAAGGCACAATATAATAGAGAGTTAGAGATAGTGGATCAAACGCAAACACCAAGATATGTTTCGTGGTTCGATCACCCAGCTCTACGTCCCCACCTTCACACAGAAGGATTTCCACTATAGCGTCCACACAGGACTTCCCACACAGGGAACCTCCACTGAGGATTTGAGCAAATACAACTTGGGAGTATACAACTCCTCTCTCACCAAATACAACCTCTCACTAGAGGCAAGGCACAAAGCCAACACAATATCAATCTCTCACTAGAGGGATACCAACAAACTCAATCACCTCTTCACTAAGAGGGATAACAACACAATTTTCACAATCACCTCTCACTAGAGGGATATTAACACAATCACCTCTAACTAGAGGGATATCTCAAAGAATGGAAGGTTTCAACACTTTGGTGGTATCAACAACCACAAACCAATTTTTTCCACAAAAATAGATCCTAATAGATAGGATAGATAGATAGCTCAAGTGTGAGAAAAATAAAGAGTTTGGAAATCAAAATCACAAAGAAAAACTCTTGGGAAAACTTCAAGAATAGTTAAAGAAATGAAGATAAAAAATCAATCCCAAAGACTTCTCCTTTTCTTAATTTTTCAACCCTTTTAAAAACAAATAAAGATTAATCTTTTGGCTCTAAAACTCTTTTAAAAACTTGTATTTAAACACTAGAAAGAATGAGAATTTTGCTCTTGAAAAACTTGTTTAAAAATAGCTCAAGAATGGGGTATATATGCCCCATAAAATTCTGCCCGTTGGCAGTCTGGCAAAGGGCAGTTTTGTCCTTCCGGTCGGGCGGTCGACCGGCCAACGGTCATATTTATGACCATTGAGCCACCGGTCAATCGAAAACTGGAATCAGAGAGCAGAGCTCTCTGCCGGTCGACCGGGCAGTCGACCGGGGCCATTTCCAGAGAGCAGAAGCTCTCTGGCGGTTGACCAACCCGATCGACCGGCCTCCCAGCCTGGCTGCGTGCACGTTCTGTGCACGTCAGTCGACCGGACCGGTCGACCGACTTCTGCCTCGGTCGACCGGCAGACAGCCTGGTCCAATAATATAGGGATTGAAAACATGGGTTTTTGACTTCAATTAAATCCCATAAAATCACATAAATTCCACAAAAATCAGTTCTTATTAGATCTTTGAAATACAAATATGTGCGAGTAAAATTTAATACATATTACAAACAATTTGAACCATTTTTGTGTTCTTGAAAATTTGCTTTAAACCAAAATCGTATTTTCCAAAAACTAGGATTTTGAAATGGAAAACCGTTTTCTCCAAAACTCATGCAAATGCAAAAACATGATATTGAAACAACTTTTAAGCATGTTGTATATGGATAAATCCAATATACATGAAAGATATTATATCTATGTTTTTGACATGAAACCTAAAAATAAGTTTTGTTTAAATACAAAACTCTAACTCATGAAATAGATTATCAAAATAAGTTTTTTGATTGGTAGTGAAAAGTGCATTTTTATCATTACATTTACCATCACATTTTCATATTTATTCATATAATCATGCACAATTAACTAATATTTTATGATTTATTGTGTGCAGGCCTTGAGAAATAAAAATAAAGAAATAAAGCCTCAAAAGAAGCCCAAAAGCCCATGTTTAAAGCCCAAAGTAAAAGTTGCAATTATCAATTATCAAAATTGCAAATACCAAGGGCAATAGTTGCAAATACAAAGAAGAGGGAAGGATAGACTTCTATTCAACCCTAAATACTTGCAGGATGAGGATAAAAGCCAAAGAAGAGAGTGCAAAGATAAGGAAATTCATTTAAAAAGATATTGAGAGATTTGGGATTTAGGTAACTTGCTTCCCAAGTTATCTCGAAATCCCAAGATAAAGAGCCAGGATACAACTTCCAGAAGACAACGCCCAGATGGATGGACCAGGGGAAGCCACGCGCCATCTGCCACTACTTGGCCGCGAAAACGCGGCCCAAGCCGCGTTTCCGCGGCAATCCAGTCTTATCCAGGGACCAGTTTTCGTGGGAGAGTTGTGTTGGGACTCTACCTCCTTCTGCACCTATAAATACCCCTGCAGACGCAACAGAAAGGGCGTACAGAAAATACAGAGCAAATTCTAGGGTTTCTTAGGCTAACTTGTAGTTTAGGTTAGGTTTTTCTTTTTGTAATTTTTGTAACTGAGAGTGGAGGAAGCTTTCATGGAGGAAGGAGTCCATGCTTGTACTGAGGTGATAGCGGTGTAAGCCTACTTTTCTTCCATTGTTAATGAAATCCACTCAAAGGTTTGTCTTTGTTATGTCTATTCTTTGTATTCGTGTTTTATTCTTGTTTTATTTTTTTATACTTGTGTTATTCTCTTTGATGTCTTGCAAACCGTGAGAACTGGTCGCTTCGAGACTGCTTAGCCGAAGAAGAGCCCTTGATGGCCTATGGAGATGAATAAGCCGTCGCTTGCCAGTCTTTTCCTTTCATAGTGTAGATCGCGAAGGTGGACGATCCTATACGCCATTCTTGTATGCCCTTCGAAGACAAAGTAAGTTGTAGCAAAAGGTTCAAAGGTAAGTAAGACTGAAGAGGTAGGTATGTATTTTTCTAGTTTATAATCTTCTTCCTTTCTTCTATTTCTTTAGTATAGATCACCAACTCCACCTTTCTCCAATCTATTTCTCCCGTCTCATTGTAAATACCATTCTTAATAAGAAAATACATAAAATAGAGATAACTTACTTAAACGCTTCCATCGCTAGTCCCTCCCTGAGGATCACGACCCGCATAGCCATTGCTACCGCGGATTAGAATTGAGCACCTTGCACATCTTGTTCTAAATCTAATATTCCATATTTTGTGTGCAGGTAAAAAACTCAATCAAAATTTTAGCGCCGTTGCCGGGGAAGGACGGTAAGTTTATCTCTAAAAAAAATTTAATTATTAACTAATTCTTTTATTCTTTCTGTTTGCAGGTTTGGAGAACAGGAAACAGCAGAAGTGGACATATAGCAACTCTGTGCCTCTGCCCTCGAAGGCAGAGCATCAGAGCCTACTACAGTGCCGCGGATCCGCGGCAATAGCCGCGTTTCCGCGGCCTTAGTAGTTCATTACTGACAGATCTTTCTGCAGGTTGCTACAAATTTTAAGATTTGTTTTCTGCTCTGTTAAAATTTGTTCTGTGATAAACCTGTATACTGCTATTTAATCAATAGTAAAATATTTGTTCAAAAAGATAAAAAATTGATTAGACGTTTGCATCTTAGGCACGTGTCTTTTCAATTCCTTTATTTTACTGTTGAAGAGTGCTGGAGCAAGGTACGTTCGCATTTCATGTAGAATAGGACTCATCTCTTGGTTGATTTTCATGCTTTGAGTGAATCTTATTTACATATCTTGTACACTTGCACAAACTTATCTTAAGGGCATAACCCATTAACAAGATAAGGTGGGGATTTCATCACCCTTCCTTGGCCCAAAAATCATATTCCAAGCACTCACTAACCCAAGCCTAACTAAAAATGAGTAGACGTTGGCCCTAGGGACATCTCGGACTCAATTAGGAGATTATCCTAAGGGGGAACGGTGTTGGAATTTGACTCCTGCCAAATCAGTGTCTAGGAAGGGGATTGAGGGCCGAAAGCCCGAAGGTTGGTGGTTACTTAATTAAGGAACGTCTTTGACGGAAAACCTCCCACCAATCTTGCCCTGACCTGGCTGATTAACTTGTGGTCAAAGTCTACACCCTACTTCCCGTGGACAGTCTAACCAGTTAGGAGTCGTCTAGGTCATAGGTCTACCCTAACTTAGGTTAGAAATTTTTCTTTTTTTGTTTGCTTGTTTGTTTGTTTTGTTTTTCTTTGATTGTGTTTGTGTGATATGGCATATAATAATTTTTCCAACTTTAATCCATATTACACACCATCTTCTTTTTCGGATATTACCAACCTGGCATATCATAATTTTGACCAACCTAGTGTGCCGGAATGGTCTTATCCGAATGAATATAACCCATAACCCCCATCTTATGACCATAATTTTCATTCCACTTTCAACTCTTCACAGAGTTCATGGGGTTTCGCTTCCCCTGAGTCCAATTTTCAACCAACTTGTCCTCCATCTCCACCTTGTCCACAATATTCCCAAGAGTCATACTCAGATCCACCCATTCAGAATAAAAAACCATCTATCTTGGAAATGATGAGTATGCATGAGTCCAAGCAACAATTACCATCAATCTTTGACATGATGATGCGTGAGTCTAAGCAACAATCACAAATTCTGACCGACTCACAACTTCATCACGATTACACTTCCTCTTTTCAAGTCCAATCACAAAATGATGCATCAATCGACTATGAAAAGATGCTTGAAGCCATGACTCAGGCTAGATTAGCTCATGATCATGAAATAGATTTGATGGTTCAATCTTTACGTTCTCACCGTTCGGCCATTTCTGATATGATTAACCATTCTGTTAGAGCCGACGAGCCACGTTGCTTTGGACAACAAGATTCTAATTCAGTACCATCATGTGAACTTACTGAAACTCTAATTTTTGATAGTTTGACAAGTTATTCCTTTCCTGAAATAGAACTTGAGCATGAATATGATCATGATCCCCAACTTTATGATTCAATTTTACTTCCTGATTCAATAATGACTCCGGTATCTCCACCTGATTTTACTTTTCCCGAATCAACATTGGATCCTGTGCCAATTCATCATGAAATTGAATCACCCATTTTTGATGATCATATTGAACTTGACCAATTTTGCAATTTTGAAAGTCCCATGGATAAATTGGCAAGTTCTAATTTTTATGATATTGAGCTCAATGAGATATGTGACCTAGATTCTCAAATATGTGAGCAAGTTCAAATTCCCGAATCATTATTGACTCCTATTTTGTTACCCGACTTAGGTAATCTTTTAGAGTCAGTTTTGATTCCCACACCTATCATTCCTGAACTTGAATCACCAACATTGAGTCACATTCCATTGTGGGAAACTGATTGTGGACTTGAGTTTCAGCTTATTGATTTGGACCCACTTCCTGAACCTAGCCCGACTCCTGAACCCTTACTTGATTTAAGTTTCTTTCCTGAGTCGGTATTCGTTCCCGTACTTCCCATGTCCAAGTCAATCATTTCATCTTTTCACACTCCATTTTGGGACAAGGCGGTTGACACAATTGACTCTGAATATAATTATGAATTATGAAAATTTGATGGGGTGAAATTGCTAAACAATGATCATACATACATTTTAGTGGGTTATACAAGGGAAATTTTTGGTGGCTTCCTCCGTGAAATACCACATTATCTTGATTGGGTAGCAACGCTTGGCCCAATTAGACCACCACCTTAAGGTAACATCTGCCTTCCCTTTCTTCTTTTTCATGCATATATGCATACATTCATACATTGAGGACAATGCATGAGATAAGTGTGGGGGGAGGCTTTACTAACATACTAACATAGGTAGCTAATATTAAAAAAAAAGGACAATATTTTGACTTATCTTTTGAAAGAAATCTAAGTTAGTCTTAAGAATTAGGAAAATCATGATTAGGATTTCTAAAAACTTGGTCAAAATAAATAAATTGTTTAATTTTTAGGTATAGAAGGAGAAATTGAATCAGTAATTAGTCTTGATTTTTACCTTAATGAAATGTGCATACCTGATGCATATCTAGGATTCTAAGACAAAGACCCTTGTGCCTCATTTATATATATATAAAAAAAATCACTAATTAAGCTGGATACATGTGCCTCAAGAAGCATAAGTATTCACGCCTAAAGGTGAATAAATAAAGTCCTTGGTTTTGTGGCCTAGTTCACTCCAATTTGAGTCTGTGGGGTGTTTTCTCACCCGGTGCCCTAAAACCAATCAGTTTGGGAGTCACCGACTTTAAGTTCACTACATGGGTGGATTAGAAAGCTTAAGAAAACTAAGAAATATAATATATGTATTAACACATCTAATAGTCAATTAGTTAGGTATGAGGGCCTCAAGAAGCCTTGATACTTACACGAAAGAAAATTAGATGAGTTATACATGTTAAAAAAAAAAGAAAGAAAGAAAAAATATTATATTAACACATCTAATAGTCAATTAGTTAGGTATGAGGGCCTCAAGAAGCCTTGATACTTACACGAAAGAAAATTAGATGAGTTATAAAAAATAATAATAATAATAAAGAGGCATGAGAGTCCAAGTTAAGGAATTCCTAGTAAAAATTCATAAAGATGCATATGACTTGTGGTAACGAAAAAGACTATACAAAAATTCAATTTTGATCCTTACCTAAAATGAATAACAATTCACTATATAAAGACTAAGTTTAAGAATGAATAAAAATGAGGATCCTAAAAACTTATAGACTACTTAGTCTCTTCAAATATATTTCAAATATTTTCTTTTTTATGGATTTTGTGGGTGTAATCCGCTGAAAACCCTCACGAGACAACACTTGTCCTCTAGGGTAACCTAGAGGTTTAACGGCTTGTTGCACGTGCTAAGTGCAATCGTGATTCCTACGAAAGTGAGTTAGCTAGTTTAGTTGTTCTTTTTCTTTTTTGATTTTTACTCGAGGAAGAGCAAAAAGATAAGTGTGGGGGTGTGATTGGTAGTGAAAAGTGCATTTTTATCATTACATTTACCATCACATTTTCATATTTATTCATATATTCATGCACAATTAACTAATATTTTATGATTTATTGTGTGCAGGCCTTGAGAAATAAAAATAAAGAAATAAAGCCTCAAAAGAAGCCCAAAAGCCCATGTTTAAAGCCCAAAGTAAAAGTTACAATTATCAATTATCAAAATTCCAAATACCAAGGGCAATAGTTGCAAATACAAAGAAGAGAGAAGGATAGACTTCTATTCAACCTAAACACTTGCAGGATGAGAATAAAAGCCAAAGAAGAGAGTGCAAAGATAAGGAAATTCGTTTAAAAATATATTGGGAGATTTGAGATCTAGGTAACTTTCTTCCCAAGTTATCTCGAAATCCCAAAATAAAGAGCCAGGATGCAACTTCCAGAAGACAACGCCCAGATGGACGGACCAGGGGAAGCCACGCGCCAAAGCGCGTGGCCATCTGCCACTACTTGGCCGCGGAAACGCGGCCCAAGCCGCGTTTCCGGGCAATCTAGTCTTATCCGGGGACCAGTTTTCGTGGGAGAATTGTGTTGGGACTCTACCTCCTTCTGCACCTATAAATACCCCTGCAAACGCAACAGAAAGGGCGTACAGAAAATACAGAGCAAATTCTAGGGTTTTTTAGGCTAACTTGTAGTTTAGGTTAGGTTTTTCTTTTTGTAATTTTTGTAACTGAGAGTGGAGGAAGCTTTCATGGAGGAAGGAGTCCATGCTTGTACTGAGGTGACAGCGGTGTAAGCCTACTTTTCTTCCATTGTTAATGAAATCCACTCAAAGGTTTGTCTTTTTAATGTCTATTCTTTGTATTCGTGTTTTTATTCTTGTTTTATTTTTTTTATACTTGTGTTATTCTCTCTGATGTCTTGCAAACCGTGAGAACTGGTCGCTTCGAGACTGCTTAGCCGAAGAAGAGCCCTTGATGGCCTATGGAGATGAACAAGCCGTCACTTGCCAGTTTTTTCCTTTCATAGTGTAGATCGCGAAGGTGGACTATCCTATACGCCATTCTTGTATGCCTTCGAAGACAAAGTAAGTTGTAGCAAAAGGTTCAAAGGTAAGTAAGACTGAAGAGGTAGGTATGTATTTTTCTAGTTTATAATCTTCTTCCTTTCTTCTATTTCTTTAGTATAGATCACCAACTCCACCTTTCTCCAATCTATTTCTCCCGTCTCATTGTAAATACCATTCTTAATAAGAAAATACATAAAATAGAGATAACTTACTTAAACGCTTCCATCGCTAGTCCCTCCCTGAGGATCACGACCCGCATAGCCATTGCTACCGCGGATTAGAATTGAGCACCTTGCACATCTTGTTCTAAATCTAATATTCCATATTTTGTGTGCAGGTAAAAAACTCAATCATTTTTCTAAATAGATGAAGCATAGATGTATATAGATCAAATCTAATATACATTAGACCATGTAAACTTGTTTTGATTCTATCTATCCATGAAAATCATATGAAAAACTGAAACGGGTTAAACCGAAAACTAAACACATGAAACTATAAAACAAGTGTGTGTATGTGAACTTGAGCATATCAACACTATCTAATCTTTACAAAGTTCTAAACACAATCTTATACTAAACAAACCGATGTCTTCTTGTGGAACTCCGTCTCCAAGTCGACTCGATCCAAACACGATCCAACGAGCTTGACTCCAACCGAGTGCTAGATGCGATCTTGACGCGCGAGCTCTTGAATCAACAGTGAAAGCTCCAAAACATCTTTGTTGAAGCTAATCACCTACTAATATCTTGATCAAATATCTGAAACTAAATATCACAAGATTATTAGTAAACTATAACTACATGAGTTAATCATCATCAAAACTTGAGTGAAGGGCCTCTGGGCCAACACTATCTCCTCAAGATTCCTCTAGATAAGAGTTGAGGTGCCGCTATGGCTCTCTTGGTTGAATACAAGTGTGAGCAAATAATCCTAAGCATATAACAATATAGGCATAAGTATATCAAGCAAGTAATGAATATGAACAATAAGAGCATGCAAGATATAAACACAAGTGAGAGATAGAGAGAGCAATCCTAAACACGGGAGATTTGTTTCGAGGTTCGAGCACCCTTACTCTACGTCCCCGCCTTCAACACTATGAAGGATTTTCACTATAAAACCGATCCCACCGGATCACTCGGTGCCGCAACACCTACAAGCGAGTTCACACTAGAACTCCTTTGGACTCTCTAGTCCCTCTCTTGTTCCCGTAAGAACAAACACACGCAAGCACGCAAGCTTGCCGAGGCCGCACCTCTACACCGAGCTCTCACTAGAACTCGAAACAACGCGAACCCGCAAGTCCGCCTCCTCAAACACAAAGAATGAACACTTGGTGATCTAAAAGTTTAAAACTGTGGACAAGAACAGAAATCTTAGATTCTTTAACCTTATTTGTGCCTTCATGTGTTACCTGAAGAGTGTGACATATTCGATTTGCAGAAGTGGCTGTGACACACGGTTGAATTCTTCTTTGGTTAAGGCACAGAATAAAGCATTCATCGCTTTGGCGTCAAGGTTCGCATTCCTCTTTTGATCATCACTCCAAGTGTTGTAGTGGGTAGTTGGCTTGGTGTACGGTGCTTCTACGATGTTCCAAAGTTCGTAGTTGAGCGATTGCAAGTAGATCATCATTCTACACTTCCAATAGTTGTAGTTGGATCCGTCAAATAGCCATGGACGTTGTGTAGAATGTCCTTCTTTGAATTGTGATGAAGGATACTTCATTGCCATCCTTGTAGATTGTTGACTAGGTATGCAGGGCTCTGATACCAAATGTTGGTCCCGAGATAATGCCAATTGTGGATCTAAAATACAATGTCAACACATATACTAAACAAAGAATGATTAGAGTTAAATAAATAAAGCACTTGCAATAAAAGGAAATTAAATCTCAGAAAAGTTAAGCAAATGCAAACACGAGAGATTTATCCTGATTCGGTTCTTGTGACCTACATCCAGTCCCCAAACCTCCCGCTTGAGATTTTCCTTTATCTTTGACTTTGTACACCCAAAATCAACACCTTGCTCACCACTTGACAAATCCCCTTTGCCAAATGTGTACAACTTCTCTTACAACCAAGAGAACAAAACACCTTGTACAACCTCTCTTCTATACCAAGAAGACGCTCTTGTACAATGATTCCTTTGAGTGATTACAACTTTTCCTATAAGCCTTTATTCAGTATGTGATCGTGGATAAGGGCTATTATAGGTGAACTTTTAGAGATCTTCACAAAAGAGTAGGAATTGGTGACGAACTGGAAGTGGGAACAGTTTACAGAGAACCAGAATATTTTCATGATTTTTGGTCAGAAAACTATAGATTTGAATTGGTATTTTGGCCTAGGATAACAACCCTTTTTATAGCTAAACTCTAGGGTTAGTTAGGGTAGTTATTAGGACCATTTTGAATATTCAAACGTTGGATAACTTTGAAGAAAATACCAGAAAACAGAAACTGTCCAACAGTCAGAAACTGCCATTAGTCGACTTGAGATATGGGTTAGTCGACTAGGGTAGGCAAATTTCACTAGGTTAGTCGACTATAGAAAAGACCAAGTCACTATGTCATGATAAATTCAAACGACAAGTTTCTGGAAACTGAACCAAGTTGACCACAACTATATTATAAGTCGACTAGGCCAGGTATTAGTCGACTAGGGGAAAGTATAAGTCAACTACAAAAGTCTATTAGTCGACTAGGTATCCTGTTAAGTCGACTAACAGTGACAAACAGAGAGTTGGGTTCTTTCAGGACAAAAAGTCTAGTCGACTAGGGAAATGATCAAGTCGACTATCCTATGTATAAGTCGACTTGACAATAGTATAAGTCGACTAATATACTAAGATATGTGTGTGTGCATCAAGGCTTTTAACATGCTATTTAACCATTACAATACACATCAATAGCAACTCTCTTTGGGAAGTCTTGATCATGAAGAACTCTTGAATAGGCTTGTGATAGAGCTCCAAATGACATGGTTTCACAAATGTCTGATCAAAAGCAAGTTCCAACATTCTCCCCTTTTTGATGAAGACACTTTGTGTGCACAAATGCTCCCCCTGCAGAAAATAAGTTATATGTTCTCCCCCTGCAAAAAATGGGTTATAACAGATATAGAAACACTTGTGTTCTCCCCCTGCAATAAATATATCATAACATGTTTATATATGATAAATATTTGAAGTAATGTCCTTATCAAACTTCTTATATGGTACCTGAAAGATAAACATTAGATGGTACCAATCATAAGAGTAAAACATTAACCTTTAGGAGACCAAACCCAATTTGAATTTGGTTTCCATCTGTTAGTATACACATAATTGTATGAATTACATATATCATGTATGTATGATGCAATATAAGTATTTTTGTCAAAAATGCTTAAGTTTTTAGGAATCCGTATAAACTTATTCTTAATTCTTTTTGAAACATTATCAGACTTTCTTTTCACAAAAGAATTATATGAATTACTAATATATGAAGATTTTTCAAAAAATCCAATACCATAATGATTATGTGACATCTTTTGATATGATAGCAAATCATTAAACTTTTCTTTTCCTTGATTAAACTTAGTCACATTTTTCAAAAGCTCTTCATATTTCATTTTGAAAACTGACATGTCTTTATTTAACACAGAAATTCTTTCATTTAAAGACATAGTTTCCTTTTTAAGTAAAATATTTTCTTTTATAAAATTCTCATTATCCTTTTTCAATGATGATATCACTATTTCAAAATCATCTTTTGAGAATTTATAGAAGAAACTTGAGAGACATAACATGAATTTTCTTTGAAAAGTTTTTCATTTTCCTTTAATAAAACTTTATTCTTCATTTTTTCATTCTTTAGATCATTGAATAATTCATGGAATGCATCTAAAAGTTCAGTATATTGTACCTCATCTTCTTCTAGCGCCTTGTAACAGATGTTGGCATGTTCAGTGGTTTCTTCTTCGTCAGAGGAAGAGGAATCACTGTTTTCCCATGATACTTGTTAGTCTTTTTCTTTCTGAACTTTTTGCTCTTAAATTTACCTTTGTTTTTGAGCAATGGGAAATCCTTCCTCATATGACCTATTTTATTGCAATTAAAACATTTAAATTTACCTTGTTTTAAGAATCTTTTGAATTTTCTTGAAAGCATTGCCATCTCCTCTTCATCGTCATCTGAATTGTCCGTGTCTGAGGATGCATGGAAGGCAAGTTCTTTCTTCTTTGAGAGAGATTGTTGTTCATCCTTCTTTCTGTCTTCGAGTTGCACTTCATATGACATTAGATTACCATAAGGTTTTCTAACGACACTATTGAGAGATCATTCGTTTTTTCGATTGCGGCTGTCTTCTTCTCCCAATCTGATGTGAGTGCACGAAGGATCTTGCGAACTTTTTCTACTTGGGTATATTCCTTTCCAAGGGATGCTAAGGAATTGGTTATGTTGGTGAATCTTGTAACCATTTCTGAAATGGTTTCATTCTCCTTCATTTTGAATAGTTCAAACCTGTGGACAAGAACAGAAATCTTAGATTCTTTAACCTTATTTGTGCCTTCATGTGTTACCTGAAGAGTGTGCCATATTCGATTTGCAGAAGTGGCTGTTGACACACGGTTGAATTCTTCTTTGGTTAAGGCACAGAATAAAGCATTCATCGCTTTGGCATCAAGGTTCGCATTCCTCTTTTGATCATCACTCCAAGCGTTGTAGAGGGTAGTCGGCTTGGTGTACGGTGCTTCTACGATATTCCAAAGTTCGTAGTTGATCGATTGCAAGTAGATCTTCATTCTACACTTCCAATAGTTGTAGTTGGATCCGTCAAATAGCGGTGGACGTTGTGTAGAATGTCCTTCTTTGAATTGTGACGAAAGATACTCCGTTGCCATCCTTGTAGATTGTTGACTAGGTATGCAGGGCTCTGATACCAAATGTTGGTCCCGAGATGATGCCAATTGTGGATCTAAAATACAATGTCAATATATATACTAAACAAAGAATGATTAGAGTTAAATAAATAAAGCACTTGCAATAAAAGGAAATTAAATCTCAGAAAAGTTAAGCAAACGCAAACACAAGAGATTTATCCTGGTTCGGTCCTTGTGACCTACATCCAGTCCCCAAGCCTCCCGCTTGAGATTTTCCTTTATCCTTGACTTTGTACACCCAAAATCAACACCTTGCACACCACTTGACAAATCCCCTTTGCCAAATGTGTACAACTTCTCTTACAACCAAGAGAACAAAACACCTTGTATAACCTCTCTTCTACACCAAGAAGACGCTCTTGTACAATGATTCCTTTGAGTGATTACAACCTTTCCTATAAGCCTTGATTCAGTATGTGATTGTGGACAAGGGCTATTATAGGTGAACTTTCAGAGATCTTCACAAAAGAGTAGGAATTGGTGAAGAACTGGAAGTGGGAACAGTTTACAGAGAACCAGAATATTTTTCAGGATTTTTGGTCAGAAAACTATAGATTTGAATTGGTATTTTGGCCTAGGATAACAACCCTATTTATAGCTGAACTCTAGGTTAGTTAGGGTAGTTATTAGGACCATTTTGGATATTCAAACGTTGGATAACGTTGAAGAAAATACCAGAAAACAGAAACTGTCCAACAGTCAGAAACTGCCATTAGTCGACTTGAGATATGGGTTAGTCGACTAGGGTAGGCAAATTTCACTGGTTAGTCGACTATAGAAAACACCAAGTCGACTAGGTCATGATAAATTCAAACGACAAGTTTCTGAAAACTGAACCAAGTCGACCACAACTATATTATAAGTCGACTAGGTCAGGTATTAGTCGACTAGGGGAAAGTATAAGTCGACTACAAAGGTCTATTAGTCGACTAGGTATCCTGTTAAGTCGACTAACAGTGACAAACAGAAAGTTGGGTTCTTTCAAGACTAAAAGTCTAGTTGACTAGGGAAATGGTCAAGTCGACTATCCTATGTATAAGTAGACTTGACAATAGTATAAGTCGACTAATATACTAAGATATGTGTGTGCATCAAGGCTTTTAACATGTTATTTAACCATTACAAGACACATCAATAGCAACTCTCTTTGGGAAGTCTTGATCATGAAGAACTCTTGAATAGGCTTGTGATAGAGCTCCAAATGACATGGTTTCACAAATGTCTCATCAAAAGCAAGTTCCAACATGAGCTAGACTCCTTTTGAGTACTTGATGTGGTTTTCATGCACAAGCTCTTGAATTAACACGTGCTCGCTTCAAAACTTGACTTGAAATCCTTTGTTGAACCTAAACACCTACTAAGATCTTGATCACATATCTGAGACTAATTAAACACAAGATCATAAGTACTATAACTACATAAGTTAATCATCATCAAAACTAGAGTGATGGCCGTTTGGGCCAACAATCTCCCCCTTTTTGATGATGACAAAACTCATAGAGTTATATATGCATGGATTAAAGTTAAGCTTCGTAGAAGCTCCCCCTTAACTCATGCATAACAATAAACAATAAGATATTCAATGAAGTTCATGAAACTAAACAAATGTATATGCATAAATAAGGTGAGAGAAACATACATAAAGCAAAAATCCTTTTTCAAAAACCTTCTCCCCCTTCTTGTTTAAACTTTCAAAAACATTCTCCCCATTTTGTAAAACACAAGATGCATAAACTCAATATATGCAAACACTCAAATATGCATATGCAAACTCAAAATCTTTCTCCCCCTTTTTGTCAATCATCAATAAAGGGGTAAAATAAAACAAATCAAGAATAAGGATATATATGCGATATACATTCATGAAGAGGAAGACGCTAAGTTAGCTTCCCTGCATACATGCATTACATGAAAAAGAGATGACAAGCCCAAACTCACATAATGCATAATATACAATACATAAGTGGAGATGTTAAGCTCCCTCTACACACGTGTATCATATAAAGAAGAGATGTCAACCTTCTCAATGTAAGATACACTCAACATGAATCTATATATAGAAGAGATTTTAAGCTCCCCTTGTATATAGACAATACATATCAAAATATTCTTAACACAAATTGTTATAATACTTAAACAAATTTTGAGATACCTACATAAACAAAATTTTAAGATACCAATTGTAAATAAATAATACAAATTTTAAATTTTTCTTAAATCAACAAATCTATTTGAGATATCACAAGATTTTGATACCATATGAAATAGAAAATTTGTGATACCAATTGAAATTGAAACTTTTGTACATTTTGATGTTAATGAAAGAAAATATTTTATATTTTGATATCAATTGAAATATAAATTAAATTATGATACCAATTGAAATACATGATAAATTTTGATACCAAATAGGTAAAACATTTGTGATAACAATTGAAATTTAAACCCAATTGGAAATCAAAACATATAGATACCAATTAAAGTATATTGTAAATTTTGATATCAATAAACATACCAATGAAAATAATGCATAAGCTTATTAAAATACCAATTGAGATACCAATTGAAAACAAGATTTAAATCAAGCTTAGCATAAACATAATTTGTGCTTTAAACATGTAATGATTATGGTAAATCAAGCACAATCAAATCAATATATGTGTGAAAATAAAAATACCAATAGAAATTGATATTATTTGAGATAAAGCATACATATATAGAAAACAAAATATGAGTATACAAAAAATATCAATTGTGATACCAATTGAAAATGTGTTGTGAATTAAGTGTATAACTCATAAAGATCCACCCTTTTCATGCACATGATAAAAGATATTTATTTTGAGTATGCAAGGCATGGTCGCCTATCCATCCGCCCTTAAAGGGTAGAAGTTTTCAAAAATAAGATATGAAAATAGTTGTATTGTGAAAACACTACCAAATGAAGAATAAATAACTAGTTAAAGTAATTTTTGAAAAACTAGTTAAAGATCCTTCAAACATGAAAATAAATCATATGTATCTCATTAGTCATACTAAATACAAAATTCGACACTCAAAATCTATAAAGCTCAAAAATTCTCATGAAAACAATGTCATGAATAAACAAATGAAGTATGAGTGCACAAGAATCATGTAATTAGCATTTTCATGAAAATAGTCAATGAGGCTCAAAACAAACATAAATATCATTTTATCAAACAAATATGAAAATCACAAAGATTTTATTTTTCATTTAAAAATAAACTTAAAGATATATGTATGATTTATCCAAGGCTAACAATATGCATACATATCACAAACACAAAAGAGTCTATATATAATTTGCATGAAGGTAAGAGACTCAAGGGTATACATATATATTTATTAGTTTTGGATAAACATTACATATGCATGAAGCAAAAACATGAAAATAGGCAAAACAAGTGTAAATGAGGAGATCATCAAAACTAGGTCATACATGTACATGCAATGAGTACAAATGAGCAATAAAGTGCAAATATATAGGAATCAAATGTTGCTCACTACTTGTACAAGTATATACACAAGTTTTGACAAAAACTACATTTAAACAAGTATTTACCACATAGAACACAAAACATGATTATTTTAACGAACACTAAAACATGCTAAAAATTCATCAAATGTAAAAGCATGTAAACTAAAATAGGAGTTTAGAGATAGTTACCAAATCAAAGAACTATACTCTAAGTCTCCAAAATATGGTGGTCTTCTCACCAAACTCCTTGATAGTGATGCATCAATTTGTAGTATCCATCAAGCCCATGCATCCACCACCAAGGCACCAACTTTCTCACGTCATGTGAGAACCCACACCTACATCAAACAAAAGGTGAGGATTTTGGTACCCATTTTCTTTTGGGTCCACGGGGGTTAGCATGATTTGGAACCTAAACATTTTTGTTAGCAAAATTAATAGCATTTATCTTATCATAACAAAACTTTGCTAAATGGCCTTTGCGGCCGCAATGTGTACACTTGTATACTTTAGTATGTACATATGAATGAGTGTGATCATGACGTGCAAAATGTGCATATGTATGTTGTGGGTGATATGCATGAATATGTGGAGCTTATTTCTTTTGAAACAAGGTTTCCAATCTATTATGGTTAAATGCGCAATTGCTCAAAATTGAGCTCAAACAATTTATTCTATTTTTCAAAAATTTAATCTCATTTTTATCAATGGTTGTAGCATGAAAAGCACGGTCAACAATCTTGTTCTTTTTAGAAACATTTTCTTTTTCCTTTGAAACAATTTTTTTTTTTAAAGAGTTGTTTTCTTGTAAAGCAATTTCTTTTTCTTTTTTAATAATTTTATTTTTCAAAGAATTATTTCCTTCACAAAGATCATTAAATTTAGAAGTCAAGGAAATATTGTCCTTTTTCAACATATCATTTTGTTTTGAAATACATTCCAATTTATTTTGAAAAGAGTCTTTTTCTTTTAACATGAAATCAAATTTATTTTTCAATTTCTTATTATCCTTTTTAAGCATGTCATATTTTTAAGAAGTTGTTGACAAAAAGATGCAAGTTCATTATAAGACATATCAACATCCTCTTCTAACTCGGATTCGGAGTTTACCTCAAGGGGGTTACCCCCTTGGACCATGTAGCATATGTTGGAAGCCTCACTTTCAACATCCGAGTCGCTCCCCGCATAGTATTGCTCTTGTTCTCCAAGGGAGACTAAAGTATTCCATATTATAAAAGCCGAATCAAAATTAGAAACCCTAGATAAATATTTATCATTTAGGGTACTCTTTAAAGCATGGATGGCTTTTGTATTAGCCTCTAGATGTTTGCCATTTAAACAATATGCATCTTTAATAGTGGCAAAATAAACATGAATGCCTAGGGCTTTGAGGAATAATGATATCTTAACTTTTCAAGTTTGGATGTTAAGAATATCAAAAGTGGGAGGTGACATGAAATCCATGTGTGTGTACAAATATTGTGATTAGTTATAAAAGAGGATCTTTAACTCAAGGTTGTTAGACCCAAATCAAGAGCACGAGGCTCTGATACCAATTGTAATCACCTAGAGGGGTGAATAGATGACTAGCTAATCTAATGATGATTTGATGCGGAATTAAACAATTTATGCAAAATAAAAATTCTTAAACTAAACACACAAGGTATAACATAAGAGTATAGCTGAATTTCCCGTGAAGGGCTCTGGACTATCTCCTCAAGATTCCTCTAGATAAGAGTTGAGGTGCCACTATGGCTCTCTTGGTTGAATACAAGTGTGAGCAAACAATCCCAAGCATATAACAATATAGGCACAAGTATATCAAGCAAGTAATGAATATGAACAATAAGAGCATGCGGGATATAAACACAAGTGAGAGATAGAAAGAGTAATCACAAACACGAGAAATTTGTTTCGAGGTTCGAGCACCCTTACTTAACGTCCCCGCCTTCAACACTATGAAGGATTTCTACTATAAAACTGATCCCACTGGATCACTCGGTACTGCAACACCTACAAGCGAGTTCACACTAGAACTCTTTTGGACTCTCTAGTCCCTCTTTTACTCCTGCAAGAACAAACGCACGGAAGCTTGTCGAGGCCGCACCTCTACACAGAGCTCTCAGTAGAACTCGAAACAACGCGAACCCGCAAGTCCGCGTCCTCAAACACAAAGAATGAACACTTGGTGATCTAAACACTTTGATCACCTAAAATCACTCTCACAACAACTCTCCTATAGGATTGATGTAGCAATTGAAAGCTCAAGTATATGTGAGAAAAACTAGGATTGAATTGGTGATGAAAAACTCAAGAAATCACTTTTGAAAACTCTTGATATACTCTCCTTTTGATTTGAAAATATTGGCTCTAAAACATATGGAGAAAACCACTAAAATAGGTAGGAAAAACTACCCCAAAAACTCTCTTGAAATTTTATAGAAAACAATCCAAGGGAAGCCCTTTTTATAGGCTTAAAAAAAATGGCCGTTGGAAGCCCACTCAACAGTTCAGACTGCTGACGGTCGACCGCCCGGTCGACCGCCAACGGTCGGATTTTCGACCGTTGGGAAGTCGGTAGACCGCCCGGTCGACCGCCAACTGGGCAATGGCCCAACGGTCGACTGCCCGGTCGACCGGGCCATTTCCAGAGAGCAGAGACTCTCTGGCGGTCGACCGTCCGGTCGACCGGCCCAAGTTGTGCACGTCTACGCACATCGGTCGACCGGAGCGGTCGACCGACTTCTATCCTGGCCGACCGTCCGGTCGACCGGCGAAAGGCCAGTCCAGCACTAAATAGGGATTAAAAACTTGCCTTTTTATCTTTAATAAAATCCCATAAATTCTCTAAAAATCTACAAAAATAAGTTCAGTATTATACTTTGATATACAAACATGTTTGAGTAAAAATCAAAACATGTTACAAACATTTTGAACTATTTGTAATATGAAAGATTTGCCTTAAACAAAAATCTGTATTTTTTCCAAAATGATTTTTTCAAATTGAAAACTGATTTTTCCAAAACTCCTTCAAATATAAAAACAAGATATTCTAAACACTTTTAAAGCTTAGTGTGTATGGATATGATCCACTACACATATATGATGAAATATCTATGTTTTTGACATTAAGCTCTAAATAAGGTTATGGTAAAACACATGTATACTTTGAAGTTTAAAAATCAAAACAGTATTTTTCCAAAATGAAAACTTCATAATGAAAACACATATAAATCTTGTGTGTGTGAGTGTATACGAACTTGAGCAATCCACCAACTAATCTATCCTTTACATTTTATCTAAAAATAAAATCTTACTAAAAACAGACACAAGTCTTCTCTTGAAGGTCTTCTTCTTCTTCTTGACTTGGTCCAAACCATGATCCAATAAGTTAGACTCCTCTTGAGTAATTGATGTGGTCTTGATGCACAAGCTCTTGAATCAACACGTGCTAGCTTCAAAACTTGACTTGAAATCCTTTATTGAAGATAAACACCTACTAAGATCTTGATCACATATCTGAGACTAATTAAATACAAGATCATTAGTACTATAACTATATGAGTTAATCATCATCAAAACTAGAGTGATGGGCCTTTCGGCCAACAAAATCATCATCTTCTAAAGAGTTTTCATGATTTACCTTTGAAACTTCATCCCCGTATGCCATGAAGCACATGTGCACGGTATCAATTTCTTCTTCGGACTCCGTCTCCGAGTCATCCCATGTGGCCACCATCGCCTTCTTTTTCTTATGCACGTTCTTAGATGTCGTGGCTTGTAGTGAGGGGCAATTCGCAATTAGATGTCCCGTCCTTTTGCAATGAAAGTAAAGACCCGTTTCCTCCTTCTTTTCAAGTCTTCCTTGAGGTCTTCCTCTTCAGAAGTTGCTTTGTCTTCCCTATTTATAGAACATCTTGCCCACTTTTCTAATGAGCATGGTAAAGTCCTCATCCTCGTCTTCTGATGATTCATCTTCATTAAAGGAGGATGGAGTCGCCTTGAAAGCTATTACTTTCTTCTTTGGAGCCTCCCTTTCTTCTATCACCTTTATTTCTATCTCATGGGTTTTGAGATTACCAATGAAGCCGGAGAAGTCTATCTCCTCCCTATCATTGAGGTCCTTGAGGGTAGTTTCCTTGACTTCCCAAGATTTGGGAAGAGTTCTAATGACCTTCCGGATCTTTTGGTCATTGTCAATCTTGTCACCTAAAGAAGATAAACCGTTAGTTATTTTGGTGAACCGAGTGAGCATTTCATCAATGTATTCATTCTCAAGCATATAAAATTCTCATATTGAGAACGAAGCATGTTAATTTTGGATCTTTTGACCTGAGACGTTCCCTCATGAGTGATTATGAGATCATTCCAAACCTCAAAAGCAGATTTACAGTTTATTACACGAGAAAGATCATCATCATTAAGTGCTTGTGTGAGTTCATATTAGACTTTAGTATTTGCTTCATAGCCCTTGGTGGTTGCTTCGGACCATGTATCATCATCACCGTGAGGTTCAACAAATTCCTTGATTATGGCCTTAGCTACTCTAACTCCTAGGGATTTGAGAAACAGGTTCATCTTGACCTTCCAAATAGGGAAGTTCAACCCATCAAATTTGGGTGGGGATTTGATGCTAGATAAGTCGTGTGATGCCATGAAAACAAGTTAGTGCACAAACAAATAATAGATGCAACAAAGGAATATAGCCAAATAAAAAGGATCTCCCTAGGTGGTTAAACCAAAAGCTAGGGTTAGGCTTTGATACAAATTGAAAATCACCTAGAGGGGGGGTAAATAGGTGAAGGCTATAATCAATGGCTAATAATGCGGAATTAAAAACAAACTAGCAATAAGCAATAACAATTAGATAGAACTTGCAAAAGAGTAAGCAATATAAGTGCAAGTAAATAGAGAGAGTAGAGTTTAGAGAGACAGTAGACAATCGCAAACACAAGGATATGTTTTGAGGTTTGAGCCACTGCTCTACGTCCCCGCCTTCAACACTATGAAGGATTTCCACTATGACCGATCCCACTGGATCGTCAATCAGTTATAAGTTCTCACTAGAACTCTTCGGACACACTTGTCCTCTCTCACGGTGCTGCAACACTAACTTGGAGCTCACTAGCTCGCTCGAGACCGCAACCTCTACAACTTCTCAATCAAAGAAAATCGGTGATCAACACTTGACCACAAAGATAGCTCACAAGCACAACCCTACAACCAAGATGAGAAAGTGAAACACTTAAGATTGTGTAGTGCAAATAGCAAGTAGAGAAGTAGAGGAAAGGCTCAAGCTAAAATACCAAAACTTTGGAAATAGTTGGCTCAAGAGAAAATCTTTTGCAAAGAGGCTAAACTATGAAAAACTTTGATGTAAGGCTTAGAAATCTTGTTGTGAAGTTGTTTCATAGTTCCACTAGATATAGGGGATGAAAACAAGGGTAGAAAACACCATATAGCTGTTGGGACAAGACCCAGAAAGAGACAAAATTGAAACTAGTCGTTGGGAGCCAACTCAGAAGGAAATCCTGCTTGGTCGACCAGGCGATCAACCGCCAACGGTCGGATTTCTGACCGTTGGGGAAAGCAGTCGACCGGGCAATCGACCGTTGTTCCCAAACAGAGAGTGAAAACTCTTTGTCGGTCGATCGGACCCAGCAGAGAGCACTGCTCTTTCAGACGGTCGACCGGCTGGTCGACTGAAGTGCATTGTTGCACTTTGGTGCATGTCGGTCGACTGCCTAGTCAACCAATAGAGCAATTTTGCTCTGCCAGCGGTCGACCGCACGGTCGACCGACAATGGGCCAAAAACAGATCTGGAAATATTTTCAAAAACAATCTTTTTTCAATGAAAATTCTTTTGATATATAAATACAAAATAGAGTTCTAGGATCTTGAAGAACTAGGGTGTGATCATGGATCAACACCAAATAAATTAGAACCATATTTTGACAAAATTCTTTTCTAAAGTAAAAACCAATTTTTCCAAAACTTGTTTTTCTGAAACTTGATTTCCGAAACTTTGTTTTTCTGAAACTCGATAAGGAAGACGGTAAGAAGCCTAGTTGTAAACTTTTATTTGAAAAATACAAAGGAATACGAAATGTGTGTATGTGTGTCAATCCCAAAAGCTATCAACCTCTATCATCTTGGTTTTAACAAACGACTATAAATCCTATCTAAAATAGAAAAAGTAAAAATACAAATCTTGAAATAGTCTTCTGAATATCGCTTGATCCTTGAGCTCCTCTAGTCTGCTTAGGCTCTGGGATCTAAATCTTCTTGGCTTTCAAATGTGTTAGTCTCGTGATGAAGCCGAAATGCAACATTACCTGAAACTTAGTTAAACAAACTTGTTAATACATAACTACATATGGTTTGTTATCAACAAAACTAGGGCTAATGGTCTTCGGGCCAACACTACATAGGTCACATTACACCATGAGGGTCCCCGAACGACTCTACAACCTACATGGTCCTTTACACCCTGACGGTTACCGCTCGGGACATTCCTGAAAGACGCAGTGTTGATCGATAACTGCTTGGAGCGCAACCTATACGGGTCCTCTACACCCTGATGGCACCCCTCGGGAGCCACCTGAAAGATGGAGGCTCGTCCACGCCGGTTGTTCTGGTCCAGCCAATGATGGAATAATACTCTGATGACTTCTGAGCAAGCCCGTAGCCCATACGAGTCCTCTAGACCTTGATGGCACCCCTCGGGGAGCCACCTAAAAGATGGAGACTCGCCTACGCTAGTCGTTCTGGTCCAGCCTATGTGTAATACCCCGTTCCCGGGATACGTACCCAGATGCGTGTCCTAAATTCTTTGACCATTTTGTTTCAATTATTTGTATTTAAGTTGTGATTGCCATGTTATTTGGTATCGGATCTGGATTCTCAGACCCAGAGTCAGCCCTGACCCGGACCGGGAACCCGAACCGGTATACCACCCGATTTGACCTTTTCGGTAGTCTGATTTGACCAATTTTAGTTTTCAACACTGTTTTCTAATATTGTAGATTTTTCATGATTTTCTGGAATTTTTCAGAATTATTTTGCAAAATCTCCAAAATCGATGTCGATCGGCATCGCTGACCGATTCCCAGATTTTTTTTATTTTCAAATGGAATAAATTTTCCAAAATGACTTTCACATTACTTCTTAGAATTTCATATTCTATCTAAATACATTTTTTTGAATTTTTCTAAATTTATCAAAATTTGACTGATTCGGTGTCGGCCGGTACCGCCGGAATATTCTAAAAATTTTAATTT
Organism: Agave tequilana; assembly: GCA_038442645.1. Taxonomy (NCBI): domain Eukaryota; kingdom Viridiplantae; phylum Streptophyta; class Magnoliopsida; order Asparagales; family Asparagaceae; genus Agave; species Agave tequilana. The sequence continues at coordinate 801,550 of JAVJIF010029806.1, forward strand.
GAAAACTAGATTGAATTTCTCAAATCTAATTTCACCAAGCATCTTAAAATAATATTTGCTATTTTTGAGAATGTTTCGAAACGTTTCTGAAACAGTCAAATTTTTGCCCTATTTAAATAATAACATTATTTACCGACATTTTCTTTTCTTGTTTTTTCCTTCTCCACTCCCCTACTTTATACTTCTAGAATATTCTATTAATTTAATTATTTAATAATATATTTATTTATTATTTTTTCTATTTCTTTTCTTTTCCTTTATTTTTTCCATTTTTCTTTCTTTTTCTTTCATTTCTTTTTCTTTCTTTTCTTTTCTTTCCCCCTTACCTTCCCCATGCTCCCCTTTTTCCTGCAACCACCGCCTGTAGCATCCCCTGCAGCAACAGAGCATGATGGGCTGCAGCAGCAACAGAGCATGATGGGCTGCTGCTACAGCCCATCTCCCCCCATCCCCGTTCATCATTTTCTCCTTCTCCTCCTCTCCATTAAAACCCTTCCTTTCTCCTTCCTTTCCATTTTCATTTTTCTCCAACACTTCAACCAACACCAACTCCACCTTCACCACCGGCCACCTCCACCAGCGCCGCCCAGCACGCCGTCGTCCCTAGGCCGACGCCACCCCACCCCCAATCTCTCCACTTCCTTCCCCAATTCCCTCCTCTCCAAACACTATCTCCATCTCTTCAATTTCACCAAAACCCACCACTTCACCATCTTCTTCTCCTCCAAAATTCACCCCCATCTTCACAAATTCTATCACTCCCACCACCCCATCATCACCTCCTCCTCCTCCTCCAACTCCCCACCACCTCCAACAACCACCACAACCACCACCATCACCAACTACCACCACCACCTCTACCAACACCAAACAATAACACACACCAACAACCCCCACCTCCTTTCCCCGGGCCCGGGCCGTCGCCCCCTCCTCGCCGGCCGCCCTCAGGTGGCGGCGGCGGCGCCCAGGCCGCCGGCCACCCTTCCCCCTCCTTTTCTTTTTCCTATCTTCTTTCTTTCTTTCTTCTTCTTCTTTCTTTCTTTCTTTCTTTTAATTCTTTCCTTTTTCTCCCTTTCCATTTCTACCCCCTCCTTAACCCCCTATTTACATCTCTATAATTTCAATCATACCCCTCCCCTTTTAATTAATATTTTCCTCTTCTAAAAAAACCCTATACTCAGTCTCCTCTCTCCTCTCTCTCTCCCCTCTCTTATCCCTCTCTAAATATTTATAATATTTATTATATATATGTATATATTTTAATATATAGTATGGGCTAATAGCTTGCTCGCACGTGTTCGCGAATTTTCCCGGGTTTTACTCGGTATTTCGTTCCGGTATTAGGCGAGTACATTTCTTGCTTTATTACCATCATTTCATGTCTAATAATTATTATCTTACTTTTAATATATGATGTCTCTTTATATAAGTTGGTATATGTTATATAAGTGATTTCTAAAATTATCATATTTTATAAATAGCTGGCGGCCGTTATTATACTTTGTCGAACCGGTATTGTACCGGATATGCTTAGATCTGCTACCGCTTTACTCAGCTTCGCATAGCTAATTAAAATATAAATTTATTATTATAAATATGGTTGTGAAGAGTTTGAAATGTTTATACCGTTCTCCTGTACCATGTTACGTGACCGGTTGATACCTGATATTTGATGTTGTGACTCTCACCAACAGCCCGGGTAAACAGTAGACAGTAGAGCTCTTATTAGTTACTTGATCCTGACATGTATACACCTGATACTTGCCATGCTATACTTAACACTTGATATCTGGCACCGGTACTTACCATGCTATACTTGACACTTGATATCTGACACTGGTACTTGCCATGCTATACTTAACACATGATATCTGACACCGGTACTTGCCATGTTATATATGACACTTGATATCTGACACCGGTACTTGCCAGGTTATACTTAACAGTTGTTATCTGACACCGTACTTGCCATGCTATATTTGACACTTGATATCTGATACCGGTACTTTCCATGTTATACTTGACCCTTGTTATCCGACACCAGTACTGGACATGCTATCACACACTTGACATGCTATCACCTTGTACTAGTACACTTGACCTGATATTGTGACACCTGACTGGTTACTGTTACACCTGGCACCTGTATTATATTGCATATTCATGACTATCACTTTTACGGGGACTTGGCATGATTATTATACTGTTACCAGACTTCTGGTACTCCTGAACTCATGTACTCCTGAACTCCTGTATTCCTGAACCCCTGTTACAGGGATACTCCTGATATTATACTCTTGTTAATCCCCGTAATTGGATAATCATGGTTATTAGATTACTGTGGACACCTTATGGACATTATCTTTGGGCAACATATATAATAAAAGTACTCAACTTACATTAGGGTGGGAGAAACTGATGGAAACCGGTATGATGTCATATTTATAATGGTGATATTTCTGAAGTGTCGTGTGGGACGCGTAATGATAAGTCCCTGGAAGCAGTAGCTTGAATCTGAAGTGTCGTGTGGGGCGCGTAATGATAAGTCTCCAGAAGCAGTAGCCTGAATCTGAAGTGTCATGTGGGGCGCGTAATGATAGGTCCCCGAAAGCAGTAACCTGTACTCCTGATCTAGTCCCGGGCAGAGATAGGACCCACTAAAAATATGAGCCATCAGATTTATCAGTTTTCAAATAATAACTCATCTTATTTATAAGTGGATGTATGTGTGCCGGTAGCACATACAAAAGCATATGGATCGGATGAATAATATAAAACAACCAAACAGTAATAATATTAGGAACGTGTGATATTTGGTCTCTTCTTTGTTCAGGTCCTGGTACTCACATATCAGACCCGGGTAAGTTCTACAGAGTGCGAACTCTAGTATGGACTATCGGTGATGTGAGGCACTGGTAGGGAGGCGATTGAAATATCAAACGGTACTGATTATTATTATTAGATAACTTAAAATATAACACCTTTATATTCTCCAGTTATAGTGTTATGCCCTGAGTTGACACCTTGCTTTATGACATATGATGATTACTCCAGACACAATATAGTTATGTTACTCTTAGGGCAACTCAAGTTGTATAAACTCAGACAATGGGGACATGAGATATGTGGTATATAAATGAGGATTTTCTTGTTTGGATTATCCCCTTGACGTATCAGTCCCGTGAATCCATAATCTGAGCTTGTACAACTAGTTTTGTCTATACTTTTATTTATCGCATGTTTAACTTATTTACCTCACGTTTATATATATCTTGAAAAGGGAACACCTAGAGGGGGGGTGAATAGGTGTTAGTGCTAATCTAAAACTTAATACAAAACTAAGTGCGCTAAATGCGGAAGCTAATGCAAATTTTGCACAAACTTAATACAACACAACAAGTGTAGCCGAATTCCCCGTGAAGGGCTCTGGACTAACTCCTCTTGATTCCCCTTGAATGGGTTGAGGTGCTATGTGAAGCTCTTGTTGGTTAAGTATAAGTTAGGCGCACACACACAAGCAAGCATATACAAGATATAGCAAAGTGAATTATGCAAGGCACAACACAAGCAAATAGATATGACAATATGGATTATGCTCAACACAAGCAAATATGATATGAATGATGTATGATGCTTTGCACAAATGTAAAGAGAGAGAGTTTAGAGACAAGTGGATCAAACGCAAAGACAATGATATGTTTCGAGGTTCGAGCACCCTTGCTCTACATCCCCGCCTACACCACCGTGTAGGATTTCCAATCCACTATACCGTCCACCGAGGACTCCCACCGAGGGAACCTTCACCGAGAAGGATTTTTACAACAATGGAGTACCGAACTCCTCTCTCAAACAACCACCTCACAACCGAGGGGTAGGCCCGTAGCCAAACAACAACAACAACCAACACCTCTACCGAAGAGGGTTTACAACCAAACTCCACCTCTCTCTAGAGGGAGCAAACCAATAACCCAAATCACAACCTCAACCTCTACCAAAGAGGAAGCAACCAAGAAATCAAGGATTTACAACAAGTGGTATCTTTCAACTACAAACCTCTTTCCTTTTTCTTTTTCCACAAAACAAATGATCCTAATAGATTAGGATAGAAGATAGCTCAAGTGTGAAAACTAGGTGTTTGGAAAACAAGCAACAAAGAAAAACACTTGGGAAAATTCTTGCAAAAGATATAGAATGAAAATCAAGACAAATCTCCCAAAATCCTCTTTTCTTTGATTTTTTCAAAAAACCTAAAACAATAAAGATTGAAAGATTAAAGCCCCAAATACTTTTGAAAATTCTTTAAAAACACTTAAGAAGGTCTGGAATTTTTGCACTTGAAAACTTGTAGAAAAACTATGAAGAGATGGGGTATATATAGCCCCAATACAAAACTAGCCGTTAGAGCTGAGCTGGCAGCTCTGACAGGCAACGGTCGACCGGCTCGGTCGACCGCCAACGGTCGAAAATATGACCGTTGGGCAACTGCGGTCGACCGGCCCGGTCGACCGAAACAAATAGAGAGCACTGTAAGTGCTCCGGTCGACCGGCGCGGTCGACCGTCCCAGTGCCTCAAAACGTGCACAGAATTGTGCACGTCGGTCGACCGGCCCGGTCGACCGACCTCAAACTTAGTCGACTAGTCAGGCTACTAGTCGACTTGGTTGAAGCCCGGAACAAAAACTAGGTCAGAAAAACTAGGAAAATTATTTTATAAAATCTTTTATCACTTCTGAAAATCCCATAAAACTTGTTTTAACATTTTGTATTGAAACACAAACTTGTGATAAAAATTTTAAGACATACATCAATCATATAAATTCATTTTTGTGTCTTGCCAATTTTATCAAAACCAACACTTGTATTTTATCAAACTTGATTTTTCAACACATGAATAGGGACATCAAAATAAGCTTGTATAGGAAGTTAAAACCATGTATGTATATCTAGAACATATCTAATATACATAAAAACTATTTAAGCTTGTTTTGATCTACTATTCATGAAAACCTAAATCCAAAATATGAAAACGTGTGTGTTTGTGCACTTGAGCATATCAACTATACTAAACTTTACAAATGGATCTAAAACACACTATCTAAACTATGGATACCTAAGTCTTCTTGATGATCTTCATCTTCAAGTAGACTTGCTCCAAAACTCCATCCATGGGCTAGGCAATGTGTGATCTTGAAGCTTTGGCCCTGGAATCATCATGAAAAGCTTCTAAACACCTTGTTGAAGCTAATCACCAACTAATATCTTGGTTAATGATCTGAAACTTAAACAACACAAGATTATTAGTAAACATAACTACATGAGTTAATCATCATCAAAACTAGAGTGGAAGGCCTTTGGGCCAACAATCTCCCCCTTTTTGATGATGACAAAACTCATGGAGTTATATATGCATGGATTAAAGTTAAGCTTCAAAGAAGCTCTCCCTTAACTCATGCATAGACATAAATAATAAGATATGGAAATGAAGCACATGAATATGTATGCAAGTATGGAGATAAAACATGCAACAAGCATAAATCAAAATCTTTTTCTCCTATTTGCAATACAAAAACATATATCCATAAATAACAAGGAAGACAAATACTTCTCCCCCTTAAGCAATGAAAACATGCATATAAACTCAAACTCAAATACTTCTCCCCCTTTTTGTCAATCATCAACAAAGGGTTCAAAGTAAAATCAAATCAAACAAATTTTTCTTTTTTTTTTCCTCCCCTTTTTGTCAAACAAAAAGATCAAGAAGGGGTTAGACAATCCAAATAATAAAATGAGGGGTAAAAATCTTTCTCCCCTTTTAAGTCAATCAAAAACAATAAAATAATGTTCTCCCCCTTTTGTCTAAAACAAAAAATAAGGTCAATAAGGGGTGACCATAAACAACATGATATCAATAGATAAATATGTCAATGAAGCATCTTGATATCAATTGAAAATAAACAAAGATCAATAGATGCTATATACATTCATGAAGAGGAAGACGCTAAGTTAGCTTCCCTACACATATGCATTACATGAAAGAGGGATGTTAAGCCCTAATTCACATAACACACACTATGTAATGCATAAGAGGAGATGTGAAGCTCCCCCTACACATGTGTACCACATAACGAAGAGATGTTAAGCTCTTCAATACAAGATACACTCATCATGAATCTATATGCATATAGTCAATACAAATCAAAACAAAATTTTTAGATACCAATTTTAAGCAAAAACACATGAAACATCTTGATATCAATTGAAATTAAACATAATAAATTTTGAATGTCTAAACAAAATTTTGATACCAGTTGTAAATAATTTTCATATTAAACATATGATACCAATATGAAATTTTCAATCATAAAGTAAGGGAGTGGGAAACAAATATCAATTGAAAAATCATCAATTGAAAGACAAAATTAAATTTTCTCCCCCTTTATGAAATACCAACTAAAAAGATGCAAGGGCTTGATACCAATTTAAAAGTAATCAATTGAAAAAAAATTGAAGCTCAAGCACTAGCATAAACAAGATTTTGTAAAAAATGTATATCTTAAGCACAAATAAAAGTGTATGAAATAGAATGAGTACCAATCACCAATAGATGATACCAATTGAAAATATACATACACAATAAACATATGAGTATACACAAAGAATCAAAATGATACCAATTGAAAGAGTTCAATGATACCAATTGACATAGCAATAAGTTCAAGTGTATACATCATATTACAATACCTCCCAATCAAGGTTCAAGTTTTAAATGATTTTCATTTTAAAGCATACAAGACCATGATCTCCCATCCATCCGCCCATGGAAGGTAGGGGTTTTCAAAAATAGATTTGAAAATAAGCTTTGTTTGAAAATCACTACCATAGTGAAGAATACCGTAACTAGTTAAATGGAAAATCTTTTAAACTAGTACGAAATCCTTCAAGCAAGGAATAAAACAAAATTGTTTTTCATGAAACATGAAATCCACATGATATCAAACACTCAAGTCAATTAAGCATAAATATAACTCATGAAAACAAAACACATGAGTAAATAAGAAATGTGAGTGTACTAATAAAGAGTGAATATCATAATCATGAAAATTTTTCATTAAGCTCAATTATTCCTTAAATATTGAAAACACGAAAATCATCAAAACTTATTTAACTTTCATGGCATATGTATGTCTAATACAAACTAAAATATACATACATATCCAAAACACAAGAGTCCACAAAGTGTATATGCATGAAGGCACGTGGCTCAAAAAGATAATCATGTATATCTAATAGTTTGGACAAGATAGACATATACATGAAGTTAAACAATTAAACACAAAATCAAGAAAATCTAAATCTTCATCAAAACAAATTTCATTTCATGGTATATGTATGAATTGTCAACACAATAAGTATACATACATATCCCTAAACACAATTGAGTCCTTATATATAGATTTGCATGAAAGGCAAATGACTCAAGGGGTATACATGTATATCTTAAAGTTTGGCAATACAAGCATATACATGAAGTGAAAACTCATAAAACAAATCCAAAAATGGAATACAAGTTTGAAATGTATGAATCATCAAAACTAGACTATACTAGCACATTTAATGGGTTCAAATAAGCAATCAAGCTCAAACATATATAAATTTATTTGTGGCCCACTATATGCACAAGTATATAACTAGTCTTAATGAAAACTAACATCTAAACAAGTAATCTTAACAAGAAGCATCAAAACACAATAAAGAAATCATCATGATAAAACTAAAAACATGATTATTATGTAAATTCACATGTATTAGAATCATGATGTACATTATAGCTTAAACAAAAGTGAGAACACTAAGAATGGGTTCATACAAGCATGTGTGTCTCAAATACTATATATGTATGTCAAGGATCTAATAATCATGGCATTTACACACTAATCCATAGACAATGAAAACATGCTATAAAACATCAATATGAAAGCATGTAAAGAATAATAAGGAGTTAAGAATTGTTACCAAAACCTAGAAAGCAACTCTCCTTGTCTCCAAAACATGGTGGTCATCTCCACCAAATCTTCCCTTGAAAGTGATGCATCCAATTGATTTCCTTTAAGTCCGGAACGCATCCACTCCAAGGTGTCATCACTCTCACGTCATGTGAGAGCCCACACCTACATCAAAAATAATAGGAGGGGTGGTCTTTGGTACCCATATCTTCTTGGGTCCATTGGGGTTAGTACCTTCTCTAACCCAAACAAACTTCTTTACTAAATTAGAAACATGTATTCTATCAAAATAAAATTTAGCAAGATGGCCTTTTCGGCCACAATGTGTACATGTGTACACATGAGCATACATGTGTTGATGGTGTCCGTGTGGAGCATGTGTATGCCGTGGAGGGTGTGCATGCATAAAAGTTGGAACTTGTTTCTTACGAACCAAGGTTTCCAAGCGTGTGTGGTTCATGGCACATTGGCTCATAGTGGAGCCCAAACAATCCATTTTCTTCTTCAACATATTTATATCATTTTTAATCATAGAAGAAGTGGAGCATGCAAGGGGTGGAGTGTGTGATACTACCCTAGCATGGCAAACATGAGCATCAATCTTATTTTGTAAAGCAACATTTTTCTTTAAACAAACATTCAAATTATTTGAAATAGAAATAATTTTATTTTTCAAATTAACATTTTCTTTTAAAACAAAATCAATTTTTGAAGATAAGTTTTCATTTTTCTTCAAAATAGCATGGCAATCATTTTTATTTTTCAAAAAGTTATTTTCTTTAAGTGCAAGATCAAGTTGAGATTTTAATGAATCCCTCTCATTAGCAATCTCCTCTTTCTCTTACAAAACAACATCAAGTCTAGAATGTAAACTCTTATTTTCTTTTTCAATATCTAGACTTTTCTTTTTCAAAATCTTGTATTTTTTTATTAACTTTTCACAAACAATAGAAAGTTCTTCATTCAAAGCATGGGCATCATAATTATCACATGAAGAACTAGAGCAATCATCACTATCTAAGTGGGGTTCCGAATGTACCTCAAGGGAGTCATTCCCTTGGACCATGAAGCATTGTGAATCGGATTCTCCACTAGATTCCTCTTCTTGAATTTGCACTTGAAGCTCCGAGGTGGTGGTTGTTGTCAACAAATTCAACACTGCAAAGGCGGAATCAATGTTAGAAACACGTAAAAGATAATCTTTAGATAAAGTGCTTCTAATGGCCTCTAGGGCTTGTGCATTGGCCCCTATATGATTGCTATCACTAAGAAAGGATTCCTTGATAATGGCAAGATAAACTTTATGACCTAGGGTTTGTAAATAAACGGTCATCCTAATCTTCCAAACATGAATGTTGGAAGGGTCAAACATAGGAGGGGTCATGAAGGCCATGGTAAACTATATGAGTGTGCAACAAGCAAATGCAAACAAGATTAGCCTAAAATGAGGATCTTTAACTCTAGGTTGTTAGACCCAAAATCAGAGCACTTGGCTCTGATACCAATTGAAAAGGGAACACCTAGAGGGGGGGTGAATAGGTGTTAGTGCTAATCTAAAACTTAATGCAAAACTAAGTGCGCTAAATGCGGAAGCTAATGCAAATTTTACACAAACTTAATACAACACAACAAGTGTAGCCGAATTCCCCGTGAAGGGCTCTGGACTAACTCCTCTTGATTCCCCTTGAATGGGTTGAGGTGCTATGTGAAGCTCTTGTTGGTTAAGTATAAGTTAGGCGCACACACACAAGCAAGCATATACAAGATATAGCAAAGTGAATTATGCAAGGCACAACACAAGCAAATAGATATGACAATATGAATTATGCTCAACACAAGCAAATATGATATGAATGATGTATGATGCTTTGCACAAATGTAAAGAGAGAGAGTTTAGAGACAAGTGGATCAAACGCAAAGACAATGATATGTTTCGAGGTTCGAGCACCCTTGCTCTACATCCCCGCCTACACCACCGTGTAGGATTTCCAATCCACTATACCGTCCACCGAGGACTCCCAACGAGGGAACCTTCACCGAGAAGGATTTTTACAACAATGGAGTACCGAACTCCTCTCTCAAACAACCACCTCACAACCGAGGGGTAGGCCCGTAGCCAAACAACAACAACCAACACCTCTACCGAAGAGGGTTTACAACCAAACTCCACCTCTCTCTAGAGGGAGCAAACCAATAACCCAAATCACAACCTCAACCTCTACCAAAGAGGGAGCAACCAAGAAATCAAGGGTTTACAACAAGTGGTATCTTTAACCACAAACCTCTTTCCTTTTTCTTTTTCCACAAAACAAATGATCCTAATAGATTAGGATAGAAGATAGCTCAAGTGTGGAAACTAGGTGTTTGGAAAACAAGCAACAAAGAAAAACACTTGGGAAAATTCTTGAAAAAGATATAGAATGAAAATCAAGACAAATCTCCCAAAATCCTCTTTTCTTTGATTTTTCCAAAAAACCTAAAACAATAAAGATTGAAAGATTAAAGCCCCAAATACTTTTGAAAATTCTTTAAAAACACTTAAGAAGGTCTGGAATTTTTGCACTTGAAAACTTGTAGAAAAACTATGAAGAGATGGGGTATATATAGCCCCAATACAAAACTAGCCGTTAGAGCTGAGCTGGCAGCTCTGACAGGCAACGGTCGACCGGCTCGGTCGACCGCCAACGGTCGAAAATATGACCGTTGGGCAACTGCGGTCGACCGGCCCGGTCGACCGAAACAAACAGAGAGCACTGTAAGTGCTCCGATCGACCGGCGCGGTCGATCGTCCCAGTGCCTCAAAACGTGCACAGAATTGTGCACGTCGGTCGACCGGCCCGGTCGACCGACCTCAGCCTTAGTCGACTAGTCAGGCTACTAGTCGACTTGGTTGAAGCCCGGAACAAAAACTGGGTCAGAAAAACTGGGAAAATTATTTTATAAAAATCTTTTATCACTTCTGAAAATCCCATAAAACTTGTTTTAACATTTTGTATTGAAACACAAACTTGTGATAAAAATTTCAAGACATATATCAATCATATAAATTCATTTTTGTGTCTTGCCAATTTTATCAAAACCAACACTTGTATTTTATCAAACTTGATTTTTCAACACATGAATAGGGACATCAAAATAAGCTTGTATAGGAAGTTAAAACCATGTATGTATATCTAGAACATATCTAATATACATAAAAACTATTTAAGCTTGTTTTGATCTACTATTCATGAAAACCTAAATCCAAAACATGAAAACGTGTGTGTTTGTGCACTTGAGCATATCAACTATACTAAACTTTACAAATGGATCTAAAACACACTATCTAAACATGGATACCTAAGTCTTCTTGATGATCTTCATCTTCAAGTAGACTTGCTCCAAAACTCCATCCATGGGCTAGGCAATGTGTGATCTTGAAGCTTTGGCCCTGGAATCATCATGAAAAGCTTCTAAACACCTTGTTGAAGCTAATCACTAACTAATATCTTGGTTAATGATCTGAAACTTAAACAACACAAGATTATTAGTAAACATAACTACATGAGTTAATCATCATCAAAACTAGAGTGGAAGGCCTTTGGGCCAACATATCTATGCTCTTCATACTGCCTTCCATGCATGTTTTCAGTTTCAGATTTATCGATATACATGATTTACTGTCGTTCCTTTAATTTCCCTTATGTTACTTGTTATTGCTCATACCTGGATGCCTGGACCACATCACTTGATCATGTACACGTGTGCCTGTTATGCACGCTATTTGGCTTTATTATATGTACTCGCAGGGTTGCGTCTGACAACCCTAAATTCTCATGTCCAGATCCTAGAGACCGAACCTTGGTGGCCTTGCTGTAGCTGATCAGAGTGCGCAGCGGATCCTTCCATGAAGATCGGGGTGCAGCAGAAGCTTGGATCATCGCCGCAGCTCTTCCTCCCAGTTTCTCTCATGTTTGGTTCTCGAGACCCCTCTTGCTGCTCATGAGCACCTCTCAGCTTTTATATATCTCTTCATATGATGTACTTTTATATTTCTGGTAATGTAATATCTCTGTAATATTGTATCACTCACTGTGATAACTATGTACTTGTGCCTTTTCTGTTGGAATGTATATTGCCACTGTGCTTCCGCACTCTGATTCTTGCATGTACTGATGCTTAGCGTATATACGTGAGGGTATTTCTGACCTGCGTATATACGTCACAGTAGTGTCTCCGTATCCGTAGGATCGGGGCGCTACACTATGATGGGATAACACCTTGATGACTGTCTGAGCAGGTCCGCAACCTATACAGGTCTTCTACACCCTGACGACACCCCTCCAAGAGCTACCTGAAAGATGGAGGCTCACCCACACTGGCTGTTCTGGTCCAGTCTATTATGGGATAACACTCTGATGACTGCCTGAACAGGCTCGCAGCCTATACGCGCCCTCTACACCCTGACGGCACCGCTCGGGGAGCCACCTGAAAGATGGAGGCTCACTCACGCCGCCTGTTCTAGTCCACTCTATGATGGGATAACACCCTGATGGCTGCCTGAGCAAGCCCGCAGTTTATACGGGTCATCTACACCCTGACGGCACCCCTCGGGGAGCCACCTGAAAGATGGAGGCTCACCCACGATGGCTGTTCTGGTCCAGCCTATGATGGGATAACACCCTGATGACTGCCCGAGTAGGCCCGCAGCCTACATGGGTCCTCTACACCCTAACAGTTACCGCTCGGAAAACTCCTGAGAGACAGAGTCTTGCCTGATAAATCGCTCGGAGCATAGCCTACATTGGTCATTTTACACCTTTAGGGCCCCCCGAACGACTCTAAAACCTACATGGGTCCTTTACACCCTGACAGGTATTGCTCGGGACATTCCTAAAAGACGGAGTCTTGCCCGATAAAATCACTCAGAGCATAGCCTACATGGGTCACTTTACACCATGGGGGCTTGATTGACAAAAGCACAGCGTTTAGAAAAATGTTTATCTGATGGGTTAAGAACTCTGAATTCCTACAATGTAACTATAGTAGCAATAGTTATACGGGTCGATCCTCAGGGAGATGTACAATGGAACCGTTTTGACACAGTTTTGTTCTTGGAAGGAAGAGTTGCTTGAAAAGAGATTGGTTTTGTGTTAATTTAGGAGAAGAGATCATAGTCCACTAATCATCTACCACCACTAACTTATTGGTTCATGAAGACTAAATATCATCTTGAATCATAAAAGTGTTCAAAGAAAAATCAACTTCAAGCAAGAGATATAAGATGAAAAGCTAACCCTAACTGAAATGTACTAGCTAAAGTTCAACATTAAATTATCAAAACTTTCTAAGCATAACCTAAGAAAAATTATTTAGATCTAACGTTAGGCTATCAAAGCGATCTAAGCATAAAATAAGAAAAACTATTAACTAGTATTAACAAGAATAAAGTTTACTTTTTATCATCATAAATATTCAAGAAGATTACTTAGTTCTAGGGTTATAAGCATGCATGGATTCAATCAGTTTAAGCAATCATAAAACTACAAGTAGTGTTGAAGAGATTAGCAAACCATGAAGGGGTATTTAGTTACTCATGGTGGAATAAAAATAAGAGATGGTTTTGAAATAAGAAGATTGCATGAATTAAAAGAAGCAAGTAAAGAAAGCAAAAGAGACAAGAGAAAAATAATGAAATATTTATATTAATGTGTCACGTCCAATTGCAAGAGCTCTTTCTTCTTCACAAAATCTCTTGATAAAATCCTAGAATTACAAAGCTAAATTCGAAAAATAAAGAAAATTGAAGAAAGCCTAAACTTTGATCTCTGAGATGCCTCCTCCCTCTAGTTCTACCTCTCTATTTAAAGGAAAAATAGATGGTAGAGTCACAGTCGAACACACACCCCAACCCGCCATACCAACCGCCAACATAAAGCCGCATAAACGCAAATTTTTCCACGTTAAAAGTGGGTAGTCTTGGTACGCGCTTTTGGCTCTAGTTTCATCTCGTCCGTCTACTTAGAGATTTATCCTCAGAATCCTTATTTAAACTCTGGATTTTAAAATTGTATCCTTTCTACATAACTTGGTAAGCAAGTTATCTCCTAATCCGAGTTTAAATTTAAATTCTTCTCCTTTATGTTTGACGTAGAGCTCAATCAACCTAATTTAAGTTGATTTCCCTCCTTTACCTCTGAATTAGGATAGGGATTATCTCTGAATTCTTGTCTCCTCTTGATTTCAAATTGGTTTAAATTAAAATCTGAATGTAGATAGGATAATTAGAAGCTTCCTTTATCTTTATCTTTCATTTTAAATAACTACACACATTAAACAAAAAGAGGGTTAAATAGCATAATTAAATAAAAATAATCAAAGGTAAATGTGTAAATGTGATGCAAATAATACAAATATGAAATGTAATCATACCCCCACACCTATCTTTTGATCGTCCTCGAGCAAAATAAAAAGAAAAACTAACCTAACCTAACTCACTTTCGCAGGAATCACAGTTGCACTTAGCACGTGCAACAAGCCATTAAGACCTCTAGGTTACCCCTAGAGGATGAATTTTGTCTCATGAGGATTTTCAGTGAATTGCACCCACAAAATCCGCTGAAAGAAATAGTAGGTAAGAAAAGACTAAGATAAAAAAGGATAACCAAAAATAAGGATAAAATAAATGTTATTATATATTTTTTGTTTTACAACAAGTAGTCATTAGCAGTTAAATGTATAAGTTTCCAACAAGTTTAAGTATAATTAAGTTCAATCAGAAAATCAAGAAATCTAATTATTTTTCTTTAGAGATTTAAATTCAATATTTTCACACTAATCCTTCTTAAGTCTTTCAATCATATGCATCTTTGTGTAAGTGAAACATAGTTTTAGCTTGAAAATATTTGATTTAACTTCATTCTTATATATATGTGTGTGTGTGTGTGTGTGTGTGTGTGTGTGTGTGTGTGTGTGTGTGTGTGTGTGTGTGTGAAAGAAGTTCCAAGTATTACCACTTCGTTGCCCTTTAAGCACTTCTTTTTTTTTTTTTTTGATATGTATAACTCATCTAATTTTCTTTTGTGTAGATATCCAGGCTTCTTGAGGCCCTCATATCTAACTAATTGATTATTAGATGTGCTAATACATATATACATACATACATACATATATATATATATATATATATATATATATATATATATATATATATATATATATATATATATATCTTCAAAATTGGCTAAGTTATCATCATCATCCCAAGCATAAAACTTATGTGTTCGTGTATATAAGATTCATAATCATGTCAACAAATTCTAGATGGCGTTTATTTTTCAAACTTTTTATCTCTAAGTCAAAATTATAGATTTTTTAAATTAATCTTACTATCAAAATTTCAAACGTTGTTAGATTCTTAATTCTTTAAAGACTAGTTATACTTTTTACAAAAATAAAAAAAAATTTATGTTAAATGTTAGTAATTAAATATTAGTGAAAACTTTTGTTAGACGTTAGGTGTTAAATGTTAGGGCACCTCCCTCACACCTATCTCATGCATTGTCCCCAATGTATGAATGCATGTTTATATGCATGACCATGCAAAAGAGGTAGTGTTATCGATTCATTGGGGCAAAGAGACCCATGGTTGTTTCTGCTTCTGGTAGTGATTCCAAGAACGGTTTCAAATGTTGACCATTAACCTTGAATTTATTACCCTTCTTACTATAGCATATCTCTACCTCTCCATGTGGAAACACATTCCTAATAACAAATGATCCTGTCCATCATGATTTCAACTTGCTAGAAAAAGATGAAACCTAGAATTATCGAGTAAGACTTTTTGTCCGGGGATACAAGTTTTTCTCATGATAAATTTATCATGAAAAATCTTAACCCTATTCTCCGTAATCATTAAATGTTCATATGCCTCATTTCTCAACTCCTCAAGTTCGAAAATTTGCAATTTTTGAATCCCACCGGCCTTATCTAGGTCAAAATTCAATTGCTTGATAGCTCACAAGGCCCGATATTCAAGCTCAACAGGTAGATGACAGGTCTTAACAAAAACTAACCTATACGAAGACATACCTAAAATCATTTTGAAAGCGGTCTGATACCCCCATAGTGCATCTACGAGCTTAGTGGACCAGTCTTTCCAGTTTTGACTAACAGTTTTTTCCAAAATAAGCCTCTACCTGCCCACTTGTTTGAGGATGGTGTTGGCCCAAAGGCCCATCACTCTAGTTTTGATGATGATCAACTCATATAGTTATAGTACTAATGATCTTGTGTTTAATTAGTGACAGATTTATGATCAAAATCTTAGTAGGTGCATAGCTTCAACAAAGGATTTGAAGTCAAGTTTTGGAGCTAGCACGGTGTTTGGACCAAGTCTAGAAGATGAGAAGGCTTTAAGTGAAGACTTCAAGAAGATGAAGACTTGTGTCTAGGTATAAGATTTTTGTTTTTAGATAAAATGTAAAGGATAGAATAGTTGGTGGATTGCTCAAAAACATATCACACACACACTCTTGATTTAAATGTCTTTTCATATAAGAATTTTCAGTTTAGAAAAGACTTTCATTTTTGAAGAATACTATTTTGGTTTTTGGTGTTTTCTTATATACATGTTTTAAACCAAAACCATATTTAGAGCTTAATGCCAAAAACATAGATATTTCATCTTAATTGTATAGTGGATCATATCCATACACACTATGCTTTAATGAATTCAAAATATCTTGTTTTTATATCATGAAGAAGTTTGAAAAACAAGTTTTAGAAAAAAACTAGTTTTCATTTAAGTCAATATTTCCAACTTACAAAAATAGTCCAAATCTTTTATAACATGCCTTGATTTTGTGCAAGCATGTTTGATTATCAAAGTATATTGGTAAAACTATTTTTGTAGATTTTTATGTATTTTATGGGATTTTTATGTGAGCCAAAAGACCAAGTTTTAATCCCTAGTTTTTTTGTTCCAGGCTTCAGCAAGTCGACTAGTCGACCGACCAAGTCGACTAGGGCTGAAGTCGGTCGACCGACTTGGTCGACCGACGTGCACAGACATGCACGCCAGTTCTGCAGGATGGCCGGCCGACTGACCCGGTCGACCGTCCAGAGAGTTCTGCTCTCTGGAAAGGCCCCGGCCGACCGCGCGGTTGACCGGACAGAGAGGTTGCTCTCTGTATCCTGGCTCGGTCGACCGGCCGATCGACCGATGGCTCAAACGGTCTGAAATATGACCGATGGCCGGTCGGCCAGGCGGTCGACCGTCAGGCCTGACAGAACCCCAACGGCTAGTTTTTCTGAGCCTATAAATTTGGGGGTTTGGGCATTGTTTTCACTAAGATTTAGAGAGTGTTTTTGAGCCAGTTTTTCCAATCCTTTTCAGAGGTTTTTCTCCACAAATTTGAGAGCAAATATTTCCTATCTAAAGGGAAGATTTTATCAAGAGTGTTTAAAGTGATTCTTTGAGTTTTCCTCCACCATTCTCTTCCTTGTTTTTCTCACACAAACACTTGAGCATCCATTGATTATTCATTCTATAGGAGTGTTGTAGTGAGAGTGCTTTTAGGTGATCAAAGTGTTGTGATCACCAAAGATCTTTTCTTTGTACTTTGAGGAGGCGGGCAAGTGTGCTCGCGGTGGTTTAGAGTTCGGTTGTGAACTCTTGGTTTGAGGTGCGGCCTCGGCAAGCTTGTGGGGCTTGCGTGTGTACGGGACTAGAGAGTCCGAGGGTTTGTAGGTGTTGCGGCACCAAGGAGAGATCCATTGGGATCGTGCATAGTGGAAATCCTTCGTGTGTCGAAGGCGGGGATGTAGAGCAAGTGTGCTCGAACCTCGAAACAAATCCCTTGTGTTTGCGATTGCTCTCTCTCTCTCTCTCTCTCTCTCTCTTTGTCTCTTGTTTATATCTTGCATGCTATTATTGTGTTAATCTTTATATGCTTGATATACTTGTGAGCTCATATTGATATATTTGCTTGGGATTGTTTGCTAACACTTGTATTCAACCAAGAGAGCCAACGCGGCACCTCAACCCATTCAAGGGGAATCTAGAGGAGTTAGTCCAGAGCCCTTCACGGGGAATTCGGCTACACTCTTGTGTTATACGTGGTGTTTAGTGTAATAAGTTTAATTTGGTCATAATAGTTTTTACTTCCGCATTATTTGGCATTAAGTGACCATTAGATTAGCCATCACCTATTCACCCCCCCTCTAGGTGAACTTACAATTGGTATCAGAGCCAAGTGCTCTGAATTTGGGTCTCACAACCTAGAGTTAAAGATCCTCATTTCTAGGCTAATCACAATATTTTGTACACACACCATGGACTTCATGTCACCACCCACCTTTGACATTCTTAACATCCAAATTTGGAAGGTTAAGATGTCTTTGTACCTCAAGGCCCTAGGCATTCATGTTTATCTTGCCACTACTAATAATGCATATTGTTTAGATGGTAAGAATTTTGAGGCTAATGCAAAAGCCCTTCATGCGTTAAAGTCAACCCTAAATGATGAATATTTATCTTGGGTTTCTAACTTTGATTCGGCTTTTGTAGTATGGAATACCCTCATCTCCCTTGGCGAAAATGAACAATACTATGCGGGGAGCGATTCGGGTGTTGGAAGCGACACCTCCAACAAGTGCTATATGGTCCAAGGGGATAAACCCCTTGAGGTAACTACCGAATCCGAGGTAGAAGATGATAACATGTCATATGATGAGCTCACTTCATTTTGTCAATTACTTCTTGAGAAATATGACATGCTTAAAAAGGATAATAAAATTTTGAAAAAGGATTTTGTTTGCATGCAAAAAGAAAATGATTCATTTAGAACTAAGGTTGCATGTTTAGAAAAAGAAAATAATGTTTTGAAAAATGAAAATGTTTCCCTTATGTCTAAATTAAATGATTTGTGTGAAGGGAACACTATTTTGAAGGATAAAATTGATTTGGTGGAAAAACAAAAAGAAAGTGTTTTGCAAGAAAATAACTCCTTGAAAAGAAAATTTATTGAAAAAGAAAAAGAATTTGTTTCTAAAAAGAATAAGAAAAATGATTCTTTATCTCATCATGCCTTACATGCCACCATTAATGAGATTAAAGACTTGAAAAATAAAATGGATTGTTTGAATTCAACTTTGAACTCTTGTGCATTTAACCATACTAGATTGGAGTCTTTTTTTCAAAGAAACAAACTCCACACATTCATGCACAACATCATCATGCATATGCTTATGTTGCACGTCATGATCACACTCCTACACATAAGCATTCTAAGGTGTACACATGTACACATTGTGGCCGCAAAGGCCATTTAGCAAAATTTTGTTATGACAAGTTGCATCATTTTAATTTTGCTAATAATAAAAAATTTTGGGTTCCTTACAAGAGTAACCCCAAAGGACCCAAGAAAATATGGGTACCAAAACCCCCACCCCATGTTTTTGATATAGGTGAGGGATCTCTCAAGACGTGAGAGATTTGGTGCCTTGATGATGGATGCAAATGGACTTGATGGACACACATTTGATGCATCACTATCAAGGAGATTTTGGTGGGATGACCACCATGATTGGAGCTTTGGAGTTGGTAACAGTCTCTAAACTCCCATTTTATTTATGTTCATGCTTGTTCATTCATAATATTTTGAGCATGTTCATGTTTTCATTTGCTTTGTGCTTCATGTGGTGATAACATGCTTAGATGTAGTTTTTATCAAAACTTGTATTATACATGTACAAATAGTGAGCTACATTTGTTTTATATATGATTGCACTTCATGCTCATTTGTACCCACTATATGCATATGTATATACTAGTTTTGATGATTCTCATTTATACATGCTTTGCCAATTTTTATGTTTTACTTCATGTATATGTATTTTTTATTCAAATCTAATAAATATACATGTATACCCGTGAGTCTCTTGCCTTAATGCAAACATCATTAATAGACTCTTTTATGTTTGGGATATGTATGTGTATTGTTAGTTTCGAATAAATCATACATATACCATGAAGATTAGTGTTTTAATGAAAATGATTTTTCATTATTAAAATGTGACTTATGATCTTTTTGAGCTTAAATGTCTATTTTCATAAAAATGCTATTTACATGATCTTTTTAACACTCACATCTTCATTTATTATTTCATGACTTAGTTTCATGATCATTTTGAGCTTTATAGACCATGAGTGATTAAACCTTTATGTACTTAGTTATGTTTTATGAAAAACATATGATTTGATGTATTTGAAGGATTTTTTAACTAGTTGTTCAAAAACTATTTTATACTAGTTATTTATTCTTTAATTAGTTTATAAGTTATACACATGATCCTATTTTTAATCCATTGGATAAATTCTTTTGTATTCTCAAGATTTGATGCTTCATGAATTGAATATTAGTTTAAATGTTAGTTTTTGTCAACACGAGGATTTATACTTGTACATATTATGGGTCACAAATAAATCTATATATGGTTGGGTTTGATTGCTTATTTGTGCCTATTTGGTGTGCTAGTATAGCCTAGTTTTGATAATCCTACATTTTTAAACTTGTATTGTCTTTTTGGATTTATTTTATGATCATGTGTTTTCATTTCATGTATATGTTTATTTTGCCAAACTTTAAGATATACATGGATACCTCTTGAGTCATTTGCCTTTCATGCAAATCTATATATATGAACTCAATTTTGTTTAGGGATATGTATGTATACTTCTTGTGTTGTCAAAACATACATATAGCTTGAAATATAATTTTTTTAATAAAAAATTTTGTGGTGATTTTTTTTGTTTTCAAAATTTATGATAATTTTCACATTGTCTTTTTTAAAGAAATATTGAGCTTCATTGCCATTTTCATGTGATTTACACATATTTCATGAAAAATATTTTTATTTTATTCCTTGATTGAAGGATTCCGTACTAGTTTTCAAACATTTTCATTTAACTAGTTCGAGTTCTTCATGTGGTAGATTATATGATGTATACACTTAAGCTTATTTTTCTATTGGTATCATTGGATATTTTCAATTGGTATCAATATGAACTTCTTTTGTATATACTCATATTTTGTTTTCCCATATATGTATGTATCAATTTCATTTGGTATACCCATTTTTCATACATATATATGAGTTATTTATGCTTGAGTTAAAATTGTTTTACATGTTTAAAGCACAAAGTTGTTTATAATAAGAAAATAAATATTTTAAGAAAAATTCTCAAGATTTGTTTTATTGAGAAAATTCAAAATTTTGTTTTATAAAAAAAATTCAAAATTTTTGATTTGTATTGCCTATATGCAAGGAGAGCTTAACATCTCTTCTACATATAGATTCATGTTGAGTGTATTGTATATTGAGGAGCTTGACAACTCTTCTTTATGTAGTACACGTGTGTAGGGGAGCTTCACATCTCCTCTTATGCATTACATAATATGTGTTATGTGAATTGGGGCTTGTCATCCCTTCTTCATGTAATGCATATGTGTAGGGAAGCTAACTTAGCGTCTTCCTCTTCAAGAATGTATATCGCATATAACCTTTCTTGATTGATTTGATTTACCCCTTCTTTGATTCTTTGTTTCGGACAAAAAGGGGGAGAAAAATTTGATGATTTTGTTTTTACTTTAACCCCTTTGTTGATGATTGACAAAAAGGAGGAGAAGTATTTGAGATATATGCATGCTTTTGGTAAAAGAATTTATGTTTATGCATATATGTTTTGTTTTGCAAATAGGAGAAAAAGAATTTGATTTGTTTTATGCTTGTTAGCATGTTTATCTCCTTGATTTGCATACATGTCATGTGCTTCATTTCCATATTATATTGTTTATTTGTTATGCATGAGTTAAGGGGGAGCTTCTTTGAAGCTTTACTTTAATCCATGCATATACAACTTCATGAGTTTTGTCATCATCAAAAAGGGGGAGATTGTTGGCCCAAAGGCCCATCACTCTAGTTTTGATGATGATCAACTCATGTAGTAATAGTACTAATGATCTTGTGTTTAATTAGTGACAGATTTATGATCAAGATCTTAGTAGGTGCATAGCTTCAACAAAGGATTTGAAGTCAAGTTTTGGAGCTAGCACGGTGTTTGGACCAAGTCTAGAAGATGAGAAGGCTTTAAGTGAAGACTTCAAGAAGATGAAGACTTGTGTCTAGGTATAAGATTTTTGTTTTTAGATAAAATGTAAAGGATAGAATAGTTGGTGGATTGCTCAAAAACATATCACACACACACTCTTGATTTAAATGTCTTTTCATATAAGAATTTTCAGTTTAGAAAAGACTTTCATTTTTGAAGAATACTATTTTGGTTTTTGGTGTTTTCTTATATACATGTTTTAAACCAAAACCATATTTAGAGCTTAATACCAAAAACATAGATATTTCATCTTAATTGTGTAGTGGATCATATCCATACACACTATGCTTTAATGAATTCAAAATATCTTGTTTTTGTATCATAAAGAAGTTTGGAAAACAAGTTTTAGAAAAATACTAGTTTTCATTTAAGTCAATATTTCCAACTTACAAAAATAGTCCAAATCTTTTATAACATGCCTTGATTTTGTGCAAGCATGTTTGATTATCAAAGTATATTGGTAAAACTATTTTTGTAGATTTTTATGTATTTTATGGGATTTTTATGTGAGCCAAAAGACCAAGTTTTAATCCCTAGTTTTTTTGTTCCAGGCTTCAGCAAGTCGACTAGTCGACCGACCAAGTCGACTAGGGCTGAAGTCGGTCGACCGACTCGGTCGACCGACGTGCACAGACATGCACGCCAGTTCTGCAGGATGGCCGGCCGACCGACCCGGTCGACCGTCCAGAGAGTTCTGCTCTCTGGAAAGGCCCTGGCCGACCGCGCGGTCGACCGGATAGAGAGGTTGCTCTCTGTATCCTGGCTCGGTCGACCGGCCGGTCGACCGATGGCTCAAACGGTCTGAAATATGACCATTGGTCGGTCGGCCGGGCGGTCGACCGTCAGACCTGACAGAACCCCAACGGCTAATTTTTCTGAGCCTATAAATTTGGGGGTTTGGGCATTGTTTTCACTAAGATTTGGAGAGTGTTTTTGAGCCAGTTTTTCCAATCCTTTTCAGAGGTTTTTCTCCACAAATTTGAGAGCAAATATTTCCTATCTAAAGGGAAGATTTTATCAAGAGTGTTTAAAGTGATTCTTTGAGTTTTCCTCCACCATTCTCTTCCTTGTTTTTCTCACACAAACACTTGAGCATCCATTGATTATTCATTCTATAGGAGTGTTGTAGTGAGAGTGCTTTTAGGTGATCAAAGTGTTGTGATCACCAAAGATCTTTTCTTTGTACTTTGAGGAGGCGGGCAAGTGTGCTCGCGGTGGTTTAGAGTTCGGTTGTGAACTCTTGGTTTGAGGTGCGGCCTCGGCAAGCTTGTGGGGCTTGCGTGTGTACGGGACTAGAGAGTCCGAGGATTTGTAGGTGTTGCGGCACCAAGGAGAGATCCATTGGGATCGTGCATAGTGGAAATCCTTCGTGTGTCGAAGGCGGGGATGTAGAGCAAGTGTGCTCGAACCTCGAAACAAATCCCTTGTGTTTGCGATTGCTCTCTCTCTCTCTCTTTGTCTCTTATTTATATCTTGCATGCTATTATTGTGTTAATCTTTATATGCTTGATATACTTGTGAGCTCATATTGATATATTTGCTTGGGATTGTTTGCTAACACTTGTATTCAACCAAGAGAGCCAACGCGGCACCTCAATCCATTCAAGGGGAATCTAGAGGAGTTAGTTCAGAGCCCTTCACGGGGAATTTGGCTACACTCTTGTGTTATACGTGGTGTTTAGTGTAATAAGTTTAATTTGGTCATAATAGTTTTTACTTCTGCATTATTTGGCATTAAGTGACCATTAGATTAGCCATCACCTATTCACCCCCCCTCTAGGTGAACTTACAGATGGTAGAGTATGGACAATTTGTATGTGATGGAATATTTCAGCATAAGAGCTTCAGTTCTATTGCAAAAATGAGTGACATTATCATTGATTATGGCTCGAGGGGTTCTGAAGCGAGAAAAAAATGTTCTCTTTCAAGAATTTGACAACAACTTTGTTGTCATTTGTCTTGCAAAGAATGATCTCTATTCATTTAGACACATAGTCCACAGCTACTAAGATGTATTGGTGTCCAAATGAATTAGGAAAAGGGCCCATAAAGTTGATGCCCCGACCGTTAAATAATTCTATTTTTAGAATTGGGTTGAGGGGCATATCATATTACGTTTCGAAATCCTACCTATCATTTGACACCTTTGGCACATCTAGAAAAAATCAAAGGCATTTTTAAATAAAGTAGACCAATAAAACCCACTTTGTAGTACTTTTCGGCAGTTTTGCAAGGACCAAAGTGTCCACCGCATGCAAGTTCGTAACAAAAGGATAGAACGCTCTTAACTTTTTCATCGGGAATACATCTCCTAATGATTTAGTCGGAACAATATTTAAAGAGATACGGTTTCTCCCAAAAGAAATATCGGATTTGAGACAAGAACCGATATACATTTTGTTTCGTCCAGTGAGATGGGGTTTGGTTTGTGACTAATTAGTTGACTATGTCGACAAAACATAGTTCCCTAAAGATTGCTAAGAGTTGTTCATCAGAGAAATTGTCATTGATTAGCAACTTGTTGGAAGGTGCATTTGGAACGCATGAGAGGTGATTAGCGATGATATTTTCGACACCCTTCTTATCTCGAATTTCGGGATCAAATTCACGAAGAAA
This sequence comes from Agave tequilana, assembly GCA_038442645.1. NCBI lineage: Eukaryota > Viridiplantae > Streptophyta > Magnoliopsida > Asparagales > Asparagaceae > Agave > Agave tequilana. The sequence goes on from JAVJIF010029806.1 coordinate 826,321, forward strand.
GAGGATCTAACAAATGAATCGGACCTTTACATCCTTCTTAAGCATTAGGTATCAAAGTGTGGAATAGTCGGTGAATATGATGGTTCTGGTCCCAAGTAGGTATGGATGAAAATTCTCCAATGCAAACACTACCGTCAAGAATTCCTTCTCGGTTGTAGTATAGTTTAATTGGCATCATTAAGAGTCCTACTTGAATAGTAGATCACGTGTTGCTTGTTATCGATACGCTGTCCTAAGATTGAGCCTATTATAAAATCTGAAGCATCGCACATGATCTCAAATGGGTTGGACTAGTCCGGGGCAAAAATTATTGGCACAGAGATAAGTTCCATCTTAAGCTTCTCCTAAGCGGTTAGACATTCATCATTAAAGATGAAGGGCACATCCTTAACTAAAAGGTTTGTTAAGGGTCTAGCAATTTTTGCTAAAGTCCTTAATGATCCTACGATAGAATCTGGCGTGTCCTAAAAAGGATTGGATGTTTTTCATACATTTGGGTATGGAAAGCTCAACTATGACATTTATCTTTGCTTTGTCCACTTCAATTCCTTTTCTAGAAATTTCATCACCTAGCACAATCCCATGTTGTACCATGAAGTGGCACTTTTCCCAATTTAAAGTCAAATTCTTTTCGGTTCATCATTTGAGGACAAGTTCAAGATGGTAAAGACATTAACCGAATGAGTCTCCATAGCTGGAGAAATCATCTATAAAAATCTCTAAGAATCTTTTAACCATGTCAGAGAATAAGCTTAACATGCAACATTGAAATATCGCAAGGGCATTGCATAAACCGAAAGGCATTCGGCGAAGCGAAAGTCCAAAATGGACAAGTAAACATTGTTATCTCTTGGTCCTCCAGAGCTATAGGGATTTGATTATACCCTAAGTAAGTGTCTAAGAACAGTAATACTCATGGCCGGCTAATCGTTCAAGCATTTGATTGAAAAATGGCAGAAAAAAATGGTCTTTGCGAGTGACAGTATTTAACTTCCGATAGTCAATGCAAACCCGATTCTTTGTAGGGAGTCGTGTTTGGACTAACTCTTGATTTTCATTCTCGACCACGGTAAACCAGATTTCTTAGGGGTTAGTGGATTGGGCTGACCCATTGACTATCAGAAATGAGATAAATTATCCTATTATCTAATAGTTTTACTATTTCAGTTTGCAGGGCCTCCTGCATAATAAGGTTTAACCTACGCTGTGGGTCCCCTTTTAGTTTTGCCTCTTCATTTAGATAGATTCGGTGTTGAACTATAGACGGACTCAATCCCTTTATGTCGGTCATTGCCCAACCAATAGCTTTCCTATATTTCTTAAGGACTGTGATAAGGTTGTCTTCTTCCCCGTCATCAGATGGGATGCAACAATGACTGGTATAGTCTCTTGTTCACCTAGGTAGGTGTACTTGAGATGCTTGGGCAAGGCTTTCAGTTCTAAAGAAGGGGATGACTCAAGAAAAGGAGGAGTCAAGCTTGTTGGCTCTGGATCTAATGAACTTGGGCTCAATGTCCACTCAATTATAGATTGACAATCTCATCAAGGCTTAAGTTCTCAGATTCCAACTCAGCATCACATTCGGCTTCTAGTTCTATCTCCTCATTATGTTCACTAGTCAAGTTCTCAACGATATTTACCTCAAAAGGTTGATTGTCCATATCACAAGGTTGTTCTCCTAGGTTGAAGACGTTGACTTCCTTAGTCATGTCTTCAAAGGTAAATCTCATGGATCCGTTCTTATAATTTATGATTGCATTGACAGTTGCAATGAACGGACGCCCTAAGATGACAAGAGTTTGAGACCTAGGATTAGAAACTGGATGGATTTCTAGAATAATGAAATCAACTAGGTAGATGAATTTCCCAATCCGAATAAAGACATCGGTTACTTTCTCCTTTGGAACTTTGACTGACCGGTCAGCTACCTGGATCATAACTTGAGTAGGGCTAAGCTTTCCCAACCCAAGTTGTTTATATACTGAGTAGGAAAGCAAATTGATATTGCTCCCAAATCAAGAAGTGCTCGATTAATTTCTGCTTGACCTATTGTGCAAGAAATGGTAGGGCAACTGAAATTCCTATACTTGACAGGGATCTGATTAGACACTAGCTCACTAATATTAGTGGTTAGAAAAACTTTCTTAGGTACATTAGTCTCTCTTATTGGTGCACATGTCCTTAAGGAATTTTACATAAATAGGGACTTGTATTGCATCAAGAAGGGGTAAATTAATCTTTACTTAATTAAATGTCTCAAGTATTTTCTCCATGTGGGCATTGTTGTTATTCCTAAGCCTATTTGGAAATGGGGCTATAGGCTTATGCACCTGCTCAGCTGACTTATATTTTTGTTCAGAGTCGGGTATAGTAGGACCAGAAGAAGTGGATGCTTGTATTGGATTTGATGGCATTGATACTTCAAATGAAAATAAATCTTTGAAAAATAAATTTTCTTCTCATGTTTGTCATATTTCTAGTGCTCCATCTACTAGTGATAAATATGCTACATGCTCCACTTCTTCTTCATTCATTGAGAATGATATTTGTGCTTTGAAGAAGAGTGTAGATTGTTTGGGCTCCACTTTGAGCTAATGTTGAACCACACACGATTAGAATCTATGTTTCGAAAGAAATATAGTCCACATATCCATGCACATAAATCATGGCATACACATGCTCATCATGCTCACACACATGATTTTATGTATGCTCATGAAAATCACCTAGAGGGGGGTGAATAGGTGATAATGCCAGTCAATGCACAATTTAAAAATTATGATGCAACAATCTCACAAAGCAAGTGAATATAGCAATGAATGTAGAGAGCAAGAAATAAGAGCAAGTAAACCAAACGCAAACACCGAGAATTGTTATCGAGATTCGAGCACCCAGCTCTACTTCCCCGCCTTCCCCAGAAGGATACCAACCACTTCCACTATCACAAAGATGTCACAAATACACCGGAGTACCCAACTCCACAATCTCAAGTACAAACAATCTCTGAGTAGTCAAAAGACCACAAACTCTCTCTTGCAAAATTCTCTTCCCTTACAAAGGTCCTTAGAGAATAATGAGTAGGAATGAAGCTCTTGTGTGCAAGAAGAAAAGAAAAAGAATTCAGAGAGTTCTTGAAAACACTTCAGAAAATGAGAGAGAATTTCAGCACAAAAACCAAGAAACAAAGTCTTTTTGAATGCCTTAAACTTGTGAAAATTTTGAGAATTTTTCTTGTCACCAACCTCTCCCTAAACACCCCTATTTATAGGAGAGGGCTAGGGTTAGGAGATAAAACATATTTAAGGCTAATCAGAAAGTATTAAAACCAAAACATGTCATTTAAACATACTTAAGTGAGAAAAGGACAAAAGATAAACCAGCTTAGAAACTAGCCGTTACTATTCAAACGGCTAGCTCGGTCGACCGGCCGGTCGACCGCTAGTTCAAAAAAATAGCTGTTGCAGGCTGACGGTCGACCGCCCCGGTCGACCCAAACAAACAGAGAGCTCTGCTCTCAGACCCGGTCGACCCGGACGGTCGACCGTTCCATGTCTGCCAAACGTGCACAGATCTGTGCATGTCGGTCGACCGACCCGGTCGACCGACTTCAGCCTAGTCGACTTGGTCAGAAGACTAGTCGACTGGTTGAAGCCTGGAGCAGAAAACTGGGTCAGAAAAATAGTTTAAAAATATTTTGAAAAATCTTTTAATACTTCTAAAAATCACCAAAAATAGTTTTGTCATTTTGCATTGATATATAAACATGTGGTAAAAAATTTAGCTCAAATATCAATCAATATGAACTATTTTTGTGTCTTATCATTTTTACCAAAAATTAAAAACTGTATTTTCTAAAACTTGGATTTTGAATAGAAAATACGTTTTGTCCAAAACTCTTCCAAATACAAAAACATGATATTAAACAACATTTAGGCAAGATGTATATGGATATAATCCTATATACATGAAACAAATATATATATATATCCATGTTTTTGTCATTAATTCCAAAAATAAGTTTTATTAAAACACAAAACTTAAAATACATGAATAGGTATATCAAAGTAAGTTTGTAGGCTGAAGATTGTATACAAACTATTTTTGTACATGTTATAGGAAATATGTTTGGAAACAAGATGTGCGCAAAAACGTGTGTGATAGAGCTTCAAACCTATTCACTATTCTTTAACAAAACTCTAAACTAAAAACAAATCTAATAAATTATCTTGAGCCATCTTGAAGTCTTGAGCCATGCGATGCCTTGCTAGAGCCTTCTCTTCATGTTCCTTCCTTGATGTGCAAAAAGCCTTCTTTGCTTCATGAACCTAGAAATTCTTGCAATAGCTAAGCAATGGCCTCCAAATATGGTACTAACCTGAAACTTATCTTAAACAAACTAATTAGTACCAAATATCTCTTATTTGTTTTGTTATCATCAAAACTCTAAACAAATGGAGAGTGTAACCTTTTGGGCCAACAATCTCCCCTTTTTAATGATGACAAAACAAATAGGTTATAAACAAAAGTACAGGGGAGGAGAAAGCTCCCCCTCAAATTATGCTATATTAAATAAAGAAAAACAATGTAATTTGTAATTTGCAAGTAAACATCATGAAACCAAAAACCATGAGAATTTAAAACACTTGCAAAACACTTAAACTCAAATTACAAGAATTCATGAAAACACATCAAAAACTAAAAACATATATAAACTCATATGGAACCAAAACCATATGAACTCATATTTCCATACATAAACTCATTCTCCCCCTTTTTATCATACATCAAAAAGGGTTAAGAAAACATTTTTATTCAATAACACAAACATTAAGTTCACCACAAATGAATGAAAATCTAGCAAAATCAAGTGGTTTAGTGAAAATATCGGCAAGTTGCAAATCCGTAGAAACATAATCAATATCTATATCTCCTTTCTCAAAATGATCTCTAAGAAAGTGATATCTAATCTCAATGTGCTTGGTCTTATTATGTTGATTTGCATTCTTAGTCATATGAATAGTACTAGTATTATCACAAAATATTTTTATATGGTTATAATGCAAATCATAATCAAGGAGAGTATGTTTCATCCAAAGGACTTGTGCACAACAAGCCCCCGCGGCAACATACTCCGCCTCGGCGGTTGAGAGAGCTACGGAATTTTGTTTCCTAGAGGACCATGAAACAAGACAATTACCAAGAAATTGACATGTCCCACTAGTACTCTTTCTATCTACTCTACAACCCGCATAGTCGGCATCCGAATAACTCGTCATTGAGAAATCTCCAGTTTTCGGATACCATAGACCCATTCTAATCGTTCCCTTAATATAACGAATAATGCGTTTTACCGCAATAAGATGGGACTCTTTGGGACACGATTGAAATCTAGCACAAAGACACACACTAAACATGATGTCTGGCCTACTTGCCGTCAAATACAAAAGACTACCTATCATGCTTCTATACAATTTAATATCAACATTTTTACCTTGGTCATCCTTATCAAGCTTGGTGGTAGTTGCCATGGGAGTGTTGCAAACCTTTGAGTCTTCAAGTCCAAACTTCTTTACGAGTTCCTTTGCGTATTTGGCTTGACATATGAAGTTCCCATCTTGCAATTGCTTAATTTGGAGTCCAAGAAAGAAATTAAGCTCACCCATTGAAGACATTTCAAATTCGCATTGCATAACCTTTTCAAATTCCTTGCATAAAAACTCATTAGTAGAACAAAAAATTATATCATCAACATAAATTTGCACAATTAAAATGTCATTATCAACATGCTTAGTGAATAGTGTTGTATCTACTTTGCCTTTAATAAAATCATTTGAAATGAGAAAACTAGAAAGCCTTTCATACCAAGCTCTTGGAGCTTGTTTCAATCCATACAAAGCTTTATCAAGTTTAAAAACAAAATCGGGATGAACATGATCAACAAAACTGGGAGGTTGAGCAACATAAATTTATTCATTTATAAAACCATTCAAAAATGCACTTTTCACATCCATTTGAAAAAGTTTAAAATTTTTGAAAGATGCAAAAGCTAGTGTCATCCGTATGGCTTCAAGCCGTGCTACGGGTGCAAAGGTCTCCTCAAAGTCAATTCCCTCAACTTGAGTGTAACCTTGGGCCACTAACCTAGCCTTATTCCTAATCACATTTCCGAACTCATCCATTTTATTCTTAAAGATCCACTTAGTACCAATTATTGGTCTATCGTGGGGCCTAGGAACAAGGTGCCAAACTTGGTTGCGCTCAAATTGATTGAGTTCCTCTTGCATGGCTAGCAACCAATATGAGTCCGCCTCGGCTTCGAGGATGCTTTTGGGTTCAAAGTGAGAAATGAAAGCAAGGTTACCATATAGGTCATGGAGTTTGGAGCGAGTTGTTACCCCTTTAGATGCATCACCTAAGATGAGCTCCTTGGGACGATTTGTGGCATATCTCCAAGCTTTAGGAAGCGGTTGAGAGCTTTCCTCTTTATCCTCTTGAACGTCACCAGTTTGTTCTTGCTTATCATCTTGGGCGGGTGAGTCCTTCAAGGATAGTCTCTCCATGTTATCACCTAATGGTTCAATCTCTACAACATTCTCAACAAACACATTAGATTCTTCAAATTTAACATGCATGGATTCTTCAATGGTAAGGGAATATCTATTGAATACTCTATAAGCTTTACTAGTAGTAGAGTATCCAACAAATATAGCTTCACAAGCCTTAGCATCAAATTTACCCAAGTTATCTTTAGTGTTCAAAACAAAGCACTTGCATCCAAAAACTTTGAAATATGCAACATTAGGTTTTCTAAAATGATACATTTCAAAAGATGTTTTGGAAGAATTTTTATATAAATAAATACGATTTGAAATATAGCATGCGGTGTTTACGGCCTCGGCCCATAGATATTGAGGGAGGTCGTACTCACTTATCATTGTCCTATCCATCTCTTGAAGTGTTCTATTTTTCCTTTCTACAACTCCATTTTGTTGTGGAGTTCTAGGACAAGACATTTCATGCTTAATTCCCTTTTCATCACAATAAGTCATGAAGAGTTGGTTAACAAACTCACCACCTCTATCACTCCTTATTCTTAAAATCGAAAAACCTTTTTCTTTTTCAACTCTTTTTCGAAAAATCTTAAAATGAGAAAAAGCTTAATCTTTGTGTTCCAAGAAGAAAATCCAAGTGAAACGGGAAAAATTATCAACTAAAACAAATGCAAATCTACTACCATTTAAGCTCTTAGTTTTAGTAGGTCCAAAAAGATCCATATGAATTAATTCTAAAGGCCTAGTTGACATGATATCCTTGATTGGTTTGAAGGAAGACTTGGTTTGTTTCCCAAGTTGGCACGCACCACAAATGCGGTCTTTCTCAAACTTCAAGCAAGGTATACCCTTCACCAATTCCTTAGAATTAATCCTAGAAAGATGGTCAAAAGATGCATGTCCTAATCTTCTATGCCAAAGCCAAGAATTTTCATCAAAAGCATTTAAGCATTTAGTAGAACATTCCACATTAAGCATGTCAATGATATAAACATTATCATCATGAAAATCGGTGAGAATACAATTATTGGTTTTAACATCAAAAATTTTGCAAGAAGTATCATCAAAAACAACCTTAAGTCCACGGTCACAAAATTGACTAATGCTAAGCAAATTATGCTTCAAACCATCAACAAGTACAACATTTTCTATAATGGGAGATGCACCAATTTGAATGTTACCTATACCGATGATAGTGCCTTTGGAGTCATCCCCGAAGGTGACGGAGCCACCTTCCTCGTACCTTGATAGGGTTGTAAAGTTATTGATGTCCCACGTCATATGTCTTGAACAACCACTATCAAGGTACCACCGTTCCCTACGTCTTGGAGCCTTGGTGCGTACCTACATCAAATAATTTAGAACTTGATTTTGGTACCCACATTTTCTTGGGTCCTAAAGGGTTAGTTTCATTAATCCAAACAAGATTATTGGTTCTATTTATTTGATTATAACAAAATTTAGCCAAATGTCCATTCTTACCACAATATGTGCATCTATACACTCTACCATATTTAAAAGCATAGTGAGTGTGTGATTTGTGAGCATGAGAATTGTGAGTATGAAAAAATTTAGCATGAGAAGTGTTATGTGTAGTGTGAGCATGAGAGGTGTGCTTTTTGGAAAACATTTCTTCAAGTTTCTTAGTGTTAAAAGCACAATCTTTTAAAGTCTTTTCAAAATCAACAATTCTTGTTTTTAAAGAAGAAATTTCTTTTTCATCAATCTTAGGAAATTTTGCTTTACAAGCAACTTTGTAAGCACTAAATTCATTTTGGGTAGAAATGAGATTTGAAGAAATTTCATCTTTTTCTTTAGAAATAATAGCAAGTTGATTTTTGAGAAAAGCAACTTCCTTTTCCAATTTAGAGCATTCAATCTTTTTATTATCATAGGTTTCTGAAAGTTCAACAAAGACATGAACAAGAACTTCTTTGCTTAATTCATCATCTTCATCATCAAGAGGTTGAGGGGTTACCTTTGGTGTGTTTGCCATGAAACACATATTCGCTATATCCGCCTCTTCCTCGGACTCGCTTTCCGAATCCCAAGTAGCCTTGTACGCTTTCTTTTCTTCCGGTTTCTTTGGCTTGAAGGAGGAGGTCATCTTCTTCTTGACTCCGGGCAATCCGTCATGATGTGTCCGGGCTTTCGGCAATTATAGCATATAATTCTCCTCTCCTCTTTGCCTTCAAATTTCCTTCGGAAGTTGAGCTTGTTCCTCCGGTACATTCTTTTCACATTGCGAATAAGTAGTGATAGCTCCTCATCTTCTTCTTCATCTTCTTCATCGTCTTCAAGAGTGGATGAAGACTTGAAGGCTATGGATTTCTTCTTTGGTGGAGCGGCCTCTTCTCTTGCTTTCTTTTCCATCTCATGGGTTTTTAGGTTCCCAATGAGACTAATGAGGTCCATCTCATCCTTGTCGTTCAATTCTTTCAAGGTGGTGGCCTTGATCTCCCATGATGTAGGAAGTGCCCGAATCACTTTTCGCACCTTTTGGTCATTGGAGATGTCATCACCTAAAGAAGAAAGAGCATTGGTGATTTTAGTAAATCTAGTAATCATACAATCAATAGATTCTTCATCAATCATTTTAAAGGATTCATATTGGGATCTTAAGAGATCTATCTTAGCTCTCTTAACTTGTGAAGTCCCCTCGTGTGTGACCAATAAATGTTGCCAAATCTCATAGGCGGATTGGCAATGAATTACCCGTGTAAGGTCATCCTCATTCAAGGCGGTTAAGAGGGAATTTTGGGCCTTGGAGTTAGCCTCATATTCTCTAAAGTTGAAGTCGGTCCATGTGCTCTCATCACTATTGGGTGCAACATAGGGTTTGGTCAATGATTTAGCTACTAAGCTATCTAAAGATTGCAAAAAGATAGTCATCCTAACCTTCCAAATAGGGAAGTTGAGTCCATCAAATTTAGGAGGGGTTTTGATGTTATCGGCCATGTTTACTAGTGAATGACAAATGGAATGCAGATATTGATTAGCAAATTTTAAGGATCTCTCTATGGATGTTAAGCCAAAACCTAGAGTTCAAGCTCTGATACCAATTGAAAATCACCTATAGGGGGGGTGAATAGGTGATAATGCCAATCAATGCACAATTTAAAAATTATGATGCAACAATCTCACAAAGCAAGTGAATATAGCAATGAATGTAGAGAGCAAGAAATAAGAGCAAGTAAACCAAACGCAAACACCGAGAATTATTATCGACGTTCGAGCACCCAGCTCTACTTCCCCGCCTTCCCCAGAAGGATTCCAACCACTTCCACTATCACAAAGATGTCACAAATACACCGGAGTACCCAACTCCACAATCTCAAGTACAAGCAATCTCTGAGTAGTCAAAAGACCACAAACTCTCTCTTGCAAAATTCTTTTCCCTTACAAAGGTCCTTAGAGAATAATGAGTAGGAATGAAGCTCTTGTGTGCAAGGAGAAAAGAAAAAGAATTCAGAGAGTTCTTGAAAACACTTCAGAAAATGAGAGAGAATTTCAGCACAAAAACCAAGAAACCAAGTCTTTTTGAATGCCTTAAACTTGTGGAAATTTTGAGAATTTTTCTTGTCACCAACCTCTCCCTAAACACCCCTATTTATAGGAGAGGGCTAGGGTTAGGAGATAAAACATATTTAAGGCTAATCAAAAAGTATTAAAACCAAAACATGTCATTTAAACATACTTAAGTGAGAAAAGGACAAAAGATAAACCAGCTTTGAAACTAGTCGTTACTGTTCAAACGGCTAGCTCGGTCGACCGGCCGGTCGACCGCTAGTTCAAAAAAATAGCCGTTGCAGGCTGACGGTTGACCGCCCCGGTCGACCCAAACAAACAGAGAGCTCTGCTCTCAGACCCGGTCGACCCGGACGGTCGACCGTCCCATGTCTGCCAAACATGCACAGATCTGTGCACGTCGGTCAAGTCGACTTGGTCAGAAGACTAGTCGACTGGTTGAAGCCTGGAGCAGAAAACTGGGTCAGAAAAACTGTTTAAAAATATTTTGAAAAATCTTTTAATACTTCTAAAAATCACCAAAAATAGTTTTGTCATTTTGCATTGATATATAAACATGTGGTAAAAAGTTTAGCTCAAATATCAATCAATATGAACTATTTTTGTGTCTTATCATTTTTACCAAAAACCAAAAACTGTATTTTCTAAAACTTGAATTTTGAATAGAAAATACATTTTGTCCAAAACTCTTCCAAATACAAAAACATGATATTAAACAACATTTAGGCAAGATGTATATGGATATGATCCTATATACATGAAACAAATATATATATCCATGTTTTTGTCATTAATTCCAAAAATAAGTTTTATTAAAACACAAAACTTAAAACACATGAATAGGTATATCAAAGTAAGTTTGTAGGCTGAAGATTGTATACAAACTATTTTTGTAAATGTTATAGGAAATATGTTTGGAAACAAGATGTGCGCAAAAACGTGTGTGATAGAGCTTCAAACCTATTCACTATTCTTTAACAAAACTCTAAACTAAAAACAAATCTAATAAATTATCTTGAGCAATCTTGAAGTCTTGAGCCATGCGATGCCTTGCTAGAGCCTTCTCTTCTATGTTCCTTCCTTGATGTGCAAAAAGCCTTCTTTACTTCATGAACCTAGAAATTCTTGCAATAGCTAAGCAATGGCCTCTAAATATGGTACTAACCTGAAACTTATCTTAAACAAACTAATTAGTACCAAATAGCTCTTATTTGTTTTGTTATCATCAAAACTCTAAACAAATGGAGAGTGTAACCTTTTGGGCCAACAGCTCATGTGTACACTTGTACACATTGTGGACGTACGGGCCACCTTGCAAGATTTTGTTATGATAGAATAAATATTTCAAATTTTGTAAATAAATTTTTTGGGTTAGAAAGGTGCTAACCCCCATGGACCCAATAAGATATGGTACCAAAATCCACCCATATTGTATTTGATGTAGGTGCGGGCTCTCACTTGACGTGAGGGTATTAGTACCTTGATGGTGAATGCATATGAGCTTGATGGACACTACATTGGATGCATCACCTTCAAGGATGTTTGGTGGGAGGACCACCATGGTTTGGAGACCTAAAGATTAGCCCTATTGGTTTGGTATCTATCTCTAACTCCTTACTTTGTTTATATGCTCTCATTGATTGATTTTAGCATGTTTTGGCTTTTCATGTTCATTATGTCTAAGTACAATGCTTATTAGACTTGTGATATACATATGTAGTCTTTGAGGTACACCCATTTTTATATTGACTATTATTTTTGTGTTCCCACTATAGTTTAGCTGTTGCGTATATCCTAACTCTAAAGCACGTGCATTTACCCTAATGATCATATTTGTTTATGATTTTGTACTTCATGATTTTGATTACTTGTTTAGATGATGTTTTCGTTAAAACTTGTGTTTATACTTGTACAACTATTGAGCCACATTTATTTATCATATGTTTGTTCTTTATTGCTCATTTGTACCCATTGAATGTGCTTGTATAACCTAGTTTTGATGATTCTTGCATCTTTACTTGTTTTCTATTTTTGTACATGTTTTCTTAAAAATGTATTTTGTTGGCCCAAAGGCCTTCGACTCTAGTTTTGATGATGATTAACTCATGTAGTTATGTGTACTAATAATCTTGTGATGTTTTAGTTTCAGATCATTAGCCAAGATATTAGTTGGTGATAGCTTCAACAAGATGGTTTGGAAGCTTTCACAAGGTGATTCAAGAGCCTAAGCATCAAAGATGACATCTAGCACTCATTGGAGTCAAGCTTGGTGAATCACGGTTTGGACCGAGTCAACTTGGAGACGGCGCTCTACAAGAAGACTTAGGTATCCCTAGTTTAGTTTGTGTTTAGATCCTAATTGTAAAGATTAGATTAGTATGATATGCTCAAGTTCACAACACACACGTTTTATGTTTTGACATTGGTTTTCGGTTTTAGGTTTAACCGATCTTGGTTTTCATGAATAGATTTTATATCAAAACAAGTTTACATGGTTTAGTGTATATATGATTTGTTCTATATACATGCATGCTTCTATTGCTTAAACAAACTTAGTTTGATAGTCTACTTCATGAGTTTTATGTTTTGGTAATTCTAACAAAACATATTTTGGAATCAAATTCAAAAACATGATATTTAATCATGATACTTAAACTTAATATTCCAACATGATATTCATGTGTTTCATACTTTTTGTACTTGGAAGAGTTTTGGACAAAACGTATTTTCTATTCAAAATCCAAGTTTTAGAAAATACAGTTTTTGATTTTTGGTAAAAATGATTAGACACAAAAATAGTTCATATTGATTGATATTTGAGCTAAACTTTTTACCACATGTTTATATATCAATGCAAAATGATAAAACTATTTTTGGTGATTTTTAGAAAAGATAAAAAAATTTTAAACATATTTCTAATTGAATTTTCTGTTCCAGGCTTCAACCAAGTCGACTAGTAACCTGACTAGTCGACTAGGGCTGAGATCGGTCGACCGGGCCGGTCGACTGACGTGCACAAATCTGTGCACGTTTGGCAGCTTTGGGATGGTCGACCGGGACGATCGACCGGACTGAGAGCAGAGCTCTCTGTTTGTTTCGGTCGACCGGGCCGGTCGACCGGTAGCTGCCAACGGTCAAAAAATGACCGTTGTGCGGTCGACCGGGCGGTCGACCGCCAGGGTATTTCTGGCAGTTCTGCTGCCAACGACTATTTTTTGGATTAGCCTATAAATACCCTTTTGGCAAGAGTTTTTCTCTAAGATTTTTTATGCGAATTTTTACATACTCTCTGGTGTTTTTACTGTAATCAAAAGAAGTTTTTGAGCTTGATTTGAACAATCTATTTGGTGTTTGTGTTAGGGTTTGGAAAATCAAAGAAAGGGTTTTGGGAAAAGATTTTGATTGAACTTCTCTATCTTAGTTTCAGTTTTTCCCAAGGATTTTTCTTTGTGATTTCTGATTTCCATTCCTTTGGTTTTCTCCACACTTGAGCAAAAATCTACTATCTAAATCTATAGGATATTTGTGTGGGAGAAGATATAGTTTGTAGTTGTTGTTTTAGACCACCAAGTTGTAACCCAATCTTTTCTTAGCTTTGTGCTTTGGGTTGTATCCCTCAAGTTGTGAGGTGATCCTTGTATTGGTTTGTGGTTGTGGAGGAGGTTGAGATTATATTGGTTTTGAGTTTGCCTCAAGGAGGAGGTTGTGATTGTTGGCTTGGAGTTGTGCCTCAAGGAGGAGGTTGTGATTGTAAAGAGAGGAGTTGGGTACTCCTTGTGAGAGTTCTTGGTGAACTAGCTAGTGGATTAGAAATCCTTCGTGTGTCGAAGGCGGGGATGTAGAGCTGGGTGCTCGAACCTCGAAACATATCTCTGTGTTTGCGATTGATCCATTGACTCTCTCTCTATCTCTCTCTTTACTTTGTGTATTGTGCAAATTGCTATATCTTATACTTGCTTGTGTGTGCATCATTGTTGTAATTGCAATCAGTTTTTAAATTCCGCATTAAGTTCACTAGATTAGCATCGTCACCTATTCACCCCCCCTCTAGGTGACATTTCAATTGGTATCAGAGCTAGCGCTCCTGATATTTAGGTTTAACCACCTAGGAGTGTGATCTTGGTTTGCTAATCTTCATTTGCATATTTCATTTGCACACATATTGTTGCACTTATGGCTAGCCCTCCTATGTTTGACCATTTTAGACTTGATACATGGAAGGTTAATATGAGTAAACATTTAAAAGACCTAGGACATCTTGTTTATCAAGCCATTACCATAGAATCCCTCCCAAATAGTAGCAAGCATAAGAAGGCCAATGCATTAGCACTTAGAGCACTTAGAGCATCTCTTAATGAATCTCTTTTACCCGTTTTTGATCATTATGATTCGGCTTTTGCAATTTGGAGCATCTTAACTTCTCCCGAGCTTCCAAGGATTATCAACAAGATGAGGAGATCTAAGAGAGAAAAGTCCGAAGAGCAATGCCTCATGGTCCAAGGGAAGAACTCCCTTGAGGTACAATCGGATTCTCAAATAGATGATAGCTCTAGTTCATATTGTCATGGATGTTTTGAAGTTCAAACCTTAAATATGGAACTTGTTCAAAAGCTTAAAAATTTGTTAGAAAAACATGATTTGTTGAAAGATGATAATCTTGTTTTGAAAAATGAATTAAAGGATTTATGCTCTATTTTTGAATTAATGTTGCAAGAGAAGGAAGAGATTGCAAGTGAACGTGACTCACTTAAATCTCAACTCGAACTTGCTTTAAAGGAAAATGAATTCTTGAAAAATAAAAATGATTGTGATGATGTTATAAAGCACAATGAGATTTTATCTTCAAAATTGGATTTTACTTTTAAAGAAAATCTCACATTGAAAAATGATATTGATGCAATTACAAAAGAATTGGATTTGGTTTTGATTAAAAATAAATCCTTACAAAAAGAGATTGATGTTTGCCATACTAGTGTAGCTTCTTTTTCTAGCACACCTATAGCATGCTCCACTTTGTCTTCTAACATAGAAAATGATATAAATATTTTGAAGAAAAGTGTTGATTGTTTGGGCTCCACTTTGAGCCAATGTGCTTTAAATCATACACGATTGGAATCTTTGGTTCATAAGAAACAAGTTCCATCCTTGCATGCACACCCAACACGGCATACACATGCTCATCACGGACACAATCATAACATGTATGCTCATGTGTACACTTGTACACATTGTGGTCGAAAAGGCCACCTTGCTAGATTTTGCTATGATAGATTACATATTGAAAATTTAGCAACTAATCTTGTTTGGGTTAGGAGAGATACAAACCCCCGTGGACCCACAAGAAAATGGGTACCAAGATCCACCTCTTTGATGTTTGATGTAGGTGGAGGCTCTCGCATAACGTGAGAGTGTTGGTGCCTTGAGGTGAATGCATTCTAAGCTAAAAGGAGAACCATTTGGATGCTTCACTCTCAAGGAGATTAGGTGGGAGGACCACCGGGTGTTTTGGAGACATGGAGAGTTGCCCCTTCGGTTTTGGTAACAATCCCTTACTCTATTTAGTGTTTACATGCTTTTTACGTTCATCTTTTTTTTGCATGTTGTGTTTTGTTATGCTTGTGCCATGTTCATTAGATTAAGGTTGTACATGTTTAGCTACTTGAGCACCCATGCTTCATATGGATCTATACTTAGTGTCTCACCTTGTTTAAACTAACATGTATGCTCTAGATCTAATGCACATGCATATGCATAATGATCATTTGATGTTCATGATTGTATGACTTTCATTTTAATGATTCATGTTTTGAATAGTGTGTTTATTACTATGCATGTATTGCAATTTGATATCTCCATTGTTTAGATGAATCCATAATTTGTGTTTTCACAATTGTTTTGATATTATGATTCTTATAGCATGTGGATTTACATAATGATCATTTTTAGAATATTGTTGATTTATGACTCGTTTTATGCTTAATGATTTGGATATATGCTTAGATGTTAGTTTTCATTAAAACTAGGATTTATACTTGTACATAGAATGGGCCACAAATAAACCTTTATATATGTTTGTGCTTGGATGCCTATTTGTACCCATTAAATGTGTTAGTATAGCCTAGTTTTGATGATTCATGCATTTTAAACTTGTATTCCTATTTTTGGATTTATTTTATGTATATGAGTTTTCATTTCATGTATATGTTTATTTTGCCAAACCTTAAGATATACATGTATACCCTTTGAGTCATTTGCCTTTCATGCAAATCTATATATATGGACTCAATTGTGTTTAGGGATATGTATGTACACTTATTGTGTTGGCAATTCATACATATACCTTGAAATGAAATTAGTTTTGGTGAAAATTTAGTTTTTCTTAATTTCGTGTTTATTTGTTTAACTTCATGTATATGTGTATCTTGTCCAAACTATTGATTATACATGTACATCCTTGAGCCACGTGCCTTTATGCATATACTTTTGTGGACTCATTGTGTTTAGGATATGTATGTATACTTTAGTTTGTACATGACATACATATGCCTTGAAGCTTAAATCATATGGATGAATTTCATGTTTCTAAGTGATCTCACATTTATGTTGAAGCTCATGTTTTTAAGATGATTTTTTAAATTAGTATCATGGATTTCAATTGGTGATTTCACATCCTAGATGAACTTTCATGGATTTCATGACTCACTTATGTTTCATATCTTGATGATTACTATATTGAGCTTAATTGTCCATTTTCATGATGATATGTTTCTCACAACACTTGTACACTCACTTTATTTTGATGTTTTCTCATGATTTGATTTTCATGAGTACTATTGGTGCCATATAGATTTTGAGTGTTTGGTGATCATGTGATTCTCATGTTTCATGAAAAATCTTTGTGTTTTATCTTGAAGGATTTCATACTAGTTGATTCATATGACTAGTTGTGATATTCTTCATGAGGTAGAGTTTTTCAAACAAACTAAATTTCTAAATCTATTTTTGAAAACCCCTACCATTCATGGGCAGTTGGATGGGAGATCATGCTCATGTATGCTTAATAGTGTAAATCTTTTTAAACTTGATCATGAAATGGGTGGTAGTTGATATGAGTCATACACTTGATCTTTTGTTGTTTCAATTGGTATCATTGAATCCTTTCAATTGGTATCAATATAACATCTTTTTGTATACTCATATATGTTTGTGTTTTATATATGTATGCTTGCACCTCACATAGTATCAAATTTCAATTGATATCTATCTTTTACATACATATATATAGAAGATTTATTTGTGCTTACTATATCCCTATATTTTTAAGCACAAAACCTTGTTTATAATAAGCTTGAATTTTAAATGTGTTTCAATTGATTTAATTTTCAATTGGTATCTTATCTCAAGCATTCGCATATTTTTGTTTGGTATTTCATAAAGGAGATATCTAGTATTTCATTTTTCAATTGGTAACAAATATTTTCATTTGGTATCAAGAAGCTTGTTGTTTACTCAAAATTGGTATCAATTTGTTTTTATTATCCCTTGGTATCATGTGTTTCATTTTCAATGTGTTTTATTTTCAATTGGTATCATGTGAATTGGTATCAGTTTACTCTACATATGTTTCTTTTTGATATAAAATGTTGTGTGTGTTTCAATACCTTGTTTAATTTCAATTGGCATTGTCATATCTTATTTTTATTTCATTTGATATCAGAATGCTCTTCATAGACATATGTTTTAATTGGTATCATATTGGTTTTGATTTCACCCCTTAGAATAGTTTATTGGTTCTTTGATTTCATAGACATATGTTTATTGTTTCTATCATGCTTGTTTTTACCCCTTTGTTGATGATTGACAAAAAGGGGGAGAAGAATTTGGAGATTATATTATGCATGATTTAGTTTTGAGAAGAATTTGGAGTTCATATGCATGCTTTATGCATAAGTTTTTCTGTTTTATTTTCATTGATATCAAGAGCATGTTTTTAGTATCAAGAGTTTTTGGTAACAAGAGCATGGTTTGATAATTTATATGTTTATTTAATTGGTATCAAGAGCATTTGTTTTATTAGTATCAAGAGCATATTTCATATGCATATTCATTTTATGTCAAGAACCTTGTTTATATGCATCTCTATTGTTTGTTTATCTTTATGCATGAGTTAAGGGGGAGCTTCTTTGAAGCTTTACTTTAATCCATGCATATATAACTCCATGAGTTTTGTCATCATCAAAAAGGGGGAGATTGTTGGCCCAAAGGCCTTTGACTCTAGTTTTGATGATGATTAACTCATGTAGTTATGTATATTAATAATCTTGTGATGTTTTAGTTTCAGATCATTAGCCAAGATATTAGTTGGTGATAGCTTCAACAAGATGGTTTGGAAGCTTTCACAAGGTGATTCAAGAGCCTAAGCATCAAAGATGACATCTAGCACTCATTGGAGTCAAGCTTGGTGAATCACGGTTTGGACCGAGTCAACTTGGAGACGGCGCTCTACAAGAAGACTTAGGTATCCCTAGTTTAGTTTGTGTTTAGATCCTAATTGTAAAGATTAGATTAGTATGATATGCTCAAGTTCACAACACACACGTTTTATGTTTTGACATTGGTTTTCGGTTTTAGGTTTAACCGATCTTGGTTTTCATGAATAGATTTTATATCAAAACAAGTTTACATGGTTTAGTGTATATATGATTTGTTCTATATACATGCATGCTTCTATTGCTTAAACAAACTTAGTTTGATAGTCTACTTTATGAGTTTTATGTTTTGGTAATTCTAACAAAACATATTTTGGAATCAAATTCAAAAACATGATATTTAATCATGATACTTAAACTTAATATTCCAACATGATATTCATGTGTTTCATACTTTTTGTACTTGGAAGAGTTTTGGACAAAACGTATTTTCTATTCAAAATCCAAGTTTTAGAAAATACAGTTTTTGATTTTTGGTAAAAATGATTAGACACAAAAATAGTTCATATTGATTGATATTTGAGCTAAACTTTTTACCACATGTTTATATATCAATGCAAAATGATAAAACTATTTTTGGTGATTTTTAGAAAAGATAAAAGAATTTTTAAACATATTTCTAATTGAATTTTCTGTTCCAGGCTTCAACCAAGTCGACTAGTAACCTGACTAGTCGACTAGGGCTGAGGTCGGTCGACCGGGCCGGTCGACCGACGTGCACAAATCTGTGCACGTTTGGCAGCTTTGGGACGGTCGACCGGGACGGTCGACCGGACTGAGAGCAGAGCTCTCTGTTTGTTTCGGTCGACCGGGCCGGTCGACCAGTAGCTGCCAACAGTAAAAAAATGACCGTTGTGCGGTCGACCGGGCGGTCGACCGGGCGGTCGACCGCCAGGGTATTTCTGGCAGTTCTGCTACCAACGGCAATTTTCTGGATTAGCCTATAAATACCCTTTTGGCAAGAGTTTTTCTCTAAGATTTTTTGTGCGAATTTTTACATACTCTCTGGTGTTTTTACTGTAATCAAAAGAAGTTTTTGAGCTTGATTTGAACAATCTATTTGGTGTTTGTGTTAGGGTTTGGAAAATCAAAAAAAGGGTTTTGGGAAAAGATTTTGATTGAACTTCTCTATCTTAGTTTCAGTTTTTCCCAAGGATTTTTCTTTGTGATTTCTGATTTTCATTCCTTTGGTTTTCTCCACACTTGAGCAAAAATCTACTATCTAAATCTATAGGATATTTGTGTGGGAGAAGATATAGTTTGTGGTTGTTGTTTTAGACCACCAAGTTGTAACCCAATCTTTTCTTAGCTTTGTGCTTTGGGTTGTATCCCTCAAGTTGTGAGGTGATCCTTGTATTGGTTTGTGGTTGTGGAGGAGGTTGAGATTATATTGGTTTTGAGTTTGCCTCAAGGAGGAGGTTGTGATTATTGGCTTGGAGTTGTGCCTCAAGGAGGAGGTTGTGATTGTAAAGAGAGGAGTTGGGTACTCCTTGTGAGAGTTCTTGGTGAACTAGCTAGTGGATTAGAAATCCTTCGTATGTCGAAGGCGGAGATGTAGAGCTGGGTGCTCGAACCTCGAAACATATCTCTGTGTTTGCGATTGATCCATTGACTCTCTCTCTATCTCTCTCTTTACTTTGTGTATTGTGCAAATTGCTATATCTTATACTTGCTTGTGTGTGCATCATTGTTGTAATTGCAATCAGTTTTTAAATTCCGCATTAAGTTCACTAGATTAGCATCGTCACCTATTCACCCCCCCCCTCTAGGTGACATTTCATATTTATCTTCATGTATATGTTATTTTGTCTAAAATTATTAGATATACATGTCTATCCTAGAGTCACTTTCTTTTCATGCAAAATTCTATTATGGACTCACTTGTATTTGGGATATGTAT
The DNA here is from genome assembly GCA_038442645.1 of Agave tequilana. NCBI lineage: Eukaryota > Viridiplantae > Streptophyta > Magnoliopsida > Asparagales > Asparagaceae > Agave > Agave tequilana. The sequence goes on from JAVJIF010029806.1 coordinate 846,789, forward strand.
GTATACTTCTAGTTTAAACAAAATATACATATGCCTTGAAATTTGTATTGTTTTGATGAAAATTAAAATTTTATATTTTTCATGTTTATAAAGGAATTTCATTGAGCTTCATTGCCTATTTTTATGATTTTGTTAATTACATGATTTTTACACTCTATGTTTGGTGTTTACTCATGACTTTGTTTTCATGAGTTTTATACGTGCTTTATAGACCTTGAGTGTCAATTATTGTGTGATTTTCATGTCTTCATGGGATGTATGATTTGCTTTCATGCTTGAAGGATTTCAAACTAATTTTGAAAATTACTTTAAATTAGTTCATTATTCTTCATGTGGTAGTGATTTTCAAATTATGCTAAAATATTTTCAAATCATGATTTTTGAAAACCCCTACCATCTAAGGGCGGATGGATGGGCAGTTATGCCTTGTATACCTTTATTGAATATCTTTTAACTTATGCATGAAAGGGTGGTAGGTATGAGTTATACACTTGATCTTCAAGGAATTTTATTTTTATATACTCATATTTGTTTCTTATATATATATGCTTCAAATTTCATTTAGTATCAATTTCAAATGGTATTTCCAATTTCATACATACATATATATAATTTGATTATGCTTCCTTTGTTGGCCCAAAGGCCCATCACCCTAGTTTTGATGATGATCAACTCATGAAGTATGTTTACTAATGATCTTGTGTTTAAATAGTGACATATTCATTATCAAGATCTTAGTAGGTGCATAGCTCAATAAAGGATAAAATGTCAAGATTTGGAGCTTGCACGGTGTGATCCAAGGAGCTTTTGGATCAAGCTTGGACCAAGTCAAGAAATGAGAAGGCTTCAAGTGAAGACTTCAAGAAGATGAAGACTTGTGTCTAGGTATAAGATTTTATTTTTGTTTTTAGATAAGATTGTAAAGGATAGATAGTTGGTGGATTGCTCAAGTATATACCATGCACACACACTCTTGATAGAATTGTTTTCATAAAAGATTTTTTTGGTTTAGAAAAGATTTTTCATTTTTTGAAAAATACAAGTTTGGCTTTTGGTGTTTCTCATATACTTATATTTTAACCAAAACCATATTTAGAGCTTAATGTCAAAAACTTAGATATTTCATCTTATTTGTGTAGTGGATCATATCCATACACACTATGCTTTAATGAGTTCAAAATATCTAGTTTTTATTTGAAGATGTTTTGGAAAAACAAAGTTTAGAAAACATGTTTTGGAAAATACAGTTTTTATCTTGAGCCAAATATTTCCAACTTACAAAAATAGTCCAATCTTTTATAACATGCCTTGATTTTGTGCAAGCATGTTTGTATATCAAAATATATTGGTAAAACTATTTTTGTAGATTTTTAAGTATTTTATGGGATTTTTATATGTGCCAAAAGACCAAGTTTTAAATCCCAGAAAACTGTTTAAGGCTTCGGATAAGTCGACTTATAACCCTTATATAGTCGACTAATACGAAGTCGGCCGACCGGACCGGTCGACCGACGTGCACAAATATGCACGCCTATGTGTACTGGAGGACGGCCGACCGTGACGGTCGACCGCTCCAGAGAGCAGAGCTCTCTGGAAAGTTCGGCCGACCGCACCGGTCGACCGACAGAGAGTCGGACTCTCAGCTCCAGTGGGTCGGTCGACCCTGGCGGTCGACCCTGGCTCCAACGGTCAGAAATCTGACCGTTGGCGGTCGACCGCACCGATCAACCGGCAGCTCTGACAGACCCCAACGGCTAGTTTTCTGGCAGCCTATAAATTGGGGGTCTTGTCATTGTTTTGAGCTAAGATTTTCAAGTGGGTTTTCACCAGTTTTTTCTGAACTATTTAGAGGTTTTCCTCCACTTGATTTAGAGCAAATATTTCCAATTAAAAGGAGAGATTTATCAAGAGTGTTAAAAGAAAGTCTTTGAGTTTTCCTCCACCTTTCACATCCTTGTTTTTCTCACACCACACTTGAGCTATCCATTGATTATTCATCCTATAGGTGTGTTGTAGTGAGAGTGCTTTAGGTGATCAAAGTGTTGTGATCACCAAAGATCCTTTCTTTGTTCTTTGAGGAGACGGGCAAGTGTGCTCGTGATTGTTTGGGTCCTAGTGAGGACTCGGTTGTTTCGGGTTCGGGTGCGAACTCATTGTTTGAGGTGCGGCCTCGGCGAGCCGGTGGGCTTGCGGTGTGTACGGGACTAGGGAGTCCGAGGGCTTGTAGGTGTTGCGGCACCGAGGAGAGATCCATTGGGATCTTGCATAGTGGAAATCCTTCGTGTGTCGAAGGCGGGGATGTAGAGCAAGTGTGCTCGAACCTCGAAACAAACCCTTTGTGTTTGCGATTGCTCTCTCTCTCTCTCTCTCTCTTGTCTCTTGTTTATATCTTGCATTCAATTATTGTCTATCTTTATATGCTTGATATATTCATTTGTGCTTAATTGATATACTTGCGTGGGATTGTTTGCTAACACTTGTATTCAACCAAGAGAGCCAACGCGGCACCTCAACCCATTCAAGGGGAATCTAGAGGAGTTTGTCCAGAGCCCTTCACGGGGAATTCGGCAACACTCTTGTGTTATACATAGTGTTTAGTGTAAAAGTTTAATTAGGTCATAATTAGTTTTAGCTTCCGCATTATTTGCGTAATTCATCATTAAGTGACCATTAGATTAGCCTTCACCTATTCACCCCCCCTAGGTGAACCCTTCAATTGGTATCAGAGCTTGGTACTCTGATTTGGTCTAACAACCTAGAGTAAAAGATCCTCATTTTAGGCTAATCACTATAATTTGTACACACACCATGGACTTCATGTCACCACCCATGTTTGACATTGTTAACATCCATATATGGAAGGTGAAGATGTCCTTGTACCTCAAAGCCTTAGGTATTCATGTTTATCTTGCCACAACTAATAATGATTATTGTTTAAATGGCAAAAATATTGAGGCTAATACAAAAGCCCTACATGCTTTAAGATCTACCCTAAATGATGATTATTTATCTAGGGTTGCTAATATTGATTTGGCTTTTGTAGTTTGGAACACTTTGATCTCCCTTGGCGAAAATGATCAATACCATGCGGGGAGTGACTCGGATGTTGGAAGCGAACCTTCCAATGTGTGCTATATGGCCCAAGGGGATAACCCCCTTGAGGTAACTACCGAATCCGAGGTAGAAGATAATAACATGTCATATGATGAGCTCACTTCATTTTGTCAAACAATTCTTGAAAAATATGACATGCTTAAGAAAGAAAATAAAAATTTAAAAAAGAACATTGCTTGCATGCATAAAGAACATGACTCATTTAGAAGCAATATTGCATGCTTAGAAATAGAAAATAACAATTTGAAAAAGAATTTTGATTGCATGCTAAAAGAAAACGATTCTTTTAAAACTAAAATTGCATGTTTAGAAAAAGAAAATGAAGATTTGAAAAATGAGAATGTTTCCTTATTTTCAAAATTGAATGATTTCTGTGAAGGAAACAATACTTTGAAAAATAAAATTGATTTGGTGGAAAAACAAAAAGAAGTTGTTTTTCAAGAAAATATTACTTTGAAAAGAAAATTTGTTGAAAAAGAAAAAGATTTTGTTTTGAAAAAGAAAAAGAAAAATGATTCTTTATCTCATCATGCTTTACATGCCACCACTAATGAGATTAAAGATTTGAAAAATAAAATGGATGGTTTGAGTTCAACTTTGAACTCTTGTGCTTTTAATCATTCTACGTTGGAGTCAATGTTTGCAAAGAAACAAACTCCACATGTTCATGCACATCATCATAATCATGCATTTGCTTATGTTGCACAACACGATCACAAACATTCACATAAGCATACTAAGGTGTACAAATGTACACATTGTGGCCGCAAAGGCCATTTAGCAAAATATTGTTATGATAGATTAGATCATTTTAATTTTGCTAAGAATAAAAATTTTGGGTTCCTCAACATAAGACTAACCCCCGTGGACCCAAGAAAATATGGGTACCAAAATCCCCACCTTTTGCTTTTGATGTAGGTGAGGGCTCTCACAAGACGTGAGAAGATTGGTGCCTTGATGGTGGATGCACTTGGGCTTGATGGACACATATATAGATGCATCGCTATCAAGGAGCTTTGGTGGGACAACCACCATATTAGGAGCTTTGGAGTTGGTAACAATTTCTAAACTCCTATTTTATTTATGTACATGCTTATTCATTTGATATCATATAGCATGTTCATGTTTTATGATTTATTGTGCTTCATGTGGTGTGAACTTGTTTAGAGGTAGTATTTGTCAAAACTTGCATTTATACATATACAAATAGTGAATTACAATTGACTCATATATATTTGAACTTCATGCTCACTTGTATCCACTATATGCATATGTATAGCCTAATTTTGATGATTCTTTCATTTACACTTGTTTTACCTATTTTCATATTTTTACTTCATGTATATGTATTTTGTATTCAAATCTAATAAATATACATGTATACCCGTGAGTCTCTTGCCTTCATGCAAATACATTTGATAGACTCTTTTATGTTTGGGATATGTATGTGTATTGTTAGGATTGGATAAATCATACATATGCCTAGAAGTGTATTATTTTTAAAAATAAATATAAATTTTCATGTTTTATAAAATGTTGTTCATCTTTTTGAGCTTCAATGTCTATTTTCATGAAAATGCTATTTACATAACCTTTGAACACTCATCTTTTACTTTTCAAGATAATTTTGAGCTTTATGGACTATGAGTGCTTGAACTTTGTGTATTTAGTCTTGATTCATGAAAAAAATATGCTTTGATTTCATGATTTTGAAGGATCTTTAACTAGTTTTTCAAAAAATTATCTTTAACTAGTTAATTATTCTTCATTTGGTAGAGTTTTTCAAACAATGCTAAAATATTTTCAAATCTATTTTTGAAAACCCCTACCATCAATGGGAGGATGGATGGGCGATTATGCCTTGTATGCTTCATTGAAAATCTTCTATCTTGAGCATATGAAGGGTGGTAGGTTATGAGATATACACTTGATCTTATTGTTATGTCAATTGGTATCATTGAATCGTTTCAATTGGTATCAATATGAACTTATTTTGTATATACTCATATTTTATTTTTTATATATGTATGTATCAATTTCAATTGGTATACTCATTTCATACATATATATGATTTTCATGTGCTTAACTTTCAATTGGCTCACATTTTTAAAAGCACAAAGTTTATGATGAAAAATAAAATTTTTTTTTCATGTGTTTACTATTGGTATCAATATGCTTCAACTTCATATTTGTTAAATTTCAATTGGTATCAATATGTTTTACAATAATGATTATTTTCGATCTGGTATCTTAAAATTTGTTTGTTTTACAAGAGCTCTGATACCTTTAAAAAATTTTTGTTTAAGAAAAATTAATTAAAAAAAACACATTTTGTTGATATGTTTGATTTGACCCCTTATTGATCTCTTTGTTTATGACAAAAAGGGGAGAAAATTTGTTTGTTTTAATTTTACTTTGAACCCTTTGTTGATGAGTGACAAAAAAGGGGAGAAGTATTTGAGTTTATATGCATGTTTTCATTTGCTTAAGGGGAGAAGTATTTGTCTTCCTTGTTCATTATGCATATATTTTTGTATTGCAAATAGGAGAAAAAGATTTTGATTTATGCTTATTGCATGTTTTATCTCCATACTTGCATACATATTCATGTGCCTCATTGCCATATCTATTATTTATTTTGTATGCATGAGTTAAGGGGGAGCTTCTTTAAAGCTTTACTTTAATCCATGCATATATAACCTCATGAGTTTTGTCATCATCAAAAAGGGGGAGATTGTTGGCCCAAAGGCCCATCACCCTAGTTTTGATGATGATCAACTCATGAAGTTATGTTTACTAATGATCTTGTGTTTAAATAGTGACAGATTCATTATCAAGATCTTAATAGGTGCATAGCTCAACAAAGGATAAAATGTCAAGATTTGAAGCTTGCACGGTGTGATCCAAGGAGCTTTTGGATCAAGCTTGGACCAAGTCAAGAAGATGAGAAGGCTTCAAGTGAAGACTTCAAGAAGATGAAGACTTGTGTCTAGGTATAAGATTTTGTTTTTGTTTTTAGATAAAATTGTAAAGGATAGATAGTTGGTGGATTGCTCAAGTATATACCATGCACACACACTCTTGATAGAATTGTTTTCATAAAAGATTTTTTTGGTTTAGAAAAGATTTTTCATTTTTTGAAAAATACAAGTTTGGCTTTTGGTGTTTCTCATATACTTATCTTTTAACTAAAACCATATTTAGAGCTTAATGTCAAAAACTTAGATATTTCATCTTATTTGTGTAGTGGAACATATCCATACACACTATGCTTTAATGAGTTCAAAATATCTAGTTTTTATTTGAAGATGTTTTGGAAAAACAAAGTTTAGAAAACATGTTTTGGAAAATATAGTTTTTATCTTGAGCCAAATATTTTCAACTTACAAAAATAGTCCAATCTTTTATAACATGCCTTGATTTTGTGCAAGCATGTTTGTATATTAAAATATATTGGTAAAACTATTTTTGTAGATTTTTAATTATTTTATAGGATTTTTATATGTGCCAAAAGACCAAGTTTTTAATCCCAGAAAACTGTTTAAGGCTTCGGATAAGTCGACTTATAACCCTTATATAGTCGACTAATACGAAGTCGGCCGACCGGACCGGTCGACCGACGTGCACAAACATGCACGCCTATGTGTACTGGAGGACGGCCGACCGTGACGGTCGACTGCTCCAGAGAGCAGAGCTCTCTAGAAAGTTCGGCCGACCGCACCGGTCGACCGACAGAGAGTCGGACTCTCAGCTCCAGTGGGTCGGTCGACCCTGGCGGTCGACCGTGGCTCCAACGGTCAGAAATCTGACCGTTAGCGGTCGACCGCACCGGTCGACCGGCAGCTCTGACAGACCCCAACGGCTAGTTTTCTGGCAGCCTATAAATTGGGGGTCTTGTCATTGTTTTGAGCTAAGATTTTCAAGTGGGTTTTCACCAGTTTTTCCTGAACTATTTAGAGGTTTTCCTCCACTTGATTTAGAGAAAATATTTCCAATCAAAAGGAGAGATTTATCAAGAGTGTTAAAAGAAAGTCTTTGAGTTTTCCTCCACCTTTCACATCCTTGTTTTTCTCACACCACACTTGAGCTATCCATTGATTATTCATCCTATAGGTGTGTTGTAGTGAGAGTGCTTTAGGTGATCAAAGTGTTGTGATCACCAAAGATCCTTTCTTTGTTCTTTGAGGAGACGGGCAAGTGTGCTCGTGATTGTTTGGGTCCTAGTGAGGACTCGGTTGTTTCGGGTTCGGGTGCGAACTCATTGTTTGAGGTGCGGCCTCGGCGAGCCGGTGGGCTTGCGGTGTGTACGGGACTAGGAGTCCGAGGGCTTGTAGGTGTTGCGGCACCGAGGAGAGATCCATTGGGATCTTGCATAGTGGAAATCTTTCGTGTGTCGAAGGCGGGGATGTAGAGCAAGTGTGCTCGAACCTCGAAACAAACCCTTTGTGTTTGCGATTGCTCTCTCTCTCTCTTTGTCTCTTGTTTATATCTTGCATTCAATTATTGTCTATCTTTATATGCTTGATATATTCATTTGTGCTTAATTGATATACTTGCGTGGGATTGTTTGCTAACACTTGTATTCAACCAAGAGAGCCAACGCTGCACCTCAACCCATTCAAGGGGAATCTAGAGGAGTTTGTTCAGAGCCCTTCACGGGGAATTCGGCAACACTCTTGTGTTATACATAGTGTTTAGTGTAAAAGTTTAATTAGGTCATAATTAGTTTTAGCTTCCGCATTATTTGCATAATTCATCATTAAGTGACCATTAGATTAGCCTTCACCTATTCACCCCCCTCTAGGTGAACCCTTCATCCTTTACAATATCTTTACATTCTTAAAACACAAATTATGTTTATGTTAAGTTTGATTTAATTTCAAATATTAATTGGTATCTTTATAAGCTTATGCATTGATTTCAATTGGTATTTAATTGGTATCAAAATATTTCATGTTTCACCTTCAATTGGTATCAAAATCTACTATTAGTATCTTAAAATTTGTTGATACCAAAATTTGTTTACAAGTGGTACCAACTTTTGTTTTGTCAACTACAATTAGATTTCATTGGTATCATAATTCATTTGTTGACTTCAAGAATTTTGTTTTAAGTATTATTAAAAATTCTCTTTTAAAATTTGTTGATATGTTTTGCCCATATTCAAGGGGAGCTTAATATCTTCTCTATATATATTCATGTTGAGTGTATCTCACATTGAGGAGCTTGACCTCTCTTCTTTACGTGATACACGTGTGTAGGGAGAGCTTAACATCTCCGGTTATACATTGTATATTATGCTTTATGTAGATTAGGGTCTAGTCATTACTTCTCCATGTAATACATGTATGCAGGGGGAGCTAACTTTACGACTCTCCTCTTCATGAATGTATCGCATATACATCTTCATTGTTTGATTGTCCTCACCCCTTTGTTGATGAATTGACAAAAAGGGGGAGAAGAATTTAGAGAGTTTATATATGCATGTTTATATCCTTATTTATGCATATATGTTTTTGTTTACTTTACACTTTTATTGCATATCCTTATTGTGTTTTTGTTTACTTTACGCTTTTATTGCATATCCTTATTGTTTATTTACTATGCATGAGTTAAGGGGGAGCTTTTATGGAGCTTTTATGAAGCTTATTTTTAATCCATGCATATATAACTCCATGAATTTTGTCATCATCAAAAAGGGGGAGATTGTTGGCCCAAAGGCCCATCACTCTAGTTTTGATGATGATCAACTCATGTAGTTATAGTTTACTAATGATCTTGTGTTTATATAGTTTCAGTTATTAATCAAGATATTAGTAGGTGTCTAGTTTCAAAAAAGAAATTTTGGAGCTAACATATGTAGATTCAAGAGCTTGCGCGTCAAGATCGTATCTAGCACTCAGTTGGAGTCAAGCTCTTTGGATCGTGTTTGGATCGAGTCGACTTGGAGAAGTTCTATAAGAAGACTTCAGTTTGTATTTAGTTTAGTTTGTTATAGGGTAAAATATACATTTGAAGCTCAAAAATTCACACACACACACACACACACAAAAGTTCAATATGTTTGATTTTCGGTTTAACCGATTTTAGATTTCAAGTACACATCTAACGGGTTTTGTATTTTAATCAGTTTTAGTTCCGCTAATCTGCTCAATAGCCTTTTAGATTTTTTATCATAACTTTTTATTCTTATATTCAATTAGCATGATTTAAATTTTATTTCAAAGATAAATTTCAGGGCTACATTTCATATTCAATAATTATTTTCTGATTTAAATGTTAAAGATGTCAAATATTGAGTTGAAGTCTGTTCTTATTCTGAAAATAGTTTACAGCTTTTGATTTGACACCTTTCAGTGTTTTATTGATAACTTTCTATTTCGAAATGATATTGAATTGATTTAAGTTGCATTAGAAACAAGACTTATAAAGTTACAAATTATTCCTATATATTTATTTCTGAATTCTGACGTTTTCAGCCTGGAAACTATACTCAAAGTTGACCAACAGTCTGCCAGATTGACACTAACGGCTAATTTTCTGAGGCTGATTTTTAACATGTTTTTAAAACGTGTTTTGTTGAATTTTTAGAGTCAATTAATTTCTTTTAAACCTGATAAAACTATACTAAGTTTGCTCTTCTAAAACCCTATATAAAGTGGTCATTAGGGTTGAGTTTATCACAATAACAATTCAATTTGAAAAATTAAGTTTTGAGTTTCAAGAGAAAGAGCTTTTAAGTTTCAGTTTTGTGCTTTTATTTTCAAAAATCTACTTCAAGTTTTTAGTTTTCAAAATCTCTCTTCTGATTTTACTCTCACTTACAAGTTCTTGAGCTTCAAATTTATATTTTATTCTATAGGATTTTGTAAGAGAGTTTCAAGAGAGAGTTTGTGGTCGTTTGATCACCCAGAGATTGTTTCATTGTCATTACGCTACCTCTAGACTAGAGGAGTGTATTGGGGAGTTGTGTACTCTGAGTGGTTGTAATTCCTTGCTGTAAGGTTCCTTGGTGGAAGATCCTATAGTGGATTGGGAAATCCTTCACGGTGGTGAAGGCGAGAATGTAGAGCAGTGGCTCGAACCTCGAAACAAATCTTCTTGTTTGTGATTGTTTCTTGTCTCTACTTATTTGCTTTTTATTCATTCATTATTGTCGATCTATACTCATCACAACAAGATAGCAATTAAGCACCTCAACTCTTATCTAGAGGAATCACGAGGAGAAGTTCAGAGCCATTCACGTGGAATTCGGCTACAAGTCTTATTTTGAGTGATCAGTTACATCATTTCATTTTATATTGCATTAAATTTTTAATTGATTAGCAATACACCTATTCACCCCCTAGGTGTAATTTCAGTTACCTCTCGGGGGCAGTTCGTCCTCATCTGTAACCAAGCACAGACCACCAGATAGAGACAGATTCTCTCCTATATCGATTCAAGTTAGTGTGTTCAGCTCAAATAGCTGTCGAGCAGGACTTCTCTCGCCTTTGCTTCATCGACGTGTCTCCTCGTAAGTTCTTCCTCCTCTTGCTCAATTCTTTCCATGACTCTCCTAATGTAAGACATTATAACTATTAAAATGAGATAAAGATATCTAAAATTAAGGGAATTTCTGAATTTTAGTGTGAATGGATGAGGAAGTTAGATGTATATTTATGGAGAAATGAGTGGATAGATATGGATACGTGGCACTATGAGAGCTAACAAATCTTATCCGAAATCTAATTAGATATTTTAGATAGATATGAACACATGACACTATGAGAGTTAACAGAAATCTTATCCGAAATCTAATCAGATATTTCAGATAGATATGGACACGTGACGCTATGAGAGCTAACAAAAATCTTAATCGAAATCTAATTATATATTTTGAATAAATATGTACATACAATCATATTAACCAAAAATCCATACAAAATCAATAAAAATATTTTGAATAGTAATTGCAGGGAGCCCTTGCCTTTTGCAAGGACAAGAGGGGTGGGATATAGTTAAAAAATTATGGAAGGCTGATACTATTTTACATGAATAGTAATTGCCTAGGGGAGCCTTTGCCTTTTGCCCGGGCACGAGGGGTGGATGTGCTCTAACACTGCAGGTGGAAATGGTGGTTCATTTAGCAGAAGTATTCCTGCTTTCACACTTTCATGACCAAGCTGGAAACTGTTGAGTCTAATGGTAAGTATGCAGCTAGGTACCCTACAAGATTGTCACTCCCTCATTCATTAAAGGTTGTATCATTTGACATTTATGACAATACTTCAAACTTCTTGAAGTTTCATTCTTGTGCTACTCCATTATGTGACAAGGAGAATTCAAGTGATGAAACTGTGGTGGACAAGTGGGTAATGCATCTTTCCAACAGACGCTGGCAGTGGAGGCATTCTCTTCGAGTGTTCAAGGATGTTGAATAGATCTTCATATCATTTAATTGGTTTGGTATTGAATTTTCCAGAGAAACACATCAGACGAGAACAATGAAGCATATATTAGAAATGCGAGCAAGGTGTCTGTGGTTGCTATAATCCTAAACCAGTAGGGTTTGCAGTGAGTTTGTTCTCTAGATCTTCATTGATCCCAGTCCAAGTCGAAGCCTTGAATGGGTAGATTTTCAGTTTTCCAAAGATTTTTCTTGTTCGCCTTTAATTCTAAAGGTTTAAGAGATGAAGAAGAAGAGGAACGATGGAGAAAAGAGAGGAAGGCAACAACAACAACAACAACAAAATACAAAACTCATATTCTCCACTCAATTGGGAGTATATACAAGAGCGGTTATTTACTATTGGGTTTTAAATAGTGTTAAATTAAACTAACAGCTGTGGAGACTCAGTACCTGTAGGGTGCGGCCCCAAAAAAAAAAAAAAATTCCGGCACCCCCTTAAACTCATCATTGTAAATTCCCCTTTTTACCCCTAACTGAAATGACGAAAATATTCTTCTTCTTCTCTCTCTCTCTCCTCTTTCCTCCTCCTCCTCCTCGCCCTCGGCCACCCCCTCCTCCTCCCCCTACTCCCCCGGCTTCCCCCTCCCTTCCTTCTCCTCCTCCCCCTCCCTGGCCTCCCCACAGCTTCCCTCTCCGATCTGCTCCTCGCCCTCCTCCCATCACCTCCGCCCAGCCCCCGATCTCCCTCCCGCCTTCCCCCATCTGTTCGGCTGGAATTCGGTAACAGATAAAGTTCTGTTCGGTCAGATCTGGCCGAACAGAAAACTGTCTGTTCGGCCGGAGGGGGAGAGTTATTTTAAGTATTTTTTGATTTTTTTGGATGCTTTTATCACATTTTGGGGTGCCTTAATCACTGAGCTACCAGAATCAAATTTTGCGGTGGGAATAGCCGCTCCTACCCGTGTTGAAACTAAAAAGAACTTTAAAAATATTCCATAAAAATTGGGCAAACTGTAGATATCTCTCCTGTAATTTATAACACCCCCGTTTTTTTTTTTTTTTTTTTGAGTAAAAGCTCTGATTTGTTCTCAATTCTTTTCCGCTACGCAACTCTGACCCAATGGGAAAAGGAAGCCGGGCAGGCCTTGACCTTTGGTTCATTCCTTTGAAAAGACAGTTCAAAGTTCTCACAAGAAACGTTTTTCACCAACACCCATCAAGTTAGTAGTACTTGCAAGGCAAGTACAGCGCGAGTTCCTTGCAAAATTGATGCTGCTGCTCCGCGTGGAACGGAACCATCCGTTGACAATGCTTATGCATCACCGACCGGTGATTTCACCTCCTTTGAAATTTATCCTTCGTGGAAGAGGTCACAATAAATTTTAGGCTCAAGAATTACACTATATACAAATTAGTGAATTAGTTATTAGCATACTGCCTTCTCAAATAGCAGGTTTAGATGCATTGCTGTCTCTCTATTTGGAACTTTTTTTTTGGGACTGATAATTGATTGCTATGATAACCCCCAGCTTAAAAAAATTTAGATGAGTGCTCTAAAAAATGTAACCTCATTTGATAAAAAATAGCAGAAAGTAGAATGCATGAACTTAAATATATTTTTATACTAACTAACAAAAGTTAGCATGCAACCAAGCACATAAATTTAAACTAATTTAATTTTGATACTGTTTGTTAAAGCTAATAAGCACGAGAAGAGATAGGCACCTACTAATTGTGTTAAGAAGACAAAACGACCTAACTCTATACTAGTATTCATCTAACAGAGAGAGGTATTTTTCCCATCCTCTATTTTTCTTTCCTGATATGATTAGAGAACGTATCTAAGAAAACTAATCATACCACTAAGATTTTTATATCCAAATGAGAAAAAAGATATGACATGCTCTGATTAGCATATTCCATTACTATTCTAAATAATCTAAACTTTTATCATACAAATGAAGATCAAAACTGCAGACAATATATAGCATGTTACATTGATATTTTTACACACAACAACTTGGTTCTGATAAGGAAATAATAAAAAAGACTAATTTGACAAATACATTGAAAACAAATTGGGGTAAGTTGACCGCGAGTCACCAAACCCCCCCAATTCCTCTCCCTCGTAACTTGGCCCACACAAATCAGCTGTTGCCGGTCAAGTTGGAATATCTCGTGTCAAAAATACTCTCAAAAATTATTTCCTATTGCACCCACTGAGAAACCCACTGCATAATCCACGTGTCAGTTCAGCGTGAGCTGGTGCCGCTTTGAAATGTCGCTCAAAAGTAAAACCCACGAGTCTCACAGGACTCGAGTCGTCGTCATCCCCATTTAAATGCGCCCTCCCCCTCCTTCTCTCTCTGTAAAGCTTCCACCCGAGAGAGAGAGAGAGAGAGAGAGATGGAGAAGGCCATTAACAGGCAAAGGATCTTGCTTCAGCATCTGAACCCCTCGTCTTCGAGCGATCCTTCAATTCTCTCGGTAATCTCCTCTGCTCCATTTCTGATTTTGATCGTTGATCCTTAATCTAGCCTAGGGATGTTGATTGATTTTGTTGTGTTTTGATTTGGTTTAATTGTTGGCTGTTTGATTAGGCGTCGGTCTGTGCTTCTGGAGATAGCGCAGCGTACGAGAGGAATGCTAGTTTTGGGGATGATGTTGTTATTGTAGCGTAAGTTGTTTGTTAAGATGAAAAATCGCCCATTAGCACGTTTATGTTGAAATCTTTTTAATCGAAGACTTCTTTATGAAACCGTTTCGTCTTTAAATTAGATATCACGTAGGAATTGCGGTGTTAGTTAAAGTGGAGCATACTGGTTCACTTTAAATCTGAATTAGTGAAGTTGAGAATCATGAATTGCAGACAGAATTCATGCTATTTGGTCAGTACTGATTGAAATAATTGATTCAATTGAATTTAAATTGCTGTTTTGGTTGGATGTGTCTCTCAAATTCTATAATTTGCAACCAAATGGGTTTTAGGTTGATGGTTGGTGGTATTTGAAATCTTATGTCATAGTTAATTGAATTATCGCAGCCAAAGTTATGAATTTTGCATAGATTACACATGGATGTGAATGGTTAGTGGGAGTACGGTGTCCTTCCCACTCTGAATCATGCCACTCTACCCTGTTGGATCGTTTCTCTATATTCTCTTACTGGTGGAAATATTTATCCTTCTAGATTAGTTGCTTAATTATCACTTCTCGAGCATCTCCGCAAGCTGAAAACTTAAAACGATCATGCTCCTTATTTACACTATTACTATTTGAAAATTTTCCAACATCTGTTTAACTCTTAGAGATGATTTAGGCAATTCCATACCTGGTATTCTATACCATCTGTTATGTTATTGGAATGTTTTATAAATAATGGACAAAAAAACAAGTTTGAGTGGGCCATTCCAACAACACCATGTGCATTAAGATGATGGTAAAGGAAAAAAGGCTTAATTCATTATAATCCATGACAGCGATAATGTACTAGAGTGTGATAAACCATTTTCTATGTATTTTCTGTTATAAATAGTGCTTCTTAAGTATGCTGATCTAAATTCCCATGGTCACTACTAGTTTTCCTGCTGTTGCCAACATCGACACCATATCTTCAGAGGTTCCTTAAAGAAATTGTTGCAACACTGTATTTTAAATCCAACATTTGTTTGTACGATGCTTCTACTTGTTGGAGCAGGATAGCCACATAAAAGCAATTTCAAACATATGTTCAAGAGATTTATATACCTGTGCAGTGTAATTTCCTATGGACTTTATCTACGCACAAAAATATAGAGATGGGTAAAGCAAATCTCAGAAAATCAACACAACACAGAAATTTATGTGAAAAATCCGAGAGAGAAAAATCCTAGAGAGAGAGATTCTACTATAATACTGGCGATTACAATAGTATATCTCTAGTGTGATAGGATTTCTGGACTCAATTGGTCGTCTTTTTCACGTTGAAAATGTTTACTATTTATACAAGTAGTGTCTGTTGGATAAGACAACAGAGTCTAGCTCTTTTTAAATATTTAACCGCTTATCTCAGAGGCTGTGAGAGTCGAATATTCTGATTTGAATTGGTTGAGCGAGTGTTCATCTTTATTTGGTAGTCTGTGTCCAACTGTATATGTGATTGATCTATTCCCGAGCGGTAACTGCTGAATTCAAATGAAAATTTGGTTTAGAGATAGAGATACTCATAACTAAATTTATCTCTTCCTTTTAATTACCTGAACTGCTCGTACTTTGAATTGGATGGGGACTCCTGCTCAGAGGTTCTGGAAGCGGTCACGTATCGCACGTTGTTTGATGCTGGATTGACACGTGGGATGATCTTGAGAGGGTCAGTAACTGTTACTGACCACTACAAATGTCCCCTCTGCTTCTCTCTCTTTGGAGGAGGTCAAGAACTTTCTCTCGGGAGGTATGGGTTCTCGAGAACTTTAAGTGATAGAGGGGGGAGCAGATAGATAGAGAGGGAAACTCTGGGTCGATTTCTTTCGCCTTAGTTTTTGTCCTGTAGCGGCGTGCATGGTTCTATAGGCTGGCAGAGCCTTAAATTTACGTCCCATCCGCAGTTGCGTCAGTCAATTAACTGCCACTTTTCGAGGAGTCGCGGTGTTCGAGGATGGTGCGGCGTACCCAGCACGACAGTTCGGATCCGAACTATCATGATACGTGTAGGCTGTTGATCGAGTGGCTCTTCATCTTCTTGGGGATTAAAATTCTCAACGGTTGACGTTTGAGCTTCTTTTCCCTATGTAAATAGGACGAAACTCTTCAGGAAAGATCTGAGCTGCTTCTGAAAATTTCTTACTTCTAAGATTTCACATTATTCTACAGGCAGTGATATCTTCTTCCTTCATCGTCTGGTGGAGGAAGGAGAGGAAGAGGATGGTGATGGTTGGTGCGCTCCTGATGTTTAGGAGTTCGTTTGTCGAGGAGCCTCGGTTTTCACGATGAGCTAGTCAAGAAGATTCAATTTTCGCGATGAGGCCCGACTGTCAGGAAGGACAGGGAATATTCTAGCTTTTTCTTGGTCTGTACATCTGGTCTCTGACCAGATCAGGCCCGGCAGGGGTTGGGGCTGACGCCTCTTTCCTTTCTTGCAATGATCATGGAGCAGAGAGCATAGGCGTATTTGATGATGGTTCTGATCCCTGGGACTGGCCCTATGCACTCTTATTCGTTGCCGCTGCCTTGCCTGCCACCACTTCTGAGTTCATCTTCGGAGTCACGATCTCGGCGTCGGTATCCTCATCACCTTGTAGGCTTTAATCTGCAGTTCGCGGTGTGATCTCCCTTACTGGTGTCTTCCTAGGAGTTCTCGGCACCTTTGCCCTTCCGGTTGTGGCAAATTGTTTGTTTAAGGCTGCCTCTTGGACACTGTTGGGGACACAACCGAGGACATATCTGATTTCTCTCTCAGGAAGAACACATACATTAACATATCTTGTGTTATTCTAGTTAGATGTAACCATACTTGTACGTGGATGGATGTAATCGAAAAAACTCTATGATAAAGTAGAAAATTTTAAATGAAAGTATTGTCTGGATCTTGTCTTGTTTATGCTTGTTATTGACTTGTTATTGCGTCTGCTCTTGGAACTGTTTTGGTTTCGAAGCATTTGGAATGATTTGGCATGTAGTTCTCGAGTGGGGCTCGTTCCACAATAGTACTTGCGCATCTTACGTGAGTGGGAGAACCCTTAGCTTCGAAGTTGTGTTGTCGTGGTAGCCTCCATCTTTCAGGGGACTCTCCGAGGGGTAGCTGTCAGGGTAAAGACCTGATATAGGCTGTTGACTCGTTTGGGTGACCATCAGGGTAAGTCCTATTATAGGCTGATTTCGAGCAGTCAATGTCGGCGCGCCTCCATCTTTCAGAGGACTCCTCGAGGGTTAGTCGTAAGGATGAAGACCTGATATAGGCTGTTGAGGGAGTGCGCGATACTTAGGGCAGGTATCAAAATTTGGTGAAACATGATTAAGATAGCAGAAAATAATCTTTTCATTGAATGTTTCATGACTTATACATAATTTCACTTCAAGTGAAAGAGTTTTATTACTTCTTGAGTTGGTTCCTATCCTGATCAGCCAAGGTGTATGACCCCTCACCTCCCCGAGCGACGATATAAGGGCCCTCCCAGTCATGGTTCACAGTCGCGGTCTCGGCCGCCGATTCGGCGGGCACTGAGACGGATCGGTCTCGGCGACTCGGATCGGTCTCGGGCGATACACGCAAAACACTACATAGAAAGCTTAAAATTCTGAAAAAATCACGACAAATCTTAAAAAAATGTAAACATCCATATTCATGTATCACTTGTCCAAAATATATCACCTACCACACCAAATATAAAGCGAAAGTATAAATACACGCGTCGTCAGTAGAAGCATATCAAAATACATACACAATATAGTAAATTACACATAATACATTCATAATACATGCTAATATAGTTATTTTCACATTGAATTGTAATGTGGCACAAAAATCATCATCATAATCTTCTCTGCGGTAAGTAGATAAATCGATACTAGTGCTCTAGATCTCTCAAGTTGTGGTCTGTAGTCATTGACATATGTCCACCATAATGTTGGCCTGATTTCAAATTCAACATTTGCATATGACATTCAAGACTATAAGTTCCTCCATCAGTACTATTGTTGTCCTCATTATTGTTATCATCACCACCCCCACCATCACCGCCATACTGTCATCATTATCATCACCATCTTCACCATCATCGCTATTAGAACTGGATAAAACCCTCACATCTTTACCACCATTATCATCATCTGCTTCTCTTATACCTCAGAAGGGGGAGAGGGGAGAGATCGAAAACAGGAAGAGAGGGAGGGGTGGGGAAGGGGAAAGAGACAGAGAGAGATGGGAGATGAAAAGGGAGAAAAAGAGAGCGGGTGAAGGGGGAGAGAAACAGAAGGAGGGAAAGAGACAGAGAGAGGGAGGAACATCACCTGGGGCTGGGTAGGAGCGGCGATCGGGTGGCTGTGGAGTCCAGATCTGAGCGGCGACGCTCAGGCAGCGGTGACGATCTCCAGATCTGAGCGAGAGAGGCAAGTTTTTTTCTTCTTTTTTTTTTTCTTTATACCCGTTCGTCATGGGTGAATATACGTTTCGAGCCGACTCGGCCGAGTCACGACCGATTCGGCCGTGAACACTGTTTTAAAAATCGGATTAATCGGCCGATTAATCCTATTCAGTGACAGCCCGCTTAATATTACATTAATCACTTTGATTATGCGCTCGAGCGATTAATCGGGTCTAAAACGATTAATTCCCGATTAATCCCTGATTAATGCCCGATTAATCCGATTAATCCCCGATTAATCATTTAGGTATTTCATATGTTTTTTATTTAAAAAATTCACTTTGTGTGTGTTGGATAGCTAAGTAGTTTATGTTGTAATGTTGATGATTTGATAATGATCTTTTATAAATAGTAGATGAATTGTTATTTATTAAATAGTAGATGAATTATGATATTTTATTATTGTATATTTTGTATAAAGTGATACTTATGTTTTATTATTTTTGATTATTTTTCAAATTAACTTATTTAGCAATCTTTCTCCATCATTCTTTAAAGTTTATTATTTTGATTGATATATTGACTAATTTTTTTATTTATCTTATTTTGCAAGTAAGTTCTTTGATTTATATTTATGTTGCAAAATTTGAAATCTTGGATTACCAATGTGAAGAGATAAGTTCTTTTACTTCTTTTTTACTATTTATTCATATTATCTTGTTCATCATATCATGGTTTATAACTTCACATGTAGATATTATCTTGTATAATATTTAGGTATTTTCAACAATTAACTTATATATACATGTAGTTGTGTATATATATAATTAAATATATTAAAAATTTTCAAAAACGATTAATCCACGATTAATCTCCGATTAATCCGATCATTATTCAGTGTTGGACCGCACGAATAATGAAACTAATTTTTAGAACACTGGCCGTGAATCGGCCGAGTCAACTCTGATTCTCGGTCGAGTCGGTCTCCTCTTAGTTGAGTGATGTAATACCAACCTGGATCACAATCACCTTCAAATCGTAACCCAGATTTAAAATTGAGACAAGATAAGATTTTGGGTTTCCACCCCTTACACGGGCTTCTCACCCCAAACCTCGAGAGCAAATAACTCAAGAATTAAGCTAAATAATTTGTGGAAGGTTTTAATCATTCAATAAGTGTCCCATACAATAGTTTAGGGGCCTTATATAGGCTTTACAAAGAGGACTACTGAGAAATAACCGATGTGGTACTAAACGCCCACAAAGGAACACAAATAAAGCTAAAACACCTACTACAAATAAAGCTGAAACAAAATACAAATCCTCTGAATAAGCTAAGGCATGAAAAATAAATGGGTACTGCGTGATGTTCTCATCAATTCCCTCGGGGTGGGAGAAACTCGACCCTGTCGAGTGAGGAATCTCCTCATGAAGCATCTCAATCGGGCCAAGGTGGTGGTCGTGGCAGCAGCATGGGTACATCATGTCGAGACCATGGTGGCGGAGGAGGAGCTGGTCTCCATGGCAGATGGGTTGTGGAAGATAGCAGCACGATCAAGGCACAGAGAGTAGAGTGAGGCGCATCATCCTGGCTGAAGACGGAGCTGATACCAGGATCCCACGGGCTATCCAACTCGTAAGCAATGTACGCAATCCTCTTAAGAGTCATTTCGAAATCTTTACGCCAAGCGTGCAACTTTCTCGTGGCCTCAGAGTGACTCGTAACCATCACCCTATTATCAACTGTAAATTCCTGCAAAATACTATATGGGTATGCAGCAAATTTGTAGGTGTTATTGCCAATTGCTATCAGCCTAGTGATATCATCAATATGTGCAACATGCAGATGCAATGCAGTAGGTATTCTAAGCATAACTCCTAACAATGGGAGAATGAGAGATATAATATGCCTAGAAGGACACACGTCTAACGATGGAGGTACACGGGACTCGGACACACTCTAAACAACCCGAAAAAGAAGTATTAGAAACCATTTGCTGGACCTTGGCAAGAAATTCAGGTGACTCCCTAAAAGATGAATTGACAGGAATAACCATACAATTAGGTTCAACACAAGGAGACTCGAATGGTTGACTAGGCACAGTGGGTATATGAGGTTCAACTATCTCGTCCATGTCATCATTGGCACTATCAGAAGACATGTGAATTTCATCAATAATCTGTGTGACAGAATCAACTGCTATGTCTTCAATTATATTAACAGTCTTAGGAGAAAATTGGACATCCCCAATAACCTTCGAGTCGTCAACTTCATCAGTGGGCACAATTCTAACATGTTGACTCTCTGAGTGGCACTGATAATCATAATGCCCATATCCCTTACATTTAGAACATCTGACCTTGGCATTGACTAGCGTTTTGAAAGTTAAGTCCAATCTTAATGCAACATCAAAGACATCTTCGACAGTGTCTAAGTCATAGGGGCCAGTAATCATAACACGTTTTATTTTAGGCCGTAAACCCCAAATAAACCTAGTTAGAGTCTCAGAAGGGTGCTCTCTCACTTCACTACGATGGGTTAAGTCCTTAAATATGGTAATGTAATCATGAACGGACATATGACCCTGATGGAGATTGTGTAGCTGGTCTAAGTGGGGGTCCTTATACTGCTGACTAGTCATGATGGCTCAAGCAAACAAGCAGATGCAGTGGAGAACCCTAGAGTCAATTAAACTAAATGTATGCACTAAACAAAAAAATACCCTAAAGTTTAAGCTTTAAATGTAAATAAAAATGCATTCCTAAAATGATGAAAAGATGCAACCACTAGATTGAAGCAAATAGCATTTCAACCAACAAATTATAGCAATCTATATAGTAGTTGCAAGTAATCTAACAGTTAACGAATCAGGTCAAGTTATGAGATCACCTGAGGGGAAGTCGTTTACGCCCAAACGCAAAAATTCTCGAAGATTCCTCAGAGAAATACTCACACTGAAGAGTTGAGATTGCTCACAAGACTCTTGGACAGCGGTGATAAGAAGTGGAAGCTGGATGCCTCGAGAATGGCGCAAATCGGGCCCGAATCAGGGCAGAAATAAGCTATGAACTGTGGTGCGCTGATCTACTGAGTTGAATCTGGAAGACGATCGGAGCTTGAACCAGATTGTGACTGCTGTAGGAGCGTAGTACTGGTTGTCACGAATCCACTGCCTCGAAAACGGATCGATTTGGACTTGAAACGAGCCCTGAACGGCCGTCAGAAGCGATGCTGCGATTCTGGACTGAGTCAGGACGAACTGGATCTGGACTGAGTCAACTCAGTGGGTTAACCCGGTTGCTGACGTCAGCAGAAGCTGACTGTTCTGACCGGGCCGGGTCAAGAGCGTTGGGTCGGGTCGTTTGGATCCGACCCGACTCGATCCCCTTTTTAATCCCAAATCGGGTTCTCAGAGGAGAGCTCGCTTCACCCGAGACGGCCCTGTTCGCAGCGTGCCCGTTTCCCTCCCTCGATCTCCGCTAGGGCTCGCGACAAGGAGCGGCTTGCGGTGGCGGTGATCGTGGCGAAGGCACGGCGGGATCCCGTCAGCGGCGGGTTCGACGAGGCTCCACAGTGTTCAGGCGAGCTCGACGAAGCTTCAGAGGGCTTCGATGAGACACTGACGGCACAAGGGGGCGGAGAAGATGGCGACGAGTGAGGAGTAGACGGCGACGTTGATCTGCGAGCGCCGACGAGCCCGGGAGGAAGACGACGTGGATCTGGGAGCGTCGACGATGTCGGGTGCGGCGTTGGAGATCTCCAGCGACGACGGCTTCGTCGATCGTGGCAGAGGAAGACCAGATGAAGGAGACGAGGCGCTGGAAGCCACAGCGAGACTATGGAGGCGTCAATCTGCTCCAATCTAGGCTGAATTCTCTCAGCTGGTGATGCGGCGGCGGAGGAAGGTGTGGGAAGCCCTGATCTAAAAGGAAGTTGACGGCGGCTGCGAGGAGATCTGGTGATGGCGACGAGGTCTGACGAAGACGGGGGCGATGATAACTGTTGTCGGGGGTGGATAATGAGGTGGTAATGATGAAGTCCTGGCGTCGCAGCGTGCAGATGGCTTCGGCGGCGGCGGAGGGCGTGGATGGTTGAAGCTTGAAGACGAATGAAGATGATGAACAGTGTTGATTTGATTTTTTTCGACGGAATTTCACTGTAATTTTTTTTTGAACAGTGAAATTTTTTTTTTGAATGGATCTAAATCTGGAGCTGATGTAGATCTAGGGTTTGGAGACTGGAAAAAAAATTTGAAAAAGGAAAATTTTGAAGGGGATTAAAAACCATGGCTTTGATACCAAAATGATGTAATACCAACCTGGATCGCAATCACCTTCAAATCGTAACCAAGATTTAAAATTGAGAATAAGATAAGATTTTGGGTTTCCACCCTTACACGGGCTTCTCACCCCAAAACTCGAGAGCAAATAACTCAAGAATTAAGCCAAATAATTTGTGGAAGGTTTTAATCATTCAATAAGTGTCCCATACAATAGTTTAGGGGCCTTATATAGGCTTTACAAAGAGGACTACTAGGAAATAACCGATGTGGTACTAAACGCCCACAAAGGAACACAAATAAAGCTAAAACACCTACTACAAATAAAGCTGAAACAAAATACAAAATCCTCTGAATAAGCTAAGGCATTGAAAGATAAATGGGTACTGCGTGATGTCCTCATCATTGAGTCGACCGACTCGTGACTCGGACTCGTCTCGGAGCGGGTCGAGACGGATACGACTCGGCCGACTCTCCCCATCATCGCCTACATCTCAGACACGGGTCAGAGTGAAACCTGGAGTAGGATTTCTTATATAGGATGTCCCCGAGAAGTGCGTACCTGGTGGCCAAGTGCTGGAGCTTCCGCGCTTCCGTTCTGTCATCGGGAAGCGTTTCGTCTGTCAGGTAGGCGATGATGGGGTCCCTCCACCCTGGTGAGGTATCGAGGTGTAGGACCTCTCGGGTTGATTGCTGGATGCTCGAGTTCCCGTCTAAACTAGAGCTCTGTGGTTGCCCCCAGGAAGGCAAGTGAGTCAGCGTGATTGTTTTCAGAGTTGGGGACCCATTTGAAATTAGATCGGGGGATTTTAGACTTCAATCTGAGAATGAGTTGTAGGTATTCCGCCATCCGAACATCTCTTGCGACGTATTCTTCGCTGACTTGGTTGATCACCAGTAAGGAGTCACACTGAACTTCGAGCCTTGTGACCCCGAGGGTAATAGCCGCTAGAGTCCAACTAGGAGTGCCTCGTACTCGGCTTCATTGTTGGATGCCGGGAAACCGAGGGTAAAAGACTGTTCGATGATGGATCCTTCTGGAGTGGTGAGGACAATTCTGATGCTTGCCTTTTTACTATTTGAAGCTCCATCTATGGTCAGGATCTGTCTCTCCAGTAGGTCAACTTGCTCTGTGGAACCTGGGGTGAAATCAGTAATAAAGTTGGCCAAGACCTGGCCTTTGATTGCCGTCCTTGGCTCGTATCTGAGTCCGTCTGACCTCAGCTCTGATGCCCACTTTGATATCCTCCCAGTTGCTTCTGAGTTTTCCAAGGCGCTTCTCAGGGGGTGCTCTGTGAGGACTGTAATCGGGAAAGTTTGGAAGTAGTGGTTAAGCTTCCTCGAGATGATGAAGAGAGCAAGCACCAGCTTTTCTAGCCTATGGTATCTAGTTTGTTGTCTGTCCATGAAGTGGCTGACGAAATACCCCGGCTTCTGGACGCCTTTGTGTTTACAAATCAAGGCTTCGCTCACAGCTGATTCAGAGACGATTAATGTAAAGATATAGCGTCTCTTTCAAGGAAGGCTTTGACAACAGGGGTGGTAAAGTCAGATACCTCTTCAATCCTTAGAAGTCTGTCTCGCATTCTTCATTCCAGCGGAAGTCGACCCTATTCTTCTTCAAGGCTTGGAAGAACGGCCTGAATTTATTTGTGGATTGGCTGATGAATCGATTGAGGGTTGTGACATTCGTTCAGCATCTGGACCCCCTTCACACAAGTGGGTGACTTCATATTTGAAATTGCAGATATCTGATCGTGGTCGGCCTCGATGCTCCGTTGAGTGATTAGATATCCCAAAAACTTCCCGGAAGCCACCCCAAATGTACACTTCTCAGGGTTGAGCTTCAACTTGTATTGCTTAAGGAGATCGAAAGCTTTGTGTAGATGTTGGAGGTGATCCATGCGTGTATACTTTTCACCAATATATCCTTGATGTATACTTCCATGATGCTCCCGATCAGGCCCTTGAAGACTTTGTTAACCATTCATTGGAATGTGTCTCTAGCATTTTTGAGTCCGAAGGGTATCACTTTGTAGATTTTTGGATCAGTAGTGAAGGCTGTCTTGTCTCCATCTGGTGGGTGCATCTTGATCTGATTATACTCCAAATAGATGTCCATGAAGTTAAGGAGCTCGTGGCCCGCTGTCGCCTCTATCAGTTGATTGATCCTCAGAAGAGAATAACTGTCCTTGGGGCAAGCTTCATTGAGGTTGGTAAAGTCGATACAAATTCTCCATTTGCCATTCTTTTTCTTCATGAGAACGGGATTGGAGAGCTAGTTGGGATAGAACATCTCTCGAATGAAGGCAATTTGAAGTAGGCGGTCAACTTCATCGCTGATGGTGTGACTTTGTTTTTCATTCATTCTTCTAGGCTTCTGTTTCACTGGTTTAGCGTCCATCTTGATGGAGAGCTTGTGCCTGATGATCTCGGGGTAAATTCTGGGCATATCGGTGGGGGTCCACGCAAATACGTCTGAATTGTCCGACAAGCACTATTTAAACAATGTCTTCTCATGAGGGTGCATGTTCGAGCCGATTCGGAGGGTTTACTATGTGGGTGATGTGGGTCTACAATGAATGACTTGGGCTCCTCGATCTTAATGTCGGGATTTTCCGACTCGGTGGGTAAATCAGGATCTCGGATTTCGCCGTACTCTGATTGCTATTGGTCAGCAATCCTCTTCTGCTTCTTATCCATAGGAAAGTCTTTGTTAGGACCTGCTTGGGAGGTCTTTTGCGCTCAACCAGACCTCTTTTAGATTACTGCAGCTACTGTCATGGCCATTACTTGGTCACCCATTATGTTGGCCATTCCAGATGGTGTGGGATACTTCAGAAGTTGATGATGGGTGAAGGGGGCTACTCTTATCATGTGGATTCATGGCTTCTCGAGGATGGCATTGTAGGGAGACTCAACGTCTAGGACACAGAATTTTGTGACAATGTTTTATGGATTCGCTCGGACCGGGAACTCGACTGTTCCAGGAGAATGAGCTTCGCTCCTGTCAAATCCATAGAGAAGCGACTGGGTCTGAGGGATGATCATTTTTGGGCCAACTTAGGAGTGTCCTCCATTCGATTTAGGGTGTGTCCTACAGGATGTTGACACTACTTTCCCCGCAACCATGATCTTTGACACTTTGCAGTAGCCAATGTGTATTGCCACGATCAGAGAGTCATTGTGTGGGAAGTGCATGGCGTAGGTGTCTTCCTCCGAGAAGAAGACGAGCCTGCCCAGTAGAGAAGGCAAGAATGTCAATATTACTGAATAATTGTCCCTCCGAGCCTCATTGATGTAGATGGTCTTCCTTTCGCGGTGGTGCCTTCTATGGGAGAGGTCCCAAAGATGGCGTTTACCTCCCTGTATTGAATGAAAGCGCTGCCTCGGTGCTTGTCTATGGTTTCGGGCTGCTTGTGCACTTTAACCTCTGAGGGCCGTCCGGGTTGAGGATGAATTCTCAGAGATATCATTGACCAGATCTTGAAGGTGCCTTCGGAGGGTGCGATAATCCACTGTGAGGTCGCCCTTCCCATCATGGAAGGCAGAGTAGTCTTTGAACCCAGGTCCCTTCGGGTTCTATGGGAGCGGACTGTTTGGGTGCCTTACCCAAGGCTTATTTTTGATGGCTTTGAAGACATGGTCGATAGGTATTCTGAATGGAATGAACTCGGGCTCTGCTTCACTTCCCTTGCTGAATTCTAGCGCACGCCTGGGTGGTTTGTAAAAAGTGGCGGAGTTGTGGCTCGGATTTTTCCTCGGGGGAACTATGGCTTCGGCTTCTCGACCTCGGGTCCTTAATTGGGAGGGCGACTGTTGGCAGCCTGAGTCGCCTCTTCAATCTGCATGTACTTGTGTGCTCGAACAAGGATATCCCTATTCTTGGTGACATTGTTCTTCACTAGATGCTTGTAAAATGAGTGGGTGACTTGCAACGCACTGATAAGCGCTGCGGCGGCAACGTCTTCATTGCGATTGTGTACCACTGCCATCTGGCTCTGAAAATAGTTGACGTAGTTTTTCAGATTCTCCCCTGGTTTCATTTTCACCATGAGGAGATGGTTACTAGTTTTCTGGAACTTTCTCGGAGAAGCGAATTGATTGTAGAAGGCGTCAGTTACATCTTCGAAGTTTCGGAGGGAGTTCTTTGGAAGTGAGTAAAACCAATAATAAGCGGCTCCCTTGCGGCTGGAAGGGAACACCCGACAGAGATGGAGGTCATCGTGAGCGTAAACTACCGTCTTGTCCTGGAACTGGTGGAGATGCAGGAGAGGGTCAGAGGTTCCCGAGTAGTGGTCGAAGGTGGGCATCACAAAGTTCATCGAAAATGGAGCATGGTGATTTCCTCCGATAGTGGTGAGTCTGAGGGTCTCAGCCTGCTGCGCTTCATTCATTTCGGAAACTGCTGGCCCGTTTGGTTGAGCCGCTTCTGAACTAAATCCGCGATATCTTCTATGCGAGGGAACTTCGGGGCTCGGGGATGCCGTGAGTCCTCAGAGCGCTCATTATCGTAGGGGGTCTCCGACTGGTCGTGCTTTGAGTTGCTAAGGGAATAGGCAGATTCCCGGTCATGCTTTGGTGAGCGAGGGGGAGCTCTTTCTTTGGTGGTATGGGAGGACTGCGACTTTCACAGTGTATCGACTTGTTTGAGTAGTCGAGTCTGGATATGAACTGCTGCGTCTTTTTTTAGGGCAGTTGTCTCGTGAAGTCGAATCATTTCGGCTTGCTGATCCTCTACTGCTTCTTCAGATTGATGAGCATCTGGTGGAGTTGCTCGCTGGTGTGTTGGGGCTCGGATTCAGCAGCCAGCGCCCTCCGCGGTGTGGCAGAGGAAGAGTGGGAATCTTTATCATCATTGATATGGACGTCGGATAGGTTAGTCTGACGATCCCCGGGCTCGGGGGCTTCAATAGCTTTCCCTTTTCTTTTCGGCGCAGTGGGGCAACAGTTGTAGTTCTTCCTTACTGGAGTCATTCAATAGTGCGAGGTTATTTTGAGGAAAGGCATTGGATAGGGATAACTTGAGACCATGGACTCGAAACTCTCAATGAAAGCACCAAATGCAGTGGGTAATTTCCTATGAAATTTATCCAAACACCAAAATTATGGAGATGAGTAAAGCAAATCTCAGAAAAACCAACACAAATACAAAGATTTATGTGAAAAACTCAAAAGGGAAAAACCACGGAGAGAAATATTCTACTATAATAATGGCGATTATAATGGCGTTTCTCTGGTGTGTTAGGGTTTCTGGGCTCAATTGATCGTCATTTTCATGTTGAAAATAATTTACTATTTATACAAGTAGTGTCTATTGGATAAGGCTGCAGAGTCTAGTTCTTTTTAAACCTTTAACCGCTTATCTCAGAGACAGTTAGAGCCGAACATCCTGATTTGAATTGATTGAGCGAGTATTCATCTTTATCTGATAGTTTGTGTCCAGTTATAGGTGTGGTTGATCTATTCCCGAGCGGCAACTGCCGAGTTCAAATGGAGATTTGGTTTAGAGATAGAGATACTCATAATCAAATTTAGCTTTTCATTCTAACTACTTGAACCGCTCGTAATTTGAATTGGATGGGGACTCCCGCTCAGAGGTCAGCCACGTGTCGACTGTTTGATGCTGGATGGACACGTGGCATGATCTTGAGTGGGTCGGAAACCGACCACAACCTGAAATGGTGACAGTGAAGGTAATAAATTTTGTAGAGCTGGGTACTAGTAGAACCTTTTTCTTTTGCTATTTTCTTTTTTATTTGTTTTTCTCCTTATCGTTCTCTGAGTTCTCTCTTCAGTAGCTATACAGTCATTTATGCCATTGGCGCTTCTTCATTGGGAACCATATTTGTGGCTACTGCTGTATTTCAGGCTTGGCCCCAATGAAATTCTGGTTTTGTGTTCTTTTGCTGGTTTGGTCCTGTTTAAGCTTATATAAATTTGCCGAGAAAATCATGGGCATGGAAGAATACCTAATCAGATCCATTAGTCTTTATAGAATGTTAAATTTGTTCCTACTACAGCTGACTGATGCTTGTCCCCTTTTGCAGCTTAATGAACATTTTGTCTTCTTCTAATGTTTTTTCTTTTTTCAGAGTGGAGGTCTAGTTTTCTCTTGCTCATATGCATAATCATATTGCTATGTGTTATACAGTGCTTATAGAACTGCAATCTGCAAGGCAAAACGAGGGAGTTTCAAGGATACACACCCTGAAGACCTGCTAGCACCTGTTCTTAAGGTTTGTAACTATCAGATTTTTTATGGGCGCCTTTTTTCTGCTGATTGTAAGGTTTCTAGGAAGAAATGTATTATATCTGAGTTTATTGTTCCCTGCAACATCATGCTAACATTTTGTTATGATTTCATGTATATTTTTAATGATGAATCTCTATTGTAGGCATTGATAGATAAGACTAAACTGAACCCTAGTGAAGTTGGTGATATTGTTGTCGGTACTGTTTTGGCACCGGGTTCACAAAGAGCAATTGAATGCAGGATGGCAGCATTTTTTGCTGGTTTCCCTGGTACTTTCTTATTTGTTGGATACTTGTGTACTCTTTCCTGTTTCATCGCGGACCGTAAACATTTTCTTGATAAACAGATACTGTTCCTTTAAGAACTGTAAACCGCCAATGTTCATCTGGCCTTCAGGCAGTTGCTGATGTTGCTGCTGCTATAAAAGCAGGGTTCTATGATATTGGTAAGTTTTCCGGAGTTAACTTGGTCATGGATGTTTCAGAGAGACTCCTACCCTTATACATTTTGTGTTGTCAATGCAGGTATTGGAGCTGGTTTAGAATCTATGTCTGTTGATGAAGTTAAATTGCAGGGACATGTTAATCCAAGGGTATGTTTAAATGGGAGCTTTGCTTCTATATGAGAACTTTTAAATCCATGCTGCTGTTGGGGTCTTCACTAAGTGTATCTTTGTATTAACAATAAATTTATTGATATCTCAGGCACAATTATTTGCGCAAGCTCAAGATTGCCTTCTACCCATGGGTATTACTTCTGAAAATGTTGCACACCGTTTTGGCGTCACTAGACAGGAGCAGGATCAAGCTGCTGTGAGTTCTTTCTTATAATGTGTTTTCTTGATTTAATGTGAACTTGTCTAATTTAGAACTTTTATGGCTTCTTGTTGTGTTATTAGGTTGAATCTCATAAGCGGGCTGCAGCAGCAACTGTTGCTGGTAAATTTAAGGAAGAAATCATACCTGTGACCACAAAGGTGAAATTTTACTTCTTCAGGATACCAATTATGTCTATTCTTTAGTTTATCCTTGTTCTTTTTGATATTGGGTACCATTTTAAGATCAATTAAATATTTAATTGAGGTATGTAAGCCATGCAAATGATGATCAGTTGCAAGAGGCTATTTCTCCAAGATGTCAGATTCAGTAAAATATGAAGGAAACAGAAATTGTAGCTATATTGATTTATAACAATGTGTGTCCTTTAAGTCTTCCTTTGAGGTCTACGTCAAGAATGTTTAAAGTGGTAATGATATACATTAATGCAGCTACTATTCCTGTTTATTTTTAACTCACTCAATAAACTGGTAGGATAAGTATTAAAAAGCAAATAATTCTGTTGATGGTAATTCTTGCTATTTCAAACAAAGTTTAAAATAAGCTGTTGAATATCTGCAATGACACAAATGAGGCAGAATTTTAAGACATAATTTTTCTATTTCTTTTTCAAATTCACCTTTTTTCCCTTATAATTTCCTGAGGATCTCCAACGTGACACTGAAAATAAAATCTTTATTAACTAATGAAAATTAAAATTCAATATTGTTTTGGTTTGAATATTTTTTTTTAGAAGTTGTTGCTTCCTTTTGAGCTTTTACTTTCCCTTTTCTTCTGATAATGTTTCATGATGAAGATTGTAGACCCAAAAACTGGAGAAGAAAGACAAATCACAGTTTCTGTGGATGAAGGAATCCGCCCTAATACATCTATGGCAAACCTTGCAAAGCTCAAACCTGTATTTAAGAAGGATGGGAGCACTACTGCTGGTATATACCATTGTGTAAATTGTAAGAAACAGCGGTACTCACCTTCCAGTTTATTTGATTTGTCCATGTATTTTGTAGGTAATGCTAGTCAGGTAAGTGATGGTGCTGGAGCTGTACTTCTCATGAAAAGAAATATCGCAATGCAAAAGGGGCTTCCGATACTCGGTGTTTTCAGGTTGAAAATCTTTCCATATCTATTATCGGCAGCAATATGTGATTGCCATTACATGTGGATTTATAAATGCAGTTCATTTTAATTGTCAACCTTGGGTGAGCCAGTTCATCTTTCTTGGTTGCTTATTCTCTTGCGACAACTGAAACTTTCACAAAATTTGTTCTGGAGACTATAGCTTCCCCTCCCCTTCACTCTTTGTAGGTCTATTATTTAAACAATAGAAATGTAAGTAGATACTGCTTGGACATATGGTGGCTAATTTTTCTTTTAGTACTCATGAAACTAGCAGTTGAATTTTATTATTCAGAGAAGTGTATTTAGTGCACTTGGGTTACACAATTAGAAACTGTTACTTCCAATGTATTTCCTTTTGATAGAGGGAAGAAGAGAGAATGAGCGCACACATATCTTATCTGAGCATGTCTGCATTTTCACTTTGTATATCCACATTTTTGTCTATACATTCTACATCCTTTACATCTCTCTCAAGTTTGTCGGGGATGCTGTATTGATTTTTACCTCGCAATATGTTCATCTTATCTGGCATTTCTTTCTCCCCAACACCATCATTCATTAAAGAATGCTACCCCATGTTAATAGAACCTCTGGTATATCAGTTTATGCATTTTAAATCCACCACTCCAGCATGTTTGTTACCACTAACCCACAGTATTTCACATTTTCCTACTAAAGGGAAATGGTTGCGAATGATCTGCGGGAAATCCTATTCATATATAATTTTTTGGTCAAATTGATATCTGCCAGAATAAAATTGATGGATGGCGTAATGGGATTAAAAAAAAATGCTTTTGAAGCATCAGCTAATAGGATCTTTTTTTTGTTGAATAAGTGAGGAGATAACCCCATTTTATTTATAAGACAGGGAAGACCTTTAGCTCAAGCACATTATGATACTGAATAAATAAATAAAGTAAATAATGCTGGGATTTAGTCAGTTACATTTATCTGTTTAATAGTAGGCGAAGAAGGTAAGAGGAGAAATTGAGTATTATTGGGCCCTTGACGGGGGACGGAAGAGAAGCTAGGTTTTGAAAATTAGGGAAGAAATTAGGGTTTGTGTGTGATTGTAGATAAACTAATCTAGGATTTAAGAAATTGAGAAAAAATAACGATTGATTCGGGCCTCACACTCAGGTCATTGCTCACCCACTCCATGCATTGATTCAGGCTTTACACCCAGGAGAATCACTCTCCATGCCTCGCACACAAAGATTCGAAAGAACCCAATTAGGGTTTCAATCTCTCAAATAATTTCAATAATCCCTTTATTGATCCGAAGCAAGAATTACAACAGTTTATATAAAGAAAATGACATGTGCATTACTCGTGCCTCAAATAAAGAAAAAATAAAAGCTAATAAAAGAAAATAAAGACTACTAAAATAACTCTTTTTAATTATCTTCATGTCTCTCATCATTCTCCCTTAGTTGGAGAAAACTCATTCTCGAGTTTTAAAAGAACCTGTCCTTCACTCTTTTATAGTAAAGACATTGTCTCAGATTCTGATTGTGGTTTAATTCAGAAATCAATAATTATGACATCTCACTCAGGTAAATCACTCACCCACTTCATGAATCACACGCAAAGATTTCAAAAATTAAAGAATAAATCTGTTACGAATGTTGTCGAGACGCAAAACACACTGCAAGATGCAAATGACCTAATATGTGTGAGGTGCAAAGCTCAGCGAAGCGCAGTGTCTCACTGAAGTTGCAATTGTTAATTTGTTTTTGTTAATTTAAAAGATTATGAACTCAAAAGTAAAACCACATGATACACATCAAATAATAAGTTAACAATTAAAAACATTGATAAAAATAAGAAAAATGTGTATAGCAGTAACAAAAGAAAGAATAACAGCAACAAAAGGCAGTAAAAGACTAGCAGCAAGAGGGAAGATAAAAAGTAACAACAGTTCCAGTAGCAGCAACACTAATGGAGCAGCAACATTAACATCAACAACGAGAGAAATAGAAACTGAAGAGTATAAGCAACAACAATAAGAGGAAAAATAAGAAGAGGAGGAGAAGATAAGGGGCAACAGTGTAGGAGCAACAGTAGCACCAGAGCATGAAGAGAAAGAGAAGAAGAGAAGTAGCAACAACATTGAGAGAAAGAGCAGCAATAGCAATAGCAACAACAACAGAAGAAAGAAGATGGGAAGGAGAAGAAGAGGAGACTTAATACAT
Source organism: Agave tequilana (assembly GCA_038442645.1). Taxonomy (NCBI): domain Eukaryota; kingdom Viridiplantae; phylum Streptophyta; class Magnoliopsida; order Asparagales; family Asparagaceae; genus Agave; species Agave tequilana. The sequence continues at coordinate 880,039 of JAVJIF010029806.1, forward strand.
CTTGTGCTCCACGCGAGGCGCGTGCCCCGCTGCACCTTGCATGGCTGCAGGGCAAATGCATGTGCCTCGCTTCGCCTCGTGTCTCAGGCGCGTTCCTCGCCTGCGCCTCTAACAACAGTGTTTGTTGTCAAGGTGTTTGAATCTAACATGGGTCAGAATGGAATGCAGCGCTTCAAAACCTTTTGAGCTTGTTGAAAGGACAATTGCTTCTACTACAAGCTCAAGATCCACTAGGATGTGAAGGATGTCTTCCATGAATCCAACACCTCGAAAATAGTTTGAATCGGCTTTAAAATGACTGAGAATGGGCCAAAACACCAAAATTGTCGCAACGGGTTTGGACGAAGAGGAGTGGGTCGAGGAGATTTGGCCTGTAGAGTCTTGGATCGGGTTTGCAGGTTGTTTGTGGATCGACTCGAGAACTCGGGTCAGATCTGTAGATGGATAACATGTCGGGTCTAGCTCTGAAAGTGAATATGGGTCTGGCGCAGGATGCACATCTGGATTTGGTCAGATTGATTGCAAATTGGTCGTTTCAGCTTCAGATCTCATCCAACCTGATTCGACTGCTTCGTGCTTGGATCAGAAGCAGCGTTTCGCGGCGGTGACCTCACAGTGAGGCAAGAATTTGTCTAAGGCAGAGAGGCCGACATTGGGCAGTGACGGCAAGGAGAGCAGAGGTTGAAGAGGCCGGCGACGGAGAATCTGGCGTCGGCTGGGCAATTGCAGGCGTGTGGGGTTGAGGCGAGATCTGGCGGTGAATGCCGTCGAGGAGCTTCGGGGGGGGGGAGTCGATCTCGATTCACTAGGGAGAGTTTCGTCAACGAGGTTGAGGTCGGTGATGAAGCCAATAGGGTTTTGCATCAGGGTCGAAGATGAGAACGAGATCCAAGATCGCTAACGAGGATGCTGATGGGTGTTGGTGTGTTGTCGAGTAGTTCGATTTGAACTGCTGACGATATTTGGTTGAAGGCGATAGAGCGTGATGTCGAGGATTGGTCGAAGGCAATGGTCGTGGTGTCGATGGGTTGGCGAGCAAGTTTGCATGAATATGAATATGAGTATCATATACAATACGATACAAATACGTGGATATGCAAAAATTGAAAAAAAAAATGACCAATACGGATACGTCATGGGTACGACAAATAAGTAATATTATTTATATATGTAATTATGATATTTTATAATTTAATCATAGAAAAAAGTGTTGAGTACTTTTGAAATAAGTTAAAAGAGGAAAACTGCTTAGATTTAGTGTGTTGTGGGGTTAAAATCATTTTTAGAGGGATTTTAAAATATTGTAGTTCACATTTTATTGTTGTTTTAAACTAGATACATGTTCAATTTATATAGAAGTATCCAACGAGAATTCTATTGGGTACGTATCAGATATGGATGCGTGAGCTATTTAGAAGAATCGGTGCGTCATAGTTGGCCAGGGAGGAGGGATTAGGATTTTGGCTGGGTGAGAGGAGGGAGAGGGGTGAACAATAGATTTTCGAGTGGAATCTCGGGGAATTTTTTGACAATGTTCTTTTTTTTCCTTCCAGAAAGTTTCAAATTTCTGATCTAGGTTTTTGGATTTTTTTAAGAACTAAGGACAAATCTAGGGTAATAGTAATTTTTTTCTTCAAAAGCTACCGAGTTCGATCTTAGATTTTTGTGGAAAAATCAGGAAATTTGCTATAATACAGAGGGGAAAAAACTGGGGTTTTGAAAATTAGCAAAGAAATTAGGGCTTGTGTGGGATTAGGGATAAATAAATCTAGGATTTGAGAAATTAAGAAAAGATAACGATTGATTCGAGCCTCACACCAAAGTGATTGGTTACCCACTCTATGCATCACACACGAAGATTTAGATTCGAGCTTCATACCCAGGAGAATCACTCTCCCATTTCATACCTCACACGAAGATTCTAAAGAACCTAATTTGTGTTTCAATCACTCAAATAATTTCAATAATTCATCCATTAATCCAAAGCAAAAGAAGTACAATAGTTTATATAGAAAAATGACATGTGCACTACTCGTGCCGAAAAAAGAAAAAGAAAAGCATAATAAAAGAAAATAACAGATAATAAAAAATAAAGATTACTAAAATAATTCTTCATAAATATTTTCATGTCCCCAATCAACCCTGCTCTTAGCTATTGTAGTTAAAGGCTTAGAATAATATCCCAAGTGAAACATTTGACATGAGATTTCTAAGAATATTCCCTTTGATCTTCTATTTGCTCCTGGCGCAACCTGAAATTTTTCTCTAGTCTCTCCATGCATGCCATCTCCAAAATTGTAATATTAATTCTAAGTATGGCACCCTGTTATTATTTTGTTAAAATTTCTTTGGCCATGTCCATTATAAATTAAACTTGCGGGGAGAAAGTTAAACCACGACTTACCCTTCTAGAAGCTAGTGGGAAGAGGTACATCTCTTAGAGGTGGGGATGACATTCTACTTAAGTACACACGTATGACAAATGGCTGAACAGCATTCATGCCTGGGGCTTCTAGAAGATAATAAGTTTCAATTTCTCCAAAGATGCAAACCGTTAGTATAACCTGGTTTTGGGATTGCCTTCTGAAATCAAACAATGTTATCTGAATGAAGTAGGCCTATGTAATGAGGCTGTTGCTGATCTTCTGCTGTATTGACCCTCATTGCGGAGCTTCCAACAAATTTCTTTATCCATTGATGAGGGCGCATGAACATTGTCAATAACAGCCGATGCCTTAGTAATTTGTTGAGAAGTAGGAAGAGGTAAAGACCAACTACCTTCAATTATAAATCTCTACTGGACCTCAGCAGCACTCCTTCATATAGTTAATAAATATAGTGTTTTCTTTATTCTGTTGAAGTTAGTATTGTATAATTTTTAGATCATTTACTTAGGTAAGCTGGTTTCTTAGATAGCTTAATTCCATGCTGTTAGCTTAGTTTTAAGTTGAAATGGACACTTTTCCTGATGTCATATTTCTATTGAATTTATTTGTAGGAGTTTTGCTGCTGTTGGAGTGGATCCTGCTGTAATGGGTATTGGTCCCGCAGTAGCAATACCTGCTGCTGTAAAAGCTGCCGGTCTCCAAGTTGAAGATATTGATCTTTTCGAAATAAATGAGGTAATATTTTATGGTTTCTCTGTTTAATTGTCTCTTTCTTGATGGCATTTCTTGGTAAACTTGAAATTTGAATAAGAAACGTATCCTTGTTTGATATTTAGGCTTTTGCCTCTCAATATGTGTATTGCGGCAAAAAGTTGGGGCTCAATCCAGAGAAAGTTAATGTTAACGGTGGCGCTATTGCTCTTGGTCATCCATTGGGTGCAACAGGTATTTAAGATTGATCATTTCAATTTTTTTTTCATTTTGAAATTATATTATCCCAAATACAAGGATAAATATAGTTTAATATGAAATTTAGCATTGACTTCTCCACTATTGGTCACTGCACAACAAGTGGTCACTCACCAAAGGCTTTATTTTTGCCCTAAGAAATTTTACTGTACACTTGAGGTGTGGGCAATATTATACACTGATATATGCTGATTAAGGGGGAAAGAATACCTAATCTCCATCAAAGATGAGAATTAAACATCTATTTCTTGCACGCTATCCATCAAGTATGACATCTGCATTGTGTGTTCCAATCCTATGTTAGCAGCATTCCTGTGAGTTCTAAGCTTCTATTAACTATAACTCATTTGACCCAAAAACTTTTGCCACTATTGGGCAGAGTTAGAAGACAAAGATGGAGGGAGAGATTCCTTGAGGAAAGTGGCAGAGAACAGATCATTTTCAAATTGTTTGGAGCTTCGTTTTCTTTTCTTTTCATTCTGGTTTTTGGATACCTTGAGAAAATTGGTGGAAGCATGTTCAAATATTTTTTGAACCAGTTTTTCCCAGTTGCAAGTATTTCATACTATACTGTTGCATAAATTGTGATCTTGAGAGAATTTCTACATATTCCAATTTCTACATTTTTCACAGAGGCATTTGCGAAATTTGATGCTTCCAAGTTCTCTTCACCTTCTAGATTATATATGACAAAATTTCATGGTTTCCATTTCAAAGTCCCTTTGACACAGACACACGCGCACACACACACACACACCAGTCTTCTATATAATTTACCAATTCAGTTTTATGTCTAGAATAATCTGATTGTATGCTTGTTTTGCATTTCATACTTCTGCAGAGAGCTTCCAAGTGAAGCACCGGTATTGAATTGATAGAAGAATTCTTTTTGTGTTAGGATAGGGGCAGAGTCCAATAGCCGAAGTCCTTTAATATATTTGTTTTAGAGTCCTGTTGCTCATTGTGATTATCTTTTTGTACATAAACTAATAAGATGTGTTGGCTGTTGCGATTGGTGGTGTCCTCTAGAATCGCAAAATGTACACAAATGTGGATGCAGCCCTGAAAGCTGGCTCCGATTTTGAACTTTCATCTTTGATACTCAAGAAAATCCAAAACCTTCAAGACTTGATGCGTTTCACTTGCTTGGCAATTCCTCTCTTCTTAAATAGATGCTAAATCTGGTTTCTTGTTTACAGGTGCCCGTTGCGTAAGTACTCTACTAAACGAAATGAAACGTAGGGGCAAAGACTCCAGATTTGGCGTGATTTCTATGTGCATTGGTGAGTCTTCTCTCTCTGCCATTTCTGTGTGCATTGGTGAACCAAAACTAGCACGCCCGCCCACAATCATACGCTAGACTGAGCTAACTGGTTGAAAATTTCTGTTGGTAGGATCCGGGATGGGCGCTGCAGCTGTTTTCGAACGAGGAGATGCGGTTGATGAGCTCTGCAATGCTCGTCAGACAAAGTCCAGCAGCTACTTGTCCAAGGATGCACTGTGACCGTCTACGGCTATGAAGTCCATTGCTGGGTATACCAGTTATCTTGACTAGGATACGTCTGTCATATGCTCCTCTCAGGTTTTATGAGGATCATATATATTTTCCTAATATTGTTAGGAGTCTGATTCTTATAAATAAAGTTGTAAAAATGCACCAGGCTTCATGCTGAGATGTTCATCTTAGCTTCAGAGGCATTCACCGAGTTCACAAGAGAGGTTCTAAATTTAAACTTTGAAAATCAACTATGTCATCTAAAATTGGAAAGAAGAGATCATCCTTACTAATTTGCACGAAGGAAAAATATACGCTAGAAGCTGGACATGGAGACAGTGAATCTCTTGTACATGTGTGTATGTTTTCAATGATGATGCTGAGCACTGAGTTTAATCTTTTTCTGCTCTCGTACACTTCTAGACTTCAGAAATAAGGGACTTGATTTTGGGAGTTCAGAGTTTTAAGGATTTTTCCTATAATTTTTTTTTTAGAAACTTGAAAATTTTCCCCTAGATTACTGCCCCCACCGACCCACAAGCACACGAAAAGTCAGCTGGTAAAATGGAGGGGCTGAATTAAATAGCCCAAGATGAGCTGATTTTTTTTTGCAACTGAGAACTTATTGGGTAAAGAATGAATTTTTAGAAATAGATCTAATTCGTTAATGCATTTAGATGTGGCTCCTTAAGGATTCAAATCTGATTACTCCACGGAATGAATATTGTTATAGTTATTTACTTCAATTTTCCTCTTTTTTTTAAAAAAAATAATTCATATAAGATAATTTAATTATTTTTTTAGATATGTCTTAATATTTCTAAAAAAAAATAAAATCAAACAATATATCTCAATAAGAGAACTTTTGGGAAAATTTCGCTACAGCTGCCTACTACTTTGCTTTATAATTGAAAAAAAAAACTCAGCTTTATAATTTTCTTTGCTACAGCCTCATTCACATCAGCATAAATTGATTCCTTCCAACTACCACTCCTTTATATATTTTCATTTCTTATTTAACCCTTCCCTATCTCTCTTGACGTTGCTCCCCCTTCAACCATGACCCCGACGCAGAGTAATTCGCGGGTCGACCTAGGTGGTCAGGACGCCGTGGGGGTTGAAAGGCCCCCTCCCGGGGGTCTCAGGGAGTGGAGCCCCCTACCAAATTTTTTGGGGTCAACTGTCACGCCCCCCTTCTCGAAATACGTGAAAACGGAGTCACGACGAGATTCAGCGATGTATATACACAAGGAGAACAACTCACGTATACACGCTAAGTCTAAAGTAACCTGAACAAGTTATATAATCACTATGATAATATAATAACATTGCAACAGTACATAAAAATGTCCCACAAATGATAACAGATGAATAAAGGAAACAAAAGACAACTGAAAGTGATATATATAGAGAATAAGGAATCAACGGAGATAAAGATTAAGTAAGAGTAATTATAATCAAATAGAAAAAACTCTAGGTTCCTCAAGATATCTGTAATCCTCTCCAAATACCTGATCAGTAATAAATAGCTACATATCTAGATATGCAAATCCAGAGAGTCAGAACTCCTAGTGAATGTGTAAGAATAAAGGGAAAAGTGCACGTGCATATAACATGTGAGTAAATGATAATAATATATACTGAAATAAAACTAAAATAACATACAAAACATAGATGAACAGTAATAACGACAGTCAAGAGCAGAATCAAATGTATAATCAGGTCAGGAGTCTATCATGGTCTATATATCAGGTGGTTAAATTCAGTCAGTGCTAGAGTTCGTACAATCAAGTGTCCAACAAAGTATACATATATCGGATGAATACAATCAGTCACTGTACATTATGAACAGTTTATTATTATTTATTATGTCAGCAAACACCAATGCCACTTGTAATAGACGTATCCCATAATACGCCTATCACACGTGTCAATCGAAGTCCTAAGTTATTAAAACTGATCGGTTGGAGATATTGTCCATACTTTAGGTGGGTCCCGCACATACCCGAGATCACGACCCTGATGCCTGGTGCTGAACCAGGCCGTATCGCCAGGCACTATAGTAACCGTATAACAGTAACAGTATAGGATGTCAGTCATCCCCGGGAATCCTGCAGTAGAACCCTATCTCAGCTGTGTAACCTGTATCTTAGGTCCACCCAAAATACAGACGTTGTCTCCTCCATCAATTTTTCCAATCCCAGTATAAGTTGTCTTTTTACATTATTATTTAATTCAGTTATAATAATCAATATCCATGTTATTAGAATACTGGGATGATACAATGACAGTAACATTAAATATATCAGTAAATAATAATCGTATACACAGTGAACAGTTACATGAACAATAAACAATATTAGTTACCGTGTATACGATAAACAATAAGACTGTACATGGTGTTACGGTCTAACAATATTTTTTCATTAACTTTCGGTAACATGAAGTAATACTAGTAACCCCTGTTTTAAATATCGTCCGAGTCGACCGAGATATCGTCCGATATCTCCTTTTTTGCCTATTGCCGATACGATATGGGGAAATCGTTCGCCATATCATTTGCAGCAAAAAATAGCCGATATTTCCGATAAATTGCCTGATATCGGCCAATAAATTGCCCGTTATATCGCCCGATATGAAATAACTTATTTGTTGCACGACTGCGTGCAAATGTACATTGTTTTTTATTGTCTTTGCATGCATATTACACCATTCTTATTAGGTAGATGATATCTATGACACTAAATCAATTTTTAGTTATCAATATTTTATTATATATAGGTCCGATATGAGCACCCGATATGCGCACGTATCCCCGATATCTCCCCCGATCTCTGATATCTGATATGAAAAAGCCCCATGCGATACGATCCTGATATCTGATATTTAGAACCTTGCCAATAACAGGCCTAGACACTAATTCCTTACAATACAGTTCCAGTTAGAATCAATCAAAATCTCATTGACCATTATTATATATGTAACTGATCCATCAGCTTATAATCTCAATAATCACTTGAATATCAAATACTAAGTCTGTATCAGAGTATCTGATACTATAAATCACAAATCTAATAACATAATTATCAGTTCTCTCATCCTATCAATCAACTCTGATCCTCTAAGTCACCAATAACTGAGATCAAATAATAACTGCTATCAAACTCTGAATATATATAATCACCGATATCAATGAAATCACTTTCACAATAATTCTATCTCTATAACTGGATAAAAACAATAACTAGGAATCATTCATGAATAACAGTCTACTGATATCCTTGAGATCAAATAAGTCAGCAAATACCGAAATCAATTAAGACTAGAACATCTTAAAGCAATATGGAATTTAGAATACCTCTACGTCTGATCATCAACATCTACAAGATCATCAATAATTAAACAGTATAATCAGGGATACTCACAAATATCAATCCAATTACATCAATCTTATCAGAACACTAATCAAAATCCTCTGAAAAGAACATAAACCTCATGTTAATCAACTCAGCAGTATATCTCTCCTCTACATCATCAGTATATTCATCTTTTAAGTCACTGGTATATTCAAGTCCTAACATATAAGAATACATATTCATTTATATCTAACCAATCATTACTATCTAAATCTGATTAATACCATCATACACTCTCACTTCCATTAAGCTCAATCATAAGATTCAGAAATTCAAGTAACTAATCAATTATGTATATACATGCATCATGTAAGGTCAGCCCAATCTACACCTACTCCTCAACCCAAGATCAAGTCCACCAAAATTGAGTCTACTGATCAAGTCCAGTGTGTGTGTATTTCACAGGTCAACTTCAATTCTAACTAAGTCAATACCAATCTAAGCTCGGTAAATCAGTCTATCGATGAAGCAACTATAGGTCACCTAGAGGGAGGTGAATAGGTGACAAGCTAATCTAATGCAAAACAAATGCGTAATTAAAAACTTAATTGCAAACACATTATGTGTAACCAAAGAGTGTAGCCGAATTTCTGGTGAAGGGCTCTGGACTATCTCCTCAAGATTCCTCTAGATTAAGAGTTGAGGTGCCATTATGGCTCTTTTGGTTGAATATAAATGTGAGCAAACAATCTCAGGCATATATCAATTAAGCACAAATATATCAAGCATATAAAGAGATAAACAATATAAGTATACAAGATATATAAACACAAGTGAGAGAGAGAGATGAGCAATAACAAACATGGGAGAATTGTTTCGAGGTTCGAGTACACTTACTCTACGTTCCCGCCTTCAATACTATGAAGGATTTTCACTAAAATCGATCCGCAAGATCACTCGGTGCCGTAACACCTACAACGAGCTCCCTCAAGAACTCTTGGACTCGCAAGTCCCTCAATTGTTCCCGCAAGAACAACACGTGCAAGCACACTAGCTTGCCGAGGCTGCACCTCTTACAACTGCTCCAACCACAAGTTGGAACACTTGGTGATCACTTCACTTGATCACCACAAAACTCTCTTCACCGGGGCCACAACCTCTACAACTCCTCACAATACAAGAATGAAAACTTGTGATCACTTCTCTTGATCACAAAAATAACTCTCACAACAAGAATCCTGAGAGGATTGATATAGCAATGGAAAGCTCAAGTTTGTGTGAGAAAAACAAGATAGAGTTGTGGTGAAAAACTCAAGAAATTTCTTTTGAAAACACTCTTAAAACTCTCCTTTTGATATGAAAGTTTTAGCCCAAAAATATGTGGAGAAAAACCCTAAGAGAGATGAGAAAAACTGGCCCTAAAACTTCTCCAAAAACTTATATAAACTAGCCAAAATAGTCCCCTTTTATAGAGTTACAAAAACTAACCGTTGGGGCAAATCCCTAGACTAGATGACCTGTCGGTCGACCGACCAACGGTCATATTTATGACTGTTGGGGTTGCCGAACCCAGGTCTTGACCTATCGGTCAACCGGTCGGTCGATCGAGGTAAGAACCAGAGAGCAAAGCTCTCTGGCCGGTCGACCACTCGGTCGACCAGGGCCAGATCCAGATGGTGAACTCTCTAGATTGGTCGACCGCCCGGTCGACCGACCACTCAAGCCAGGGCTTGTGCACGTCTTTGTTCACATTGATCGGTCGATCGGTCGATCGACTTCTGGCTCGGTCGACTGCTCGGTCGACCGCCAAAAGGCCAGGTCAGGGATAAAAAGGGATTAATACTTGGTCTTTTAACATCCTATAAAATCCCATAAAATCATATAATATCCACAAAAATAAGTTCATTTAAATACTTTGAAATTCAAATATGTGTTCAAAAATCGACACATATTACAAACAAGTTGAATTATTTTTACGATATAGAAATTCAGCTTTAAACAAAAATCAGTATTTTTTAAAATCAACTTTGAAATGAAAAACTGATTTTTTTCAAAACTTGTTCAAATAAAAAAAACATGATATTAAAACTCATTTGAAGCATAGTGTGTATGAATATGATCCAATCCACATATAAGATGAAATATCTATGTTTTTGACAATAAGCTCTAAACAAAGTTTTGATAAATACAAAACTTAAAAAACCATGAACTAGAAACATCAAATAAGTTTTTCTAAACATTTGAACAATCAATGTGTATGGATGAAATTCAAAGCACATATAAAACATGTAAATTTGTTTTGATGAACCCTATTCATAAAACATAAAGATATCTTCTTTGAAGCTCAAAATCAAAACAGTATTTTTTAAAATCAAAACTGTTCTTATGAAAACGCTATATAAATTTTGTGTGTGTGTGTATATGAGCTTGAGCATTTCACAACTAATCTATCCTTTACATTTTATCTAAAAATAAAATCTTAACACTTACAAACATGACACAAGTCTTTGAAAATCTTCTCTTAAAAAACTTCTTCTCATCTTGACTTGGTCCAAACTTGATCCATAAGTTAGACTCCCCTTTGAGTACTTGACGCGATCTTGAAGCGCGAGCTCTTGAATCAACACGTGCTAGCTTCAAAACTTGACTTCGAATCTTTTGTTGGATCTAAAACACCTACTAAGATCTTGATTGAAAATCTGAAACTAGATAAACACAAGATCTTTAATACTATAACTATATGAGTTAATCATCATTAAAACTAGAGTGATAGACCTTTGGGCCAACAACAACATCCTATCTAAACCATCCTTACGATCTAAAAGAGTTTCGATCAAAATAATCACCAAACAATAGTCGATAATCACTTCACATATAACATGTCATCTATCCTCACATATGAACTAGACCAGTCAATCCATAAATCGTCACAATTAGTTCTGAATCAATAGTGGTAACCCACTATCACATGAAATAACACTGATAAGTGTTCAGATAAACTGTATAATTAAAGTGAACGCTTACTGATGTCTCATGAAGTTATACAGCTAATCATGCTGATAAAATATAACAATCGGTCACATGAAATGATACAAGTAGCATATAGATAATACTGACAACAATAAATAAAGAAATGATAAAAGAGCAAACACTCACATGAAATGACACAGTTTTGCATCCGAATCGCTGTCTGGTCTTCATTGTACGAACTGATACAGATCTACAGATCATCCTATAGATCAGTCTTCGAATCTTCAGTGCATCGGGTCCACAACGAACACGTAGTTCGGATCTCCCGTTACCGAGTTCGGATTGCACGAACGAGTCCATAACACTGCAACACACAACTGAACACATAAACTCACATAAACATACACCCGTATACAGACACACATCACATATATATGCGAAATCATGCATACACTCAAGCATACACAATACATATACGTACACGTATACACGTACACATATACAACACACCCTTATGCACACACCTAATACATGCATACATCCACACAAGTACTACACTTGTACAAACACGCACCCAATCACCCACACACTCAACCATACACACACATGGTTATAATACACACACTCACACTACGTAATTAAAACACATGCATGCATATGTATATATATTTACACACACATCCCTGCACATAACAATTATACATCACACACATTTCATAGATACATTCACGCACACAAAACCCACACCCAAGCATGCATGTACTAAAGACACATAATTATTCACACTTACACAAATAATGTATACACATTTTATATATAGAGAGGGAAAAAGAATGAACCTGAGAGGGGAAAGAGAGGGAGAGCTCGACCATAGTGGTGGAGGCAGAGGTCACGGGTGAGTTCACGGCCTCAACGACGGAGATCGGAGGGCGCGGATGGGGTAGACAGTTCGCCAGAGCTCGCCGACGAAGGAGTTAAGGCACGACCAAGAGGGACAGGAGATGTGGGTGTGCTGTAAGGGGGTGCTTGCGGCTGCCACAGGGAGGACTGCCGCTGTCATGAGAGGTCGTGGGTGATGGAGAGAGGGAGGAGGCAATAAGAGGGAGCTCCGGATTGGCGTGCGAGGAGGTGGCCATGGGCTATTGCCGTGTGGTGTGCTTGGGCTGTCGCAATGATGTTAGGAGGCCCGCCAGAGATGGGAGAGATGGAAGGAGGACAGGGTGTTGGAGTTGTAGGCGTGGTGGGTTGTGGTGCGGGTGAAGGCAAGGAGATTGGGGGTACGGGCTCTATGCTGGGCTGTGGGCAGCAACCAATGGGTTGGCCTGGATTGTGGTACACGACGATGGATGGATGGTGGGGGACTAGGTGAAGGAGCAGGCCGTTCGGTGAGATCTGGACATGATGAAGAGGAGGAGGAGGGAAGCTCCAGAGACTTGCGTAGGCCAAGAAGGATGCCGAGGAGGATGTAGAGGGGCTACCAGGGGTGCTCAGCTGCTGTTGGAGGGGGCTTAGCCTGACTCCGAGCTCCGGGGGTGTGCGGGGCTGTAGATGAAGGATGCACTATTGGCTGCAGTTGGGAGAAAGGTGGAAAAAGATAAAGGAGTTAGAATAGTTAGGATTCTATTTATTAGTTAGGATTAGGATTTAAGCCTGTTTGGTTAAGGGTGAATTGAGGAAGTGAAGAAGTGAGGAAGTGGTAATAGTTCCTTTTGGTACTTGGGAATTTGTTAGTAAGTTTTCTGGTATTTGGATGCTGTTAAGAAGTGTGGTTTGGAAAATGTTTGTCTTTTCCAGTGTTTGGATGGTAATGTGGAAGTGAAAGTGGAAAAGTTGACCGCAAAATAATATTAAAATAAAAATTAATTAAGAAAAATAAAAAATGGGCTGTAATCAGAATGCAAGTGAGATTTACATGATAAAAAAATTAACTGTTTTGTACTACAACTTATTACAAATGAGATTTACATGACAACAAAATTAACTGTAACACTCTGGAAGTGAGGAAATGGTTGTGTAAAAGAGAAAAGAGTAAAGAAAAGGGGTTTTTTTATTTTCTTTTTCCGGTGTTTGGATAGATTGGGAAGTGAGCAATTATACGTCCTCATTTCCTTACCATTTCCTTGTAACCGAACACGTTAGACAAAATTATGAGGATTGGGTTATTGGGTTTGAGGGTAATAGGTTGATGGGTCTAAAGGGTAATGGGATCATGGCTAAAGGGTTTAGGTTGAGATAAATGGGTATGGGTTAGGAAAAAAAAGAGAATAGTAATGAGAACCATAATAACATGAATAATAATAATTAAAGTTAATAACAATAAAAAATCATAATTACAAAATAATAATATTAGTAACAAGACTACTATTAATAATAATCATTAAAAATAACAATAGTATTGATTACAATAATAGTATTATCAATTATTAATAAGTAATACTACCACTAATAACAAGTGAAAATAATAATATAAATAATAGTAACAATAATAAATAATAGTAATAATAATAACAATAAATAATAATAATCATAGTAATAGAAAAAAATACTAATTAGTGATTAAAATGCTAACAAGTAATAATGGTAAATATATAAATCTAAATTATGATTTAATACACTAAAATAATTTGTGTATTTTATAATAAAAATAAGTTGTAAATCAAGTCAATAGTTAATAATAAAATATTCAGTAAAATAAAATAAATATTTAGAAAAAAATTTAGTATTTTAAACTAGGGATATTACATCGACCTTATAAAGACCTCGTTTGTTCGTGCTCGCGATGACTTTTGTTTGTGCTTATGACCGATGTGTTTTTAGATCTAAAAAATATTAGGCATGAATCTGTTGTTGGTGAACAGGGGGTCTGCTGATGATGGCGATGCTGATATGAGGTCTGTGACTCATAATCACACTCTTCTGTGAGGGGGTGACTATGGTTGCAGTCCTTTAATAAAGACTAAAAAATAAGATATTTTTATGATCACGGTCCTAATAAAGAGTCAGAAACATGACATTTTTGTGACGACTGCGATCATGGTCGCAGTCCTAATAAAGAGGAATACGATCATGGTAGCAGTCCTATAAAAACTCAGAAACATGTCATTTTTGTGAGGACTGCGATTATGATCACAATCCTATAAAGACTTGAAACATGTACTAATAAAGAAGATTGGAAATTAGAGCATTTTTGTGAGGACTACGATCATGCGCGAAGTCCTCAGAAACATGGCATTTTTGTGAGGACTGTGATCATGGTCGTAGTCCTGAGAAATAGATTTTTTTTTTTTTTTTTTTTGTGAGGACTGGATCATGATCGCAGTCCTCTATATAATATACCAGGTATCCACATTTTCAAATCTGTCTGCTTTTTTTGAAGTTATTACTGGGGGCATTTGCATCTTTCTCTGCTGAGGAGCGCTTCTGCGCTTGACACGTAGGCACACATGGTTGGTCTAAAAGAGGATATGGCTAAAGCGAATAAAATTAAGAAGCAGAGTTTTTTTTTTCTAATTACGGTTTGACATTGAGGGCTTTAGCGAAATCCCTCAACTTTTTAATTCTATTTAATTTTTAATGAAATTTTTATATCCAGAGATAGATATTGGATTTGAATAATTGAAAATCCATATTCAAATTTTATAAATTATTAGGTTTGAATCTTGGATCATAGCTCTTTAAGCGGGTTTGAATCTACACGTGGATCCAACGAATTGAATTACAGTGTATATGCATGTGTTTAGGATCCGACCCTAAGCAGAATCATATTTTCCTTAATCTTTCTTCTAAAACAGAACACTTTCCATTACACTTGTCAACTGATCCAAAACTTTTCTTTTCTCAAGTTGTTGCACGTGCAATTAAGAAGGGAGTTATAATTATTATTCACCTTGACCCATAAATATCTGAATTTGTATATAAATATTTAGCTAGCAGGTACATAACTTACCTTTTCAATAAATTTACAGTTTTTTTTTTACAAAGTCAACACTTAATATTGTGGATTTATTTATCCACGTTAGGCTGGATAGGCCTGAGCATGGTTTGGTTTGGTTTGTTTTTTATTTTTTTATTTTTTTCTCAAACCGAATCAAACTGTTAAGGACTGAACCAAATAAAAATCAAACCGATTGAAGGACAAATCAAAGCATTGGTTCTGTTTGCTTCAGTTCTGAACCGAAATTCCAATAATTGATCAGAAAGCAAAAAAAAAATAAAGTTTCTGCACATCAAGTGCATCAAGTATCAATAACTAGATACATTTATCCATCACTCCTCTTTGCCATTATTTGTGCTGCAAATTTTAATAAATTATTTTTTTATTTTAAAATCAAGTTTCATGACGAACACCTTTTCATTAAACATGCATGTGCATGTTTCTCTCTTAATGGGCTAATCACCCAATTAAGAGTGATTTTAAATTTCAATTATTATTTTGGCTCAAAATCTGAATTTATTTTAGACCATTTTCATGGTTATAATTTGTATTTAATTTTCATTTATTTCGTGTTTTATTAAGGGGGTACCTTGAGCCTATAAAATGAGCTTCATTCCTTCATTTTCGACACAAGAAGAAGAGCTCTCTTCTCTCCCTCTCTACAATTCCCTGAGGTTGCTCCTTGCGAGAAGACTTCAATTTTAAATTAAATTTTTTTCTTCCTTACATTCTATGGGCAACAATTTTTCCATCTGAGCAGACACCTGCTCGCCCGTCGAAGGGCAGGTACTGGTGATTTACCGGGAGGTTTTTACCGCTAGAGGATGGGGCCGATTTAACGTCTGGATAAGGAGATGGGCCTATTGTCTTCTAGGGCAATGTTAAACGACTGCTTACCCCAGGCCAACCTTTTCTTTCTTGATTTATTATTTTTTAAAAATATATTATAATAAATAATTCTTGTCTAGGAGTTTTTTCAATGCTAGTTTTAATTGCATATTTAATTTTAGGAAGTAGATTTCTTCCAACAATCTAAAAGACAATAGTTAAATCTATATTTCCTGAAATTTTAAATAGTTGCTTTAAATACTTGTTTTATATTTAGAAACAAATCTATGTTTTACTGCTCTAACAACCATATTTAAGTTCTATCATTTAACTGTCCTACATATTAGTGAGAATATTTAAACTCCTTCTTGAAAGAGCAAATTATTTTCTTTATCATCAATTGTATACATCTATATAGATGTAACGAGGTTCACATATGATAATATACATTTTCAAATTTTACTCACACGTATTTTGAAATTTCTTTATAGAATTTTATGAAATGATAAATATGATTGGACTTCAACAAGAAATAATGTATTCCCCAATCAGGTATATTGTATCTAACTGTACTTTCATTCAAATTTTACAATCTTGATAAATTTTCATCCACTCAAGATGTATGAGTTAATTTCATTTATGACTTTATGAACATATGATGAAATAGTCGATTCCTCGTATGGTTTCATCTTGTAACAAATACACATCATT
Source organism: Agave tequilana (assembly GCA_038442645.1). NCBI lineage: Eukaryota > Viridiplantae > Streptophyta > Magnoliopsida > Asparagales > Asparagaceae > Agave > Agave tequilana. The sequence goes on from JAVJIF010029806.1 coordinate 896,689, forward strand.
TGTAAACACTGCATTGTAGCTGGAATAGAAGTTGACATAAGGATCTCTAACTCTATATGACAAGAAAATTGAAGGGTAAATTATTTTCCTGAAATTTCGTACAATTGGTATCTAACTAAGGAAGGGTACTCAACGGGGTTAATTAATTAAGGAACGCTAAGAGTGAAAAACCTCCCACCTGAGTTACGCAGATCTGGCCAGTTGGACGAATAAAATTGAGGTTTGACTAACCTAACAATTGACTTGTACAATTATGAGCTTAGAATCAACTTGAAAAGAAATACTAATCCTAAAATTTAATATGTGCAATAAAATCATATGAATCATAATTGAATAAAATAATTTGGGTTGTCTCATATCCCTTACTCCTTTCACTGTTTAGTGTATAGGATTATTCAATTACCATTGTGTGGGTTAGCCAATGAGCAAGATATTGCCACTGCATATATCATGTTAGTATTCATAATTTGTTTAAGCCATCGTGCGAACTAAAGCCAATATGCGAATTTTGACTATTGCAAATAAAATGATATGTCATTATATGTTTAGAGATATATCTGTGAATTATTTAAAACTATTATTTTTTTGATAAATATATTCGTTGAGTTAGGATACTCTCCTACCCATATAATTTACCATTACTCCAAGTAAATTTTATTTCTGTTAAACTGTATTTATTTTAAAAAAAATATTAGCTCTTATCAAAGCTATATTGAAAACTTGAATTATTTACATATTTAAAAAATTTACAAAGGGAAAATTATTTGATAAATCAAACTAAAATTCTATTATTAAATAATTTTAATCGGTCATTCATATATATAATTTTTATAAATTTATATAAACAATATCATCTTCATTATCAATCTTTACTATTGATTTTGTTTTCAAAATATATCTCCTTTTATGCAAACTAAAAATCTTATATAATTGTTAGTGTAGTTTACTAAATATCTTTAGTCATATTTACTTAATCTAAAGTGATTTCTTACTATTGCTGTGACCTTACTACATAAAACCATTTTTTAAGTATTCATTATATATATATATATATATATATATATATATATATATATATATATATATATATATATATATATATATATATATATTTCACTTTGAATTTTGAGATATGAAAAAGAAGTTTACATGTGCTTATCATTGTATAATTTCTCAAATATCACAATGATTATTAGCTAAAACATGAACTTGTTGCATGTACAGAGGAAAATGAAATTTTATATATTCTTATCACTAGATTGAGACAATGATGATTTGTGTAACGCCCCGATCCCGCGAATACAGGGACGTCACTGCGACGTATATACGTAGGTCAGAACTACCCTCCCGTATATACGCTAAGCATCAGTACAGACAAGAATCAGAGTACGGAAGCAAATGGTGCATTATACATTCCAACACATATAGTACAATCACAGAGTTATCACCAGAGGTGATGAATATTACAATAATAATACATCACAGATATGCGCAAATGCGAGAATACAAAAGATATACATATATGAACAGTATAAAAGGGTGTCCACATACATGTATACAAGGAATGTACAAGTGTGAATAGAAAAAGGGCACTCACGAGTTTGCTAAGGGAAAACTCGAAAGGCATACAGGGGGTCTGGAAGGATGGAGCACTGAAAGGTCAACCGGGGTCCACGCTACCGCTGCGCCACTCTGATGCAGCAACAGGAAACCCATACGCTCCAAGCTCCGAAACCTGGACATGAGAATCCAGGGGAGTCAGTGAAACTCCCCAGGCGAGTAGGATGCAAAAGCCAGGTGGCGAGCCAAGGGTGAGTACAAGAGTCAAGTACAGAAGACAGGAGGGTTAGAACACAAATGAAGTATATATAAAAACGGGTATAACGTAACAATCGTAAAACAGGAAATCCGAAGTAAAACTGATCACAAGCAAAATTGATTGTATACGCTTAGGTTACGGTCCCATGAGACTAGTACATCGAAGGAATAATCCAAACAAGGAAACCCTCATCTATATACCGTTATCTCATGCCACCGAATATCTAAGCGTATAGAATCAGAGTTGCAAAGTAGTCATAACAAGAATACATAACAGATGTGACAAGAGTGCATAACAGGTATCAAAACAGGAATCATAACAGTAATCATAATTGGGTTCACAGGAAACACCTATTATTATTATTACTCGTCTGACCCATATATCTCGGTATGTGACCTGGTGTACGGCCAACCCACATACATCCATATATAAGCAAGCCAAGGTTTTTAACGGAAGTAGATGGAGAACTGATAGAACTTCTTATAGTGGTTTCCATACACCTGGAACCGGCTTTGGAGGCCCAAAGTCCCCCTATTCAGTAATTCAGATTCACTACCGCCAGTACATATATATATATGTATATACATACTTTTATACCCCACCACTATAAGCAAGATATCATTCCGGCATCCATCACTTCCTCCCATACCCATACAAGTTGTCCTTTTTATGGTTTATTAACAGAATTATCAGGTTACGGGAATAACTGGACATAACAGTAATAATTGGATTCTAGAGGTGGCCCCCACGGATTCAAGAGGTGGCCCCCACCGAGTAAGGTGTGGCACTTTGTTCCGTGTGGCACTTAGTTCCATAAAACAAGACAGGATTCCCGTAACATGACAATTACAAAGTCAGGTGTATCATGCTTGGTTTTAAAGGATAGCATGACAAGGTGGTGGTATATCAAGTAACATGCATACCAATGAGATCGATATAGTCCGGGTCAGTCATGTCATAACAAGAGGGTCTAGCAAGGTAGTGGCATGCCAGGTAGTCAGGTGATAACATACTAGATGTCAGGTGATATACATGTGTTAAAAGTAAGCATGCAACTGATATATCTGAGGCAATAACATGGCAATGATAACATAGCAGAAATCTAGAAGTCAACGACCACGAAGGGTCGGCCACGCATGGTATAAAGCATCAAAAGATATATATAGACATGGAATCAAATACATGAAAATAGGAAATGAAATACTTATCGTTCCGACGAAACTGGAAACTCAAATAGAGATAAGAGAAGAGCGAGACTACTCGCATACAAGAAAGTAGCGAGTGAGAATACTCGCCTAAATCCTCAAAGCGCCGAAAGATCCGAAATCCACGACATCCGGGGCACGCCATAAACTATGATATATATTTGTAGAGTGAAGAGGAGAGAGAAAGAGAGAAGTGAAGATGATGTTAGTCAAGATACAAGTCAAGAAGTATAATATACAACATATAAACCAAGTATAAGATCCAAGTTTGAGAAGGTAAATAACTGTAACAAACAGACAGAATTAGTCGACTAGGGTAGGATGAGTAGTCGACTAATAAAGGGGTTAGTCGACTAACAGTCTGGTATAGTCGACTAAAACTGGGTTCCAGAGAGTTGGGTTTGGTTTCAGAGAAAAGTTAGTCGACTAGGGTCATATGGGTAGTCGACTAACAGACATGACAAGTCGACTAACAGTTATGTTAAGTCGACTAAATCTGAGATACAGAGAGTTAAGGTTTCTGGTCCAGGAAGGGTTAGTCGACTAGGGTCAAGGGTGTAGTCGACTAAGGGTCTCTAGTCGACTGGTAATTTGGTCTAGTCGACTAAAACTGTGTTTCCAGAAAATGGTTAAGTTTCAAATGAAAGGGTTAGTCGACTAATGGCTAGGTCAAGTCGACTAATCGTGGGAAAACAGCAAACAGAACAGATTTCTAGGTTTTGGTTTGATGACTAATTAATCATGGATTTGAAGACATATTTGTACAAGATATGAAAATACAAACATACTAAGAATAAATCAAGCCTAGATGAGGAAGATTACTCACCAAATTGATGATGGAGAGGAAGAGGAAAGGTAGAGTTGGTGATGATCCTTGAGGAAGAAGGAGATGGAGAAGTTGTTGTTGTTGGTGATGGAGGAGGTGGAGCTTGGCCGGAGTTGGGAGGAGTCCTCGCCGGCGACGTGGCCGGAGGTGGCTGGCCGGAGGTTGGGTCGGCCGGTTCTCTTGGAGAAGAAGAAGAAGAAGAAAGAAATGAGAGGAGAAAAGAAAGAAAAGGAAAAAAATAGAAATGTAAAGGGAAAGTTTATATAGGTTTGAGATTTTGTGAAGGAGTTGCAATTAAACAAAGAGAGGGACTTAATTGCAAATAAGGGAGGATGAGGTGTCTCCTCTAGCCACACTTGGCAAGCCATGGAAGAGAGAGAAAAAGAGATGCATTTAATGGAGGAAGTAGGTGGAAGTGTGTGGTGTTGGAATTTTGGAGGAAGTGGGATTTTTGGAAAATAGAAAAGCTTGTGGTTGTGGAGGAAGGAAAAAGGAAAAGGAAAAAGAAAAGAAATTACAATGAGAAGGTATTTCTCTCTGACTTGAAAGATGAAAATATTGAAAAGGCTGATTCCCGGGTTTAAATCATGGATGCGGAAAACATTTCGGAAAATGCCGGAATCGTCCGAAATTCAAGTACCTCGGAACGACCCGAAATAATTATCAAAAATCAAGAATATTATATTAAGTATCATAGTGAAATCCGTTCGAAGAAATACTTTATAGTTTTAAAACTAAAAATCCTGGAATCAATAATTTACCGACTCCGTTGGAATTTTCATAAAATCCAAAAATCCTCAGAAAAAGAATGTAGGTAGAAAATATGATTCTAAGGAATAATGTCTAAAGAATCATTTAGAAATTCCAAACCGTTTAAGAATTAAAAATCCAAGAATCGGTCAGCGGCACTGGCCGACACCGGTTTTGAAGATTTTTATTTTAATTCCAGAAAAATCTAGAAAATCATAGAAAATATATAATATTGGAAAATGATATTTAAAACTAAAATCGGTCAATTCTAATTATCAGAATATCTAAATCGAGTAATACTCTAGGATCGGGCCTTCGGTTCAGACTAGGGCTGACTCCGAATCCACGAATCCAAATCCAAGACAAAACAGTCATATAAGGAATTCATAATACAGAATAAATACAGGAAGTAAATCGAAAAAATACGATCGAAAATCTGAATACGCAACTAAGTACGTATTCCGGGAACGGGGTATTACAATTTGTCTAAGATGAAGATTCAGAGACTATTAAGAAAATAAATGGTGAGACAAATTAGGATGCTCTGCTATCTGGCAAGAAATCAATTTGTAGCCATTTTATAAAATATAAAATTCAATCTTTGACATCATCGTTGTTTTCTAATAAAGTGAGTAGAATAGACGATAAAGAATTTTCTCTCAAGACATGTTCAGTTCATAGCATGCTAGAAATTTTATAAATTCAGTATTGACTAGTTTGATCAGCTATTTGCATGGATTAAAATTATTATTTTGATAAAATAATATTTCATATTATTTGTATTTCACCCCAATGGGGGGCCTGCGTAAAATGATAGATTATTATTGCATTAAACTTAAAAGCTCTTAAGATGCATTGTCACCCAGGACTTTATAGGTCCACTTTTATAAAGGGTGTCAAGATCTATAGTATGTGGTTGTGAAGAGTTAACTTCTTACTATCACCATCTGAAAATATAAAGCTGTTAAGCTTAAGTCTGAGCTTGGACAGTAAAAAGTCCATCTTAATAAAGGGACTTTACAAGAATATGGTTCTAGAATCATCGAGGGAGATGGGGTTAAGCCTATAGTAGAGTTCACCGACTACGGGAACCAGCCCAACCTACTTGATTGGGAGCTGGTTCCATGAAAGTGATTCAATGTGGTAAAAACAAGCTAAACTGGTGATACTCGTTTGGAGCATCGATCATGATATGTTTATCCTATACGTAGCATAGTTGCTACTGCCCCTTCTCTATGGTGATGATACACTTATTATACAGTTAGGTAAGGTTGAGTTAAACTCTTAATAAGTCTAACGCATGTATTGTGGAGGTTATAAGGTCCAGCTATAGTACCCTTGGAGCACTTATCTACGTGAGAGGAACCGTGATGGCCACGGTTGGGGGACAGGGCTGACCCTTAGAAACTCTCATAAGATGGTTATTGTGAGCATGTCCATTAATGCTCAACCCGCTCGCTCAATAGATGGAGACTTTCTGTGTGTGTGTGTTTCATCAATATCTGGTTAAAGAGGCCTAATTTAAGGCGTAGTCCATTATGTCTCTCAGGTGGCGATAAAATTCACTAAGGGTAGATTCAAGGCCGCAAGCTATCGATCCCGAATTCACAGTATGATGTTGCCCAACTTTTATTCTTGTTTTGTTTATGATTTGTGTTTTATAATTTGTTTATATTTTTGTCTTCCCTGAAATATCAGCATCGCCATCATCAGCAAACCCTTATTCACTGACATCGAATGATCCCAATGTTTTCCAAATCTAAATATCATATAAACTTATCGCGAGCACAAATAAATGAGATCTGTAAATGATCAACTCAAAAAAATTTGTTCCCGGGGCTTACCGTTTCCTTCCAATCCCCTTGTCGACCTTATTGAGAAGGTCGGTCCTCGAATTACTCCTCGTCAATGTAACACTTACGTGTCCTGATTTTTCCCCACATTATTTCTATTTTTCGCAATTATTATTTGGTATTCGACCCTATTCAGTAGACCCGAATTGAGCTCGAGACCCTAGACCCAACCCAGCCCAAGACTTGGACCCGGCGCAAGCCCAGCTAGAGCCCGACCCATAATTATTTCCTTTCCTTTTCTTTTTCCATTTTCTTTTATTTTTCCATCCTTTTCCTTTTCTTTTTTATTTTTCTTTCCTTTTTCCTTTATCTTTTTTCCTTTTCCCCTTCCTTCCTTCTTACTCCTCTGACTTTCGCCCTGCATATGGCCGCCACCGAGCTGACCCACACCACTCCCATCATCACCCCCATCATCATCACCCCCCACCATTACCGTCTTACACACCCCTATCCCTGCCAAACCACCGTACCCCTGCACCCTCTCTCTCTCTCCCGTACTCAACCTCTCTCTTCCCCCTCTTTCTCTATCTCTCTCCTGCCTTCCTATAGCTCTCCCCCTCTCCTTCACTTTCTCATTCTCTCCTTCACTCTTTTATCTCATTCTTTGCACCTCTTTCCCTCCTCTCTGTTGGCCGCCGACAACCACCACTAGCAATACCAACTCCATGACCTCGTTCTCCTCCTCGGAGCACCCCTCAGCGCACAACTGTAAAACACCTAGAGGGGGGGTGAATAGGTATAAATGCTAATCTAGAAACTAAATGCGCTAAATGCGGAAGCTAAAACAAATTTTGCAACACACTTAATACAACCAACAAGTGCAGCCGAATTCCCCGTGAAGGGCTCTAGACTAACTCCTCTTGATTCCCCTAAATATGGGTTGAGGTGCTATATGAAGCTCTTGTGGTTAAGTACAAGTGAGGCACACACAAACAACCAAGCATATAAGATGAATAGGCAATATGAATATATGCAAGGCAACACAAGCAATAAATGATATGAAGATATGAATGATGCTTTGCACAAAATAAAGAGAGAGAGAGAGTTAGGAGACAATGGATCAAACGCTAACAACAAGATATGTTTCGAGGTTCGAGCCCCTAGCTCTACATCCCCGCCTTCACCACCGTGAAGGATTTCCAATCCACTATCTCCAACCAAGGGAACCTCCACCGAGGAGGATTTGTTACAACACTAGGAGTACCGAACTCCTCTCTCAAACACCGCCTCACAACCGAGGGGTAGGCCCGTAGCCAAACAACAACCAACAAACACCTCTACCGAAGAGGGATATACAAACCAACTCCACCTCTCACTAGAGGGAGCAAACCACTATCTCAACCTCTACCAAAGAGGGAGCAAACCAATCACCCGATCAACCTCTACCAAAGAGGGATACAACAAAGCAAGGGTGTTTACAACAAGTGGTTTCTTTCAACCACAAACAATCTCTCTTTTCCACAAAACAAAGATCCTATAGAATAGGATAGAAGATATAGCTCATGTGTGGAAAAATAAAGTGTTTTGATTAAAGAAAATCTCTTGGAAAAATACCAAATTGATATAGAAATTAAGAACAAGAAACTAATTCCCAAAAACCTATTTTCTTTAAAAAATGACAAAACACTTTAAAACAAATAAGATGAATCTTTTGGCACTTAAAACTCTTTTTGAAAACTTGTAAAACACTTCAGAAAAGTAGAAATTTTTGCTCTTGAAAATCTTAGCTAAAACCATGAAGAGATGAGATATTTATAGGCCAAAACAGAAACTAGCCGTTAGGCTGATCTGGCAGCCTGACAGGCCTAGCGGTCGGCCGGCCGGCCGACCGCTAACGGTCAGAAATGTGACCGTTGGGGCAACCCGGTCGGCCGCCCGGCCGACCGCCCAGATACAGAGAGCAAGGCTCTCTGATCCGGTTGGCCGCCCGCCGACCCGCCCACTATGCCAGCAGACGTGCACAAGTCTGTGCACGCCGGTCGACCGCCCGGTCGACCGGCTTAGTCTGTCAGCACAGTTCTGGGTCAGAAACTCTTATTAAAAATATTTCTAAAAATCTTTTATCTCTTGTAAAAATACCCAAAAATAGTTTTATCTTTTTGCATTGATATATAAACATGTGATAAAAAGTTTAGCTCAAATATCAAGCATATGAAACCATTTTTGTGTTTTAACATTTTTACCAAAAACTAAAACTTGTATTTTATCAAACTTGTATTTTTCAATACATGAATAGGATAGTCAAAATAAGTTTGTATAAGAAGTTTAAGCATGCATGTATAACTAGAATACATCTATTATACATATAAACCATGTAAACTTATTTTGATCAATCTATTCATGAAAACAAATATCGGTTAAACTAAAAACCGAAAAACCAATATCCAAACATAAAAACGTGTGTGTTGTGCACTTGAGCATATCAACTATTCTAAGCTTTACAAATGGATCTAAACACACTAAACTATGAATACCTAAGTTTTCTTGTCGATCTTCATCTTCAAGTCGACCCGATCCAAAACGTGATCCACGAGCTAGGCTATGTATGATCTTGATGCTCGGGCCCTGGAATCACCAAGTGAAAGCTTCCAAACTCTTCTTTTTGAAGCAATCACCAACTAATATCTTGATTAATGATCTGAGACTAAAAACACAAGAATATTAGTAAACATAACTACATGAGTTAATCATCATCAAAACTAGAGAGGAAGGCCTCCGGGCCAACAATCTCCCCCTTTTTGATGATGACAAAACTCATGGAGTTATATATGCATGGATTAAAGTTAAGCTTCAAAGTGGCTCCCCCTTAACTCATGCATAAACAAATAAACAATAATTATGCAATGAATATTAAACATGAAACATGCATAGATATGTATAAACAATAAAAGGTTCTAGATACCAATGAAATGTTCAAAAACAAAACATACTCTAGATACCAATTAAAATTAAACTAAATTAAACTTAATATATGCAAAACATAAATATGCATATATCAAACTCAAAATCTTTCTCCCCCTTTTTGTCAATCATCAACAAAGGGGTAAAAACAAAAACAAAACAAAATCTTCTCCCCTTTTTAATACAAAGAAACTATCATTAATAAAGGGTAAAAGCAAAACTAAATCAATAAATTTTTCTCCCCTTTTTGTTCGAAACAATGAATCAACAAAAGGTTAAATAAAATGTTCTCCCCCTTTGTCTAAAACAAAAACAAAACCAAATAGGGGTGATAATCAATTAAGGTATCAATTGAAAATATGTCAAAGTAGCATCTTGATACCAATTGAAAGTAAACATGGATCAATCAATAAATGATATATGCGATATACATTCATGAAGAGGAAGATGTGAAGCTTCCCTACATAGATACATTACATGAAGGAGGGATGACAAGCCCTAATTCACATAACATACACAATGCAATGCATAAGAGGAGATGTGAAGCTCCCCCTGCACACGTGTATCACATAAAGAAGAGATTGTCAAGCTCTTCAATACAATAAACACTCATCATGAATATATATGTAGAAGAGATGTTAAGCTCTCATTGCATATAGGCAATACAAATCAAAACTTTTATATTTTTCTTTAAACAAAATTTTGATATACCAATTTTTAAAACTTTCAAATAAACATCTTGATATCAAAAAGAGAGTATTTTTCTTTTTAAGTATATGATATCAATTAAATTTTTTTTATTTTCTATCATAAAGCAAGGGAGTGGAAATACAAATACCAATTGTAAACATGAAAATCGAATTTTCTCCCCCTTTATGAAATACCAACAAAACACATGCATAAGCTTGAAATAAGATACCAATTGAAAAGCAATTGAAAACTAATCAATTGAAACAGAATTGAAGCTCAAGCTTAGCATAAACACAAACATATATATATGTATGAAAAATAGATACTAATTGAAATTAATATTCTTTGAATTGAAAGCATACATACATACAAACATATATGAGTATACAAGAAAAGTCAAAATTGATACCAATTGAAAGAGTTTCAATGATACCAATTGAAACAACAATAATGGTCAAGTGCATACATCATATAACTACCACCCAACCATGTTCAAGTTTAAAATGATTTTCAATATAAAGCATACATGAGGCATGGTCTCCCATCCAACCGCCCTTGGATGGTAGGGGTTTTCAAAAATAGATTTGAAAAATAAGCTTTGTTTGAAAAACTCTACCATACTGAAGAATATCGCAACTAGTTAAATGAAAAATTTGTAAACTAGTACGAAATCCTTCAAGCAAGGAATAAAACAAAATTATTTTTCATGAAACATGAAATCCACAAAATAGTCAACACTCATAATCAATTAAGCATAAATATGACTCATGAAAACAAACACATGAGCAAACAATAAATGTGAGTGTACAAATACAATGTGAAGATCATAATCATGAAAGATGGACAATAAGCTCAATATTCTTTGAAACATGAAAACATGAAAATCATCAAAACTTATTTAATCTTCAAGGTATATGTATGTCCTATACAAACTAAAGTATACATACATATCCAAACACAACGAGTCCACAAAGATATATGCATTAAGGCACGTAGCTCAAAAGGATGTATATGTATAACAATAATTTGGATAAAATGGACATATACATGAAGTTTAAACATAAACACATGAAAACATGAAAAACTAAATTTTCATTAAAACAAATTTCATTTCAAGGTATATGTATGATTTGTCAACAAAAAAAGTATACATACATATCCCTAAACACAATTTGAGTCCATAATAAAGATTTGCATGAAAAGCAAATGACTCAAGGGGTATACATGTATATCTTAAAGTTTGGTAAAATAGACATATACATGAAATGAAAACACATGATCATAAAACAAATCCAAAAATGGGAATACAAGTTTAAAATGCATGAATCATCAAAACTAGACTATACTAGCACATCTAATGGGTTCAAATAAGCATTCAAGCACAAACATATGTAGATTTATTTGTGACCCACTATATGTACAAGTATATACTAAGTTTTAATGAAAACTAACATCTAAACATGTAATCAACTCATGAAGCATAAAATGGGATATAAATCAACATGAAAAACATGAACATGATTATTATGAAAATTTATATATTATTAAACCTATGATAAGCATGATAGCTAAACAAATGGTGAGAACACAAAAATAATGGTCCATATTAAACATGGGTGTCTCAAAGGGCTATACATGTATGTCAAGGATCCAATAAGCTTGGCATTGACATAATAATCAATAAACAATGAAACATGCTATAAACAATGAATATGAAAAGCATGTAAATAAAACGGGAGTAAAGGATTGTCACCAAAACTGAAGAAGCAACTCTCCTTGTCTCCAAAACGTGGTGGTCATCTCCACCAAACTTCCCTTGAAAGTGATGCATCCAATTGATTTCCATGAAGTCCGGAACGCATCCACTCCAAGGTACCGCTACTCTCACGTCTGTTGGCCTAAAGGCCTTCCACTCTAGTTTTGATGATGATTAACTCATGTAGTTATGTGTACTAATAATCTTGTGTTTTTAGTTTCAGATCTTTAATCAAGTTATTAGTTGGTGATTAGCTTTAACAAGATGATTAGGAAGCTTTCACTTGTTGATTCAAGAGCCCGAGAGTCAAAGATCATATATAGCACTTGCTCGGTGGATCAAAGAGTTTTGGATCGAGTCGGCTTGGAGATTGCGCTCTACAAGAAGACATCGGTACCATAGTTTAGTTTTGTGTTTAGTTCCAAATTGTAAAGATTAGAATAGTATGATATGCTCAAGTTCACAACACACACACGTTTCATGTTTTGAATATTGGTTTTCGGTTTTTCGATTTTAGGTTTAACCGATCTTGGTTTTCATGAATAGATAGATCAAAATAAGTTTACATGGTTTAATGTATATATGATTTGTTCTATATACATAGATGCTTTAATTTCCTAGACAAACTTAGTTTTGACTCACTTATTCATGTGTTTTATGTTTTGGTATTTTTGACAAAACATATTTTGGAATTAATGACAAAAACTATGATATATATATATGTTTCATGTATATTGGATTTCTATCCATATGCATCATGCTTCAAAGTGTTTAAATATCATGTTTTTGTATTTGGAAGAGTTTTGGACAAAACGTATTTTCTATTCAAAATTCAAGTAAATACAGTTTTTGGTTTTTGGTAAAAATGATAAGACACAAAAATAGTTCATATTGATTGATATTTGAGCTAAACTTTTTACCACATGTTTATATATCAATGCAAAATGATAAAACTATTTTTGGTGATTTTTAGAAATGATAAAAGAATTTTTAAATATGTTTCTAACCCAGTTTTCTGTTCCGGGCTTCACCAGTCGACTAAGTCAATTGACCAAGTCGACTAGGATGAAGTCGGTCGACCGGGCGGTCGACCGGGCCGGTCGACCGACGTGCACAGATCTGTGCACGTTTGGAGACACTGGGACGGTCGACCGGACCGGTCGACCTGACTGAGAGCAGAGCTCTCTGTTTGTTTGGGTCGACCGGGGCGGTCGACCGGCAGCTGCCAACGGGCAGAAATTGACCGTTGGACGGTCGACCGGACCGGTCGACCCGCAGTGTATTTCTGGCATTTCTGCTGCCAACGGCTATATTTTTCTGGGGTCTATAAATACCCCATTGGAAAAAGTTTTTCTCTAAGATTTTTTGTGCGAATTTTTCCTTACTCTCTGGTGTTTTCACAGCAATTAGAAGAGGTTTTTGAATTCAAATTGAACAATCTTTTTGGTGTTTTTATTAGGGTTTGAAAAACCAAAGAGAAGGGATTTTGGGAAAAGTTTTTGTTTGAACTTCACTATCTTCATTTCTATTTTTTTCCCAAAGATTTTCTTTAAGTTGCTGGTTTCAAATCCCTTGGTTTTCTCCACACTTGAGCAAAAATCTACTATCTTTTCTATAGGATTTTTGTGTGTGGGAAAAGAGATTGTTTGTGGTTGTTGTTGAACCACCAAGTTGTAAACCCTCTATACTTTGCTTTGTGCTTTTCCCTCTTGGGTTGAGGAGGTTGTTTGTGCAAGTGGTTTGTATCCCTCAAGTTGTGAGGTGATCCTTGCTTGGCTTTGTGCTAATCTCTCGGGTTGTGAGGTGATTGTTTGTTGGCTTGGAGTTGTGCCTCAAGGAGGAGGTTGTGTTTGTAAGGAGAGGAGTTGGGTACTCCTTGTATTGTGATTGCCCCAAATCCTCGGTGGAGCTTCCCTTTGTGGGAGTCCTTTGTGGACAAGCTAGTGGACTTAAAATCCTTCTGGGTGAAGGTGGGGATGTAGAGCTGGGTGCTCGAACCTCGAAACATATCTTGGTGTTTGCGCTTGTTCATTGACTCTTACTCTCTCTCTCTCTCTTTACTTTGTGCCTTGTATCTATTCATATTGCTCATACATACTTATATGCTTGGCTTGGTTGTGTGCATCTCTTGTTGAAATTGCAAATTAGTTTTTAATTCCGCATTGAGTTGACTAGATTAGCATAATCACCTATTCACCCCCCCTCTAGGTGATCTTTCAATTGGTATCAGAGCTAGTGCTCCTGATATTTAGGTTTAACCACCTAGGAGTGAGATCTTGGTTTGCTAATCTTCATTTGCATTGTTCATTTGCAGTCATTTAGTTTGCACTCATGGATAGCCCTCCTATGTTTGACCATATTAGACTTGATGTTTGGAAGGCCAATATGAGTAGCCATTTGAAAAGACTAGGACACTTAGTTTATCAAGCCTCCACTATGGAATCATTCCCTAATAGTAGCAAGTATAAGAAGGCAAATGCATTAGCACTTAGAACACTTAGAGCATCTCTTAGTGAACATCTTTTACCGGTGTTTAATCATTATGACTCGGCTTTTACAGTTTGGAGCTTTTTGACGTCTCCCGAGCTTCCAAGGATTATCAACAAGATGAGGAGATCTAAGAGAGAAAAGTCCGAAGAGCATTGCTTCATGGTCCAAGGGAAAAACTCCCTTGAGGTACAATCGGACACTCAATTAGATGATAGCTCTAGTTCCTATGGCCATGCTTGTTTTGAAGTTTAAACTTTAAATTTGAAACTTGCTCAAAAGCTTGAAAATTTATTGGAAAAACACAATCTTTTGAAAGAGTACAACCTTGTTTTGAAAAATGAATTAAAGGATTTGTGTTCTAATTTTGAATCGATTTTGCAAGAGAAGGAAGAGATCACTAGTGAACGTGACTCACTAAGATTTCAACTAGACCTTACCCTTGATGAGATTGAGATTTTGAAAAACAAAAATGATTGTGATGATGTTGTGAAAAACAATGAGATTTTATCTTCAAAATTGGATTTTGTTTTAGAAGATAACCTTGCTTTGAAAAATAAAATTGATTCAATTACAAAAGAATTGGATTTGGTTTTAAAGAAAAATGAATCTTTAAAAATTGATATTGATTCTCATGTGTGCCATGCTAGTATAGCTTCTTCTTCTTGCACACCTATTGCATGCTCCACTTTGTCTTCCACTATTGAAAATGATATAAATATTTTGAAGAAAAGTGTTGAATGTTTGGGCTCCACTTTGAGCCAATGCACATTGAATCATACACGTTTGGAAACCTTGGTTCGCAAGAAACAAGGTCCATCTTTGCATGCTCACCCTTCACGGCATACACATGCTTTCCACGGTCACCACCATCGCACGTATGCTCATGTGTACACATGTACACATTGTGGCCGAAAAGGCCATCTTGCTAGATTTTGTTATGATCGTATCTATTATGAAAATTTAGCAACTAATCTTGTTTGGGTTAGAAAGGATACTAACCCCCGTGGACCCACAAAGAAATGGGTACCAAAGACCACCTCTATACTTTTTGATGTAGGTGGGTGCTCTCGCAAAACGTGAGAGTGTTGGTGCCTTGGAGTGGATGCGTTCCGTGCCTAAAGAGAACCATTTGGATGCTTCACTCTCGAGGAGATTTGGTGGGAGGACCACCGTGGTTTGGAGAATTAGAGATGCACCTTCATCGGTTTTGGTATCATTCTCTAACTCCCATTTTTATTTGCATGCTTTTCATGTTCACCTATTTATAGCATGCCATGGTTTATTGTTCATTATGCTTATGCCATGCTCATTAGAATAGTGTTATACATGTTTAGTTACTTGAGCACCCATATTTTATATAGATCTATACTTAGTGTTCTCACCTTGTTTAAACTAACATGTATGCCCTAGATCTAATGCACATGCATATGCATTATGACCTTTTGGATGTTTATGATATTTATGATTTTCGTTTTGTTTCATTGTTTCATGATTAGTATGATGTTTACCATGTTTATTAGACTTATGCTTTATATGATTAGTTGTTGAGACACCCATGTTTAGTATGGACCCATATTTTGTGTTCTCTTTATATTTTAGCTATCATATTTATCATAGGTTTAATGCACATGTCTTTGTCATGCAAATCATATGGTTGACTATGACCTTTTATTTTAATGATTCATGTTTTGATAAATAACTTGTGTTGTAATAGTTTAACAATGGTGATGTGTTCTAATTTTGCCACATGTTTTGATGTTTATAGGCTATTATGTATTTCTTGATTCTAATTGCATGTGGATGTTATTCATGATCATTTTTATGTCTTTCATGTTGATCTATATCCCGTTTTATGCTTAATGATTTGATTACTTGTTTAGATGTTAGTTTTCATTAAGACTAAAATTTATACTTGCACATGTAGTGGGACACAAATAAATCTTTATATATGTTTGTGCTTGGATGCTTATTTGTACCCATTAAATGTGCTAGTATAGCCTAGTTTTGATGATTCATGCATTTTAAACTTGTATTCCTATTTTTGGATTTGTTTTATGTGTATGAGTTTTCATTTCATGTATATGTTTATTTTGCCAAACCTTAAGATATACATGTATACCCTTTGAGTCATTTGCCTTTCATGCAAATATATATATATGGACTCAATTGTGTTTAGGGATATGTATGTATACTTATTGTGTTGACAATTCATACATATACCTTGAAATGAAATTAGCTTTGGTGAAAATTTAGTTTTTCTTGATTTCGTGTTTATTTGTTTAACTTCATGTATATGTCTATCTTATCCAAACTATTGATTATACATGTACATCCTTGAGCCACGTGCTTTTATGCATATACTTTTGTGGACTCATTATGTTTAGGATATGCATGTATACTTTAGTTTGTACATGACATACATATACCTTGAAGTTCATATCGTTTGGATGAATTTCATGTTTGATAAGTGATTTCACATTTATGATGAATCTCTTGTTTTTAAGATGATTTCAATTGATGATTTCACATCTTAGATGAATTTCATGTGTTCAAGGAATTTCATATGAGCTTAATTGAATATTTTCATGTCGATATGTGTCACATTATACTTGTACACTCACTTTATTAGTTTACTCATGAGTTGTTTTCATGAGAATTTGAATGGACTTTATGGATTTTGAGTGTTTAGTGATCATGTGATTTACATGTGTTTCATGGAAAATAATTTTGTTTTACTCCTTACTTGAAGGATTTCGTACTAGTTCTAAAAGTTTTCCTACAACTAGTTCGTATTCTTCACTATGGTAGAGATTTTCAAACAAAGCTTATTTTCAAACCTATTTTTGAAAACCCCTACCCTCAATGGGAGGATGGATGGGAGATCATGTTCATGCATGCTTTATAATGAAAATCATTTAAAAACTTGAACCATGATTGGGAGGTATAGTTATATGATGTATACATTTGATATTATTGTTATTTCAATTGGTATCATTGAATTCTTTCAATTGGTATCAATCTTGACATTTCTTGTATACTCATATATTTTTGTGTATGTATGCTTACATTTCAAATAGTATCAATTTCGATTGGTATCTATCTTATCATACATATATATGTTTTAGTTGTGCTTACTATATCCCTATATCTTTAAGCACAATTCTTATTTATGATGATAAGCTTGAGCTTCAATCTTGTTTCAATTGATTTAGCTTTCAATTGGTATCTTAATTCGAGCCTTATCATAGTTTTTATTGGTATTTCATAAAGGGGGAGAAAATCTTGTATTTTCATCTTTCAATTGGTATTTAGTTTTCCACTCCCTTACTTTATGATAGAGAATAATTATTTCAATTGGCGATAATTTCAATTGATATCAAGATTGTTTATTTACAATTGGTATGTTGTTTGTTTACTTATCTATTGGTATCAAAATTTTTGTTTTCAATTAATATAGTTTCACTTTTAATTGGTATCTAGATGCACTTCATTGACACATTTTTAATTGGTATCATATTTGAGTTTAGACAAAAAGGGGGAGAGCATCCCTTGATTGATTCCTTGTTTTGAATATAAAAAGAATATGTTTTTATTAGTTTTGTAAATAAGGGGGAGAAGAATATCTTTTTAATCGGTATACGTTTTTATTAGTTTTGTTTTGTTTTGCTTTTAACCCCTTTGTTGATGATTGACAAAAAAGGGGAGAAGAATTTGAGTTTATATGCATGTCTGTATGCATGTCTTATGTTTTTATTAAGTTCATTTTGTGTCAAAGCATTATTTATAAAACATGTTTATTTTTGGTATCAAGAGCTTGTAAAAGAGATTTGGTATCAAGAGCTTGTAAAAGAGATCATTAGTTTTGTTTTGCATATATTAAGTTTAATTGGCTATCTAGAACATGTTTATTTGTTTTTGATTTGAAAATTTCATTGGTGTCTAGAGCCTCTTTAATGTTTATACATATCTATGCATGTTTCATATTTAGTATTCATTGCATATATTTGTTGTTTAGTATTATGCATGAGTTAAGGGGGAGCTTCTTTGAAGCTTAACTTTAATCCATGCATATATAACTCCATGAGTTTTGTCATCATCAAAAAGGGGGAGATTGTTGGCCCAAAGGCCTTCCACTCTAGTTTTGATGATGATTAACTCATGTAGTTATGTGTACTAATAATCTTGTGTTTTTAATTTCAGATCTTTAATCAAATTATTAGTTGGTGATTAGCTTCAACAAGATGATTAGGAAGCTTTCACTTGTTGATTCAAGAGCCCGAGAGTCAAAGATCATATATAGCACTTGCTCGGTGGATCAAAGAGTTTTGGATCGAGTCGGCTTGGAGATTGCGCTCTACAAGAAGACATGTACCATAGTTTAGTTTTGTGTTTAGATCCAAATTGTAAAGATTAGAATAGTATGATATGCTCAAGTTCACAACACACACACGTTTCATGTTTTGAATATTGGTTTTCGGTTTTTCGGTTTTAGGTTTAACCGATCTTGGTTTTCATGAATAGATAGATCAAAACAAGTTTACATGGTTTAATGTATATATGATTTGTTCTATATACATAGATGCTTTAATTTCCTAGACAAACTTAGTTTTGACTCACTTATTCATGTGTTTTATGTTTTGATATTTTTGACAAAACATATTTTGGAATTAATGACAAAAACTATGATATATATATATATATATGTTTCATGTATATTGGATTTCTATCCATATGCATCATGCTTCAAAGTGTTTAAATATCATGTTTTTGTATTTGGAAGAGTTTTGGACAAAACGTATTTTCTATTCAAAATTCAAGTAAATACAGTTTTTGGTTTTTGGTAAAAATGATAAGACACAAAAATAATTCATATTGATTGATATTTGAGCTAAACTTTTTACCACATGTTTATATATCAATGCAAAATGATAAAACTATTTTTGGTGATTTTTAGAAATGATAAAAGAATTTTTAAATATGTTTCTAACCCAGTTTTCTATTCCGGGCTTCACCAGTCGACTAAGTCAACTGACCAAGTCGACTAGGATGAAGTCGGTCGACCGGGCCGGTCGACCGACGTGCACAGATCTGTGCACGTTTGGAGACACTGGGACGGTCGACCGGACCGGTCGACCGGACTGAGAGCAGAGCTCTCTGTTTGTTTGGGTCGACCGGGGCAGTCGACCGGCAGCTGCCAACAGGCAGAAATTGACCGTTGGACGGTCGACCGGACCGGTCGACCGGCAGTGTATTTCTGGCATTTCTGCTGCCAACGGCTATATTTTTCTGGGGTCTATAAATACCCCATTGGAAAGAGTTTTCTCTAAGATTTTTTGTGCGAATTTTTCCTTACTCTCTGGTGTTTTCACAGCAATTAGAAGAGGTTTTTGAATTCAAATTGAGCAATCTTTTTGGTGTTTTTACTAGGGTATGAAAAACCAAAGAAAAGGGATTTTGGGAAAAGTTTTTGTTTGAACTTCACTATCTTCATTTCTATTTTTTTCCCAAAGATTTTCTTTAAGTTGCTGGTTTCAAATCCCTTGGTTTTCTCCACACTTGAGCAAAAATCTACTATCTTTTCTATAGGATCTTTGTGTGTGGAAAAAAAGATTGTTTGTGGTTGTTGTTGAACCACCAAGTTGTAAACCCTCTATACTTTGCTTTGTGCTTTTCCCTCTTGGGTTGAGGAGGTTGTTTGTGCAAGTGGTTTGTATCCCTCAAGTTGTGAGGTGATCCTTGCTTGGCTTTGTGCTAATCCCTCGGGTTGTGAGGTGATTGTTTGTTGGCTTGGAGTTGTGCCTCAAGGAGGAGGTTGTGTTTGTAAGGAGAGGAGTTGGGTACTCCTTGTATTGTGATTGCCCCAAATCCTCGGTGGAGGTTCCCTTTGTGGGAGTCCTTTGTGGACAAGCTAGTGGACTTAAAATCCTTCTGGGTGAAGGCGGGGATGTAGAGCTGGGTGCTCGAACCTCGAAACATATCTTGGTGTTTGCGCTTGTTCATTGACTCTTACTCTCTCTCTCTCTTTACTTTGTGCCTTGCATCTATTCATATTGCTCATACATACTTATATGCTTGGCTTGGTTGTGTGCATCTCTTGTTGAAATTGCAAATTAGTTTTTAATTCCGCATTGAGTTGACTAGATTAGCATAATCACCTATTCACCCCCCCTCTAGGTGATCTTTCAACGTCATGTGAGAGCCCACTCCTACATCAACTACAAGAGGGGTGGTCTTTGGTACCCATATCTTATTGGGTCCATGGGGTTAGTATCATTTCTAACCCAAACAAATTTATTTGCTAAATTAGAAACATGTATATGATCATAACAAAATTTAGCAAGGTGACCCTTACGTCCACAATGTGTACAAGTGTACACATGAGCATACATGTGATCGGTGTATCCGTGAGGAGCATGTGTATGCCGTGGAGGGTGTGTATGAAAAGATGGAACTTGTTTCTTTCGAAACAAAGGTTCCAAGCGTGTATGACCCACTACACATTAGCTCAAAGTGGAGCCCAAATAATCAACACTCTTCTTAAACATGGATATATCATTGTTAATCAAAGAAGAAGTGTGGCATGCAATGGGTGTGCTAGATGGAACTACCCTAGCATGGCAAACATGTGCATCAATTTTATTTTGCAAAACAATATTTTTCTTTAAACACACATCTAAATCTTTTGAAATAGAAATAATTTTTGTTTTCAAAGATTCATTTTCTTTTACAACAAAATCAATTTTTGAAGACAAGTTTTCATTTTTCTTTAAAATAACATGGCAATCATTTTTATTTTTCAACAAATCATTTTCTTTTAATGCAAGTTCAAGTTGAGATTTCAATGAATCCCTATCATTAGAAATCTCCTCTTTCTCTTACAAAACCATGTTAAGCTTAGAAGACAGATTCTCGTTTTCTTTATTTAAAGCACAAGTCTTCTTTTTCAAAAGGTTGTATTTTTCCAATAATTTTTCACACACGATTGATAGTTCTTCATTCAAGGCATGGGCATCAACATAATCATTTGAAGAACTAGCACAATCATCACTATCTAGTTGAGATTCCGAAAGTACCTCAAGGGAGTCATTCCCTTGGACCATGAAGCATTGAGAATCGGATTCTCCACTAGACTCCTCCTCTTGTTGGATTTGCAATTGAAGCTTGGAGGTGGTAGTGGTTGTCAACATATTCCACACTGCAAATGCAGAATCAAAGTTAGAAAAGATATTCTTTAGGAAGTGTGCTTCTAATGGCCTCAAGGGCTTGTGCATTGGCCCCTAAATGCTTGCTGTCACTAAGGAAGGATTCCTTGGTAATGGCAAGGTGAACCTTATAATCTAGGGTTTGTAGGTAAATGGACATCCTAGTCTTCCAAACAAGAATGTTGGAAGGGTCAAACATAGGTGGGGTCATGAAGTCCATGGATGTAAACTATATGTGTGCAAACATGCAAATGCAAATGAAGATTAGCAAACAAAGGATCTCACTCCTAGGATGTTAAGCCTAAAGTATCAGGAGCGTAGGCTCTGATACCAATTATAAAACACCTAGAGGGGGGTTGAATAGGTGTAAATGCTAATCTAGAAACTAAATGCACTAAATGCGGAAGCTAAAACAAATTTTGCAACACACTTAATACAACCAACAAGTGTAGCCGAATTCCCCGTGAAGGGCTCTGGAATAACTCCTCTTGATTCCCCTAAATATGAGTTGAGGTGCTATATGAAGCTCTTGTGGTTAAGTACAAGTGAGGCACACACAAACAACCAAGCATATAAGATGAATAGGCAATATGAATATATGCAAGGCAACACAAGCAATAAATGATATGAAAATATGAATGATACTTTGCACAAAATAAAGAGCGAGAGAGTTAGGAGACAATGGATCAAACGCTAACAATAAGATATGTTTCGAGGTTCGAGCCCCTAGCTCTACATCCCCGCCTTCACCACCGTGAAGGATTTCCAATCCACTATCTCTCACCAAGGGAACCTCCACTGAGGAGGATTTGTTACAACACTAGGAGTACCGAACTCCTCTCTCAAACACCGCCTCACAACCGAGGGGTAGGCCCGTAGCCAAACAACAACCAACAAACACCTCTACCGAAGAGGGATATACAAACCAACTCCACCTCTCACTAGAGGGAGCAAACCACTATCTCAACCTCTACCAAAGAGGGAGCAAACCAATCACCCGATCAACCTCTACCAAAGAGGGATACAACAAAGCAAGGGTGTTTACTACAAGTGGTTTCTTTCAACCACAAACAATCTCTGTTTTTCACAAAACAAAGATCCTATAGAATAGGATAGAAGATATAGGTCAAGTGTGGAAAAACAAAGTGTTTTGATCAGAGAAAATCTCTTGGGAAAATATCAAATTGATATAGAAATTAAGAACAAGAAACTAATTCCCAAAAACCTATTTTTTTTGAAAAATGACAAAACACTTTAAAACAAATAAGATGAATCTTTTGGCACTTAAAACTCTTTTTGAAAACTTGTAAAACACTTTAGAAAAGTAGGAATTTTGCTCTTGAAAATCTTAGCTAAAACCATGAAGAGATGGGGTATTTATAGGCCAAAACAGAAACTAGCCGTTAGGCTGATCTGGCAGCCTGACAGGCCTAGCGGTCGGCCGGCCGGCCGACCGCCAACGGTCAGAAATGTGACCGTTGGGGCAACCCGGTCGACCGCACGGCCGACCGCCCAGATACAGAGAGCAGACTCTCTGATCCGGTCGGCCGCCCGGCCGACCGCCCAGATACAGAGAGCAAGGCTCTCTGATCCGGTCGGCCGCCCGGCCGACTGGCCCACTGTGCCAGCAGACGTGCACAAGTCTGTGCACGTCGGTCGACCGCCCGGTCGACCGGCTTGGTCTGTCAGCATAGTTCTGGGTCAGAAACACTCGTTAAAAATATTTCTAAAAATCTTTTATCTCTTGTAAAAATACCCAAAATAGTTTTATCATTTTGCATTGATATATAAACATGTGATAAAAAGTTTAGCTCAAATATCAAGTATATGAAACCATTTTTGTGTTTTTACATTTTTACCAAAAACTAAAACTTGTATTTTATCAAACTTGTATTTTCAATACATGAATAGGATAGTCAAAATAAGTTTGTATAAGAAGTTTAAGCATGCATGTATAACTAGAATGCATCTATTATGCATATAAACCATGTAAACTTATTTTGATCAATCTATTCATGAAAACAAATATCGGTTAAACTAAAAACCGAAAAACCAATATCCAAACATAAAAACGTGTGTGTTGTGCACTTGAGCATATCAGCTATTCTAAGCTTTACAAATGGATCTAAACACACTAAACTATGGATACCTAAGTCTTCTTGTCGATCTTCATCTTCAAGTCGACCCGATCCAAAACGTGATCCACGAGCTAGGCTATGTATGATCTTGATGCTCGGGCCCTGGAATCACCAAGTGAAAGCTTCCAAACTCTTCTTTTTGAAGCAATCACCAACTAATATCTTGATTAATGATCTGAGACTAAAAACACAAGAATATTAGTAAACATAACTACATGAGTTAATCATCATCAAAACTAGAGAGGAAGGCCTCCGGGCCAACAATCTCCCCCTTTTTGATGATGACAAAACTCATGGAGTTATATATGCATGGATTAAAGTTAAGCTTCAAAGAGGCTCCCCCTTAACTCATGCATAAACAAATAAACAGTAATTATGCAATGAATATTAAACATGAAACATGCATAGATATGTATAAACAATAAAAGGTTCTAGATACCAATGAAATGTTCAAAAACAAAATATGCTCTAGATACCAATTAAAATTAAACTAAATTAAACTTAATATATGCAAAACATAAATATGCATATATCAAACTCAAAATCTTTCTCCCCCTTTTTGTCAATCATCAACAAAGGGGTAAAAACCAAAACAAAACAAAATCTTCTCCCTTTTTTAATACAAAGAAACAATCATCAATAAAGGGTAAAAGCAAAACTAAATCAATAAATTTTTCTCCCCCTTTTTGTTCGAAACAATGAATCAACAAAAGGTTAAATAAAATGTTCTCCCCCTTTGTCTAAAACAAAAACAAAACCAAATAGGGGTGACAATCAATTAAGGTATCAATTGAAAATATGTCAAAGTAGCATCTTGATACCAATTGAAAGTAAACATGGATCAATCAATAAATGATATATGCGATATACATTCATGAAGAGGAAGATGTGAAGCTTCCCTACATAGATACAATACATGAAGGAGGGATGACAAGCCCTAATTCACATAACATACACTATGCAATGCATAAGAGGAGATGTGAAGCTCCCCCTACACACGTGTATCACATAAAGAAGAGATTGTCAAGCTCTTCAATACAAGATACACTCATCATGAATCTATATATAGAAGAGATGTTAAGCTCTCCTTGCATATAGGCAATACAAATCAAAACTTTTGTATTTTTCTTTAAACAAAATTTTGATATACCAATTTTTAAAACTTTCAAATAAACATCTTGATATCAAAAAGAGAGTATTTTTCTTTTTAAGTATATGATATCAATTAAATTTTTTTTTTATTTTCTATCATAAAGCAAGGGAGTGAAAATACAAATACCAATTGTAAACATGGAAATCGAATTTTCTCCCCCTTTATGAAACACCAACAAAACACATGCATAACCTTGAAATAAGATATCAATTGAAAAGCAATTGAAAACTAATCAATTGAAACAGAATTGAAGCTCAAGCTTAGCATAAACACAAACATATATATTTATGAAAAATAGATACCAATTGAAATTGATATTCTTTGAATTGAAAGCATACATACATACAAACATATATGAGTATACAAGAAAAGTCAAAATTGATACCAATTGAAAGAGTTTCAATGATACCAATTGAAACAACAATAATGGTCAAGTGTATACTGTTGGCCCAATAGCCTTCCACTCTAGTTTTGATGATGATCAACACTCATGTAGTTATGTTTACTAATATTCTTGTGTTTCTAAGTTTCAGATCATTAACAGGATATTAGGTTGGTGATTAGCTTCAATAAGATGATTAGAAGCTATTCATGATGATTCCGGTGCCAAAGCTTAAAGATCATACCTTTGCACTTGGAGAATCACGGAGTTTGGACCGAGTCTACTTGAAGATGAAGATCGTCAAGAAGACTTAGGTATCTAGTTTAGAGTTTGTGTTTTAGATCCATATTTGTAAAGCTTAGTTTAGTTGATATGCTCAAGTGCACAAAACACACACGTTTCATGATTTGGTTTTTGGTTTTCATGAATTATAGATCAAAACAAGTTTACCTTATACCTATGTATATTAGATATGTTCTAGATATACATACATGCTTTAAACTTGCTAGACAAACTTATTTTGACTATCCTATTCATGTTTTGGAAAATTCTAGTTTGATAAAATACAAGTTTTGTTTTTGATAAAATTGGCAAGACACAAAAATGAATTGATATGATTGATATATGTCTTAAAATTTTTATCACAAGTTTGGATATCAAAGTAAAATGATAAAACAAGTTTTAGAAAAATATATTTTTAGAAAAACCTATTGCATGCCACACTTCTTCTTCTAAGATTAATGATGATATTTGTTTGCTTAAGAAGAAGGTTGATTGTTTGGGCTCCACTATGAGCCAATGTGCTAAGAACCATACACGCTTGGAATCCTTGGTTCGAAAGAAACAAGCTCCATCCTTTATGCATGCACACCCATCACGGCATACACATGCTCCTCACGGACACACCCATCACATGTATGCTCATGTGTACACATGTACACATTGTGGACGTAAGGGCCACCTTGCTAAATTTTGTTTTGATAGATTACATACTACTGATTTAGCAAAGAAATTTGTTTGGGTTAGAGAAGGGACTAACCCCCATGGACCCAACAAGATGTGGGTACCAAAGACCACCCATCCTATTGTTTTTGATGTAGGTGTGGGCTCTCACATGACGTGAGAGTGATGACACCTTGGAGTGGATGCGTTCCGGACTTCATGGAAATCAAATTGGATGCATCACTTTAAGGGAAGAGTTGGTGGAGAGGACCACCAAGTTTTGGAGACAAGGAGAGTTGCTTCTTCGTTTTTGGTAACAATCCTTTACTCCCATTTATTGTTTACATGCTTTTAATATTCATTGTTTATAGCATGTTTTTGATGTCTATGGATTAGTATGTTCATTCCATGTTTATTAGATCCTTGACATACATATATAGTATTTGAGACACACATGCTTATATGAACCCATAATTAGTGTTCTCACTTTTGTTTGAGCTATAATGTACATCATGAATCTAATACATGTGAATTCACATAATAATCATATTTTAGTTTTTCATGATGACTTTTATCATGATGATTTTTATATGTGTTTTTGATGCTTCATGTTTTGAATATATGTTTAAGTGTTAGTTTTCATTAAGACTAGTTACATACTTGTACATAGGATGGGCTACAAATAAATCTATATATAGTTGGAATTGAATGCTTATTTGAACCCATTAGATGTGCTAGTATAGTCTAGTTTTGATGATTCATACATTTTAAACTTGTATTCCCATTTTTGAATATGTTTTGATGAATATGAGTTTCTATTTCATGTATATGTTCATTTTGCCAAAACATTAAGATACACATGTATACCCCTTGAGTCATTTGTTTCTCATGCAAATCTACTTATGGACTCATTTGTGTTTAGGGATATGTATGTATACTTAGTGTGTTGACAATATATACATATACCTTGAAATGAAAATTGATTTAATGTAAAGATTTAGATTTTCATGTTTTGATGTTTTTGTGTCAATATTTAACTTCATGTATATGTCTATCTAGTTCAAACTAATCTTATACATATACATCTTTTTGAGCCACGTGCCTTCATGAATATACTTTTAGTGGACTCGTTGAGTTTTGGATATGTATGTATATTTTAGCTTGTATTAGACATACATATGCCTTGAAGATTAAATAAGGAGTTTTATATGATTTTTCATGTTTTTGATAGAATTATGTTTTAAGGAATAATTGAGCTCAATGAAATATTTTTCATGATTATGATCTTCACATATTATTTGTACACTCATATCTATTGCTCATGTTTTGTTTCTCATGAGTTATGCTTTATTGGTTAGAGTGATGATTATCATGTGAATTTCATTTTTATTTTATTCCTTGCTTGAAGGATTTCGTGCTAGTTAACAAGTTTTCCATTTAACTAGTTGCGATATTCTTCATATGGTAGAGATTTTCAAACAAAACTACATTTTCAAATCTATTTTTGAAAACCCTACCATCCAAGGGCGGTAGGATGGGAGATCATATTCATGTATGCCCTAAATTGAAAATCTTTAAAACTTGAATTATGATTGGGTGGTAGATAATATGATGTATACACTTGAACTTATTGTTATGTCAATTGGTATCATTGAACTCTTTCAATTGGTATCATTTTGATCTTCTTGTATACTCATATATGTTTTGTATGTATGTATGCTTTAAATTCCAAGTATATCAATTTCTATTGGTATCTATCTTTCATACATATATATGTTTGTGTTTATGCTAGTGCTTGAGTTTCAATTTTGTTTAAATTGATTACTTTTAAATTGTTATCAAGACTATGCATGTCTTTAGTTTGTTTTTCATAAAGGGGGAGAAAATTTGATTTTGTATTTCAATTGGTATTTGTACTCCCACTCTTTATGATTAAAAGTTGTTATTTTGAACATATGATATCAACATCAAATTTGTTTATATATTTTCAAAATGAAACATATTCTTACAATTGGTATCAAAATTTGTGTTTAGACATTCAAAATTTGTTATGTTGTTTTACAATTGGTAATTTGTTATGTTTAATTACAATTGGTATTTTCAAAATTTTGTTTAAAGAAAATATTCAAAGTTTTGATTTGTATTTCCTATATGCAAGGAGAGCTTAACATCTCTCTTACATATAGATTCATGTTGAGTATATTATAAATTGAGGAGCTTGACAACTCTTCTTTATATGATATACGTGTGTAGGGGGAGCTTCACATCTCCTCTTATGCATTACATAATATGTGTTATGTGAATTGGGGCTTGTCATCCCTTCTTCATGTAATGCATATGTGTAGGGAAGCTAACTTAGCGTCTTCCTCTTCATGAATGTATATAGCATATAACATATATTGATTCTTGTTTATTGGTATCAAGATGCTTCATTGACATATTTTTAATTGATATCATGTTTGTAGTCACCCCTTATTGATTTTGTTTTTTGTTTTAGACAAAAAGGGGGAGAACATTGTTTGCATTGTTTTGATTGACAAAAAGGGGGAGAAAGATTTTTACCCCTCATTTTATCTATGGTTTTGATTGTTTACCCCTTTGTTGATGATTGACAAAAAGGGGGAGAAGTATTTGAGTTTTATATGCATACTTATGTTTTATAATGCATACTTATGTTTTATATGCATATATTATGTTTTAATATCAAGAATATTAAGTTTAATTGTTTATTAAGTTTAATTGATATCCAAAACTTGCTTTGTAATTGTTGTACTTGGTATCTAGAGTTTATATATGCTTCTTTATGTTTTTGCATATATTGAGTTCATGCATAAGCAAATAAACATAAATATATGAAAAATATGTATGTCTCTTGTTTAGAATCATAAGCTTTCATTGCATATTTATTTATTCATTTGTTATGCATGAGTTAAGGGGGAGCTTCCTTGAAGCTTATCTTTAATCCATGCATATATAACTCCATGAGTTTTGTCATCATCAAAAAGGGGGAGATTGTTGGCCCAATGGCCTTCCACTCTAGTTTTGATGATGATCAACACTCATGTAGTTATGTTTACTAATATTCTTGTGTTTCTAAGTTTCAGATCATTAACAGGATATTAGGTTGGTGATTAGCTTCAACAAGATGATTAGAAGCTATTCATGATGATTCCAGTGCCAAAGCTTAAAGATCATACCTTTGCACTTGGAGAATCACGGAGTTTGGACCGAGTCTACTTGAAGATGAAGATCGTCAAGAAGACTTAGGTATCTAGTTTAGAGTTTGTGTTTTAGATCCATATTTGTAAAGCTTAGTTTAGTTGATATGCTCAAGTGCACAAAACACACACGTTTCAAGATTTGGTTTTTGGTTTTCATGAATTATAGATCAAAACAAGTTTACCTTATACCTATGTATATTAGATATGTTCTAGATATACATACATGCTTTAAACTTGCTAGACAAACTTATTTTGACTATCCTATTCATGTTTTGGAAAATTCTAGTTTGATAAAATACAAGTTTTGTTTTTGATAAAATTGGCAAGACACAAAAATGAATTGATATGATTGATATATGTCTTGAAATTTTTATCACAAGTTTGGATATCAAAGTAAAATGATAAAACAAGTTTTAGAAAAACATATTTTTAGAAAAACAGTTTTTATTGTGATTAAAACTATTTTTTAGATTTACTGTGAATTTATGGGATTTTTATTGAGTGAAAAGACCTATTTTCAAATCCCGTATCTGTGCAGAACTGAGGACTGGCTGACAGGCCAAGTCGGTCGACCGGACCGGTCGACCGCACCATAGGCCGGTCGACCGGGACGGTCGACCGACGTGCACAAGTCTGTGCACGTTTTGGAGTCTCTGGGACGGTCGACCGGGCCGGTCGACCGAGATGAGAGTTCTGCTCTCAGGATGTTTCGGTCGACCGGGCCGGTCGACCGCTATTGCCCAACGGTCACATTTTTGACCGTTGGCGGTCGACCGGACCGGTCGACCGGCAGTCTGTCAGACTGCCAACTCAGCCTAACGGCTAGTTTTGTATAGGGGCTATAAAAACCCCATCTCTTTGGGGATTTTGGCCAAGTTTTTTTTAAGGAGAAAAATTTCTGGTTTCTAGAGTTTTTAAAACAAGTTTTCAAAAGTGTTTGGGGCTTTAATTCTTCAATCTTTATTGTTTTAGGTTTTGGAAAAATCAAAGAAAAGAATATTTTGGGAGATTTGTCTTGGTTTTCATTATATATCTTTTGGAAGGATTTTCCCAAGTGGTTTTCTTTGTTGCTAGTTTTCCAAACACCTAGTTTTCCACACTTGAGCTATCTTCTATCCTAAACTATTAGGATCTTGTTTTTGTGGAAAAAGATAAGAGAAAAAAAAAGAGAAGTGTTTGAGGTTGTTTGTTGTAAACCTCATAGTTGTAAACACCCTTATATTTGTGAATCCCTCTTCGGTAGAGGTGATCGGGTGATTGTGTTGTGGATCCCTCTTAGGTAGAGGTGATAGTGTTTGGTTGTGAGCCTCTTCGGTAGAGGTGTGTGGATTGGTTGTTGTTTTGGCTACGGGCCTAACCCCTCGGTTGTGAGGAGGTTGTTGTTTGAGAGAGGAGTTTGGTACTCCTAGAGTTGTAAGAAATCCTCTTCGGTAGAGGTTCCCTCGGTGGGAGTTGAGATAGTGGAAATCCTACACGGTGGTGTAGGCGGGGATGTAGAGCAAGGTGCTCGAACCTCGAAACAAATCTTGGTGTTTGCGATTGCTCCCATTGTCTCTCTAACTCTCTCTCATTTACTTTGTGCAAAGCATCATACTTCATCTCATATCATACTTGCTTGTGTTGAGCATATTTCTTATTGCCTTGCATTAGTTCATATTGCTATATCCTTGATTGCTTGGCTTGATTGTGTGTGCACATTGCTTGAATTGCTTGTGTGTTTGTGCATCACCTATACTCATCCAACAAGAGCTTCACATAGCGCCTCAACCCATATCTAGGGGAATCAAGAGGAGTTAGTCCAGAGCCTCGCAAGGGGAATTCGGCTACACTTGTTGGATTGTATTAAGTGTGTTGCAAGATTTGCATTAGCTTCCGCATTTAGCGCACTTAGTTTGCATTAAGTTTCTAGATTAGCTCTTACACCTATTCACCCCCCCTCTAGGTGTTTTTCATATACATCATATAACTACCACCCAACCATGTTCAAGTTTAAAATGATTTTCAATATAAAGCATACATGAGGCACGGTCTCCCATCTAACCGCCCTTGGATGGTAGGGGTTTTCAAAAATAGATTTGAAAAATAAGCTTTGTTTGAAAAACTCTACCATACTGAAGAATATCGCAACTAGTTAAATGGAAAATTTGTAAACTAGTACGAAATCCTTCAAGTAAGGAATAAAACAAAATTATTTTTCATGAAACATGAAATCCACAAAATAGTCAACACTCATAATCAATTAAGCATAAATATGACTCATGAAAACAAACACATGAGTAAACAATAAATGTGAGTGTACAAATACAATGTGAAGATCATAATCATGAAAGATGGACAATAAGCTCAATATTCCTTGAAACATGAAAACATGAAAATCATCAAAACTTATTTAATCTTCAAGGTATATGTATGTCCTATACAAACTAAAGTATACATACATATCCAAACACAACGAGTCCACAAAGATATATGCATTAAGGCACGTAGCTCAAAAGGATGTATATGTATAACAATAATTTGGATAAAATGGACATATACATGAAGTTTAAACATAAACACATGAAAACATGAAAAACTAAATTTCCATTAAAACAAATTTCATTTCAAGGTATATGTATGATTTGTCAACACAAAAAGTATACATACATATCCCTAAACACAATTTGAGTCCATAATAAAGATTTGCATGAAAAGCAAATGACTCAAGGGGTATACATGTATATCTTAAAGTTTGGCAAAATAGACATATACATGAAATGAAAACACATGATCATAAAACAAATCCAAAAATGGGAATACAAGTTTAAAATGCATGAATCATCAAAACTAGACTATACTAGCACATCTAATGGGTTCAAATAAGCATTCAAGCACAAACATATATAGATTTATTTGTGACCCACTATATGTACAAGTATATACCAAGTTTTAATGAAAACTAACATCTAAACATGTAATCAACTCATGAAGCATAAAACGGGATATAAATCAACATGAAAAATATAAACATGATTATTATGAAAATCTACATGTTATTAAACCTATGATAAGCATGATAGCTAAACAAATGGTGAGAACACAAAAATAATGGTCCATATTAAACATGGCTGTCTCAAAGGGCTATACATGTATGTCAAGGATCCAATAAGCATGGCATTGACATAATAATCAATAAACAATGAAACATGCTATAAACAATGAATATGAAAAGCATGTAAATAAAACGGGAGTAAAGGATTGTCACCAAAACCGAAGAAGCAACTCTCCTTGTCTCCAAAACGTGGTGGTCATCTCCACCAAACTTCCCTTGAAAGTGATGCATCCAATTGATGTCCATGAAGTCCGGAACGCATCCACTCCAAGGTACCGCTACTCTCACGTCATGTGAGAGCCCATTCCTACATCAACTACAAGAGGGGTGGTCTTTGGTACCCATATCTTATTGGGTCCATGGGGGTTAGTATCATCTCTAACCCAAACAAATTTATTTGCTAAATTAGAAACATGTATATGATCATAACAAAATTTAGCAAGGTGGCTTTTATGTCCACAATGTGTACAAGTATACACATGAGCATACATGTGATGGGTGTATCCGTGAGGAGCATGTGTATGCCGTGGAGGGTGTGCATGAAAAGATGGAACTTGTTTCTTTCAAACAAAGATTCCAAGCGTGTATGACCCACTACACATTGGCTCAAAGTGGAGCCCAAACAATCAACACTCTTCTTAAGCATGGATATATCATTGTTAATCAAAGAAGAAGTGTGGCATGCAATGGGTGTGATAGATGGAACTACCCTAGCATGGCAAACATGTGCATCAATTTTATTTTGCAAAACAATATTTTTCTTTAAACACACATCTAAATCTTTTGAAATAGAAATAATTTTTGTTTTTAAAGATTCATTTTCTTTTACAACAAAATCAATTTTTGAAGAAAAGTTTTCATTTTTCTTTAAAGTAACATGGCAATCATTTTTATTTTTCAACAAATCATTTTCTTTTAATGCAAGTTCAAGTTGAGATTTCAATGAATCCCTATCATTAGAAATCTCCTCTTTCTCTTACAAAACCATGTTAAGCTTAGAAGACAAATTCTCGTTTTCTTTATTTAAAGCACAAGTCTTCTTTTTCAAAAGGTTGTATTTTTCTAATAATTTTTCACACACAATTGATAGTTCTTCATTCAAGACATGGGCATCAACATAATCATTTGAAGAACTAGCACAATCATCACTATCTAGTTGAGATTCTGAAAGTACCTCAAGGGAGTCATTCCCTTGGACCATGAAGCATTGAGAATCGGATTCTCCACTAGACTCCTCTTGTTGGATTTGCAATTGAAGCTTGGAGGTGGTGGTGCTTGTCAACATATTCCACATTGCAAATGCGGAATCAAAGTTAGAAAAGATATTCTTTAGGAAGTGTGCTTTAATGGCCTCAAGGGCTTGTGCATTGGCCCCTAAATGCTTGCTATCACAAGGAAGGATTCCTTGGTAATGGCAAGGTGAACCTTATAACCTAGGGTTTGTAGGTAAATGGACATCCTAGTCTTCCAAACAAGTATGTTGGAAGGGTCAAACATAGGTGGGGTTATGAAGTCCATGGATGTAAACTATATGTGCGCAAACAAGCGAATGCAAATGAAGATTAGCAAACAAAGGATCTCACTCCTAGGATGTTAAGCCTAAAGTATCAGGAGCGTAGGCTCTGATACCAATCGTAAAACACCTAGAAGGGGGGTGAATAGGTGTAAATGATAATCTAGAAACTAAATGCGCTAAATGCGAAAGCTAAAATAAATTTTGCAACACACTTAATACAACCAACAAGTGTAGCCGAATTCCCCGTGAAAGGCTCTGGACTAACTCCTCTTGATTCCCCTAAATATGGGTTGAGGTGCTATATGAAGCTCTTGTGGTTGAGTACAAGTGAGGCACACACAAACAACCAAGCATATAAGATGAATAGGCAATATGAATATATGCAAGGCAACTCAAGCAATAAATGATATGAAGATATGAATGATGCTTTGCACAAAATAAAGAGAGAGAGAGAGAGAGAGAGAGTTAGGAGACAATAGATCAAACGCTAACAACAAGATATGTTTCGAGGTTCGAGCCCCTAGCTCTACATCCCCGCCTTTACCACCGTAAAAGATTTCCAATCCACTATCTCCCACCAAGGGAACCTCCACCGAGGAGGATTTGTTACAACACTAGGAGTACCGAACTCCTCTCTCAAACACCGCCTCACAACCGAGGGGTAGGCCCGTAGCCAAACAACAACCAACAAACACCTCTACCGAAGAGGGATATACAAACCAACTGCACCTCTCACTAGAGGGAGCAAACCACTATCTCAACCTCTACCAAAGAGGGAGCAAACCAATCACCCGATCAACCTCTACCAAAGAGGGATACAACAAAGCAAGGGTGTTTACAACAAGTGGTTTCTTTCAACCACAAACAATCTCTCTTTTCCACAAAACAAAGATCCTATAGAATAGGATAGAAGATATAGATCAAGTGTGGAAAAACAAAGTGTTTTGATCAAAGAAAATCTGTTGGGAAAATACCAAATTGATATAGAAATTAAGAACAAGAAACTAATTCCCAAAAACTTATTTTCTTTGAAAAATGACAAAACACTTTAAAACAAATAAGATGAATCTTTTGGCACTTAAAACTCTATTTGAAAACTTGTAAAACACTTCAGAAAAGTAGGAATTTTTGTTCTTGAAAATCTTAGCTAAAACCATGAAGAGATGGGGTATTTATAGGCCAAAACAGAAACTAGCCGTTAGGCTGATCTGGCAGCCTGACAGGCCTAGCGGTCGGCCGGCCGGCCGACCGCCAACGGTCAGAAATGTGACCGTTGGGGCAACCCGGTCGACCGCACGGCCGACCGCCCAGATACAGAGAGCAGACTCTCTGATCCGGTTGGCCACCCCGCCGACCGCCCAGATACAGAGAGCAAGGCTCTCTGATCCGGTCGGCCGCCCGGCAGACCGGCCCACTGTCCCAGCAGACGTGCACAAGTCTGTGCACATCGGTCGACCGCCCGATCGACCGGCTTGGTCTGTCAGCACAGTTCTGGGTCAGAAACACTTGTTAAAAATATTTCTAAAAATCTTTTATCTCTTGTAAAAATACCCAAAAATAGTTTTATCATTTTGCATTGATATATAAACATGTGATAAAAAGTTTAGCTCAAATATCAAGCATATGAAACCATTTTTGTGTTTTAACATTTTTACCAAAAACTAAAACTTGTATTTTATCAAACTTGTATTTTTCAATACATGAATAGGATAGTCAAAATAAGTTTGTATAAAAAGTTTAAGCATGCATGTATAACTAGAATACATCTATTATACATATAAACCATGTAAACTTGTTTTGATCAATCTATTCATGAAAACAAATATCGGTTAAACTAAAAACCGAAAAACCAATATCCAAACATAAAAACGTGTGTGTTGTGCACTTGAGCATATCAACTATTTTAAGCTTTACAAATGGATCTAAACACACTAAACTATGGATACCTAAGTCTTCTTGTCGATCTTCATCTTCAAGTCGACCCGATCCAAAACGTGATCCACGAGCTAGGCTATGTATAATCTTGATGCTCGGGCCCTGGAATTACCAAGTGAAAGCTTCCAAACTCTTCTTTTTGAAGCAATCACCAACTAATATCTTGATTAATGATCTGAGACTAAAAACACAAGAATATTAGTAAACATAACTACATGAGTTAATCATCATCAAAACTAGAGAGGAAGGTCTCCGGGCCAACAACAACCACCCGAGCTCCTTCACGCACAACCCCATGAAAATACACCTAGGTGTACAAGCTAATCTAATGATAAATGATACAGAATTAAAACTCATATGCAACATACTATGTGTAACCAAAGAGTGTAGCCGAATTTTCGGTGATGGGCTCTGGACTATCTCCTCTAGATTCCTCTAAATAAGAGTTGAGGTGCTATATGAAGATCTCTTGGTTCAACACAAGTATAGAAACACAAACAATACTAAACATGTAAGTGATATGAACAATATAAAGCAATACAAGATGTAAGAGAAATAGAGTTTAGAGATAGTGGATCAATCGCAAACGCCAAGATATGTTTCGAGGTTCGAGACACTTTAGGTCTCTGCCTTCACACAGAAGGATTTTCACTACGTCCGCATAGGACCTCCAATAAAGGGAACCTCCACCGAGGAATTTACAATTACAAAGTTAGAAGTACACAACTTCTCTCTCTAACACAACCACCTCTACACAAGAGGCAAGGCACAAAGCCAAAACAAAAATTACCTCTACACAAGAGGGATAAAGGCACAAAGCCAAACTCTATCACAATCACCTCTACACAAGAGGCAAGGCACAAAGCTAAAACTCAATCACCTCTACACAAAGAGGGATAGACACAAAGCCGAACCACCATCACCTCTACACTAGAGGGATGACACAAACCTAAAGCAAAGAAGAGATTACAAACTTGGTAATCACAAGAGATCACAAACAACAATTGGTGATCACAATAGACCACAAATAATATTTCTCACAAAAATAAGATCCTATATATAGGATAGAGATGATAGCTCAAGTGTGAGAAAATAAAGTGTTTGGAAAGAAAACTAGCAAAGAAGACACTTGGGAAAAACACCAAATATATATTGAAATACAGATCAAAACCAATCTCAAAAAGACTCTTTTTTCTTTGATTTTTTCAACACTTTAAAACAAATAAGAGATAAATCTTTTGGATCAAAAACTCTTCTAAAAACTTGCTGCTAAACACTTAAAAAGATAGGAAGAATAGCTATCAAAAACTTGTTAAAAACAGCCAAAGAGAAGGCCTATTTATAGCTTCTAAAAAAATATAGTCGTTGGCAGCTTGAAAGGTCAAAATTGACCCTCCAATCGACTGGCCCAATGGTCATATTTCTGACCGTTGGCACTCCGGTCGACCGCCTGGTCGACCGGGCACAGCCTCTCGGTCGACCGCCCAGTCGACCGGCAGTACCCGAGAGTGGTGTACTTTCAGTCGGTCGACCGCCTGATCGACTGACTTTCTTGGCTGGCCTTGTGGACGTATTTTGTGCACATTGGTCGATCGGTCCGGTCGACCGGCCACTGGTCCGGTCGACCATCTGATCGACCGCCAGCAAGTTCTGGCAGATATTTCAGAACTTGAAACTTAGACATTTTAACTCCAATAAAATCTCATAAAATCCTATAAATTTCACAAAAATAAGTTCTTGCCAAATATTTGAATAACAAATATGTGTGACCAAAAATCAACACATATTGCAAACTATCAGAACTTTTTTTGTGATGTAGAAATTAGGCTTAAACACAAAAACCATATTTTTCGAAAATTAAATTTTGAAATGGAAATTCGATTCTTTCCAAACTTGCATAATAACAAAAACAAGATATTTAAACTCTTTTGAAGCATATTGTGTATGGATAGAATCCAATACACATATATTAGATATATCTATGTTTTTGACATAAAATTCAAAATAAGTTTTGTTTAAATACAAAACTCCAAATACATGAAATAGAACACCAAAATCAGTTTTTTCAAAAATGTGAAGCACAGTTTTATATAGATGAAATCCAATATACATTAAACCATATAAACTTGTTTTGATACTATCTATTCATGAAAACCATATATATATGTATATTTGAAATTCAAAAACCGATTAAACGAAAACCAAACGTATTGAACTTATGTGTTTGTGTAAACTTGAGCATATCAACACTATCTATCTTTACACAAGATCTAAACACAAACTAAACTAAATACAAACCGAAGTCTTCTTGTAGAACTCCTCCAAGTCTGCTTGATCCAAACACGATCCAATGAGCTAGACTCCAACCGAGTGCTAGATGCGATCTTGACGCACGAGCTCTTGAATTTATATGTGTTAGCTCTCAAAAACTCCTTTGTTGAAGCTAAGCACCTACTAAGATCTTGATAGACAATCTGAAACTATATAAACACAAGATCATTAGTTCTATAACTACATGAATTAATCATCATCAAAACTAGAGTGTTGGACCTTTGGGCCAACAATCTCTCCCTTATTGATGATGACAAAACTCATGGAGTTATATATGCATGGATTAAAGATAAGCTTTTTAGAAGCTCTCCCTTAACTCATGCATAGCAATAAACAAATGGATATTCAATGAAGTGCATAAAGTAAACACAAACATATATGCATAAACAATAATATAAACATGCATATATAAACTCTCAAAATTCTTCTCCTCCTTTTTTGTCAATTCATCAACCCAAGGGTGAGAACAATCAAACAATAAAGATGTATATGCGATATACATTCATGAAGAGGAGAGACGTAAAGTTAGCTCCCCCTGCATACATGAATTACATGGAGAAGGGATGATTAGACCTAACCCACATAAAGCATAATATACAATACATAAGTGGAGATGTCATGCTCCCCCTACACACGTGTAACACGTAAAGATGAGAGGTCAAGCTCCTCAATGTGAGATATACTCAACATGAATCTATATATAGAGGAGATGTAAGCTCCCCTTGTATATAGGCAATATATATCAAACAAATTTTGAAAAATTTTGAAACCACTTTTAAACAAGTTTTTGAAATTTTTTGAAGTAAACAAAATGAATTATGATTCCGATGAAATCAAATTGTAGTTGACAAAATAAAAGTTGGTACCACTTAAATTTTTTTTTTTAAAGATACCAATAGTTGATTTTGATACCAATTGAAGGTGAAACATGAAGTACATTTTGATACCAAATAAATACTAATTGAAATCAATGTATACCAATTAACATTTGGAATAAAATCAAGCTTAATATAAACATAATTTGTACTTTAAAAATATAAAAATATTGTAAAACAAGCATAATCAAATTATCTATATGTATGTATGAAATTAGAAATACCAATTGAAATTGATACTAATTGAAATTTGAAGCATACATATATAAGAAACAAATATGAGTATACAAAAATAAAATTTCATGAAGATCATATATCTAACTCATACCTACCACCCTATTCATGCACAAGTTTGAAAGATATTCAATAAGGGTATACAAGGCATGGTCGCCCATCCATCCGCCCTTGGGTTAGTAGGGGTTTTCAAAAATCATGATTTAAATATATTTTAGCATAGTTTGAAAATCACTACCACATGAAGAATAATGAACTAATTAAAGTAATTTTCAAAATTAGTTTAAAATCCTTCAAGCATGGAATAAAACATGAATATATCTATAAGAATATGAAAATCACACAATAATTGACACTTAAAGTCTATAAAGCACATAAATGCTCATGAAAAATAAAGTCATGAGTAAACACCAAATATAGAGTGTAAGAATCATGTAATCAAAAAAATCATGGAAATAAGACATTAAAGCTCATATGAATTTTCTTTTATCAAAAGCAAGAAATCATCAAAATTAAATATGGTTCAAGGTATATGTAGGTTGTGTTAAAACTAAAAGTATACATACATATCCCAAACATAAGCGAATCCAAAATTTTTTTGCATGAAAAGCAAGTGACTCTAGGATAGACATGTATATCTAAAATTTTGGACAAAATTGACATACACTTGAAGATAAAACACATTTTTATGAAAACATGTACAAAAATCAGAAAAACAAGTGTAAATGAAAGAATCTTCAAAACTAGGTTATACATGTACATGTAATGAGTACAAATGAGTAATGAAGTACAAACATATAATAATCAAGTGTAACTCATTACTTGTACAAGTATAAATACAAGTTTTAACGAAAACTCTATCTAAACAAGTAATCAAAAACATGAAGTGCAAAATCATAAACAAACATAATCATTAGGGTAAATGCATGTGCTTTAGAGTTAGGATATGCACAATAACTAAACTATAGTGAGAACACAAAACTAATGGTTCATATAAACATGGGTGTATCTCAATTATTACACATGTATATCACAAGTCTAATAAACATTGCATTTAAACATAATGAACATGAAAAATTAAGACATGCTAGAAATCATCAATGAGACAGCATGTAAATATAAATAGAGAGTTACAGATATTTACCAAAACTAATAAGACAATCTCTAGATCTTCAAACCATGGTAGTTCTCCCACTAAATATCCTTGAAGGTGATGTATCCAATGTAGTGTCCATCAAGCTCAAAAGCATTCACCATCAAGGCACCAATACCCTCACGTCAAGTGAGAGCCCACGCTTACATCAAATACAGTAGGGGTGGATTTTGGTACCCACACCATCTTGGGTCCATGGGGGTAGCCCTTTCCTAACCCAAACAAATTTATTTGCAAAATTTGAGATATTTAATCTATCGTAACAAAATCTTGTAAAGTGCCCCGTACGTCTACAATGTGTACAAGTGTACACACTACATACAAAGAATCATATGTGTGAGCATGATGAGCATGTGTATACCGTGAATGGTGTGCATGAATATGAAGTGCATATTTCTTGCAAAACATGGATTCTAATTTCTTATGATCCATAGCACATTGGCTCAAAGTGGAGCCCAAACAATCAACACTCTTCTTTAACATTATTATATCATTTTCAACATTAGAAGAAGAAGTGGAGCATGCAATAGAAACATTAGATGATGAAGTTATAGTAGCATGGCTAACATGTGAATTTAATTCATTTTTCAAAGAAGTATTTTCTTTTGAAACAAAATCCAATTCTTTTGAAATCAAAGCAATTTTATTTTTCAAAGAATTGTTCTCTTTTAAAACAATTTCAAGTTTTGAAGACAAAACCTCATTTTTCTTCAAAATATCATCACAAGTATTTTTACTCTTTAAAAATTCATTTTCATTTAAGGCAAGGTTAAGTTGGATTTCAATGAGTCCCTTTCATTTGAGATTTCAACCTTCTATTGCAAAGTCATATCAAGTTTAAAAAATAAAATTTTATTTTCTTCTTTTAATTCAAAACTTTTCTTTTTCAAAAGTTTATATTTTTTAAGTAAGTTTTCACAAAATAATGAAAGTTCTTCATTTAGGGCGTCGGCATCCATATTGTCATCACCTGAAGAACTAGCACTATCATTTAGTTGAGTATCCGAATGTACCTCAAGGGAGTCATTCCCTTGGACCATGCAGCAAGTTTCGTCAGACTCATCTCCATTAGATTCTTTCTCCACATTGTTTGTCATTTGTAGCTTGGGAGAGGTCAATGTATTTCACACTGCAAAAGCAGAATTAGAATGAGAAATCATAGATAAATACTCTTTGCTAAGTGTATACTTTAGTGCATCTAAGGCTTGTGCATTAGCCTCAATGTACTTGTCATTACCAAAATAAGTTTTCTTAGTAGTGGCAAGATAGACTTGCAAACCTAGGGTTTTTAAATAAGCACTTATCCTAAACTTCCACATATCGACGTTAGAAACATCAAACATGGGAGGGACAAGGTAATCCATGAGTGTATAGACTATATGTGTGCAAATGCAACACTAGATTAGCAATCCAAGATCTCACTCCTAGGTGGTTAAACCTAATATCAGGAGTGTAGGCTCTGATACTAATTGAAGATACACCTAGAGGGGGGTGAATAGGTAATGACAAATGATGCAGAATTAAAACTCAAATGCAACACACTATGTGTAACCAAAGAGTGTAGCCGAATTCCTGGTGATGGGCTCTGGACTATCTCCTCTAGATTCTTCTAAATAAGAGTTGAGGTGCTATATGAAGCTCTCTTGGTTCAACACAATGAGCACACAAACAATACTAAGCATGTAAGTGATATAAATAATATAAACCAATGCAAGATATAAGAGAGATAGAGTTTAGATATAGTGGATCAACGCAAACATTAAGATATGTTTTGACGTTCGAGCCACTACTCTACGTCCCAGCCTTCACATAGAAGGATTTCCACTACATCTACA
Organism: Agave tequilana; assembly: GCA_038442645.1. Taxonomy (NCBI): domain Eukaryota; kingdom Viridiplantae; phylum Streptophyta; class Magnoliopsida; order Asparagales; family Asparagaceae; genus Agave; species Agave tequilana. The sequence goes on from JAVJIF010029806.1 coordinate 938,987, forward strand.
CAGGACCTCCCATAAAGGCAACCTCCACCGAGAAATTTACAATTATAAAGTTAGGAGTACACAACTCCTCTCTCCAATACAACCACCGCTACACAAGAGGCAAGGCATAAAGCCAAAACAACAATCACCTCTACACAAGAGGGATAATGGCACAAAATCAAACTCCACCGTAATCACCTCTACACAAGAGGCAAGGCACAAAGCCAAAACTCAATCACGTCTACACAAAGAGGGATAGGCACAAAGCCAAATCATAATTACCTCTGCACTAGAGGGATGAACACAAACCCAAAGCAAAGAAGAGATTACAAACTTGGTGACCACAAGAGACCACTAACAACACTTGGTGATCGCAATAGACCACAAATAATATTTCTTACAAAAACAAGACCCTATAGATAGGATAGAGATGATTGCTCAAATGTGAGCAAACAAAGTGTTTGGAAAGAAAAATAGCAAAGAAAGCACTTGGGAAAACACCAAATAAATATTGAAATAAAGATCAAAACCAATCTCCCAAAGACTCTCTTTTCTTTGATTTTTTCCAACACTTTAAAACAAATAAAAGATAAATCTTTTGGATCAAAATTTTTTTCTAAGAACTTGTTGCTAAACACTTAGAAAGATAGGAAGAATAGCTCTCAAAAACTTGTTGAAAATAGCCCTAGAGAAGGCCTATTTATAGCCTTTAAAAAAAATATAGCCGTTGGCAGCCTGAAAGGTCAAAATTGACCCTCTGATCGATCGGCCGGTCGACCGGCCCAACGGTCATATTTCTGACCGTTGGCGCTCCAGTTGACAGTCTAATTGATCGGGCAGAGCCTGTCGGTCGACCGCCGGCAGTACCCAAGAGTAGGGTACTTTCAGTCGGTCGATCGGCCTTCTGGGCTGGCCTTGTGTATGTTTCTGGTGCACATCGGTCAACCGGTCCGGTCGACCGCTAGCAGGTTCTGACAGATATTCCGAACTTGAAACTTAGACATTTTAAGTCCAATAAAATCCCATAAAATTCTATAAATTTCACAAAAATAAGTTCTTATAAGATATTTGAATAACAAATATATGTGACTAAAAATCAACACATATTGCAAACTATTTGAACTATTTTTATGATATAGAAATTAGGCTTAAACACAAAAATCGTATTTTCCCAAAACCAAATTTTGAAATGGAAATCCGATTTTTTTCCAAACTTGTATAATTACAAAAGTAAGATATTTAAACTCTTTTGAAGCATATTGTGTATGGATAGAATCCAATACACATGTAATAGATATATCTATGTTTTTGACATAAAATCCAAAATAAGTTTTGTTTAAATACAAAACTCCAAATACATGAAATGGAACATCAAAAAAAGTTTTTCTAAGTATGTGAAGAATAGATGTATATAGATGAAATCTAATATACATTAAACTATGTAAACTTGTTTTGATTCTATCTATTCATGAAAATCATATATATGAATATTTGAAATCCATAAACCAGTTAAACGAAAACCAAACATATTGAACTTGTGTGTATGTGTGTGTGAACTTGAGCATATCAACACTATCTATCTTTACACAAGATCTAAACACAAACTAAACTAAACCCAAACTGAAGTCTTCCTGTAGAAGTCCTTCTCCAAGTCGGCTTGATCCAAACACGATCCAATGAGCTAGACTCCAACTGAGTGCTAGATGTGATCTTGATGCGCGAGCTCTTAAATCTACATGTGTTAGCTCCCAAAAAACTCCTTTATTGAAGCTAAGCACCTACTAAGATCTTGATAGACAATCTGAAACTATATAAACACAAGATCATTAGTACTATAACTATATGAGTTAATCATCATCAAAACTAGAGTGATGGGCCTTTGGGCCAACACCCAAAGCCAGGCTATTTCCCCCTCTCCCATCTCCTTCCCGACCACCTCCCTTATCTCCTCTGCTCCCTTGCGTGCATCCCCACCACCTCCAGCTATCCCTGAGCTCCCTACCTCCTCTAGGCCACTCCACCACTGCCACCTTTCCCCTACTCCCTCTTTTTCTCTCCCCGACTGCACCTTTCCACCTGGGCGCCACCTCCCTCCAGTGCAACCCCCTTCGGCCACCTCTTCCTGGCTGACCCGCTCCTCCACCACTGGGCCACACCTCCCCCTCTCCCTCTTTTCCAGTTCTCTCTCTCTCTCACTTTCTCTTCTATCTTTCTCTATTCTCCCTCTCTCACTGTTTTCTCTCCTTATCTCTCTCATTTTTCCATCTCTCTTACTCACACTCTCTTCTATCTCTCTATCACTCTTGCTCTCTCTTTCTTATCCCTCTTTCTGATTCACTCTGCATCTCTCTCTCATGCTTTTACTCATTCTCTCGCTCCCGTTCTCTCTAGCTCTCTCTCATTCACACACTCACTCTCTCCTCATCCTCGCATGTTGCACGTTAGCTCTGTGGAGCTCCTTGTTACCGAAGTTTATCGCTGTACCCCAGGACATCGTATAGGTGAGTACCTGCTCGTGTTAATACTTGTATTCTGTTGTTGGTTTATGCGTGTATTATTAGGTGTGTTTACGAGTACTTATCACTTCTTCGCGAGTACTTTTACGTAGCTCCACACGAGTACCTATTTGGACAGACATATATTGCATAATTGATACTACATTCCTACATTTATTCTATAATAATTCCTACAACTCACTTGTCTTAATGTCTAAATTGATGCAGGATATGGTAGAGAGAGGATAAGCATAAATCATAGCCAACTAAATCAGATTCCCGAGAGGATTTAAATCATCAATAGAAGATAAAGCAAATCAACAAAGATCAATTCAAATCTAGAGGTTCCAGAAGCCATCTTATCTGAAGATTGGATCTACCAGATAAGATAATACCATCAAAATTCAACGAAAAATGGATTTTTTGAAGAACCAATAGGTTTCGCTGAGGATAAAAGGATGTATCGTCAAATCCAGAGAAGAATCTGAAATTCAAGTAGATAAAAGAATAAAAAAAATTAATGAGGGAGATCCTCCAGACACTGGCCCTACAACCAGGATCTAACCGCAAAAATACGACCCAAGCCACGTTTTTGCGACTGGACTTTTGAATTAGGGGGATCGTTTGCTCCCCCTTGAAAGTACACCTAGAGGGGGTGAATAGGTGTACCGCTAATCTAGGGTTAAATAATACGGAATTAAAAACTAAATGCTAACACACACACACACACACACACACACACACTACATGTAACCAAGAGTGAAGCCAAATTTCCTGTGAAGGGCTTGAGAACTTCTTCTCATGATTCCTCTAAATTAAGAGTTGAGATGCTTCAATAGCTCTCTTGATTAAACATATGCGTGAGCATACAAATGATATCAAGCATGTATAGATATGAGCAATAATAACAATACAAGATATAAGAGTAGGGAATTAAGAGATAGAGAGATCCAAACGCAAATATAAGGATATATTTTGAGGTTTGAGCCACCGCTCTACGTCCCCGCCTTCACACAGAAGGATTTCGACTATGTCCACCAAGGACTTTCCACAAAGGGACCTCCACTGAAAAATTATAACTTACAAACTGAAAGTACGCAACTCCAACTCTCACACCTCTACACAAGAGGGAAGGCACAAAATCAAGCACAAAGTAAAGAAAGATTACACGCAAAGATCACAAATAAAACTTGATGATCACAAAGATCACAAACAAAACACTTCTCACAATACAAGACCCTAGAAGATAGATTTGCAATAAAGAGCTCAAGTATGTGAGTGCATGAAGATTTTGGGAAAGAAACCCAAAGAAAAACTCTTGAAATGATATAGAAATTAAAAGTAGAAACTAGATTTCTCAAAACTTGTTTTTCTTTGATTTTTCAAAACTTTGAAACAAAATAGAGATTTAGATTTAGAAGCACCAAAAAATTGTTTAAAAATTGCTGCAAAAACTCAGTTGAAGATAAGAAATATTGCTCTTGAAAATCTTGTTAAAATCTGACTTAACAACCTCTTTAAATAACCCAAATAAAAACTAGCCGTTAGGGGCAGAACCCAGGCCAAATTGGCCTATCGGTCAACCGCCCGATCGACCGGCCAACGGTCATTTTTATGACCGTTTGGGTTGCCGGTCAAATGCCCCAAGAATATTAAGAGTGTAACTCTCTATCGGTTGTCCGACCAGCTGACCGGGGCGAACCATAAAAGTAGGGTTGAGCTAGTCGGTCGACCGTCAGTCAACTGCTAGTTGGACTCGTGCATTTGTGCACGTCAGTCGACCGAGCCAGCCTGTGATCGATCAGTTGGTCGACCGTAAGCGGCCCAAAATTACAATTTTGAGTGTTTAAATCTTGGATTTTGAAACCCATATAAATTCCAATAAAACCTCATAAATTTCAAAAAAATAAGTTCATATAAATACTTAGAAGTACAAATATGTGTGAAAAAAAATCAACACATATTACAAAAAAGTGAGCTACTTTTTGAGGCACAGAAATTTAGGTATATACGAAAAACTGTATTTTCCAAAACCCAAACTTTGAAATGAAAATCCGATTTCTCTAAAACTTGTATAGATACAAAAGCAAGTTATTGAAATATTTTTGAAGCATAGTGTGTATGGATAGAATCCAATACACATAGTAAATGATATATACTTATTTTTGACAATAAATACCAAAATAAGTTTTGATAAAAACAAAACTTAAATACATGAACTAGATACATAAAAATAAGTTTTTCTTATATGTGAACCATCAATGTATATAGATGAAATCCAATATACATATAAACCATGTAAACTTCTTTTCATGAAATCTATTCATGAAGCCTATATATGTGTACTTGATATATTAAAACACAAAATATATACATGAAACTCTTATAAATAGTTTTCTATAAACCATTGAAGGTTTAATTTGTGTGGATAGAATCCAACATATATATAAACAATAAAACTTATTCTATTGTAGATATAAACCATGCAAATGTAAACTTTTAAAACTAAACGGTTAAACTGAAATCAAAACTATTTATCATGAAAGCTATAAATAAACTTGTGTGTGTGAACTCGAGCAATTCAATACTATTCTATCCTTACATAATATCTAAACTAATAAACAAACCTAGACCAAAGTCTTCTTGTCGATCTTCTTCTCCAAGTCGACTTGATCCAAAACACGATCCAAGCAAGCTTGACTCCACCTTGAGTACTTATACGATCTTTAAATGCGAGCTCTTGAATCATCTCGAGATATCTTCAAAACTTGACTTCGAGTCCATTGTAGAAGCTAAACACCAAAATGATCTTGACATATATCTAAAACTTAATAAACACAAGATCATTAGTACTATAACTACATGAGTTAGTCATCATCAAAACTAGAGTGATGGACCTTTGGGCCAACAATCTCCCCCTTTTGATGATGATAAAACTCATGGAATTATATATGCATGGATTAAAGATAAGCTTCGTAGAAGTTCCTACTTAACTCATGCATAACATAAACATATAGATATTCAATGAAGCACTTAAACATAAAAATATATTTATGCATAAAAACAAATAAACATGCATATATATTAATACTCTAATATCAATAGAATGGATATGCAATAAGAACTCTAAATATTAAAACCATAAAACATATGCATAAAACATATAAGCATGTATAAATACTAAAATCATTCAAACATGTATATATAAACTAATCCTTCTCCCCCTTTTTGTGATTCATCAACAAAGGGGTAAAGAAAAATAAGGTAAATGTATATGCGATATAAATCCATGAAGAGGAGAGACTATAAAGTTAACTCCCCCTGCATACATGCATTACATGAAGAAAGAGATGACAAACCCTAACCCATATAAGCATAATATATAACGTATAGATGGAGATGTTGAGCTCCCCCTACACACATGTACTATATAAAGAAAAGAGGTCAAGCTCTTCTTTATATACTACAATCATCATGAATGTATATATAGAGGAGATGTTAAGTTCCCCTTGCATATAAGCAATACATATCAAAGCAAATTTTGAAAATCAATTAAAATATAACAACACACTTGTAATCAACAAAATAAATTTTGATACCACATGAAATCAATTAAACAAATTTTGATACAAAAAAAATATACCAATTGAAAAGCAACATGGATATCATATAAAAACTATACCAATTAAAAGAAAATAATCCATGATATCAATCTTTTTAAATTCTAAACCCTTTTGCAATATAGATACCAATTGTAAACAATTGATACAAATATGAAAAATATAAGTTTTTTCTAAAACAAAATATTTTCTCAAAAAGAGTATGAATAAGATACCTATTGAAAATAAAATCAAAAATTTTTCTTTCTTTTTTTTAAAATACCAATAAAGCTAGTGCATAAGCTAAAAGATACCAATTAACATTTAGAACTAAATTAAGTTTAGCATAGAACAATTTATGCTATAAAACATATATGTATAAACATTATTAATCTAGCATAAGAAATCATATATATGTATATATGATCAATTTAAATACCAATTGAAATATGATGCTTACATATATAAGAAAAACTTGAGTATACAAAAATAAAATATCATAATAATCATGTATAACTCATAACATCCACTCTATCATATACATATTTAAAAAAATATACAATGTGAGCATACAAGGCGTGGTCGCCTGACTAATCACCCTTGAATGGTATAAGTTTTCAAAGATAACGTTTTGAAAATAATATAGTATAAGTTGAAAACTCTACCAATTGAAAAATAAAGAACTAGTTTAAAGTAATTTTGAAAACTAGTATGAAATCCTTCAAGTAAGGAAAAAATGCACACATATATATCCCATGAAAATATGCTAAATACACAATAATTGACACTCAAAGATTATGAAGCACATATATGCTCATGAATCAAAAATCATGAGTAAACAAATGATATAGAGTGCACAAAAATTATGTAATCAACATATGCATAGAGAAAAGGCAATGAAGCTCAAATCATCAAAACATATGAAATTCTTACTTTCATAAACATGAAACATATTTAGTATGTTAAAACAAAACTTCAAGGCATATGTATATTTTTATCTAAACTAAAGCTACATATTTATCCAAACATGAAAAGAGTCCACATGAAATATATGACATCTGATATAAGTGACTCAAGGATAGAATATGTATATCGAGTAGTTTAGGCAAAATCTACACAAACATGAAGTTAAAACATTTTCATAAAGACATGTACATGAGTGATATAAAAAACAAGTGAAGGAGTATAAGTGTGAAGCAAGAATCATCAAAACTAGGTTATACAAGTACATACAATGAGTACACATGAGCAATAAAGTATATAAATATAAGAATCAAGTGTAACTCACTAATGATATAAGTATAATCACGAGATTTAATGAAAATTGCATCTAAACATGTAATCAAAAAATGAAGTATAAAAACACCAAAACATGGTTGTGAAATTATTAGTGCAAATACAAGTGTTATTAGAACTAGGATATACACAATAGCTAAACTATAGTGAGAATACAAAGATATGAATCAATATAATCATGGGTGTATCTCAAATACTATATATGTATATCACAAGTTTAATAAGCATCACATTTAAACATGATTAGTATTAAAAAACCATAAAATGCTAAAATCTATCAATTTAAATCATATCAACATAAACATGACATAGAGGATAGAGATAGTTATCAAAATGAAAGAACTAATCTATATGTTGTAATCACCTAGAGGGGAGTGAATAGGTGACTAGCTAATCTAATGGTCAATTAATGCAGAATTAAAAACTTATTGATGCAAATTAAAACTTTTTAAACTAAACACCAAGTATAACACAAGAGTATAGCCGGATTCCCCATGAAGGGCTCTGGACTAACTCCTCAAGATTCCTCTAAATAAGAGTTGAGGTGCCGCGTTGGCTCTCTTGGTTGAATACAAGTGTTAGCAAACAATCCCCAAGCATATAACAATTAAGCGCACAATATATCAAGCATATAAAGATAAAGACAATATTAGCATGCAAGATATAAAGACAAGTAAGAGATAGAGAGAGCAATCGCAAACACGGGAGATTTGTTTCGAGGTTCGAGCACACTTGCTCTACGTCCCCACCTTCAACACTATGAAGGATTTTCACTAAAATCGATCCCACCGGATCACTTGGTGCCGCAACACCTACAAGCTCTTTGACTCTCTAGTCCCTCTCTTGTTCTCGCAAGAACACACCGCAAGCCCACTAGCTCGCCGAGGTCGCACCTCTACAAAGAGTTCACACAAGAACTCGAAACACCGCGAACCCGCAAGTCCGCCTCCTCAAAGTACAAAGTAGAACTTTGGTGATCACAACACTTTGATCACCTAAAATCCTCTCACAATAAAGATCCCTATAGGTAGATATAGCAATGAATAGCTCAAGTATTTGTGTGAGAAAACTAGGATGGAATGTGTGGAGGAAAACACAAGAAATCACTTTGAAAACACTCTTGATAAACTTCCCTTTTAATTAGAAATATTTTCTCTCAAACTAATGGAGAAAACCTCTTAATAGAGTAGGAAAAACTAGCTTTAAAACTCTCTAAAATCTTATCTCAAACAACCCAAGAAACTCCCAATTTATAGGCTATCCAAAAACTAGCCGTTGGGGTCCAGTCAGCAGCTCTGGCTGCTGTCGGTCGACCGGCCCGGTCGACCGCCAACAGTCAGAAATCTGACTGTTGGAGCCTCGGTCGACCGGCCTGATCGACCGTGGCCTGGAATAGAGAGCAGAGCTCTCTGCCAGTCGACCGGCTCGGTCGACCGGGGCTTTCCAGAGAGCAAAAGCTCTGTGGCGGTCGACCGACTCGGTCGACCGGCCCTCCAGCCAGAACTGGCGTGCACGTCTGTGCACGTCAGTCGACCAACTTGGTCGACCGACTCTAGCTCGGTCGACCAGTCCGGTCGACCGACAGAAACCAGAAAACACTTCTTAGGGATTTAAAAGGTTGACTTTTTAGATTAAATAAAATCCCATAAATTTACGAAAAATCTACAAAAATAGGTTCAATATAATACTTTGATAAACAACATGTTTGAGTAAAATCAAGACATGTTACAACCATTTTGAACTATTTTTGTAACTTTAAAATTTTGGCATAAAACAAAAACTGTATTTTTTCAAATTGGTTTTTTCAAAACTTCTCCAATTACAAAAATAAGATATTTTAAACTCTTTTAAAGCATAGAGTGTATGGAAATGATCAACTACACATAAATGATGAAATATCTATGTTTTTGATAATAAGCACTAAATATGATTTTGGTTAAAACATATATACTTTGAATTCCAAAAATCAAACCGGTATTTTTCCAAAATGAAAATTCTTTTATGAAAACTCATCTAAATGAAGAGTTTGTGTGTATATGGTATATTTGAGCAATCCACCAACTATTCTATCCTTTACATTTTATCTAAAAATAAAATCTTAATAAAAACAAACCTAGACCCAACTCTTGATCTTGAAGGTCTTCACTTGAAGTTTTCTTCTCCTTTTGACTTGGTCTAAACACGATCCAATGAGCTAGACTCCTCTTGAGTACTTGATGTGGTCTTGATGCACAAGCTCTTGAATCAAACCGTATTAGCTCCAAAACTGGACTTTAAATCCTTTGTTGAAGCTAAACACCAACTAAGATCTTGATCATAAATCTGAGACTAATTAAACACAAGATCATTAGTACTATAACTACATGAGTTGATCATCATCAAAACTAGAGCGATGGGCCTTTGGGCCAACAATCTCCCCCATTTTGACGATGACAAAACTCATAGAGTTATATATGCATGGATTAAAGTAAAGCTTCAAAGAAGCTCCCCCTTAACTCGTGCATAGAATAAACAAATAGATATGACAATAAAGCACATAAAACTAAACGAATATGTATGCAAACATAATGAGATAAACATGCCAATCAAGCATAAAACTCATCAAATTATTTTCTCCTTTTTACAAAACAAAACAAATATGCATAAACAAAAATTCTTCTCCCCTTTATGTATAAAGTAAGGAAAACATGCATATATACTAAAATACTTCTCCCCCTTTTTGTCAATCATCAACAAAGGGATTAAAGTAAACACAAAACAATGTTCTCCCCCTCTTTGTGAGAAAACAAAAAATCAACAAAAGGGTGAACTCAAATCAATCAATAAAAGATATATGCGATAAACATTCATAAAGAGGAAGACGCTAAGTTAACTTCCCTACATATATGCATTACATGAAAAGGGATGACAAACCCTAATTCACATGACGCATAATATGCAATGCATAAGAGGAGATGTGAAGCTCCCCCTACACACGTGTACCGCATAAAGAAGAGTTGTCAAGCCCTCAATATAAGATACACTCAATATGAATCTATATGTAGAAGAGATGTTAAGCTCCCCTTGCATATAGTCAATATATATCAAAACATTTTTAAGTCAAATTTTTAATAATTATTTAAAACATTTTGAAATTACTCAAGATAATAAAACACATTTTGAGATACCTTTGTAAATAAACAAAAATTTTGAGATACCAGTTGGAACTAAAACATATCAAAACATTTTTTTAAGAATCTAATTGTAACTAAATAATACAAATTTTGAATTCTAATGGTAATTGAAACATTTTACCAATTGAAATACAAGCATTTGAAAAACATTTTACCAATTGAAATTTTGATACCAATGAAGGAAGGTATTTTATATTTTGATACCAATTTAAATTTTCATGGATACCAATTGAAATAAATAGTTCAATAGATACCAATAGAAATATATCGTACATTTTGATATCAATAAAAAAATACCAATTGTAAAAAAATACCAATTGAAGATAATGCATAAGCTTATATAAAAAGTACAATTGAGAAATCAATTGAAAATTAAGATTTGAATTAAGCTTAGCATAAACATACTTTGTATTTTAAAAAAGTAAATATCTTATAAATCAAGCACAAACAAATCATATATATGTATGAAAATGAAAATACCAATAGGAATTAATATTATTTGAAATGTGAAGCATACATATATAGAAAACAAAATAGGAGTATATACAAAAAAAATATCAATTGAGATACCAATTGAAAATATGATGTAAATCAAGTATATTACTCATAATTACCACCCTTTTCATGCACAAGATAAAGGTTTTTCAATAAAGCATACAAGGCATGCTCTCCCATCCATCCGCTTATGAAGGGGTTGGAAGGGGTTTTCGAAAATAATTTTGAAAATATTTAGCATTAAAAATTACTACCAATTGAAGAACAATAACTAGTAATTTTTGAAAAACTAGTTAAAGATCCTTCAAAACATGAAACCAAATCATATGTCTATCATGAAACATACTAAATACATAAAGGTTGACATTCGTAATATATAAGTCTCAAAAATAATCATGAAACAAAGTCATGAATAAACAAATAAAGTGTGAGTGCACAAAAATCATGTAATTAGCATTTTTCATGAAGATAGTCAATAAAGCTTGAAACAAACATGAATAACATTTTATCAAACAAGTATGAAAATTCATTTTTCATTTAAAAACAAACTTCTAGGTATATGTATGTTTTTATCCAAAACTAATAATATGCATAATATCCCAAACATAAAAAGAGTCCATAAGATAAATTGCATGAAGGCAAATGACTCAAGGGGTATACATGTATATTTATTAGATTTGAAATACAAAATACATATACATGAAGTAAAACATGAAAATTGGCAAAACAAGTGTAAATGAGAGAATCATCAAAATTAGGCTATACATGTGCATGTAGTGAGTACAAATGAACCACGATGTGCAAACATATATGAATCAATTTGTTGCTCACTACTTGTACACGTATATACACAAGTTTTGACAAATACTACATCTAACCATGTTTTTACCACATGAAGCACAAAACAAATAAAACATGAACATGCTAAAAATATCATATATGAAAAAGTATGTAAATAAACTAGGAGTTTTAAAGATAGTTACCAAACCAAAGAACTATGCTCTAATTCTCCAAAACATGGTGGTTGTCCCACCATACCTCCTTGATAGCGGTGCATCAAATGTGTGTCCATCAAGTCCATGTGCATCCACTATCAAGGCACCAACTCTCTCACGTTTTGTGAGAGCCCGCACCTACATCAAATACGAAAGGTGAGGATTTTGGTACCCATTTTCTTTTGGGTCCTCGAGGGTTAGCATTGTAAGGAACCCAAACATTCTTATTAACAAAATTTAAAGAATTAATTCTATCATAACAAAATCTTGCTAAATGGCCTTTGCGGCCACAATGTGTACACTTGTACACTCTAGGATGCATATGTGTATGAGTGTGGTCATGATGTGTAAAGTGTGCATATGCATGATGTGGGTGTTGTGCATGAACATGGGGAACTTGTTTCTTTTGAAACAAGGATTCCAATCTTTTATGGTTAAATGCACAATTGCTCAAAGTTGAGCTTAAACAATCAATTCTATTTTTTAAAAATTTAACTTCATTTTTATCAATAATGGCATGTAAAGCATGATCAACAATCTTATTCTTTTTAGAAACATTTTCTTTTTCTTTTTCAACAATTTTTCTTTTTAAAGAAGTGTTTTCATGCAAAGCAACTTCTTTTTGTTTTTCCACCAAAACAATTTTATTTTTTAAAGCATTATTTCCTTCACACAAATCATTCAATTTAGAAAGCAAGGAAATATTTTCATTTTTCAAACTTTCATTTTCTTTTGAAACATTTTCAAATTTCTCTTGTAAAGAATCTTTTTCCTTTAACATGGCATCAAATTTGTTTTTCATTTTCTCATTATCCTTTTTAAGCAATTCATATTTTTCTAAGGGTTGTTGACAAAATGATTCAAGTTCATTATAGGACATATCAACATCCTCTTCTAGCTCGGATTCGGTGTTTACCTCAGAGGGGGTTATCCCCTTGGACCATGTAGCATACATTGGAAGCGTCACTTCCAACATTTGAGTCGCTCCTCACATAGTATTGTTCTTGTTCGCCAAGGGAGATGATGGTGTTTCATACTATAAAAGTCGAATCAATGTTAGAAACCCTAGATAAATATTCATCATTTAGGGTACTCTTCAAAGCATGAATGGCTTTTGCATTAGCCTCAATATTTTTGCCATTTAAACAATAAAAATCTCTAGTAGTGGCAAAATAAACATGAATACATAGGGCTTTGAGGTATAAGGACATCTTAACCTTCCAAGTTTGGATGTTAAGAATGTCAAAGGTGGGAGGTAACATGAAATCCATGGTGTGTGAACAAATATTATGATTAGCTAAAAAATAAGGATCTTTAACTCTAGGTTGTAAGACCCAAATCAAGAGCACGTGGCTCTGATACCAATCGTAATCACCTAGAGGGGGTGAATAGTTGACTAGCTAATCTAATGGTCAATTAATGCGGAATTAAAAACTTATTGATGCAAACTAAAACTTCTTAAACTAAACACCAAGTATAACACAAGAGTATAGCCGGATTCCCCGTGAAGGGCTCTAGACTAACTCCTCAAGATTCCTCTAAATAAGAGTTGAGGTGCCGCATTGGCTCTCTTGGCTGAATACAAGTGTTAGCAAACAATCCCCAATCATATAACAATTAAGCACACAATATATCAAGCATATAAAGATAAATACAATATTAGTATGCAAGATATAAGGACAAGTAAGAGATAGAGAGAGCAATCGCAAACACGAGAGATTTGTTTCGAGGTTCGAGCACACTTGCTCTACGTCCCCGCTTTCAACATTATGAAGGATTTTCACTAAAATCGATCCCACCGGATCACTTGGCGCCGCAACACCTAGAGGAGCGTAGGCTCTGATACCAATTGTAAGTACACCTAGAGGGGGGTGAATAGGTGTACGGCTAATCTAATGAACAAAATACGGAAATTAAAACTTAAATTGCAACATACTTAATGTAACCAACGAGTGTAGCCGAATTCCCAGTGAAGGGCTCTGGACTAACTCCTCTTGATTTCTCTGAATAAGAGTTGAGGTGCTATATGAAGCTCTCGTGGTTAAACACTTGTGAGGCACACACAAACAAGCCAAGCATATAATATATGAATGAGCAATATGAAATGATGCAAGGCACAATATAAAAGAGAGAGAGAGTTAGAGTTAATGGATCAAACGCAAACACCGAAATTTGTTTCGAGGTTCGAGCACCCAGCTCTACGTCCTCGCCTTCACACAGAAGGATTTCCACTAACTTGTCCATACAGGACTCCCATATAGGGAACCTCCATTGAGGATTTGGGGCAATACAACCGGGAGTACACAACTCCTCTCTCAACCGAATACAACCTCTCACTAGAGGCAATGCACAACCAACACAAAAACCACCTCATACAAGAGGGGTAAGTACTTAGCCAATACAAATCAATCACCTCACACTTGAGGGATTCCAACACAAACTTCACCTCTCACTGGAGGGAGCTAAACACAATCTCCACCTCTCATTAGAGGGAGCCAACCACAACTTTCACAATCACCTCACAATAGCGGGATACCAAATCAATCTCCTCTCACTAGAGGGATATCACAATGAAGGAAGTTTACAACTTGGTGGTCTATCTCAACCACAAACTACTTTTCCCACAAAAATAAAGATCCTATATATAAGATAGAAAGATAGCTCAAGTGTGGAAAATAATAGTTTGGAAATCAAAAAATCAAAGAAAAACTCTTGGGAAAACTTCTAGAATAGATAGAAAAATATAAATCAAAAACCAATCCCAAAAGACTTTCCTTTTTCTTGATTTTTCCAATCCTTTTTAAAACAAATAAAAATGGAAACTTTGAACCCAAAAACTCTTTTGAAAACTTGGAATTAAACACTAGAGAAGTAGAAATTTTAGCTCTTTAAAAACCTTATCAAAACTGGCCAAAGATTGGGGTATTTATAAGCCCAATCAAAATCTGCCCGTTGGCAGCTGACTAGGCCCATAATGGCCTTTCGGTCGACCGGCCAACGGTCAAAAAAGTAACCGTTGAGCCTGCTAGTCGACCGCCCGATCGACCGCACCAATTCCAGAGAGCAGTTGCTCTCTAGCTGGCCGACCACTCGGTCGACCGCCCCAAGCCTCACAGTCGACCGTTTGGTCGACCGCCCCCACCCGAGAGTGGGGCACTTTCAGTCGGTCGACCGGCCTAAGTGGCTGGTCAGCGTACACATTTTTGTGCACGTCGGTCGACCGATCCGGTCGACCTACTCTGAGTCCTGTCGACCGGTCCGGTCGACCGCCAGAGCCTGGCAGGACTGTTTAAGGGATTTGAAAACTGGGTTTTTAATTGTCAAATAAATCTCATAAAATCTCTAAAACCTAAAAAAAATAAGTTCTTATATTCTCTTTGAAATACAAACTTGTTTGAGTAAAAATCAAACCAAGTTACAAACATTTTGAACTCTTTTTGTGTTATGAAAATTTTACCGAAAACTAAATTCCTTATTTTTTAAAACTTGGATTTTTGAGATGAAAAATCGCTTTGTCCAAAACTCATCCAAATACAAAAACATGATATTAAAACGACTTGAAGCATGTTATATATGGATATAATCCAATATACATGAAAGATATATATATATATATATATATATATATCAATGTTTTTGACTTAAAATCCAAAAATACGTTTTGTTAAAATACCAAAACACCAAACTCATGAAATAGACTATCAAATTAAGTTTGTTTAAAAAATTGAAGCATAGATGTATATAGAACAAATCTAATATACATTAAACCATGTAAACTTGTTTTGATTCTATCTATTCATAAAAACCAAGATCGGTTAAACCAAAAATTGAAAATCAAAACATGAAACTTAAACAAGTGTGTGTGTTGTGAACTTGAGCATATCACACTATCTAATCTTTAACAATGAATCTAAAACATACACTAAACAAAGTACCGAAATTTTCTTGTAGAGCGCCATCTCCAAGTCGACTCGATCCAAACATGATCCACCGAGATTGACTCCAACGAGTGCTAGATATGAACTTTGACGCTCGGGCTCTTGAATCACCATGTGAAAGCTCTAAAATATCTTTGTTGAAGCTAATCACCTACTAATGGTTAAGTATTTGAAACTAAACATCACAAGATTATTAGTAAACTATAACTAGATGAGTTAATATCATCATCAAAACTAGAGTGGAAGGCCTCTGGGCCAACACATTGGCTCAAAGTGGAGCCCAAACAATCTACATTCTTCTTAAAAATATAAATATCATTTTCAATAGAAGAAGATGAAGAACTAGCATGTGAAACTAAGTTCTCATCAGTAGGAGATAAATCAATAGAAGCATGACAAGAATGGGAAGTAAGATCATTTTTCAAACAATCCAATTATTTTAAAATAAAAACTATTTTGTTTTTCAAAGAATCATTTTCTTTTAAAACAAATTCAAGTCTTGAAGACAAAACATCGTTCTTCTTCAAACAACATCAAAATCATTTTTGTTTTTCAAAATCTCATTTTTCTTTAAATAAGATCAAGTTGAGTTTTCAATGAACCCCTTTCACTTGAATTCTCAACTTTCTCTTTCAAAACAAAATTGAGCTTAGAAAACAATAATTGATTTTCTTTCTTTAAATCCAAACTCTTCTTTTTCAAAAGTTTGTGCTTCGAAAGCAAATCTTCATAAAACAATGATATTCAACATGTGTGCATCATGATCATTATTATCATCGTGAAAATGCTAGCACAATTATCTAGATGAGAATCCAAAGTTACCTCAAGGGAGTTATTCCCTTAGATTAGTAGCATGCTTCGTCGGACTCATTTCTAATAGGCACTCTCTCTAAATTGTTTGAAGTTTGTTTCTTGTGAGAGATCAAAGTGTTCCACACTGTAAAAGTGAAATCACAATGAGAAACCCAAGAAATATGTTCTTTGTAAGGTGTGTGCTTTAGTGCATCGATGGCTTGTGCATTAGCCTCTAAATACTTGTCTTTACAATTATAATATTTCTTGATGGTGGCAAGATAAACATGCGGTCCTAGGGCTTTAAGGTAAGCACTCATCTTAAATTTTCACATATCAATATTGGAAGCATCAAACATGGGTGGAGCAAGATAATCCATGAGTGAAACAAATATATGAGTGTAAAGCATATAACTAGATTAGCAATTATGAGGACACTCCTACGCGGTTAAGCCGAATATCAGGAGCGCTAGCTCTAATACCAATTGAAAGTACACTAGAGGAGGAGTGAATAGGTGTACCGCTAATCTAGGAACAAATAATGTGAAATTAAAAAGCTAAATGCTAACACATACAATGTGTAACCAAGAGTGAAGCTAGATTTCACGTGAAGGGCTCTAGAACTTCACCTCACGATTCCTCTAAACTGAGAATTGAGGTGCTTCAATAGCTCTCTTAGTTAAACACAAGTGAAAGCACACAAATCATATCAAGCATGCATAGATATGAGCAATAATAATAATGCAAGATATAAGAATAGAGAGTTGAGAGATAGAGAGATTCAATTACAAATACAAGGATATATTTTGAGGTTTGAGCTACCGCTCTACGTCCCAGCCTTCACACAGAACGATTTTCACTATGTCCACCAAGGACCTTCCACAAAGGGTCCTCTACCGAGGAATTACAAGTTACAAACTGGGAGCACGCAACTCCAACTCTCACACCTCTACACAAGAGGGAAGACACAAAGCCAAGCATAAAGCAAAGAAAGATTTTAACTTGGTGATCAAAAAAATCACAAATAATACTTGGTGATCACAAAAATCACAAACAAAACACCTCTCACAATACAAAATCTTTAAGGATAGATTTGCAATGAAGAGCTCAAGTATGTGAGTGCACAAAGATTTTGAAAAAGAAACACAAAGGAAAACTCATGAAAAAACTCTTTAAATGATATAGAAATTAAAAGTAGAAACTAGATTTCTCAAAACTTATTTTTCCTTAATTTTTCAAAACTTTGAAAAAAATTAGAGATTTAGATTTAGAAGCACCAAAAACTTGTTTATTACTTGCTTCAAAAACTCAGTTGAAGATAGGAAATATTGCTCTTGAAAGTCTTGTTAAAATCTGGCCTCAAAAACCTCTTTAAATAGCCCAAACAAAAACTAGCCATTAGGAGCAAAAGCTAGGCCAAACTGGCCTGTCGTCGACCGCCCTGTCGACCAACCAATGGTCATTTTTATTACTGTTAGGGTTGTCGGTCGACCTCCTCCAAAACACAGAAAGTGTAACTCTCTGTCAGTCGACCGGGGCCGAGCGGAAAGTAGGGTTGAACCAGTCAGTCGACCACTAGTTGGGGCACTTGTGCACATCGGTCGACCGGTAGATCGACTGAGCCGGCCTGCGGTAGACCGTAAGTAGCCCAGAACTGCAATTTTGAGGGTTTAAAACTTGGACTTTGAAACCCATATAAATTCCAATAAAACTTCATAAATTTCACAAAAATAAGTTTATAAAAATACTTTGAAGTACAAATATGTGTGATCATAAATCAACATATATTACAAATAAGTGACTATTTTTGAGGCATAGAAATTTAGGCATAAGCCAAAAACTGTATTTTCCAAAACCAAATTTAAAATGAAAATTCAATTTCTCTAAAACTTGTATAGATACAAAAATAAGTTATTGAAACGCATTTGAAGAATAATGTGTATTCATCGAATCCAATACACACAATAAATGATATATACATGTTTTTGACAATAAATGCCAAAATAAGTTTTGATAAAAATAAAACTTAAACACATGAACTAGATATATCAAAATAAGTTTTTCTAAGCATATATGAACCATTAATATATATGGATAAAATCCAATATACATATAAACGATGTAAACTTCTTTTAATGAAATCTATTCTTGAAACCAATATATGTATACTTGATATATTAAAATACAAAATGGATACATGTTAAACCGAAACACAAAACTCATAGAAATGATTTTCTATAAACCATTGAAGCTCTAATATGTGTGGATGAATCCAACACATAAATAAACCATAAAACATATTGTATTGTAGATATAAACCATGGAAACGTAAACTTTTAAAATGAAACGGTTAAATCGAAATCAAAACTATTTATCATGAAAGTGATAAATAAACTTGTGTGTGTGTGTGAACTTGAGCAATTCAATACTATTTTATCCTTACACAAGATCTAAACTAATAAACAAACCTAAATTAAAGTCTTCTTGTCAATCTTCTTCTCCAAGTCGACTCGATCCAAACGAGCTTGAATCCATCTCGAATACTTGATGCGATCTTTAAATGCGAGTTCTTGAATCATCTCGTGATAGCTTCAAAACATGACTTCGAGTCTATTGTGGAAGCTAAACACTAATAATGATTTTGACCTATATCTGAAACTTAATAAATACAAGATCATTAGTACTATAACTATATGAGTTAATCATCATCAAAGCTAGAGTGATGAGCCTTTGAGCCAATACCCCTATCTCCTTACACTATTCTTTGTTTTGGTTTACCTATAAATACCTGTATTCATTGAGAAAAATATAGACGAAAAGGCTGAAAAGACTGGGAAAGGAAAGTTTTATGTATTGTAATGCGAGATTAGAGAAGATCAAGAGTTTTGTAATGATGATTTATGAATGAAATTCAGAGTTCTTCTACAAGATCATGCACCTTTTCAGTCTAAGATTCCTCCACTCTTCTCTTTATTTTTGTAATGCGATTCTCTTCTTTTAATTGCATGTTTTATTTTATGAATTTATCAATAATCTCATACATGTCCTTGCTTCTTTTCTTTTGTTAATTCTTTGTGTCTTCAACATCATTCGGAGAAGGGAGACGTTAAGGCGACAATAAGGAACCGAGACTTGTATCGATTCCGGGCTTCATGTGTTTTTTCCCCTCTTCTTGATTTCCTTTTACTTCCATCACCTTAATTATTTAGTCTTCGCACAAGGTTAGTATTCTTTTTATTTTTGTTTTCTTCATATTTTTAATGCATTAAAGACTTGAGTTCTCAAAACAATCATCGCATCTTTCTTTAAAGGACTTCTCAACTAGATTAAGGATTAAATTCAGATTTTTAAACCAAGCTTGAATGAGTTTCTGTAGATTCGACCCTTAATCTGCCACTATGCAATTTTTCTAAAAACTTTCTAGCAAGTTTAGGTTTTATATAATTTGTATGTGGTTCAAAAACGATAGAGTTTTTCATGACTTTTGAATTGCGAACATTTTTGGCACCTTTGCCGGAGCTTATAAAATTTTTGTTTTTAAAAAACAACATTTAATCTTTGTTTAGTTTTTATAAAAAATAAAAAAATAAAAAAATTTAAAATAAAAAATTAAAATTTTTTTCTTTACCATCCATAATTTTAACTTCGTACTTGTCTTTTGCAGGGATATTTCATGAACAAAGGAAGACTTGCACAACAGGAAGGAGCTTGCTTGCTAAAATTGCATTGCTAAACTAAATATGAACAAAACAAAAAAAAATTGCTTGCTATGAGTCACCGAAAAGGTTAGTATTTTCTAACTCTACCCATGAATCTCCTGTCAGTGGGGTTTTGGAGGTGCTTATTAATTGAACTTGTGCTGCATTAGTGCATATTGCATAAAAAGATCTTAAGAGCTGTCCCCCCTCACATAAAGTCGGGAGCGATCACCCATCCTTGGCTCAAAAATCATAACCACATATAAGTTTTTCCCATTCTTGAACTAAATTAAAATCAATTAGAACTTGGCTACTAGGATTTCGAGCTCATTAAGTGGATCTATCGTAGGAAGACTCCAGTATTCATCGTAGGAAGACTCCAGTGAATACTTTCAAGATTTTGAAGAGGAACTTCCTTTCTTAGAAAGGGTAACTTAGCCTTTGCGGTGGTGCCTAGCCTGGAGTAAGGACTGAATCTCTTGTTTGATAGGTTTAATTGGTGAACCTACAATTCATCCAACCTAGTTAGGAGCTGTCTAATTAGAGAGAATTTTATTCTCTTAAGACTAGTCGTTGAAAATTAATTACCTTCAAATTAAATTCAAGATAAAGAAAACACTTGATTGGAATTGATTGGTATCTTGTGTGCAATCTTATCTAGGATTTAGAATATTCTTCTTCAGGGCAGTACCATGGTTCATGCGAAAGTGGGTTCATGTTAAGGGTCAATTAGAATCCATTACTATCTCTGACTCTACTGCAACAATGGGTGATGCAAATAAAACCCATCAAATGGCCTTAAAAGTTTACATGTATCCTACAAGGTCCACCCAACCTTCCGTATCACTTTACCGGCCCTTATGACAAATTTTAAAATTAAATCTGGTATGATATAGATGATTCCAGTCTTTTGGGGTTTGGTAAATAAGAACCCATACCAACATGTTAGGATATTTGAAGATATTTGCGTGACCATGAAATATAATAAGATGATGGATGAATCTCTAAAACTTAGGTTATTCCCCTTTTCCCTAAAAGAAAAAGCCAAAGCTTGGCTTCTTTCTTTCCAGCCTTGTTCAATTTTCACTTGGATAGGGTTAGCTGAAGACTTCTATAGAAAGTTTTATTCCAAACAGAAGACCGCTTCTGTACGTCAAGCCCTGAACACTTTAAATCAACAAAAAGGGGAGATGTTTTTCACATACTTTGAAAGATTCAACGATCTTTTACTTGAGTGCCTTCATCACGGATTTGAAAAAATCTATTTGATCCAAATGCTTTGCGAAGGCTTAGACTATCAAAATAAAATCATGATTGAGTCCCTTTGCAATGGAACATTCACTAATAAAACAACCGATAATGCATGGAGATTTTTTGATGAGGTAGCAGAAAATACTCTAGAATGAGAACATGTTAGTATTGATGATAAGCAACCCATCGCCATAATTGCCACCAACATGGGTGGTATGCATAGAGTCAACCCCAATTTTGAGAGTGATGCCAAATTGACATCTGTAATATAGAGACTTGAAGCATTAGAATTGAGCAAGGGAGTTCAATCTTTGACTCCCGAACCATCTAAGTCAGTGATGTCTCCCGTTTGTGTCCTTTATGATAGCCACACTTGGTTGAACAATGTCCTGGGTTGCCAATTATCAAAGCCGAGCAAGCAAATGTACTCAATACATTTCGTAGGCCCAATTCCAACAACAACCCATTTAATGAAATATACAATCCGGAATGGCAGAACCATCCCAATCTTTTGTGAAAATCTTCTCATGGATAAGGATATGGTGGATCTCCATCATTCCAAGGACCATCTCCTAATAATCAATTTCATAAGGGAAACCAATTCAATACAACACCATTAGTCCCTCCCTATGTCCCTCCCAATCAAAGAAAACCTTCTTTAGAGGACGTTCCATAGTTCATGCAGAGCCAAGCTCTGACTAACCAGAACCAAGCCCAAATAAATCACAATCAGAATAAGGCAATAGCGAGGATCGAGTTCAGTTAGCTGTATCTATAGGAAAGAGAAAAAGGGCAATTTCCTAGTCAAACTGTGCCTAAGCCAAAAGGACAAAATGACCCTCAAAATATTCCAAAGGGCCAATTTGAAACTGGCTCGAGTTCAATTCGTGAAGTTGAAGCCATTCACACTTTACGATCGGGTAAGAGAGTGGACAACCAAGTCCAAGTTCCACCAAAAAATCCCAATAATAAAAACAAGGAAAAAGAGAGCAAGTCAACAAAGAAAAATGATCAAAGTATTGTTGACAATCAAGCAAAATCCTTTGTGCCCAAAGCCCCATTTCCTCAACGTCTTCAAGACAATAGAAAAAAAAATCATTGTGAAGGAATTTTGAAAGTTTTCAAAAATGTCCAAATCAACATTTCTTTCTTGAATGCAATCAATCAGATTCCTTCCTATGCCAAGTTCTTAAAAGACCTCACCACTGTCAAGAGGAAAACTTCTGTTCCTCGTGAAGCGGCATTCGCTACACAAGCATCCTGTCTCATGCAGCAAAATATTGCACCAAAGTATAAGATCCTAGGAGTCCTACAATTTCAGTTAGGATAGGAGATCAAGTTATGGATAGGTGTCTACTAGATTTAGGGGTGAGTGTGAATACAATTAGGTTTGGGGGAGTTACAACCCACAAACGTTACATTGCTTCTGGCAGATAGGTCTGTTAAAGTCCTCAAGAAAGTTGTTGAGGATGTTATTTTGAAGGCCGGCAAATTTTATTTCCCTGTAGATTTTGTTACCCTAGACACCGAACCAGTAACAAATCCCAATAATCACTCTCTTGTAATTTTAGAAAGACCATTCCTTGCTATCGTTGATGCTGTTATTAGGGAATGGTGTCTTGACCGTGTTATTTGGGAATATGACAATTGAGCTGAATGTGTTTCACACTAGTCCCCAACCACCGGAAATGGATGAACATGAGGAGATCACCATGATTGATACTTTGGTCAGTCACACCTTTGAGGAGTCTTGTTATGAAGACCCCTTAGAGAAATGCTTAGACCATTTTGTACATAACTTTGACATCAATGAATCTTTAGAAGAGGTCAATGCATTATTAGACTCTGTTCCTATCATGTACACTGATCAATAGAAATCCAAGTTAGAACCCTTACCTGTGTCTACATTTGTTCCTGTTCCATCAATCATCAAGCCTCCCAAGTTATACCTCAAGCCTTTGCCTGAAACGTTAAAGTATGCCTTTCTAGGTGACTCCAAAATCTTGCCTGTAATCATTTTGTCTCATTTAGATAAGGACCAAGAAGAGAAGCAAGATCTCCTTATTGAACATAAGAAAGCTTTAGGTTGGGCAATGGTGAACATAAAGAGAATTAGTCCTTCTGTGGTATGCACCATATCCATCTCGAAGAAGATGCTAAAACCTCGAGAGAACCACAGAGACATTTAAATCCCTATCTTGATAGAGGTGGTGAGAGTAGAGGTCATGAAATTGATAGACGCGAGTATCATTTACCCTATCTCCGATTGTCAGTGGGTTAGTCCAGTACAAGTTGTGCCCAAAAAGTTCAGAGTCACAATTGTTACTAATGAGAATAATGAGTTGGTTCCAACTCATGTTCAAATTGCTTGGTGAGTGTGCATAGACTATAGGAAACTCAACTCCATGACTAGAAAAAGATCATTTTCCTCTGCCTTTCATCGACCATTTGTTAGAACGTCTTGCTGGTCACGCCTACTATTCCTTCTTTGATGGTTATTCAGGACATAACCAAATCTCCATTGCTCATGAAGACCAAGACCATTTGGCACATTTGCCTACCGTCGCATGCCCTTTAGGTTATGTAATGCACCGCAATGTACTAGATACTTTTCAACGGTGTATGTTGAGCATCTTTTCAGACACGGTTGAGCGATTTCTAAAGGTTTTCATCGATGATTTCTCTGTCTTTAGGTCTACTTTTGATGAGGGCTTATATCATTTATCATTGGTATTTATAAAATGCAAGGAGAAGAACCTATTTCTTAATTAGAAAAAATGTCATTTCATGATAAAATCTGAGATTGTCTTAGGAAACATTATCTCTGAAAAAGGCATAAGGTTGACAAAGCTAAGGTAGATCTAATATCGAAATTATCACCTCCGAAAACTGTTCGGGAAGTGCGATCCTTCTTAGGTCAAGCTGGGTTCTACTACCGCTTCGTCAAAGATTTTTCTAAAATTTTCAAACCTCTTTATGATCTTCTAGTAAAGGATGTTTCCTTTGAGTTCAACCCTTCCTGTTTGCAGCCTTTGAAAGGCTCAAGTCCGAGTTAACCTCGACACTCATCATCCGATCACCTGACTAGAATCTTTCATTTGAGGTGATGTGTGACGCTTCTAACTATACAATAGGAGTTGTCCTAGGCTAGCGAGTAGATAGACTTCCTCATGTCATTTGCTATGCCAACAAGACTCTTAATGATGCTTAATTGAATTATTCCACCACTGAAAAAGAGTTGTTGGCAGTTGTGTTCGTGCTTAACAGATTTTGTCCCTACCTTATAGGTTCTAAAGTCCTAGTTTTCATTGAGCACACGACTTTGAAATATCTTCTCGCAAAAAAAGATGCTAAAGTCCGTCTAATCTGTTGGATCTTGCTCCTACAGGAATTCAACCTTGAAATTCATAACAAAAAGGGGACTGAAAATGTTGCCGCAGACCACTTGTCTAAATTAGTGGTTGAATCTTTATCTGACTTATTACCTATTCTTGAGATATTTCCCGATGAGCAGTTTGTGTTTGTCTCTCAATCGACTGTTCCATGGTATGCTAAAATTGTGAACTACCTTGTCGCGAAACAAATGCTCAATTCATGGACCAAGTAAAAACGATTGTGTTTCTTAGCTAGGGACAATCGTTCTTCTGGGATGAACCATACTTGTTCAAATACTGTCCTAATCAGATCAATTGATGCTGCGTTCCTGACTCAGAATTTAGGAACAGCCTTTCATTTTGTCATGTCCAAGCCTGTGGTGGTAATTTCAGTGGGAAGAAAACTGCTCCAAAAATTTTGCAATGTAGTTTTTATTAGCCCACTTTGCGTTGTGATGCTCATGTCTACTGCCAATCTTATGATCGTTGTCAACAATTAGGAAAAATTGCACGACGAAATGAAATGCCGTTAAACCCGATCTGAGTTGTCAAAATCTTTGATGTTTGGGGATTGATTTCATGGGTCCCTTCCCTTATAGTATATCCTTATGGCAGTTGACTACGTCTCTGAATGGATAGAGGCCATAACATGTAGATCCAATGACCACAAGGTTATGGTAAACTTCTTGAAAGAGAATGTATTTTCTCATTTTGCCTTCTCTCGTGCAATCATTAGCGATGGTTGAAAACTTTTCTGCAATCGTACATTTGAAGCCTTAATGAGAAAATACTACATCAATCATAGGGTAACCGCTCTTTACCACCCACAGACTAGTGTCCAAGTAGAAATTTTCAATCGAGCCATCAAGACCATTATAAAGAAAACTATGAACACCACTAGAATAGATTGGTCCCTTGGATTGACTGATGCGTTGTGGGCATACAAAACTGCATTCAAGACTCTTATTGGAATGTCTCCATATAGGTTAGTCTACGGCAAGACTTGCTATCTTCCTTTCGAGCTAGAACACAAGGCATACTGGGCAATCAAATGCCTAAAATTTGACCTTGATAAGGTAGGTGAGTCTAGGAAACTTCAAATTGATGAGCTTGAAAAGATAAAAAATGATGCATATGATTATTCAAAACAGTACAAGGATTGTATGAAAATGATGCATGATAGGGTCATAACTCGAAAGAATTTCCAGCCAAGACAGAAAGTCCTGCTTTATAATTCTCGATTACATATTTTTTCGATAAAATTGAAATCTCGTTGGACCGGTCCTTACATTATTCAGAAGGTGCAGCCATATGGTGCAGTTGAGGTCCACAATACCACAGATGGTACCACTTTTCAAGTGAATGGCCATCGGTTGAAGCCATATCGTGAGTATTTGAGTCCAGAAGTTGAGAACACCCTTCTAGAAGATCTTGTTTATCAGGATTAATCGCTATACATGTCAGGGATCCATTTCCGTATTATAGTTTTTGTTTATTCTCTTAACTAGGCAATGATGGATGACATCCACTCGTCCTCATCAGGTACTATCTTCGTTCATATTCTTACGATTGTATCATACTGTGCATTCATTCTTATATTGAGGACAATGCATGAAATAAGTGTGGGGAGGGTTCTAACATAGGTTTGCTTTTAGGTTTTCTTGTATATAAAAGAAAACTTTTTGAAAGGAAAATAATACTTGACTTTTGTAAGAAATTAAGTTAATTTTAAGGAATAAGAGAATCATAATTAGGATTTCTTATACTTTATTGAAATAAGAATATTTGTTTAATTTCTACGTTTAGGAAGAAAAATTGAAAAAGTAATTTAGTCTTGAGTTTTATCTTGATGAAATTTGCATACTTTATACACTTACACACTTAGAGTTCATAAATAAAGATTCTTATGCCTTAAATCAAAAAAATTCTGATTAAGCTGGGTATTTGTGCCTCATAAAGCATAAATATTCACATTTAAGAGAGGCCTATAAATTAAAATCCTTAAGTTCTGTGGTTTTGTTTACTCGAGTCCTAAGTCCTCACCTGGTACCCTAAAATCGTCTGGTTTGGGAGTCACAGACTAAGGCACATTAAATGGGCAAATTAGAAAGCCTAAGAGAGCTAAGAAATATTACCACCAATATATACATAAATAAGGCATAAGAGTTAGAGTTAAAGAACACTTAGTCAAAATATTCACGGTCACAAGATGCATATAACTTAGGGTAAAATAATAAACTAGATGAGAATACAATTTTATTTTGAACCTTAATTGATAACAAATCTTTGAATAGTGAATAAGTCTAGGGATGAATAGTTCGGTGTTCCACTAACTCATAAATTGCTTAATTCTTATAAAAACACTTCAAATATTTCCTCTTTTTTTTCAAAATGTATTTTTGAAGATATTAACAATTTATTTCTTTTTATTTATGGATTTTGTGGGTGTAATTCACTTAAAACCCTCACAAGAACAAGACTCATCCTCTAGAGGTAAGCTAGAGATTTAACGGCTTATTGCACGTGCTAAGTGCAATCATGATTCTTATGAAAGTAAGTTAGGTTAGGTCAGTTTAGCTTTTCTTTTCTATTTGTTTTGCTCGAGGATGAGCAAAAGATAAGTGTGAGGATGTGTTTGGATACACATATATTGCATAATTGTTACTGCATTGCTACATTTATTAATAATTTCTTTAATTCACCTGTCTTAATGCCTAAATTCATACAGGATATGGTAGAGAGAGGATAAGCACAAATCCTAGCCAACTAAATCAGATTCTTGAGAGGATTTAAATTATCAACTGAAGATAAAACAAATCAACAAATCTAGAGGTTCTAGAAGCCATCTTAACTGAAGACTGAATCTACCAGATAAGATAATACCATTAAAATTCAAAGGAAAAATGGATTTTTTGAAGAACCAATTGGTTTCACTGAGGATAAACCAATTGGTTTCACTGAGGATAAAGGATATATCGTCAAATCTAAAGCAGAATCTGAAATTCCATGTAGATAAAAGGATAAAAAAATCAATGAAGGCAATCCCCCAGACCCTGGCCATATGGCCAGGATCGGGCTTCAGAAACTCGGCCCAAATCGCGTTTCAGTGGCTGGACTTTTGAATTAGGGGAGCGTTTATTCCCCCTATCTTCTTACGCTATCCTTTGTTTCTGTTTTCCAATAAATTCAGGTATTCACTGAGAAAAATGTATCGAAAAGGCTGAAAAGACTAGGAAAGAAGAGTTTTGTGTATTATAATGTGAGATTAGAGAAGATCAAGAGTTTTGTAATGATTTATGAATGAAATTCAGAGTTCTTCTACAAGATTGTGCACCGTTTTCAGTCTAAGATTCCTCCACTCTTCTCTTTATTTTTGTGAATGGATTCTCTTCTTTTAATTGCATGTTTCATTTTATGAATTCATTAATAATCTCATACATATTCTTGCTTCTTTTCTTTTATTAATTCTTTATGTCTTCAACATCATTCGAAGTAGGGAGATGTTAAGGCGACAACAAAGAACCAAGACTTGCATCGATTCCGGGTTTCATCTGTTTCTTCCCCTCTTCTCATCTTTCTTCTTCTTTCATCACCTTAATTATTTAGTCTTCGCACAAGGTTAGTATTCTATTTTTATTTTCTTCATATTTTTAATGCATTAAAGATTTGCGTTCTCAAAACAATCATCGCACCTTTCTTTAAAGGATTTCTCAACTAGATTAAGGATTAAATTCATAATTTTAAACCAAAATTGAACGAGTCTCTGTGGATTAGACCAATAACTTGACACTACACAATTTTTCTAAAAACTTTCTAATAAGTTTTGGTTTTATATAATTTGTATGTGGTTCAAACAACGATAGAGTTTTCATGACTTTTGAATTGTGAACAATACCTCATCTCTTATCACTTGGATTATTGTTGGACTTGTCGACCCTACCGGTCTTAGCCTTTGGGCTTTACTAGCTTCGCTGGGTAGGCGACTTAGAGCTCAGCGCTTTACTGCTAATTTTGTTTCTAACGTAGCTTCACCGTGTGCGTTAGCAAGGTGTTCATATGTTTATTTCTCCGCGAGCGATTAGCTAAGCGTTTATACGCTTGCATCACTATGAGTGTATAGCTCTATCGCAAGCGTGGCTTTGCTGTGTGTGTTAGCAAGGTGTTCATACCCTTACTTCACCACGAGCGTTAGCCTCGCCAAGCGGTTAGCATCTAAATCTACACACTAGCTTCGTCAAGAGCCAAGCTCTGCCGTGTGCCTAGCGTTATGCTAACACGACATACCTTCTCTTCAACCTAACTGGCTCCTCTGGGATAATTAATTAATAGAGTTTGAAATATTTACATGTACTATTTTCTTGTACTATGTTGGGCATGATGTTGTAATTCTATATTCACATGTATTGTATACTTCACCCGGTACCATGACACCTGACCAATTAAATACCTGACTCATGATTATCACCTTTATGGGAATTTGACACTTGTTATCATGTTATACATCCAGTAATCATGTACTCCTATATCACTTATGTTGCTCCTGTTATGAAATTCATGTTAATCCATGTAAACCTATTATCATTGATTTAAATTGTAATAATTGGATAACTTACACTGGGATAAGGGAAACTGAAGGATACCAGTATGATGTCATGTTTATGGTGATCATATTGTACAAAAGATTCATATTGGGTGTAATATAATTCCTGTCAGAAGATTCATGTTGGGTGTAATATAATTTCCATTTTCCTAACGGCAGTTCTGGCCTAGTGCCAGATTTGGTGGATTGTTATCCCAGGCATGTAGGGGACCTACTATAAACATAGTTCATCAATCTCAATCAATTTCCCATAACCAAACTCTTCTTATCCATAAGTGGATGTGTGTGTGCTGAGACGCTGAGACACATACCAAAACATATAAATCAAACGATCTTAATAATAATACCAATAATCGGATTGCATCTTACTGGACTTTAATGCTGACTCCTTGTATACTATTTTTTGTGATTCTTCTATGCTTATATGACTCGAGTACATGACACATAATCCAGTACTTGATGCATTTAATAACACAATAATGATGATATTAGGAACGTGTATTATTTAGTCACTCCCCAGTTCGGATAACGGTATCCGCATATCAAAATTCAGATGAGTTCTGCTGCAGTATGGACTCCAATACTGATTGCCATACTAGAAGGGAATGATTAAAATAATAGATGATACTGATTATTATTGTGTTATTAAAGTATCTTGCTCGCCGCTTGCATGTTTCACGTCAGTGTTTATTGTATTAATTTTCTTGATTTCTCATTTGCTGAACTGTACTTGCATGATTAGGCCACATCACTTTGATCCTGTACACGTGCGTTTGCCTATGCACTCCACTTAGCTTCATTTTACACACTTGCTAGGTTGTTTCCTGAATCCCTAGACCTGCATATCCAGATCCTCGAGCTTGGACCGAAGCGGACCCTGCAACGAAAGACCAAGCTTTGTTCATGGTACTGTAGGATCTAAAAATCACCTCAACACAACACTCAAACAAAGGATGATTAGCGTTAAATATAAACTAGCACAAAAGAAAATTAAATCCCAGAAAGTAAATCAAACACAAACACAAATGATTTATCCGAGTTCGGTCCTCTTGACCTACATCCAGTCACCAAACCACCCGCTTGAGATTTTTCTTATCCTTAATTTTGTACACCCAAAATTAACTCCTTGTATACCACTTGACAAATCCCCTTTTTCAAATGTATACAAATCTTCTTACAACCAAGAAGACAACATCTTGTACAACTTCTCTTCAATCTAAAGACGCTCTTGTACAATCTTTCTCTTTGAGTGATTACAAATAAATCCTGTAAGCCTTGAATCTGTATGTGATCATGAACAAGGACTCTTATAGGTGGACACTCAGATATCTTCACTAAAGGATTGGAATTTGAGTGAAGAATAGAAAGTAGAAACAATTTTCTATAAAATAGAATTTTGAACAGAGTTTTTGGGCAGAAAACTATTGATATGAATTAGTGTTTTTAGCCTAGGACAACATCCCTATTTATAGGTGAAATCTATAGTCAGTTAGAGAAGTTATTAACTTGAATTTAAATTTTGAAACGTTAGATAAACTACATGAAATCAGAAACTGACAAACAGTCAGAAATTGCCATTAGTCGACTTGAGGTTGGGGGTTAGTCAATTAGGATAATAAGTTTTGCCTATAGTAGTCGACTTATAAAGGGGGCAAGTCGATTAGGGAAGGTCTGATACAATTGACATGTTTTTGAAAGCTGAACTTACCAACATTATATATAAGTCGACTACAACTAATATTAGTCGACTAGAAAAAGGTATAAGTCGACTAATCATGCTATGCAGGATAGAAACAGAGAGTTGGTATGTATCTTGAAGCATAACTAAGTCGACTATAGTTAGGAGTAAGTCGATTATAGGAAGTATAAGTCGACTATGCATGGTTATAAGTCGACTAATAGGCTTAAGATGTGTGTGTGTATTCAAGGCTTTTAACATTCTAATAATTAATACAATATACATCCATAATCATTATCCTTGGGAAGTCTTGAGCATGTAGGACTCTTGTATAAGCTTGTAAGATAGAGTTACAATGAAATGGCTTCACAAATATATCATCAAAATTAAGTTCCAACATTCTTTCCCTTTTTGATGATGATACTTTGTGTGCACGAAAACTCCCCCTGCAGAGAATATGTTATATGTTCTCCTCCTGCATAGAATAAGTTATAATAGATATAGAAAAATATGTGTTCTCCCCCTGCAACAAATATATCATAACACACATATATATATGATAATTATTTAAAATATTTTTCTTATCAAACTTTTATATGGTACCTAAAAGATAATCATTAGAATGGTACTAATCATTATAAGATCAAAGCACTAACCTTTAGGAATTCGAACCCAATTTGAATTTGGTTTTCATTTGTTAGTATACACATAATTGTATGAATTACATATAGAATGTATGTATGATGCAATATAAGTATTTTTATCAAAAATACTTAAGTTTTTAGGAATTCATATGTACTTATTCTTAATTCTTTCTGAAATAATATCAGTATTTTTTTCACAAAAGAATTATAAGAATTATGATTCTTTTTACTAACATGTGTAGATTTTTCACTCTGATTTAAGAATCCAAGACCATAATAATTATGTGACATCTTTTGAAATGATAACAAATCATTTAACTTTTCTTTTTCTTGATTAAATTTAGTCACATTTTTCAAAATCTCTTCATATTTCATTTTGAAACTTGATATGTCTTTATTTAAAACAGTAATTCTTTTATTTAAAGACAAAGTTTCTTTTTTAAGTATTACATTTTCTTTTATAAAATTCTCATTATCCTTTTTCAATGATGATATAACTTTTTTGAAATCATCTTTTTTGAGAATTTATAGAAGAAATTTGAGAAACATAACATGAATTTGCTTTGATAAGATTTTTATTTTCCTTTGATAAAACTTTATTCTTTAACTTTTATTCTTAAGATCATTGTATAATTCATGAAATGCATCTAAGAGTTCAGTATATTGTACCTCATCTTCTTCTTGAGCCATGAAACAAATGTTGGCATGTTCAGTGGTTTCTTCTATATCAGAAGAAGAGGAATCATTATTCTCCCATGATACTTGATAATCTTTCTTCTTTTTGAACTTTTTGCTTTTGAATTTTCCTTTATTTTTGAGCAATGAGCAATCCTTCTTCATATGATCTGTTTTATTATAATTAAAATATTTAAATTTACCTTACTTCAAGAACTTTTTGAATTTTCCTGAGAGCATTGCCATCTCCTCTCCATCATCATCTGAATTGTCTGTATCTGAGGATGCAAGGAAGGCAAGTTCTTTCTTCTTTGAGAAAGGTTGTTGTTCATCCTTTTTTCTGTCTTCCAGTTGTACTTCATATGCCATTAAATTACCAATAAGGTTTTCTAATGACATAGTGGAGAGATCATTTGCTTCTTCAATTGCAGTTGTCTTCTTCTCCTAATCTGATGTGAGAGCAAGAAGGATCTTGCGAACTTTTTCGACTTGGGTGTATTCCTTTCCAAGGGATGCTAAAGTATTTGTTATGTCAGTGAACCTTGTTATCATTTCTGAAATTATTTCGTTCTCCATCATTTTGAAGAGTCCAAACCTGTGAACAAGAACAAAAATTTTAGATTCGTTAACCTTATTTGTACCTTCATGTATTACTTGTAGTATGTGCCATATTTGAATTGCAGATGTGGCTGTTGACACACGATTGAATTCTTCTTTGGTTAAGACACAGAATAACGTATTTATTGCTTTGGCATCAAGGTTCGCATTCTTCTTTTGATCATCACTCCAAGTAGTGTAGTTGGTTGTCGGCTTGGTGTACGGTGCTTCTACTATATTCCGTAGTTCATAATTGAGCGATTGCAAGTAAATTTTCATTCTACACTTCCAATAGTTATAGTTGGATCCATCAAATAGTGGTGTTTATTTTGTAGAATGTCCTTATCTGAATTGTGATGAAGGAAACTCCATTCCATCCTTGTAGGGTGTTGACTGGATATGTAGGGCTCTGATAGAGTATGTCGGGCTAGGCTCGGATACCAATTGTCGGATCTAAAAATTACATCAACACAACACTCAAATAAAGGATGATTAGCGTTAAATATAAACTTGCATAGAAAGAAATTAAATCACAGAAAGTAAATCAAACACAAAGACAAGCGATTTATCCTGGTTCGGTCCTCTTGACCTGCATCCAGTAACCAGGCCACCCGCTTGAGATTTTCCTTATCCTTGATTTTGTACACCCAAAATCAATACCTTGTATACCACTTGACAAATCCCTTTTACCAAATGTATATAACTCTTCTTATAACCAAGAAGACAACAACACCTTGTACAACTTCTCTTCAACCCGAAGACGTTTTTGTACAATTTTTCTCTTTGAGTGATTATAAATAAATCCTATAAGCCTTGAATCTGTATGTGATCGTAAACAAGGACTCATAAAGGTGGACTCTCAGATATTTTCACTAAAGGATTAGAATTTGAGTGAAGAATAGAAAGTAGAAATAGTTTTCTGAAAAATAGGATTTTGAAAAGAGTTTTTGGGCAGAAAACTATTGATGTTAATTAGTGTTTTTAGCCTAGGACAACATTCCTATTTATAGGTGAAATCTATAGTCAGTTAGGAAAGTTATTAACTTGAATTTGAATTTTGAAACGTTGGATAAAACACCAGAAATCAGAAACTGAGTAACAGTCAGATACTGCCATTAGTCGACTTGAGGTTGGGGATTAGTCGACTAGGGTAACAACTTTTGCCTATAGTAGTCGACTTATAAGGGGGCAAGTCGACTAGGGAAGGTCTAATATAATTGACATGTTTCTGGAAACTAAACTTAGTCGACCAACATTATATATAAGTCGACTACAACTAATATTAGTCGACTAGAAAAAGGTATAAGTCGACTAATCATGCTATGCAAAACAGAAACAGAGAGTTGGTATATATCTTAAAGTAAAACTAAGTCGACTATAGTTAGGAGTAAGTCGACTATAGGTAGTATAAGTCGACTATGCTTGGTTATAAGTCGACAAATAGGCTTAAGATGTGTGTGTGTGTGTGTGTGTGTGTGTGTGTGCGCGCGCGCGCGCGCGCGCGCGTTCAAGGCTTTTAACATTCTAATAATCAATACAATACACATCCATAACCATTATCCTTGGGAAGTCTTGAGCATATAAGACTCTTGTATATGCTTGTAAGATAGAGCTTCAATGAAATGGATTCACAAATGTATCATTAAAATCAAGTTCCAACATGTACTAGCGGATCAGCCGTAGCTCATTCCAGACTGCCCCCCATTGACCGACACACAGGAATCCCTTTCTGTAGCTCTTGAGCATCTTCCTGTATTTTTCATACTTTGTAAATCTTATTTTGCGCGATGTAATATTCATGCAATATTAGATCATGGCTTGTGATAACTGAATATTTATACTTTTTTGTTAGAATGTATAATACCACGTACATCTGTACTCTAACTCATGTATTGTACTGATGCTTAGCGTACATATGTGAGGGTATTTATGCCTTGCGTATGTACATTGCAGTAGCGTCCTCATAATTACGAGCCTGGGGTGTTATAGGATGGTATCAGAGCCAAGGTTCTGACCTTCAGTACAACCAGTTGGCAAATTAATGTGAGATTAATTTGCAACTGGGTCATACGAGCCTTGGCTATACATTCTAATTACAAGTATGAAGTTATCTTTTCCTTTCTAATCTTTTCACTTTCCAGCTCCTTCCCGCAATCCTTTCGACCAACTCAATATGGAAAGACGGGGAACTCGTAATGGTCTGGGCATTTCCTGTGACAGGCTAGCAGAGAGAATGGCAACCTGATGAGGATACTTCAGGATATGATGGAGAGCCAGCAGTAAATAGAGCTCCTATGTCAGGGATTGTTAACAGCACCCGAGAGCAGAAGCCATAGAATCTGTTAGATTTTAGAAGACTGTAGGAGGCCGTATTTTCTAGTACGGAAGCTATTGGATGCAGAACATATGACAGATTTCCTATAGATAGCCCGAAGCCGTGACGAGAACCATGTGGAGGTAGCCAAAATGCAGTTGAAGGATGTAGCCAGGACCTAGTGGTTTACTGAAGAGGCAAGATGGAGAAGCCCATCTCTTGAGACTAGTTCTTGAAAAGTTTCTATGAGAGGTTCTTCCCAACAACAACCCAAAGGAGATAGAAGATTAGTTTATCAGGTTGCAGTAGTGGAATCGGATTGTAGATGAGTATGTTGTAGAGTTTTTGAGACTCAGTCGGTTCGTGCTGTACATGGTAGCCGATGAGGAGAACCGGGTGAGTATTTCAGCAGGGCCTGAAGATGGACATCCAGATGCTTCTGATACCCAGAATGAGTTAGTGAAGTAAACATTTCGGCAAATTAATAGGGAGGACTCAGTCAGACCCATTGATGTCCCGCTGGCCAAATGAACATTCCAACCTTCCCTTCCTCAGTTTGTATGCAATTTCTGCCAAAAGCCCAAACACTTCAAACGCAACTGTCGAATGGCAAATAGAATATGCTTAGCATGTGTGTTCAGAGATCATTTGATAAGGGATTGTCCGTTAAGAAGTATAGGGAATTCTGCACCAGTTCGACCAGCACTTCTAGTACCACCAGTAAGAAGGAACCTAGGACTTATTGGTAAAAGAGCTTCATTTCCTCCCAACAGCATGCCTATCATCAGGTCCAAAAAGGAGCCAAAGTCAGAGTAGATAGCAGAAGAAGCTCTTACAATTTGACCGCAGAGGAAGTCGAGCTGCGGTGGCATCAAAGGAAGAAGCGACAGGATAGGGTATCTGATACTCCTAAAAAGGGGCCCTGAAGATGTCATCGTTAATAGTAACCCTGACCTTTTGTGTTTTGAGCAAGTAATCTTTCGCTATCATCTCCCATTTTGAAATCACCTAGAAGGGGGGGGGGGTGAATAGGTGATAATGCTAATCAATGCACAAATAAAATGTTATGATGCAACAATCACCCAAAACAAGACTAGAAACCGAATACCCTGTGAAGGGCTCTGAACTCTTTCCTCGTGATTCCTCTAGATAAGAGTTTGAGGTGCGTATTTCAATCTTGTTGTATGAGTATTTGATTGACAAAATGAATATGAAACAAGTGAATATAGCAATCAATATGTAGAGCAAGTACAATGCAGCAATGAATATGAATAGCAAGTAAATGAAGCAATGAATAAGAAGCAATAAGTATAAGGCAAGGAATTAAAGTAAGAAGCAAGTAAACCAAACGCAAACACCGAGAATTTTTCCGAGGTTCGAGCACCCAGCTCTACGTCCCCGCCCAGAAGGATTTCTAACCACTATAACTTCACAAAGAGTTACAATCACACCGGAGTACCCAACTCCACAATCTCAAGTACAAGAATTCTCTTGGTGATCAAAAGACCACAAACTATCTTTTGAAAAAAACTTTTCCCTTACAAAAGCCCTTTAGAACAATGAGTAGGATTGAAGCTCTAGTATTGTAAGTGGGAAAAAGAAAATTGAATTTTGAGAGAGCTTTGAAAGAAAACTTCAGAAATGAGAGAGAAATTTTTAGCACAAAAACCAAGAACCAAAACTCTTTTGAAAGCCCTTAAACTTTGAATATTTTTGCAAATGATTGTTATTAATCCCACAGCCCTAATCACCCCTATTTATAGGATAGAGCTAGGGATTAAAGGGTAAACTAACAAAATGATAATTAGGAATTATTTGACCCAGAAAACAGCCCTTAAACTCGTTTAGAAACAAAAGAGACAAAATAAAACGTGTTTAAAAAAATAGCCGTTACAGGCCAAAACACAGCCACGGTCGACCGGCCGGTCGACCGGATTTCAAAATAAAAGAGCCGTTGCAGCCCACGGTCGATCGCTCGGTCGACTGCAACAAACAGAGAGTTGCATGCTTACAGTCGGCCGAAAGGTCGGTCGACCGTAGTGGGGTCCGGTCGAATGCCCGGTCGACCGGGAAACGTGCACACATGCACGCACCCAACAGTCAGAATTCTGGTCGACCGGTCAGTCGACCGATCTGACCTGGCATAGAGTCGGTCGACCGGCTCAGATCAAAAACTGAAATTTGAAAAGGATTTTGAGGAGATTTGGATGGTTTACAAAATAGTTTTGATCAGAACTATGTATAATACACAAAATTGAGTTTATAAGCAAAAGACTATATTTAAAAATATTTTGTACATATATATAGGAGAAATTTTTAGAAATGACATGTGCGTAAAAACCAGTGTGTGTAGGAATTTTGAGCTTCAAACCTATTCATTATTCTTTAACAAAACTATAAAACTAAAAACAAATCTAACAAAGTCGCTTGAGCAAAAATGAAGTCTTGAGCCATGTAATGCCTTGCTAGAGCCTTCTCTTTTATGGACATTCCCTCTTGTGCCATATGCCTTGTTTGCTCCATGATCCTAGAAAATCTTTACAATAGCTAAGCAATGTCCTTTAAAAATGGTACTAACCTGAAACTTATCTTGAACAAACTTATTAGTACCATATAGCTTCTATTTGTTTTGTTATCATCAAAACTTTAAACAAATAGAGAGTGTAACCTCTTGGGCCAACAATCTCCCCCTTTTTGATAATGACAAAACAAATAGGCTATATCAAAAAGCTATAAAGGGAGAGATAAAACTTCCCCTCAAATTATGCCATATTAAACAAGTAAAAGCAATTCAAAAACCATAAAGATCAATAATTTGAATTTTTAAATAGCAAGTAAAAACATGAGACTAAAAACACTTGCAAAAACATGAGACTAAAAATACTTGCAAAACCATATACACTTGCAAACCAAAACCAAAACAAATAAACTCATTTTTCTCCCCCTTTTTGGCATACATCAAAAAGGGATAATGAAACAAGGAAAACATTTTTATTCAATAACACAAACATTAAGTTCACCACATATAAAGAAAAATCTATTAAAATCAAGTGGTTTAGTGAAAATATCGGCAAGTTGCAAATCCGAAGAAACATAATCAATCTCTATATCACCTTTCTCAAAATGATCTCTAAGAAAGTGATATCTAATCTCAATGTGCTTGGTCTTACTATGTTGATTTGCATTCTTAGTCATATGAATAGTACTAGTATTATCACAAAATATTTTTATATGGTCATAATGTAAATCATAATCAAGGAGAGTATGTTTCATCCAAAGGACTTGTGCACAATAAGCCCCCGCCGCAATATACTCTGCCTCGGCGGTTGAGAGGGCTACCGAATTTTGTTTCTTAGAGGACCATGAAACAAGACAATTATCAAGAAATTGACATGTCCCACTAGTACTCTTTCTATCCACTCTACAACCCATATAGTCGGCATCCGAATAACTCGTTATTAAAAAATCTCCGATTTTCGGATACCAAAGACCCATTCCAATAGTGCCCTTAATAACGAATGATGCGTTTTACCGCAATAAGATGAGACTCTTTAGGACACGATTGGAATCTAGCACAAAGACACACACTAAACATGATATCCGGCCTACTTACCGTTAAATATAACAAACTACCAATCATGCTTCTATATAACTTAATATCAACACATTTACCTTGGTCATCCTTATCAAGCTTGGTTGTAGTTGCCATGGGAGTGTTGCAAACTTTCGAACCTTCAAGTCCAAATTTCTTTATGAGTTCCTTTGTATACTTGGCTTGACATATGAATATCCCATCCCGCATTTGCTTGATTTGGAGTCTAAGAAAGAAGTTTAATTCACCCATTGAAAACATTTCGAATTCACGTTGCATACACTTTTCAAATTCCTTGCACAAAAGCTCATTAGTAGAACCAAAAATTATTTCATCAACGTAAATTGCACTATAAGAATGTCATTATCAACATGCTTAGTAAATAATGTTGTGTCTACTTTGCCTTTAACAAAATCATTTGAAAGAAGAAAACTAGAAAGCCTTTTATACCAAGCTCTAGGAGCTTACTTCAATCCATACAAAGCTTTATCAAGTTTAAAAACAAAATTAGGATGAACATGATCAATAAAACCGGGAGGTTGTTCAACATAAACTTCTTCATTTATAAAACCATTTAAAAATGCACTTTTTACATTCATTTGAAAAAGTTTAAAATTTTTAAAAGATACAAAAGCTAGTGTCATCCGTATGGCTTCAAGCCGTGCTACGGGTGCAAAGGTCTCCTCAAAGTCAATTCCTTCAACTTGAGTGTAACCTTGGGCCACTAACCTAACTTTATTCCTAATAACATTTCCTGACTCATCCATCTTATTCCTAAAAATCCACTTAGTACCAATTATTGGTCTATCGTGGGGTCTAGGAACAAGGTGCCAAACTTGGTTGCGCTCAAATTGATTGAGTTCTTCTTGCATAGCTAGCAACCAATATGAGTCACTCATGGCTTTGAGGATGTTTTTGAGTTCAAAATGAGAAATGAATGCAAAGTTACCACACAAGTCATGGAGTTTGGAGCGAGTTGTTACCTCTTTAGATACATCACCTATGATGAGATCCTTGGGATGATTTGTAGCGAATCTCCAATCTTTCGGAAGTGGTTGAGATTGTTCCACTTCTTCCTTTTGAACTTCACCAATAGGTTCTTGCTTTTCTTCTTGAATGGGTGAGTCCTTCAAGGAAATTTTCTCCATGTCCTCACCTAGTGAGTCAAACTCTACAACATTCTCAACAACATTAGATTCTTTAAATTTAACATGCATGGATTCTTCAATAGTAAGAGAAGATTTATTGAATACTCTATAAGCATTGCTAGTAGTAGAATATCCAACAAATATTGCTTCATAAGCCTTAGCATCAAATTTACCCAAGTTATCTTTAATATTCAAAACAAAACACTTACATCCAAAAACTTTGAAATATGAAACATTTGGTTTCCTAGAATGATAAATTTCAAAAGAAGTTTTGAAAGAATTTTTACACAAATAAATACGGTTTGGTATGTAGCATGCGGTGTTTATGGCCTCGGCCCATAGATATTGAGGGAGGTCATATTCACTTATCATAGTCCTAGCCATCTCTTGAAGGGTTCTATTCGTTCTTTCCACTACTCCATTTTGTTGTAGAGTTCTAGGACATGACATTTCATGCTTGATTCCCTTTTCATCACAATAAGTCATGAAGAGTTGGTTAACAAATTCACCATCTCTATCACTTCTTATTTTCAAAATCGAAAAACCCTTTTCTTTTTCAACCCTTTTTCGAAAAATCTTAAAATGCGAAAAAGTTTGATCTTTGTGTTCCAAAAAGAAAACCCAAGTGTAATGGGAAAAATCATCAACTAAAACAAATGCATATCTACTACCATTTAAGCTTTTAGTTTTAGTAGGTCCAAAACGATCCATGGGAATTAATTCTAATGGCCTAGTTGACATGATATCCTTGATTGGTTTGAAAGAAGACTTGATTTGTTTCCCAAGTTGGCACGCACTACAAATGCGGTCTTTTTCAAACTTCAAGTAAGGAATACTCTTCACCAATTCCTTAGAATTAATCCTAGCAAGATGATCAAAAGATGCATGTCCTAATCTTCTATGCCAAAGCCAATAAGTCTCATCAAAAGCATTCAAGCATTTAGTAGAACAATCCAAATTAAGCATGTCAATGATATAGACATTATTATCACGAAAACCGGTGAGAATACAATCATTGATTTTACAATCAAAGATTTTGCAAGAAGAATCATCAACACAACTTTAAGACCACGATCACAAAGTTGACTTATACTAAGCAAGTTATGTTTAAGTCCATCAACAAGAACAACATTTTCTATAATAGGAGATGCACCAATTTGAATGTTACCTATACCGATGATAGTGCCCTTGGAGTCATCTCCGAAGGTGACGGTGCCACCTTCAACGTACCTTGATAGGTTTGTAAAGTTGTTGATATCCCAAGTCATATGTCTTGAACAACCACTATCAAGGTACCACCGCTCCTTATGTCTTGGAGCCTTGGTGTGTACCTACATCAAATAATTTAGGACTTATTTTTGGTACACATATTTTCTTGGGTCCTAAAGTGTTAGTGTCATGAACCCACACAAGACTATTAGATCTATTTATTTGATCATAGCAAAATTTAGCAAGTGGCCATTTCGACCACAATAAGTACATCTATAAACTCTTTCATATTTAAATGCATAATGAGTGTGTGGCTTACTAGCATGTGACTTGTGTGCATGAGTAGTTTTAGCATGTGAAGTGTTGACATGGTGAGCATTTTTAGCATGAGTTGTCTTAACAAGTGGAGTGTGCTTCTTTGCAAACATTTCCCCTAATTTCTTAGTATTAAAAGCACAATCTTTTAAAACATTTTCAAAATCAATAATTCTTGTTTTTAACAAAGAAAATTCATTTTCATCAACTTTTGAAAATTTAGCTTTACAAGCAACTTTATAAGCATCAAATTCTCTTTTAGTTGAAATAAGATTAGAAGAAATTTCTTCCTTTTCTTTTGAAACAATTGCAAGTTGGTTTTTAAGCAACTCAATTTCCTTTTTCAATTTAGAGCATTCTACCTTTTTGTCATCAATGCTTTCAGAAAGTTCAACAAAGGCATGTTCTAACATTTCTCTACTTATTTCATTTTCTTCATCAAGAGGTTGAGAGGTTACCTTGGGTGTGTTTGCCATGAAACACATATTTGCCGTGTCCACCTTATCTTTGGACTCGCTTTCCAAATTTCAAGTGGCTTTGTATGCTTTCTTTTCAACCGGCCTCTTTTGCTTGAAGGAGGAAGTCACCTTTTTCTTGAAATCCAGGCAATCGGCCATAATGTGTCCGGGCTTCCGGCAATTGTAGCATATGATTCTTCTCTCCTCCTTCCCTTCCAATTTCCTTCTAAAGTTGAGTTTATTCTTATGGTACATCCTCTTCACATTTCTTACTAGAAGAGATAGCTCATCATCATCTTCTTCATCTTCTTCATCGTCGTTAATAGTGGAGGAAGACTTGAAAGCTATGGACTTCTTCTTTTGAGGTACCGCTTCTTCTCTTACCTTCTTTTCCATCTCATGAGTCTTAAGGTTTCCAATAAGACTTATGAGATCCATTTCATCTTTATCATTCAACTCCTTTAAGGTGGTAGCCTTGATCTCCCATGATGAAGGAAGAGCTCGAATCACTTTGCGCACCTTTTGATCATTGCTTATATCATCACCTAAAGAGGAAAGAGCATTGGTAATTTTAGTAAACCTTGTAATCATAGAATCAATAGTTTCATCTTCAAGCATTTTAAAACTTTCATATTGGGACCTCAAGAGATCTATCTTAGCTCTCTTGACTTATGATGGCCCCTCGTGTGTGACCAACAAGTGTTGCCAAATCTCATAGGCGGATTGGCAATGTATAACCCGTGTAAGATCATCCTCATTCAAAGCAGTGAGAAGGGAATTTTGGGCCTTAGAATTAGCCTCATATTCTTTGTAGGTAAAGTCAGACCAAGTGCTCTCCTCACTATCGGGTCTACTATAGGGTTTGGTCAAGGATTTAGCAACTAAACTACCTAGGGATTGTAGAAAGATAGTCATCCTAACCTTCCAAATGGGGAAATTGAGTCCATCAAATTTAGGAGGGGTTTTGATGTTGTCGGCCATTTTTACTAGTGTATGAATGAAAGAATACAAGAGTCATTAGCAAATTTTTAGGATCTCTCTAAGGATGTTAAGCCACAAACTAGAGTTCTAGCTCTGATACCAATTGAAATCACCTAGAGGGGGGTGAATAGGTGATAATGCTTATCAATGCACAAATAAAATGTTATGATGCAACAATCATCTAAAACAAGATTAGAAGCCGAAAACCCCGTGAAGGGCTCTGAACTCCTTCCTCGTGATTCCTCTAGATAAGAATTTGAGGTGCATATTGCAATCTTGTTGTATGAGTATTTGATTGACAAAATGAATATGAAACAAGTGAATATAGCAATCAATATGTAGAGCAAGTACAATGTAGCAATGAATATGAATAGCAAGTAAATGAAGCAATGAATAAGAAGCAATAAGTATAAGGCAAGGAATTAAAGTAAGAAGCAAGTAAACCAAACACAAACACCGAGAATTTTTCTGAGGTTCGAGCACCCAGCTCTACGTCCCCGCCTTCACCCAGAAGGATTTCTAACCACTATAACTTCACAAAGAGTTACAATCACACCGGAGTACCCAACTCCACAATCTCAAGTACAAGTATTCTCTTGGTGATCAAAAGACCACAAACTCTCTTTTGAAAAATCCTTTTCCCTTACAAAAGCCCTGTAGAACAATCAGTAGGAT
Source organism: Agave tequilana (assembly GCA_038442645.1). NCBI lineage: Eukaryota > Viridiplantae > Streptophyta > Magnoliopsida > Asparagales > Asparagaceae > Agave > Agave tequilana. The sequence continues at coordinate 982,958 of JAVJIF010029806.1, forward strand.
TGAAGCTCTAGTATTGTAAGTGGGAAAAAGAAAAATGAATTTTGAGAGAGCTTTGAAAGAAAACTTTAGAAATGAGGGAGAAATTTTTAGCACAAAAACCAAGAACCAAAACTCTTTTGAAAGCCCTTAAACTTTGAATATTTTTGCAAATGATTGTTGTTAATCCCACAACCCTAATCACCCATATTTATAGGATAGAGCTAGGGATTAAAGGGTAAACTAACAAAATGATAATTAGGAAGTATTTGACCCAGAAAATAGCCCTTAAACTCGTTTAGAAACAAAAGAGACAAAATAAAACGTGTTTAAAAAAATATCCATTACAGGCCAAAACACAGCAATGGTCGACCGGCCGGTCGACCGGATTTCAAAATAAAAGAGCCGTTGCAGCCCACGGTCGACCGCTTGGTCGACCCCAACAAACAGAGAGTTGCATGCTTACAGTCGGCCGAAGGTCGGTCGACCGTAGTGAGGTCCGGTCGACTGCCTGGTCGACCGGGAAACGTGCACACATGCACGCACCCAACAGTCAGAATTTTGGTCGACCGGTCAGTCGACCGATCTGACCTGACATAGAGTCGGTCGACCGGCTCAAGTCAAAAACTAAAATTTGAAAAGGATTTTGAGGAGATTTTGATGGTTTACAAAATAGTTTTGATCAGAACTATGTGTAATACACAAAATTGAGTTTATAAGCAAAAGACTATATTTAAAAATATTTTGTACATATATATAGGTGAAATTTTTAGAAATGACATGTGCGCAAAAACTAGTGTGTGTAGGAATTTTGTGCTTCAAACCTATTCACTATTCTTTAACAAAACTATAAAACTAAAAACAAATCTAATAAAGTCTCTTGAGGAAAAATGAAGTTTTGAGCCATGTAATGTCTTGCTAGAGCCTTCTCTTTTATGGACATTCCCTCTTGTGCCATATGCCTTATTTGCTCCATGATCCTAGAAAATCTTTGCAATAGCTAAGCAATGTCCTTCAAAAATGGTACTAACCTGAAACTTATCTTGAACAAATTTATTAGTACCATATAGCTTCTATTTAGTTTGTTATCATCAAAACTTTAAACAAATGGAGAGTGTAACCTCTTGAGCCAACACATTTATCATATAGTCACCATCAGCCTTATCTTTTTTGTGTTTGTCTCCTCCCTTATCAAAATTTCGAGGACGAAATTTTTGTAGGGTGGGTAGATTGTAACACCCCGATCCCATGATACGTACCTAAATACTGTTGGCCCAAATGCCCATCACTCTAGTTTTGATGATGATTAACTCATGTAGTTATTATACTAATGATCTTGTGTTTAATTAGTCTCAGATATGTGATCAAGATCTTAGTAGGTGTTTAGCTTCAATAAAGGATTCAAGTCAAGTTTTGGAGCTAGCACGTGTTGATTCAAGAGCTTGTGCATCAAGACCACATCAAGTACTCAAGAGAAGTCTAGCTCATTGGATCATATTTTGTACCAAGTTAAGAAGGAAAAGAAGATTTTCAAGTGAAGACCTTCAAGAGAAGACTTGTGTCTAGGTTTGTTTTTAGTAAGATTTTATTTTTAGATAAAATGTAAAGAATAGATTAATTGGTGTATTGCTCAAGTACATATACACTCATACACAAGATTTCGATGAGTTTTTATAAAAGAGTTTTCATTTTAGAAAAATACCGGTTTGGTTTTTTGAATTCAAAATATACATGTATTTTACCAAAACCATCTTTAGAGCTTAATAACAAAAACATAGATATTTCATCATATATGTATAGTGGATTATATCCATACACACTAAGCTTTAAAAGTGTTTAAAATATCTTATTTTTGTATTTAGAGAAGTTTTGAAAAAATCAATTTGGAAAAATACGGATTTTGTTTAAAGTCAAAACTTTCATAACACAAAAATAGTTCAAAATGTTTGTAACATGTTTGTATATTAAAGTATAATACTGAGCTTATTTTTGTAGATTTTTAGATAATTTATGAGATTTTATTAAAGGAAAAATGACAAGTTTTTAAATCCCTAAGTTGCTATTTTTGGCCTTCTGCCAGTCGACCGCAAGGTCGACCGAGCCAGAGGTCGGTCGACAGGCGGTTGACCAACGTGCATAAAGCATGGGGCCAGGGCCGGTCGACCACACGGTCGACCGCCAGAGAGTGTTTGCTCTCTGGAAATGGCTCGGTCGACGGGGCGGTCGACTGCTAGGCCATTGCCCAGTTGGCGGTCAACCGACCGGTCGATTGATCTGCTCAACAGTCAAAAATTTGACCATTGGCAGTCGACCCGGTGGTCGACCGTTAGCAGCCAGATCTGCTGACTAGGCTTCCAACAGGCAGATTTTTGGAGCCTATAAAAAGGAGCTCCCTTGGGCTGTTTTTCACAAGATCTGAAGAGAGTTTTTTGGCTAGTCTTGCATATCTATTTCAGTGGTTTTCTCCATAAGTTTTAGAGCCAATATTTCCAATCAAAAAGAGAGTTTATCAAGAGTTTTCAAAAGTGATTTTCTTGAGTTTTTCACCACACATTCCATCCTTGTTTTTCTCACACATACTTGAGCTTTCCATTAATATATCCATCCTATAGGAGAGTTGTTGTGAGAGTGATTTTCGGTGATCAAAGTGTTTAGATCACCAAGAGTTCATCTTTGTATTTGAGGAGGCGGACTTACGGGTTCGCGTTGTTTCAGGTTCTAGTGAGAATTCAGTGTAGAGGTGCGGCCTCGGCAAGGTCGCGTGCTTGCGTGTCTTTGTTCTTGCGGCAACAAGAGAGGGACTAGAGAGTCCAAAGGAGTTCTAGTGTGAACTCTCTTGTAGGTCTTGCGGCACCAAGTGATCTGGTGGGATCGTTTTTAGTGGAAATCCTTCATAGTGTTGAAGGCGGGGATGTAGAGCAAGTGTGCTCGAACCTCGAAACAATTCTCCGTGTTTGCGATTGCTCTCTCTATCTCTTACTTGTATTTATATCTTGCATGCTTAAATTGTTCATGTCTTGATATGCTTGATATATCTTGTGCCATATTGCTATATGCTTGGAGATTGTTTGCTCACACTTGTATTCAACCAAGAGAGCCTTAGCGGCACCTCAACTCTTATCTAGAGGAATCTTGAGGAGTTAGTCCAGAGCCCTTCACGGGGAATTCGGCTACACTCTTAGGTTATACCTTGTTTGTCATCCCTTCTTCATGCAATGCATGTATGCAAGGAAGCTAGCTTAGCGTCTTCCTCTTCATGAATGTATATCGCATATATATATCTTTATTCTTGATTTGTTTTATTTTACCCCTTTGTTGATGATTGACAAAAAGGGGGAGAAAGATTTTGAGAATATATATGCATATTTGAGTGTTTGCATATATTGAGTTTAATGCATCTTGTGTTTTACAAAATGGGGAGAATATTTTTGAAAGTTTAAACAAAAGGGGGAGAATATTTTTGTAAAAAACCTTTTGATTTATGTTGTTTTCTCTCACCTTGTTGATGCATATATATTTGTTTAGTTTCATGTACTTCATTGGATATCTATTTGTTTATTGTTATGCATGAGTTAAGGGGGAGCTTCTATGAAGCTTAACTTTAATCCATACATATATAACTCCATGAGTTTTATCATCATCAAAAAGGGGGAGATTGTTGGCCCAAGGCCCATCACTCTAGTTTTGATGATGATTAACTCATGTAGTTATAGTACTAATGATCTTGTGTTTAATTAGTCTCAGATATGTGATCAAGATCTTAGTAGGTGTTTAGCTTCAACAAAGGATTTCAAGTCAAGTTTTGAAGCTAGCACGTGTTGATTCAAGAGCTTGTGCATCAAGACCACATCAAGTACTCAAGAGGAGTTTAATTCATTGGATCATGTTTTGGACCAAGTCAAGAAGGAGAAGAAGATTTTCAAGTGAAGACCTTCAAGAGAAGACTTGTGTCTAGGTTTTTTTTTTTTTAGTAAGATTTTATTTTTAGATAAAATGCAAAAGATAGATTAGTTGGTGGATTGCTCAAGTATCATATACACTTACACACAAGATTTTGATGAGTTTTTACAAAAGAGTTTTCATTTTAGAAAAATACCGGTTTGATTTTTGGAATTCAAAATATACATGTATTTTACCAAAACCATCTTTAGAGTTTAATGACATAAACATAGATATTTCATCATATATGTGTAGTGGATCAAATCCATACGCGCTAAGCTTTAAAAGTGTTTAAAATATCTTATTTTTGTATTTAGAGAAGTTTTGAAAAAATCAATTTGGAAAAATACGGATTTTGTTTAAATCCAAAACTTTCATAACACAAAAATAGTTCAAAATGTTTGTAATATGTTTTGATTTTTACTCAAACATGTTTGTATATCAAAGTATAATACTGAACTTATTTTTGTAGATTTTTGGAGAATTTATGGGATTTTATTAAAGGAAAAATGACAAGTTTTTAAATCCCTAAGTTGCTGTTTTTGGCCTTCTGCCGGTCGACCGGGCGGTTGACCGACGTGCACAAAGCGTGCACGCCAGGGCCGATCGACCGCACGGTCGACCGCCAGAGAGTGTTTTCTCTCTGAAAATGGCCCGGTCGACCGGGTGGTCGACCGCTAGGCCATTGCCCAGTTGGCGGTCGACCGGCCGGTCGACCGATCTGCCCAACGGTCGAAAATTCGACCATTGGTGGTCGATTGGGCGGTCGACCCTCAGCAGTCAGATCTGCTGACTAGGCTTCCAACGGGCAGATTTTTGGAGCCTATAAAAAGGGGCTCCCTTCAGCTGTTTTCCACAAGATTTGAAGAGAGTTTTTTTGCTAGTCTTGCATATCTATTTCAGTGGTTTTCTCCACAAGTTTTAGAGCCAATATTTCCAAATCAAAAGGAGAGTTTATCAAGAGTTTTCAAAAGTGATTTTCTTGAGTTTTCCACCACACATTCCATCCTTGTTTTTCTCACGCATACTTGAGCTTTCCATTGATATATCCATCCTATAGGAGAGTTGTTGTGAGAGTGATTTTAGATGATCAAAGTGTTTAGATCACCAAGAGTTCATCTTTATATTTCAGGAGGCGGACTTGCGGGTTCGCGTTGTTTCGGGTTCTAGTGAGAACTCAGTGTAGAGGTGCGACCTCAGCAAGCTTACGTGCTTGCGTGTGTTTGTTCTTGTGGGAACCAGAGAGGGACTAGAGAGTCCAAAGGAGTTCTAGTGTGAACTCACTTGTAGGTGTTGTGACACCGAGTGACCCGGTGGGATTGTTTTTAGTGAAAATCCTTCATAGTGTTGAAGGCGGAGACGTAGAGTAAGTGTGCTCGAACCTCGAAACAATTCTCTCGTGTTTGTGATTGCTCTCTCTATCTCTCACTTGTATTTATATCTTGCATGCTTAAATTGTTCATATCTTTATATGCTTGATACATCTTGTGCCATATTGCTATATGCTTGGGGATTGTTTGCTCACACTTGTATTCAACCAAGAGAGCCTTAGCGGCACCTCAACTCTTATCTAGAGGAATCTTGAGGAGTTAGTCCAGAGCCCTTCACGGGGAATTCGGCTACACTCTTAGGTTATACCTTGTGTGTTTAGCTTAAGAATTTTTAGTTTGCTTAAATAGTTTTAATTCTGCATTAATTCATCATTAGATTAGCTAGTCACATATTCACCCCCTTCTAGGTCATTTAATTTGGTATCAGTGCCAAGTGCTCTTGATTTCGGTCTAACAACCTTGAATTAAAGATTCTCATTTATAGTTAATCACAATATTTGAACACACACATGGATTTCATGTCACCTCCCACTTTTGATATTCTTAACATCCAAACTTGGAAAGTTAAGATGTCATTATACCTCAAAGGCCTAGGTATTCATGTTTATCTTGCTACCGTTATGCATTCATATTTTAGTAATAGCTAGTATATTGAGGCTAACTTAAAAGCCATTCATGCTTTAAAGTCAACCCTAAATGATGAACATTTATTTAGGATTTCTACCATTGATTTGGCTTTTGTAGTATGGAACACTATTGTTTCCCTTAATGAACAAGAGCAATACTATGCGGGGAGCGACTCGGATGTTGGAAGTGAGGCTTCCAACGTATGCTACATGGTCCAAGAGGATAACCCTCTTGAGGTATACCCGGAATCCGAGCTTGATGAGGATGTTGATATGCTATATGATGAACTTGCATCTTTTTGTCAACAACTCCTTGAAAAAAATAAGAATTTGAAAAAGAAATATGACTCCATTTTAGAAGAAAATGATTCTTTTAAAAATAAAGTTGCATGCATTGTAAAAGAAAATGAATTTTTGAAAATGAGAATATTTCCTTGACCTCTAAGCTAAATGATCTTTGTGAAGGAAATACTTATTTGAAAAATAAAATTGTTTTAATGGAAAAGGAAAAAGAAATTGCTTTGAATGAAAACAACTCTTTAAAAGAAAATTTGTTGAAAAGGAAAAAGAAAATGTTTCTAAAACGAAAAAGAACGTTGATCATGCTTTTCATCCTACTACCATTGATAAAAATGAGTTTAAATTTTGAAAAATAAAATAAATTGTTTGAGCTCAACTTTGAGCAATTGTGCATTCAATCATAAAAGATTGAAAACCTTATTTTAAAAGAAACAAGCTCCACATGTTCATGCACATCACCCACAACATGCATATGCACATTTTACACGTTATGATCACACTCATCCTCATGTGCATACTGTTGGCCCAAGGTTACAATCACCCTTGTTTAGTGTATTTTGATGATTACAAAACATATTAGTTATTTGTACTAATAACATTTGTTGTTTAAGTGTGTTTTCAGATTTCTATTCATACTAGAAGTCTTCTCTCACAAATACAAGGTTTTGGACTCAAGTCAACTCCAATTGGGCTCAAGATGCAAAATTGAAGATCAAGTGAAGATAGCCCATCTTGAAGCATTGCCTTGAAGTCTTTTAGAAGTTTGTAAGTTTAGAATGTTAAAGTTTGAATATAGGAAATTTGGCTCTAGGATTTGCATACACACTTATTTCATGTATTTCCTATGTTTTGAAAATGGTTATTTCTAAGTTTTATGCCTTAGTTTATATATACATGTACCAAAGCTTTATTCCTGAAAAACTTGTTTAAAACATGTGTATAAACTATTTTCTGCATAATACTTAGCTATTGGTATTATTAAAATATTTTTACAAAAATCTTCAAAACAGCCCAGTTTTTCAGTGTCAGGCAACATCGGTCGACCGGCCCGGTCGACCGGCGTTGTGTCTGGACATGCACTGTTTGTGCATGTCCGTCGGTCGACCGGACCGGTCGACCGACGGAGAGCAGATTGCTCTCGGGATATTCCGGTCGACCGGACCGGTCGACCGAAGAAGGAAACTGTATTTCCTCCTTTTGGGTCGGTCGACCGGACCGGTCGACCGAGAGCCAACGGCTCTTTCCAGCAGGGCTGGCGGTCGACCGGACCGGTCGACCGCCAAGCCTGCAACAAGGCAACGGCTCTTTCCTCTTTGGGCAGTTCTGAAAAATCTGTTTCTCTTTCAGCTTTAACAGATTTTTGGAGATTTGTTGGGGAGCTTTTTCAGAGAAAATAAGACAAAAAGAAATTGTTTTTAACCTATTTTTAAGCCTATAAATAGAGGAGAAGTCTCTCTTGCATATCACTTAGAAAAATCCTCAAGTTTGCATTGTTTTCAAAAGAGAAAAGAAAAGAGTTTAAAGCTTTCATTTCAATTCTTTTTGAGCTAGTTTTTCAGTTGTGTTTGATTGCTAATATCACTCTACAACTGAAGTTTTTCTCACCACACTTCATAGAGCCAAAAATCCTATACTCATTCTATAGTGAAGTTGTAATTGAAGTGAGAGTGTTTGTAAAAGAGTTTGAGAAAAGTGTAGTGATCTTGTTGTGATCACTTGGTTCTTGTAATCCTTTCTTTGTGGAGCAACCTCTTTGGTAGAGGTCCTTTGTACTTGGTGGAGCTCGGTGCTCGGTCTTCGGTAGACCTAATTGTAAAGGCATCCTCGGTGGATAGTGGAAACCCTTCACGGAGGTGAAGGCGGGGACTAGAGCAAGTGTGCTCGAACCTCGAAACAAATCATCTTGTTTGCGATTGCCTTTGCGTTATTCTTGCTTTCAATTTCTCTTGCTTTATATTGTCTTGAATTATTTGCTTGAGAACTAACCCTCTACTTGTGCAATCTTGTCTTGTTCACTTTACTTGCTATATTGCTTGTGTGTATTTCATCATAGCATCTCATCCTTTACTTGTTCGATCATATCTCATACAACACGGTTGCATTGCGCACCTCTAACCCATATCTAGGGGAATTGGGAGGAAGGAGTTCAGAACCTCGCAAGGGGTATTCGGCTCTTAGTCGTGTTTTGAGAGATCGTTGCATCACTCATTTTATTAAAGTTTAAAAAGATCATTAGATTAGCATTCACACCTATTCACCCCCCCTCTAGGTATTTTTCAATTGGTATCAGAGCTTGGACTCTAGGATTTGGTTTAACCACTTTAGAGAAGATCCTAATTTGCTAATCATTTCATTCATATTCATATAAGTAAAAATGGCCGATGGTATTAAGACCCCTCCTAAGTTTGATGGACTTAACTTTCCCATATGGAAAGTTAAGATGACCGTGTTTTTGCAATCTCTAGGTAGCCGAGTTGCAAAGGCCGTGACTAAGTCTTTTAGTGTACCCCCCGGTGACGAATCCACTTGGTCCGAAATAGAGACTAAGGAATTCGATGCCAATGCCAAAGCTCACTATGCACTTCTTCAAGCCCTAAATGATGATGACATAGCTAGGGTTATACATTGCAAATCCGCATTTGAGATTTGGTCACACTTGATAGTCACTCATGAGGGGACCTCACAAGTAAAGAAGGCTAAGATTGACCTTCTTCGGTCTCAATATGAAACATTTAGCATGCAAGAAAATGAAACCATAGATGATATGGTTACAAGATTTACCAAGATTACTAATGGACTCTCTTCTTTAGGTGAAGATATCAACAATGATCAAAGAGTAAGGAAGATCATCCGGGCTCTTCCTCCTTCATGGGAAGTTAAAGCAACAACCTTGAAGGAACTCAACGACAATGAAGAGATGGAGCTTATAGGTCTCATTGGGAACCTCAAAACCCATGAGATGGAAAGGAAAGCAAGGGAGGATATGGCTCCTTCCAAAAAGAAGACTATCGCCTTCAAGAGTCAAGCTACACACTCCGATGAAGATGATGAAGAAGAAGATGATGAGGAGCTCTCACTCCTTGTTAAGAATGTCCGGAGGATGTACAACAAGGCGAAGTACCAAGGTAGAAGAAGATGGCAAGGAGGCAAAGAAGAAAGAAAGATCACTTGTTTCAATTGCCAAAAGCCCGGACACATTGTTGCGGAGTGTCCGGACAAAGCTAAGCCCTCCACTTCTAAGAAGCCTTACAAGAAGAAGGCTATGAAGGCAACTTGGGATTCGGAGACCGAATCCGAGGAAGAAATAGACACCGCCAACATGTGCTTCATGGCTAATGAAGGCACAAGCAAGGTAACCTCTTCCCCTTCTCATGATAATGAACTTTCTATGGATGTGTTAGAAGAAGCTTTTGTTGAGTTGTCACAAAACTATGATTTCTTAAAGAAAAAGTATCTTAAAATGAAAAAGGAAAATGATTCTTTAAGTCTTCAAGTTTTTACTCTTACAAAGGAAAAAGATGATTTGGTTTCCACTTTGGTCACTACCAAAAAAGATTTTGAAAAATATAAGATTTCTTGCAAAGGTAAGGCCCCACTAATTGATTCAAATGAAGTTTCTATGCTTAAGGACAGATTAGATTCTTTAAGTGTTGTTTTGAAAGATTGTGAGTTTAACAAAAAGAAAATTGAGGCTATGTTTCCTAAGAAACAAGCCCCAAGAAAAATGCTCATGCTCATGTTCATGTTCATGCTACACAACCTAAACAACATGGCAAAACCCCAAAACATGCTCACACTACACATACACATCATGCATTCATGTATGGTAGAGTGTTCTCATGTTCACATTGTGGACGGAAAGGGCACTTAGCCAATTTTTGCTATGATAGATTAAATATATCACGTCATAATGTTTGGGTTCGAGGCACTAACTTTCAAGGACCCAAGAAAGTTTGGGTACCAAAATCAACTATTATGTTAAATGATGTAGGTACTTTCCAAATCCCAACGACGTAGAGGATTGTGGTATCTTGATAGCGGTTGCTCAAGGCACATGACTTGGGACATCAACAACTTTGCAACCCTATCAAGATATCATGAAGGTGGCACCGTCACCTTCGGAGATGACGCCAAGGGTAAAATCATCGGTATTGGTAATGTAAAACTTGGCACCTCTCCTTTAATTGAAAATGTAGTTTTAGTTGATGGCCTCAAGCATAATCTCTTGAGTGTTAGTCAACTTTGTGATAAAGGTTTTGATATTGTTTTTGATAATGTTGCTTGTAAAGTAATTGATAGGATTTCTAATATTTGTGTATTTTCCGGTTTTCGTGAAAGTAATGTTTATATGATTGATATGTTAAATATGTCTTGTAATATTACTTGTTTGAAAGCCCTCGATGATGACTCTTGGTTGTGGCATAGGAGATTAGGGCATATTTCTTTTGATCACATTTCTAGGTTAAACACAAAGGAAATGGTGAAAGGTATTCCTTGCTTGAATTTTGAAAAGGACCGAGTTTGTGACGCATGTCAATTTGGGAAACAAACTAAGTCTTCTTTCAAGTCAATCAAGGATATCATGACATCACGTCCTTTGGAGTTAATTCATATGGATCTATTTGGCCCTACACAAACTAAAAGTCTAAGTGGGAATAGATTTGCTTATGTTTTGGTTGATGATTTTTCAAGGTTTACTTGGGTTTTCTTTCTTGAACATAAAAGCCAAGCATTTTCTTATTTTCAAACTTTTAAGAAAAGAGTAGAAAAAGAAAAGGATTCTTTGATTTTGAGAATAAGAAGTGATAGAGGAGGTGAATTCATTAACCAACCCTTTACCACTTTTTGTGATGAACATGGAATAAAGCATGAACTTTCTTGTCCTAGAACTCCACAACAAAATGGAGTAGTTGAACGGAAAAATAGAACATTACAAGAGATGGCTAGGACAATGCTAAGTGAATATGGTCTACCACATTATTTGTGGGCCGAGGCCGTTAATACATCATGCTACATATCAAATCGCATTTTCTTGTGTAAAAATACTACTAAAACTTCTTTTGAAATGTACTTTTCTAGAAAACCAAATGTTTCTTATTTCAAAGTTTTTGGATGCAAATGTTTTGTTTTAAATACAAAAGATAATTTGGGAAAATTTGATCCTAAATCTTATGAGGCTATTTTTGTAGGTTACTCAAATACTAGTAAGGCTTATAGAGTTTTCATTAGATCATCATTGACTATTGAAGAGTCTATTCATGTTAAGTTTGAGGAATCTAACAAGTTTGTTAAGAATGTTGTAGAAATAGATGCATTGGATGAAGGCATGGAGAAAGTGACCTTGGAGGATGCTTCTACCATGGGAGACAAACAAAGGATGATGAAGGAAGCAAAGCTAAAGTGGAAGAGGCACAAGGGAATGAAAATCAAACACATGAGGTGGAGCCTACTCAACCACTACCAAAGGATTGGAGATACAATCCGCATCATCCCAAGGACCTCGTCATAGGTGAAGTATCAAAAGGGTAACCACTCGCTCTAGACTTCATGACTATTGTGGTAACTATGCATTCATTTCTCATATTGAACCCAAAAATGTCCTCGAAGCCGAGGCCGATTCATATTGGTTGCTAGCCATGCAAGAGGAGCTCAATCAATTTGAGCGCAACCAAGTTTGGCACCTTGTTCCTAGGCCCCACGATAGACCAACAATTGGTACTAAGTGGATCTTTAAGAATAAGTTGGATGAATCGGGTAATGTAGTTAGAAACAAGGCTAGGTTAGTTGCCCAAGGTTACACTCAAATCGAAGGAATCGATTTTGAAGAAACCTTTGCACCCGTAGCACGGCTTGAAGCCATACGGATGACACTAGCATTTGCCTCATATAAAGATTTCAAATTATTTCAAATGGATGTTAAAAGTGCTTTTCTAAATGGATTTATTGAAGAGGAGGTGTATGTTGAACAACCCCCCGGGTTTGTTGATCCTACACATCCGGATTTTGTTTTTAAATTAGATAAAGCTCTTTATGGTTTAAAACAAGCCCCTAGGGCTTGGTATGAAAGACTTTCTTCATTTTTGACTTCAAATGGTTTTAAGAAAGGTAAAATTGATACAACTTTTTTTACAAAACATGTAGAAAAGGATATTCTTATTGTACAAATTTATGTGGATGATATTATTTTTGGTTCTACTAATGAATCTCTTTGCCAAGCTTTTGAATCATGCATGAAGGATGAATTCGAAATGTCTATGATGGGGGAACTCAACTATTTCCTTGGACTCCAAATCAAGCAAAAGAAGGATGGGATCTTCATCAATCAAGCCAAGTACACAAAGGAACTAATCAAAAGGTTTGGGCTTGAAGGATCGAGAGTAAGCAAAACTCCCATGGCAACAACTACAAAGCTTGACAAGGATGAACAAGGTAAAAGTGTAGACATTAAACTTTATAGAAGCATGATTGGTAGCTTGCTTTATTTGACGGCTAGTAGGCCGGATATTATGTTTTCCGTTTGTCTTTGTGCACATTTTCAATCTTGTCCTAAAGAATCTCACATAATTGCGGTTAAACGCATAATTAGATACCTTAAGGGCACTATTGAAATGGGTTTGTGGTATCCTAAAACCGGATTATTTGAAATGAAGAGTTTTTCAGATGCCGACTATGCGGGTTGTAGGGTAGATAGGAAGAGCACAAGTGGAACATGTCAATTCTTAGGTAATTGTCTTGTATCTTGGTCTTCCAAAAAGCAAAATTCGGTAGCCCTATCAACCGCCGAGGCGGAGTATGTTGCAGCCGGAGCTTGTTGTGCACAAGTTCTTTGGATGAAACATACTCTCCTTGACTATGATTTACACTTTGATCATGTTAAAATATTTTGTGATAATACTAGTACTATTCACATGACAAAGAATGCAAATCAACATAGTAAAACCAAACACATTGACATTAGGTATCACTTTCTTAGAGATCATTATGAGAAAGGTGATATTGATATTGATTATGTTTCTACCGATTTTCAACTTGCCGATATTTTTACTAAACCTTTAGACTATGCTAGATTTTTATTTATTTGTGGTGAGTTGAATGTTTGTATTATGGATTCTTAAAATTAAAAATTGTTTTTCAATTGTTTTGTTTTAACCCTTTTTGATGTATGACAAAAAGGGGGAGAATAAGTTTGTTGATATTTGGAAAATAAGTGTTTAAGTTTAACCTTTTTAAGTTTGATACTATTTGAGTTTCATTTCATGAAGAAAAAGGAAGTTTGTGTTTTAACCTTTTTAAGCTTGATACTATTTGAGTTTCATTTCATGAAGAAAAAGGAAGTTTGTGTTTATTTAAAGTTTTTGGACAAATTGTGTTTGTTAAATGCTTTATGTATGCTTACATAGCTTTTCATATTCATGATAAATACATAGCATTGTTTGAGGGGGAGCTTTCCAAGCTTTCCCTCCTTTATTTGTTTCAATAACTTATATGTTTTGTCATCATCAAAAAGGGGGAGATTGTTGGCCCAAGGTTACAATCACCCTTGTTTAGTGTATTTTGATGATTACAAAACATATTAGTTATTTGTACTAATAACATTTGTTATTTAAGTGTGTTTTCAGATTTCTATTCATACTAGAAGTCTTCTCTCACAAATACAAGGTTTTGGACTCAAGTCAACTCCAATTGGGCTCAAGATGCAAAATTGAAGATCAAGTGAAGATAGCCCATCTTGAAGCATTGCCTTGAAGTCTTTTAGAAGTTTGTAAGTTTAGAATGTTAAAGTTTGAATATAGGAAATTTGGCTCTAGGATTTGCACACACACTTGTTTCATGTATTTCCTATGTTTTGAAAATGGTTATTTCTAAGTTTTATGCCTTAGTTTATATATACATGTACCAAAGCTTTATATCCTGAAAAACTTGTTTAAAACATGTGTATAAATTATTTTCTGCATAATACTTAGCTATTGGTATTATTAAAATATTTTTACAAAAATCTTCAAAACAGCCCAGTTTTTCAGTGTCAGGCTACATCGGTCGACCGGCCCGGTCGACCGGCGTTGTGTCTGGACATGCACTGTTTGTGCATGTCCGTCGGTCGACCGGACCGGTCGACCGACGGAGAGCAGATTGCTCTGGGGATATTTCGGTCGACCGGACCGGTCGACCGGAAGAAGGAAACTGTGTTTCCTCCTTTTGGGTCGGTCGACCGGACCGGTCGACCGAGAGCCAACGGCTCTTTCCAGCAGGGCTGGCGGTCGACCGGACCGGTCGACCGCCAAGCCTGCAACAAGGCAACGGCTCTTTCCTCTTTGGGCAGTTCTGAAAAATCTGTTTCTCTTTCAGCTTTAACAGATTTTTGGAGATTTGTTGGGGAGCTTTTTCAGAGAAAATAAGACAAAAAGAAATTGTTTTTAACCTATTTTTAAGCCTATAAATAGAGGAGAAGTCTCTCTTGCATATCACTTAGAAAAATCCTCAAGTTTGCATTGTTTTCAAAAGAGAAAAGAAAAGAGTTTAAAGCTTTCATTTCAATTCTTTTTGAGCTAGTTTTTCAGTTGTGTTTGATTGCTAATATCACTCTACAACTGAAGTTTTTCTCACCACACTTCATAGAGCCAAAAATCCTATACTCATTCTATAGTGAAGTTGTAATTGAAGTGAGAGTGTTTGTAAAAGAGTTTGAGAAAAGTGTAGTGATCTTGTTGTGATCACTTGGTTCTTGTAATCCTTTCTTTGTGGAGCAACCTCTTCGGTAGAGGTCCTTTGTACTTGGTGGAGCTCGGTGCTCGGTCTTCGGTAGACCTAATTGTAAAGGCATCCTCGGTGGATAGTGGAAACCCTTCACGGAGGTGAAGGCGGGGACTAGAGCAAGTGTGCTCGAACCTCGAAACAAATCATCTTGTTTGCGATTGCCTTTGCGTTATTCTTGCTTTCAATTTCTCTTGCTTTATATTGTCTTGAATTATTTGCTTGAGAACTAACCCTCTACTTGTGCAATCTTGTCTTGTTCACTTTACTTGCTATATTGCTTGTGTGTATTTCATCATAGCATCTCATCCTTTACTTGTTCGATCATATCTCATACAACACGGTTGCATTGCGCACCTCTAACCTATATCTAGGGGAATTGGGAGGAAGGAGTTCAGAACCTCGCAAGGGGTATTCGGCTCTTAGTCGTGTTTTGAGAGATCGTTGCATCACTCATTTTATTAAAGTTTAAAAAGATCATTAGATTAGCATTCACACCTATTCACCCCCCCTCTAGGTGTTTTTCACATACTTGGGTGTATAAGTGTACACATTGCGGTCGCAAAGGCCATCTTGCAAGATTTTGCTATGATAAAGTAAATCCTTTATATTTTGCAAATAATAAAAATGTTTGGGTTTCAAATCATGCTAAACCCTGTGGACCTAAAAGAAAATGGGTACAAAAATCCCCACCTTTTATATTTGATGTAGGTGCGGACTCTCACATAACGTGAAAGGAATGGTGCCTTGGTGGTGGATGCATATGGACTAGATGGACACACAAATAGAAGCACCGCTATCAAGGAGGTTTGGTGGGACTACCACCATGTTTTGGAGATTTGGAGTATAGTTCATATGGTTTGGTAACTATCTCTAAACTCCCATTTAGTT
The DNA here is from genome assembly GCA_038442645.1 of Agave tequilana. Classification (NCBI taxonomy): domain Eukaryota; kingdom Viridiplantae; phylum Streptophyta; class Magnoliopsida; order Asparagales; family Asparagaceae; genus Agave; species Agave tequilana. Next base: position 998,772 of record JAVJIF010029806.1, read on the forward strand.
TACATGCTTTTACATTTGATGATAATTTTTAGCATGTTCATTTTTTGTGTTTATGCTTCATATGGTAAATACTTGTTTAGATATAGTTTTTGTCAAAACTTGTGTATATACTTGTACAAATAGTGAGCAACATTTGATTCATATATATTTGCACTTCATTGCTTATTTGTACTCACTACATGCGCATGTATATCTAGTTTTGATGATTCCCTCATTTATGCTTGTTTTGCCTATCTTTGTGCATGTTTTTACTTCATGTATACGTTATGCTTGCCTAAAACTAATAAATATACATGTATACCCTTGAGTCTCTTGCCTTCATGCAAATACTATTATAGACTCTTTTTATGTTTGGGATATGTATGCATATTATTAGCTTTGGATAAATCATACATATGCCTTGAAGTCTTATTTTTTAAAGAAAATTGAATTTTCATGATTTTTATATTTGTTTGATAAAATGATATTCATGTTTCTTATGAGCTTCATTGACTATTTTTATGAAAATACTAATTACATGATTCTTGTGCACTTACACTTTATTTGTTTACTCATGATATTGTTTTCATGAGAATTTTTGAGCTTTATAGATTTTGAGTGTCGACTTTTGTGTATTTAGTATGACTCATAAGATACATATGTTTAGTTTCATATTTGAAGGATCTTTAACTAGTTTTTTTAAAAATTACTTTAATTAGTTATTTATTCTTTATTTGGTAGAGTTTTCTAATTTTACAAAATATTTTTCAAACTCTTATTTTTGAAAACCCCTACCAACCCCTTAAAAGGCGGATGGATGGGCAACCATGCCTTGTATGCTAAAATTAAATATCTTTTATCATGTGCATGAAAAGGGTGGATCTTTATGAGTTATACACTAGATTCACATCATAGATTCAATTGGTGTCACAATTGACGTTTTTTTATATACTCATATTTTGTTTCTATATATGTATGCGCTAAATTTCAAATAATATCAATTTCTATTGGTATTTTCATTTTCATACATATATATGATTTGTTTGTACTTGATTTACAATATATTTACATGTTTAAAGCACAAAGTTTGTTTATGCTAAGCTTGATTTAAATCTTGATCTTCAATTGGTATCTCAATTGGTATTTTTAATAAGCTTATGCATTATTTTCAATTGGTAGTTTTTAATGATATCAAAATTTACAATATACTTCAATTGGTATCAATATGTTTTCGATTTCCAATTGAGTTTAAATTTCAATCGGTATCAATTGTTTTACCTATTTGGTATCAAAAATTTACCATATATTTCAATTGGTATATGTTTCAAAATATTTGCTTTCATTGATATAAAAATGTACAAGTGTTTCATTTTTAGTTGGTATCACAAATTTTTTATTTCATATGGTATCAAAATCTTGTGATATCTAAAGTTGATTTGTTGATTTAAGAAAAATTCAAAATTTGTATTGTTTATTTACAATTGGTATCTTAAAATATTTACAAATGGTATCTCAAAATTTGTTTTAGTAATTATCAAAAATTTGTGTTAAAAATGTTTTGATATGTATTGCCTATATGCAAGAGGAGCTTAACATCTCTTCTATATATAGATTCATGTTGGGTGTTGATCAATCACATATATTGCATATACATTGTCACATTATCATACTTTTTATCTAATAAATCCTATTAATAAGTCTTCTTCTTCTTTGTTAAATATAGGCCCAATTGCTAAAAGAAAGGAAAGAGAAACAAGCCCAAAAGCCTACCAAATTCTGATTTAATTCAGAATAAATTTGAAATCAAGGAATCAGGGCAAAATCTTGGCGTATCGGAGAGTTTGAAAGCTGGTTGAAAAGAATCCTCCCAAATCAAGCGGTTAAAGCCAACAATCAAAAGCTGTTTTGTCAAATCCTGGAGCAGAAACGAGAACATCAGCAGAAGATATGGGCGAATCACCAAAGAGGGGAGTTCCACCACTTGGGTGTGGCCATCTGGCCACACCAGGGCCGCGGAAACGCGGCCCTAGCTGCGTTTTCGCGACTTTGTTAAAATGGTTGGGGAGCGTTTGCTCCCCCAATCTTTCTACGATCTCCCCCCTCTAGTTTTTCCCTATAAATACCAGTTTTAACAGAGAAGAAGGGAGCGAAGACTAGGATTAGAATTTTTGTTTATTCTTTAAGGATTTAGGCTCTTTGTTAGATAGTATAAAAGTTATATTTTTATTTTATAATTTGTAGTTCAGTGCAAACACCAGAGAGAAGAGTGGAAGTGAGTGTGTAATTCATCTTTGAAGTGACAATCAAAGGAGCTTCTACTTGCTTGATGAACTCAACTCGAATTCGGTATGTTCAAGTTTACTTGTCATTCTCTTGTTTATTTTTAGTTTATAATGAGTAGCTAATTCATTTTCTGGGCTCACTAATGGACCTCTTCTATCACCTCTCTCTTGATTGCTTTTCATAAAAGCAACACTTTTTGAATCAGAAAATACCTTAGTTAAAACTTCGTTCTTGAAAGCACATGAGGATTTCTTTATTTTAAACTTGGACTTTTAAAGCACAAATATCTTTGAACTGTTTTTATTCCATACTTGCTTCTTTGCGCTTGATGGTTTAACATTCACTTCTTAATGATTTGTATCAAAAGGGCTTAAGATTTAAATGAAACGATCTTATTTGTTTTACTTGGACAATAAAAGAACCTAAAGGTTTTTGGTTTATAATAAAAGTGATGCAACCCAAATGTCCTTGAGATAAGTACGTAGTTGAGTTAAAAACTAGTGAGCCTAGATCTCCTCCTTCTTATATTAAAATCAACCAAATAATTTTCAAGCTTTTTTAATCACTTTCTCCAAAGCCTTCTCCAAATTTGCAATTTCTCTTTAATCACTTTTCTTCTCTCCATTCTTCTTTTCAACTAAAAAACGAGCACAATTCTTTGTTACTAAACAAAACACTGAAAAGCTTTCATCGCATTCCTCCTCATGGACACGACCCGTTAGCCCGAAGCTACACGGTAATCTCTTAACTCTTTGATTTTACAATCAATTTTTAGCGTCGTTGCCGGGGAGGGAACGGTGTATTTGTTTTTTAACAAGTTTGGTGTGTTGTTTCAGGGACTTCAAGATTCAGATCTAGCATTCAAGCTTTGCAAGAGATGACTTGCAAATTCTGTGCCCCTACTCTCGAAAGTAGGAAACAGAATTTCAAGAAATTGCATTGCAAAAGTTGAAAATTTCGTTGGACTACTAAAACTCTTTTTTTAGGACATATTGCTCGCAAAAAATTAAGTTTTTGTACGTTATATTCTTGCTATATCTGCTATCCACCATCCCTATTTTAATCCAACAGTAATTTGAGTGATTGTTAATTGCTTAAAAAACGTTTAGACTTGCATTCTAGGCATTTGTCTAATTACGTTTATTTTACAATTACTGTTGAAGATAGCTGGAGACAAGATATGTATGTATAGCATATAGTTTAGGAAACATTCTTGGGTGATATTTGCTTTTGAATGTTACTTTTCTATATCTTGCACACTTTGCACAAATCAATTCTAAGGGCAAAACCCAAGTCAAGATAAGGTGGGGAAGTCATTACCCTTCCTTAGCTCACAAATCATCTCCAAGCACGCACAACCTAAGCCTAAGTAAAATCTGATAGACGTTGGCCTTAGGGACATATCGAACTCATTAGGAGATATCCTAAGGGGGAAGGTGTTAGAATTTGACTCCTGCCAAATCAGTGTCTAGGAAGAAGATTAAGGGCCGAAAGCCTGAAGGTTGGTGGTTACTTAATTAAGGAACATCTTTGATAGATAACCTCCCACCAATCTTGCCCTGACCTGGCTGATTAGCTTGTGGTCAAAGTCTGCATTATACCTCCAGTGGACAATCAACCAGTTAGGAGTTGTCTAGGTCAAGGTTACCTTAGCTAGGCTTGGTTGTTTTCTCTTCTTGACTACTGGTGAACTTATTTGTGATTGTGTTTGTGTATGTAAGTCTGGTCAAGAGACCCTAATTCATCTAGGTTAACTAGAAACACATCACCATCCAGGTTCGAAACAAGACCAAATTCGGTTATGGATCGACGACATCTTTGCAGGATAGGTTCTATCCCATTAGAACATCACTTCCATCCTGCATCCAACTTCCATCGGTTGGTGAACACAACTTTGAGCTTAAGCCACAATTCATCAATACACTCCCTAAGTTCCATGGCTTAGAGTCCGAAGATGCTTATTTCTTCATAAGAGAATTTGAGGAAGTATGCTTAATGATGAAAATCTCACACCTTGCAGATGATGCTATTAGGTTGAGATTTGTCCCATTTGCTCTTAAGGACTTAGCCAAGAAATGGCTCTACAGCTTAGCGGCTGGCTCTATCACATCTTGGGATGGTTTCATCAAGGTCTTCTTGAAGAAATTCTATCCAATCCATAAGACCGCTCTCGTTAAGAAAAACATCATGCAGTTCAAGCAAGAACCTAGTGAACCATTTTGGAGGTACTTTAAACGCCTCAAAGACCTCCTTATCCAATGTCCTCATCATGGAATAGAGAAATGGCGACAGTGCTAAATTCTTTATGACGGTTTAGACCACTCGACGAAGACCCTCTTAGAAAGCATGTGACAAGGGAGATTCTTGCAGAAGGATTAGCATGAAGGATAGGATTTATATGAGAATCTAGCTGAAAAGACCATCCAATGGGAACCTACTAGTGAAAACTCTAGAAATCTAAACTCTATCACTTCAAAAGGAGGTCTCCATTCGATTGAATCATCCATTAACGAGGCTAAGTTAGCTAATCTAGGGAGAAGACTGGAAGCTTTAGAAACTAAGGAACCAAGTCCAGTCAATCAAGTCAGCCCAAAGCAATTTTCAACTCCGGGTTGTACTTACTGTCAGGCCATGAATGATGTGTTTGATGAGTGTCCTATATTTCAAGCTCACCAACACTTTTCTAAGACGATGAATGCGGCCTTTTCAAGGCCGAACAATGATCCTTACGCTCCTACGTACAATCCTGGTTAGAGAAATCACCCAAATTTCTCATGGAGCCAACAAAATAATGACCACCCACGGTCAAACCATGCAAACTACTTCCATCATTCCAATAATTCTTCCAATCATCAACCCAATTTTTCCAATCACCCTTATAATTCTTCTAACAATTTTTCAAATTATCAACAAAATTTTCCCAACCAAGCTCCACTATCTTCCTTCCAGAATCCTCAACTCGAAAGAAGAATGACTGATTTTGAGAGAAACATGGAAGGTACATGAAGAACCAAGATTCCCTCATGCAAACAATACAGAGGCTAGAGGGTCAAATGAGCCAGTTAGCCAACCCACAACATGAGAGGCAAAGGGTACCTTGCCCAGTCAACCAATTATGAATCTTAGGAATTCACAACAAGCTCATTTGGTTGAGGATCAATCACTGAATCAATGTAATGCTGTTCATACATTGAGGTCGGGAAAGAAAGTTGATAACCAAGTGTCAACACCACCTAATCCTAGTCAGCACAATCACACTTCAGCATCCACTTCATCTAATCCCACTCCTCCTAAATTTGATGAATCTGAAAAAGATAAGTCAACTAGTCATGTGCACTAGCCTACAGCACCATTTCCTGATAGGCTAAAAAACAACAAGCAAAATCCACACGTGGATAAGATAATTGAGATCTTTAATCAAGTGAAGATAAATGTGCCACTTCTTGATGCCATCCAACAAGTCCCATCTTATGCTAAGTTTCTTAAGGACATGTGCACCAAGAAGAGAAAGACTAATGTGTTGGCCCAGAGGCCTTCCACTCTAGTTTTGATGATGATTAACTCATGAAGTTATGTTTACTAATAATCTTGTGATTTTAGTTCCAGATCATTAATCAAGTTATTAGTTGGTGATTAGCTTCAACAAGATGATTTGGAAGCTTTCACATGTTGATTCAAGATCCCGAGCGTCAAAGATCATATATAGCACTTGCTCGATGGATCAAGGAGTTTTGGATCGAGTCGGCTTGGAGATTGCGCTCTACAAGAAGACTTCGGTACATAGTTTAGTTTTGTGTTTAGATCCAAAATTGTAAAGATTAGAATAGTATGATATGCTCAAGTTCACAACACACACGTTTCATGTTTTGAATATTGGTTTTCGGTTTTAGGTTTAACCGATCTTGGTTTTCATGAATAAATAGATCAAAACAAGTTTACATGGTTTAATGTATATTAGATTTGTTCTATATACATGCATGCTTAATTTCCTAGACAAACTTAGTTTTGACTCACTTATTCATGTGTTTTATGTTTTGGTATTTTTAACAAAACATATTTTGGAATTAATGTCAAAAACATGGATATATTTATGTTTCATGTATAGAGGATTATATCCATATACATCATGCCTAAATGTTGTTTAATATCATGTTTTTGTATTTGGATGAGTTTTGAACAAAATGTATTTTCTATTCAAAAATCCAAGTTTTAGAAAATACAGTTTTTGGTTTTTGGAAAATATTGTAAGATACAAAAATAGTTTTAATTGCTTGATATTTAAGTCAAAACTTTTATCATATGTTTATATATCAATGCAAATTGTCAAAACTATTTTTGGAGATTTTTAAATAGTTTACAAGAATTTATTGGATATTTAATTCCTTAGTTTTCTGACCAGAACAGCCTCTGCCAGGCTAGGTCGGTCGACCCTAACGGTCGGCCGCACCAAGTAGCCGGTCGACAGTTAGGGTCGACTGACGTGCACGGATACGTGCACGCTGGCTACCTATTGGGCCGGCCAACCGCACGGTCGACCGACTGCATGCAGGCTAGTCTCTGTTTGTTTCGGTCGACCGGGCGGTCGACCGGTAGCTGGCAACGGTCAAAATTTGACCGTTGGACGGTCGACCGGCCGGTCGACCGACAGGATTGTTGGCCCAATGGCCTTCCACTCTAGTTTTGATGATGATCAACACTCATGTAGTTATGTTTACTAATATTCTTGTGTTTCTAAGTTTCAGATCATTAACAGGATATTAGGTTGGTGATTAGCTTCAACAAGATGATTAGAAGCTATTCATGATGATTCCGGTGCCAAAGCTTAAAGATCATACCTTTGCACTTGGAGAATCACGGAGTTTGGACCGAGTCTACTTGAAGATGGAAGATCGACAAGAAGACTTAGGTATCCTAGTTTAGATAGAGTTTTAGATCCATATTTGTAAAGCTTAGTTTAGTTGATATGCTCAAGTGCACAAAACACACACGTTTTATGATTGAGTTTTGGTTTTCATGAATAGTTTATCAAAACAAGTTTAAATTGATATATGTATAGCTGCTTCATTCTATACATGCATGCTTAATTTTTTAAACAAACTTATTTTGACTATCCTATTCATGTTTTGGAAAATTCTAGTTTGATAAAATACAAGTTTTGTTTTTGATAAAATTGGCAAGACACAAAAATGAATTGATATGATTGATATATGTCTTGAAATTTTTATCACAAGTTTGGTTATCAAAGTAAAATGATAAAACAAGTTTTAGAAAAACAGTTTTTATTGTGATTAAAACTATTTTTTAGATTTACTGTGATTTTATGGGATTTTTATTGAGTGAAAAGACCTATTTTCAAATCCCGTATCTGTGCAGAACTGAGGACTGGCTGACAGGCCAAGTCGGTCGACCGGACCGGTCGACCGCACCATAGGCCGGTCGACCGGGACGGTCGACCGACGTGCACAAGTCTGTGCACGTTTTGGAGTCTCTGGGACGGTCGACCGGGCCGGTCGACCGAGATGAGAGTTCTGCTCTCAGGATGTTTCGGTCGACCGGGCCGGTCGACCGCTATTGCCCAACGGTCACATTTTTGACCGTTGGCGGTCGACCGGACCGGTCGACCGGCAGTCTGTCAGACTGCCAACTCAGCCTAACGGCTAGTTTTGTATAGGGGCTATATAAACCCCATCTCTTTGGGGATTTTAGCAAAGTTTTCTAAGAGAAAAATTTTCAGTTTTCTGAAGTGTTTAAAAGTGTTTTAAAAAGAGTTTTTGGGCTTTAAAACTTCTCATCTTTATTTGTTTTGGGTTTTTGGAAAATAAAAAAAACTAGGTTTTGGGATTTTGATTTGGTATTTCATTTTCTATCATATACAAGAGATTTCCCAAGTAGTTTTTCTTTGTTGCTTGTTTCCAAAAACACTTTGATTCCACACTTGAGCTATATCTTCTATCCTAAACTATTAGGATCTTGTTTTTGTGGAAAAAGAAAAAGGAAAGAGGTTTGTGGTTGAAATATACCACTTGTTGTAAACCCTTGATTTCTTGAGTTGCTCCCTCTTGGGTAGAGATGGAGAGTGTTGTATTGGGTTGTTTTGGATCCCTCTTCGGTAGAGGTGATTGAGTTTGGTTGTAAACCTCTTCGGTAGAGGTTGTTGTTGTTGTTGTTGGTTGTTGGGCCTCGGTAGAGGTTGTTGTTTGAGAGAGGAGTTCGGTACTCCTAGAGTTGTAAGAAATCCTCTTTGGTAGAGGTTCCCTCGGTGGGAGTTGAGATAGTGGAAATCCTACACGGTGGTGTAGGCGGGGATGTAGAGCAAGGTGCTCGAACCTCGAAACAAATCTTGGTGTTTGCGTTTTGATCCACTGTCTCTCTAACTCTCTCTCTTTACATTTGTGCAAAGCATCATACTTTCATAGCATTCATATTATATACATTGCTTGTGTTGCCTTGCATCTTTCATATTGTAATTTATCCTTGATTGCTTGGCTTGATTGTGTATGCACATATTTCATATTGCTTGGATTGCTTGTGTGTGTGTGCCTAACTTGTACTCATCCAACAAGAGCTTCACATAGCGCCTCAACCCATTTCAAGGGGAATCAAGGGGAGTTGTCCAGAGCCTCGCAAGGGGAATTCGGCTACACTTGTTGTATTGTATTAGTTTGTGCATAATTTGCATTAGCTTCCGCATTTAGCGTACTTAGTTTGCATTGAGTTTCTTAGATTAGCAATTACACCTATTCACCCCCCCTCTAGGAGTTTTTCAATTGGTATCAGAGCTAGTGCTCCTGATACTTAGGCTTAACATCCTAGGAGTGAGATCCATTTGCTTGCTAATCTCATTTGCATTTGTTTGTTTGCACACATTTAGTTTATACCATGGACTTCATGACCCCACCTAGCTATGATCCTTCCAACATTGATGTTTGGAAGTATAGGATGTCCATGTACCTAAAGACCCTAGGTTTGCATGTTTTCCTTGCCGCCACCAAGAGATGTTATCTTGGTGATTGCAATCATATAGGGGCCAATGCACAAGCCCTAGAGGCTATTAGAAGCACTTTATCAAAAGAATATCTTTTACGTGTTTCTAATCTTGATTCCGCTTTTGCAGTGTGGAACAAGTTGACAACAACCACCAACACCTCCAAGCTTCAAGTCCAAATCCAAGAAGAGGAATCTAGTGGAGAATCCAACTCTATATGCTACATGGTCCAAGGGAATGACTCCCTTGAGGTACAATCGGAAACTCAACTAGATAGTAATGATTGTGCTAGTTCTTCAAATGATTTTGTTGATCCCCATGCTTTAAATGAAGAACTATCTATTGTTTGTGAAAAACTAATAGAAAAATATAACTTGTTGAAAAAGAAGAGTCTAGGCATTAATAATGAAAATAAAAATTTGATTGCTAGACTTGATGTTGTTTTGCAAGAGAAAGAGGAGATTGCTAATGAAAGGGATTCATTAAAATCTCAACTTGGTCTTGCACTTAAAGAAAATGAGTTTTTGAAAAATAAAAATGATTGCCATGTTCTTTTGAAGAAAATGAAAACTTGTCTTCAAAAATTGATTTTGTTTTAAAAGAGAATGTTGATTTGAAAAATAAAATTATTTCTATTTCAAATGATTTAGATGTGTGTTTAAAGAAAAACATTGTTTTGCAAAATAAGATGGATGCACATGTTTGCCATGCTAGTGTAGCTTCTTCATCTAGTCTACCTAATGCATGTACCTCTTCTTCTAGGATCAATGATGATATTTGTATGTTAAAGAAGAGAGTAGATTGTTTGGGCTCCATTATGAGCCAATGTGCTAAGAACCATACACGCTTGGAATTCTTGGTTCGAAAGAAACGAGTTCCATCTTCTATGCATGCACACCCTCCACGGCATACACATGCTCCTCACGAACACCATCACACCATGTATGCTCATGTGTACACATGTACACATTGTGGTCGAAAAGGCCATCTTGCTAAATTTTGCTATGATCGTTTACATGTTGAAAATTTAGCCAAGAAGTTTGTTTGGGTTAGAGAAGGTACTAACCCCATGGACCCAAAAGAGTATGGGTGCCAAAGACCACCCCTCCTATTATTTTTGATGTAGGTGTGGGCTCTCACATGACGTGAGAGTGATGACACCTTGGAGTGGATGCGTTCCGGACTTCATGGAAATCAAATTGGATGCATCACTTTCAAGGGAAGATTTGGTGGAGATGACCACCATGTTTTGGAGACAAGGAGAGTTGCTTCTTCGGTTTTGGTAACAATCCTTTACTCCCATTTATTATTTACATGCTTTCCATGTTTTAATGTTTATAGTATGTTTTTGATGTCTATGGATTAGTATGTTCATTCCATGTTTATTAGATCCTTGACATACATGTATAGTATTTGAGACACATATGCTTATATGAACCCATATTTAGTGTTCTCACCGTTTGTTTAGCTATAATGTATATCATGAATCTAATACATGTGAATTTACATAGTAATCATGTTTTGGCTTTATCATGATGAGTTTTAGCTTGATGCTTCATGTGGTGATAACATGTTTAAATGTAGATTTTATCAAAACTTGTATTATACATGTACAAATGGTGAGCCACATTTGTTTCTTATACATTTGCACTTCATGCTCATTTGTACTCACTATATGCACACGTATGAGCTAGTTTTGATGATTTGTTCATTTATACTTGTTATGACTTGAATATTTGTTTGAGTGTTAGTTTTCATTAAGACTATATGTATACTTGTACATGTAATGGGACACAAATAAATCTATATATGTTTGAGATTGAATGCTTATTTGAACCCATTAGATGTGCTAGTATAGTCTAATTTTGATGATTCATACATTTCAAACTTGTATTCCATTTTTGAATTTGTTTTATGAGTTTTCATTTCATGTATATGTTTGTATTGCCAAACTTTAAGATATACATGTATACCCCTTGAGTCATTTGCTTTTCATGCAAATCCATATATTGGACTCAATTGTGTTTAGGGATATGTATGTATACTTCTTGTGTTGACAAATCATACATATACCTTGAAAAGAATTGGTATCAAATTGTTTTAATGAAAAGCTAAATTTTCATACTTTTCATGTTTTTCATGTTTCATGTATTTATGTTTAACTTCATGTATATGTCTATCTAGTTCAAACTAATCTTATACATATACATCTTTTTGAGCCACGTGCCTTCATGAATACACATTTAGTGGACTCGTTGAGTTTTGGATATGTACGTATATTTTAGCTTGTATTAGACATACATAAGCCTTGAAGATTAAATAAGTAGTTTTATATGATTTTTCATGTTTTTGATGGAATTATGTTTTAAGGAATATTGAGCTTAATGAAATATTTTTCATGATTATGATCTTCACATTTTATTTGTACACTCACATCTATTGCTTGCTCATGTTTTGTTTTCATGAGTCTTATTTATGCCTAATTGAACTTGAGTGTTTGATATGATGTGAATTTCATGTTTATGAAAAACAATTTTGTTTTATTCCTTACTTGAAGGATTTCGTACTAGTTAACAAGTTTTTCCATTTAACTAGTTGCGATGTTCTTCATTTTGGTAGAGTTTTTCAAACAAAACTTATTTTCAAATCTATCTTTGAAAACCCCTACCTTCCAAAGGGCGGTAGGATGGGAGATCATGTTCATGTATGCCCTAAATTGAAAATCTTTAAAACTTGAATTATGATTGGGTGGTAGAGAATATGATGTATACACTTGAACTTATTGTTATGTCAATTGGTATCATTGAACTCTTTCAATTGGTATCATTTTGATCTTCTGGTATACTCATATATGTTTTGTATGTATGTATGCTTTAAATTTCAAGTATATCAATTTCTATTGGTATCTATTTTTCATACATATATATGTTTGTGTTTATGCTAGTGCTTGAGTTTCAATTTTATTTAAATTGATTACTTCTAAATTGTTATCAAGACTATGCATGACTTTAGTTTGTATTTCATAAAGGGGGAGAAAATTTGATTTTGTATTTCAATTGGTATTTGTACTCCCACTCTTTATGATTAAAAGCTGTTATTTTAAACATATGATATCAACATCAAATTATATGTTTTTAAAATGAACAATTCTTACTATTGGTATCAATGTCTCTATGTAAAATCTTTTCAATTGGTAAAATAATTACAATTGGTATCTCAAAATGTTGTTTAAAGAAAATATTCAAAGTTTTGATTTGTATTTCCTATATGCAAGGAGAGCTTAACATCTCTCTTACATATAGATTCATGTTGAGTATATTATAAATTGAGGAGCTTGACAACTCTTCTTTATATGATATACGTGTGTAGGGGGAGCTTCACATCTCCTCTTATGCATTACATAATATGTGTTATGTGAATTGGGGCTTGTCATCCCTTCTTCATGTAATGCATATGTGTAGGGAAGCTAACTTAGCGTCTTCCTCTTCATGAATGTATATAGCATATAACATATATTGATTCTTGTTTATTGGTATCAAGATGCTTCATTGACATATTTTTAATTGATATCATGTTTGCAGTCACCCCTTATTGATTTTGTTTTTTGTTTTAGACAAAAAGGGGGAGAACATTGTTTGCATTGGTTTGATTGACAAAGGGGGAGAAAGATTTTTACCCCTCATTTTATCTATGGTTTTGATTGTTTACCCCTTTATTGATGATTGACAAAAAGGGGGAGAATTATTTGAGAGTTTAACATGCATACATAAAACTCAAATTACTTCTATGCATGATTGGTACATGTTTTTTTTATATGCATGCTTATGTTTTATATGCATATATTATGTTTTAATCTCAAGAATATTAAGTTTAATTGATATATAGAGTTTGCTTTGTAATTGGTATCTAGAGCTTATTTTGTTTTGAATATTCCATTTGATATCTAGAACCATTTATTGTTTATGCATATGGCATGTTTCATGTTTAATACTAATTGCATATATTTATTGTTTATCCCTATGCATGAGTTAAGGGGGAGCTTCCTTGAAGCTTATCTTTAATCCATGCATATATAACTCCATGAGTTTTGTCATCATCAAAAAGGGGGAGATTGTTGGCCCAATGGCCTTCCACTCTAGTTTTGATGATGATCAACACTCATGTAGTTATGTTTACTAATATTCTTGTGTTTCTAAGTTTCAGATCATTAACAGGATATTAGGTTGGTGATTAGCTTCAACAAGATGATTAGAAGCTATTCATGATGATTCCGGTGCCAAAGCTTAAAGATCATACCTTTGCACTTGGAGAATCACGGAGTTTGGACCGAGTCTACTTGAAGATGGAAGATCGACAAGAAGACTTAGGTATCCTAGTTTAGATAGAGTTTTAGATCCATATTTGTAAAGCTTAGTTTAGTTGATATGCTCAAGTGCACAAAACACACACGTTTTATGATTGAGTTTTGGTTTTCATGAATAGTTTATCAAAACAAGTTTAAATTGATATATGTATAGTTGCTTCATTCTATACATGCATGCTTAATTTTTTAAACAAACTTATTTTGACTATCCTATTCATGTTTTGGAAAATTCTAGTTTGATAAAATACAAGTTTTGTTTTTGATAAAATTGGCAAGACACAAAATGAATTGATATGATTGATATATGTCTTGAAATTTTATCACAAGTTTGGTTATCAAAGTAAAATGATAAAACAAGTTTTAGAAAAACATATTTTTAGAAAAACAGTTTTTATTGTGATTAAAACTATTTTTTAGATTTACTGTGATTTTATGGGATTTTTATTGAGTGAAAAGACCTATTTTCAAATCCCGTATCTGTGCAGAACTGAGGACTGGCTGACAGGCCAAGTCGGTCGACCGGACCGGTCGACCGCACCATAGGCCGGTCGACCGGGACGGTCGACCGACGTGCACAAGTCTGTGCACGTTTTGGAGTCTCTGGGACGGTCGACCGGGCCGGTCGACCGAGATGAGAGTTCTGCTCTCAGGATGTTTCGGTCGACCGGGCCGGTCGACCGCTATTGCCCAACGGTCACATTTTTGACCGTTGGCGGTCGACCGGACCGGTCGACCGGCAGTCTGTCAGACTGCCAACTCAGCCTAACGGCTAGTTTTGTATAGGGGCTATATAAACCCCATCTCTTTGGGGATTTTAGCAAAGTTTTCTAAGAGAAAAATTTTCAGTTTTCTAAAGTGTTTAAAAGAGTTTTAAAAAGAGTTTTTGGGCTTTAAAACTTCTCATCTTTATTTGTTTTGGGTTTTTGGAAAATCAAAGAAAACTAGGTTTTGGGATTTTGATTTGGTATTTCATTTTCTATCATATACAAGAGATTTCCCAAGTAGTTTTTCTTTGTTGCTTGTTTCCAAAAACACTTTGATTCCACACTTGAGCTATATCTTCTATCCTAAACTATTAGGATCTTGTTTTTGTGGAAAAAGAAAAAGGAAAGAGGTTTGTGGTTGAAATATACCACTTGTTGTAAACCCTTGATTTCTTGAGTTGCTCCCTCTTGGGTAGAGGTGGAGAGTGTTGTATTGGGTTGTTTTGGATCCCTCTTCGGTAGAGGTGATTGAGTTTGGTTGTAAACCTCTTCGGTAGAGGTTGTTGTTGTTGTTGTTGGTTGTTGGGCCTCGGTGGAGGTTGTTGTTTGAGAGAGGAGTTCGGTACTCCTAGAGTTGTAAGAAATCCTCTTTGGTAGAGGTTCCCTCGGTGGGAGTTGAGATAGTGAAAATCCTACACGGTGGTGTAGGCGGGGATGTAGAGCAAGGTGCTCGAACCTCGAAACAAATCTTGGTGTTTGCGTTTTGATCCATTGTCTCTCTAACTCTCTCTCTTTACATTTGTGCAAAGCATCATACTTTCATAGCATTCATATTATATACATTGCTTGTGTTTCCTTGCATCTTTCATATTGTAATTTATCCTTGATTGCTTGGCTTGATTGTGTATGCACATATTTCATATTGCTTGGATTGCTTGTGTGTGTGTGCCTAACTTGTACTCATCCAACAAGAGCTTCACATAGCGCCTCAACCCATTTCAAGGGGAATCAAGGGGAGTTAGTCCAGAGCCTCGCAAGGGGAATTCGGCTACACTTGTTGTATTGTATTAGTTTGTGCATAATTTGCATTAGCTTCCGCATTTAGCGCACTTAGTTTGCATTGAGTTTGTTAGATTAGCAATTACACCTATTCACCCCCCCTCTAGGTGTTTTTCAATTGGTATCAGAGCTAGTGCTCCTGATACTTAGGCTTAACATCCTAGGAGTGAGATCCATTTGCTTGCTAATCTCATTTGCATTTGTTTGTTTGCACACATTTAGTTTATACCATGGACTTCATGACCCCACCTAGCTATGATCCTTCCAACATTGATGTTTGGAAGTATAGGATGTCCATGTACCTAAAGACCCTAGGTTTGCATGTTTTCCTTGCCGCCACCAAGAGATGTTATCTTGGTGATTGCAATCATATAGGGGCCAATGCACAAGCCCTAGAGGCTATTAGAAGCACTTTATCAAAAGAATATCTTTTACGTGTTTCTAATCTTGATTCCGCTTTTGCAGTGTGGAACAAGTTGACAACAACCACCAACACCTCCAAGCTTCAAGTCCAAATCCAAGAAGAGGAATCTAGTGGAGAATCCAACTCTATATGCTACATGGTCCAAGGGAATGACTCCCTTGAGGTACAATCGGAAACTCAACTAGATAGTAATGATTGTGCTAGTTCTTCAAATGATTTTATTGATCCCCATGCTTTAAATGAAGAACTATCTATTGTTTGTGAAAAACTAATAGAAAAATATAACTTGTTGAAAAAGAAGAGTCTAGGCATTAATAATGAAAATAAAAATTTGATTGCTAGACTTGATGTTGTTTTGCAAGAGAAAGAGGAGATTGCTAATGAAAGGGATTCATTAAAATCTCAACTTGGTCTTGCACTTAAAGAAAATGAGTTTTTGAAAAATAAAAATGATTGCCATGTTCTTTTGAAGAAAAATGAAAACTTGTCTTCAAAAATTGATTTTGTTTTAAAAGAGAATGTTGATTTGAAAAATAAAATTATTTCTATTTCAAATGATTTAGATGTGTGTTTAAAGAAAAACATTGTTTTGCAAAATAAGATGGATGCACATGTTTGCCATGCTAGTGTAGCTTCTTCATCTAGTCTACCTAATGCATGTACCTCTTCTTCTAGGATCAATGATGATATTTGTATGTTAAAGAAGAGAGTAGATTGTTTGGGCTCCATTATGAGCCAATGTGCTAAGAACCATACACGCTTGGAATTCTTGGTTCAAAAGAAACGAGTTCCATCTTCTATGCATGCACACCCTCCACGGCATACATATGCTCCTCACGAACACCATCACACCATGTATGCTCATGTGTACACATGTACACATTGTGGTCGAAAAGGCCATCTTGCTAAATTTTGCTATGATCGTTTACATGTTGAAAATTTAGCCAAGAAGTTTGTTTGGGTTAGAGAAGGTACTAACCCCCATGGACCCAAAAGAGTATGGGTACCAAAGACCACCCCTCCTATTATTTTTGATGTAGGTGTGGGCTCTCACATGACGTGAGAGTGATGACACCTTGGAGTGGATGCGTTCCGGACTTCATGGAAATCAAATTGGATGCATCACTTTCAAGGAAGATTTGGTGGAGATGACCACCATGTTTTGGAGACAAGGAGAGTTGCTTCTTCGGTTTTGGTAACAATCCCTTACTCCCATTTATTGTTTATATGCTTTCCATGTTTTAATGTTTATAGTATGTTTTTGATGTCTATGGATTAGTATGTTCATTCCATGTTTATTAGATCCTTGACATACATGTATAGTATTTGAGACACATATGCTTATATGAACCCATATTTAGTGTTCTCACCGTTTGTTTAGCTATAATGTACATCATGAATCTAATACATGTGAATTTACATAGTAATCATGTTTTGGTTTTATCATGATGAGTTTTAGCTTGATGCTTCATGTGGTGATAACATGTTTAAATGTAGATTTTATCAAAACTTGTATTATACATGTACAAATGGTGAGCCACATTTGTTTCTTATACATTTGCACTTCATGCTCATTTGTACTCACTATATGTACACGTATGAGCTAGTTTTGATGATTTGTTCATTTATACTTGTTATGACTTGAATATTTGTTTGAGTGTTAGTTTTCATTAAGACTATATGTATACTTGTACATGTAATGGGACACAAATAAATCTATATATGTTTGAGATTGAATGCTTATTTGAACCCATTAGATGTGCTAGTATAGTCTAATTTTGATGATTCATACATTTCAAACTTGTATTCCATTTTTGGATTTGTTTTATGAGTTTTCATTTCATGTATATGTTTGTATTGCCAAACTTTAAGATATACATGTATACCCCTTGAGTCATTTGCTTTTCATGCAAATCCATATATTGGACTCAATTGTGTTTAGGGATATGTATGTATACTTCTTGTGTTGACAAATCATACATATACCTTGAAAAGAATTGGTATCAAATTGTTTTAATGAAAAGCTAAATTTTCATACTTTTCATGTTTTTCATGTTTCATGTATTTATGTTTAACTTCATGTATATGTCTATCTAGTTCAAACTAATCTTATACATATACATCTTTTTGAGCCACGTGCCTTCATGAATACACATTTAGTGGACTCGTTGAGTTTTGGATATGTATGTATATTTTAGCTTGTATTAGACATACATAAGCCTTGAAGATTAAATAAGTAGTTTTATATGATTTTTCATGTTTTTGATGGAATTATGTTTTAAGGAATAATTGAGCTTAATGAAATATTTTTCATGATTATGATCTTCACATTTTATTTGTACACTCACATTTATTGCTTGCTCATGTTTTGTTTTCATGAGTCTTATTTATGCCTAATTGAACTTGAGTGTTTGATATGATGTGAATTTCATGTTTATGAAAAACAATTTTGTTTTATTCCTTGCTTGAAGGATTTCGTACTAGTTAACAAGTTTTTCCATTTAACTAGTTGCGATGTTCTTCATTTTGGTAGAGTTTTTCAAACAAAACTTATTTTCAAATCTATCTTTGAAAACCCCTACCTTCCAAAGGGCGGTAGGATGGGAGATCATGTTCATGTATGCCCTAAATTGAAAATCTTTAAAACTTGAATTATGATTGGGTGGTAGAGAATATGATGTATACACTTGAACTTATTGTTATGTCAATTGGTATCATTGAACTCTTTCAATTGGTATCATTTTGATCTTCTGGTATACTCATATATGTTTTGTATGTATGTATGCTTTAAATTCCAAGTATATCAATTTCTATTGGTATCTATTTTTCATACATATATATGTTTGTGTTTATGCTAGTGCTTGAGTTTCAATTTTGTTTAAATTGATTACTTCTAAATTGTTATCAAGACTATGCATGACTTTAGTTTGTATTTCATAAAGGGGGAGAAAATTTGATTTTGTATTTCAATTGGTATTTGTACTCCCACTCTTTATGATTAAAAGCTGTTATTTTAAACATATGATATCAACATCAAATTATATGTTTTTAAAATGAATAATTCTTACTATTGGTATCAATGTCTCTATGTAAAATCTTTTCAATTGGTAAAATAATTACAATTGGTATCTCAAAATGTTGTTTAAAGAAAATATTCAAAATTTTGATTTGTATTTCCTATATGCAAGGAGCGCTTAACATCTCTCTTACATATAGATTCATGTTGAGTATATTATAAATTGAGGAGCTTGACAACTCTTCTTTATATGATATACGTGTGTAGGGGGAGCTTCACATCTCCTCTTATGCATTACATAATATGTGTTATGTGAATTGGGGCTTGTCATCCCTTCTTCATGTAATGCATATGTGTAGGGAAGCTAACTTAGCGTCTTCCTCTTCATGAATGTATATAGCATATAACATATATTGATTCTTGTTTATTGGTATCAAGATGCTTCATTGACATATTTTTAATTGATATCATGTTTGCAGTCACCCCTTATTGATTTTGTTTTTTGTTTTAGACAAAAAGGGGAGAACATTGTTTGCATTGGTTTGATTGACAAAGGGGGAGAAAGATTTTTACCCCTCATTTTATCTATGGTTTTGATTGTTTACCCCTTTATTGATGATTGACAAAAAGGGGGAGAATTATTTGAGAGTTTAACATGCATACATAAAACTCAAATTACTTCTATGCATGATTGGTACATGTTTTTTTTATATGCATGCTTATGTTTTATATGCATATATTATGTTTTAATCTCAAGAATATTAAGTTTAATTGATATATAGAGTTTGCTTTGTAATTGGTATCTAGAGCTTATTTTGTTTTGAATATTCCATTTGATATCTAGAACCATTTATTGTTTATGCATATGGCATGTTTCATGTTTAATACTAATTGCATATATTTATTGTTTATCCCTATGCATGAGTTAAGGGGGAGCTTCCTTGAAGCTTATCTTTAATCCATGCATATATAACTCCATGAGTTTTGTCATCATCAAAAAGGTGGAGATTGTTGGCCCAATGGCCTTCCACTCTAGTTTTGATGATGATCAACACTCATGTAGTTATGTTTACTAATATTCTTGTGTTTCTAAGTTTCAGATCATTAACAGGATATTAGGTTGGTGATTAGCTTCAACAAGATGATTAGAAGCTATTCATGATGATTCCGGTGCCAAAGCTTAAAGATCATACCTTTGCACTTGGAGAATCACGGAGTTTGGACCGAGTCTACTTGAAGATGGAAGATCGACAAGAAGACTTAGGTATCCTAGTTTAGATAGAGTTTTAGATCCATATTTGTAAAGCTTAGTTTAGTTGATATGCTCAAGTGCACAAAACACACACGTTTTATGATTGAGTTTTGGTTTTCATGAATAGTTTATCAAAACAAGTTTAAATTGATATATGTATAGTTGCTTCATTCTATACATGCATGCTTAATTTTTTAAACAAACTTATTTTGACTATCCTATTCATGTTTTGGAAAATTCTAGTTTGATAAAATACAAGTTTTGTTTTTGATAAAATTGGCAAGACACAAAAATGAATTGATATGATTGATATATGTCTTGAAATTTTTATCACAAGTTTGGTTATCAAAGTAAAATGATAAAACAAGTTTTAGAAAAACAGTTTTTATTGTGATTAAAACTATTTTTTAGATTTACTGTGATTTTATGGGATTTTTATTGAGTGAAAAGACCTATTTTCAAATCCCTATCTGTGCAGAACTGAGGACTGGCTGACAGGCCAAGTCGGTCGACCGGACCGGTCGACCGCACCATAGGCCGGTCGACCGGGACGGTCGACCGACGTGCACAAGTCTGTGCACGTTTTGGAGTCTCTGGGACGGTCGACCGGGCCGGTCGACCGAGATGAGAGTTCTGCTCTCAGGATGTTTCGGTCGACCGGGCCGGTCGACCGCTATTGCCCAACGGTCACATTTTTGACCGTTGGCGGTCGACCGGACCGGTCGACCGGCAGTCTGTCAGACTGCCAACTCAGCCTAACGGCTAGTTTTGTATAGGGGCTATATAAACCCCATCTCTTTGGGGATTTTAGCAAAGTTTTCTAAGAGAAAAATTTTCAGTTTTCTGAAGTGTTTAAAAGAGTTTTAAAAAGAGTTTTGGGCTTTAAAACTTCTCATCTTTATTTGTTTTGGGTTTTTGGAAAATCAAAGAAAACTAGGTTTTGGGATTTTGATTTGGTATTTCATTTTCTATCATATACAAGAGATTTCCCAAGTAGTTTTTCTTTGTTGCTTGTTTCCAAAAACACTTTGATTCCACACTTGAGCTATATCTTCTATCCTAAACTATTAGGATCTTGTTTTTGTGGAAAAAGAAAAAGGAAAGAGGTTTGTGGTTGAAATATACCACTTGTTGTAAACCCTTGATTTCTTGAGTTGCTCCCTCTTGGGTAGAGGTGGAGAGTGTTGTATTGGGTTGTTTTGGATCCCTCTTCGGTAGAGGTGATTGAGTTTGGTTGTAAACCTCTTCGGTAGAGGTTGTTGTTGTTGTTGTTGGTTGTTGGGCCTCGGTGGAGGTTGTTGTTTGAGAGAGGAGTTCGGTACTCCTAGAGTTGTAAGAAATCCTCTTTGGTAGAGGTTCCCTCGGTGGGAGTTGAGGTAGTGGAAATCCTACACGGTGGTGTAGGCGGGGATGTAGAGCAAGGTGCTCGAATCTCGAAACAAATCTTGGTGTTTGCGTTTTGATCCATTGTCTCTCTAACTCTCTCTCTTTACATTTGTGCAAAGCATCATACTTTCATAGCATTCATATTATATACATTGCTTGTGTTTCCTTGCATCTTTCATATTGTAATTTATCCTTGATTGCTTGGCTTGATTGTGTATGCACATATTTCATATTGCTTGGATTGCTTGTGTGTGTGTGCCTAACTTGTACTCATCCAACAAGAGCTTCACATAGCGCCTCAACCCATTTCAAGGGGAATCAAGGGGAGTTAGTCCAGAGCCTCGCAAGGGGAATTCGGCTACACTTGTTGTATTGTATTAGTTTGTGCATAATTTGCATTAGCTTCCGCATTTAGCGCACTTAGTTTGCATTGAGTTTCTTAGATTAGCAATTACACCTATTCACCCCCCCTCTAGGTGTTTTTCAATTGGTATCAGAGCTAGTGCTCCTGATACTTAGGCTTAACATCCTAGGAGTGAGATCCATTTGCTTGCTAATCTCATTTGCATTTGTTTGTTTGCACACATTTAGTTTATACCATGGACTTCATGACCCCACCTAGCTATGATCCTTCCAACATTGATGTTTGGAAGTATAGGATGTCCATGTACCTAAAGACCCTAGGTTTGCATGTTTTCCTTGCCGCCACCAAGAGATGTTATCTTGGTGATTGCAATCATATAGGGGCCAATGCACAAGCCCTAGAGGCTATTAGAAGCACTTTATCAAAAGAATATCTTTTACGTGTTTCTAATCTTGATTCCGCTTTTGCAGTGTGGAACAAGTTGACAACAACCACCAACACCTCCAAGCTTCAAGTCCAAATTCAAGAAGAGGAATCTAGTGGAGAATCCAACTCTATATGCTACATGGTCCAAGGGAATGACTCCCTTGAGGTACAATCGGAAACTCAACTAGATAGTAATGATTGTGCTAGTTCTTCAAATGATTTTGTTGATCCCCATGCTTTAAATGAAGAACTATCTATTGTTTGTGAAAAACTAATAGAAAAATATAACTTGTTGAAAAAGAAGAGTCTAGGCATTAATAATGAAAATAAAAATTTGATTGCTAGACTTGATGTTGTTTTGCAAGAGAAAGAGGAGATTGCTAATGAAAGGGATTCATTAAAATCTCAACTTGGTCTTGCACTTAAAGAAAATGAGTTTTTGAAAAATAAAAATGATTGCCATGTTCTTTTGAAGAAAAATGAAAACTTGTCTTCAAAAATTGATTTTGTTTTAAAAGAGAATGTTGATTTGAAAAATAAAATTATTTCTGTTTCAAATGATTTAGATGTGTGTTTAAAGAAAAACATGTTTTGCAAAATAAGATGGATGCACATGTTTGCCATGCTAGTGTAGCTTCTTCATCTAGTCTACCTAATGCATGTACCTCTTCTTCTAGGATCAATGATGATATTTGTATGTTAAAGAAGAGAGTAGATTGTTTGGGCTCCATTATGAGCCAATGTGCTAAGAACCATACACGCTTGGAATCCTTGGTTCGAAAGAAACGAGTTCCATCTTCTATGCATGCACACCCTCCACGGCATACACATGCTCCTCACGAACACCATCACACCATGTATGCTCATGTGTACACATGTACACATTGTGGTCGAAAAGGCCATCTTGCTAAATTTTGCTATGATCGTTTACATGTTGAAAATTTAGCCAAGAAGTTTGTTTGGGTTAGAGAAGGTACTAACCCCCATGGACCCAAAAGAGTATGGGTACCAAAGACCACCCCTCCTATTATTTTTGATGTAGGTGTGGGCTCTCACATGACGTGAGAGTGATGACACCTTGGAGTGGATGCGTTCCGGACTTCATGGAAATCAAATTGGATGCATCACTTTCAAGGGAAGATTTGGTGGAGATGACCACCATGTTTTGGAGA
The DNA here is from genome assembly GCA_038442645.1 of Agave tequilana. NCBI lineage: Eukaryota > Viridiplantae > Streptophyta > Magnoliopsida > Asparagales > Asparagaceae > Agave > Agave tequilana. The sequence goes on from JAVJIF010029806.1 coordinate 1,022,185, forward strand.
CAAGGAGAGTTGCTTCTTCGGTTTTGGTAACAATCCTTTGCTCCCATTTATTGTTTACATGCTTTCCATGTTTTAATGTTTATAGTATGTTTTTGATGTCTATGGATTAGTATGTTCATTCCATGTTTATTAGATCCTTGACATACATGTATAGTATTTGAGACACATATGCTTATATGAACCCATATTTAGTGTTCTCACCGTTTGTTTAGCTATAATGTATATCATGAATCTAATACATGTGAATTTACATAGTAATCATGTTTTGATTTTATCATGATGAGTTTTAGCTTGATGCTTCATGTGGTGATAACATGTTTAAATGTAGATTTTATCAAAACTTGTATTATACATGTACAAATGGTGAGCCACATTTGTTTCTTATACATTTGCACTTCATGCTCATTTGTACTCACTATATGCACACGTATGAGCTAGTTTTGATGATTTGTTCATTTATACTTGTTATGACTTGAATATTTGTTTGAGTGTTAGTTTTCATTAAGACTATATGTATACTTGTACATGTAATGGGACACAAATAAATCTATATATGTTTGAGATTGAATGCTTATTTGAACCCATTAGATGTGCTAGTATAGTCTAATTTTGATGATTCATACATTTCAAACTTGTATTCCATTTTTGGATTTGTTTTATGAGTTTTCATTTCATGTATATGTTTGTATTGCCAAACTTTAAGATATACATGTATACCCCTTGAGTCATTTGCTTTTCATGCAAATCCATATATTGGACTCAATTGTGTTTAGGGATATGTATGTATACTTCTTGTGTTGACAAATCATACATATACCTTGAAAAGAATTGGTATCAAATTGTTTTAATGAAAAGCTAAATTTTCATACTTTTCATGTTTTTCATGTTTCATGTATTTATGTTTAACTTCATGTATATGTCTATCTAGTTCAAACTAATCTTATACATATACATCTTTTTGAGCCACGTGCCTTCATGAATACACATTTAGTGGACTCGTTGAGTTTTGGATATGTATGTATATTTTAGCTTGTATTAGACATACATAAGCCTTGAAGATTAAATAAGTAGTTTTATATGATTTTTCATGTTTTGATGGAATTATGTTTTAAGGAATAATTGAGCTTAATGAAATATTTTTCATGATTATGATCTTCACATTTTATTTGTACACTCACATCTATTGCTTGCTCATGTTTTGTTTTCTTGAGTCTTATTTATGCCTAATTGAACTTGAGTGTTTGATATGATGTGAATTTCATGTTTATGAAAAACAATTTTGTTTTATTCCTTGCTTGAAGGATTTCGTACTAGTTAACAAGTTTTTCCATTTAACTAGTTGCGATGTTCTTCATTTTGGTAGAGTTTTTCAAACAAAACTTATTTTCAAATCTATCTTTGAAAACCCCTACCTTCCAAAGGGCGGTAGGATGGGAGATCATGTTCATGTATGCCCTAAATTGAAAATCTTTAAAACTTGAATTATGATTGGGTGGTAGAGAATATGATGTATACACTTGAACTTATTGTTATGTCAATTGGTATCATTGAACTCTTTCAATTGGTATCATTTTGATCTTCTGGTATACTCATATATGTTTTGTATGTATGTATGCTTTAAATTCCAAGTATATCAATTTCTATTGGTATCTATTTTTCATACATATATATGTTTGTGTTTATGCTAGTGCTTGAGTTTCAATTTTGTTTAAATTGATTACTTCTAAATTGTTATCAAGACTATGCATGACTTTAGTTTGTATTTCATAAAGGGGGAGAAAATTTGATTTTGTATTTCAATTGGTATTTGTACTCCCACTCTTTATGATTAAAAGCTGTTATTTTAAACATATGATATCAACATCAAATTATATGTTTTTAAAATGAATAATTCTTACTATTGGTATCAATGTCTCTATGTAAAATCTTTTCAATTGGTAAAATAATTACAATTGGTATCTCAAAATATTGTTTAAAGAAAATATTCAAAGTTTTGATTTGTATTTCCTATATGCAAGGAGAGCTTAACATCTCTCTTACATATAGATTCATGTTGAGTATATTATAAATTGAGGAGCTTGACAACTCTTCTTTATATGATATACGTGTGTAGGGGGAGCTTCACATCTCCTCTTATGCATTACATAATATGTGTTATGTGAATTGGGGCTTGTCATCCCTTCTTCATGTAATGCATATGTGTAGGGAAGCTAACTTAGCGTCTTCCTCTTCATGAATGTATATAGCATATAACATATATTGATTCTTGTTTATTGGTATCAAGATGCTTCATTGACATATTTTTAATTGATATCATGTTTGCAGTCACCCCTTATTGATTTTGTTTTTGTTTTAGACAAAAAGGGGGAGAACATTGTTTGCATTGGTTTGATTGACAAAGGGGGAGAAAGATTTTTACCCCTCATTTTATCTATGGTTTTGATTGTTTACCCCTTTATTGATGATTGACAAAAGGGGGAGAATTATTTGAGAGTTTAACATGCATACATAAAACTCAAATTACTTCTATGCATGATTGGTACATGTTTTTTTTATATGCATGCTTATGTTTTATATGCATATATTATGTTTTAATCTCAAGAATATTAAGTTTAATTGATATATAGAGTTTGCTTTGTAATTGGTATCTAGAGCTTATTTTGTTTTGAATATTCCATTTGATATCTAGAACCATTTATTGTTTATGCATATGGCATGTTTCATGTTTAATACTAATTGCATATATTTATTGTTTATCCCTATGCATGAGTTAAGGGGGAGCTTCCTTGAAGCTTATCTTTAATCCATGCATATATAACTCCATGAGTTTTGTCATCATCAAAAAGGGGAGATTGTTGGCCCAATGGCCTTCCACTCTAGTTTTGATGATGATCAACACTCATGTAGTTATGTTTACTAATATTCTTGTGTTTCTAAGTTTCAGATCATTAACAGGATATTAGGTTGGTGATTAGCTTCAACAAGATGATTAGAAGCTATTCATGATGATTCCGGTGCCAAAGCTTAAAGATCATACCTTTGCACTTGGAGAATCACGGAGTTTGGACCGAGTCTACTTGAAGATGGAAGATCGACAAGAAGACTTAGGTATCCTAGTTTAGATAGAGTTTTAGATCCATATTTGTAAAGCTTAGTTTAGTTGATATGCTCAAGTGCACAAAACACACACGTTTTATGATTGAGTTTTGGTTTTCATGAATAGTTTATCAAAACAAGTTTAAATTGATATATGTATAGTTGCTTCATTCTATACATGCATGCTTAATTTTTAAACAAACTTATTTTGACTATCCTATTCATGTTTTGGAAAATTCTAGTTTGATAAAATACAAGTTTTGTTTTTGATAAAATTGGCAAGACACAAAAATGAATTGATATGATTGATATATGTCTTGAAATTTTTATCACAAGTTTGGTTATCAAAGTAAAATGATAAAACAAGTTTTAGAAAAACATATTTTTAGAAAAACAGTTTTTATTGTGATTAAAACTATTTTTTAGATTTACTGTGATTTTATGGGATTTTTATTGAGTGAAAAGACCTATTTTCAAATCCCGTATCTGTGCAGAACTGAGGACTGGCTGACAGGCCAAGTCGGTCGACCGGACCGGTCGACCGCACCATAGGCCGGTCGACCGGGACGGTCGACCGACGTGCACAAGTCTGTGCACGTTTTGGAGTCTCTGGGACGGTCGACCGGGCCGGTCGACCGAGATGAGAGTTCTGCTCTCAGGATGTTTCGGTCGACCGGGCCGGTCGACCGCTATTGCCCAACGGTCACATTTTTGACCGTTGGCGGTCGACCGGACCGGTCGACCGGCAGTCTGTCAGACTGCCAACTCAGCCTAACGGCTAGTTTTGTATAGGGGCTATATAAACCCCATCTCTTTGGGGATTTTAGCAAAGTTTTCTAAGAGAAAAATTTTCAGTTTTCTAAAGTGTTTAAAAGAGTTTTAAAAAGAGTTTTTGGGCTTTAAAACTTCTCATCTTTATTTGTTTTGGGTTTTTGGAAAATCAAAGAAAACTAGGTTTTGGGATTTTGATTTGGTATTTCATTTTCTATCATATACAAGAGATTTCCCAAGTAGTTTTTCTTTGTTGCTTGTTTCCAAAAACACTTTGATTCCACACTTGAGCTATATCTTCTATCCTAAACTATTAGGATCTTGTTTTTGTGGAAAAAGAAAAAGGAAAGAGGTTTGTGGTTGAAATATACCACTTGTTGTAAACCCTTGATTTCTTGAGTTGCTCCCTCTTGGGTAGAGGTGGAGAGTGTTGTATTGGGTTGTTTTGGATCCCTCTTCGGTAGAGGTGATTGAGTTTGGTTGTAAACCTCTTCGGTAGAGGTTGTTGTTGTTGTTGTTGGTTGTTGGGCCTCGGTGGAGGTTGTTGTTTGAGAGAGGAGTTCGGTACTCCTAGAGTTGTAAGAAATCCTCTTTGGTAGAGGTTCCCTCGGTGGGAGTTGAGATAGTGGAAATCCTACACGGTGGTGTAGGCGGGGATGTAGAGCAAGGTGCTCGAACCTCGAAACAAATCTTGGTGTTTGCGTTTTGATCCATTGTCTCTCTAACTCTCTCTCTTTACATTTGTGCAAAGCATCATACTTTCATAGCATTCATATTATATACATTGCTTGTGTTTCCTTGCATCTTTCATATTGTAATTTATCCTTGATTGCTTGGCTTGATTGTGTATGCACATATTTCATATTGCTTGGATTGCTTGTGTGTGTGTGCCTAACTTGTACTCATCCAACAAGAGCTTCACATAGCGCCTCAACCCATTTCAAGGGGAATCAAGGGGAGTTAGTCCAGAGCCTCGCAAGGGGAATTCGGCTACACTTGTTGTATTGTATTAGTTTGTGCATAATTTGCATTAGCTTCCGCATTTAGCGCACTTAGTTTGCATTGAGTTTGTTAGATTAGCAATTACACCTATTCACCCCCCCTCTAGGTGTTTTTCAGTATTTTTGGCAGATTTAGCTGCCAACGGCTATATTTTCTGGGGGCTATAAATACCCCATTAATGGCCAGTTTTTCATAAGATTTTTTGTGCGAATTTTTCCTTACTCTCTAGTGTTTTTCACCGCAATCAAAAGAAGTTTTTGGGGTTTATATTGATCAATCTATTTGGTGTTTTGTTAGGGTTTGGAAAATCAAGAAAGGGTTTTTGGAAAAGATTTTGATTCAACTTCTATATCTTGGTTTCAGTTTTTCCCAAGGATTTTCTTTGTGATTTTGATTTTCATTCCATTAGTTTTCTCCACACTTGAGCTACATCTACTTTCTTATTCTATAGGATCTTTGTGTGGGAGAAAGAAATTGTTTGTGGTTGTTGTTTAGACCACCAAGTTGTAAACCCAATCTTTTCTTGGCTTTGTGCCTTTGGGTTGTATCCCTCAAGTTGTGAGGTGATCCTTATATTGCTTTGTGCTAATCCCTCGGGTTGTGAGGTGATTGTTTTTTTGGCTTGGAGTTGTGCCTCAAGGAGGAGGTTGTGTTTGTAAGGAGAGGAGTTGGGTACTCCTTGTAATTGTGATTGCCCCAAATCCTCGGTGGAGGTTCCCTTTGTGGGAGTCCTTTGTGGACAAGCTAGTGGACTTAAAATCCTTCTGGGTGAAGGCGAGGATGTAGAGCTGGGTGCTCGAACCTCGAAACATATCTTGCTGTTTGCGCTTGATCCCTTGGCTCTTACTCTCTCTCTCTCTTTACTTTGTGCCTTGCATCAATTCATATTGTTCATTCATAATTGCTTGGTTTGTTTGAGTGTGCATCTCTTGTTTATTGCAATTAGTTTTTAAATTCCGCATTAAGTTCATTAGATTAGCATAATCACCTATTCACCCCCTCTAGGTGATTTTTCAATTGGTATCAGAGCCTACGCTCCTGATATTTAGGTTTAACCACTTAGGAGTGAGATCTTGGTTTGCTAATCTTCATTTGCATTTTTCATTTGCACACATTTAGGTTGCTCTCATGGATAGCCCTCCTATGTTTGACAATATTAGACTTGTTGCTTGGAAGGCCAATATGAGTAGACATTTAAAAAGCTTAGGACATCTAGTTTATCAAGCCTCTACTCAAGAATCATTCCCTAATAGTAGCAAACATAAAAAGGCTAATGTATTAGCACTTAGAGCACTTAGAGTATCTCTTAGTGAACATCTTTTACCGGTGTTTGATCGTTATGACTCGGCTTTTACAGTTTGAAGCTTATTGACGTCTCCCGAGCTTCCAAGGATTATCAACAAGATGAGGAGATCTAAGAGAGAAAAGTCCGAAGAGCATTGCCTCATGGTCCAAGGGAATAACTCCCTTGAGGTACAATCGGACACTCAATTAGATGATAGCTCTAGTTCCTATTGCTATGGATGTTTGGAAGTTCAATCTTTAAATTTGGAACTTGCTCAAAAGCTTGAAAATTTCTTGGAAAAACACAATCTTTTGAAAGAGGATAACCTTGTTTTAAAAAATGAATTAAAGGATTTGTGTTCTAATTTTGAATTGGTTTTGCAAGAGAAGGAAGAGATTACTAGTGAACGTGACTCACTAAGATCTCAACTAGACCTTGCCCTTAATGAGATTGATGTTTTAAAAAGCAAAAATGATTGTGATGATGTTGTGAAAAACAATGAGGTTTTATCTTCTAAATTGGATTTTGTTTTAAAAGATAACCTTGTTTTGAAAAACGAAATTGATTTCATAACTAAAGAATTGGATTTGGTTTTAAAGAAAAATGAATCTTTGAAAATTGATATTGATTCTCATGTGTGTCATGCTAGTGTAGCTTCTTCTTCTAGCACACCTACTGCATGCTCCACTTTATCTTCCACTATTGAAAATGATATAAATGTTTTGAAGAAAAGTATTGAATGTTTGGGCTCCACTTTGAGCCAATGCACATTGAATCATTCACGTTTGGAAACCTTGGTTCGCAAGAAACAAGGTCCATCTTTGCATGCACACCCTACACGGCATACACATGCTTTCCACGGTCACCACCATCACACGTATGCTCATGTGTACACTTGTACACATTGTGGTCGAAAAGGCCACATTGCTAGATTTTGCTATGATCGTTTACATATTGAAAATTTAGCAAATAATCTTGTTTGGGTTAGGAAAGATACTAACCCCCGTGGACCCAAAAGAAAATGGGTACCAAAAACCACCTCCTTGACTTTTGATGTAGGTGGGAGCTCTCGCATCACGTGAGAGTATTGGTGCCTTGAGGTGGATGCATTCTAAGCTTAAAAGAGAACCATTTGGATGCTTCACTCTCAAGGGGACTTGGTGGGAGGACCACCGTGGTTTGGAGAACTAGAGATGCACCTTCATCGGTTTTGGTATCACTCTCTAACTCCCGTTTTTATTATGCATGTTTTTCATGTTCATCAATTTATAGCATGCCATGATTTATTGTTCATTATGCTTATGTCATGTTGATTAGATTAGTGTTATACATGTTTAGTTACTTGAGACACCCATGTTTTATATGTATCTATATTTAGTGTTCTCACCTTGTTTAAACTAACATGTATGCCCTATATCTAATGCACATGCATATGCATTATGACCATTTGGATGTTTATGATTGTATGATTTTGTTTTAATGATTCATGTTTTGTTAATTAACATGTGTTATAATAGCTAAACAATGGTGATGTGTTTTATGATTTCTATTTTTGCCACATGTTTTGATGTTTATAGACTATTATGTATTTCTTGATTCTAATAGCATGTGGATTTTCTTCATGATCATTTTTATGTCTATCATGTTGATTTATATGTCGTTTTATGCTTCTTGATTTGAATATATGTTTAGATGTTAGTTTTCATGAAAACTAGGATTTATACTTGTACATATAGTGGGCTACAAATAAATCTTTATATATGTTTGTGCTTGAATGCCTATTTGTACCCATTAGATGTGCTAGTATAGTCTAACTTTGATGATTCATGCATTCTAACTTGTATTCCTCATTTTGAATATGTTTCTATGATCATGTGTTTATTTCATGTATATGTCTATTTTGCCAAACTTTAAGATATACATGTATACCCCTCGAGTCATTTGCCTTTCATGCAAATCTATATGGACTCAATTGTGTTTAGGGATATGTATGTATACTTATTGTGTTGACAATTCATACATATATCTTGAAATGAAATTTTTTTTTGTGAAAATTTAGTTTTTCTTGATTTCATGTTTATTTGTTTAACTTCATGTATATGTCTATCTTGTCCAAACTATTGATTATACATGTACATCCTTGAGCCACGTGCCTTCATGCATATACTCTTATGGACTCATTATGTTTAGGATATGTATGTATACTTTAGCTTGTACATGACATACATATGCCTTGAAATTTAAATCGTTTTGATGATTTTCATGTTGGTAATGAAAATCTAGTTTTATATGTTTTCAAGGAATTTCATATGAGCTTAATTGAATATTTTCATGTTGATATGTGTCACATAACACTTGTTCACTCACTTTATTAGTTTACTCATGATTTGTTTTCATGAGACTATGATATGGGCTTTATGGACTTTGAGTGTTTAGTGATCATGTGATTTACATGTGTTTCATGAAAAATAATTTTATTTTATTCCTTGCTTGAAGGATTTCGTACTAGTTTAAAAATTTTTTCTTTAACTAGTTCGTATTCTTCTTATGGTAGAGATTTTCAAACATACTACATTTTCAAATCTATTTTTGAAAACCCTACCTTCTATGGGAGGATGGATGGGAGATCTTGGTCATGTATGCTTTAAAATGAAAATCATTTAAATTTGAACCATGATTGGGAGGTATAGTTATATGAGATATACACTTGATCTTATTGTTATTTCAATTGGTATCATTGAATTCTTTCAATTGGTATCAATTTTGACCTTTCTTGTATACTCATATATGTTTGTATGTATGTATGCTTTCTATTCCAAGAATATCAATTTCAATTGGTATTTATTTTTCATACATATATATGTTTATTTGTGCTTATTATATCCCTATATCTTTAAGCACAAAATCGTGTTTATGCTAAGCTTGAGCTTCAATTTTGTTTCAATTGATTATTTTTAAATTGGTATCAAGCCTATGCATTATTTTAGTTGGTATTTCATAAAGGGGGAGAAAATTTGATTTTGTCTTTCAATTGGTATTTGTTTTTCACTCCCATACTTTATGATCAAAAATTTAAATTTGGTATCATATGTTCAAAATGAAAAATATTTACAATTGGTATCAAAATTTTTGTTTAGACATTTAAAATTTATTATGTTTAATTTCAAATGGTATCAAGATTTTCATGTGTTTTGCTTAAAATTGGTATCAATATTTTTTGGTTGTTTCCTTTCAATTGGTATCAAGATGCTATTCTTTGACATATTTTCAGTTGGTACCTTAATTGATTGTCACCCCTAATTTGTTTGTTTTTGTTTTAGACAAAAAGGGGGAGAATATTGTTTTTCTTATTTTCAACCTTTTATTGATCTTTTTTTTTGTTTCGAACAAAAAGGGGGAGAAAGATTTGTTGATTTGGTTTTATTTTTGCCCCTCATCGAAGGTTGTTTCTTTATATTAAAAAGAGGAGAAGATTTTGTTTTGTTTTGGTTTTCACCCCTTTGTTGATGATTGACAAAAGGGGGGAGCAAGATCTTGAGTTTATATATGCATGTTTATGTTTTGCATATATTAAGTTTAATTTAGTTTAATTTTAAGTGGTATCTAGAGTATCTAGAGCATGTTTTGTAATTGGTTTCTAGAGCATGTTTTGTTTTTTTTTAACATTTCATTGGTATCTAGAACCTTTTATTGTTTATGCATTTCTATGCATTCATGTTTAAGAGCCTTCATTGCATATTCATTATGTTTATTTGGTTATGCATGAGTTAAGGGGGAGCTTCTTTGAAGCTTAACTTTAATTCATGCAGATATAACTCCATGAGTTTTATCATCATCAAAAAGGGGGAGATTGTTGGCCCAGAGGCCTTCCACTCTAGTTTTGATGGTGATTAACTCATGAAGTTATGTTTACTAATAATCTTGTGATTTTAGTTCCAGATCATTAATCAAGTTATTAGTTGGTGATTAGCTTCAACAAGATGATTTGGAAGCTTTCACATGTTGATTCAAGAGCCCGAGTGTCAAAGATCATATATAGCACTTGCTCGGTGGATCAAGGAGTTTTGGATCGAGTCGGCTTGGAGATTGCGCTCTACAAGAAGACTTCGGTACATAGTTTAGTTTTGTGTTTAGATCCAAAATTGTAAAGATTAGAATAGTATGATATGCTCAAGTTCACAACACACACGTTTCATGTTTTGAATATTGGTTTTCGGTTTAGGTTTAACCGATCTTGGTTATCATGAATAAATAGATCAAAACAAGTTTACATGGTTTAATGTATATTAGATTTGTTCTATATACATGCATGCTTAATTTTCTAGACAAACTTAGTTTTGACTCACTTATTCATGTGTTTTATGTTTTGGTATTTTTAACAAAACATATTTTGGAATTAATGTCAAAAACATGGATATATATATGTTTCATGTATATAGGATTATATCCATATACATCATGCCTAAATATTGTTTAATATCATGTTTTTGTATTTGGATGAGTTTTGAACAAAATGTATTTTCTATTCAAAAATCCAAGTTTTAGAAAATACAGTTTTTGGTTTTTGGAAAATATTGTAAGATACAAAAATAGTTTTAATTGCTTGATATTTGAGTCAAAACTTTTATCATATGTTTATATATCAATGCAAATTGTCAAAACTATTTTTGGGGATTTTTAAGTAGTTTACAAGAATTTATTGGATATTTAATTCTTTAGTTTTCTGACCAGAACAGCCTCTGCCAGGCTAGGTCGGTCGACCCTAACGGTCGGCCGCACCAAGTAGCCGGTCGACAGTTAGGGTCGACCGACGTGCACAGATACGTGCACGCTGGCTGCCTATTGGGCCGGCCGACCGCACGGTCGACCGACTGCATGCAGGCTAGTCTCTGTTTGTTTCGGTCGACCGGGCGGTCGACCGGTAGCTGGCAACGGTCAAAATTTGACCGTTGGACGGTCGACCGGCCGGTCGACCGGCAGGGTATTTTTGGCAGATTTAGCTGCCAACGGCTATATTTTTCTGGGGGCTATAAATACCCCATTAATGGCCAGTTTTCCATAAGATTTTTTGTGCGAATTTTTCCTTACTCTCTAGTGTTTTCACAACAATCAAAAGAAGTTTTTGGGGTTTATATTGATCAATCTATTTGGTGTTTTGTTAGGGTTTAAAAAATCAAGAAAGGGTTTTTGGGAAAAGATTTTGATTCAACTTCTATATCTTGGTTTCAGTTTTTCCCAAGGATTTTCTTTGTGATTTTGATACTCCTTGTAATTGTGATTGCCCCAAATCCTCGGTGGAGGTTCCCTTTGTGGGAGTCCTTTATGGACAAGCTAGTGGACTTAAAATCCTTCTGGGTGAAGGCGGGGATGTAGAGCTGGGTGCTCGAACCTCGAAACATATCTTGCTGTTTGCGCTTGATCCCTTGGCTCTTACTCTCTCTCTCTCTCTTTACTTTGTGCCTTGCATCAATTCATATTGTTCATTCATAATTGCTTGGCTTGTTTGAGTGTGCATCTCTTGTTTATTGCAATCAGTTTTTAAATTCCGCATTAAGTTCATTAGATTAGCATAATCACCTATTCACCCCCCCTCTAGGTGATTTTTCATAATGTACCCAAAAAGGTCTTCTTAGCCACTAATATTAGTGAGCTACTATCGGGTCCGAACCCTGTTAAGTACAAGGATCCAGGTAGTCCAATCATTGCCTGCACAATAGGACAAGCCGAGATTAGTCGTGCACTTCTTGACTTGGGAGCAAGTATCAACTTGCTTCCATTCTCAGTTTATCAACAACTCGGGTTGGGCGATCTTAGTTCAACTCGAGTCACTATCCAACTGGCTGACCGTTCAGTAAAAGTTCCAAAAGGGGAGATTAATGATGTCCTTATCCGGGTTGGGGAGTTTATTTACCCTGTTGATTTCATAGTTTTAGAGACACAACCTGTGTCTAACTCCAATCATAGGGCTCAAACTCCTGCTATCCTAGGGCGACCATTCCTTGCTACTGCTAATGCCATCATCAATTGTAGGAATGGATCCATGAGGTTAACTTTTGGGGACATGACTAGAGAAGTCAATGTCTTCAACCTAGAAAAACACCCTCGTAAGATAAGAGATCAAACATTAGAGGTAAACTTTGTTAAAAATAATTGTGATGAAAAGAGTGAAGATATAGAAGATGAGTCACAGTTTCTTAATGAATTATTTAAGAATGAATGCGATTACCTTGATGAGAAGGCATATGTCGGAGATCCTAATGTTAAAGTACCCTTTAAAAAGGGGAAATTTGATTTGAATATCTTCACTTTCGATGAGCCAACCAATAATGTATCACATGAGAATATAGTTCAAGAACCTCCGATTGACATACTCTTTGAAAACCTCTTCGAAGAAGAACTCATGTGTTTGGATGAACCAACTAGGGATCTTTTGGTTAATTACACATCTCTAGGGGAAAGTGTTGACCTAAACTTTGAGGAGATATATGAAACAGAGCTAAAATTTCTAGGCATTCATAGTGAGGATGTTCTAACTGAGAATTGTGGTGGTGATCAATTTTGAATAATAAATGTAGAAATATGAGAAAAAAAACATAAAGAAGTTGAGACTGGGGAGGAAGAGAGCTAAAATGACAAAAAAAATTGGCCTCCCCACTATGCCCTATAAAGAGGACCCATTGGAATGATGGAAAGAGAGCTAGAAGGATAAATGAAAAAGATCTAGGAGTGAGAGAAACTTGATGTTATACATATTCCTGTATAATATATGCACCTCTTTTACATTTCATTTCATGCATGTATACATTTCTTTCATACATTGGGGACAATGCATGAGATAAGTGTGGGGGAGGGCTCTAACATGACTAATTTAAAAAAAATGTATATATATAAAAAAAACTTTTTAGAAGGTAAAAACAATATTTTGATATATTTTTTGTAAGAAATTAAGTCAATTTTAAGGAATAGAAAAATCATAATTAGGATTTCTTATACTTGGTCAAAGTCAGATGACTTGTTTGGATTTTAGGATTAGGAAGAAAATTTGTGAAAGTAATTTAGTCTTGATCTTTATCTTGATGAAATATGCACACTTTATACACTTATACACTTAGGGTTTAAAAACAAAGACTCTTATGCCTTATAAAAAAAAATACATATGTATAAAAAAAACATAAATAAACAAATCTAATTATTGATTAGCTTGGTGCTTTGACCTAAGCAAGCCTTGGTATTTATGCAAAAGATAATTAGATAAGTTTAAAAAAGAATATATATATAAATCCTCTGATTAAGCTGGGTATTTGTGCCTCATGAAGCATAAGTATTCACGCCTAAAAGGGGTACATTTTATGAATAAAAACCTTGGTTTCGTGGCCTTGTCTTCTCGAGTGTTTAAGTCCTTAGGGGTGTTTTCTCACCGGGTGCCCTAAAACTGTCCGGTTTGGGTGTCACCGACTAAAGGCTCGTTACATGGGCAGATTAGAAAGCCTAATGAAATTGAGGAATAAATTCTGCAAAAAATAAATATAAATAAGGCATAGGAGTTAATGTTAAAGAACCCTTAGTCAAACTTCACAAGTCACGATGGTGCATACGACTCAGGGTAAATTAATAGACTAGATGAGAAGTACAATTTGACTCCTTACTTGGATTGATGACATGTTTTTGAATAGAGATTGAGTTTCGGAATGAAAAATTTGATATTCCTATAACTTATAGATTACTTAAAACCTTACAAATATACTTCAAATATTTTCTCCTTTCAAAATGCTTTTCGAAAATACTAACATTTTTTTTTGGATTTTGTGGGTGCAATTCACTGAAAACCCTCACGAGACAAAACTGTTCCTCTAGGGGTAACCTAGAGGTTTAACGGCTTGTTGCACATGCTCAGTGCAATCGAGTGACCTGCGAAAGTTGTCTAATAATTAATTAGAATTAGTCTGATGTTTTGCTTGAGGGCGAGCAAAAGATAAGTGTGGGGGTGTGATCAGTCACATATATTGCATATACATTGTCACATTACCATACTTTTTATCTAATAAATCCTATTAATAAGTCTTCTTCTTCTTAGTTAAATGTAGGCCCAATTGCTAAAAGAAAGGAAAGAGAAACAAGCCCAAAAGCCCACCAAATTCTGATTTAATTCAGAATAAATTCGAAATCAAGGAATTAGGGCAAAATCTTGGCATATCGGAGAGGCTGAAAATCAGTTGAAAAAAATCCTCCCAAATGAAGCGGTTAAAGCCAGCAATCAAAGGCTGTTTCATCAAATCCTGAAGCAGAACGAGAAAACCAGCAGAACATATGGGCGAATCACCAAAGAGGGGAGTTCCACCACTTGGGTGTGGCCATCTGGCCACACCAGGGCCGCGGAAACGCGGCCCTAGTCGCGTTTTTGCCGCTTTGTTAAAATGGTTGGGGGAGCGTTTGCTCCCCCAATCTTTCTACGATCTCCTCCCTCTGGTTTTCCCCTATAAATACCAGTTTCAACAGAGAAGAAGGGAGTGAAGAGTAGGATTAGAATTTTTGTTTATTCTTTTAGGATTTAGGATTTAGGCTCTTTAATAGATAGTATAGAAGTTGTATTTTTATTTTATAATTTTTAGTTCAGTGCAAACACCAGAGAGAAGAGTGGAAGTGAGTGTGTAATTCGTCTTTGAAGTGACAATCAAAGGAGCTTCTACTTGCTTGATCAACTTAACTCGAATTCGGTATGTTCAAGTTTTCTTGTCATTCTCTTGTTTGTTTTTAGTTCATAATGAGTAGCTAATTCATTTTCTGGGCTCATTAATGGACCTCTTCTATCAGCTCTCTCTTGACTGCTTTTCATAAAAGCAACACTTTTTGAATCAGAAAATACCTTAGTTAAAACTTCGTTCTTGAAAGCACATAAGGATTTCTTTATTTTAAACTTAGACTTTTAAAGAACAAATCTCTTTGAACTGTTTTTATTCTATACTTGCTTCTTCGCGCTTGATGGTTTAACATTCACTTCTTAATGATTTGTAACAAAAAGGCTTAAGATTTAAATGAAACGATCTTATTTGTTTTACTTGGACAATAAAAGAAACTAAAAGTTTTTGGTTTATAATAAAAGTGATGCAACCCAATTGTCCTTGAGATAAGTACATAGTTGAGTTAAAAACTAGTGAGCCCAGATCTCCTCCTTCTTATATTAAAATCAACCAAACAATTTTCAAGCTTTTTTAATCACCTTCTCCAAAGCCTTCTCCAAATTTGCAATTTCTCTTTTAATCACTTTCCTTCTCTCCATTCTTCTATTCAACTAAAAAACGAGCACAATTCTTTGTTACTAAACAAAACATCGAAAAGCTTTCATCGCATTCCTCCTCGTGGACATGACTCCTTAGGCCGAAGCTACACGGTAATCTCTTAACTCTTTGATTTTACAATCAGGTGTATCTTATATTGAGGAGGTTGACATCTCTTCTTTATGTGTTACACGTGTATAGGGGGAGCTTAACTGATGGCCCGAAGACCCATCACTCTAGTTTTGATGATGATCAACTCATGTAGTTATAATACTAATGATCTTGTGTTTAATTAGTGACAGATTTATGATCAAGATCTTAGTAGGTGCATAGATTCAACAAAGGATTTAAAGTCAAGTTTTGGAGCTAGCACGGTTTGATCCAAGAGCCATTGGATCGTGTTTGGACCAAGTCAAGAAGATGAGAAGGCTTCAAGTGAAGACTTCAAGAAGATGAAGACTTGTGTCTAGGTTTGTTTTTATAAGATTTGTTTTTAGATAAAATGTAAAGGATAGAATAGTTGGTGGATTGCTCAAGTATATATATTACACACACGCACTCTTGATAGTTTTGTTTTTATAAAAGATTTTCTTTTAGAAAAATACATGCTTGGTTTTTGGTATTCAAATATTACGTTTTAACCAAAACCATGTTTAGAGCTTAATATCAAAAAAATAGATATTTCATCATGATTGTGTAGTGGATCATATCCATACACACTATGCTTCAAATAAGTTTAAATATCTTGTTTTTGTATTTGGTGAAGTTTTGGAAAAACAAGTTTTGAAAAATCAAGTTTGGAAAAATACAGTTTTCTTTTGAGCCAATATTTTCAACTTACGAAAATAGTCCAAATCATTTGTAACATGCCTTAATTTTATGCAAGCATGTTTGTTTATCAAAGTATATTGGTAAAACTATTTTTGTAGATTTTTCAGTATTTTATGGGATTTTATTTCAATCAAAAAGACCAAGTTTTTAATCCCTTAACTTTATTTCCTGGCTTCAGCCGGTCGACCGGGACGGTCGACCGTAGATTGAAGTCGGCCGACCGTCACGGTCGACCGACGTGCACAGACGTGCACGCCAGTTCTGGCAGGAGGCCGGTCGACCGACCCAGTCGACCGTCCAGAGAGCTCTGCTCTCTGGAAATGCCCCGGCCGACTGGGCGGTCTACCGGACAGAGAGACTTGCACTCTGTATCCTGGCCTCGGTCGACCGACCGGTCGACCGATGGCACAACGGTCTGAAATATGACCGTTGGCCTGTCGACCGGGCGGTCGACCGACAGTTCTGTCAGGACTTCAACGGCTAGTTTTTCCAGCCCTATAAATTGGGGCATTTGGGGGCTGTTTTGATTAAGATTTTTGGAGACTTTTAGAGCCAGTTTTTCCTACTCTTTTAAGAGGTTTTTCTCCACAAAATTTAGAGCCAATACTTCCAATTAAAAGGAGAGTTTATCAAGAGTGTTAAAAAGAGATTTCTTGAGTTTTTCTCCACCATTCTCATCCTTATTTTCTCACACAACACTTGAGCTATCCATTGCTATATCTACCTATCGGGAGTTTGTTATGAGAGGATTTTAGGTGATCAAGAGTTGTGATCACCAAAGTTCATCTTTGCTCTTTGAGGAGGCGGACGTGTGTGTTCGCATTGTTTCGGGTCCTAGTGGGGACTCGGTGTTTCGAGTTCGGGTGTGAACTCTTTGTTTGAGGTGCGGCCTCGGCGAGCCGGTGGGCTTGCGGTGTGTACGGACTAGGGAGTCCGAGAGTTGTAGGTGTTGCGGCACCGAGTGATCCGGTGGGATCGATTATTGTGGAAATCCTTCGTGTGTCGAAGGCGGGGATGTAGAGCAAGTGTGCTCGAACCTCGAAACAAATCCCTTGTGTTTGCGATTGCTCTTACTCTCTCTCCCTTATTGTTTTATATCTTGCATGCTTAAATTGTGTTCATCTTTATATGCTTGATATACCTTGTGTGCTTAATTGATATACATGCTTGAGTTTGTTTGCTAACACTTGTATTTAACCAAGAGAGCCAACGCGGCACCTCAACCCTTATCTAGGGGAATCTAGAGGAGTTTGTCTAGAGCCCTTCAAGGGGAATTCGGCAACATTCTTGTGTTATACGTGGTGTTTAGTTCAAGAGTTTAGTTTAGGTCATAATAGTTTTTACTTCCGCATTATTTGACATTTAGTGACCATTAGATTAGCCATCACCTATTCACCCCCCCTCTAGGTGATCCTTCAATTGGTATCAGAGCCAAGTGCTCTGAATTTGGGTCTTACAACCTAAAGTTAAAGATCCTTATTTTTAGGCTAATCACAATTTTTGTACACACACCATGGACTTCATGTCACCACCCACCTTTGACATTCTTAACATCCAAACTTGGAAAGTTAAGATGTCCTTGTACCTCAAAGCCCTAGGCATTCATGTTTATCTTGCCACAATTAATGATGCATATTTAAATGGCAAGAATATTGAGGCTAATGCAAAAGCCCTACATGCTTTAAAGTCTACCCTAAATGATGATTATTTATCTAGGGTTTCTAATGTTGATTTGGCTTTTGTAGCATGGAACACCCTCCTCTCCCTTGGCGAAAATGAACAATACTATGCGGGGAGCGATTCGGATGTTGGAAGTGACGTCTCCAACATGTGCAATATGGTCCAAGGGGATAACCCCCTTGAGGTAACTACCGAATCCGAGGTAGATGAAAATGACATGTCATATGATGAGCTTAGCACTTTTTGTCAACTCCTTCTTGAGAAATATAACATGATTAAAAAGAAAAATAAAAACTTGAAAAAGAAGTTTGATTGCATGCATAAGGAAAATGATTCTTTTAAAAATAATATTGCATGTTTAGAAAAAGAAAAAGATGATTTGAAAAATGAGAATATTTCCTTGATGTCTAAATTGAATGATTTATGCGAAGGAAACACATCTTTGAAAAATAAAATTGTTTTGGTGGAAAAACAAAAAGAAGTTATTTTTCAAGAAAACTCTTATTTAAAAAGAAAATTTTGTGAAAAAGAAAAGGAAAGTTTTTCTAAAAAGAATAAGAAAAATGTTTCACATTCTCACCATGCTTTACATGCCACCATTGATAATAGTGAGATTAAATTTTTGAAAAATAAAATAAATTGTTTGAGCTCAACTTTGAGCTTATGTGCATTTAATCATAAGAGATTGGAGTCTTTGTTTCAAAAGAAACAAACTCCACGCATTCATGCACATCATCATCATGCATATGCTTATGTTGCACGTCACAATCATACACATACACATAAGCATTCTAAGGTGTACAAATGTACACATTGTGGCCGCAAAGGCCATTTAGCAAAATTTTGTTTTGATAAGATGCATCATATTAATTTTTCTAAAAATAAAAATGTTTGGGTGCCTTATAAAGCTAACCCCCAAGGACTCAAGAAAAAATGGGTACCAAAACCGCCACCTTGTGTTTTTGATGTAGGTGAGGGCTCTCACACGACGTGAGAGGAATGGTGCCTTGATGGTGGATGTACATGGACTTGATGGACACATATATAGATGCATCGCTATCAAGGAGGTTTGGTGGGTCAACCACCATGTTTGGAGTTTTGGAACATAGTTCCTTAGTTGGTAACTATTTCTAAACTCTTAGTTTATTTACATGCTTATTCATTTTTGACATCATATAGCATGTTCATGTTTTTGCGCTTCATGTGGTAAACTAGTTTAAATGTAGTTTTTATCAAAACTTTTTGTTATGCATGTACAAATAGTGAATAACAAATTGATTTATATATGTTTGCACTTCATGATCATTTGTACTCACTTTATGCACATGTATAGCTTAGTTTTGATGATTCTCTCATTTACACTTGTTTTGCCTATTTTCATGTTTACTTCATGTATATGTAATTTTTATTCAAATCTAATAATTATACATGTATACCCGTGAGTCTCTTGCCTTCATGCAAATACCTTTAATAGACTCTTTTATGTTTGGGATATGTATGCATATTGTTAGATTTAGATAAATCATACATATACCTAGAAGTTTGTTTTGTTTTAATAATAAAATGAATAATTTGTTTTGATCATTTTGAGCTTCATTGACTATTTTCATGAAAATGCTAGTTATATGATTTTTGAACACTCACACCTTATTTGTTTATTCATGACTTTGTTTCATGATTATTTTTGAGCTTTATGAACCATGAGTGCTTAAACTTTTATGTATTTAGTATGATTCATGAAAAACATATGATTTTGTTTCATGTTTTGAAGGATCTTTAACTAGTTTTTCAAAAATTAATTTAACTAGTTATTTATTCTTCAATGTTTATGAGATATACACATGATCCTATTATTGTTTCAATTGGTATCATTGAATCGTTTCAATTGGTATCAATTTGACTTTATTTTTGTATATACTCATATTTTGTTTTCTTATATATATGTATCAATTTCATTTGGTATACTGATTTTTTATACATATATATGAGTTATTTGTGCTTGAGTTAAAATTGATTTTTTACATGTTTAAAGCACAAAGTTGTTTATGATAAGAAAATAAAAATTTTAAGAAAAATTCTCAAGATTTGTTTTATTGAGAAAATTTAAAATTTTGTTTTATAAGAAAAATCAAAATATTTTTGAGTTGTAATGCCTATATGTAAGGAGAGCTTAACATCTCTTCTACATATAGATTCATATTGAGTGTATCTTATATTGAGGAGCTTGACATCTCTTCTTTACATGATACACGTGTGTAGGGGGAGCTTCATATCTCCTCGTATGCATTACATATTATGCGTTATGTGAATTAGGGCTTGTCATCCCTCTTTCATGTAATGTATATGTGTAGGGAAGTTGCTTTACCGTCTTCCTCTTCATAAATGTATATCGCATATAAACTTTTATTGACTTATTTGTTTACACCTCTTATTGGTCTCTTTGTTTATGACAAAAAGGGGGAGAAAAATTTGTTGATTGTGTTTTTACCCCTTTGTTGATGATTGACAAAAAGGGAGAGAAAGATTTTGGATTTATATACATGTTTTGTGAAAAAAGATTGTTTATGCATATATGTTTTGTTTTGCAAATAGGAGAAAAAGAATTTGTTTTGTTTTATGCTTGATTAGCATGTTTAATCCTACATTTGCATACATGTTTATGTGAAAAACACCTAGAGGGGGGGTGAATAGGTGTAAGTGCTAATCTAAGAAACTTAATGCAAACTAAGTGCGCTAAATGCGGAAGCTAATGCAAATTATGCACAAACTAATACAATACAACAAGTGTAGCCGAATTCCCCTTGCGAGGCTCTGGACTAACTCCCCTTGATTCCCCTTGAAATGGGTTGAGGCGCTATGTGAAGCTCTTGTTGGATGAGTACAAGTTAGGCACACACACACAAGCAATCCAAGCAATATGAAATATGTGCACACACAATCAAGCCAAGCAATCAAGGATAAATTACAATATGAAAGATGCAAGGCAACACAAGCAATGTATATAATATGAATGCAATGAAAGTATGATGCTTGTATGAAATGATGCTTTGCACAAATGTAAAGAGAGAGAGTTAGAGAGACAATGGATCAAAACGCAAACACCAAGATTTGTTTCGAGGTTCGAGCACCTTGCTCTACATCCCCGCCTACACCACCGTGTAGGATTTCCACTATCTCAACTCCCACCGAGGGAACCTCTACCAAAGAGGATTTCTTACAACTCTAGGAGTACCAAACTCCTCTCTCAACACCAACCTCCTCACAACCGAGGGGTTAGGCCCGTAGCCAATACAACAACCAATCCACACACCTCTACCGAAGAGGCTCACAACCAAACACTATCACCTCTACCTAAGAGGGATCCACAACAAAATCACCCGATCACCTCTACCGAAGAGGGATTTACAAGTATAAGGGTGTTTACAACAATGAGGTTTACAACAAACAACCTCAAACACTTCTCTTTCTTTTTTTTCTTTTATCTTTTCCACAAAAACAAGATCCTAATAGTTTAGGATAGATGATAGCTCAAGTGTGGAAACAAGGTGTTTTTGGAAACAAGCAACAAAGAAAAACTTCTTGGGAAATCACTTGTAGAAGATAGAAAAAGCAAATCAATTCAATCTCCCAAAACCCTAGCTTTCTTTGATTTCCCAAAAACCCAAAACAAATAGAGATGAGAAGTTTTTGCACTTAAAACTCTTTTGAAAACTCTTTTAAACACCTCAGAAAACTGGAAATTTTTCTCTTAGAAAACTTGGCAAAAATCCCCAAAGAGATGGGGTTTATATAGGCCCTATACAAAACTAGCCGTTAGGCTGAGTTGGCAGTCTGACAGACTGCCGGTCGACCGGTCCGGTCGACCGCCAACGGTCAAAAATGTGACCGTTGGGCAATAGCGGTCGACCGGCCCGGTCGACCGAACCATCCTGAGAGCAGAACTCTCATCTCGGTCGACCGGCCCGGTCGACCGTCCCAGAGACTCCAAAACGTGCACAGACTTGTGCACGTCGGTCAAGTGTGGAGAAAACTAATGGAATGAAAATCAAAATCACAAAGAAAATCCTTGGGAAAAACTGAAACCAAGATATAGAAGTTGAATCAAAATCTTTTCCCAAAAACCCTTTCTTGATTTTCCAAACCCTAACAAAACACCAAATAGATTGATCAATATAAACCCCAAAAACTTCTTTTGATTGCGGTGAAAAACACTAGAGAGTAAGGAAAAATTCGCACAAAAAATCTTATGAAAAACTGGCCATTAATGGGGTATTTATAGCCCCAGAAAAATATAGCCGTTGGCAGCTAAATCTGCCAAAAATACTGAAAAACACCTAGAGGGGGGGTGAATAGGTGTAATTGCTAATCTAAGAAACTCAATGCAAACTAAGTGCGCTAAATGCGGAAGCTAATGCAAATTATGCACAAACTAATACAATACAACAAGTGTAGCCGAATTCCCCTTGCGAGGCTCTGGACTAACTCCCCTTGATTCCCCTTGAAATGGGTTGAGGCGCTATGTGAAGCTCTTGTTGGATGAGTACAAGTTAGGCACACACACACAAGCAATCCAAGCAATATGAAATATGTGCATACACAATCAAGCCAAGCAATCAAGGATAAATTACAATATGAAAGATGCAAGGCAACACAAGCAATGTATATAATATGAATGCTATGAAAGTATGATGCTTTGCACAAATGTAAAGAGAGAGAGTTAGAGAGACAATGGATCAAAACGCAAACACCAAGATTTGTTTCGAGGTTCGAGCACCTTGCTCTACATCCCCGCCTACACCACCGTGTAGGATTTCCACTATCTCAACTCCCACCGAGGGAACCTCTACCAAAGAGGATTTCTTACAACTCTAGGAGTACCGAACTCCTCTCTCAAACAACAACCTCCACCGAGGCCCAACAACCAACAACAACAACAACAACCTCTACCGAAGAGGTTTACAACCAAACTCAATCACCTCTACCGAAGAGGGATCCAAAACAACCCAATACAACACTCTCCACCTCTACCCAAGAGGGAGCAACTCAAGAAATCAAGGGTTTACAACAAGTGGTATATTTCAACCACAAACCTCTTTCCTTTTTCTTTTTCCACAAAAACAAGATCCTAATAGTTTAGGATAGAAGATATAGCTCAAGTGTGGAATCAAAGTGTTTTTGGAAACAAGCAACAAAGAAAAACTACTTGGGAAATCTCTTGTATATGATAGAAAATGAAATACCAAATCAAAATCCCAAAACCTAGTTTTCTTTGATTTTTCAAAAACCCAAAACAAATAAAGATGAGAAGTTTTAAAGCCCAAAAACTCTTTTTAAAACTCTTTTAAACACTTCAGAAAACTGAAAATTTTTCTCTTAGAAAACTTTGCTAAAATCCCCAAAGAGATGGGGTTTATATAGCCCCTATACAAAACTAGCCGTTAGGCTGAGTTGGCAGTCTGACAGACTGCCGGTCGACCGGTCCGGTCGACCGCCAACGGTCAAAAATGTGACCGTTGGGCAATAGCGGTCGACCGGCCCGGTCGACCGAAACATCCTGAGAGCAGAACTCTCATCTCGGTCGACCGGCCCGGTCGACCGTCCCAGAGACTCCAAAACGTGCACAGACTTGTGCACGTCGGTCGACCGTCCCGGTCGACCGGCCTATGGTGCGGTCGACCGGTCCGGTCGACCGACTTGGCCTGTCAGCCAGTCCTCAGTTCTGCACAGATACGGGATTTGAAAATAGGTCTTTTCACTCAATAAAAATCCCATAAAATCACAGTAAATCTAAAAAATAGTTTTAATCACAATAAAAACTATTTTTCTAAAAATATGTTTTTCTAAAACTTGTTTTATCATTTTACTTTGATAACCAAACTTGTGATAAAAATTTCAAGACATATATCAATCATATCAATTCATTTTTGTGTCTTGCCAATTTTATCAAAAACAAAACTTGTATTTTATCAAACTAGAATTTTCCAAAACATGAATAGGATAGTCAAAATAAGTTTGTTTAAAAAATTAAGCATGCATGTATAGAATGAAGCAACTATACATATATCAATTTAAACTTGTTTTGATAAACTATTCATGAAAACCAAAACTCAATCATAAAACGTGTGTGTTTTGTGCACTTGAGCATATCAACTAAACTAAGCTTTACAAATATGGATCTAAAACTCTATCTAAACTAGGATACCTAAGTCTTCTTGTCGATCTTCCATCTTCAAGTAGACTCGGTCCAAACTCCGTGATTCTCCAAGTGCAAAGGTATGATCGTTAAGCTTTGGCACCGGAATCATCATGAATAGCTTCTAATCATCTTGTTGAAGCTAATCACCAACCTAATATCCTGTTAATGATCTGAAACTTAGAAACACAAGAATATTAGTAAACATAACTACATGAGTGTTGATCATCATCAAAACTAGAGTGGAAGGCCATTGGGCCAACATTATGTGCCTCATTGCATATTTATTTTGTTTATTTGTGATGCATGAGTTAAGGGGGAGCTTCTTTGAAGCTTTACTTTAATCCATGCATATATAACTTCATGAGTTTTGTCATCATCAAAAAGGGGTGTTGGCCCGAAGGCCCATCACTCTAGTTTTGATGATGATCAACTCATGTAGTTATAATACTAATGATCTTATGTTTAATTAGTGACAGATTTATGATCAAGATCTTAGTAGGTGCATAGCTTCAACAAAGGATTTAAAGTCAAGTTTTGGACTAGCACGGTTTGATCCAAAAGCCATTGGATCGTGTTTGGACCGAGTCAAGAAGATGAGAAGGCTTCAAGTGAAGACTTCAAGAAGATGAAGACTTGTGTCTAGGTTTAATTTTATAAGATTTGTTTTTAGATAAAATGTAAAGGATAGAATAGTTGGTGGATTGCTCAAGTATATATATTACACACACACACTCTTGATAGTTTTGTTTTTACAAAAGATTTTCTTTTAGAAAAATACATGCTTGGTTTTTGGTATTCAAGTATTATGTTTTAACCAAAACCATGTTTAGAGCTTAATGTCAAAAACATAGATATTTCACCATGATTGTGTAGTGGATCATATCCATACACACTATGCTTCAAATAAGTTTAAATATCTTGTTTTTGTATTTGGTGAAGTTTTGGAAAAACAAGTTTTGAAAAATCAAGTTTGGAAAAATACAGTTTTCTTTTGAGCCAATATTTCCAACTTACAAAAATAGTCCAAATCATTTGTAACATGCCTTGATTTTATGCAAGCATGTTTGTTTATCAAAGTATATTGGTAAAACTATTTTTATAAATTTTTCAGTATTTTATGAGATTTTATTTCAATCAAAAAGACCAAGTTTTTAATCCCTTAACTTTATTTCCTGGCTTCAGCCGGTCGACCGGGACGGTCGACCGCAGATTGAAGTCGACCGACCGTCACGGTCGACCGACGTGCACAGACGTGCACGCCAGTTCTGGCAGGAGGCCGGTCGACTGACCCAGTCGACCGTCTAGAGAGCTCTGCTCTCTGGAAAGGCCCCGGCCGACCGGGCGGTCGACCGGACAGAGAGATTTGCTCTCTGTATCCTGGCCTCGGTCGACCGACCGGTCGACCGATGGCATAATGGTCTGAAATATGACCGTTGGCCGGTCGATCGGGCGGTCGACCGACAGTTCTGTCAGGCCTCCAACGGCTAGTTTTTCCATCCCTATAAATTGGAGCATTTGGGGGCTGTTTTGATTAAGATTTTTGGAGACTTTTAGAGCCAGTTTTTCCTACTCTTTTAAGAGGTTTTTCTCCACAAAATTTAGAGCCAATACTTCCAATTAAAAGGAGAGTTTATCAAGAGTGTTAAAAAGAGATTTCTTGAGTTTTTCTCCACCATTCTCATCCTTATTTTCTCACACAACACTTGAGCTATCCATTGCTATATCTACCTATGAGGAGTTTATTGTGAGAGGATTTTAGGTGATCAAGAGTTGTGATCACCAAAGTTCATCTTTGCTCTTTGAGGAGGAGGACGTGTGTGTTCGCATTATTTCGGGTCCTAGTGGGGACTCGGTGTTTCGAGTTCGGGTGCGAACTCTTTATTTGAGGTGCGGCCTCGGCGAGCCGGTGGGCTTGCGGTATGTACGGACTAGGGAGTCCGAGAGTTGTAAGTGTTGCGGCACTGAGTGATCCGGTCGGATCGATTATTGTAGAAAGCCTTCGTGTGTCGAAGGCGGGGATGTAGAGCAAGTGTGCTCGAACCTCGAAACAAATCCTTTGTGTTTGCGATTGCTCTTACTCTCTCTTTCCCTTATTGTTTTATATCTTGCATGCTTAAATTGTGTTCATCTTTATATGCTTGATATACCTTGTGTGCTTAATTGATATACATGCTGAGGTTTGTTTGCTAACACTTGTATTTAACCAAGAGAGCCAACGCGACACCTCAACCCTTATCTAGGGGAATATAGAGGAGTTTGTCCAGAGCCCTTCACGGGGAATTCGGCAACACTCTTGTGTTATACGTGGTGTTTAGGTCGAGAGTTTAGTTTAGGTCATAATAGTTTTTACTTCCGCATTATTTGGCATTTAGTGACCATTAGATTAGCTATCACCTATTCACCCCCCCTCTAGGTGATCCTTCATTAACATCTCTACTTATGTATTGTGTATTATACGTTATGTGAGTTTGGGTTTGTCATCCCTTCTTCATGCAATGCATGTATGCAAGGAAGCTAACTTAGCGTCTTCCTCTTCATGAATGTATATCGCATATATATATATATCTTTATTCTTGATTTGTTTTATTTTACCCCTTTGTTGATGATTGACAAAAAGGGGAAGAAAGATTTTGAGTATATATATGCATATTTGAGTGTTTGCATATATTGAGTTTAATGCATCTTGTGTTTTACAAAATAGGGAGAATGTTTTTGAAAGTTTAAACAAAAAGGGGGAGAATATTTTTGGAAAAAAACTTTTGATTTATGCTATTTTCTCTCACCTTGTTGATGCATATATATTTGTTTAGTTTCATGTACTTCATTGGATATCTATTTGTTTATTGTTATGCATGAGTTAAGGGGGAGCTTCTATGAAGCTTAACTTTAATCCATACATATATAACTCCATGAGTTTTATCATCATCAAAAAGGGGGAGATTGTTGGCCCAAGGCCCATCACTCTAGTTTTGATGATGATTAACTCATGTAGTTATAGTACTAATGATCTTGTGTTTAATTAGTCTCAGATATGTGATCAAGATCTTAGTAGGTGTTTAGCTTCAACAAAGGATTTCAAGTCAAGTTTTGAAGCTAGCACGTGTTGATTCAAGAGCTTGTGCATCAAGACCACATCAAGTACTCAAGAGGAGTTTAATTCATTGGATCATGTTTTGGACCAAGTCAAGAAGGAGAAGAAGATTTTCAAGTGAAGACCTTTAAGAGAAGACTTGCGTCTAGGTTTTTTTTTTTTTTTTAGTAAGATTTTATTTTTAGATAAAATGCAAAGGTTAGATTAGTTGGTGGATTGCTCAAGTATCATATACACTTACACACAAGATTTCGATGAGTTTTTACAAAAGAGTTTTCATTTTAGAAACATACCGGTTTGATTTTTGGAATTCAAAATATACATGTATTTTACCAAAACCATCTTTAGAGTTTAATGACATAAACATAGATATTCATCATATATGTGTAGTGGATCAAATCCATACGCGCTAAGCTTTAAAAGTGTTTAAAATATCTTGTTTTTGTATTTAGAGAAGTTTTGAAAAAATCAATTTGGAAAAATACGGATTTTGTTTAAATCCAAAACTTTCATAACACAAAAATAGTTCAAAATGTTTGTAACATGTTTTGATTTTTACTCAAACATGTTTGTATATCAAAGTATAATACTGAACTTATTTTTGTAGATTTTTGGAGAATTTATGGGATTTTATTAAAGGAAAAATGACAAGTTTTTAAATCCCTAAGTTGCTGTTTTTGGTCTTCTGCCGGTCGACAGGGCGGTTGACCGACGTGCACAAAGCGTGCACGCCAGGGCCGATCGACCGCACGGTCGACCGCCAGAGAGTGTTTTCTCTCTGAAAATGGCCCGATCGACCGGGTGGTCGACCGCTAGGCCATTGCCCAGTTGGCGGTCGACCGATCTGCCCAACGGTCGAAAATTCGACCATTGGTGGTCGATTGGGCGGTCGACCCTCAGCAGTCAGATCTGCTGACTAGGCTTCCAACGGGCAGATTTTTGGAGCCTATAAAAAGGGGCTCCCTTCAGCTATTTTCCACAAGATTTGAAGAGAGTTTTTTGGCTAGTCTTGCATATCTATTTCAGTGGTTTTCTCCACAAGTTTTAGAGCCAATATTTTCAAATCAAAAGGAGAGTTTATCAAGAGTTTTCAAAAGTGATTTTCTTGAGTTTTCCACCACACATTCCATCCTTGTTTTTCTCACACATACTTGAGCTTTCCATTGATATGTCCATCCTATAGGAGAGTTGTTGTGAGAGTAATTTTAGATGATCAAAGTGTTTAGATCACCAAGAGTTCATCTTTGTATTTTAGGAGGCGGACTTGGGGGTTCACGTTGTTTCGGGTTCTAGTGAGAACTCAGTGTAGAGGTGCGACCTCAGCAAGCTTACGTGCTTGCGTGTGTTTGTTCTTGTGGGAACCAGAGAGGGACTAGAGAGTCCAAAGGAGTTCTAGTGTGAACTCGCTTGTAGGTGTTGTGGCACCGAGTGACCCGGTGGGATTGTTTTTAGTGAAAATCCTTCATAGTGTTGAAGGCGGAGACGTAGAGTAAGTGTGCTCGAACCTCGAAACAATTCTCTCGTGTTTGTGATTGCTCTCTCTAACTCTCACTTGTATTTATATCTTGCATGCTTAAATTGTTCATATCTTTATATGCTTGATACATCTTGTGCCATATTGCTATATGCTTGGGGATTGTTTGCTCACACTTGTATTCAACTAAGAGAGCCGTAGCGGCACCTCAACTCTTATCTAGAGGAATCTTAAGGAGTTAGTCCAAAGCCCTTCACGGGGAATTCAGCTACACTCTTAGCTTATACCTTGTGTGTTTAGCTTAAGAATTTTTAGTTTGCTTAAATAGTTTTAATTCCGCATTAATTCATCATTAGATTAGCTAGTAATCTATTCACCCCCCTCTAGGTGATTTCAAATACGTATCCTAATTTTTTGCCCATATTATTTCGATTTTTCGCATTTATTATTCGATATTTTGCCCTTATTCAGTGGACTCGAACCCAGCCCGAGACCCTAGACCCAGCCCAGCTGGGGACTTGGACCTGACCCAAGCCCAGCTAGAGCCCGGATCGCAATTATTTTCCTTTCCTTTTCTTTTTCCATTTTCTTTTCTTTTTCCTTCCCCCTCTTTTTCTTTTTCCTTTTGCTTTTTTTTTCCTTTCTTTTCTTTATCCTTTTTTCTTCTTCTTCCTTCTCTCTCTGACTTTCCCCCTTCATGTAGCTACCACTTAACCAACCTACACCACCTCTATAATCACCCCTATCATTACTATCTTGCATACCCTTCTCCCTGCCAAGTCGTCGCCCCTTGCACCTTCTCATTCCCGTACTCAACCTCTCTCTCTCTCACTCTCTCTATATCTCTCTTTTTCTCCCTATGACTTTCCCCTCTCCTTCACTATTTCATTATCTCCCTTACCCTCTTCTCTCACTGTCTGCACCTTCTCTTCCCCTCTTCTCTATTGGCCGCTGGCAACAACAACCGGTAGCATCAGCTCCTCGGACATCTTCTCCCTGGAGCACCCTCAGTGTAACACCACCCGAGCTCGACAGCCCGAGCTCCTCCATGCACAGCCCTAGCCCGGGCTATTTCCCCTCTCCTATCTCCTCCCCAGCCACCTCCCCTACCTCCTCTCCTCTTTAGTGTACATCCTACCACCCCCCGGGCTTCCACCTCCTCCGAGTCATTCCACTATTGCCACCTTTCGCCTACTCCCTCTTTTTCTCTCCCCGACTACACCTCTCCACCTGGGTGCTACCTTCCTCTAGCGCACCTTATTAGTCTACAATTTGCACTTTTATATCACATTTCTCTATCAATTTATGAATAAAATATCATTTCTAAACCGTGTTTTGGTCTATTTTATAGATAATCAAAAGTTCAAGGGCATAGGGGCAATAAGAGCTTAATTATACCCTAAACCGGATTTCTTTGAGGCCAAGTTAGAGAGCTTCTAGCAGATGCATTGGATCCCGTATTTGAAGATATATCTGGAGAAATATACGTCCAAATATTATAAAACTAGATACATACAGAAGGTGCTAAAAGCCAGACGAACTATATGATGAAAATTCAGAGCAATCGACCCTAATTTTGCCGCGGTTTGTCGAGGAAATGTGGCATTTTGGTGGACCCACGTGTCGATTTTCGACGTGTGTCCTCGTCTCGCCTTCCAGATCCTTCCTATGTTTATAAATCTGCAGATTGGGACCAGAAATGGGGGATGAGAGCAGTAGCTAGGGTTCTCCTCCATTAGTGTAGATAGTGTAGACTTTCTTCTTCTTTCATTTGTATTTTCATTTCCTTCAAGATTCATGTATTAGGGGAGAGAGATTTACACAGAGAGAGATAGTGATGTAATAGATGGTGACAATCTATATAATTTTTCTCATTTCTTTAATGGTTTCTTCTCTAACCTCTAACATGACTAGCCAACATACAACGTGAATTAGAACTGTTAATGCCTCTCCCGCCTCTCGTCCCTGTGGATTTGACCCGTTGAGCTAATGCTATAACGGAAGTATCGAGGGAACATTAGCACACACGCATTTACACAGATTTCATAAAACACACATTTTCATGTGTTGGTTCCGCCTGACCAAATTTTGACACCATTGCCCGGGATGAGAATTGTACCTAAACGGACCCCATAGCGCAAGACCGGGCTTTTCTCATGGTACTTACAGATCAATCGTGGCTCATTCCAGACCTGTCTCTTTTGACCGACTTGCGAGAATCCCTTTCTGCAGCTTGTGAGCATCTTCCTATATTTTCATGCTTTCTAAACCTTATTTTGTATCTCTTGGTGATATAATATTCATGTAATATTGGATCACGCCTTGTGATAACTGAATACTTGTACTTTTTTGTTGTAATGTATAATACCACGTACATCTATACTCTAATTTCTGTATTGTGCTGTTTCTTAGCGTACATATGTGAGGATATTTCTACCCTGTGTATGTACGTCACAGTAACGTCTCCGTACCCGCGGGCTCGGGGCGTTACAAGATGGTATCAGAGCCTAAGTTCTAACCTTTAGTACAACCAGTTGGCAGATTAATATGAGATTAATTTGCAACTGGGTCACTTGAGTCTTGGCATTACAATCGGGGTTAGGGTTGAGGGAAGAGTAACGTCGGGGGCGATGGAGAAGTGTAAAAAAGGAAATAAAAATATATAAAGAAGTGGTAGTTGGGAGGAATCAATTTATGCTGATGTGGATCAGTCTGTAGCAAATAAAAATATGGTCTTTCAATGGTTGAGCTCGCGTTGTGCATTTTTTGATGTGCTAACCTACTTTTGATTGTCATAGTAAGACCTTCACTCTGTTGGTTTTTCAAAATACCCATCTGAACAAGCCGACGAGAGAAGCCAATGGTCCAACAGTCCTTACCAGCCAGGGAGGAATGAGAGAATCCTAGTCAGAGGGGTGAGTTTTTTCCCCCTAATTATGGAGGAAAGTCGGTGGCTATAGTGAAATTTTCTTAGTTTAATCTTTTTTAATTATTAGATTAAAGTTTTTAATTATTATAATAATTTTTTTGTTACTAAATTAAAGTTTTTGTATTAGATTAAATAATTTTTTAGTTAAATTTAATTACTTGAAATATATTCTTATGTCATGCAAATCCCGCTTGCAAACTCACAACCAAATACCGTAAAATATATTTTTCTACTTACATTTTCACATTACCAACCAAACACTGAAAAACTTACTTGCAAATTTCACTTGCAATTGCAAAAAGACATTGCAAATGCCACTCAAGATTTTCAGTCACTTGCAGATAATCAAACAGACAGTTAGTCTATCATCACAAAATCAACTCCTTCAGCTGTCTGAGCTCTGAGAGGAACCACATCTGTTGCTTCAAATCCTCTCCTCATCTCCTCACTAACAACAACAATTGCTCCAGAAGTTCTCCCAAATCTCCATGCTTTGCCACCCAGTCACACCATCCATCCTCGAATATCAGCAAGGAAGGCTATTAACCAGAGATCTGTCATAATTTCAGCTGATAGCCACTGCTAAAGAACATGGAAAGCTTTGTGTTCAGTCAGAGTCATGTAACAAATTTCCAGAAACTAAGATAGTTCAAATAGTAAAGACGCGATGAAAACAAAAAACAAAAATGCCTCTCATAACATCCTAAAAAATGGAATTTTAAAAATAACACGCAATAACCCAAAAAAAAAAAAAAATAAAACCCTTGTATGATAAGCAGGCTGTAGAATCACGACAACCAACTGTGACTAACTAATAACGTAGAAACAGAGACAGTAATTAGACATGGGAGCTTATCCTTGAAGAAGAAAATGAATAAGTACATACAACCACAACAAAATTACCTCGAAAAGCTCTTTGACATTATGCAAAAGTAGATCAAATTAGGTGGGATCACAAGATACATAGCCCCATCACTGTATGAAACTATTATCCTCTAGAACTGCAAACTCCCAGGTTAACTAATAAAATTTAACAAAACATGCAGTTACTCAATTCTTTCTCAAAAGAAATTTAGAGGTAAGAAGAAATTAACTGATGTATAGCAGTATCTAAGGTCACTTTAATCCATGGACAGAAGTGAGAAATAGAGAAATTAAATATGCCTCACTACACACAAAGTAGTTTCTTCCTGAACACTAGAGAGACATGCATGTAAAACTACATTCGCCTGAGAAGTATTCATCTATTATAGTGGAAGAGAATGGCGCAGATTAATTCCCTTCTAATAGAATCCCAAATGAACTTTGTATACTCACAATCTAAAAAGATGTGTTGACAGGTTTCTACTGCAACATTGCAAAGTATACAACTGTATTTTTTCAGATAATATTATTATCTGAAAACATTTCTAAAGGAAAATTAAAAAGGGTCATGGATTACCTCTAAATCTTCTTAGACATCTGTGATGGTCGGTTCCGATGCCATTTTAGACAAATCTAGATTGAAAAAAATGAATATTTAGTTCATGAACAAAGTTATCTACTAAAATATCAAGACCAATAATTGAATAAATTACCTATGTCATTCTTTTCAAGCGAAACCAAGTCTTCCTCAAAGATAAAGAAGAAGAAGAAGAAGACTTATTTGAACAAAGACAAGATACCATTAGGTATGGTTCTTGGTTGTACACACACACATATTGGTCACATGTTTACACTGATTTAGGAGATACAATAGGAAAACATTGACTGAGAGAAAGAATAGGAAAACATTGACTGAGAGAAATTTTGTGAAACACATGGTGCATAAATCCCATGAGTCCCATGTGTTCCTATAATCATGGAGAATTTTAGGATCCGTTTGATTTCATTAGGGGTGTCTTTCATATGAATCACAAGTTTCACATGAGTCACGTGTTTTATATCTCTAACACCCCCACCCCCCGTGCAAGCGAAGCGGGTTCGAAAGAACCGAGAGCTTGTTCTTCAGCATTAAAAATCTTAATGAGCTCAAAGACTTAGTAAGGATGTCTGCTAGTTGGTTTTTAGTGCTGACAACGAACATCTAGAACTCCATTGGCGATATAGTCCCTCACAAAATAAATATCGATCTCAACATGTTTGGAGCGGGAGTGATGAATAGGATTGATCGAGAGATACGTGGCACCGAGGTTGTCACAGAGAATCATCGGGGGATATTGCGGAACTCCAAACTCACGAAGTAATGACTACAACCAAACGACCTCTACTATAACATTGGCCACGCCTCTATACTCTGCTTCAGTGCTAGATTGTGCTACAGCTTCTTTGAGCTCCAAGAAATGAGATTTGTACCAAGAAAGACACAATAGCTACCGGTAGATTTTCGATCATCAATCGACCCTGCCCAATCTGCATTGGTGTAAACAGTAAGTTGTATAGAAGAATAACGAGAGAGAAAAAGGCCATATTGAATGGTAGATTTGAGATAACGGAGGATCTATTTTACAACACTCAATGCTCATCAGTTGGAGCTTACATGAACTGAGCGACTTTGTTCATTGAGAAGGCAATATCGAGTCTGGTAAAGCTTAGGCATTGTAGAGCCCCAATAGTACTTCAATAGACAAAGGGGTCCGAGAGAGACTTGCCAACAATCTTGGAGTGCTTACAAGAAGTGGCCATAGGCGAGCTAACTGGCTTGACACCATCCATCTTGAGTCGGAGAAGCAAGTCACGGATGTACTTCTGTTGAGAGAGAAATAGACCTGAGGGTGTACGGTGACACTCCATACCCAAGAAATAGTGCAGTGGGCCGAGATCTTTTAATGAGAACTACCGACCTACTTCTTGAATAAGCCGAATGACAGCCCGTGAGTCATTACCTATGATGATGATGTCGTCCATATAGATAAGAACTAGAAGACAATCAGACCTGACCCGTAAGAGGAAGAGAGACGTGTCGGACTTGGAGCCCACAAAGCCCAATGTGACTAGATAACTGCTGAGATGAGAAAACCAGGCCTGTGGAGCCTGTTTGAGGCCATAGATACTGCAGTGAAGCTTGCATACATGATTAGGATGAGCGGGATTGATGAACCCCGAAGGTTGTTCCATGTAGACTGTCTCAGTAAGAAAACCCTGCAAAAATGCATTATTCATATCTAACTGTCGAATAGACCATCCCTTAGAGACGGCCAGACTACACACGGTACGGACAGCGGTCAGTTTGATGACCGGACTGAATGTCTCACCATAGTCTAATCCTGATTGTTAATGAAAACCCTTGGTCACCAGGCGGGCCTTATACCTGTCAATAGAACCATTAGATTTATGTTTTAACTTGAAAACTCATTTGCAATAAACCAGATTCATGATAGAATGACATGACACAAGAGACCAGGTTTTATTCTTAAGCAAGGCATTCGTCTCAGTATCCATTGCCTGGTGCCACTTGGGATCTTTAGAAATTGGCGCGAAATATGTGAGTTCGACAGGAGTGGTGGCCAAGTCGGCCATGAGACAGGTAGACAGGGGATACCGGGTTGCTAGCTAGACCTTTGGTGTTCTGGTGTTATCATGTGTTCTGGTAACCATATGGTGAGTCCTGGTAGGAGGGGGACTGGAAGAGCTTGAGGATGAGGACGATGAGAAGGACTCATCGGTAGGTGCTGGTGGAGGTGGTGGAGAAGGAGTATGTGATGGAGGTGGTAGTGGAGGAGGAGAAGAGTCAACGGTGGGGCCTACATGAGAAGAGGGGACTGAAACAATGGAAGGTAATAGAGGCGTGGTGATGGGGATCGGTGGTGAAGGCGTGGGAGTAGGGGGAGAGAGGGAGGGCAGAGGAGAATGGGAAGGAAAGGAAGATTCTTTGAACACAATATCCCGAGAGATGTAAATACAACCAGAGGGGACATGCAAACATTGATAAGCTTTATGCGAAGCTGAGTAACCTAAGAAGACACATTGACTAGATTGAAAACTAAACTTATGAGTTTGGTATGGACGCAGATGAGGGTAGCAAGCACAGCCAAAAATTCATAAGAAAAGGTAGTTAGGTGCCTTATGAAATAATTTCTGGAAGAGAGATAGATTATGGAGGACGGGGTGGGCATTCTATTGATGAGAAATGAGGCAATTTGGAAAGCATAAGGCCAGTAATAGAATGGAACATTTGACCGAGCCAGAAGAGTAAAGCCGGTCTCGACAAGGTGACGGTGCTTTCTTTCTGTGGTGCCGGTTTGGGCACTAGTCTGTGGACAGGATAAGCGATGAGCAATATTCTGAGAAGATAAGTAAGGTTTAAATTTGATGAACTCGCCACCACCATCAGTTTGGAGTGCTTTAATGGAACGCCTAAAAAAAATTTTCACATGAATTTTGAACTCACGAAAAATGGAGAAAGCATCACTTTTATTTACTAAAGGATAAAGCCAAACATACTTACTGTAGTGATCTACAAAACTAATATAATAGCGATGACTATTTATAGCGGTCACAGGAGACGGATCCCATAGATCGGAGTGAATAAGCTCTGAAGGAGAGTAGCAATTGTGAAAGATGACGAAAAAGGGAGACGGTGATTTTTCCCTTGCTGATAGGGGATGAAGAGAGAGGTACCAGCATGGTCAAGGAGGAAAGGAAGCTGATACTGAGATAAAACACTGAAGATAACTCTGATGGAGGGATGACCTAGGCGCCCATGCCAGACGGAGGAAGATGCACGCTCACTGAGAAGAGCCTGGGGAGAGGTGGTGAAGTTATGATTCCCTAGGAAGAAAACATACAGGCCATCCTTAAGTTAGAGTTTTCCCAATGGAGAGATTCTTGATAAAACAAGAGTCAGGGTGAAATTCAAGGACTTTATTATCAGTAGTAAATTGATTAACAGACAGAAGATTTTTAGGTGATATCAGAAATATGTAAAAGGTTTTTAAAGACAAAAGAAGAAATAGGAGAATACAATAGAGAAGCTCCAGTAGCTCGGATAGGTAAACCTGTCCCATTACCCATGTGAACTCCGTCGGGTCCTTGATATTCAGAGTGAAACGCAAGATTTGCAATGTCTGCCGTTAGGTGATGAATGGCCCAGAGTCAACATACCAGTTGGGATCGACTGGACTATTCTCATAAGAGTGGAGAAGAGCAGTTGGGGTAGCTGAATCATCATAACGATTATAGCATTGGTTAGCATAATAGTCAAAATGATTGCAGATATGGCATTGAGATCGGCCACCAGCAGCTGATGTGGCGGTAAGGAGGAACATCCACGACCACGACTGCGTTCCCTGCCTCAGCCACGTCCACGACCACAAAAAGAAGATGGAGCTGAATGGTAGCTTGGAGTACAGGAAATAGTATGAACCGCATGAGAAGGGAAGATGAGGGTTGTGGAGTCTGGTGAAGTGATAGCACACTGACGATAAACCTCCTGGCTAAACATCAGGCCGATAAGTTCTTCTGACAGTACAAGGTCAACTCGTATGTTGACGGAGGTGACGAACGAGTCATATTTGGGAGAGAGACCACTGAGCAAGGTAGAGACGAGGTCGGAGTCGGCAACTGGATTAGCAACCGCCGTCAGGTTGTCCACAATGGACTTAACAGACTAGATGTACTCTGACATAGAAGAGGTGCCCATCTTGACAGCGTGCAACTGATATTTGAGTTGCTGCACTCTAACTCTGGAGGGTGACACAAAGATTCGCTCGAGAGAGCACCACACATCATGAGATATGGTGAGGCCGATGACATGAGCTAGAACAGCCTCAGTGAGCGACGAGATAAGCTAACATAAGAGCATCTGATCAAGCTTGATCCAGCGAGTGTATTCTGAATTGATAGTGGGCCGAGCATCCTTCTCGGTAGAATGAAGAAACCAGACCGGACACGGAGAGGTTCCGTCGATGAGGCCTTCGAGATCGTGGAGCTTAAGAAGAGAAAGGAACTGGGAATGCCACAGTAGAAGTTTACCCTGTCGAGTTTGACATTTAGAAAGTTAGTGACGCTGGGATTAGGAGTAACCATGGATGCAAGTGTTTGGATGGAGGTGAGGGAAGATGAAGAGAAAATACTCGACATGGTACATGAGTTGCTTTGATACCAAGATAAAGAAGAAGAAGAAGGCTTATTTATGCAACGACAAAATACCATTAGCTATGGTTCTTGGTTCTATATATATACGCATATTGGTCACATGTTTACACTGATTTAGGAGATATAATAAGAAAATATTGACCGAGAGAAAGAATAGGAAAACATTGACTAAGAGAAAGAATAAGAAACACATAGTGCATGAATCCTATGAGTCCCATGTGTTCCTATAATTATGGAGAGATTTTAGAATCTGGTTGATTTCAGGAGGGGTGTCTTTTATATGATCACATATTTCATATGAGTCACGTGTTGTCATTGATATCTCTAACACTCAACACTTTAGTTGATGACATTGTGACTCGAAGCTAATTTTCGGTACAAAGGAGAGCTTTTACCATTCTAAGAGTCAATGAACTCCTAAAAGGATAAAGAATTTGGCCACCACTACTAAATGTTGATTCGGAAGCTATGGTGGAGATGAGAATGGCCAACACATCACGAACCATTCGAGAGAGGATGGTAAATCTTGAACTATTAACTTTCGAATACTCTAAAATGTTAAACGTAGACAAATCTTCTTCAGCATCTTTACTTAGAAATTTATCCAATTCTGTCTTTGCCTCCTCACCTCTAAGAATGACTCATCTTCTTGAATCAACTCCTCACATCAATGTTTGAAGAGAGAAAACATTCGCAATATTGCTTGAAAATTACTTCCATATCTAAACTTATCGTCATCGAACAATGTCGATGTGACCTCTTTTACAATCTTCAATTTCTCCAAACTTTCCTTTCACCATAATGAAGTTCAAGAACAAATTGTATATATTATTCCTTGTATCATAGGTCAAGAACCACGGCAATGTAAATTAGCATGTTAGTCTTCTCCCAACTCTCCCAACACTTATCAAATTTCTCTTACATCTTAAATGCAGTTTTACTCAATTCAAGATCCCCATTTTTTTGTTCATCAATCAACTCACAAGCCACATTACTAAACTCATATAAAAAATTATTGCTAGTCACATACAAAGAGCTAGAAACACGCAATGTGAGTTCCTAAAAATGTTCAAAAAAAGTACACATCCTCCTTGCATTATCCAAATCACTCTCCAATAGCATCTCTTGATCTTCATTCCCACCCGACACTTGATTTCTAAAGAAAGAGTCTTCATCACCAAACCTTTCAAAAGCTCTTTCGTACTTGCATGCGATATTCAATGTCAAATAGGTGGAGTTCCATCTTGTACTCACATCCAAACACAGATTTTTTGACCATTCAATCTTCTCAGTCTCAACAAAAGTTTTAAAGTTTTGTAGGCGAGAAGGAGAACTCCTCACATACTTCACAGCGAGCGAACCCGAGCAACCGAAGAGCCTAATTCTTTAATTTCATTCATTAATAATAAGATTAACGATGTGTGTAATACACCTCATGTGAAGGTGTTTCCCACGCTACATGGTACCATTTCAATTATTAAGCCTCTTCTTCAAATAACTAACCATGGAATCATTAGATGAAGCATTATCAACAGTTATGGTGAAAACATTCTCAATCCTCCAATCCACCAGACACTTTTCCACCGCCTTACCAAGCTCATCACCTTTATGGCTAGAAATTTGATAAAAATTTGATATTCTTTTAGTTAATTTCCAATCACTATCTACTTAATGTGCCGTGAGACACATATAATTCATGTTTTGAATTGATGTCCAAGTGTCCGCGATAAGAGAAACCATTTGACAAATAACTTTTAACAAATTCTTTAAAGTCGCCTTCTCATCAAGGTATAGATAGCAACAATCCCTTTGGATGGTTAAACGGGATGGGATGTTAAACCTAGGGCATAGAATTGACATGAAATAGCTAAATCCAACACCTTCCACCAACTTAAAAGGTTGTTCGTCAATAATTATAAAATATGTGACGGCTTTTCTTATAGCACCTTCATTATATTCCCAATTACTAAGTTTATCCTCCTCACTTCTTCCTCTTGTTGTTGATTGTAAACTTGAAAGTGTTTTCCGGGTTGCTTCATAATGTGGATTTTTCCTACAATTTTCAACATGTGCATGCATTGTGGATATACCATTTTTTGTATTACCACTATATTCCTTACCACAATACTTGCATGCTACTCTTTTAGGTACACTATCTTCAACTTCCACAAAGTGTAACCATATCGTAAATCTTTCCTTCGTCTCCTTTTTTTCTCTACAGTCGATTGACTGTTTTATTGAGTAGACCTCGCCATCAATGGTTGCTCCCCTTGCTCAACCTACAAAGCAATATATTAGTTCTAATATAATACTCTCAAATCATAGCACAAGATTAATAACAAAATATTCTAATACATGAAAAGTGCCACTCAATGTAGTAGAAGACAGATACTAAAAATTGGTGTGTATGTGGCCACTTTGCATTGTTATCTGCATGGGGTGGTGTCATGAATTTGTAAACAAAATCTCAGGTTAGATCGTGGGGAATGAATGAGAAGAAGACTTGCAAGCTGCTGCTGATGTTTTGTAAGGAATCAAAACAGAAGAGATGGAAATGATGCTGGCAAATCTCTTGCATTTAGTAACTTGGCTCTCAACAGACCCACATTGTGTAGTGTACAGGACTTTCTGACAAGTAATCCTAACCTGTTATTTAAAAAATGTATCAAGCATCAGGTGCACTATAGTCTGTGGTTTGCAAACGCAGAGAGCAAGCAACAAAATTTCATGATTTCAAGATAAACAATGACGATGAGTATGCGAAATGATACAGAATATGAATCCAAATCCTAGCATAAACTCAAACTCAAGAAGAACACAAACCAAATCCAAACCTAAAACAAACAGAAATGAGTGCAGATCACTGTCTATGATTACACTCAGTGACAAGTAAACCAATGAACTAACTCACCTCGACAGTATTTGAAGATGAGGTTGGCTTTGGCAGTTCTGTAGGCAGTGCGAGTACTTGGGGTGGTGGTGCCGAAGGAGGTGGTGAGTTTTGAGAAAATTGGCAATCTCTCTGCCTCTCTTTTATATCTGTGGCTGCTGGTGAGATCGAAGTCGAAGGTGGGGAATTCAGGGGGCGAGGGGATCAGTGGTTAGGGGCGAGGAGATCGGAGGCGAGAAGACAGAGGCTTGGGGCGGCGAGGAGATCGGGGGAGGAAACTAGCAAAGGATGAGACTTAGGGTTAATATCCTCCTTCTATTTTTATACATATTGTTCTTTAATCAGTTGGTTTGGGTTGAATTTACTCAAACTCAAAATTAAAATCGAGAGCAAATCTGAACCAAACCGATGTTGAAGCAAATCTGAACCAAACCGATGTTGAAAGAAACCAAACCGAACCAACCGGATAGACTCGGTTTTGTCAGTTCGGTCGGTTTAAACCGAATCATGCTCACCCCTAAGGCTAGAGGTAAAAGATTGGTGATAAAAATCTGTTCTTGGAAATTTGCTGACGAGGGCCCTCAAGGCACTAGTTAGTAAGCAATAATTAGGGTAATTTTTCCTTTTCTCTCATTTTCAAGGCAGTCCAAAATGTTTTTTTAAACATGACCAAAGTATCCTTATTGTTTTACTTTTTACTTTTAGCTATTCTCCATTTTCCAATAAGTGTATATTAATTTTTTGCATATGTCAAAATTACATGTAGTCCTTTGGCATTCCCTCTAATGCAAAGTTTCTTTTTTGGATGCCCTCTATCAAATTTGTTGTTTTTAAAACTTCCTCAAAACTCTCTTTTTATTATTATCTCCACACAAACAAATTGTCTCATCTTCCTTTCACCTTTTTTTCCCCTTACGTTAGTATAATATTAGATCAACAAGCCATCAAATTTTGAACAACTAAGATGAAATTTAATTTAGGGCTAGAGAGCGTATATCACTAAGTAATAATATCTATTTATGTGTAAACAATTTTTATTTGTAAAAATTTTTATCTTCTTAAGAGTTTTCTCAATTTTTAGGATTTATCTCACTTGATTAAATTTCAAAACCTTTTGTATCCTATAATTGTACTCATTGTTAATAGATCATAGGTATAATGTTAATTTCATTCATTTTCTTAATTATTGTCCACATAATTTGGTTGGAGCATTTGGAGAAAGGACACAAAAAACAATGTAAATAAGTTGCAACATTAAAGGGATAATGTGAGAATACTAATGATGTCACTTTCAAAGTGAGAAAATGGGAAAATTTGAAAACAAAAGTCAAAACCATAATAGGTAATTTAGTCATATTTAAAAGTAAGTTTTCACTGCCATGAAAATGACAAAAGAGGCAAAATGCTATGCTAATCTTTACTTGCGAACTAGTGTCTTAGGGCACTCGTTAGCAAGACTAAAAAAA
Organism: Agave tequilana; assembly: GCA_038442645.1. Taxonomy (NCBI): domain Eukaryota; kingdom Viridiplantae; phylum Streptophyta; class Magnoliopsida; order Asparagales; family Asparagaceae; genus Agave; species Agave tequilana. Next base: position 1,064,246 of record JAVJIF010029806.1, read on the forward strand.
GATAAAATCAAAATAAACAACTGTAGTGGTCAAAATTTGATCCTCATTAGGTTAATGACATGTGTCCCTGCTATTGAGAACATTCCCCAAGAAGTCCATAACTTTCAGAGTCCAACGCAGAGCCTCCGTCACATCCAGCTTTACCGAGGTCATCCTCTGTTACATTCGACCTTCCCGCGGTCATCCCTCATCTCGAAGACCCTTCCATCCCAGAGACGCCTTTCACTACTTCAAGGATTTTACCTTCTGAGTTCTTTCAAGTTCCAAAAGTCTTTGACTCCAAGTTAGAAGCTCCAAACATCTGTCCACCTAGATCTCTGCCTGCTATTACACAGCTCCATCCTCCCCACGTTCATAACATGTAACGCCCCTTTTAGCGCAGGCAGTTATGAACAGTGATAGATTATCCGGCATACAGTCCCACTAGCCAGCACCAATAATTACAGTTGTTATAACAAATTTGACACGTGAAGATCATGCAATACAACAACCCTACAATTTCGCCTCCACGATCGGCACTTTGTTAGGTATATATGATCCTTTTTTTTCCTAGGAGGGGAATGGTTTCCCTAATTCTCAGAGCATATACACATACACTCACAGGGATACATTAGCAGTTTTCATCTGCTAGTCCTCTACAACCAACACACCTGCTGTTTCCCTCTCCATGGTCCATTTCTTCCACCACACCGGTAGTTTTCCTTTGCCGGTCCTCCTTACAATTTCACTTACTGATTTTCATGCCCGAAAGTCTTAGGCCAATTACTACACCAGTACTTCTAACCTAAAAGGTGTCTCTTCTTCCGTGTGCTCTGACAGATGTCATCCCTGGGGAGCGCCCATATTTCACTTGTAGTGGGTCGATCCATGATGAGCCGATTTTTATCCACCATAAACTGGTGCTTTTATTGAGATCTGAGTACATACTCCAGATCTCTCTCTCCCATGTAACCTAAAACCTTTCTCAAAAATCCTCTTCCAGTGCCCATGGCCTTAATAAAGCAGGACATCACCCTCAATGACACAATGTCAAAAAGCATCGTCGGGGGCACGATCCCTCACTTATTGATCGGTCACATATATTGCATATATATTTTCACATTACAATGTTTATTATCTATAAATCCTATTAATAAGTCGTATTTTTCTTTATAAAGAATAGGCCCATTGCTATAGAAAAGGGAAGGAAAACAATCCCAAATCCAATCAAATTCTGAGTTAATTCAGAATTAATTCGAAATCAGAAGATCAGGGTAGATCATGGCAGATCAGAGAGGTTGAAAACCAGTTAATTTAGTTTTATAAGAATCCAAATTGGTTAGCTAAGAATCACCGAAGATCAAACCAGAATCAGAGACAAACAGCAAATCCAGCCGGACAAAAGGGAGCCAAATCCCACTCCATCAAGATCTCCACCTGGATGTGGCCATTTGGCCACATCCTGGCTGCGGATCCGCGGCCAAAGCCGCGGATCTGCAGCTGTTTGGTAGAGATAAGAGGAGCGTTTAACCTGCACAAAAATAAAGAATTTCAGAACTTTTATAACAATAGTGCAAGGTGCTCAATACTACCGCTATAGCAAGTGGCTATACGGGTCGTGATTCACAAGGAGGGACTAGCGATGGAAGCTTTTTTAATAAGTTCTCTTTTATGCTACAATCAATGATTAAAAATCTTCTTTTAGTTCTTTAAAAGAAAAGAGAAAAAAATGAGTTACAATTAAGTTAGGAAGAAAGTGGTAGAATGAGAAGGTGGAGAAAATAAAAATGGATATATACAAAGAAATTGAAAAAGAGTGATAAAAGAATTGAGAGATAGCGATGTTGATGATCTAAAAAAATTAAAAGAAAAAAAATTAAAACCTAAAAAACTTACTTACCTCTTCAGCGCCTGCTTACCTTTTATCCGTATAGACGATGTACCTTTATTTGAAGGCAAGCGAAGTATGACAAATATGATATTCCCCATTCCCGTTTTACACTATGAAAAGAAAGGGACAAGCTACACTACCATAGGAATGGATATCCATCACCATAAGCCATCAACGGCACTTGCAAGGGCAAGGCAACTTCGAGGCTATCTGAGTCATTTGGATTCACAAACAAAGAAGAGGGAAGCAAATTAAAACAAGAGTAAAGAAGATAAAGAAACTTCGATTCGATTCAAATAATAATGAAAGAAAAGATCACTTACACCGTTTGATACGGGCGGAACCCTCACTCGAAAAAGTGTGTATTTATGAAATCAATGAAAAGCTTGTTGTGCTAATGTTCCCTTGATACTTCCATTATAGCATTGGCTCAACGGGTCGAATCTACAGGAACGGGAGGCGATAAAAGCATTAACAGTCTTTGTCACGCCCCGCTTCCCAAAATACGCTGGAACGGAGACGCGACATGAGTCGGCGACGCATATACGCAAGGAAAATCCCTCACGTATACGCGCTAAGCCTTAAGTAACCTGAGACAAGCTATAAATGTAACTGTAATGAATACTGCAATGCCACATATAAACAACCACGCAGGATATCATATGAATCAAGGGCTAGAATAATAACTGGAATAGGAACTGAATCTGATATAACAAGCAACAGGAAATAATACGAAGACTGGAAGATAAGAGTACCAGATAGAATAGGAAGAAGCTCCAGTTATTCGCAGAAGCGTACAGCCTCAACGAACACCTGCAAACCGTCCAATATCTGGACGTGCAAATCCAGGGTCGTCAGAAAGCGACCATGGTGAGTGTGTGTGTGTGTGTGTAAAGGGAAAAAAAGCTCGTGCATAGAAACATGTGCATAAAGAAATAACAAGAACGACTGCAGATATAAGATAAATAAATATCGTGACATGATAAACATCTGAACTGAAGCATATCTGATATCAATATCAACAAGGAACAACTGAAGATATAAGATAACTGATAAACTGCTGAACTGAAGTATAACTGCAACAATAGGAATAAATATATATGACAACTATCTCATCTGTAAACTAACAACAGGTATAAAAGATCAACTATCTCAACGGTGGTCAAACAACTGATATCAAAGTCAACTAACACAAATGTAACTAATAGCTGATGTCTGAATGTGTAACCTATATGTCACTAGTCTTCTGGTTATTATTAACCTAACTAATGTAGTACTTAGCTGTGTCCCATACCACAGCCATTTTCCCACATATCAAACAAAGTTATCGTTGTTGTAACTGCCTGCCAATGTAGTGCATGTGTTTTGGAAGAGTACCGTGCATGCCCGGTACCACGGTCTAACACCCCTGGCGCTGAACCAGGACAAGCCGCTAGGCTCTAACAACTGAAGACCACAGCCCCACACGAAAAGACAACTAGCGTGGCGCCGTAATCCGGGCATAGCCCTGACAACTAACACCCCTGGCACTGGACCAGGACAAGCCGCTAGGCTCTGACAACTGAATGGGTAGCCAGTACTACCCTGGTTCCCCATGGTTGGAACCCACAACTCGGTACCATAAGAATCCTTCCAAAATACACGACATGCATCATCAGGCAATTACCCCTTGTTCCCCGGGTTATGATATCTTTTATTAATAAGCATTCAATGTGACTTATTATGTAATAGTAACCAATATCTCCAACATCTGCTGATGTCAACACTAGCTGATAATCTGACAACTGGTAACTGATAACTGATATCAGACAACTATGATATCTGACAACTTTGATATCTCACAACTCTGATGTCTCACAACTCTGACATCCAACAACTGATAGCTGACATCCAAAATAGAATACTGGAGATATAGCTACTAACACAAAGGTGATACAAGCAACTAGTCTCACTGACAACTATAACTAGTAACTGATCTCTGCCATCTCATATCAACAATGAAATACGTGATCACTGATCACTACCACAATGTATCACTGACAACTCATGTAAACTCTGAACATGAACATCTTATAATCACCAACAAGTAATAAGTAACAACTGATAATTAGTATCTGGTAGCTCTGAAGTACAAGATCAATAATATCAACTACATCACTATCACAATTACTCAATCTCTACTAACTGAAGTGATCCAGTCTCTAACATCTTAATAAGTCCACATCAATACTCAAATGATTCATAAGGTATATCTCCGAGAACAATATGTCAACACACACCACAATCATATCTGAATAGGAAACATCCTCAAAGAACATCGTAACAAGTCAACATAAATATCTGAATGAGTCATCAACTAATAAAAGAATATCAAGCCAACACATACTGAATCATATTTAAATAGTCAACATCCTCAACAACATGTAATCTAGAATATCTACATCTTGGTACCCATCATTAATAACATGTCATCTAACAGATTCCAAATGCCAACAACGTCAATCTCATCTCAAAGCAAGTCAAGCTCCAATAAACGGAATATAGATTTTGAATAATTCTAACTCATCATCAATCTCTAGCACAACTTAACTAATAAAGTCATATTCAATAACTGATCATCATTCAATGTAAATATCATAAGTCCCAGATCAATCCAAAGTCATTACAACCAATTCATAATCCCAATAGTCACATGATCAATAATTATCAGTACAAATCAAGTAATCTGATATAATAGTCGTTGTTCCAACATATGTCCATAATCAGTACTAGTCTACTCACTCTGACAAACTATATCTGATTCATAAGACTTCACAATTCCCTCTTCTATGAGTATCAATTATGATTTCCCAATACTCGACAATATATCATGTACATGCATCTAAGATCTATCATGATATCTTGATACTAGGTACCATAACATGTACATGTATCTAAGTTCTATTGATCAAGTCATTCCATCCAATATTCATCTCTCAATGTCATGAACACCATCTATACTCATTACACAACTCATGGGTGAAGTCTACAATCCATCAAGGAACCAAACACAACTAACAGACTCACATTAGTCGACTATAGAGGTAGTCCAAGTCGACTAGGGACAAGGCAAGTCGACTAGCCTTCTGCCAGAACAGAAGACAGAGGCACTACAACGCCTAATCTCCCACACAATAAAAATATGTATATGTAACCTCTCTTGCACATATCAACATACACGATGTCCACATTATTCTATGTACACAATTAAATCAAAATATAATCAATTACATATAAAGAAACGGAACCGAAAGGAGTAAACACTTACCTTGGGGAATCTGCGCGTCACCGGGCGAGTCGCCGTTACGGTCGCCGTGGCACCGCTCTTCGCTGTCGGACTGCATAGGACGGTAGCCAGGGTCCTGGGGAAGACCTAGCTGCAATCTGGAGGTCTCGCGCTCGCCGGAAGGGCCTGGAATCGCCGCTCGCCCGCTGCCTGCGCTGCTGGTCTGGTTCTGGATCTGCTGTGCGCTGCAACAAAATCTAAACTACATATAATGTTATAGTATGCAAAGCTTAGAACTAGAAGAAGTGTCAGGGTAAAATGCATTCATGCCATTGATCTATTCTGTATGTACACTACCATGTGTAACCCAATGCAACATAATTACTTTTACACTGAATCAAATGATTGGTTACACAGTGAAGGAAACTTAGTCTACAATCTGTTTTTCTGCAAGTTATAGTTATATAAGATTATATTAGATTAGGGTTCTAAGTAAAATGCTAGATAGAAAAGTTCCAGCAAAACTGTAGCCATGCAAGTGAAGGCTTGCTCGCATGACCAGGAGAAGTTACATGTTTTGTAGGGACACAAGTAACCACGTCTTATAAGAAAACTGTCTCGCTTTATAGGGAAAACCCTCAACAGCCCCTATGTCAAAGTAACTTCCTTTGTTGCTGCAGTTTGGTAGAAACTTGAGTTGGGGGGAAAGCAAGGAAAAAGGGAAAATAAGGAAAAAAATGACAAACAAGGAAGAGAAGAGGTAAAGAACAAACATTAGTTTAAGGATAAGATATAACCCATCAAAGGCCAACCATGGTAATCAGATTCTATCTCATCAAGATAATAAAACATGAATGAAACTAATTAATTTAGCAATTTAATAATATAACCTTAATTAAAACTTAATAAATTATTTTGTAATTAAAGTTATCATGTCGTCCCCTCATACATGAATCTATTGCATTGACAACTAGCAACAATTGGCAAGATCTTATTGCATGCACAAGTAGCAGTAATAAAATAATTTGTTATTTATATTCCACTCATGGCGCAGGGATGTAGCCATGGAGATTAACATGCTACCTATCAGAGTGATTGTTCCTGAAGGAAAACTAATCATAGTGGAGAAAAGAACTATGTTTGCAAGTTGTATCTAGGTTCAGGAAAAGTTCTTAGAATGGATTCACGGGGGAACCTATCTTACAGAGGATCAAACTTCCACATGGACCAGGGGTGCTTGTGAGAACTGATCAAATTAGTAGAGAAGAAAAAAAAAAGAAAGAATGCTTACCTTACGAAGTTTCGAAAAGGGAAAGATGATGAGAAAGAGATCGCGTTGAAATTCGATAAAGAAGCGTCTTTGACGGTCGGCAAGTCCCCCCTCTTCAAACCCTCATCCCTAAGTGCTGTTAAAAGAATATGACGGCTGGAGTATCTCAGGGTGAAGAGTAAAACGAGGGTTTTAACTAGTAATCCCGTATTAAAGCCCAGTTGACCGAAATACCCTTGCCAAAAAAATATTCTCAGAAAAATCTAAGAAAATTCCAGAAATTCTGAAAAATTAAAAGGATAAAAAAGTTTAACTACATGGAAAGCTAATTCAGAACATAAATTAGTGTGTCGATCCATTTCAGTCTCGAATCAACCCCAAAATTAGAAAATCAAATAGGAAAAATGAAAATATAGTATTTCTAACTGGGGATCTTACAGTCTTTATTCACGTGTTATGTTAACAATTCTTCTTTGTTAAAGAATGAAAAAGAAAATAAAAGAAAAGAAATCCAGAATGTGATACGTGGAGAAGGCGATGAAAGCGACGAAGTGAAAGTAAAATAGAAATGGTTTTGAAAACTACAAGAAGATGAAACAAAGGTGAACTAAGAGGATAGTAAAAACAACGATAGAAAAATGATAAAAAATTTGAAATTGATTTTTAAAACAAAATAAAAAGAATAAGGAAAACTATGAAAGAAAACTCATGGCTACTAACTACCAATTGCTCCACTAACCATGCTAACCTCTTAGTGATAGTTGCCTCACATGGATCCTTGGCCATCACTAATCCTTGGCTTCAAGAGACGATACAGAGCATGGCCCATAAGATTGTTCTTCTACATTCAAACTACACATCCATACCACATAACAAGTTGCAAGGTACTATTAAATCATCAAAATCGATTAGAGGTGAGTATGAAATAAAGAAGACATTGCAAGTTAGCAAGTTAGTGGGTTAGGTGTTAAAAATGTTAGAATGATAGAATCCATCATCATGAGCCATGATGTCTCTTGCAAGAGCAAGGCCTTGTGGAGCCTACTAGATTCATGTAGATTATCAAGTACGTGGTTAGATGGTTAGTGGTTAGTAGTTAGATTGCCGTGAGAAGAAAAGATTAGCTAAGAATCATGTAGAAGATGGAGAAGATTATATTGGAGAAGAAAGGAGACACCTTTACATAGATTGTCACCATCTATTATATCAGTATCTCTCTATCTCTCTTTGAATCAACTCAGCCCTACTACAAGATATAGAAACAAAATAAAAATACAAAATAAAGGAGAAAGAAAATCCTAATCTACAACAAAAGAGAGAAAATCTAGCCTAAATCCAGATCTGCTTGGGTTCTGGGCCTCTGCAGGGCTATATAGAGGCAACCGGGGTTTCTAGAAGATGAGACAGGGCCACGCGTTGAAGATCGATGCGTGCCCCACCATACGGTCGCAGAAACGCGGCCATAGCCATGTTTCTACAGCCAAACTAGGGACTTAGGTCCCTGGTTTTTGGCGAGAGTTCCCCGTATCTTCTAGGACCTTCTTGGTATACTTGGTTTCAGGTATTTTCGCCCGGATATTCGTCTGACGTGCGCAAGGGTCTAGATTCAATACATCTTCTAGAAGCTCCCTTACTTGGCCTCAAAGAAATCCAATTTTAATTACCCGAAAATGGGTTTAATTAAGATCTTATTACCCTTTTGCCCTCCTTGTCTGGATTATTTGCAAGAGAGGCCAAAACACGGTTTAGACTGACATTTTATTCACAAATTAGTAGGAAAATGCAATATAATAATGCAGAATTGTAGACTAATCATATCCCCACACTTATCTTTTGCTTGTCCCCAGCAAAACAAGAAAAAGAAAAACTATACTACAAATGTTATTGCACCACTTTCGCAGGTTACATGATTGCACTGAGCGTGCGCAACAAGCCGTTAAACCTTTAGGTTTCCCCTAGAGGAGCAGTTCTGTCTCCTGAAGGTTTTCAGCAGATTGCACCCACAAAATTCATAAAGAAAGAAGACAAATGTTAGTATTTTGAAAACACGTTTTGAAAGAGAGACAAGTTTAAGAAATATTTTTGTAAAAATATAAGCGATCTAAGGTCATAAGTCCACAAAAAATTATTCTTCCTTAAACTTAGTCTCTATGCAAGATCTTGTCTTCAATTAAAGTAAGAATTCAAAATTGGATTGAATATTTTATCCTTCATAAAACTTAGATAATATGTACTTTGTGATAGTGCAGATTTCTGGGATTTCAACTCCAACTATCAAGCCATTATATATATATATATATATATATATATATATATATATATATATATATATATATTATATATATATATCTTAGTTTTCTTAGGCTTTCTAACTTACCCGGGTAGTGAGCCTTTAACCGATGACTCTCAGACCAGACGGTTTTAAGGCACCAGATGAGAAAACATCCCTCGGGTTTAAGGACTCGAGTAAACAAGGCCACAAACCTAAAAAGGATTATTTGTTTCTTTTGACCACCTTTGGCGTGAATAATCATGCTTCTTGAGGCATAATTATCCAGCTTAATAAGTAATTTTTTTCTTCGTATATAATATATATATATTTTTATATTTTTGCTTTATGGCATTTTAGGTCTTTGTTTTTATCCCAAAAATTGTGTTTGTGCAAAAGTGTAAATTATCTAAGGCAAAAAATTTAAGATAAAATTATCTCCCTAATCTTTTATACTTAACCTATAATTTTAAACAAGATCCATTATTTCAACTAGGTTTAAGATGTCATAATGTAAGGCTTCCTTAATTTCTAAGATCATCTTAATTTTCTTTAAAATAAATCAAAACTTTGTCTCTTATTTAAAAAGTTTTTTTATTTAAAGAAAGGGAAAAATCCTATACAAAAGAAAATTTTAAGAATATCCTAAAAGAAGTGTAAAAGAAAGAAAATCTAAAAACTCTATGCTAGTAAACCCTCCCCCACACTTATCTAATGCATTATCCTCAATGCATCGTGATGTATTTATGCATGAAACAAATAGAGAGGGAAGAAAAAATCACTCAAGGTGGTCGTTCCGGTGGTGGTCTATTGGTCCACGAAATGCAGCCTAATCCAATTTGCGTGGAGTCTGGAGGACCCACCAGAGACCTCTATAATACAACCCACTAAAATGATGTATATATTTATGATTTTTATTAAGAATTAACCCCATCTAATTTTCAAATTTTTAAAATAATTTTAGAGTCAAATTTATCAAGACCCTTGTCCCAGAATGGAATGATTGATTTGGACTCAGGAAGTATAGGAACTAATACCGACTCAGAAAAAAGACTTAAGTCAAGTAAAGGTTCAGGAGTTGAAATTGATTCAGGAAGTGGGTCCAAATTAGAAGTTGAATCTCAAGTCCACATTCATTTCCCCATAATAGAATGTGACTTTCTAAGGTTGGTGATTCAAGTTCAAGAATGACTGGTGTAGGAACCAAAACTGACTCTAAAATATTACTCAAGTTGGATAACAAAACAGGAGTCAATATTGATTCAGGAATTTGAACTGAATCACAAATCTGAGAATCTAGGTCACATTCCACATTGAGTTCAATTCCATAAAAATGAGAACTTGCCAATTTATCAATGGGACTTTCAAAAGTATGAAATTGGTCAAGTTCAATATGATGATCATAAAAGATTGGTGATTTAATTTCACAATGGACTGACACTGGATCAAATACTGACTCGGGAAAAGGCCTGAAATCAGGTAAAAATATCTCAGTCAATATTGAATCAGGAAGTGAAATTGAATTACCAAGTTGAAGTTCAAGATCATATTCATGTTCAAGTTCAATTTCAGGAAAAGGATAACTTGCCAAAATGTCAATGGGATTTTCAACATTTGAAGTGTAGACAAGTTCAGATGGGTGTTCTGAAATTGAATCTTGGTTTCCAAAATGACAAGTCCTGGGTCAGATCAATAGAGTTAGGAATAGCGGAATTGGTCAAAAATTGATAAGATAGAGTTTCCTCATTCCTATAAATGCTAAGCAACTGACTCAATTGTGTTTCCAACATATTGATAGACTGGGTTGAAGATTTTTAAAATTGTAGCACGGACTCCTGCAAGATTTCTATACTCTTTTCTAGATGTGATATTTCTTCAAGTGAATGTTCTAGAAAAGGAGTGTAGGAATCTTGGTTTTGAAAAATTATTGAAGAGTGTGAGTCCAACATGTTTTGAGATTGTGCTCGGACTCACGCAAGAGTTCCTTACTCATTTCCACAGCAGATGGTTGTTCATTATGAGGAGGTGGAACTGAATAAGACTCTTGAAAATATTGTAAAATTGGAAAGGCCATTATTTTCTGATATTGTCGCTCGGCCTCTTGTAGGTTGGCTTCTATACTCTTTTCTAACTATGATTTTTTTTTCAATGGGAGGTCCAGGAAAAGGAGTATAGGAAGCAAAATTGGGAAATGAAGATTGTAGAAATTGTGAAAATTGTGGACAAGGTGGTGGAAAATTTGACTCGGGGAGGTGAATCCCCATTGATTCTGTGAAGAGCGAAAATTATTTTGAATATTATGGTTATAAAATTGGGGCATGGGTTGTATTGATTCGGATAAATCCAACCCAGTGTATTTGGTTGGTTTATATTATAAAAGGCCGGGTTAGAATTATCTGAATCAAATAGAGTTGGTATGAAATATGGATTCATATTCAAATTGAAAGAATTGTTATGGTTGAATTTCATTTCACAAACAATCACAAATGAAAAAGAAAAAGAAAACAACAAATAAAAAGAAAAGAAAAAAATTAAAACCAAGCCTATAGTAGGGTTGACCTAGACGACTTCTAACTGGTCGATTACCTAGGGGAGGTTGTTGCTTGAATCCGACCACAAGCTAATCGGCCAGATAGGGGCAAAATACGGTTGGAGGTATCCGTGCGTAAGTAACGGGACTTAATTACGCTAAACCACGGTATCGTCGAGGCCTAACCTCTTAATCCCCAACCTTAGACACCGATTTCACAAGAGTAAGATTCAAACAAGTTCCACCCTCGGTCAATCTCTTAATGAGTCCCAGATGTCCCTAGGGGCCAACGTCTATCAATTTTTATTAAGGCTTTGGTGGTGTGAGTGGGGAGGTGGTTTTTAGCTAAGGAAGGGTGATGAAATCCCCACCTTATCTTGTATTGGTTTTACCCTTAAATTCAATTCGTGCAAGTATGTAATATAGACAAGAATATAAAACAAAGCGATAAATCACCCACGTATTTGTCCTATGCTATATACAATACCATATGTACACCTCACTCCAAATCACAACAACAGAACAAAATACAGTATATTGTAATTGAATTGATACGTGCCTAAATGCAAATGTTTAGACCGTTTTAAATGTGTCCAATTACCGTATTTTAGTTCTTTAATTATTGCAGTGTGTCAGGCAATCAAAGAAGATAATTAGCAGAAGACTACAACAATATATGCAACTTGCAAATTTCCTGCAAAAAGACAAAGCACAATTGCCACAAAATTGTCGCGTTCTCGCGGCTTTACTTTAATTTTTGCGGCAAGGTTTTAGGCAGGGTCCCTGCTTTCTAGAGCAGGGACATGCAAGTAAAAGAAAAGTTCTGCAATGTTCAGTTTCTGTAAAAATTAACCTGCACACCAAAACAGAGAAGAAAATGTTAACAAAAATGTGAAATCAAAACCATTCCCATCCCCGGCAACGACACCAAAAATTTGATCGGGGCGGAACCAGCACTCGCGAACGTGTGTATTTATGAAATCAATGAAAAGCTTATATGTGCTAATGTTCCCTCGATACTTCCGTTATAGCATTGGCTCAATGGGTTGAATCCACATGGACGGGAGGCGATAAAAGCATTAACAATTTTTATTCACATGTTATGTTAACAATTCTTCTTTGTTAAAGAATGCAAAAGAAAATAAAAGAAAAGAAATCCAGAATGTGATAGGTGGAGAAGGCGATGAAAGCGACAAAGTGAAAGTAAAATAGAAATTGTTTTGAAAACTAGAAGAAGATGAAACAAAGACAAGCTAAGAGGATGGTAAAAATAACGATAGAAAAAATGATAAAAAATTTGAAATTGATTTTTAAAACAAGATAAAAAGAATAAGAAAAACTATGAAAGAAAACTCATGGCTACTAACTATCAGTTGTTCTACTAACCATGTTAACCTCTTAGTGATAGTTGCCTCACATGGATCCTTGGCCATCACTAATCCTTGGCTTCAAGAGACGATACAGAGCATGGCCCATAAGATTGTTCTTCTACATTCAAACAACGCATCCATACCACATAACAAGTTGCAAGCTACTATCATCAAAACCGGTTAGAGGTAAGCATGAAATAAAGAAGACATTACAACTGAGCAAGTTAGTGGATTAGGTGTTAGAAATGTTAGAATATTAGAATCCATCATCATGAGTCATCAATGGCTCTTGCAAGAGTAAGGCCTTGTCGAGCTACTAGATTCATGTGAATTATCAAGTAAGTGGTTAGATGGTTAGTGATTAGTAGTTAAATTGCCATGAGAAGAAAAGATTAGCTAAGAATCATGTAGAAGATGGAGAACATTACATTGGAGAAGAAAAGAGACACCTATACATAGATTGTCACCATCTATTACATCAATATCTCTCTATTTCTCTCTGAATCAACTTAGCCCTACTACAAGATCTAAAAACAAAATGAAAAAACAAAATAAAAGAGAAAGAAAATCCTAATCTACAACTAAAGAGAGAAAACCTAGCCTAAATCTAGATCTGTTTGCGTTCTGGGCCTCTGTAGGGCTATATATAGGCAACCGGGGTTTCTAGAAGACGTGACGGGGCCACACGTCGAAGATCGACGCATGGCCTCACCATATGGCCGCGAAAACGCAGCCATAGCCACGTTTTCGCGGCCAAACCAGGGACTTAGGTCCCTAGTTTTTGGTGAGAGTTCCCTGTATCTTCTAGGACCTTCTTGTTATACTTTGTTTCGGGTATTTTTGCCCGGATATTCGTCTGACGTGCGTAAGGGTCTAGGTTCAATGCATCTTCTAGAAGCTCCCTTGATTTAATTACCCGAAAATGGGTTTAATTAAGCTCTTATTACCCTTTTGCCCTTATTGTCTTGATTATCTGCAAGAGATAACAAAACACGGTTTAGACCGACATTTTATTCATAAATTAGTAGGAAAATGCGATATAATAATGCAAAATTGTAGACTAATCACACCGGTATCGCACTCAGCACAAGCTTGTTCTCATTCCTCCATGAAAGTCTCATCTCCTCTCAGTTACATAATGAGAATAAAAATTACATAAAAGAAAATTAAAAATCTAAGTTACAAACTACAAATTAGCCAAAAGTCTACTCTATGCTTGGTCGTTCCCTTTGCCTTTGAGATTACAAGTATTTATAGGAAAAATACAGAGGTTAGAGGAGTATGAAGTAGGGGAAGCTGGATATTTCTGAATTTGAATCCTTCCCTTATCTCTAAACTTGATTTAATGTGGATATTCAGTTCTGATTTGTAGCTTGTTGGCATATTGATTGATGAAAATAACTTATCAAATAACAGAACTAGAAATAGTGATTAACTTAAGAGTTGTAACCCTTTAAGTCTTCTTCTGAATAATCTTGAATCATTAGATTTGAATTTCGGTAGCGAAAGTTATGATTCAAATACTAAAATGTATCTAGTCAGAATCTTAGTCAAATTTGCTTCATCTCATCCGTTGATCTTCTCTATATCCATTTATCCCTTTAGATTTGGACTCTGTATTTGACGTTATCCTCGGTTGATCTTTAGATTTAACCACTTGATTCACTAAAAATTAAATTTAACCAATTCAATTTGGGATCATCCTCCTTTAACCAAATAGATCTAGTTAAATCTGAATTTAACTTATATTTATTTGATTTTATCCTCTTTCTCCCCATGATTATCTTCTGCAAAATAGACATTTAAGATAAGGAATTTAGCAGATTTATTATATGATAAATGTGAAAATGCAATAAAGAACAATGCAATAAATGTATGCAATCACTCATTGCCGAATGACAACATACCATCAAAGATACGTGCTCCTCCTCATCACTGGGCAACCTCAAGCATCCAACCAACGCCACTGTACAAAGGCCAGATCCTTCAGATGCTTGCCGGCATGAAAACGCAAATGGAGGAGAAACATGCCCGATCAGACCGCTAGCAAGAGGTATTGAAGCATCATAACGACCAACTCTAGGAGTAGATCACTACCCTCCAAAATGCCCAAACTCAAACGTAACCAAATAGCGAACCTGGAATCGGGAAGATTCGACCCACACCGATTTGACAAGAGTCAAACTACTTCCCCCTTAGGTCAGTCTCCTATTTGAGCCCGAGATATCCCTAGGGCCAACGTCTATTCAGTTTTAGTTAGGCTTGGTCAGTAAATGAGGAGATGGTTTATGGGATAAGGGAGGGTAATGACTTCTCACCTTATCTTATTTAAGGATATGCCCTTAATTATTTTAGTGCAACGTGTACATGCATATGAAAAGAAACATTTAAGCAATATAAAAATTCAAAAGTATTCCTAAACTACATGCTATGCACAATTACCTTTGCTCCAACACTCTTCAACAGTAATGTAATGTGAGGAAATTAGATACGTGCATAGATACAATTTTTTAAACATTTATTAAGCAATTAACAAACACATGTTACTGTTGAGTTAATACACTATGTACAGTAGGCTAAATAAGAAAAATACTAGTAGCAGAGACTTACACTTCAAATTTTAAGCAACATGTAGAAAAGAGGTTAGTAGTCCCCCCCCACAAATGCCGCGCAAACATGGCTTTGGTCTTTTTTTTGCGGCAATACTATGGTGCCCGAAGCTCTTCTTTCTAGAGCAGAGGCTCAGGGTTACTATATGTTCACTGCAATATTTAGATTCGTTAATTAAGCCCTTGAACACAAAAATAGAGGAGAAAGTTTAACCCATAAAGTAAATTAAAAAGATAAACTTACCGTCCCTCTCTGGTAACGGCGCCAAAATTTGGTAGAGATAAATCAATGCACAAAAAATACAGAGTTTAGAAATGAAGAATAAGATGTGCTAGATTCTCCATTCTACAAGCTATAGCAAGTGGCTATATAACTGCCCTGATCCTATGAGTACAGGGACGGTATGTCGACAGACATACGCTTGATGAATATACCCTCACATATGTACGCTAAGCCTCAGTATAGAAAATAAACACAATATAAATAATAATTCCAGCATTAAATAAGTACAAGAATACCTGCAAAAGGGTCAGTGACCATGGTAGATATAAAAACGTTGATAAATAAGGGAATAAAGACAAAATAATAAAGATACCTATGACTAGTATAGGTGACGAGTCTCCTATATCTGGTATTACGATATCTCAGATCTCCAACCTGAGCAAGCAAACTTAGGGTCAGAAAGCGATATAGTGAGTGGTAAAATGAAGGGAGCAGTAATATATACTATAATAATATGGTCACGATAATAATATATAATACATATTTAAATACCAATGATACATTACAATGACAATAACAATCGAGTGAAATATACGAGTGTCATATTTTAATATCATCAATACCTAGCATGTTATAACAGTGTTACATCTCAATACTATATAATACGTGATTATAAACCATAACAATGACAATTGGGAAGAGTTATATATATGTCTCAACTAACTTTATGTTATTATATCATTAACATGTTCTTTTATGAATATGAGTAGTAAGAATCATTATTTAGTTATACATTAATAATATCAATTTACTTAATTAACATATATCAAGTATTAATTATTTCTTATATTTATTTATACTAATAAAAATAGTAGCATGATAGTATAATGATTTATATGAACGTGTATATATGAAGTACGCAGAACAATTATACTATATTATTGGGGTTATACAACAACATGCATGTTTAAAGGGAATACATAGGGAATATATGAAATGCAGAGTTTACGTGTATATGAATAGTATGTCTCTATATGAACTGCAAGGTATATATATAACATGGCGGTGAATAAGATACCAGGAAATGTAACAAGTGTAAATGGACAATAATACACATATATCAAGCAAGTCATGTTATTTATACAGTAATGTAATCAATATCGCCTGATATTTTAATTAATCTCTTTCAGTATCCCATTCTACTAAAAGTTCATACCGGAGCCCGCACTCCAGCAGAACCCATTCGGACATAGCATACGGGTACCATTATCAGATTTGAGAAGAGAAATTAAATTGAAAATAAAGAAAAAGTTATAGTCAGAAAGTTCTTAGTCCTTTCTAGATTTAACCGCGCAGCAAGGGCTCGACGGGTCGATCCACAGGAAAGGATGCGATGGAAGCTTTTCGGAACGAATTCTCTACACAAATAGCTTAAAAAAAGAATATTGATTGTAAGAAAAGGTTTTAATTAAGCAAAGAGATTAAACTTTAGTTCATCCTAGTTTCTAAGCATAACATAAGAAAAGTCTTTTAACCTAACATGATGCTATCAAAGTATCTAAATATGAAATAAGAGTAACCATTAAAAAGTGCAACCCCAAATTAGTTTAACTTAACAGATTATTCATCTTAAAGAATTATCAATTTAATCCTAGAGTTTCTAGCAGGCATAAATTTCAATCAGTTCATCCTTTAGACTAAACTTAAGTTGATCTAGAGATTAACAAACTACTAGTTTTAATTTGTTATTCATATTTTTATTATTTTCAAGATTTATAATGAAGAAGAAAACTTGCATCAAAAAGAAAACAAATAAAAGAAACTAAAGCACAAAAAACAATTAAATTGAAGAACAAGAGTGATGAAAATAATAATGAACCTTTATTATGGTTGTCACTTACCAGTTACAAAGCACTTTTTCTACTTCAAAAATCTTCTTCTCCAAATTCAAAGCTAAATAATAAAATTGAAATTTAAAAAATTAAATGGCTAACGAAATTCCTTTACTTAATCTTTGTGATGCCTCTGCTCTGTTGCTCTTCAGGGGTATTTATAGGAGATTTGAGAAGTAGAGTCCCACACAAACACCTCCACCAAAACTCGACGCACGCGGCCCCAGAAATGTCATGTTTCCGTGGCAAAAAAGGACTTGGCGCAACATTTTTATGGTGTTTGGTCACGTGCTTTGGCGCGTGGCTTCATCTCGTCTGTTCATGTGAAGATCTATCCTCAGAATCTTCATTTGATCTCTGAATTTTGAAATATGTCGATCTCCTAGATTACTTGGGATCAAGTTATCTCTAAATCTGAGTTAAATTCAGATTGTCTCCCCTTTATCTTCATCTTGTGGCGCATACAAGCAGATTTAAATAGAAATCCACCTTTATCTTTAATTAGGACGAGAATTCATCTTGTTCTATCCTTTATCTCTTCTAGATTTTAAATTAAGTTAATTTAAAATCTCAAATTTAAATGGGAGAGAATAGAAGCTTCCTTTATCTTTCCAATTAATCTTTATTTTCATAATAATTGAGGGCTTTTGGCTTCTTTTGGGCTTTCTCTTGGATTATGGAGGCCTGCATATTACTAAACAATAAATGAATTAAATATTAATATTTTATAAAATTTAAGTATGAAAATATGACTAAAAATATGCATTATTGATGACTAATCACACCCTCACACCTATCTTTTTGCTCATCGTCGAGTAAAAATTATAAAGAAAACTAATCTAACTATCTTAATAGGTTACTTAGCACGTGTAATAAGCCATTAAACCTCTAGGTTACCCCTAAAGGACTAGTTCTGTCTCGTGAGGATTTTCAGCAGATTGCACACACAAAATACATAAAGAAATTAAAATAAAGTGTTAGTATTTTCAAAATTTCATTTTTGAGAGAGAAGAATATTTGAAATAATTTTGAAGAAATCAAGTAATCTATAAGTCTTAAGATTATCAAATTATTCATTGCTATACTTAGTTTCAATGCAAATATTTATTATCAATTTAGTTTAGGATTAAAATTGAATTCTTACTTAGTCTATTATTTTACCCTAAGTCATATGCATCTTTGTGATCGTGAATTTTTAACTTGAAATTCTTCAACTTCAACTCTTATGCCTCTGTGTGTGTGTGTGTGTGTATATTGCAGAAGTTCAAAGCATTACCACTTCGTTGCCCTTTGAGCACTTCTTCTTTTTAATATGTATAACTCATCTAATTTTCTTTTGTGTAAGTATCAATACTCCTTGAGGCCCTAATGCCTATCTAATTGATTATTAGATGTGTTAAGACATATAATATATTTGTATATTTTTCCTTTTCCTTTTTTTTTTTCAAACTTACCTAATTACTTTTGCGAAAAGACCAAAGCTTTCTTAAGCCAAAGCACCTAGCTAATCAATAATTAAATTTATTTATTATATATATATATACACATTTTCCTTTTTTTTAAGGCACAAGAGTAATTGTTTTGAATTCTGAGTGTGTAAGTGTGTAAAGTATGCATATTTCATAAAGGTAAAAATCAACGCTAAATTACTTTTTCAATTTTTCTTCCTAATCCTAGAAATCAAACAAATAATATTATTTTGATCAAGTAGTAAGAAATCCTAATTATGATTTTTCTTTCTTAAAATTAACTTAATTACTTTCAAAAATAAATCAAACTATTATTTTCTATTTCAAAAAGTTTTTAAAAGCAAACCAAAAAAATATTTGTTACTAAACCTACCTATGTTAGCATGTTAGTAAACTCTACCTATGTTAGCATGTTAGTAGACCAAAAAAATTTGTTAGTAAATCTACCTATCTTAGCATGTGAGCAAACCCTCTCCCACACCTATCTCATGCATTATTCTCAATGTATGAATGAATGCATATATGCATGAAAAAGACAAAAGTGACGGCAAAATGTTACCTCAAGGTGGTAGTTCCGGTGGTGGCCGGATTGGGCCAAGTTTTATTACCCAATCTAATTAATGTGAAACATCGATGAACCCACCTTTTATGTCCTCTTTCTGATGTACATTGTTATTATCCCTGAAATAAATATGATCATGCACGACCCTAACACTGAAACTATCTTGGTTGTATGACCAACCTTGGAATACCATCTCAGGGTCATCATTGTCTACACATTAGTCCAACAATAGAATTTGACTTGATGAAGTGATTGATTTGGGCTTAACAATGATAGGATTGGAAACCAATATCGGCTCAGAAAAATAAAATTAGGTTCGAGAGTCGAGTTTGGTTCAAGAGTGGGCTCCGAATCAAAGAACTTAAATTTATATCAGATCCATCAAATGAATGAGACTACCCAAAATAAATAATCCAATTTCATAATATACGGGTACTAGAATTAATGTTAGCTGGGGAATTGTGTTCAAATTGGGTAAAGACACCGGAGTCAACATAGATAGTTGAGGGTCGGGTTCACATTCACAATCAAGTTCAATCTCATTGAAGTTAAAACTTACCAATTTGTCCAAGGGTTGGGATTGATCAAGTTCACGTTGGTGCGGTGAAATTGAATCCTAATCGAGGTCTTCAAGACACCATGATTCGTTGGTTTCGTCAATAGGACTAGGTGAATTAGAAACGGTTAAAAAGGTGTTAGGTAGAGTTTCCTCAATCCTAGCATTTCCAATATTTTTCAAATGATCTAGTTGTGCTTCAACCTATCGAGATAATGGATGTGATCGGTCGCTAATATTGCACATTCATTATCATATTCTTATACTTATTATAGTATAAACTCTGCTTTTTCCTAATTATTGTTTAATTTATTTGCAGGCCCATTACAAAAGGAGAGGGAAGAGAAATGAGCCCAAAAGCCCATCAAATTCTGATTTAAATTAAAATTAATTCGAATTCAGTAAATCAGGGCAGATCAAGTTTGTTTAGATAGGTTGAAAATCAGTTAAAAATATATCTCTTCAAATCAATCGGTTAAAGCCAACGATCAAAGGCTGTTTCGTCACAATTTTGGAGATAAAATTGAAAATCTAGCTGAAGATAAAGTCAGATCCTGAAGCCAGGCAGCTCCACCCCTCGGCTGCGGCTACTAGGCCACAACAAGGCCGCAAAAATGCGGCATTTGTCGTGGTTTCGTGTCTTCGTTAGGGAGTTAGGGGGAGCATTTGCTCCCCTATCTTCTTACGTCTCTCCCCGTTGGGTTTTGCCTATAAATACAGGGTTTTCTATAGATCAGGGGGGACGATGATGCAGAGATAGAATTTAGTGCACTTTTTCATTCTTTTAGTGTAGATTTTTTTCTTTATGTGTAATTTTCAATTTTTTATGTAATTCAGAAGAGATCAGAGTTTCATAGGAGAACAAGAGTGAAGCTTGTACTGAAAGTGACACCGGTGTAAGTTGTCTTCTTTTTCTTATTGTTACAAGGTTGAATCTATAATTGCATTTGTAAGTTCTTCTTTATTTTTTGTGTTCTTCTTCTTCCTTTCTACTTTTCTTCTTTTGGTGCCAATTGCTATTCAAGTGAGTCTTATAGCATCGAAAGAGCCTTGCCCTTGCGAGTGCCACCGATAGCTCATGACGATGGATTTTTATTCTCATTCTGTATCACTTCATACTTGCATCGTCTTGATGATATAATGTGAAAGAGACAGGAATCAACTCTTATGGGCTATGCGCTGATTGCCTCACTTCAAGATAACATCATTGCCACAGATTCAAGGTAAGTATTTGGCTAAACGAGGTAAGTAACTTTTAAGTTTCTTTTCTTTTAATTCTTCAGTTTAGAACACCACAATCTACCACTTCTTTTATCACTCTTTTTCAATTTCATTTGTACATATCACTTCTATTTTCTCCACCTTATCTATCTGCCACTTTCTAACTTCATTGTAATTTATTTTCCTTTTCATTTTAAGAACTAAAAGAAGATCTTTAACCATTTTTTGTAACCTAAAAGAGAACTTACTAAAATTTTTCATCCCTAGTCCCCCCTTATGGATCACGACCCGCATAGCCAATTGCTATTGCGGTAGAATTGAGTACTTACATTCTATTCTTAAAGTTCTGAAATCCTATATTTTTTGTGCAGGTTTAAAATCAATCAAATTTTGGCGCCGTTGCCGGGGAGGGACGATAAGTTATTCTCTTTTTAGTTTTACATTTTTAGTTAACTTGCTTCTTTATTTTGGTATACAGATTTAACAATAAGGAATTTTTGCTACAGTGGACATATAAGTAGGCCTAGACTCTGCTCAAGAAAGTAGAGCCTAGAAGCCCTCAGATTTGCTATATTCCAGTGGCAATCTGAGTGAACTACTAACATGTATCTTCTACAGGTTGGCTGAATTGCTTAGTCTAATCTCTGTAGCATGTATTTCCTTATTTGACTCACTGTATATACATTTCTAACACAACAGTAAAAAGTTAATTATAAATGCTAAAAATGATTTAGACTTTGCATTTAGGCACGTGTCTATTTCATTACATTTTCTATTTACTGTTGAAGAGTGCTGGAGCCAAGGTATGTGTGCATAACATTTAGTATAAGATTCATTCTTATATGAAATATTGCTTGAGTGTTACTTTTTTTTATATACTTGTACACTATACTAAATTGATTTAAGGGCTTGTCCTATAAACAAGATAAGGTGGGGAAGTCATTATCCTCCCTTAGCACACAAATAATCTCCTCACTCACTAACCCAAGCTTAATTAAAACTGAGTAGAAGTTGGCCCTAGGGACATCTCGGACTCAAATAAGAGACTGACCTAAGGGGGAAGTTGATTTGAATCTTACTCTTACCAAATCGGTGACTAAGATTGGGGATTGAGGGGCGAAACCCCGAAGGCTGGTGGTTTGGCTTAATTAGGCCTGTCGCTTCTGTGTGGATACCTCCCACCAATCTTGCCCCTACCTGGCTAATTAACTTGTGGTCAGATTCGGCAATATACCCCCCGTGGACAGTCTATCTAGTTAGGATCGTCTAGGTCTAAGGTTTACCCTAACTTAGGTTTGATTTTTTTTTCTTTTTATTTGTTTGCTTATTTGTTTGTTTTTTCTTTGTTTGTGTTTGACATTTATTGTGTGATATGGCTTATAACAATAATTTTTTCAATTTTAATGGTAATGCATATTACACCCGGACCTCCTTTTCAGATATTACCAACCCGGCATATCATAACTTTCCCAACATAGTGTGCCGGATTGCTTTTATCCGAATCAATATAACCCATGCCCCCAATCTTATAACCATAATTTTCAAAATAATTTTAACTCTTCACAGAGTCAATGGGGATTCACCTCCCCCAAGTCTAATTTTCAGCCAACTTGTCCTCCTTATTCACCTTATCCACAATATTTCAAAGATTCACACTCAGTTCCACCAGTTCAAAATAGAAAACCATCAATCTTGAAAATGAGTATGCGTGAGTCCAAGCAACAATCACAAAATCTGACGGACTCATAATTTCATCACAAATTCCAAAACGACACTTCATCTTTTCAAGTCCAATCACAACAAAACGATGAACCAATCAACTGTTAAAAGATGCTTGAAGCCATGACTCAGGCTCAAATCGCTCGTAATCATGACATAGATATGATGGTCCAAACTCTCCGTTCTCATCGTTTGACCATTTATGATGTCGGTAACCATTCTGTTAGAGCCGAAGAATCATGTTGTTTTGAAAAACAAGATTTCAATTCAGTACAACCATTTGAACTTGCCCAAACTCTAAATTTTAAAAATGACATTGACAATTTGGCAAGTTATCCCTTTCCTGAAGTTGAACTTGAGAATGAATATGATCCTGAACCTCAACTTGGTGATTCAATTCTACTTCCTGATTTAATAATGACTCTGGTGTCTTCACCTGATTTCAATCTTTTTCCCGAGTCAACATTAGATCCTGTGCCAATTCATCATGAAATTGAATCACCAATCTTTTATGATCATCATATTAAACTTGATCAATTTCATGCTTTTTAAAGTCCCATTGAAAAATTGGTAAGTTCTCATTTTTATGAAATTGAACTCAATGAGAAATGTGACCTAGATTCTCAAATTTGTGATCCAATTCAAATTTTCGAATCAATATTAACTCCTATTTTGTTACCCGACTTGAGTAATATTTTAGAGTCAGTTTTGATTCCCACACCTGTCATTCTTGAACTTGAATCACCAATATTAAGTCACACTTCATTGTGGGGAAATGAATGTGAACTTGAGTTTTGACTTCTTGATTTGGACTCACTTCCTGAACCAATCTCGACTCCTGAACTTTTACTTGACTTAAGTCACTTTCCTGAGTCGGTATTAGTTCCCATACTTTCTAAGTCCAAGTCAATCATTCCATCTTTTCACACTCCATTTTAGGACAAGGCGGTTGACAAAATTGACTCCGAAATTAATTATGAAATTTAGAAATTAGATGAGGTTAAATTTTTAGTAAAAACCATTCATATATATATCATTTTAGTGCGTTATATAAGAGAGATTTCTGGTGGGCTCTTCCGAACTCCATGAAAATTCGATTAGGCCGCATTTCGTGGACCAATCTGACCACCACCGGAACCACCACCTTAAGGTAATATTTTCTTTCCCTTTCTTCTTTTTCATGCACCTATGCATTAATTCATACATTGAGGACAATGCATGAGATAGGTGTGGAGGAGGGTCTAACATAACTTAGGTTTTTCTTTTTATAAAAGAAAAAGAAAAAAATTATTAGCATTTTCTTTACTTTTAAAAACTTTTTGAAAATAGAAACAATATTTTGACATATTTTTTGTAAGAAATTAAGTCAATTTTAAGGAATAGGAGAATCATAATTAGGATTTCTTATACTTGGTCAAAATAAGATTATTTGTTTGATTTCTAAGGTTAAGAAGAAAATTTGTGAAAGTAATTTAGTCTTGATCTTTACCTTGAAGAAATATGCACATCTTATACACTTACACACTTAGGGTTCAAAAACAATATTCTTATGCCTTATAAAAAAAAAGAAAAAAATATATATGTATATCTATGAAAAATAAACAAATCTAATTATTGATTAGCTAGGTGCTTTGGCCTAAGAAAGCCTTGGTATTATGCAAAAGATTATTAGATAAGTTTGAAAATATATATATATATATATATATATATATATATATATATAAATCCTCTGATTAAGCTGGGAATTTGTACCTCATGAAGCATAAGTATTCACGCCTAAAAGGGGTACATTTTATAAATAAAAACCTTTAGTTTTGTGGCCTTGTCTACTCGAGTGTTTAAGTCCTTGTAGTGTTTTCTCACCTGGTGCCCTAAAACTGTCCGGCTTGGGTATCACCGACTAAAGGCTCGTTACATGGGCAGATTAGAAAGCCTAATGGAATTGAGGAATAAATACCATAAAAAATAAATATAAATAAGGCATAGGAATTAAAGTTAAAGAATCTTTAGTCAAAATTTCACGATCACGAAGTTGCATATGACTTAGGGTAAAGTAATAGACTAGATGAGAAGTACAATTTGACTTCTTACTTTGATTGACAACAAATTTTTGAATAGAGAGTAAATTTAGGAATGAAAAATTTAGTTTTCCTATAATATATAGATTTCTTAAATCTTACAATAATATTTCACATATTTTTCTTTCAAAATGTGTAATATCCCTAGTTAGAAATACTATATTTTTTATTTTCATAAAGTATTTATTTTGATTTATCGATTATTTTATTGTTAATTATTAACTTGTTTTCTGACTTATTGCATTATTAAATAAATAAATTATTTTGGAATATTAAATGGTAATCTGGTTTCATATATTTACCTTATTACTTATTAGCATTTTAATTAGTAATTAATATTTGTCTTATTATTATGGTTGTTATAAATTATTATTAGTGTTAGTGTTATTTATATTTACTTTGGTGTTATATTATTATGTTTCATTCTTTTCTTTTATTCTCTTGATTCATACCCAAACTCCTATACCCGTTAACCCGTAACCTTTAGCTTCAACTTGAAACCCAAATCACCTTATATATAATCTTATCTCCTAACCTAATCCCTAATCTCATCATCCCCTTCTTTTCACAGCCGCCCAACAGCAGCGCTCCCTCTCTAGCAGAGATCCCCACCCCTCTTGGTGTGCAACCTCAGCCGTGAGCCACCCTCATGTTTTCCCCCATGTCAGCAGCATCTCCTCCCCATGGCAGGCGCACAACCCATGTAGCAAGCCGGCGCACAGCCCGACGCAGCAACCTCCCATGCCCGACCTGCGATCTTCCCCCTCCAGGCCGCCTCCTCCGCTCCCCGCTGCACAGCCAGCACAGCGCCCAACACTCTCCGGCAGCCCGCAGCACCCGCAGCCCCTCTTCGGCGAGATCCACTCGGCCTCCTCCCCTCTAGTTGCGGCCATCCGACAGCAGGACAACACGTCCCCTGCTGCCCACCGTGAGCCTCTGCTATGCCCATCTTCCCTGGCAATACATCCGTGCTCTCCTCCTCGGAGACATCACCCATGAGCCTCCAGCGGCGAGCAGCACACCATAATCGTGCAGTCTTCCCCGCGTGAGTCCCTTCTGCCTCCTTTGTCTCTCTCTAATATTCATGTGTATAATAATATATATGTGAGTGTAATATATTTGTGGGTATGGGTTAATTAATGTGTGTTTGTGAATTTGGAGGGCGTGTGTTTTTAAAAGTATATATATAATATGTATGTAAGTGTGGGTATGTATGCATATAGTACATAAGTATGGTATACTGGTATACGTATGTATGTGGGTATACATGTATGTGTCTGCGTGCATGTATGTGGAGTGTATACGTGTACGAGTGTATGTTCATGCGAGTTCATGTGTATGGTTGTGTATTACAGTGTTTTGGACCCGTTCGGTGAGATCAGACCCGTTACAGGAGACTCGGACCCGATTCGGATTCGCGCTCATTGTGGACCCGACACATAGGTGATTTGAAGACTATTCAATGGGATGATCCGTAGATCAGTACCGGTTCGTGTAGTGAAGACCAGATGGCGATTCAGATCCCAAACTACGTCATTTCATGTGAGTGTTTGTTCTTGTGTATTTCCTTATTTACCGTTATTAGTATGCGTTTACATGTTGCTCTTATCATTTCATGTGATTTTCTGTTATATTTTACTAGTTTTATTACTTGTATTATTTCATGAGACATCAGTGATTGTTCACTTTAATTACATAGTCGATAGGAGCTTGTATCAGTGTCATTTCATGTATTGGTAGTTTGGTGTTGTTGGCTTAGGCCTAGTTTTGATGTACCTTAGACAGTGACTCATTTCGATCCATTGGTTAGTTGGCCCAGATCATATTTGAGGACAGATGACATATTTCATGTAAAGTACTTCTTAAACTTGTTATTCTTTCATTTGGTAATAACTTAGGTGATGATTCATTCGGGTATTGATGATAGACTTGTTATGATGTTACTTTACTAAGAAATTGGATTACTTGATGCTTGGATCAGTATATAGACTTTGTTGGATTTTGAGTCGAACTGGAATTTATGTTATTTACATTGGATATTGATCAGTATTTAGATGTGACTGTTTTAGTTGGGTTGTGATTTGGATTGATCTTGAGTTAGAGTTAATCTGAAATTTCACATTCTTTATAACGAAGCCTGATCTACATTAAGATGAGATTGACATAGTTGGATTTATAGTTGTGAGTATTTGGGATTTATCTAGATGATATTTTGTTTATGTTGAGTATCAGAAATAGATATTTTAGACCGTATGTTGTTTGAGGATGATTCGCTTACTTCGTTATGATCTCAAAATCTGTTGACTTGTTGATCTTGAGGATATACCATGTGCTTCATGTATAATTATTGATTACTTCAATTAATAGAGATTGAGCTATTGTGATAGTGATCATATGATGTATTTCAGAGTTTATAGTAGCTGTCAGCTATCTGTATCAGTTACCAGTTGTTAGTGGCACCATTGTGTTAGTGGCTATATCTCTAGTATCCTATTTCAGATGTCAGATATTAGTTATCAACTACTCAGTTATCAGTTATCAGTTGTCAGATTATCAGCTATTATTGACATCACTAGTTGTTGGAGATATCAGTTACAATTACATATTAAATTACATTGATTGCTTGTTAATAAAAGACACCATAACCTGAGGAATAGGGGTAATTGCCTGATGATGCATGTCGTGTATTTTGGAAGGACTTCTTATGGTACCGAGTTGTTGGTTTCAACCATGGGGAACCAAGGTAGTACTAGCTACATACTCAGTTGTTAGTTGTCAGGGCAATGCCCAGATTACAGCGCCACACTAGTTGTCTTTTCGTGTGGGGCTATGGTTTTCAGATATTAGAGCCTTGCGGCTTGTCCTGATTCAACGCCAGGGGTATTAGATTGTGGTACCGGGCATGCATGATACTCTTTCAAAACACATGCACTATATTAGCATGCAGTTACATTAACGATAACATTGATTGATATGTGGGAAGACGGCTGTGGTATGGGACACAGCTAATTAATACATTAATTAGGTTAATAATAATTAATCAGACTTGTAACATATGCTGGGTTATACATCTTGACATCAACTGTTAGTTTACAGTTGTAATAGTTGCCTTATATCTTCATTCATGTTGTTTTCAGCTATCCTTCAGTTGTCTGCTTATCATGTTATTTAGTTATCTTATGTATACTGATTATCTTGTTATTATTCTGTGCATATTGTTTATATGCACGAGCTCTCCCCTTTTCACACACACTCACCAGGTCGCTTTCTGATGATCGTGAATTTGCACGTCTAGATATTGGACTCTTTGTTTCTATTGTTTAGGTGTTCGTTGAGACCGTATGCTTCGCGAAGAGCTGGATCTTCTCCCTATTCGATTCCGGTTTTCTTATCTTTCTTGCCTTTATATTATTTCCTGATTCTCGTTATATCAGATTCAGTTGTTATTCCAGCCTTTATTTTTATGATATTATGCGTGGATGCTTATATATGATATTGCAGTAATCATGATTTATTACAGTTGGGATTTATAGCTTGTTTCGGGTCACTTAAGGCTTAGCGCGTATACGTGAGGTATTTTCTTGCGTATATGTGTCGCCGACTCGCGTCGCGCCTCTGCTTCAGCGTTTTTTGGGAAGCGGGACATGACAGGGTTTCCTTGGTATCAAGGCCTAGGTTTTTGACTTGCGATCTTGATCTTTAACTTTTGTTTCGCAAGATAGACCTAGTTCTTACCTATAACTTGAAACAAGCTATAATTGTACTGCAATATACATATATTATCCATTATGATATTCAGTCCATTTGGAATTGATCATCCTCCCTTTGAAAATCTTTATCTTTGATCTTTTGATATTCTTGACCTCTACTCTTCATTTAACGTGACCTAGATTTTCATCTTGCTTCTCGTCCTCCTTCTCGATGCTATTCCTTGACTCTGTCTCTTGGAATTGGTTACTCCTTGCTGGAATCAGTAGCATACATCAGAGTATCGCAGCGAAAGCAAGGTGGATTTATGATGTGTAGAGAAGCGACTTGAAGCTTGTTTGTTTTCTCTTTTGATCCTTGAATTCTTTTTACCATTCCCTGCCCTATTGAATTTCGGGGACGAAATTTTTATAAAGTTGGTAGAACGTAATATCCCTAATTAGAAATACTGTATTTTTTATTTTTATAAAGTATTTATTTTGACTTACCGATTATTTTATTGTTAATTATTAACTTGTTTTCTGACTTATTGTATTATTAAGTAAATAAATTATTTTGGAATATTAAATGGTAATCTGGTTTCATATATTTACCTTATTACTTATTAGCATTTTAATTAGTAATTAATATTGTTCATATTATTATGGTTGTTATAAATTATTATTAGTGTTAGTGTTATTCATATTTACTTTGGTGCTATATTATCATATTTCATTCTTTTCTTTTATTCCCTTGATTCATACCCAAACTCCTATACCCGTTATCCCGTATCCTTTAGCTTCAACCCGAAACCCAAATCACTTTATATATAATCCTATCTCCTAACCTAATCCCTAATCTTATCCATCCCCTTCTCTTCACAGCTGCCCAACAGCAGCGCTCCCTCTCTAGCAGAGATCTCCACCCATCTTGGTGTGCAACCTCAGCCGCGAGCCACCCTCATGCTTCCCCCTTTGTCAGCAGCACCTCCTCCTCATGGCAGGAGCACAGCCCATGTAGCAAGCCGGCGCACAGCCCAGTGCAGCAACCTCCCATGCCTGGCCTGCCGTCTTCCACCTCCAGGCCGCCTCTTCCTCTCCCCTTGCTGCGCTCCACAGCCAGCACTGCGCCAAGCGCTCTCCGGCAGCCCGCAGCACCTGCAACCCCTCTTCGGCGAGATCCGCTCGGCCTCCTCCCCTCTGATTGCGACCGTCCAACAGCAGGACAACACGTCCCCTGCTACCCACCATGAGCCTTTGTTGTGCCCATCTTCCCTGGCAGTACATCCGTGCTCTTCTCCTCGGAGACATCACCCGTGAGCCTCCGCCGGCGAGCAGCACACCATAACTGTGTAGTCTTCCAGCGTGAGTCCCTTCTGCCTCCTTTGTCTCTCTCTAATATTTATGTGTATAATAATATATATATATATATATATATATATATATATATATATATATATATATATATATATATATATATATATATATGTGAATGTAATATATTTATGAGTATGGGTTAATTAATGTGTGTGTGTGAATTTGGAGCGTGTGTGTTTTTAAAAGTATATATAGAATATGTATGTAAGTGTGGGTATGTATGCATACAGTACATAAGTATATGTATACTTGTATACGTATGTATGTAGGTGTACCCATATGTGTCTGCGTGTATGTATGTGGAGTGTATACGTGTACGAGTGTATGTTCATGTGAGTTCATATGTATGGTTGTGTGTTACAGTGTTTCAGACCCGTTCGGTGAGATCCGGACCCGTTACAGGAGACCCGGACCCAATTCGGATTCGCACCCGATGCATAGGCAATTTGAAGACTGTTCCATGGGATGATCCGTAGATCAATACCGATTCGTGCAGTGAAGACCAGACGGCGATTTGGATCCCAAACCAAGTCATTTCATGTGAGTGTTCGTTCTTGTGTATTTCCTTATTTACCATTGTCAGTATGCGTTTACATGTTACTCTTATCATTTCATGTGACTTTCTGTTATATTTTACCAGTTTTATTACTTGTATAACTTCATGAGACATCAGTGATTGTTAACTTTAATTACATAGTTGATAGGAACTTGTATCGGGTCATTTCATGTGTTGGTAGTTTGGTGTTGTTAGCTTAGGCCTAGTTTTGATGTTCCTTAGACAGTGACTCATTTCGATATTATATTTGAGGACATGATTGATGCAGAACCTGCACAAAAAATACGAAATTTCAGAACTTATAATAAAAATGTACAAGTGCTCAATTCTTCCGCTATAGCAAGTGGCTATGCGGGTCGTGATCCACAAGGAGGGTTTGCGATGGATCAAATTTTGGCGCCGTTGCCGGGGAGGGTAAAACGGTTTTTATTGAAATCTGAATTTTTATTGCAAAATTTTAAGAACTAAACGAATCTTCTTCTCTGTTGCAGGTTACAGGTTGAAGAAAACAGGAACTTTGCATTGCAGTGACATATAAGTGGACCTGGGCCTCTGCTCTTGAAAGCAGAGACCAGGATCCCTCCAAATTGCCGCAAAATCCTGGCTTTTGCCGCAAATTCGCGGCAATAAGGAGTGCACTACTGATCATTTTTCAGCAGGGTCTCTGATTCTGCAAAATACTTCTGCTGCATTACTTAATTTCCTGTATTATTCACCCTATACCTGCTTAATAAAGTCAACAGTAAAAAATTGGTTGTAATCGTTAAAAGTTGATTAGACATTTGCATTTCTAGGCACGTGTCTTTTCAATTCATTTACTTTTACTGTTGAAGAGTGCTGGATGCAAGGTACGTAAGCATTGCATGTAGACTAGGAATCATCTCTTGCTTGATTTTCATGCTTTGAGTGTATCCTAGTTATATTTCTTGTACACTTGCACAATTCAATTTTAAGGGCATACCCGTAAATAAGATAAGGTGGGGATTTTATCACCCTTTCCTTAGCTCGCAAATAATTTTCCCAAGCACTCACTAACCCAAGCCTAACTAAAATTGAGTAGACGTTGGCCCTAGGGACATCTCGGACTCAATTAGGAGATTATCCTAGGGGGGAAAAAATGTTGGAATCTAACTCCTGCAAAATCAGTGTCTAGGAAAGGGATTGAGGGCCGAAAGCCCGAAGGTTGGTGGTTATTTAATTAAGGAACGTCTTTGACGGAAAACCTCCCACCAACCTTGCCCTGACCTGGCTGATTAGCTTGTGGTTAAAGTCTACATTAGACCTCCCGTGGACAGTCTAACCAGTTAGGAGTCGTCTAGGTCCTAAGTCTACCCTAACTTAGGCTAGAATTTTTTCTTTTTTGTTTGTTTATTTGTTTGTTTTTCTTTGTTTGTATTCTATTGTGTGATATGGACTATAATAATAATTTTTTCAACTACAATAATAATCCATATTACACACCGACTTCATTTTCGGATATTACCAACCCGGCATATCATAACTTTGACCAACCTAGTGTGCCGGATTGGTCTTATCCGAATCAATATGACCCATACCCCCCATCTAATAACTATAATTTCCATTATGATTTCAACTCTTCACCGAGTCAACGGGGATTCAATTTCTCCGAGCATAATTTCCAACCACCTTGCCCTCCACCCAGTCCACATTATGTTCAAGATTCATACTCAGTTCCACCCGTCCAAAAGAGGAAACCATCAATTATGGAAATGAGTATGCGTGAGTCCAAACACAAATCCCAAAATTTGATGGACTCACAATTTCACTACCACTTCCAAGACAATTCTTCATCTTTTCAACAAGACAATGAACCTATCAACTATGAAAAGATGCTTGAAGCCATGACTCAGGCTCAAAACGCTCGTAATAGTGACATAGATATGATGGTCGAATCTCTACGTTCTCACCGTTGGACCAGTTCTGATGTCACTACCAATTCTGTTGGAGCCGAAGAGTCATGTAGTTTTAGAAATCAAGATTCCATTTCAGAACAACCACTTGAACTTGCCCAAACTCTAAATTTTGAAAAAGATATTGATAGTTTAGCAAGTTTTCCTTTTCCTGAAATAGAACTTGAGAATGAATGTGATCTTGAACCCCAACTTAGTAATTCAATGCTTCTTCCTGATTCAATAATGACTCCGGTATCTTCACCTGATTTCGATCTTTTCCCCGAGTTAACATTAGATCCTGTACCAATCCATAATGAAATTGAATCACCCATCTGTGAGGATCATATTGAACTTGACCAATTATACACTCTTGAAGATCCTATTGACAAATTGACAAGTTCTCAATTTTTTGATATTGAAGTCAATGAGATATGTGACCTAGATTCTCATATCTGTGATCCAGTTCAACTTTCTGAATCAATCTTGACTCCTGTTGTGTTACCAAACTTGAGTAATGTTTTAGAGTCAGTTTTGATTCCTCCACCTATCATTCATGAACTGGAATCACCCACATTAAGTCACATTCCATTGTTAGAAAATACATGTGGACTGGAGTTTCAATTTCTTGACTTGGACCCAATTTCTGAACCTATTTCGACTCCTGAACCTTTACTTGACTTAAGTCACCTTCCTGAGTCGGTATTAGTTCCTGTCCTTCCTGAGTCCAAGTCAACTGTTCTATCATTTCATACTCCATTCTGGGACGAGGCGGTTGACAAATTTGACTCCGAAATCAATTATGGAATTTAGAAATTAGATGGGGTTAAATTTTTAATAAAACTTCTTAATGGAGTTATCTTTTTAGTGGGTTATATTAAAGATATTTTGGTGGGTTCCTCCGAGACCCAAGAAAAGTTGATTGGGCCGCGTTTCGTGGACCAATCAGACCACCACCGGAACCACCACCTTAAGGTAACCTTTTCCTTCCCTGTCGTCTTTTTCATGTATCTATGCATTAATTCATACATTGAGGACAATGCATGAGATAGGTGTGGGGGAGGGTCTAACATAACTTTTCTTTTTCTTTAAAAAAAAATTAACATTTTTCTTTACTTTTAAAAACTTTTTGAAAAATAGAAACAATATTTTGACTTATTTTTGTAAGAAATTAAGTTAATTTTAAGGAATAGGAAAATCCAAATTAGGATTTCTTATACTTGGTCAAAATAAGATTATTTGTTTGATTTTTAGGGTTAGGAAGAAAATTTGTCAAAGTAATTTAGTCTTGATCTTTACCTTGATAAAATATGCACACTTCATACACTTACACACTTAGGGTTCAAAAACAAAGATTCTTATGCCTTATAAAAAATATATATAAACAAATCTAATTATTGATTAGCTAGGTGCTTTGGCCTAAGAAAGCCTTAGTATTTATGCAAAAGATAATTAGATGAGTTTTAAAAAAAAAATAAACAAATCTAATTATTGATTAGCTAGGTGCTTTGGCCTAAGCAAGCCTTAGTATTTATGCGAAAGATAATTAGATAAGTTCGAAAAAAAAAATGATGAATAAATCTAATTATTGATTAGCTAGGTGCTTTGGCCTAAGCAAGCCTTAGTATTTATGCGAAAGATGATTAGATCCTCTGATTAAGCTGGGTATTTGTGACTAATAAAGCATAAGTATTCACGCCTAAAAGGGATTCATATAATAAAGTCCTTAGTTTTGTGGCCTTGTTTGCTCGAGTCCTTAAGTCCTAGGGGTGTCTTCTCACCTGGTGCCCTAAGACCGTCTGGTTTGGGAGTCATCGATTAAAGGCTCGTTACATGGGCAGATTAGAAAGCCTAAACTAAGGAATAATACCACCAAAAATAAAAATATATATATATAAAATAAATAAGGCATAAGAGTTGGCGTTAATGAACCCTTAGTCAAAATTTTCACAGTCACAAGGTGCATATGACTTAAGGTAAAGTAATAGATTAGATGAGAAGTACAATTTGACTCCTTACTTTGATTGATAACAAATTTTTGAATAGAGACTAAGTTTAGGAATGAAAAATTTAGTCTTCCTATAACTTATAGATTGCTTAGATCTTACAATCATATTTCAAATATTTTTCTCTTTCAAAATGTTTTTCGAAAATACTAACTCTTTATTTCCCTTTCTTTATGGATTTTGTGGGTGCAATCCGCTGAAAACCCTCACGAGACAAAACTCGTCCTCTAGGGGAAACCTAGAGGTTTAACGGCTTGTTGCACATGCTCAGTGCAATCGCGCGACCTGCGAAAGTGGTCTAATAATCCTTAGTATAGTTTAGTTGTTTTGCTCGAGGACGAGCAAAAGATAGGTATGGGGGTGTGATTGATCACTAATGTTGCATATTTAATGTCACATTTTCATACTGATTTTAGAATAAAAGCCTGCATTGTCCTAATTATTTGTTTGATTTATTTGCAGGCCCAATCCTTAAGGAGATGAAGAGAAATGAGCCCGAAAGCCCACCAGAATTCTGAATTAAATCAGAGTTAATTCGCACAAATAAAATCAGGGCAAAATCAAGAGGTTGAAACCGGTTGAGAAGAATCCTCTCAGAATCGATCGGTTAAAGCCAAGAAATCCAAGGTCATTTCGTCAGAATCCGGAGCTCCAACGACAAAACCAACAAAGGATAAAGCCAGAAGAAGACCCCGGACAGACCCACCAACAGGGTGTGGCCACCTGGCCACACCAGTGCCGCAGAATTGCGGCCCAAGCCGCGTTTCTGCGGCAATCTTGGGGAGTTAGGGGGAGCGTTTGCTCCCCCGACCTCCCCGGGATCTTGGTGGTTGGGTATTTGCCTATAAAAGGCCATTATCTGCGCTGAAAATTGAACGTCAAGGCATATTAGGATTTAGCTTAGTTTTCATTTCTTAGTTTAGGTTTTTAGTCTTTCTGTTTATGTAATTTGTATGTAACTTAGGATAGAAGATGATTCATGTAAGTAAGAGAGAGGGGCTGATGTTGAGAGTGACACCGACGATGTACCCTACTCCTTTCTTTCATTGTCTCAGTAAGCAATAAAGGTAAACTTTTCTTTGTGTTCGTTTCTTTACTTTCCTTTACATTTGTTTTGCTTTTCGTTTTCCTTTTCTACTTCACCTTGGTTGTATGTGTTGAGTCTACAAGTGAACTCTAAAGCAAGTACATCGATGCTACGTGAGAGCCAGCGATAGTTCATGAAGACGTTCTCCTCTTCCAAGCTCGCATCACTTCGTTCTTCTTATGCTTGACGATATAATGTGCACGGGGACCGAGTTCGAGTTTATGATCTATGCGTTGAACGCCTCCGAAGCAAAAAGGTAGAACTTGCAAAAAGGTTTCCAAGTAAGTCATCACCAAACTAGGTAAGTAATTCTTAACTTTCTTTCTTTTCTTTTATCGCTATAATATAGATCGCCAACACGATTTCTTTCACCACTTCTTCCCAATCGTTTTCATTCTTTTTTTTTTTTCCAAATCATTTGTACATAGACGCTTTTGTCGTTTTCTGATTTTCCATCTTCTTCATCTCTCGCTTTCTCTCTAACTTTAACTATAACTTTCTTTTTCTTTTTCTTAACTTTAAAAACAGAGAAGAACGATGATAAATTTCATGTAGTGTACTTCTTAGGCTTGTTATTTTTTCATTTGGTAATAACTTAGGTGATGATTCATTCGGGTATTGATGACAGACTTGTTATGATGTTATTTTACAAAAAATTGGATTATTTGATGCTTAGATCAGTATATGGACTTTGTTGGAGTTTGGGTCGAACTGGGATTTATGTTATTTACATTGGATATTGATCAATATTTAGATGTGACTGTTTTAGTTAGGTTGTGATTTGGATTGATCTTGAGTTAGAGTTGATCTGAAATTTCAAATTCTTTATAACGAATCCAGATCTACATTAAGATGAGATTGACATAGCTGGATTTATAGTTGTGAGTATTTGGAATTTATCTAGATGATATTTTATTGATGTTGAGTATCAGAAGTAGATATTCTAGACCGTATGTTATTTGAGGATGATTCGCTTACTTCGTTATGATTTCGATATCTGTTGACTTGTTGATCTTGAGGATATACCATGTGCTTCATGTATAGTTATTGATTACTTCAGTTAATAGAGATTGAGCTATTGTGCTAGTGATCATATGATGTATTTCAGAGTTTATAGTAGTTGTCAGGTATCTGTATCAGTTAACAGTTGATAGTGGCATCATTGTTTAGTGGCTATATCTCCAGTATCCTGTTTCAGATGTCAGATATTAGTTGTCGCTACTCAGTTATCAGTTATCAGTTATCAGTTATCAGATTATCAGCTATTATTGACATCACTAGTCGTTGGAGATATCAGTTACTATTACATATTAAATAACATTGATTGCTTGTTAATAAAAGACACCATAACCGGGGAACAGGGATAATTGCCAGATGATGCATGTCATGTACTTTGCAAGGACTTCTTATGGTACCGAGTTGTGGGTTCTAACGATGGAGAACCAAGGTAGTACTGGCTACCTATTCAGTTGTCAGTTGTCAGGGCGATGCCCGGATTACGGCGCCACACTAGTTGTCTTTTCGTGTGGGGCTGTGGTCTTCAGATATTAGACCCTTGCGGCTTGTCCTAGTTCAGCGCCAGGAGTGTTAGATTGTGGTACCGGGCATGCACGGTACTCTTTCAAAACACATGCACTACATTAGCAGGCAGTTACATTAACGATAACATTGATTGATATGTGAGAAAGCGGCTATGGTATGGGACACAGCTAAGTAATACATTAGTTAGGTTAATAATAACCAATCAGACTTGTGACATATGCTAGGTTATATATCTTGACATCAACTATTAGTTTACAGTTGTAATAGTTGCCTTATATCTTCATTCATGTTATTTTCGGTTATCCTTCAGCTGTCTGCTTATCATGTTATTTAATTATCTTATGTATGCAGATTATCTTGTTATTATTCTGTGCACATTGTCTATATGCACGAGCTCTCTCCTTTACACATACACTCACCAGGTCGCTTTCTGACGATCCTGGATTTGCACGTTCAGATAGTGGACGCTTTGTTTCTATTGTTTAGCTGTTCGTTGAGACCGCACGCTTCGCGAAGAGCTGGATCTTCTCCCTATTCGATTCCGGTTTTCTTATCTTTCTTACCTTTATATTATTTCCTGATTCTCGTTATATCAGATTCTCTTGTTATTTCAGCCTTTATTTATATGATATCATGTGTGGATGCTTATATGTGATACTGCAGTAATCATGATTTATTACCGTTGGGCTTTATAGCTTGTTTCGGGTTACTTAAGGCTTAGCGCGTATATGTGAGGTATTTTCCTTACGTATATGCGTCGCCAACTCACGTCGTATCTCCGCTTCAGCGTATTTTGGGAAGCGGGGCGTGACAGGGTTTCCTTGGTATCAACGCCTAGGTTCTCGACTTGCGATCTTGATCTTTAACTTTTATTTCGCAAGATAGACCTAGTTCTTCCCTATAACTTGAGACAAGCTATAGTTGTACTGCAATATACATATATTATCCATTATGATATTCAATCCATTTGGAATTGATCGTCCTCCC
This sequence comes from Agave tequilana, assembly GCA_038442645.1. Taxonomy (NCBI): domain Eukaryota; kingdom Viridiplantae; phylum Streptophyta; class Magnoliopsida; order Asparagales; family Asparagaceae; genus Agave; species Agave tequilana. The sequence goes on from JAVJIF010029806.1 coordinate 1,102,300, forward strand.
TTTGAAAATCTTTATCTTTGATCTTTTGATATTCTTGACCTCTACTTTTCTTTTAGAGTGATCCAGATTTTCATCTTGCTTCTCATCCTCCTTCTCGATGCTATTCCTTGACTCTGTCTCTTGGAATTGGTTACTCCTTGCTGGAATCAGTAGCATACATTAGAGTAGCGCAGCGAAAACGCGATGGATTTATGATGTGTAGAGAAGCGACGTGAAGCTTGTTTGTTATCCCCTTTGATCCTTGAATTCTTTTTACCATTCCCTGCCCTATTGAATTTCAGGGACGAAATTTTTATAAGGTGGGTAGAATGTTAATATCCCTAGTTAGAAATACTGTATTTTTTATTTTCTTAATGTATTTATTTTGATTTACCGATTATTTTATTGTTAATTATTAACTTGTTTTCTGACTTATTGCATTATTAAGTAAATAAATTATTTTGGAATATTAAAGGGTAATCTGGTTTCATATATTTACCTTATTACTTATTAGCATTTTAATTAGTAATTAATATTTGTCTTATTATTATGGTTGTTATAAATTATTATTAGTGTTAGTGTTATTTATATTTACTTTGGTGCTATATTATCATGTTTCATTCTTTTCTTTTATTCCCTTGATTCATACCCAAACTCCTATACCCGTTATCTCGTACCCTTTAGCTTCAACCTGAAACCCAAATCACCTTATATATAGTCCTATCTCCTAACCTAATCTCTAATCTCATCATCCCCTTCTCTTCACAGCCTCCCAACAACAACGCTCCCTCTCTAGCAGAGATCCCCACCCCTCTTTGTGTGCAACCTCAGCCGTGAGTCACCCTCATGCTTTCCCCCTTGTCAGCAGCACCTCCTCCTCATGGCAGGCGCACAGCCCATGTAGCAAGCCGGCGCACAGCCCAGCGCAGCAACCTCCCATGCCCGGCCTGCCGTCTTCCCCCTCCAGGCCGCCTCCTCCTCTCCCCTTGCTGCGCTCTACAGCCAGCACAGCGCCCAGCGCTCTCCGGCAGCCCGCAACACCTGCAGCCCCTCTTCGGGGAGATCCGCTCGGCCTCCTTCCCTCTTGTTGCGGCCGTCCAACAGCAGGACAACACGTCCCCTGCTACCCACCGTGAGCCTCTACTGTGCCCATCTTCCCTGGCAGTACATCCGTGCTCTTCTCCTCAGAGACATCACCCGTGAGCCTCCACCGGCGAGCAGCACACCATAACCGTGCAGTCTTCCCATCATGAGTCCCTTCTGCCTCCTTTGTCTCTCTCTAATATTTATGTGTATAATAATATATATATATGTGTGTGTGTGTGTGTGTGTGTGTGAGTGTAATATATTTGTGGGTATGGGTTAATTAATGTGTGTTTGTGAATTTGGAGGGTGTGTGTTTTTAAAAGTATATATATAATATGTATGTAAATGTGGGTATGTATGCATATAGTACATAAGTATGGGTATACTAGTATACGAATGGTATGTGGACGTACACGTATGTGTCTGCGTGCATGTATGTGGAGTGTATACGTGTACTTATGTATGTTCATGTGAGTTCATGTGTATGGTAATGTATTACAGTTTTTCGAACCCGTTCGGTGAGAGCCGGACCTATTACAGGAGACCCAGACCCGATTCGGATTCGCACTCGTTGTGGACCCGACACATAGGCGATTTGAAGACTGTTCCATGGGATTATCCGTAGATCAGTACCGGTTCGTGCAGTGAGACCAGATGACGATTCGGATCCCAAACCACGTCATTTCATGTGAATATTCATTCTTGTGTATTTCCTTATTTACCATTATCAGTATGCGTTTACATGTTACTCTTATCATTTCATGTGACTTTCTATTATATTTTACCAGTTTGATTACTTGTATTACTTCATGAGACATCAGTGATTGTTCACTTTAATTACATAGTTGATAGGAGCTTGTATCAGTGTCATTTCATGTGTTGATAGTTTGGTGGTTTTGGCTTAGGCCTGGTTTTGATGTACCTTAGACAGTGACTCATTTTGATCCACTGGTTAGTTGGCCCAGATCATATTTGAGGACAGATGACATATTTTATGTAGAGTACTTCTTAGACTTGTTATTGTTTCATTTGGTAATAACTTAGGTGATGATTTATTCGAGTATTGATGATAGACTTGTTATGATGTTACTTTACTAAGAAATTCGATTACTTGATGCTTGGATCAGTATATGGACTTAGTTAGAATTTGAGTCAAACTGGGATTTATGTTATTTACATTGGATATTGATTAATATTTAGATGTGACTGTTTTAGTTGGGTTGTGATTTGGATTGATCTTGAGTTAGAATTGATCTGAATTTCACATTCTTTATAACGAAGCCTGATCTGCATTAAGATGAGATTGACATCGCTGGATTTATAGTTGTGAGTATTTGGGATTTATCACGATGATATTTTATTGATGTTGAGTATCAGAAGTAGATATTCTAGACTGTATGTTGTTTGAGGATGATTCGCTTACTTCGTTATGATTTTGATATCTATTGACTTGTTGATCTCGAGGATATACCATGTGCTTCATGTATAGTTATTGATTACTTCAGTTAATAGAGACTGAGCTATTGTGATAGTGATCATATGATGTATTTCAGAGTTTATAGTAGTTGTCAGGTATTTGTATCAGTTACCAATTATTAATGGCACCATTGTATTAGTGGCTATATCTCCAGTATCCTATTTCAGATGTCAAATATTAGTTGTCAGCTACTCAGTTATCAATTATCAATTGTCAGATTATAAGCTATTATTGACATCACTAGTTGTTGGAGATATCAGTTACTATTACATATTAAATCACATTGATTGCTTGTTAATAAAAGACATCATAACCCCGGGAACAGGGATAATTGCCTGATGATGCATGTCGTGTATTTTGGAATGATTTCTTATGGTACCGAGGTTTGGATTCCAACAATAGGGAACCAAGGTAGTACTGGCTACCTATTCAGTTGTCAGTTGTCAGGGCGATGCCCGAATTACGGCGCTACACTAGTTGTCTTTTCGTGTGGGGCTGTGTTCTTCAGATATTAGAGCCTTGCGGCTTGTCCTGGTTCAGCGTGAGGGGTGTTAGACCGTGGTACCGAGCATACACGGTACTCTTCCAAAACACATGCACTATATTAGCAGGCAGTTACATTAACGATAACATTGATTGATATGTGAAAAAATGGCGGTGGTATGGGATATAGCTAAGTACTACATTAGTTAGGTTAATAATAACCAATCAGACTAGTGACATATGCTAGGTTATACATCTTGACATCAGCTATTAGTTCACAGTTGTAATAGTTGCCTTATATCTTCATTCATGTTGTTTTCGGTTATCCTTCAGTTGTCTGCTTATCATGTTATTTCGTTATCTTATGTATGTAGATTATCTTGTTATTATTCTGTGCACATTGTTTATATGCACGATGTACGCGCCGGAAAATTTTGGTGGTCGGAGAAAGTGGTTTTAGCTGTAAAAGATTTCCTTGATTCAAGCGAAACGATTACAACCAAAAGAACTACTCTTCCCTCTTTTCCAGTTACAAGGGAGGGAGGATGTCTGAATCTTCCCTTTGTTTAAGGCTGGGTTCTTCGTGTGGCGATGGAGAGTGAATCTTGTTCTCCGTTGACCAGATGACCGTCCTGGACCGTCGGGGGTCTTCTCTTCGGTCGGTAGAAAGAGTAACTCAGCTCCGTCTACCAAAACTCTCAAAGAGGAGGTAGGCGAAGAGCGGCTAGTACTCAGTAAGCTCGCTGAAGAGTCTCCTCCCTCTGTCTGTTGTTGAAGTCGTGCTTCCCTCTTGATGATCCTCTTGCCTGGATTCGATCGATCTTGATGATGCCTTGACCTTCTTAATTCTCGACCTTTCCAAAGCTTCGATTTTCTCCCAACTCTTTTTTTTTTTCCTCATAGAAAACAAGGCTATTTATAGGGGTCTCAGGGGGTGAAGGTGCCTCCTGAAAATGCTCCCGAATGAGGGGCCACTACCCGCTACATGCGCGGTGACTGGCCCCGCAATCAGGGCAGTTGCAACTGAGACGCGGGCGTTGGGCCGAACGCGCCTTGAAGTTGAGACGCGGGCGTCGAGCCAACGCGCCTTAATGCTGAGACGCGAGCTTCGGGCCTTCACGTCTGGACGCTGAGGCGCGGGCGTCGGGCCGACGCGCCTTGATGCTGAGACGCGGGCTTCGGGCCAACGCGTCTGAACGTTGAGACGCGGGTGTAGAGCCAACGCGTCTTAATGCTGAGACGCGAGCATCGATTCCTCGCGTCTAGAGCTTGAGACTCTGCTTCCTTAATGGCTGGTCTGTTAGTCATTTTTAGACAGCCTACAGAACCCCCTCCAAAGTTTCTGATATTCCGCAGTTGAATGGGACGGATTTCGGAATACTTTGGATCTTAGCCGTGTTCGCGTTTATGACTGGACTGTTGATGCTTCGGGCTTGATCTTATCTGGAATTGGTCTTCGTGAGTGTACTGTTGAACTCTTTGAAGCCGTCAGAGTTGATCGTGTTGAGTGTCTAGATACACAGTCTAGACCTCCCCGATTGCTTTTAGTCTGTCAGGGTGCGCTTTTGGCCGGGAGTGGTTGGTTGTCTGTTTGCGTCAGTGTACTGTTGAACTGACTTTGCAGAAGCAGGAGACTGGACGCAGGTTCCTTTTTGAAAAAGCAGAGACTGCTTTAAAGACGCGACTTCTTAGCGAGACGCGATGTTTGGCCTGTTTGAGGGGACGCGGACTTTGGAGAGACGCATCTCTTGAAATGCAGACGCGATTTTCTGGGTGCATTTATGATGATGCTGACGGGGCATGTCCACCGAAGAGCCGCGTACTTTGGGGCGCGCACCTGTGCCATGTCATGATTACGCCGCCAGCTGGCCTGGGGAAACGGCGAGATTTCGCCTTTTGGCGCGCGGATCTCCCGGTTCATTAAATGAACTGCTCCACGTGTCAACTTCTGACTTGTGGCGGGGTCGCGACGCATGATCTTCCCTGTTCAAACAATGATTTGGCTCCACGCGTCAGGCAGCGATTCGCTGCAGCGTTTATTGGGCCAAACGCTGCGTATCTTCACGAATCTCTGTGCCTATAAAAGGCAACAGTTAGAGAGATGTATCTTCTTCTCCGAACGAACGCATTCTCTGAGAAAAAGAACTTCCTTCTCTGTTCAACTATTCATCTCCTCGCTCGGATTTCTTGATCTTCAATGGCTCCCAAGACGAAACTGACTGCATCGACCTCAAGGGCGACCGTCGCCGAGGCTGAGAGAGATGCTTCCTCTGCGCAGGAGGGTGTTTTCCGAGGTAAAAATGCACCTTCGGTGTGGGTTCCGCCATTAAAACATGTTCATAGAACCCTAAGGACCTTTAACACAAGATCGTGTTTGATTCTCGGACGCTGTCCTTGAGATGATAACCGGGGCGCGGGCCTGATGATCCGACGCTGGTGAACTCTGCACTCTGGGTCCTTCACTTAGAATATTTCTAATTGTGAAGGTCTCTGGACGCGATTTGCAGAACGCGGATTTGATCCATGCGTTCTGTGCCGCGTTTTGTGCCATCAGGCGCTGGCGTCCGAGTCCAAGCACTTTGAATTTTCACAAGTCTTGGTTTGCAGAACGCGGATTTGATCCTTGCGTTCTGTGTCTTCAACCGCCGATTTTGTAGAATCTGGCGTTTGAGTCCAAGTACTTAGAATTTTCATAAGTCTTGGTTTGCAGAACGCAGCTTTGCAGGTCTGGACGCGGATTCGAAAAATTCCTGCGTCCAGTATCTCTTCTGCGTTTTGGTGCAAGTTCGCAGGTCTGGACGCGGATGATAACTCCTGCGTCCAATGTCTCGGCTGCGTTTTGAATTATGAACACTTAGCGTCTTCCCTTATTTTTGGCAAAGTATCTGACCAAGTGTCTTTTTCTTTTGCAGTGCCGCATGTTTCAGGTTCACTCGCCAAGATGCACCACTTTGGACGCGTGGGTGGTGCCGACCACCGTCTGACTTTTGCACTGCGAAGGACCCTACCTGTGACTGCTGACAGGTCGCCAGTTCGTAGGGAAATGATTGCCCATGTTGATGAGAGGACTTCTCGGGTGCTCATGACCGATGCAGTCTTCGCAACGGATACCCACATCAAGCTGGAGAAGCCTGCTTTCTTCTTTGGAGACCATGTCAGCGACGGTGGCAACCCAATGTATGACGGGAATTACAGGTGGCTCCGTCAGATAGGGGAGAGGAGATACTTCCTTCCAGCCATGGAGAGGATGCTCCCGTTGTCTTATCTCCAACATCTGTCCGTCCTTCGGAAGATGAAGTGGGACGTGTCCCGGGATATCTCTGAGATTACCTTTGGGAATTTCAAATCCCAGAACGTATACCGTCATGATTGCCATGACCGGGCGGTCCTCGGCTTGTTTCCTGGGTCACGCAAGTCTGAGCTTCCAGTCGGAGAGATCCCGCAGCTTGCCACCACCTTCCTCAACTCGTTCATAGAAGCAGAGGGTGATTATCCGGCCAAGTTCCATTTGCCAGGATGGGTCCACTCCACGGAGAATTCTTGGTGGGGCAGGATGGTGGGTTTCGCCCTCTCCGATCTTGGAGATCTGCTTGAGCACGTGGGATTATACTCAGCAGTCAGGGCCGTACAATGGGGCATCCCAATGAGCTCTCACAACTTCTTCGGGATCTTGGAGCGCTACAACCCTCAGACGGGGACATTCTTTACCCCGGTTGGAGAAATGGGCCTTGCACTGCATGAGTTGCATGAGGTCTCGGGGCTGGTGATGGGGGAGTTCCCTTATGAAGAATATGTCCCGACTGCTAGGGAGCTTGACCTTATAAAGAAGGATTCTCCTGAGGTGTACGAGACCTATTGGGAAGTGATGTGCCACTTCCATATTTGTGGTCAGGTAACCGGTTGGAGGACGCATGGAGTTAGGCATCTATCCTGGGCCAATTACTTATTCAGCAATGTCAGCAAGAAGGATCATTCGATAACTCGACTGGCTCCCCTCTCTGAACAGGGAGTTGACGACATGGTCGCACAAGCTTCTGAGGGCTTTTACACCACTGGGTCGAACGAGGACGGCTTCGAACCTGATACGCTTTTCAAAAGCTATCATCATCGGGCCCGGGCTTCTATCTCTAGTCGAGCGCTGTTGGCGGGCTTCTTGATGCTGTGGTTGAAGCGTTGCGTGGTACCTACACGGCCACATGAAGTCATTATTGCCGACGTGGTGTACCCAGCAGTGCTCCTGGCCCATGGCCGTCCTATAGCCCTTCTTCCGGCCGTGGCGGCTGGCATTCAGAGCGGGTTGCGGGCGCTAGCCAAGAGACTATGCGAGGCTCCAAGGACTGTCGACTCTCAAGGCAAGCCGTATGTTGACTCAGAGGGAAACCTGACGGCAAGGCGCCCCAACCCCCGAATGGAGTTGCCTTACACGTATCTCATGGCCTGGTACGTGATGCATTGCCCTTCTCTGATGACAACGGCGCGTGGGAGTACGAGTCCTGTCCCTTTTGTGAGGCGGCTGGAAAACTCGGATTGGAGTGACACCTATATATATTATATTCGGAGACGTCTCTCAAATGCCGCCAATTACCAGCTCAACCGCTGCTTCCCTGGGATTCCTGGTGCATCCTTTGGTGAGCAATTCACTGATTCTATAGGTCGGGATGACCTCACCCAACTGTCTGCGGGAGTCTTCCGGTGGTTGATCAATATACGACCAGGATATGTGCTGTTTCGCCAAGGGACTTCCTGCACTATCGAACCGTATATGCCAAGTCGTTTTGCCCGACAGTTTGGCTATGCTCAGCTTTATGTCGGCAATCCGAATACACAACTTGCCTTCAATGGGAATTTGTGCGAAGGTGCTCGAGCCTGGTATTATAGCGTGGCTGGGGGGACAGAGGTAACTTTCCGTTTGCCCGTCGAGGAGCCGAAGAACCTTACCAGCTTCACTTTCTGCACCTGGTATTCTCGGGTAAACCAGTCACCGGATTTTGCCCCCGGGTATACGGGTATTGAGGGCATTAATGCCTATCTCAAAACACAGTCGGAGTCTGGCAAATGCTCGCACATGATCACCCAGTATTTAAAGGTCCAGAAAGAGCTGGAGAGAGCATCTCAGAGAGAAGCTGAGGGAGGCTCAAGAGAGGAGCTCCGAGTAACCCGGAGTAGAACCAAGCTAGGGCCACAGGAGGGGCCTTCTACCGCCAAGGCTCAAGAATTGGTGAGTAAGCGTCGTCGGGGTCCCACTTCAACTGCTGGTCCTGTTTCGAAGAGGGCTCGGAGGGATTTAGCAACGGAAGTCTCTCCCTCAGAAGGCATTTCTGCTGGAGTTGAGGACTGTCCTGAAGACCTCTTTATCATGGTTGAGGAACCGCCAGAGGATAAAAATCTCCCCGGTTTAATCCGTGCTCCTAGGTCGCACAGAGGGACCTGTAAGATTGCGGGAGAGGGGGAATTGGTTGACAAACCCACTATAGCTGACGAGGAGGAACAGCTCGTGGGAGGGAATGTCCAGATTCTAGGGTTCTCAGCTCGGTCCGAGCCTTCTTCTGCTCGTGAAGGGAGAGACAAGGCACAGCGGTCAGGGCCTCCTAGTGTCTTCATTTCCAGCGCTCGGATAATCGACCCTAGTCCTACCACTGGGGTGATTGGTGGCAAGGCCCCGGTCACCGAGGACCTTTGCGTTGAACTGTCGTCTTCCGCGTCTGACACGGAAAGCGACTTTGAAGATAAAGTCGACTACGGCCATGAACCCGCTCTTCCTGATCAGAGCAAATTCTTCCACATCTCGGAGGAGAAAATATACGGGGGTGAATCATCGACTGCGTTACCGCTGGCGATAATCCCTGCTGAAGGTATAACTTCCTCGCATGTCGAGGCGATGGAAACAGAGTTGACCCAGCCCAAGGGGATTGAGGCTTCGGCCGCTGAGACAACCTCAGTGGGGGCAGCTGTTGAAGTTGGGGAGCCTTCCCCTTTGCCAGGAGGGGAAACAACCATTGAGGCTGAGGAGGCTCTCACTCCGCTGGTGGAGAAGGCTACTGCTGAAGCTGGGGAGACTCCCATTCTACAGGACTTGACGCCTCTGGACCTCGAACCTAGTAAGGCAGCTCTGACTGAGGGGGCTCAGGTGGGGAGTCCGACGGTCGGCACCCTTCCAGGAGGCCACACAGCTCAATTCTCGGTGGAAGTTTCTGAAGAGGTTGTGCTTACAACTCCTTCATTGGTCGTGGAAGCTCCTGCAGAGGCAGCGCTCCAGGAAGCGCCAGTGGGTAGTCTTGCTCTTGCCACATCGACGGCCGGCACGGCTCTTGTGCGAGAAGACCCGCCCTATATCCCTTATCCCGTGACAGAAAAAGGGTCGGGAAGCTTCTTAGGTGGTGAAGACATGGGGGAGCTGGCACGTCAGATGGTGCAACAATTCTTCACCTCGATGGGATCATGTATTGATCTCATCTTCCGTGGACACAGCACCTTCCAGTTCGCCCAGAGGCTTCTTGAAAATATGGCCGTGAGCGTCGAATTGGCGGGAGGCCCTTCACTTGCCAGGGCATGCCTGCAGGTGGTAGAGCAACTTGGAGATAACCTGCGGGAGCTGGAATCTTTGGAAGATGCTGGTTCTTCCGGTGAGGCCCAGGCCATCCTGACTAGGCTCTTAGCTGCTCAGGAACGGGAGCGACAAGAGGCGGAGGCACAGATCGCTGCCGAGGTCCGTGACCTTGAATATTCCAAGGCTGAATTTCAAAAATTAGCCGGAGATTCGAGGGAATCTGAGCTCAGTGTGCAGAGCACGGAGCAAGTCATCCTCAGAACTCGGGACATTATCGCCAAGGCGGAAGCTGTTCTTGCGCTAAATGAGGAGAAACTTGTTTCCCTCAAAAAGGAGCTTGAGGAGCAACGGGCTGCTACGGCGCGTGCTGAAGAGAGTCTATCCCTACAATCTTCCAGGGTGGAATCTCTGCGGATGCAGCTGGCTGCCAGAAGTTTCTTATCTGAGGCGGAGCTGCGGGACCGGGCTATCATGGAGGCTGAGAGGACGCGCCAGCATGAGATTCACCGCCTTAGGGAACAAATCCGTTCCTTGGCGAACCAGGACATTTAGCCTTCTTTTCTTCTTCTTTTTTTTTTTGTAAAGAAGAGGACACTCTGCTCACCAAGAGTGTTTGTATCTACTTTTATCATTTTTGAAATAAAAGTATGAAAAATTTTTATCCCCTTCTTCTTTGCGTTGCTGTGGATGAATCCACCTGGCTGTGAATGCTAGACTTAGGTAAGACTAAGTTCTTTCAATGAGACGCGGCATCGGCTCTAAGTCTTCTTGATGAGACGCAGCATAGACGCAGCATAGAGTGAAAACGCGGCCTCCGAACGCAGCGTCAATCACAGGGTGAGACGCGGTTCTTAGTTCATGAGAACTTAGGCAGGACTAAGTCCTTTTGACAAGACGCAGCATCAATCCATAGGGAGACGCGGCCATCATTGTTTCATGAGACGCGGCATTCATTCAGGGAGACGCGGCTCTGAATAACGCGGATCTGCTTCTGCGAAGAAGGAAGCGGATCAGGCAGACGCGGGAGACGCAGCCTTGTGCCTTTCCCTTAATTCAAAAATGGATTAAGTGCTCTCTGAGGGGACGCGACTTTGACTCGCGCGGGCATCTTTCTGGGACGCGGATGTATGGATAGTTCTTCAATCCGCGTCTGGGTGTAAACTCCCAGGCGTTACATACAGCCTGTCATAGGGATTTGGTGTGATCTTTAAATATCAGATGCGGATTTTCCGCTTTGTTTCCCGAAGCAGTTGTCCACGCGTCGGCTGCTGATTGGGCTTGAGTATTGATTCTCTTAAACGAGAAACCGGTGCGGGCGGTTGGAGATCAGCGCCAGCGGCGGTTCTCGAAGCAGCGTTACACGCGTCCGGCTCTTATTGGATCTTGGCAGTTGTGCAGTTATTAATGCCGGCGGTTCAGATTACGGGGCCATTAATCGCTATTATCAGGAGTTGCCTATAAATAGGGCGCCCCTTCTCCCTCCAATCCTGCCTTTGGACTACTTTGTTTTTTGAGAGAGCGCTTTGAGAACCTTCATCTTCCTCAGACAATTGTCTCCATGGATGAGGATGGCTCTGAAGATGACCCAGGGCTTTTAAGCTCCTGTTTGGTCTCTTTAGGAGAAAACATCTCTTTGCCCTGTGACCGCGTTTGCGTCCTGGTGCAGAGAGTACAACTCTTGACAGAGGTCTCCACGGGTATGCCGTTCGTTTCACCATGACATTTTAGATTTACCATGGCCTGTACCTTGGCTTCATGTCATCTGGACCCCCTCATGAAGTCTGCATTGGTGCACTCCTTCTGGAATTTGTACCATGGACCTGAACTTCTCCGGACGCGCGTGCAGGAATCTTTGGCACTTGGCGTTGGCGCGTTTTATGGCTTATGCCTTAGCGCGTTTCATGGCCAATGCCTTGGACGAATTCCAAAAAAAGGTTTCAGACCCGCACCTTGCAACTCCTGTTCATGGAGATGGCAATTTTCGGCGTCTGTGCCTTTTCGGCGTTTGTGCTCTTTGACCTAGGCGCAGAATGGGACCGCGTTTTGATTCGCGTTTGTCTCTGCTGACGCAACAGTTTGGCTTACTGCGCGTGTCATTCCTGCGTCTTGGCAGACTGCATGGATCATTCCCGCGTTTGGCTGACTGCGTGGATCATTCCCGCGTTCGCCTCTGCTGACTTAGTTTTTCTCTGTTTACACTAAGTTGCAGATTGTTCTAATTCTCTCTTTTTGTTCCTTGCAGGTTTGCTGGGCCCTTGGAAGAATACTTCGGTCGGCGAACTCGTTCAACGTTCACCTATGAGAGAATATATTATGGTCCTCGTCACCTATAAGAGAGTATATTACATCTCTGACGAGGACCCAACCCTCGCCAAGGTCTCTTCAGATCTGGTGCAAGAGACGGATAGGCTGAGTATCGGCGAGGGTGGTCCGGCGGTTGCGGCGGCGGATGAGATCCTCTTCCTCTCCCTACCCCAGAAGTGACATCAAGGACATTCCGTTGGGTGGCCTGCTGGGGAAAGGGATGGTGATGAATGCAGGACTTTCTGCTGCCGCAGGACCTAGTGGAGGGTAGCATCCTTTGTGATGACTCCTAAACTTCCTCTCTCACCCCAGGAGTGACTCCATGTTTGTTGGATGGTCTACTAGGGAAAGAGACGCGCCTGAACGAAGGGTTGCAGGACCTTCTGTTGCCACCGGACCTCAAGAACACCATTGCTCTTGGCTTGGTCAGCTAGGGCGCTTTCGAAGTTGGCGTCATGCATCAAAGTGCAACCGGTTCCAACAGTCGCCACTTCTTCAGACATCATGCACTTAGGATCAGATGCGGCTTCAAGGAGTGAGTACGGCCTCAGAGAGAGAGAGGGACTTCTTTGTACTCCTTAATTGTAACACTCAATCTTATTGTATAAGAGAGCGTTTTGTATCACTTTCATGTGTTTGGATATGAATAAAAGTGACACTTTTCTTTTTGCCTCTTTCTGTTGTCTTGAATGTTTTGTTTTAGAAGCAAAAGAATGATTTTGGTGGACCCGCCACTTTATAAAAGAAAGTGATAGGGGGAATGCGTGCTCCCAGAGAAGGTGAACTTTTGTCAAGTGTCTAGGATTGACTTGATTCAAGGTCAGCTGGGGAATTTGATAAAACATTGTCAGTGGTGTAATGTTAACCTAACAATGTCTTTAGGTGGACCTGTTACTCTGTTGAAGAGAATAACAAGTGAAACTAGACCCGCGAGGAATCTAGTAAAGCTTTCACCGTTAGAGGTGTGATATTAACTTAACGGGTTGGAGATAGTCTTGTCAGAAGTGTGGTGTTAACTCGACAAGGATGTGAGTCAGAGGTGTGATATTAACTTAACTCAGAATGTCACTGTCATAGGTGTAATGTTTAACTTAACAGTGAGGTAATGCTAGAGGTGTGATGTTGAACTTAGCATTGGTCATCTCGACTTAGACGAAGAAGTCGAGGAAAGGTCATGGCCATAGGTGTATTGTTGAACTTAGCGATGACTCGGATGCTAGAAGTGTAGTGTTAACTTGGCATCGTCCATTTCAGCTTCGATACGGAAGTCTGAAGAAAGGTGACTATCAGAGGTGTGATATTAACTTGACAGGCACTCGATGTACTGCTTAGAGGTGTAATGTTAACTTAAACAGTAATTTGTCAGAGGTGTAATGTTAACTTGACAAGAATTGGCTCGTGATAAGAGCAATTTGAGGACCTGTCATTCTATTGATGAGAATTGACAAGTGAAATTTGAAATGCCAGAGGTATAGTGTTAACTTGGCAAATTTGAGAGTTTGTTACTCTATGCAGAGTTAACAAGCAAGGTTTATACTCGACAAAGAGTATTCATTACCAGAGGTATAGTGTTAACATAGTAATGATTGCATTTTGTGGTCCTACCATTCTATGGATGAGAATTGGTAAGGGATTTTTGGAGGGAAGAGTGGAATCAAGCCCACTTAGGATTTTTAGCAAACCCTCAGCTATCAACGGATTTGAGATGCCTTTACCAACTACCGTTTGAGTTGGGCTAGCCATGCTATTCCCCTCAGCATGATGAGTTGTCGAAGACTTATGTTGGACTTAAAAGCCAACATTTTCCTCTATCCTTAGCCGTCGGAGGCGTCGGATCAAATGGGAACGTGTCCCTTAGGATTTTTAGCAAATCCTCAGCTGTCAACGGGTTTGACATGCCTTTACCAACTACCGTTTGAGTTGGGCTAGCCATGCTATTCCCCTCAGCATGATGAGTTGTCGAAGACTTATGTTGGACTTAAAAGCCAACATTTTCCTCTATCCTTAGCCGTCGGAGGCGTCGGATCAAATGGGAACGTGTCCCTTAGGATTTTTAGCAAATCCTCAGCTGTCAACGGGTTTGACATGCCTTTACCAACTACCGTTTGAGTTGGGCTAGCCATGCTATTCCCCTCAGCATGATGAGTTGTCGAAGACTTATGTTGGACTTAAAAGCCAACATTTTCCTCTATCCTTAGCCGTCGGAGGCGTCGGATCAAATGGGAAAGTGTCCCTTAGGATTTTTAGCAAATCCTCAGCTGTCAACGGGTTTGACATGCCTTTACCAACTACCGTTTGGGTTGGGCTAGCCATGCTATTCCCCTCAGCATGGTGAGTTGTCGAGGACTTATGTTGGGCTTAAAGGCCAACATTTTCCTCTATCCTTAGCCGTCGAGGGCGTCGGATGTTTGATCAGAGGTGTACTTTTAACTTGATCGGTGGAAGAATGCCATCTAGGGATAGTATTTCTTCAGGAATTTGCCATTGATTGGCATCATGAGTGTATCGCCATTTGAGGTTATGAGGCGATACGATCCATTTGAGTAGACTGACTCTACTACAAACGGTCCTTCCCATTTGGGTTGGAATTTTCCTTTCGTCTTGTGCGTCATGACCATGGGTCTTCGGACGGCTAAGACGAGGTCGCCCTTCTTGAAAGTTCGCGATTTGACTTTCTTGTTGAAGGCTCTGGTGATACGAGCTTGGTAAAGCTCGATTTGTTGTTGGGCCTGCAGACGCTTGTCGTCCAAGGCTTCCAATTCTTGGAGTCGCTGTCGATGCTTCTCCTCTGTTGTCATCTCCGCTGTCAAGGCGACGCGAAGAGATGGAATTTGGATTTCCAGTGGAAGGACGGCTTCGCATCCGTACACCAAGGAAAATGGCGTGGCTTTAGTTGGGGTTCGCACAGTCGTGCGATAGGCCCATAAGCATTCGCCCAACTTATCGTCCCAGTCTCGTTGACTTTTCGAGACGAATTTCTTGAGAAGCTTGCCAATAGTCTTATTGAAAGCTTCTGCGAGGCCGTTAGCGGGCGGATAGTATGCCGTTGATGACACACTCTGGATTCTGAACTTGGCGCAGAATCTCTGAAAAGCCTGGCTGATGAACTGGGGTCCATTGTCATGGACAATCCGCCGAGGCACACCGAAGCGGTAAATAACGTGATGTTTCACGAACTTGATCACGTTAGATGATTTTACCTCCTTCAAAGGGATAGCTTCGGCCCACTTAGAGAAGTAATCGGTTATCGCTAGAATGAACCGATGTCCTTTCGATGATGGTGGGCTGATAGGGCCAACCACGTCCATCCCCCACATTTCAAACGGCCAAGTAGAGGTTGTTGAGTGGAGGTATCCTGGTGCTTGATGGATGAAATCGCCATGTATTTGACAGGCGTGACATCTTTTGGCATAGGCAACAGCATCGGCAACCATCTTGGGCCAGTAGTAACCCAATCTTTGGAGTCGGTTTGCCAGCTTCGGGCCAGGTTGATGAGCTCCACACGTACCATCGTGGGCTTCTTTCAACACTTCGTGGGCTTCTTTTGATGAGAGGCACCGGAGCAAGATTCCGTCATGCGATCTACGATACAATGTTCGCGAAATCGCATTGTAGTAGAATTTGGAGGCTTTCCTTCGGATGGCAGCCGCCTCCCTGGTGTCTTCGGGCAAGATGCCGTATAAGACAAAATCAATGTAGGGGAATCGCCAGTCTTTAAGCTCTGGATCGGTTGACACTTCAAGTGTTTCCTTACCGCGACGATCTCCCGTTGACCTCTGGTAGTCTCCGAGGGGACTTTTTGGGCAGTATAGGTCGTGGCTATAGACGAATATCTTCTCCATTGCTCCAGCTGGAAGAGCTAAGGAGGCAGCAAGGGATGCAAGTGCATCTGCATGCGCATTTTGCTTGCGCGGTACATGGTCGATGTAGAAGTTTGAAAACCTCTCGGCCATGTGGATTGTCGCGTTGTAGTAGGGTACTAGATCTTCATGCCTGACCTCATACTCTCCGCGAACTTGGCTGACGATGAGCTTAGAATCACCGAATGCCTCGAGATTTTTAACGCCAATCTCATCGGCGAATTGCATCCCAATCAAAAGAGCGTTGTATTCCGCCACATTGTTGGAACAGGGCTCGGTTAACGAGATAGCTCGGGGAATCACGTAATTTTGTGGGGAGACGAGTACCACTCCTACCCCCGCTACTGTGTGTCCCTTTGGGCTTGCCCTTGATGCACCGTCGAAGAAAAGTTGCCATACTTGACTTTCGAACGATGTCTGAGCTAGGCAGACTTCGGCGACCTCATCTGGGAGATCCTCGTAGAGTTTGGCTGCCCTGGGATCTGGGTGTTCAGCTAAGAAGTCCGCCACCGCTTGTCCCTTAATAGCCTTTTGTGGCAGAAAGTGCATCTCATATTGTGATAGCAATATGGCCCATTTTGCCAGCCGGCCATTTAGTGAAGAAGGCTTTGTCATAAGTAACCTCAGGGGGTTGACTTTGGATATGACATTTATGGTTTGGCCCACCAGATAGTGTCGCATTTTCTGAATGGCGAACACCAGTGCCAAACATTCCTTCTCGATCGGGTTGTACCGATGTTCGGCTCCGATCATCGTTCTACTTAGGTAGTAGATTGCTTGTTCTCGCCCCTGGTCATCATTCTGAGCTAGTAGAGCTCCCAAAGAATGATCCATTGATCGGACGTACACCAGGAAAGGCTTTCCGGATACCGGAGCTGCCAGGACTGGTGGTTGGGTGAGGTAGTGCTTGATCTCCTCAAATGCTTGCTGGCAAGCGTCGTCCCAAATGAACGAAACGCCCTTCTTCATCAGCTTAGCGAAGGGTTGGCATCTCCCGGAGAGATTTGAAATGAATCTGCGGATGTATGCCAATCGTCCTTGTAATCCTCTGAGCTCCTTGAGGCTTCTGGGGGGTTGCATCTCTTGGATAGCACGGACTTTCTCCGGATCCAAATGGATTCCTGTGGAAGTCACAACAAACCCTAGGAATTTGCCACTGGCTACCCCCAGGAAGGACTTGGTGGGGTTCATCTTCAATTGATGAGCCCGCATGATGTCAAAGACCACCCTCAGGTCTGCTATGTGATCACCTTTAGTGCGGCTTTTCACCGCGATGTCGTCGACATAACATTCCACCGTTTTGCGTATCTGCCGATGGAAAATGGCATTCATGGCCCTTTGGTAGGTTGCCCCCGCATTCTTTAGACCGAAGGGCATGACGGTGTAGCAATATACCCCTAGAGGTGTCCTGAAGGAGGTGTGCTTTTCGTCATCGGGATACATCTTGATTTGATTGTATCCTGAGAATCCGTCCATAAAGGACATTCGCTCGAATCCACAAGTATTGTCAATCATGACATCCGTGATTGGCAATGGGAATTCGTCTTTGGGGCAGGCCTCGTTTAGATCGCGGAAGTCGATGCAGATCCGGATCTTCCCGTTCTTCTTGGCAACGGGTACGATGTTGGCTACCCAATCGGGATGCTGTTCCTCCCTGATAAAGCCGGAGTCAATAAGCTTCCTGACTTCTGATTGGATTGCCTCCATTATTTCGGGACGGAACCGTCGCTGCTGTTGTTTGACAGGTTTTACATCCGGATTGATGTTGAGGCGGTGCATAGCCACTTGAGGATCAAGTCCAGGCATGTCCTCATAATTCCAGGCGAAGACATCTATATACTCTTGTACAAGAGATATTAAATCCTTCTTCTCTGGAGGCGACAGGCCGTCACTTATGAAGATGGGTTTAGGATTGGCTTCATCTCCTAGGTTGACTTGAACAACCTTGTCTTCTGTGGGTGGTTCACGCTGTTCAAAGCGGATATCCCAAAGAGCATTCAAATGTTTGATCCAAGGATCTGTATCAGATTGGATCATTTCTTCATCTTCATCCTCCATATGGCTTGTCGAAATCATGTTTACTGAAAGCCCTTTGAAGATGTTGCCGACACTGACATCTGATTCCCACGACGACGTGTCTGATGAGCAGTCATGACTTGACAGTCTCTCCGAATCAGAGGCTGATGGCACTGGAGTTGATATATAGCCCAACCCCCGGCGCGTCTGATGATAGTAATCAGGGGTTTTCCCTTTCGGTACAAAGGATCGAAGCAGTGTCCTTCTTCCTTTTCCGAAGTTCAACCCAGGCCTGTTGGTTAGATCATACCCCATGCGCTTCATCATCTTGAGTGCTTTCGGTTCATAATGATCGAACTGAGGGGATTCATCCTCACCTTCCGATTCTTCGTGGGGCATTGGTTCAGACGCGATTCGCCCAAAAAGTATTGGTCTTTGGCCTTTTCGTCTGGCTGGAACCATGAATACAGACTCTTGCGCGTCTCCATTATCCTGGTACGTCCCGAAGGATGATTTCACCGGTACATGCAAAGATGTCAAAGCATCTATTGCCGACCAGAGGTCATCGTCCACGTCGGTAGTGGTATCCGACGGTATTGAATCGGAAACATACACAGGAAAATACGCAAAATCTAAATCTTCATTAATGTACCAACCACCCGCATCGTCGGTGGCGTTATCAACATCGAGCTTATTAGTGCTCTTTACAATGGGCTCCAACTCCCACAGGCACTCTTCTTTCTCAGGCTCAATGTCAGCTTCATTACCAGAGTCTGGCTCCTCTGGTTGTGGGGTTTCATTAGTCTCCTCCGGATCCTGATATAAGAGGGAGTCCGTGAAATAATTTTCAACCCCTTTAAACGGATGCCTTTCGGCAATCAACGTTCGGACCTGTCCACTCTCGTCAATGTATTTCATGACTTGGTGGAGAGTAGAGGGAACGATGGAATTGCGGTGAATCCATGGTCGTCCCAGCAACAGGTTGTAGGAAGTGTCCGCGTCAATGACGTAACACGTCACTTCCGACTTGAGGCTCCCGATCTGGCATTTGAGCTTGATCTTCCCCATTGGGCGGGAGCTGTTGGCATTGAACCCGTAAATAGTCGTCTGGGTAGGGCTCAGACGATGGGTAGGAATGCCTAGAAACTGCATAACCCGGCGAGGTATGATGCTTAGCGCAGACCCTGGGTCTACCTGGATGCGATTTACCTCGGACGACCCAATATACCCTGTGAAGTATAGGGGTCGGTCATGCTTCCCTTTAACCTGCATGTCGTCTGTTGTGAAGGTGATGCAGGGAGCATTTGGGGAGGTGTGGAGGCAATCCTCTACATCTTCCTCCCTTGGCACGCGGGTCATAAAGACCTCAGCATTGGCCAAAGCTTCTTGTAGAGCCTCTCTGGTTGACTTTGATAGCCTCAGGAGCTCATACAAGGTAATGCGTGCCGGGATGTTGGCTAATTGAGCCAAGACATCAAAACTGTAAGGTGTCGAGGATCCTTCCGTTACACCTTTCGCAAGAACTCGAGAAAACCGAGTTTCTTTCTGTTTCTCCACAGGTGGTTTCGTGGAGGGCTTGGCTGGTTCTACGGCTGGTTGCGGAGAAGCCGCTGCTGTCTCGCCGTACTGCTTCAAGTATGCCTGTCCTGAACGGGTCCCTGCTGTTGGTGGGTCGGGTTCCGCGGCCAGGACTATTGTCTCCTCTTCCGAGTCAGTCAGCGAGGGAACATCAGTGTCCGCTTCTCGGGAGGAAGCGCATATCACATGGCAAGATGAAGCCTTCCCTTTGCCTTTGGACTTCCTGTTGGTCACAGTCGTCCATTGTTGCTCGTCGACGAGGTCAGGGTGGACCCACATGATTTCCCCTCGAGGTGTAGGGACGGGTACCAAGCCTTTCTCCTGCTGCTGATGAGGGTCTGTGTTGACCACCCTCAGTTCTCCTTTCGGGACAGAGATCACCCCCACGGGTGTCGGGGGTCGTGTCCCAAACTGGAGAATCGACGTCATGTTGGCCGTCATCTTCTTCTGCTCCGGTCGGAGTTTTAATACCTCCGCGTCAATCAGAGCTTGAAGGATGTCCTTAAAGACGTAGCAGCTTTTGGTAGGATGTCCGAGCATCCTGTGGTATAAGCAGTAGGTGGGATTGTCGGTCTTGCCGACTTCCTCCGGGCGCCTAATTTCAGGGAGCTTCAGTCGATTGCTCTTGTTGAGTAGCTTGAAGAGCGAATCGACATGTTCCTCCTTGAAGGAATATTGCTTGTTGGGGCGTGGCTGGCTTGAAGAGCCACTTGCCCTGCCTGTTTGAGGTTTGGTGGGAGATTTGGTCTCCGTCGCCAAGTTATCCTTCCGCTTTGTTTGAAGGGAGGTGTCTGGTGCACGCCTTGTCGACCTCTCTGGCCTGGGCTTGCCTTCTTCCGCTCTGACGCGGGCGACAATCTCCTCAGCCTGTTCACCTTGCTGGACTAATTGTTTCTAGGTGCGGCTTTCAGCAACTCCTATTTGAGCAAGGAGTGAGGTTTGGAGATTGTGGCGGCATGTTTCCACCAGGGTGGCCTGGGTCATGCCGCTTGGACATCGGAGTGCCATGTTCCGAAATCTTTCCACGAAAGACTTGACGGACTCTCCCTTTCGCTGTTTTGTAGCTAAAAGGGTAGGCATTGTGACCTCCGAATCATCTTCGAAGAAGCGTGTTAGAAACAGCTTCTCCAAGTCGCCCCAGTTCTTGATGGAACCTTCCGGGAGCTTCATAAACCATTCAAAGGCCAACCCTTTTAGGGTGCCAATGAATAGGCGTGCCAGGATGGCATCGTTATCTACCACATTCCCGGTCTGGGATTTGAAGTAGTAGATGTGCTGGTTGGGTGACCCCTTCCCGTCAAATGCTTGGAGAGTTGGAGCCTTGAACTTAGGAGGGTACGGGACTAAGTCCCACTCGGCCGGATAGGGCCGGACTACTCCAGCTTCTTGGAGGCCTTTATGGTTGGTAAGGGCCTCGAGGCGCTGCTCCAGTTGACTCATTCTTTTAGCATGAGCCTTTCCCGGGGTCTGGTCGCTTCTTGCCTGCGACGAGGGCTTGGACACATCCGAGGTAGATCGTCGTGTCTCGTCAGAAGATTCGGAGGGTGGGCTTCCTCCTTTTCTCCCTTTGCCCTTCGGTCGTCTAGGAGGAGACCTCGCTCTTTCTTCAAGCAATTTCTCGAGCATATGCTTGAGGGTGTCAATGGATCGCTGCTGAGAGGCGATTATATCCATCTGGTGCTTCTGCGTCTGTTCTAAACGCCTGGCCGTCTCCTCAGGAGTGTCGGCCATGTAGGCGGAAGCCTCCTTCTCGACGGAAGAGTTTGAAGCCTGCGACTCCACTATAGCGGAGTGAGAACCACCCATTCTAATGCCGCGGGCTAAGGCATTGTAGTCAATTGGGGGAATGGCCCCTGTCCGGGTGCGAGTGTGTTGATACACCCCCTCTGGCTCAGAGTCAGATTCCTCTGAGTTGTCCATTAGTTGTTTTCCCTTGCTTCTGCTAGTCATGTTTGCAGTAAGCTCCGGGTATTCAACATCTGAGAAGGTTCTCCTCCTGTGGGAGCGTCTTCTCTTGGCTGACGGGGGAATCAGGGTCAGCTGTCTAATTAAAGACGGCTGGTGCACGCCTGACTCGCAATGGCATCCAGAGAGCATCTGGATGAGCTGTTGACAGCAGCATGGAGAAGTGGCCTGATTGGCACTCCTTTTCCTTGTCAAATAATCCCTCAGATCCGTGGGAGAGGGATTAAAGAGACTGGTCTCGCAACGTCGACGACGGGAGACAGTCATGTGCTGTGCTGTCTGGACACAGGTTTCAGAAACGCGGCTGTCGCGTCGCGGCTGCGTCACGCGCGTCTGGCGTCTCTGTTGATATGAGACGCGACTTTCGCGTTGCTGTCTGCTGCGTTGGAGCAGAGAGACTTGGGAGAGAGTGGGCTGCTGGGCCCCACGCTTATGGGCGCGTGCTTCCTGCGTTTGACGAGACGCAGAAGCTTCGCTTTGGCGTTTGGCAAGTTGGTCTCCAGAAGGCCCAACTTGGGGAGTCTCGCGTTTGGGTCGCCAAACGCGGATCTCTCGCACTGGACGAGGTGCGGGCAAGGCATCGGATCGTACGCTGCGTTCAACCCCAGTCAGAAAACCAACGGTTCCGACCGAGTGTTGACGCGCGCGTCTTCTCTGTCGACGCTCGGCATTCCGATTGCGCCGTGGAGGAAGAGAGAAGCCAACAACTTCCTGGTTTGTAGAACCAGGGGTGTTTGCCACGTGGGTCTCCTGAGAGACGCTGACGCGGGCGTTCTGTGCGACACGGTCGACCGCATCAGTAGATGTGCCGGGGACCACGCGAGCCTTCAGAGAGGCGTTGGCGCGTGTGCTCTGCGCGACGCGGTTGATCGCAGTAGAGGTGTCTGAGGTTACGCGGGCCTTCTGGGAGGCGTCGGCGCGTGAACCAAACTTGGCACAGTGGGCAGCAGGAGCACCCGACAGAGCCTCAGATTGGGCTTCAGGGGGCTGTCCACTTGAGACCCTGCGGCAGACGCGGGTCTTTGGGCTCTTGGAGCCAGAAGAGAGGAACTCTTCATACTTCGCCTGGTCGAACTCGACGACGAGGGATTCGACCATTTTCCCCTTACGGAGAACGTCATCTTGTACCACGGTGCGCTCGTCAGTAACGAAAAAAGTCCCCAGCGGAGTCGCCATCTCTTGTACGCGCCGGAAAATTTGGGTGGTCGGAGAAAGTGGTTTTAGCTGTAAAAGATTTCCTTGATTCAAGCGAAACGATTACAACCAAAAGAACTACTCTTCCCTCTTTTCCAGTTACAAGGGAGGGAGGATGTCTGAATCTTCCCTTTGTTTAAGGCTGGGTTCTTCGTGTGGCGATGGAGAGTGAATCTTGTTCTCCGTTGACCAGATGACCGTCCTGGACCGTCGGGGGTCTTCTCTTCGGTCGGTAGAAAGAGTAACTCAGCTCCGTCTACCAAAACTCTCAAAGAGGAGGTAGGCGAAGAGCGGCTAGTACTCAGTAAGCTCGCTGAAGAGTCTCCTCCCTCTGTCTGTTGTTGAAGTCGTGCTTCCCTCTTGATGATCCTCTTGCCTGGATTCGATCGATCTTGATGATGCCTTGACCTTCTTAATTCTCGACCTTTCCAAAGCTTCGATTTTCTCCCAACTCTTTTTTTTTTTCCTCATAGCAAACAAGGCTATTTATAGGGGTCTCAGGGGGTGAAGGTGCCTCCTGAAAACGCTCCCGAATGAGGGGCCACTACCCGCTACATGCGCGGTGACTGGCCCCGCAATCAGGGCAGTTGCAACTGAGACGCGGGCGTTGGGCCGAACGCGCCTTGAAGTTGAGACGCGGGCATCGAGCCAACGCGCCTTAATGCTGAGACGCGAGCTTCGGGCCTTCACGTCTGGACGCTGAGGCGCGGGCGTCGGGCCGACGCGCCTTGATGCTGAGACGCGGGCTTCGGGCCGACGCGTCTGAACGTTGAGACGCGGGTGTAGAGCCAACGCGTCTTAATGCTGAGACGCGAGCATCGATTCCTCGCGTCTAGAGCTTGAGACTCTGCTTCCTTAATGGCTGGTCTGTTAGTCATTTTTAGACAGCCTACACACGAGCTCTCTCCTTTACACACATACTCACCAGGTCACTTTCTGACGATTCTGGATTTGCACGTCCAGATATTGGACACTTTGCTTTTATTGTTCAGGTGTTCGTTGAGACCGTACACTTCTCGAAGAGCTAGATCTTCCCCATATTTGATTCTGGTGTTCTTATCTTTCTTACCTTCATATTATTTCCTAATTCTCGTTATATCAGATTCAGTTGTTATTCCAGCCTTTATTTATATGATATCATGCGTGGATGCATATATGTGATATTACAGTAATCATGATTTATTACAGTTTAGATTTATAGCTTGTTTCGGGTTACTTAAGACTTAGCACGCATACATGAGGTATTTTCCTTGCGTATATGCGTCGCCGACTCGCGTCGCGTCTCCGCTTCAGCGTATTTTGGTAAGCGGGGCGTGACAAAATGTGTTTTCAAAATACTAACATTTTTCTCTTTCTTTACGGATTTTGTGGGTATAATCCACTGAAAATCCTCACGAGATAAAACTCGTCCTCTGGGAAAAACCTAGAGGTTTAACGGCTTGTTGCACATGCTCAGTGCAATCGCGTGACCTGCGAAAGTGATCTAATAATTTTTTGTTTAATTATTTTGCTCGAGGACGAGAAAAAGATAGGTATGGGGGGTGTGATCGGTCGCTAATATTGCACATTCATTATCATATTCTCATACTTATTTTAGAATAAACTCTATTTTTTCCTAATTATTGTTTAATTTATTTGCAAGTCCATTACTAAAAGAGTGGGAAGGAAGCGAGCCCAAAAGACCATCAAATTCTGATTTTAAATCAGTTAATTCGAAGCCAGTAAATCAGGGCAGATCAAGTCGTCAGATCAATTGAAAATCAGTTAAAAATATATCTTTTCAAATCAATCAGTTAAAGCCAACGATCAAAGGCCATTTCGTCACAATTCCGGAGATAAAACTGAAAATCCAGCTGAAGATAAAGTCAGATCCCGAAACCAGGCAGCTCCATCCCTCGGCTGTGGCCACCAGGCCACAGCAAGGCTGCGGAAACGCGACATTTGCCACAGTTTTGTGGCTTTGTTAGGGAGTTAGGGGGAGCGTTTGCTCCCCCTATCTTCTTACGTCTCTTCCCGTTGGGTTTTGCCCATAAATATAGGGTTTTCTAGAGACCAGGGGGACGATGATGCAAAGATAGAATTTAGTCCACTTTTTCATTCTTTTTAGTGTAGGTTTTTATTTTTCTTTATATGTAATTTTTAGTTTTATTTATATAATTCAGAAGAGATCAGAGTTTCATAGGAGAACGAGAGTAAAGCTTGTACTGAAAGTGACACTGGTGTAAGTTGTCTTCTTTTCTCTTATTGTTACAAGATTGAATCTACAATTGCATTTGTAAGTTCTTCTTTTTTTTTGTGTTCTTCTTCTTCCTTTCTATTTTTCTTCTTTTGGTGCCAATTGCTATCCAAGTGAGTCTTATAGCATCGAAAGAGCCTTGCCCTTGCGAGTGCCACCGATAGCTCATGACGATAGATTTTTAGTCTCATTCTGTATCACTTCGTACTTGCATCGTCTTGATGATATAATATGGAAGAGACAGGAATCAACTCTTATGGACTATCCGCTGATCTTCTCGCTTCAAGCTAACATCATTGCCACAGATTCAAGGTAAGTATTTGGCTAAAGGAGGTAAGTAACTTTTAAGTTTCTTTTCTTTTAATTCTTCAGTTTAGAACATTACAATCTACCACTTTTTTTATCACTCTTTTTCAATTTCATTTGTACATATCACTTCTATTTTCTCCACCTTCTTTATTTACCACTTTCTTCCTAACTTCATTCTAATTTATTTTCCTTTTCTTTTTAAGAACTAAAAGAAGATCTTTAACCATTCTTTATAACCTAAAAGAGAACTTACTAAATAAGCTTCCATCGCTAGTCTCTCCTTGTAGATCACGACCCGCATAGCTACTTGCTATTGCGGCAAAATTGAGTACTTGCATTCTATTCTTAAAGTTCTAAAATCCTGTATTTTTGTGTAGGTTTAAACTCAATCAGAATGTAATCATTTTGGTTTTGAATCATGTATAGATTTAGGGTTTGAGACCTTTGAATGGATCGTGAGTCTTTCAATTTATGAATTCGTCGCTCGAACTCTTCTAAGACTTTTCAATTTATGGATCTCCAACACTCTTCAACAGTAATTTAAAATAAATAAAATTAAACCAATGCCCTAGGATGCAATGTCTAATTGTGTTTTAAAAATTTACAAGCATGAGTTTCTGTTGAATTAGAATTAGTATGTACAACAAGCTAAAAGGGAAAAAAAATAATTGCAAAAACTACAGAATTGCAATTTGCAGCAGACCTGCAAAAAATTAAAGCAGTGGGGCACTGCCTTTGCCTTCTAGGGTAGAGGTACAGAGTAGCTATATGTCCTTAGCTACAGTTAGTTTTCCTGTTATCAGATCCTGCTAACAGAAATAGAAAAAATTAGTTCTAGAGAATATTGTATTGTTCCCTCCCCGACAACGGCGTCAAAATTTTGATTGATGAGGAGAAATTAAATTGAAAATAAAGAAAAAAATTAAAATCAGAAAGTTCTTAGTCTTTTCTCAATTTAACCGCGTAGCAAGGGCTTTTCGGAACGAATTCTCTGCACAGGGAAGGATGCGATGGAAGCTTCTCGGAACAAATTCTCTACACAAATAGCTTGGAGAAAGAGCATTGATTGTAAGAAATCTTTTAATTAAGCAAAAGAGATTATAATTTACTCATCATTTACCACAACCAAGTATAAGTCTAAGAAGGGAGAACAACATATTGAATCTATAAAAATCTACCCTATGATTTTGATTGAGAATCAAATAAGATGAGTAAAGAATAATGTAAACCCTAATTAGAGTACGCTAATTAAAATTAAACTTTAGTTCATCCTAGTTTCTAAGCATAGCATAAGAAAAGTCTTTTAAGCCTAACATGATGCTATCAAAGTATCTAAATATGAACTAAGAGTAACTATTAAAAAGTGCAACCCTAAATTAGTTCAAATTAACTAATTATTCATCTTCAAGAATTATCAATTTAATCCTAGGGTTTCTAACAAGTATAGATTTCAATCAGTTCATCTTTTAGATTAAACTTAAGTTGATCAAGAGATTAACAAACTACAAGTTTTAATTAGTTATTCATAATTTTAGTATTTTCTAGATTTATAATGAAGAAGAAAACTTGCATAAAAAAGTAAACAAATAAAAAAAACTAAAGAATGAAAAATAATTAAATTGAAGAACAAGAGAGATGAAAAGAATAATGAACTTTTATTATGGTTGTCACTTGCCAATTACAAAGCTCTTCTTCTTCTTCAAAAATCTTCTTCTCCGAATTGAAGGCTAAATAATACAATTGAAATTTGGAAAATTAAATGGCTAACAAAAATTCTATACTCAATCTCTGAAATGCCTCTGCTCTGTTACTCTTCAGGGGTATCTATAGAAGATTTTAGACGTAGAGTCCCACACAAACACCTCCACCAAAACTCGACGGACATAGCCCCAGAATTGTTGCATTTTCGTGGCAAAAAAGGACTTACCATGACATTTTTGTGGCGTTTGGTCACGCGCTTTGGCACGTGGCTTCTGAAATCACACCTAGAGGGGGGATGAATAGGTGTAATGCTAATCAATGGACAAATTAAAAATGAGATGATGCAACGATCACTCAAAGCAAGATTAGAAGCCATATACCCTGTGAAGGGCTCTAAACTTCTTCCTCGTGATTCCTCTAAATAAAAGTTTGAGGTGCACAAGGCAATCTTGTTGTAAGAGTATAGATTGACAATATGAGAATGAATGAATAGAAAGTAAAAGATACAAGTAAACCAATCGCAAGCACAGAGATTTGTTTCGAGGTTCCAGCACCCAGCTCTACGTCCCCACCTTCACCCAGAAGGATTTCTGATCCACTAGAATTTTCACAAAGGATTACAATCACTAGGGAGTACCCAACTCCTCAATCACACTCATCTAGTCCAGAGGTAGTGTAGCCACAAGTACAATAATCACTTGGTGATCAAAAGACCACAAACTCTCTTTTGGAAAATATTTCTTTACAAAATCTTAGAGAATAATATGTAGGATTGAAGCCCAAGGTTTGTAAGTAAAAATAAAATAAAGTAGAATAGAGATTTGATTCAAAAACTTCAAAAATAAAACAGAGATTAGAGCACAAAAGACTAAGAGTAAAACACTTCTTTCAAGAATACTCAAACTTTGAAAACTCTATAATAGTTGTTGTATTTTACTTCAACCTCAATCGCCCCTATATATAGGATTTAGGTAGGGATTAAAGGGTAAACATCTATTTTGACTAAGCAGGTATAATTTAACTAAAATCCAGCCTAATTCACGTTTTAAGATAAAAGTCATGTTTTAAAACAGGTTTTAAAAACTAGCCATTTGGCCAGAAATGCAGATCATGGTCGACCGGCCGGTCAACCGATTTTCAAATATTATGACTGTTGGCTAACTCTGGTCGACCGCACCAGTCGACCGGCCCAAACAGAGAGTTTGGGTCTGTCAGTCGGTCGACCGCCCGGTCGACCGTAATGGGGGTCCGGTTAACCGCCCGGTCGACAGGGGAACGTGCACACTTGCACACCCCATAGGTCAGGACTGCGGTCGACCATGCAGTCGACCGTTCTGACCTATAATAGAGCCAGTCAACCGCCCGATCGACCACAACAGGTCATAAGCAGAAAACAGGTTAGAAATCTGATTTGAAGATATGTTATTTTCAAAGGAATTTTTGTAAAGGCTTTGTAAAATACAATAAGCTAAGTATGCATATACTGAAATATGACTTAAAGTATTTTATCAAGAGTCAAAAATAATCTTTTGAAAACACGTGCAATTTTTTATGTGTAGGGTATTTGAGCTTCAATACTCTATACTATTCTTTAACAAACTAATAACACAATGATCCACAGGTAGGCGTATCTGAACCGTGCTCTTATCCTATGTGTGAGTCCTCTTGAGCCATCAATTTTATAACATGCTTGAGAACTCTTGAGCCATCAATACCTGTACTAACCTGAAATTCATACTAGAATCTCTATTAGTACCAAATAGCTTTTATATGTTTTGTTATCATCAAAACGCATAAACCAGAGAGTGTAACCTTTGGGCCAACAATCTCCCCCTTTTTGATGATGACAAAACATATAAGCTATAACACAAGATATAGAAGGGAGGTAAAAACTTTCCCTTAAATAATGCTATACTAAACAAGTATACTATACTAAAACATGAAACCATAATGAAAAAATAAACATGAAAACATATTCTTTGATATAAATCAAACTTATTATTTGAGAACAAAACACAAAAACACATATAATGACAAACATATTTCTCCCCCTTTTTGTCATACATCAAAAAGGGATATATTAGTATGAAAACTCTTTAGTCAATCACACAAACATTGAGTTCACCACATAAAAGAAAATCTATTGAAATCAAGTGATTTAGTGAAAATATCGACAAGTTGAAAATCAGTAGAAACATAATCAATATCAATATCACCTTTCTCAAAATGATCTCTAAGAAAGTGATATCTAATCTCTATGTAAATATGTTGATTTACATTCTTAGTCATATGAATTGTACTAGTATTATCACAAAATATTTTATATGGTCATAATGTAAATCATAATCAAGGAGAGTATGTTTCATCAAAGGACTTGAGCACAACATGCCCCAGCCGCAACATACTCTGCCTCGGCGGTTGAGAGGGCTACCGAATTTTGTTTCTTGGAAGACCATGAAACAAGACCATTATCGAGAAATTGACATGTTCCACTAGTACTCTTCCTATCCACTCTACAACCCGCATAGTCGGCATCCGAAAAATATGTCATTGACAATTGTCCCATCTTCAAATACCATAGACCCATTACAATAGTACCCTTAAGGTATTGAATAATGCGTTTTACCGCAATCAAGTGGGATTCTTTAGTACAAAATTAAAATCTAGCACAAAGATACACACTAAACATAATATCCGGCCTACTAGCCGTTAAATATAACAAACTACCAATCATGCTTCTATATAATTTTATGTCTACACTCTTACCTTGGTCATCCTTGTCAAGCTTGGTAGTGGTAGCCATGGGAGTGTTGCAAGTTTTTGAGTTTTCAAGTCCAAATTTCTTGATGAGTTCCTTAGTGTACTTGACTTGACTTATGAAGATCCCATCACTCCTTTGCTTTATTTGGAGTACAAGAAAATAGTTCAATTCACCCATCATAGACATCTCAAATTCATGCTGCATACATGATTCAAATTTCTTGCAATGTAATTCATTTGTAGAACCACAGATTATATCATCAATATAGATTTGTACAATAAGAATGTCACTACCAACATGTTTAGTAAATAATGTGGTGTCTACTTTGCCCTTAACTAAATTATTTAATAGAAGAAAAGTAGAAAGTCTTTCGTACAAGCTCTTGGAGCTTGTTTTAAACTATACAATGCTTTATCTAGTTTGAAAATAAAATTTGGATGTATATGATCAACAAAACTGGGGGGTTGTTCAACATATACTTCCTCTTCAATAAAATCATTTAAAAATGCACTTTTTATATCCACTTGAAAAAGTTTGAAATTTTTATAGGATGCATAAGCTAGTGTGATCCGTATGGCTTCTAGCAGTGCTACGGGTGCAAAGGTCTCCTCAAATTCGATTCCTTCAACTTGGGTGTAACCTTGGGCCACTAACCTAGCTTTATTCTTAATAACATTTCCTGACTCATCCAACTTGCTCCTAAAAATTCACTTAGTACCAATAATTGGTCTATCATGGGGTCTAAGAACAAGATGCCAAACTTGGTTGTGCTCCAATTGATTTAGCTCTTCTTACATAGCAAGCAACCAATATGAGTCACCCTCGGCTTCGAGGATGTTTTTGAGTTCAAGATGAGATATGAATGCATAATGCCCACACAAATCATGGAGTTTGGAGCGAGTGAGTACGCACTTTGATACATCACCTATGATGAGATCTTTGGGATGATTTGTAGCATATCTCCAATCTTTAGGAAGTGGTTGTGATGGTTCCACTTCATCCTTTTGAACTTCACCATTTGGTTCTTGCTTGTCTTCTTGAATGAGTGAGTCCTTCAAGGATATTTATCCATGTCTTTACCTAAAGAATCAATCTCTATAACATTCTTAGAAATGCATTAGATTCCTCAAACTTAACGTGCATAGATTCTTCAATTGTAAGAGATGATTTATTGAACACTATATATGCTTTGCAAGTACTAGAATAGCCAACAAAAATTACTTCAAAAACCTTAGCATCAAATTTACTCAAATTATCTTTGGTGTTCAAAACAAAACATTTGCATCTAAAAATTTAAAATACGAAACATATGGTTTTCTCAAATGGTAGATTTCAAAGGAAGTTTTGGAAGTATTTTTACAAAAGTAAATTCGGCTCGATATATAGCATGCGGTGTTTACGGTCTCGGCCCATAAGTATTGAGGGAGCCCGTATTCACTTATCATGGTTCTAACCATTTCTTAAAGAGTTCTATTCTTCCATTCAATGACTCCATTTTGTAGTGAAGATCTAGGACATGACATTTCATGCTTAATTCCATTATCATCGCAATAAGTCATAAAGAATTGGTTGACAAATTCACCACCTCTATCACTCATTATGCATAAAATTGAAAATCCTTTTCCTTTTTCTTTTTCAACCCCTTTTCGTAAAATCTTAAAATGCGGAAAAGTTTGATCTTTATACTCCAAAAAGAAAATCCATGTGAAATGAGAGAAATCATCGACTAAAATCAAAACATATCTATTTTCATTTAAACTTTTAGTTTTAGTTGTTCCAAATAGATCCATACCCTAACTACTATCCCAAGACCTGAAGAGGACTCAGTTATGTATCTATGCTAGTCTCATCAGATTCTGGATCTGAAGAAGAAGTCTATCATGACAACTTACCAGCACCATCGTCATGAGACTCAGATGTCAGTATCAGTGTTATCTTCAAAAGTCTCTCAGTGAACATGGTATCAGCCAGCCATTTAGAAGATGATGAGAAGATATTATTGAATTTGAAATTTATCTATCAAGTTCGACTCTGATCCATGGATAAAAACACTTAAATACTCTTTGTGATATATGCCTTGAACAACGTGAACCGCCCACAGAAGATAAAATGATTCAGATAAATCTTGGAGATGAGGCAAACCCCAAGCCTATTTTCATAAGCGAGAGCTTGTCACCTTCCGAGAAAAAAAACTTAATACATCTCATAAAAGAGTATAAAGATGTCTTCACTTGAAATTATGAGGACATGCTCGGGCTTCATCCCTAAATAGCTATGCATCGCCTCAACATCAAACCAGATGCCAAGCCAGTTAAACAACAACAACTATAGTTTCATCCTCAGATTATGGAAGCAATAGAATTAGAAGTTAAGAAGCTCATAGACTCTGATTTCATCAAGGAAGAGTAACATCCTGATTGGGTGGGCAACATAGTTCCTGTCCCCAAAAAGAATGGAAAGATCAGGATCTGCATCGACTTTCGAGATCTAAAGTTGCTTGTCCTAACTTCTCTTCGAATCACAGATGTCATAATTGACAAAACGTGAGGGTTTGAGAGAATGTCCTTCATGGATGACTTCTCAGGATATAATCAAATTAAGATATACCCCGAAGATGAAAATCATACATCTTTCAGAATACCTCTGAGAGTATACTGTTACACAGTAATGCCCTTTGGCTTGAAGAATACCGGTGCGAAAGACCAATGCGCCATGAATGCGATCTTCTATTAGCATATACCTGAGACCATAGATGCTATGTCGATGATATCGCTGTGAAAAGCTGCAACAAAGGCGATCATCTTGCAGATCTAAAAAGAGTATTCGACATCATGTGGGCTCATCAATTGAAAATGAGCCCAACCAAATCCTTCCTGGGGGTAGCCAGTGACAAATTTCTTGGATTTGTTATTACATACAAAGGAATTCACCTGGATCCGGAGAAAGTCCACGCCATCCAAGAGATGCAGCCTTCGAGAAATCTCAAGGAACTTAAAGGCTTACAGTGACGATTGGCTTTTATCCGGAAATTTATATTAAATCTTTCAGGATGTTGCCAACTCTTCACCAAACTGATGAAGAAGGGAGTCTCATTCATTTGGGACAGTGCTTGCCAACAAGCGTTCAAAGAGATCAAATAGTATCTCTCACACCCGCCCATTCTGGTAGCTCCAGTATCAGGAAAACAACCTTTCCTGTTATATGGTCATACTATGGATCATTCCCTAGGAGCTTTCCTAGCTTAGAACAATGATCAAAGCCATGAATAGGCAACAATGATTGGGATGGAGCACCATTACAACCCAGTCAAAAAGTAGCGTCTAGCCCTAGTTTTTGCTGTCCAGAAAATGTGACACTATATAGTGGGCCAGACTATTCACATAATTTTGAAAGTTAATCCTTTGAGGTTGCTTATGACGAAACCATCATCTTTAAATAGTCGATTGGTGAAATGAGCTATATTGCTCTCGCAATACGAGATACAATTCCTTTCATAGAAAGCTACAAAAGGACAAACAGTGAAAGACTTCTTGGCTGAACATCCAGATTCAAGATCAACCAGTCTTCATAAAGACCTCCCAAATAAGATCGCTGAAGTCTACATGACCTAAATGTCTTTCAAAGAACAAGTTTGGCAACTATTCTTTGACGGTGCATGAAGGATGGGTCCCACAGGAAACTTTGTAGCTGGAGTAGGGTAGTGCTCTTATCTCCACAAAACTATGTGATCTCTCATGCATTCTCATTAATTTAGCCGTGTTTCAATAATGTTGCAAAATACAATGCTCTTTTGGTCAGGATGCAACTTGCCGAAGAGATTGGAGTCAAAAATCTCGAAGCTTACGGTGATTTAAAGCTCATCGTCAATTCGGTTCGCGGGGAGTATGAAGTCTGACATGAAAACTTGATGCCCTATCACGATGCAACTGTTAAATGGAGGAGAAGTTCAAAAGCTTTTACATTGACCATATATCATGTCAGTAAAATGCACATGCAGATGCATTGGCATCTCTCGCTGCTTCTTTGCCCTTCCAGCCGGAGCCACGGGAAAGTACTTTTTTACAGGCACGACTTGTACTGCCCAAAATTTGCCTTTGAAAAAGTCAAACTATAAAAGGAGACCTTCAAGTCAAAAAAGTTCTGGACACCTCAACAGGCTCAGAACTCAGGGATTGGCGATTCCCATTCATTAACTTTGTCTTATACACCATCTTGCATGATGACCCCTAAGAGGCAGCTACCATCAGAAAGAAAGCTCCTCCGTTCTCTTATAATGCGATCACACAAAAATTATATCATCGGTCATATGATAGAATCTTACTCTGATGCCTTTCATGCAAAGAGGCACAAGAGGCACTCAAAGAAGCTCATGACGGTACATATAGAGCTCACCAACTTGTCCTTAAACGAGGAGATCGGTTGCAAAGACTTGGCTACTACTAGCCGAATGTGATTCCTAACGCTATCGCCTACGCCATACGATGTCATACATGTCAGATCCATGGCGACTTCATCCATCAGGCACCTGGTCATCTTCCCCCGACATCCTCCCCTTCACCATTTGAGATGTGGGGAATGGCTATTATTGGACTTATCAGTGTATCAACCTCAAAAGGACACAGTTTATTCTAGCAATAACTGATTATTTCTCAAAATGGGCAGAAGCTACCCCCCCTGACGGAAGTAAAGATGTCAGACATATTCAAATTCATCAAGCATCATGTACTCTATTACTTTGGCGTACCACGACTAATTGTCCATGACAATGGACCCCAGTTCTTTAGCCAACTGTTCCTGATTTTTTGTAATAAATTTAGAATCCAAAGTGTGTCTTCTACAGTATACTATCTAGCTGCCAATGGTCTTGCAGAAGCCTTTAACAATTAGAAAGCTTCTCAAGAAGTTTGTCTCAAAAAGCCAAAATGACTGGGATGACAAATTAGGCGAATGCCTCTGGGCTTATCGCACAACAATAAGGATCCTGACGAAGGTTACACCATTTTCCTTAGTGTACAGATGTGAAGCTGCACTTCCACTAGAGATCCAAATTCTATCTCTGCGAGTTACCTTAACAATTAGGATGATAGATGAGGATAAGCACCAATTGTGCCTCCAAGAGTTGGAAGTTTTAGACGACAAATGTCTACAAGCTCAACAATAAATCGAGCTCTATCAAGCTCGAATTTTCATAGCCTTCAATAAGAAAGCCAATAGATTTTCAAGAATAGAGATCTTGTCTTAGTTGTCTGAAGACCCATGATTATGACACATAAGACGAAAGAAAAATTTCAACCCAAATGGAAAGGACCATTTGTAGTAGAGTCAGTCTACGCAAATGGAGCATATTGCCTTATAACTCCGAACAGCGATACGCTCATAATGCTGATTAACAGTAGATTCTTAAAGAAATACTATCCTTAAAGGGATACTCCTCATATCAAGTTAACACTACACCTCTGATCGAAGATTCACCCTAATCAATTAGATGGATTAGGGTTGAGATTCAAGATGTTTAGAAGAGTGCCAAAGAAAAGCTTCCTTATTCAATGGATTACATCATGGTCGATTGACACTGAGCTGACCGAACATTACTGACATTGTGATGGATGATGTAAAGATTGAAGGAATGACAAAGTTAGAAACTTCGGCTTTAGTTTTGTCACTCTTCTCATGATTAAGTTAACACTACACCTCTAATTGAAGCTCCACCTTGGTCAATTAGATGGATTAAGGTTTGAGATCAAAGACTTTTGGGAGAGTAAAAGAAGAACTTCCTCATTCAACAGATCACATCATGGTCAATCAACGCTGAGCCGACCGAACATTACTAACATTGTGATGCATGGATGTCAACATTGTAGGAATAACAAAGTTAGAAACTTTAGTTTTAGCTTTGTCACTGTTTTCATGATCAAGTTAACATTGCATCTCTGATTGAAGCTCCACCCTAGTCAATAAGATGGATTAGGGTTTGAGATCTAAGATGATTGGAAGAGCGCCAATGAAAAGCATCCTCATTTAACATATCACATCACGGTCGATCGATGCCGAGCCGACTGAACATTGCTAACATTATGATGCATGATGTCAACATTAAAGGAATAACAAAGTTAGAAATTTTGATTTTAGTTTTGTCACTCTTCTCATGATCAAGTTAACACTACACCTCTGATTAAAGCTCCACCGCCGTCAATCAAATGGATTAGGGTTTGAGATCCAAGATTTTTGAGAGAGCGCCAAAAAAAGCTTCCTCATTCACATCATGATCGATCGACACCGAGCCGATCGAACATTGCTAACATTGTAATACATGATGTCAACATTGAAGGAATAATAAAGTTAAAAACTTCAATTTTAGCTTTGTCACTTGTCTCAAGATCAAGCAAACACTACACCTCTGATCGAAGCTCCAATCTGGTAAATCAAATAGATTGGGGTTTGAAATCCATGATGTTTAGGAAAGCGCCAAAGAAAAGCTTCCTCATTCAATGAATCACATGTTGGTCCAAAAGGTTACACTCTCCATTTATTGAGTTTTGATGATGACAAACCAAATTAGTGCTATTTGGTACTAATGAGTTTGTTTAAGAT
This sequence comes from Agave tequilana, assembly GCA_038442645.1. Classification (NCBI taxonomy): domain Eukaryota; kingdom Viridiplantae; phylum Streptophyta; class Magnoliopsida; order Asparagales; family Asparagaceae; genus Agave; species Agave tequilana. Next base: position 1,138,387 of record JAVJIF010029806.1, read on the forward strand.
AAGTTTCAGGTTAGTACCATATTTGGAGGCCATTGCTTAGCTATTGCAACAACTTCTAGGTTTCATGAAGCAAAGAAGGCATATTAAGGAAGGAACATAGAAGAAGGGGCTCTAGCAAGGCATAGCATGGCTCAAGACTTGAAGATTGCTCAACAAGATTTGTTTTTAGTTTTATAGGTTTAGAATTTTGTTAAAGAATGATGGATAGGTTTGAAGCTCAATCACACACGTTTTTGCGCACATATTGTTTCTAAGATGATTTTCTATAAAATGTACAAAAATATTTTTATACAAAATCCTCTGCCTACAAATCAATTTTTATGTTTTATACTTATTACTATTTAAAGATATTTTTCATAAAAATCAAAGTCTTTTCAAAATTGTGTTTTAAACCTGACTTTTGACCTGAGCCGGTCGACCGCACCAGTCGACCGTGCCTATGTCAGTCGTCCGGTCGACCGGACTAGTCGACCGAGGTTCTAGCAGATGCACGTATCAGTGTGCATGTCTGCCGGTCGACCGGGCGGTCGACCTGACTGCAATGGCTTTGCTCTCGGGTTTGTTGGGTCGACCGGGCGGTCGACCGGCTGCCTGTAACGGCTCTATTTTTGTATAGGCGGTCGACCGACCAGTCGACCGGACTAGCCGTTGAACAGTAAACGGCTATTTTCTGGGCTGTTTTAAATTTTGTCTTTTTGTGTTTAAAATTGGTTTAAGGGATATATTTCAAACCTAATACTCTCTGATTAATCCTAATTATGTTTTATCCCTTAACCCTAGCCCTCTCCTATAAATAGGGGTGTTTGGGGAGAGATTGTTTACAACAATTATTACAAGAAAAATTCAAAAGTTTAAGGCATTCAAAAGAGCTTTGTTTCTTGGTTTTTGTGCTAAAATTCTCTCTCATTTTCTGAAGTGTTTTTGAAATACTCTCTGATTTAATTTTCTTTCTTCACTTACAACAAGAGCTTCATTCCTACTCATTGTTCTCTAAGGACCTTTTGTAAGGGAAGAGACTTTTGAAAGAGAGAGTTTGTGGTCTTTTGACTACTCAGAAATTGCTTGTAATTGAGATTGTGGAGTTGGGTACTCCGTATAATTGTGATTTCTTTGTGATAGTGGAAGTAGCTAGAATCCTTCTACGGAAGGTGGGGAGTAGAGCTGGGTGCTCGAACCTCGATAACATATCCTTGTGTTTGCGTTTGGTTTACATTCTTGCACTCCTTACTTTACTTTACTTGCACTTATTACTTGCTTATCATCATCATTGCCATATTTACTTGCTTTCATTCATCTTGTGAATCTTGTTGGGTGATTGTTACATCTTAATTTTTAATTTGTCCATTGATTAGCATTATCACCTATTCACCCCCCCTCTAGGTGATTTTCATCACATCACGGTCGATCGACGCTGAGCTTACCGAACATTGCTGACATTGTTATGCATGATGTCAACATTGAAGGAATAACAAAGTTAGAAACTTCTATTTTAGCTTTGTCGCTCTTCTCATGATTAAATTAACACTACACCTCTGATCGAAGCTCCACCTTGGTCAATCAAATAGATTAAGGTTTGAGATCCAAGATGTTTGGAGTGCACCAAAGAAAATCTTCCACATTCAATGAGTCACATCACGGTCAATCGGTGCTAAGTCGACTGAACATTGCTGATATTGTGATGCATAGTGCTAACATTGAAGCAATGACAAAGTTAGAAACATCAATTTTAGATTTGTCACTCTTCTCATTATCAAGTTAATACAACACCTTTGATCAAAGGTTTACCCGATCAATCAGATGGATTAGGGCTTGAGATCCAAGATGTTTGGGAGAGCGCCAAAGAAAAGCTTTCTCATTCAATAAATTACATCACGGTCAATCGACGCCGAGCCGACTGAACATTGCTGAGCCGACTGAACATTGCTGACATTGTGATGCATGAGGTCAATGAAATACACCTAGAGCGGGTGAATAGGTGTTTTGCTAATCAAATCCAAGTTAAAAATTACTTATGATGAATGATGTAAACCTGTCACTCAAAATACGAATTGAAGCCGAATTTTCCGTGAAAGGCTCTAGAACTTCTCCTCTTTGATTTCTCTAGTTTATGAGTTGAAGTGCTCAGTGGCCTCCTTGTTGAGATTAATGAAGACCGATAACGAAAGTGATGGATGAAATAAAAGCAATAATTGTATGCAAGATGAACAACCACACAAATATGAAAAGTAATAAGCAATAGAGAGTAAGACACAAGCAAACACAAACACAAAGAATTTATTCCGAGGTTCGAGCCACTGCTCTACGTTCCCGAATTCACCACTATGAAAGATTTCACTATCCACTAAGGGATCTTTCATAAAGGGACTTTACATAAAGGAATTACAATTTGGTCTACACAAGGTGAGAGTACACAACTCCACAAACTCAACCCTATATACAAGAGGTAGCACAAAACCAATTGAGATTACAAAGCTCTTGGTGATCAAACAAGATCACAAACACTCTCTCTTACAACTTCTTATAGAGTAGAATATGAAATGAAGCTCAAGGAGTTAAGTGAGAGAAGAAATTCAGTTAGAAAGAATTTAAGAGCTTTAAAACCAATAGAAAATACCTTTGGAAAGAATGATTTGAAAATTGGAAGCTAGAAAAACTTTTTTCTTTTAAAATAAACTTGAGTTTTTATGAAAACTTGTAAACTTGTGTTATGAAAACCAAAACCAATGACCTTTATATATAGGCAATAGATAAATACTCTTAGTTAAGTATACAAGGTCATTTGGGGTGTGTTTTGACCTATGGAAACCAAACATGCCTGTTGGAATTTACTAAAAACAAAACATATTCAAAAACTAGTCACTATGCAGACTAGGCAGCCTATTGGTTGACCAACCGGTCGACCGGCAACATAAAGCTAAAATAGAGCCGTTGGCTCGGTCGACCGGCCGGTGGACCTAGAAATAGTTTAATATAGGAAAAACATGGGTCAGTCGACCGACCCAAACTAAGAGTTAAACTCTACCAGTCGGTCGACTCCCGGTCGACCGCAAGGGTTAGCGATCGACCGGTCGGTCGATCGATAACATGCACAAACGTGCACGCCCCCTTGGACAAAAGCTCAGTCGACCGAGTGGTCGACCGTTTTGGCCTGACAAAGTCACCGGTTGACCGCACAGTCCACGGGCACAGCCTAGAATGCTTTTTCTGGATATTTTTGAGTTTCAAACAATTTTCAAAATACTTTGTATTAGTTTATAAGTAATATTTAATGAATAGGCATTGAAATACATGTTCTAAACTTGTTATAAAATTTTGAAAAAATTACGAGATATGTATAAAATTCAAATATGCAAAATACCAATACTATCAAAACTTGTATTTTCGAAATCTTGTATTTTTGTATGTGTAACTTCTTGAGCATAAAAAATATATTCTATACTTTAACAAACTATTTTTTATAAGGTTCTAGGTGACTTCAAGTATCTTCAAGTGGGCTTCTCTATTATCGATGTCGAGTGCAGCATGCTTCAATCCCATACTTTGAATACCCTTGAGTCTCTAACACCTTCCTTTAGAGGAAGAAAACTCCTTGAATCCATTAGAACCCTGGAACGTACTTAAGCACTTAAAATGATTAGTACAAATAACCACATATATTTTGTTATCATCAAATTATAAACCGGTGATTGTAACCTTGGGCCAACAATCTCTTCCCTTTTGATGACAACAAAACATATGAGTTATTTAAAATAAAAGATAGGAAAGAGCTTGGAAAAGCTCCCCCTCAAGTTATGCTATCTATCAAGTACAAGAAAAGATTATGACTTAAAAAAATTTATCAATGTAATCAAGTCACATATGTATGCATATATAGAGAAGATACCAGTTTAGAACAATATGCATGTATAGCCTATCATCCTTTCATTTCTCCTTCCTTTAAAAACATTATGCAATGAATGAAAAAAATGAATCATGGCATTACATATAAGCATAGTAATGAAAATGGATATATATAAAGTTCAAAACCAAAACAAGAAACTCAAAAAAAACTTAATAACTCAAATGTCTCTCCCCCTTTTGTCATGCACCAAAAAGGGAAAAGGCACCAATTTAAAAAAAAATACTAATTTGAAAAAGACAAGCATATTAATTTAAAGGTACATGAAGCCATATGAAATACATATGAAACGATTTCAAAACTCATGAATTCATAGTGCAAACATTTAACTCACCACATAAGAATGAAAATCTATTATAATCTAGTGGTTTAGTTAAACTGTCCGCAAGTTGAAAATCAGTGAAAATATAATCAATTTCAATATTTCTTTTCTCAAAGTGATCTCTAAAGAAGTGATATCGAATATCTATGTGCTTGATCTTACTATGCTGATTTGCATTCTTGTTCATATGAATAGTACTAGTATTATCACAAAATATTTTAATATGGTTATAATTCAAATCATTGTTAAGGAGAGTATGTTTCATCAAAAGGACTTGTACACAATAAGCCCCGGCCGCAACATACTCCGCCACGACGGTTGAGAGGGATACGAAATTTTATTTCTTGGAAGACTATAAAATTAGACAATTACCTAGAAATTGACAAGTTCCACTAGTGCTCTTCCTATCCACTCTACAAACGACATAGTTGGCATCTGAATAAATCATCATGAGAAATTGTCCGGTCTTTGGATACCACAAGCCCATTCCAATAGTGCCCTTAAGATATCTAATAATGCGTTTTACAGTAATTAAATGGGGCTCTTTAGAATAAGATTAAAATCTAGCACATAAATACACAATAAACATGATATCTGGCCTACTAGCTATTAAATAAACTAAACTACCAATCATGTTTCTAAAAAGTTTAATGTCTACATTTTTACCTTATTCATTCTTGTCAAGCTTTGTTATAGTGGCCATGGGAGTCTTGCTTAGCCTTGCACCTTCAAGCCCAAATTTCTTGATAAGCTCTTTTGTATACTTGGCTTAATTTATAAAAATCTCACCACTCCTTTGCTTGATTTGGAGTCTAAAGAAGTAGTTTAGCTCTACCATCATAGTCATCTCAAACTCGTTTTTTCATGCATGACTCAAAATCTTTACAAAGCTTTTCATTAGTAGATCCAAAATTAATATCATCAACATAAATTTAAATAATTAGGATGTCACTATCTACATGCTTTGTAAACAATGTGGTGTCAACTTTACCTTTTACAAAATCATTTGAAACAAGAAAAGTCGAAAGTCTTTCATACCAAGATCTAGGAGCTTGTTTTAAGCCATATGAAGCTTTATCAAGTTTAAAAAAAAATTACAATGAGTTGGATCAACAAACCCGGGGATTGTTTAACAGACACCTCATCTTCAATAAAACCAATTAGAAATGCACTCTTCACATCCATTTAAAAAAGTTTGAAATCTTTAAATAAAGTAAAGGCAAGTGTTATCTGTATGGCTTCAAGCTGTGCTACAGGTGTAAAGGTTTCCTCAAAATCGATACCTTCGATTTGGGTGTAACCATGGTCCACTAATCAAGCTTTATTTTTAATAACATTTTCTGACTCATCCAACTTATTCCTAAAAATTCATCTAGTACTAATAATTGTCTATCATGGGGTCTAGGAAAAAGATGCCAAACTTGGATGCGCTCAAATTGATTGGGCTCTTCTTACATTGTAAGCAAACAATATGAGTCGGCCTTAGCTTCGAGGATATTCTTGGGCTTAATATATGAAATAAAAGCAAAATGGCCACATAAATCATGGAGTTTGGATCGAGTAGTTACCCCATTGGATACATCACCTATGATTAGGTCCTTGGGATGATTTGAAGTATATATCCAATCCTTTGAAAGTGGTTGTGTTGGCTCCACTTCAATCTCTTGAACTTCACCTTGTTCATCAACCTTTGACTTTTCTTCTTGTATAGGTGAGTCCTTCAAGGTTATTCTCTCCATATTTTCACCTAAGGAATTAATCTCTACAACATTCTTCACAAAGCATTTGATTTCTCAAACTTGACATGTATAAATTCTTCAATAGTCAAAGTAGATCTATTGAAAACTCTATAGGTCTTACTAGTATTTGAATACCCAAAAAATAAAGCTTCATAAGATTTGGCATTAATTTTATCTAAATTATCTTTAGTGTTTAAAACAAAGCATTTATAACCAAAAACTCTAAATATGGAATATTTGATTTTCTCAACTAGTAAAATTCAAATGAAGTTTTCGAAGTATTTTTACAAAAATAAATTCTATTTGAGATGTAACATGAAGTATTTACGGCCTCGGTCCATAAATATTGAGAGAATCTGTATTCATTTATCTTGTCCTAGCTATTGAAGAGTATGATTTTTTCTTTCAATAATTCGATTTTGTTGAGAAGTTTTAGGAAAGATAGTTCATGTTTAATTCTATTTTCTTCATAATAAGTGATAAAAGAATGGCTAATGAATTCACCACCTCTATCACTTCTTATGTGCAAAATTGAATTTTTTCATTTCCAACTTTTTTCCAAACACATGAAATTGGGAAAAAACCTTGATCTTTGTGTTTTAAAAAGAACACGTATGTAAAGCGAGTAAAATCATCAACCAAAACAAAAATCAAATGATTTTCATTTAGACTTTTGGTTTTTGTTGGATCAAATAAATCCATGTGGATTAACTCTAATGGTCGTGATGTTATGATATCGTTGATTGTTTTGAAAGAGGGCTTGGCTTGTTTTTCAAATTGGCACGCATCGCAAATGCAATCCTTTTCAAATTTCAAACAAGGAATATCTTTCACCACTTCCTTAGTGTTAACTCTGGATAGATTGTCAAATAAAACATGGTCTAGTCTCCTATGCTATAACCAATAATCCTCATTGAAGGTATTTAAACATGTAGCATTGCATTGAAAATTAGACATATCAATCATGTAAACACTATTTTTCACAAAAACCAGAAAGAACACATTCATTAGTTTTTCTATCTAAAACATTGCAAGATAAATCATTAAAAACAACTTTAAAACTTCTATCACAAAGTTGACAATACTCAAGAGATTATGCCTGATACCATCAACTAAAACAACATTTTCAATTAAAGGAGATGAGTCAATTTTGATGTTACCTATACCGATAATTTTTCTCTTTGAATCATCTCTGAAGGTGATAGTGCCACCTTTATGGTACCTTGATAGGGTTGCAAAATTGTTGATATCCCAAGTAATGTACCTTGAGCAACCACTATCAAGATACCACCGTTCCCTACATCTTGAAGCCTTAGTGTGCACCTATATCAATTAGAGAATTTGTTAATTTTGCTACCCAAATTTTCTTGGGTCCTATAGTGTTAACTTTTCGAACCCAAACATGATCATTAGAAGCATTTATTCGATTAAAATAAAATTTAGCTAAGTGACCTTTCTGGCCACAATAAGTGCATGAATAAACTCTACCATATATAAAAGCATGATGTGTGTGTGGGGTATGAGTATGCTTGGTGTGTGTGCATATTTAGCATGATGTGTATGAATATATTGTGATTAAGGAGTGTGAGTATGTGTAATATGAATATGTTTCTTTGGAATGTGTTTCATAGAAAATGTTACCTCCAATCTAACTTTGTCAAACTTACATTTCTTTAAAACATCTCCTAAAGAGTTAATTTTCTTTTAAAATAAAAATCTCATATTTATCAATTAATAAAATTTTGCTTTACATGAAATTATATATGAATCAAAATCTTGTGTAGATATGATTAAGAAAGACAAAGCATCTTTTTCTTTAGAAAGAGTGATAATTTTATTTGAAGAGTTTCATGTTTTTTATTTTTTGGTATTTCTTCTTTAGAAATCATAATTATTTGAAAGTTCTTCAAATGCCTCACCCAATTCATTTATAGATAATTCACATTCATCAAGGGGTGATTCGGATGTTACCTTAGGTGTGTTGTCATTTGCCATGAAACACACAATTATCGTGTCCACCTCTTCATCGGATTCACTCTCCAAGTCCCAAGTAGCTTTTAGAGCCTTCTTTTTCCAGGGCTTCTTGGAGGTAGATGGTTTATTTTTGGTCTTCGGTCAATCCGCAACCATGTGACCCAGCTCCGGCAATTGAAGCAAATGATCCTCTTGTCTTCCTTCCCTTGCCATCGTCTTCTATTGTTAAACTTAGCCTTGTTGTACATCCTCCTTATATTTTTCACTAGGAGGGAGAGGTCTTCATCATTTTCTTCTTTATCATCTTCATCGGAGATGGTGGGAGTGGATTTGAAGGCGATAGTCTTTTTCTTTTGTGGCGCCATTTCTTCTCTTGCCTCCTCTCCATTCATGGGTCTTAAGGTTACCGATAAAATCGATGAGATCCATCTCTTATTTGTCGTTTAGCTTCTTCAATGTAGTAGCCTTGACTTCCCATGAAGGTGGAAGCGTACTGACATTCCTTACTTTTAATCATTGTCAATGGCATCACCTAAAGAAGCAAGACCATTTGTTATTTTAGTAAATCTTGCTATCATGTCATCAATGGAGTCATTCTCATGCATGGTGAAATTTTCATATTAGAACCGCAAGAGATCAATTTTTGTTCTCTTGACTTGTGACGTTCCCACGTGTGTGACCACTAGATGTGTCCAAATCTCCTAGGCAGACTTACAATGGATGATCCTAGCTATGTCGTCATCGTTCAAGGCTTGAAGCTAGTGTGCCTTAGAATTTGCATGAAATTCGTTGGTAGTAATGTCGGAGCAAATGTCCTCATCACTAATGGGTACGCTAAAGAGTTTAGTCACCGCCTTTACAACCCAGCTTCCTAGGGATTGCAAAAACATGATCATCTTAGCCTTCCATATGGGAAAGTTAAGGCCATCAAACTTGGGAGGGGTCTTAATACCTTCGGCCATTTTTACATTTGTGGATGAAAATAAAATTTTGAATGAAGTGATTAGCAAATATGATCTCTTTAAGGTGGTTAAGTCAAAATCTAGAGACCAAGGCCCTAATACCAATTGAAATATGTTGAAGCTTACAATTGATAAATTTTGATGATGTGCAACAGAAGTGATACAGATGAATTAGAGCTCTATCTCAAGCATTTATACAGAGTTCTGGTTGCAAAAGCCTTGATCACACACACAATATAGTCATATAGTCGACTTATATCCTACCCTAGTCGACTTAATCCTTTATATAGTCGACTATGTCCTTCCATAAAAAATATATCACTTCTCTGTTTGTTGACTAATTAGTAGTATTAGTCGACTTACCTACATTGCTAGTCGACTAACTTATGTTATAGTCGGCTATCCTTTTTCTGCTAGTCGACTAATTATAGTTTCCAGAAACTTATCATCCGTATCAGTCTTTATATAGTCGACTTGCTTTCCTTCCTAGTCGACGTACTTAGGTAAAAATTATTCTTCTAGTTGACTACCCTACAGACTCTAATCGACTAACAATAGTTTCTGACTGTTAATCAGTTATTGATTTTTGGTGTTTTATCCAACGTTCTAAATTTCAAATTTGAGTTGATAACTTCCCTAACTGACCATTGATTTCACCTTTAAATAGGGATGTTGTCCTAGGATAAATTCATCAATCCAAAACACAAGTTTTCTGCCTAAAAACTCTGTTCAAAATTCTGTTTTTCTGAAAACTTGCTTCTACTTTCTGTTCTTCAGACAATTCCTACTCTATTGTGAAGAATTCTGAGAGTCCACATATAAGAGACCTTGTCCATAATTACATACAGATTCAAGGCTTATAGGATTTATTGTATTCATTCAACGAGTTATTGTCTTCTTGGTGTAGAGAAGAGTTTTACAGATTTGACAAAGGCTGTTTTGTCAAATGGTGCACAAGGAGTTGATTTGGGGGGTGCATCAAAATCAGGAAAAGAAAAATCTCAAGCGGATTTCTTGGGGACTAGACGTAGGTCACAAGGACCGAACCAGGATAAAATCTCTTATCTTTTTGTTTGCATTTTTTTGAGATTTTCTGTGAATTTAACTTTCTGCAAGTAGTTTATTTTTAAAGTTTATAAACACTATTCACCCCTATTGTTTGTGTTGCCTTGTTTATAGATCCTACAAAATACACCTAGAGGGGTTGAATATATGTTTTGCTAATCAAATGTAAGTTAAAAACTACTTGTGTTGAATGATGCAAACCTGTCACTAAAAATAAGAATTAAAGCCTAATTACTCGTGAAGGGCTCTAGAACTACTCCTCTTTGATTCCTCTAAATTATGAGTTGAGGTGCTCAATTGCCTTCTTGTAGAGATAAGTGAAGACCGATAATGAAAGTGATGGATGAAATGAAAGCAATAACAGTATACAAGATGAACAACCACACAAGTATAAAAAGTAATAAGCAATAGGGAGCAAGACACAAGCAAACACAAACACAAAGGATTTATTCCGAGGTTCAAACCACAGCTCTATGTCCCCGCCTTCACCACTAGGAAGGATTTCACTATCCACTAAGGGATCTTCCACAAGGGACCTTACAAAAAAGAATTACAATTTGGTCGACACAAGATTGGAGTACACAAGTCCACCTACTCAACCCTCTACACAAGAGGTAACACAAAACCAATTGAGGTTACAAAGCTCTCGGTGATCAAACAAGATCACAAACACTCTCTCTTACAATTTTCTATAGAGTAGAATATGAAATGAAGCTCAAGGAGTTAAGTGAGAGAAGAAATTCAGTTAGAAAGAATTTAAGAGTTTTAAACCAACTGAAAATAGCTTTGAAAAGATTGAACTTGAAGATTGGAAGCTAGAAAAAATTTTCCCTTTTGAAAAAAACTTGAGTATTTATGAAAACTTGTAAACTTGTGTTATGAAAACCAAAACCAATGACCCATATATAGGCAATAGATAAATACTATTAGTTAAGCAAACAAGGTCATTTGGGGTGTGTTTTGTCCCATGGAAATCAACAATGCCTGTTGAAATTCACTAAAAATAAAATAGATTCAAAAACTAGCCGTTATGTAGACCTTGCAGCCTGTCGGTCGACCGGTAGTAAAAAAACAAAAATAGAGCCATTGACTCCGGTCGACCACCCGGTCGACTAAGAAACAGTTCAAAAGAAGAAAAACATGGCTCGATCGACCGGGTAGTCGACCGGCCCAAATCGAGAGTTAAACTCTGCCAGTTGGTCGACTCCCGGTCGGCCACAAGGGTAAGCGATCGAGCGACTCGGTCGACCGATAACATGCACAAATGTGCACGCCCCCTTGCCAAAAGCTTGGACGACTAGTGGTCTACCATTTTGGCCTGACAAAGGCAGCAGTTGACCGTACGATCGACAGATACGTCCTGAAATATTTTTCTTGGATATTTTGGATTTCAAATAATTTTCAAAATATTTTGTATTGATTTAGTAAGGTATATGCAATGAAATACATGTTCTAAACTTATTAGAAAATTTTGGAAAAATTTTGAGATATGTATCAAAACCAAACACATAAAATACCAATACTATCAAAACTTGTATTAACGAAATCGTGTATTATTGTGTGTGCAACTTCTTGAGCATAAAAACTAGATTCTACATTTTAACAAACTATTTTCTTACAAGGCTCTAGGTGACTTCAAGTATCTTCCAGGGGGCTTCTCCATTAGCGACGTCGAGTGCATTGAGCTTTAATGCTGTACTTTAAGTACCCTTGAACCTTCAACACCTTACTTTAGAGAAAGAAAACTCCTTGAATCCTTTAGAACCCTGAAACATTCTTAAACACTTGAACTTGATTAGTACTAAATAACCACATACATTTTGTTACCATTAAAACCATAAATCGTTGATTGTAACCTTGGGCTAACTATCAACATTGAATGAATAACAAAGTTAGAAACTTCAGTTTTAGTTTTGTCACTCTTCCCATGGTTAAGTTAATCTGAATGAAGATCCAAATTGATCAATTAGATGGATTAAGGTTTGAGATCCAAGATGTTTGGGAGAGCACAAAAGAAAAGCTTTCTCATTCAACGGATTACATCATGGTCGATCAACGCCAAGCCGATCGTACATGGGTGACATTATGATGCTTGATATAAATATCGAAGAAAAGACAAAGACAAAATGTCAGTCTTTAGCCTTGTCACTCTTCTCTAGTATATAGACACACCTTCAACTTAAAAGAATAGGTCATGTTTTAGAGTCGAGCATGCCAAAACAACAGTTTTAGGCACTCTTCTTTCTGATCATTCCTTTCAAACTAGAAGGATGGCCTATCTAGTCCGACTTTTCCATATGTAATAGTGGCATGTCTCCTTTCTCCTATTCAATTGATCAAAGGTCGATCCAACAACAAGGAATTCAAATAGTCAAATGAGCTGATTGAATGAGTTTATCTGATGGCTTATTAAGTTAAACTCATTGAAGAAGGTTCATGATGCATCTTTACAAAATTTTTCCACTATTGACACATTCATATCAAGATCTGGCGATCAATCAACTCTCATGGTGGGTTGAATGAGTTTATCTGATATCTTATTAAGCTAAACTCATTGAAGAAGGTTCGTAACGCAAAACCTACCATTGTTTCCATATTCATATCAAAGTGTGGCAACTGAATGAGGATCAGAGAGCACTCCATGAGGAAGGTTAATTCCTGGACAAAATCTCCATGGAATTCATATTCACATCCTTAATCCCTAGCTCATCTGTAGAGTGAAAACCAGGAGGTGATTACATACTCTTTTCCTCTCTCTTTCACTTGATGCTGGACTGGACTACAAAATAAAATTTGAGATACAATTTCTCATAAACTATCTAATAATGATCCTAAACCTTAAAAATAAAGCAAGAAATTAATCCAAGTCTTCGTTCCTTTTCTTCATGAATTTCTCAGTATTTATAGGGAAAGCCAGAGGTGGCGTAATCAGATAGGGAGAGCAAACGCTCTCCCTTATCCATCTACATGGCCACGGATCTGCAGCCTAGATGTGGCCAACTAGCCACATCCGGGGAGAGGAGTTATCTGATTTTATCCTTTTTCCTTTATCCAATGGGATTTTCTGTTTGATCTTCTGATTTCGACGATTCTCTTTTGATCTTCAATTTTAATCAACTTGATTTGTGAAGATCCGTTTTAACTAATTTTTCAATTGGTTTTATCTTCTTTAATTTGCCCTAATTTGCCTTGAACCTTGATTTGAATTAATTCTGAATTAAATAAAAATTTATATGGGCTCTTGGGCTTGTTTGCTCTTCCTTTTCCCTTGGTAAAGGTCAGCACATTATATACACAAAATAAGAATAAAAGTAGATTTTATTATAACATAAATATGGAAAATATGACAACAAATATGCAATATTAGTAACCGATCAACTTCCTGTATGACAATCTCAAGAGCAGATTTCACCGCGAAAGTTCTCTCTGCTAGAGTTTGGGCAAAGCTGTCTTCTGTACTAGTGCTTTTAATAGGCTCCGCCGCTTGAGCCCGTGCATCATCCCTTACTATAATTACAACCGTATCAGTAATAATGCTAAGGGCAGGAGTATCAAGAATTCTTATATTTTACCTAGTTGAGGAGTCAGAGATAGCAAATCCACCGGTGAGTCTCCTGGTTGAAAGGATTCCCTAGTCATGACTGTTGCGCTCGCTGGGACTTCCTCAACGCTAATCTTGGAAACTTCTGCACCCTCCAGTTGAGTCAGTTCCTTGACCATTTCAGCAATATGTGAGGAGGTTTCACCTTCAATAGTTGCAGCAGCCTCTACAAACGTCATCCAAGCAGAAAAAAGTACCCTTAGTTGTAGCAGTCCCTTCAAGGGGTAATTCCTTCTCCGAGACAGCCTTTTGCATCTCCTCTTTAGTTAGATGTGAAAGCTTGCTAGTGTCGGGAGTAGGATGCATATTATCCCAGTCAATATCATCTCCTAAGCAATCCAGTTCCTCACTTGATGAGGAGACAAAATTAGAGTAGGCGAAACCCTGTAGGAGTGAGTCTAGCCTCAACAAGTCCAGAGGTTGGACTTCGCTCTGGGACCTCCGCTGAAGACAACATCTCAACTGAGGAACCCAGCTAAATGTCTTTAGGATCAACATTTTTTCTCTGACTCTAAAGAGAGCCTAAGGGAGCAATCTTGGTAGGCACTGGGCTATGGTGAGTCACCTCCAATTGCTTGCCTCTCTATGACTTATGAAAGTACACCTGGAGGTAGGTGAATAGGTATAGTGCTAATCGAATGATAAATAATGTTGAATTAAAAATACACTAACAAGATAGGACAAAAGTGATATCCAAAAAGTGAAGCCGAATTCTTGGTGAAGGGTTCTAGAACTTCTCATCAAGATTCCTCCAGATTAAGAGTTGAGGTACTTCAATAGCTCTCTTGGAATGATACAAGTGTAAGAGTATATCAAGCATGTATAAATGAACAATTATAGCAATGTGAGATAAAAAGAGAGTAGAGTTTAGAGAGATAGCCAAATACAAACATAAGGATATGTTTCGAGGTTCGAGCACCAAGCTCTACGTCCCCTCCTTCACCACGTGAAGGATTTCCACTATCTCCACTTAAGACTTCACAAAAGATATAAACTCAATCATTTACACAAGAGAAGGTACAAAACCAAGGCACAAAGCTTATGCACAAAGCAATATCCTCTACACAAGAGGGAAGATACACTGCTAAAGCATAAAGTAAAAGAGTGGTTACAACACTTGATGATCACAAAGATCACAAACAATACCTCTTATAATATAAGATCTTAGACGATAGATTTTGCAATGAATAGATCAAGTTTGTAAGATTTTCAAAGTGAAGTATAAAAGAAAACACTTGAGAAAACTTCTTGAATGATATAGAAATTTGAATCCTGAAACTAGAATTTCCTAAAACTTATTTTCTTTGATTTTTCAAAACTTTAAAATAAAGGAAAAGACGTAGATTAGAAGCACTAAAACTTGTTAAAAACTCTTTAGAAAATGACCAAGAAAACTCTTAAAACTGAGTAAAAAAATCCTCTTGTAAATCTTGTCTGAAATCTGGCCAAAAAACCCTATATATAGGGCCAGCCAAAAACTAGCCGTTAGGCTTAAAATACAGGCCAGATTGGCCTTGCGGTCAAACAGCCGGTCGACCGCCCAACGACTATGTTTTTAGCCATTGGGGGTTGCCGGTCGACTGAGCAAAACCCGAGATCTCTGCAAGATCAGTTGGTGGACTGGTTGGTCGGCCGAACTTTACTGCGATCGATGGAGCTCTGGTTTCTTGGCTTTATGCACATCTGTGCACGTCGGTCGACCGTACTGTCGACCAACAAAGCAAATGAGCTCTACCATCGGTCGACCGGCTTCAGCCCAGAAATAAGGTAAATGGTATTTTTAAACATCTTTTTAAATTTAATTTAAATACCAATAAATCTCAATAAATTTCTCAAAAATAAGTTCATGTAAATCTATTGAGTACAAATATGTATGATCAAAAAAACAACAGATATTATAAACATGTGAACTTGTTTCTGAGAGATGAAAATTTAAGCTTAAAATAAAAACTGTTTTTCTAAAAAATAAACTTCTAAATGGAAATCTGATTTTTCCAAAGCTTATATAAATACAAAATAAGTTATTGAACTACACTTGAAGCATAATGTGTATGAATATAATTCAATATACATAATAAATGATATAGACTTATTTCTGACAAATAAGCATCAAAATAAGTTTTGATAAATACAAAACTTAAATACGTGAACTAAAATTCATCAAAATAAGTTACTTAAATTTTATGAAGCAACAATGTATGTGGATGAAATTCAATACATGTATAAACCAATGTAACCTTATTGTGATCAAATTTTTTCATAAAATCGAAAAACGTATTCTTGACAAATTGAAGCTTAAAACACATAAAAATAAGTTTCTATAAATAATTGAAGCTCTAATATGTGTGGATCTGATGCAACACATATTCCAAAAAATAAAACATAATCGTCTGAGATGAAAATTGTACAAATATAAACTTGTGAAATCAAAACCGTTAAACTGAAAACCAAAACTATTGATCTTGAAAGATAATATTTAAATTTTGTGTGTGTGTAAGTTTGAGCATTCCAAAACTAATTTATACCTTCCATATGATCTAAACTAACAAACACTAGACATAAGTCTTCTTGTAGATTTTTTTCTCCAAGTAGACTTGATTCAAAACACGATCCATGAGCTAGACTCTATCTTGAGTGCTTGATGCGATCTTGAAGTTTGAGCTCTTGAATCATCATGTGATAGCTTCAAAACTAGACTTCAAATCTTTTAATTGAAGCTAAACATCAACTATGATCTTGATCAATATCTAAAACTTAATAAACACAAGATCATAAGTGTTGGCCCAAAGGCCCTTCACCCTAGTTTTGATGATGATCAACTCATGTAGTTATAGTTACTAATGATCTTGTGTTTAATTAGTGACAGATTCATGATCAAGATCTTAGTAGGTGCATAGCTCTACAAAGGATAAAAGAACAAGATTTGGAGCTTGCATGTGGTGATCCAAGGAGTTTTTGGATCAAGCTTGGACCAAGTCAAGAAGATGAGAAGCCTTCAAGGGAAGACTTCAAGAAGTTGAAGACTTGGGTCTAGGTATAGAATTTGTATTTTTGTTTTCGTAAAAATGTAAAGGATAGATAGTTGGTGGATTGCTCAAGTTATATCACACACACACACTCTTGATAGAACTCTTGATTTAAATTGCTTTCATAAAGATTTCATTTTAGAAAAGAATTTTTATTTAGAAAATATTTATCTTAGATTTTGGTATTTCATAGTTCATATCTTTAAACCAAAATCTTGATTAGAGCTTTATATCAAAAACATAGATATTTCTTATTGATTGTGTAGTGGATCATATCCATACACACTATGCTTTAAAATGAACTCAAATATCTTGTTTTTGTATTTGATGAAGATTTAGAAAAACAAGTTTGGAAAAACATGTTTTGGAAAAATACATTTTGGTTATTGAGCTAATATTTCCAAGTTACAAAAATAGACCAAAACATCTATAACATGTCTTGATTTTGTGCAAGCATGTTTGTTCTTTCAAGTATATTGGTAAAACTATTTTTGTAGAATTTCTATGTATTTTTAGGATTTTATAAAAGATTTTAAATCCTGTTTTCAGACCTGGAGACTGGCTGACAGGCCATGTCGGTCGACCGGACCGGTCGACCGATGTGCACAGCCCTGTGCACGTTGTCAGCACAGTGGCCGGTCGACCGGGTCGGTCGACCGACCA
Organism: Agave tequilana; assembly: GCA_038442645.1. Taxonomy (NCBI): domain Eukaryota; kingdom Viridiplantae; phylum Streptophyta; class Magnoliopsida; order Asparagales; family Asparagaceae; genus Agave; species Agave tequilana. Next base: position 1,155,637 of record JAVJIF010029806.1, read on the forward strand.
AGAGAGTTTGCTCTCTGGAAATGTCCAGTCGACCGATAGGTCGACCGACAGTTCATTCCAGGTTATCGGTCGACCGAGCCGGTCGACCGGTGGCTGCAACGGTCAGAAAAATGACCGTTGGCCGGTCGACCGGCGGTCGACCGACAGCACTGACACAGCCCCAACGGCTCTATTTTCTGGGAGCCTATAAAAGGGGTTTTGTCTATTGTTTTAAGGTTAAGATTTTGGAGATTTCTTGAGCTGTTTTTCTGATACTTTTAGAAGAGTTTTCTCCACAAAATAGAGTGCTAATACTTCCAATCAAAAGGGAGTTTTTATCAAGAGAGTGTTAAAGTGATTTCTTGTGTTTTCTACCAAAGCTTTCTTTCCTTGATTTCTCACACTACACTTGAGCATCCATAGATATATCTATCCTATAGGAGAGTTGTAGTGAGAGCTTTGTAAGGTGATCAAAGTGTTGTGATCACCAAAGATCTTTCTTTGTACTTTGAGGAAGCGGGCAAGTGTGCTCGTTGTGGTTGGAGTTCGGTTGTGAACTCTTGGTGGTTCGAGGTGCGGCCTCGGCAAGCTTAGGGGGCTTGCGTGTGTACGGGACTTGGGAGTCCGAGGGTTTGTAGGTGTACGGCACCGAGGAGAGATCCATTGGGATCTTGCATAGTGGAAACCCTTCGTGTGTCGAAGGCGGGGATGTAGAGCAAGTGTGCTCGAACCTCGAAACAAACCCTTTGTGTTTGCGATTGCTTACTCTATCCCTCTCTCTCTCTTTGTCTCTTTTATATCTTGCATTCAAATTTATTGTGTTCATCTTATATATGCATGATATATTCCCTTGTGCTCATAATTGATATACATACTTGCTTGGGATTGTTGTTAACACTTGTATTCAACCAAGAGAGCCAACGCGGCACCTCAACCCATTCAAGGGGAATCTAGAGGAGCTTGTCCAGAGCCTCGCAAGGGGAATTCGGCAACACTCTTGAGTTATACATAAGTGTTTAATTAAAAGAAACTTTAATTTGGTCAACTTAGTTTTAATTCCGCATTATTTGTTCACAAGTGACCATTAGATTAGCCATCACCTATTCACCCCCCCCTCTAGGTGATCTTACAATTGGTATCAGAGCTAGTGCTCTTGATAAGGGTCTAACAACCTAAGAGTTAAAGATCCTACATTTGGGCTAATCACAATATTTGTTGTACACACACACCTCACCATGGACTTTATGTCACCACCCACCTTTGATATTCTTAACATCCACATTTGGAAAGTTAAGATGTCATTATTCCTCAAAGCCCTAGGTTATAATGTATATCTTGCCACTACTAATAATGCTTATTGTATAGATGGTAAGAATATTGAGGCTAATACAAAAGCCCTACATGCTTTAAAGAGCACCCTAAATGATGATTATTTATGTAGGGTTGCTAATATTGATATGGCTTTTGTAGTATGGAACACCCTCATCTCCCTTGGCGAAAATGAACAATACTATGCGGGGAGCGATTCGGATGTTGGAAGCGACACCTCCAACAAGTGCTACATGGTCCAAGGGGATGACCCCCTTGAGGTAAATACCGAATCCGATGATGAGGATGCTAGTATGTCATATGATGAGCTAAATTCTTTATGCCAATTATTGCTTGAAAGATATGACATAATTAAGAAAGAAAATAAAATTTTGAAAAAGGACATTGCTTGCATGCATAATGAACATGATTCATGTAGAGATAACATTGCATGCTTAGAAAAGAATAATAAAGATTTGAAAAAGAACATTGATTGCATGCATGTAGAAAATGATTCTTTTAAGAATAAACTTGCATGTTTAGAAAAGGAAAATAAAGATTTGAAAAATGAGAATGTTTCCCTTATGTCTAAATTAAATGATTTGTGTGAAGGGAACACTATTTTGAAGGATAAGATCATTTTGGTGGAAAAACAAAAGGAAAATATTTTTCAAGAAAATATTACTTTGAAAAGAAAATTTGTTGAAAAGGAAAAAGACTTTGTTTCTAAAAAGAAAAAGAAAAATGATTCTTCATCTCATCATGCTTTTCATGCCACATCTAATGAGATTAAGAATAGGAAAAACAAAATGAATAATTTGAGTTCAACTTTGAACTCTTGTGCATTCAATCATTCTAAGTTGGAATCTTTGTTTCAAAAGAAACAAGTTCCCCATGCTCATGCACATACTCATCATGCTCATGCTTATGGTGCACATCACGATCACAATCACACTCATAAGCATCATGCTAAGGTGTACATTTGTACACATTGTGGCCGCAAAGGCCATCTAGCAAGATATTGTTTTGATAAGAAACCATATTTATATTTTGCTAAGTATAATAGATTTTGGGCTCCTTACAACAATGCTAACCCCAAAGGACCCAAGAAAACATGGGTACCGAAACCCCACCTTTTGATTTTGATGTAGGTGAGGGCTCTCACAAAACGTGAGAGGATTGGTGCCTTGATAGCGGATGCAATGGACATGATGGACAAACTTTTGGGATGCATTGCTATCAAGGAATCTTGGTAGAAAAGACCACCATATTTGGAGCTTTGGAGTTGGTAATAACCTCTAAACTCCTACTTTTATGTTCATGCTATTTACTTATGTCATATTCATAGCATGTTCATGATTTTGTTTTAAGATTTTTCATGTGCTTCATGTGGTATTTACATGCTTAGATGTAGAATATATCAAACTTGCATTTATACATGTACACATAGTGAATTACAATTGACTCATATATGATTGAACTTCATGCTCACTTGTATTCACTTTATGCATATGTATAATCTAGTTTTGATAATTCTCATATATACATGTTTTGCCAATTTTTGTGATTTACTTCATGTATATGCATGCTTATTTCAAATCTAATAAATATACATGTATACCCGTGAGTCTCTTGCCTTCATGCAAACATTTAATAGACTCTTTTATTTTTGGGATATGTATGCATATTGTTAGATTTGTATAAACCATACATATACCATGAAAATTATTGATTTTAGTGAAAAATGATTTTTCATGATTTTTTGTTAAAAAAAATTTGACTTATGATCGTTTTGGGCTTCAATGACTATTTTCATGAAGATACTATTTACATAACCTTTGAAAACTCATCTTTAAGAAAACATATAATTTGGAGCTTTATGGACTATGAGTGCTTGAACTTTTATGTACTTAGTAGTATTTATGAAAAACATTTGAATTTGATGTATTTGAAGGATCTTTAACTAGTTTGTCAAAAATCCATTTAAACTAGTTATCTATTCTTAAATTGATGCACATGATCCTATTTTTATGGAAAAATTCTTTTGTGATTTCAAAATTTTGATGCTTCATTGTATTGAATATTAGTTTAGATGTTAGTATTTGTCAACACTTGGATTTATACTTGTACACCTTACGGACCACAAATAAATCTATATATGATTGGGTTGAATGCTTATTTGTGCCTATTAGATGTACTAGTATAGCCTTATGTTGATGATCATTACATTCTTAAACTTGTATTCCCATTTGGATTTATGTTATGATCATGTGATTTCATTTCATGTATATGGTTATTTTGTCAAAACATTAAGATATACATGGATACCTCTTGAGTCATTTGCCTTTCATGAGAATCTATATATATGGACTCATTGTGTTAGAGATATGTATGTATGCTTCTTGTATTGACAAAACATACATATATTATGAAACATTTTTTTTATATAAAAATTTTTTTTTGATGATTTTCAAGGTTTTAAAAGTTATGATAATTCAAAATTTATGATTTGGAGGAATATTGAGTTTTATTGCTATTTTTCATGATGCCATGTTCCACATAACACTAGTTCACTCATTTTTTTTTGAATTTGGACTTTATAATTAGAGTGTTTTAGTGCCTTGTGATTTATGCATATTCCATGAAAAACCTTTGATTTATTCCTTGATTGAAGGATTCCGTACTAGTTGTTAAACATTTCCATTTAACTAGTTCGAATTCTTCAAATGGTAGATTATGTGATATATACACCTAAGCTTATTTTTCAATTGGTATCATTGGTTATTTGCAATTGGCATCAATATGAACCTTTTTGGTATATACTCATATTTTGCTTTCTTTATATGTATGTATCCATCTCTATTGATATAATCTCTTCATACATATATATGATAGTTGTGTGCTTGTTTTACAATTGGTATCTTTTAAAGCACATAGATTGTTAATGCTCAGCTTAATTAGACTTCAAATTGGTATTTCATAATAAGCTTGTGCATTGTATTTTTTTGAAATTGGTATCAAAAATTCAAATTTTGATTATTTTACAATTGATATCTCAAAATTTGTTGTTACTAAGAAAAAGTTAAAATTTTGTTTTGATAAAGAAAAATTCAAAATTTTTGATTTGTATTGTCTATATGCAAGGAGAGCTTAACATCTCTTCCATATGTAGATTCATGTTGAGTATATTATAAATTGAGGAGCTTGACAACTCTTCTTTATATGATATACGTGTGTAGGGGGAGCTTCACATCTCCTCTTATGCATTACATAATATGTGTTATGTGAGTTAGGGCTTGTCATCCCTTCTTCATGTAATGCATATGTGTAGGGAAGCTAACTTAACGTCTTCCTCTTCATGAATGTATATCGCATATAAATCTTATTGATTGATTTGATTTTACCCTCCTTGATTTCCTTATTTTTGACAAAAAGGGGGAGAAAATTTGTTTGATGATTTGAACTTTGAACCCTTTGTTGATGATTGACAAAAAGGGGGAGAAGTATTTGAGTTATATGCATGATTTCCTTAAGGGGGAGAAGTATTTGTTCCTTACTTAAGGGGAGAAAGATTTTGACTTGTGCTTTTACTCATGCATCACAAGTAATAAAAGATTTGTTTTGTTTTACATGCATTCATTTGCATACATTTTTATGTGCTTCATTGAATATCTATTGCTTATTTATTATGCATGAGTTAAGGGGGAGCTTCTTTGAAGCTTTACTTTAATCCATGCATATATAACTCCATGAGTTTTTGTCATCATCAAAAAGGGGGAGATTGTTGGCCCAAAGGCCCTTCACCCTAGTTTTGATGATGATCAACTCATGTAGTTATAGTTACTAATGATCTTGTGTTTAATTAGTGACAGATTCATGATCAAGATCTTAGTAGGTGCATAGCTCTACAAAGGATAAAAGAACAAGATTTGGAGCTTGCATGTGGTGATCCAAGGAGTTTTTGGATCAAGCTTGGACCAAGTCAAGAAGATGAGAAGCCTTCAAGGGAAGACTTCAAGAAGTTGAAGACTTGGGTCTAGGTATAGAATTTGTATTTTTGTTTCGTAAAAATGTAAAGGATAGATAGTTGGTGGATTGCTCAAGTTATATCACACACACACACACTCTTGATAGAACTCTTGATTTAAATTGCTTTCATAAAGATTTCATTTTAGAAAAGAATTTTTATTTAGAAAAATATTTATCTTAGATTTTGGTATTTCATAGTTCATATCTTTAAACCAAAATCTTGATTAGAGCTTTATATCAAAAACATAGATATTTCTTATTGATTGTGTAGTGGATCATATCCATACACACTATGCTTTAAAATGAACTCAAATATCTTGTTTTTGTATTTGATGAAGATTTAGAAAAACAAGTTTGGAAAAACATGTTTTGGAAAAATACATTTTGGTTATTGAGCTAATATTTCCAAGTTACAAAAATAGACCAAAACATCTATAACATGTCTTGATTTTGTGCAAGCATGTTTGTTCTTTCAAGTATATTGGTAAAACTATTTTTGTAGAATTTCTATGTATTTTTAGGATTTTATAAAAAGATTTTAAATCCTGTTTTCAGACCTGGAGACTGGCTGACAGGCCATGTCGGTCGACCGGACCGGTCGACCGATGTGCACAGCCCTGTGCACGTTGTCAGCACAGTGGCCGGTCGACCGGGTCGGTCGACCGACCAAGAGAGTTTGCTCTCTGGAAATGTCCAGTCGACCGATAGGTCGACCGACAGTTCATTCCAGGTTATCGGTCGACCAAGCCGGTCGACCGGTGGCTGCAACGGTCAGAAAAATGACCGTTGGCCGGTCGACCGGCGGTCGACCGACAGCACTGACACAGCCCCAACGGCTCTATTTTCTGGGAGCCTATAAAAGGGGGTTTTGTCTATTGTTTTAAGGTTAAGATTTTGGAGATTTCTTGAGCTGTTTTTCTGATACTTTTAGAAGAGTTTTCTCCACAAAATAGAGTGCTAATACTTCCAATCAAAAGGGAGTTTTTATCAAGAGAGTGTTAAAGTGATTTCTTGTGTTTTCTACCAAAGCTTTCTTTCCTTGATTTCTCACACTACACTTGAGCATCCATAGATATATCTATCCTATAAGAGAGTTGTAGTGAGAGCTTTGTAAGGTGATCAAAGTGTTGTGATCACCAAAGATCTTTCTTTGTACTTTGAGGAAGCGGGCAAGTGTGCTCGTTGTGGTTGGAGTTCGGTTGTGAACTCTTGGTGGTTCGAGGTGCGGCCTCGGCAAGCTTAGGGGGCTTGCGTGTGTACGGGACTTGGGAGTCCGAGGGTTTGTAGGTGTACGGCACCGAGGAGAGATCCATTGGGATCTTGCATAGTGGAAACCCTTCGTGTGTCGAAGGCGGGGATGTAGAGCAAGTGTGCTCGAACCTCAAAACAAACCCTTTGTGTTTGCGATTGCTTACTCTATCCCTCTCTCTCTCTTTGTCTCTTTTATATCTTGCATTCAAATTTATTGTGTTCATCTTATATATGCATGATATATTCCCTTGTGCTCATAATTGATATACATACTTGCTTGGGATTGTTGTTAACACTTGTATTCAACCAAGAGAGCCAACGCGGCACCTCAACCCATTCAAGGGGAATCTAGAGGAGCTTGTCCAGAGCCTCGCAAGGGGAATTCGGCAACACTCTTGAGTTATACATAAGTGTTTAATTAAAAGAAACTTTAATTTGGTCAACTTAGTTTTAATTCCGCATTATTTGTTCACAAGTGACCATTAGATTAGCCATCACCTATTCACCCCCCCTCTAGGTGATCTTACAATAAGTACCATAACTACATGAGTTAGTCATCATCAAAACTAGAGTGATAAGCCTTTGGGCCAACAATCTCCCCTTTTTTGATGATGGCAAAACTCATGGAGTTATATATACATGGATTAAAGATGAGCCTTGCAAAAGCTCCCCCTTAACTCATGCATAATATAAAACATATAAATATTCAATTAAAACTTTAGATACCAATAATATGGAGATTCAATATAAGCTCTAGATACTAATACCAAATATCAAAAGTGCATGCAATGTAAGCTCTAGATACCAAATGTTAAAAAAAATTAAAGTATATGCAATGTAAGATCTAGATACCAAATAAATCATGAACACGAATCATGAATAAGACAAGTATCCATATATAAACTCTAAAATCCTCTTCCCCTTTTTGTCGATTCATCAAAAAGGGTATACAATACAAAGTACATGTATATGTGATATAAATGTATGAAAAGAAGATACGTCAAGTTAACTCCCCCTGCATACGTGCATTACATAGAGAAAGGATGACTGAAACCCTAACCCATACAAGCATAGTATACAATGTATAGACAGAGATGTTAAGCTCATCCTACACACGTGTATGATTAGAGAAGAAAGGTCAAGCTCTTCGTTGTACAATACACTCATCAAAAGTTCATATATAGAGAAGATCATAAGTTAACTCTCCTTACATATAGGCAATACATATTAAAATAAACTTGAAAACGAAACAAAATTTTAATTTTCTAAGATACCATTTATAAAAACAAAATAAGAATGGCAATTGAAAGGGTAATACTTGCAAGATACCAATTATTAAACAAACTTGGGTATCAATTGGAAAGCTAGAAATACCAATTGAAAGTATGAGCTATTAAACATTTTTCTCAAAAAGTAGGAAATAAGTTATCAATTAAAATCTAAATTAAGATTTTTTTGAGACAACAAAAATAATACATAAGCTGGTAAAAGATACCAATTAACATTTAGATCTAAATCAAGTAGAACAAAATCAAGCTTAGCATAAATTAATTTGTGCTATTAAAAATATGTATGGATATTATTAAACAAGCACAAAGAATCACATATATGTAAGTATATCAATAAAAGTACCATTTGAAATATGAAAGCATAAATATATAAGTAAACATAAATAAGTAAACAAATGTCAATTTTCATGATAAATATGTGCATAGCTCATTGCTATACCTCCCTAACATGCATATGTCAAAAAGAATAATCATTTAAGCAAGAGAAGGTATGATCGCCCAACCAACTGCCCACTAAGGGTAGAGTTTTCAAAAATAATATTTTGAAAATACTTGAGTAGGTATGAAAACACCACCGGTTGAAGAATAAAAGAACTAATTTAAAATAATTTTGAGACTAGTTTAAGATTCTTCAAACATAAACCAATTCATGTATATCTCATGAAAATATACTAATTACACAAAAACTTGAAAAACACCTAGAGGGGGGTGAATAGGTGTTAATGCTAATCTAATGATATTTTTAAACAAGTATGTATATATGATACAACCGGTCACTCAAAATAAGAAATTGAAGCCGAATTTCTCGTGAAGGGCTCTAGAACTTCTCCTCTTTGATTCCTCTAGATTATGAGTTGAGGCGCGTAATTGCTTTCTTGTTGAGATGAGTAAAGACCGAAAAAAATGCAAGTAAATGAAATGGGTGCAATGAGGTACAAACAAGAGATATCACAAGATAGAAATGTAAAGCAATAAAAAGCAATAAGGAAACCAATCACAAATACAAGGAATTTGTTTCGAGGTTTGAGCCACCGCTCTACGTCCCCGCCTCCACCACTGTGAAGGATTTTCACTAAATCCACAAAGGGAATTACAAGAGGTCTACACAATACCAGAGTACCGAACTCCCACCAATCCAACCTCTACATAAGAGGGATCTCAACACAAAGAACTACAAGTAACAAGGTGATCAAAAAGGACCACAAACTTCTTTCTTACAACTCCTTATAGAATGGGAATGATTTTTGACTCAAGAAGTGAAGTGAGAAAAATTCAGTTGTAAAGAGTGAGAAAAAGCTTGAAAACCACTGAAAAACTTTAACCAAGAATGCACTTAGGAAGAGAGAGCTTTGAAAACTTTTCTTTCTTTTGGAAACTTGAAAATAATAGGAATTTTTCTTGATTTTAACAAGGGACCAATGCCAACTATTTATAGGGATTTGTCATGAGCAAATCATCATTTAGACCTAGGTAAATAGGTCAGGAATTAGCCTCCAAAATTTCAGAGATAGCTAACATAAACATCTCAATCAAATTAGAAAACCAGTTTTCAAAAACTAGCCGTTGGGGCTGTTTGGCGGCTGTCAGTCGACCGGCCCGGTCGACCGGCAGTCCATCTGGAAAACTAGCCGTTGGACACGATCGACCGGTCGGTCGGTCAACCGGCATTTAAACAAAAACAGATATTTGTTCTGTCGGTTAACTGGCCCGGTCGACCGACAAAACCCAAGAGCAAGGGTCAGTCAGCCGGTCGACCGGTCCAGTCGACCGGCAGACGTGCACAAACGTGCATGCCAACGACACAAGGCCTGGTCGACCAGTGCGGTTGATCGATAATGCCTGAAATAGATGTGGTCGACCGCCCGGTCGACCGTAGGGCCTGAAACAGTATTTTTTATAGGAAAAAATTTGAACTTAGAAAAATTTTTAAAATAATTTTGTAAGGCTATATGATTAAGTAGCATGCTATAAGGGTTGGTATACATGATATAAACAAGATGTAAAAATATAAAATATTTTGAGTCATGTATATCAAACAATGCATGCACCTAAATCAATTAACCAAAACAAAAACCGTATTTTGAAAAATGAAAGAGTGTGTGTGTTTTCTTGAGCCAACATATCATAACCTCATTCTTTAACAAACTAGTTCTTACAAAGATTCTAGGTGACTACAAGTCCTTCAAGTTAGGGCTCCTCCATATGCAAGCTTGAATCCTTGAACCCGAATCGAATCAACTTGAGTCAAAAATACCATCCTTTAGGGAAGAAGAAATCTTGAATCCTTAGAACGCTGAAACACACTTAAACACTAAAATATGATTAGTACAAATAATTATATATGTTTTGTAATCATCAAAACTCAACAACCGGGTGATTGTAATCTTGGGCCAACAATCTCCCCTTTTTTTATGATGATAAAACATGAATTATTAAAAAAATGAGAAAAGAGCTTGGAAGCTCCCCCTCAAAACATGATATATACATGAATGACTATATACATGAATAAGTAGTAAAAACAAGAACTTGGCATAAATAAAAAGACATAAAAATTCAAAAACATATAGTTTCAACAAACAATAACATAAAACACATAACTCAAAACTCAAAACAATAAACTAACTTTTTCTCCACCTTTTTGTCATACATCAAAAAGGGTAAACATTGTTAAAAAAATTTTTAAGATTCCATAACATAAACATTCAATTAACCACAAATAAATAAAAATCTTGTATAGTCTAGTAGTTTTGTAAATATATCGGCAAGTTGAAAATCGGTAGAAACATAATCAATGTCAATATCACCTTTCTCATAATGATCTCTAAGAAAGTGATACTGAATGTCAATGTGCTTAGTCTTACTATGTTGATTTGCATTTTTAGTCTTATGAATAGTACTAGTATTATCACAAAATATTTTAATATGGTCAAAATCCAAATCATAGTCAAGGAGAGTATGTTTCATCCAAAGGACTTGTGCACAACAAGCTCCCGCCGCAACATACTTCGCCTCGACGGTTGAGAGGGCTACCGAACTTTGTTTCTTGGAAGACCATGAAATAAGACAATTACCAAGAAATTGACATGTTCCACTAGTACTCTTCCTATCCACTCTACAACCCGCATAGTCGGCATCCGAAAAACTCGTCATGAAAAATTGTCCGGTCTTCGGATACCACAAACCCATTTCAATTGTGCCTTAAGGTATCTAATAATGCATTTTACCGCAATCAAATGGGACTCTTTAGGACATGATTGAAATCGAGCACAAAGACATACACAAAACATAATGTCTGACCTACTAGCCGTTAAATACAACAAACTACCAATCATGCTACGATAAAGTTTTATGTCTACATTTGTACCTTGTTCATCCTTGTTAAGCTTTGTGGTGGTAGCCATGGGAGTTTTGCTTGTCTTAGCCCCTTCAAGCCCAAATCTCTTGATAAGTTCCTTTGTGTACTTGGCTTGATTGATGAAAATCCCATCTTCCCTTTGCTTGATTTAGAGACCAAGGAAGTAGTTAAGCTCGCCCATCATAGACATCTCAAATTCCTCCTTCATGCATGATTCAAAAGCTTAGCAAAGATTTTCATTAGTAGAACCAAATATGATATCATCAACATATATTTGAACTATAAGTATATCATTATCAATATGTTTGGTAAACAAAGTAGTATCTATTTTTCCTTTATTAAAACCATTAGAAATAAGAAATGAAGAAAGTCTTTCATACCAAGCCCTAGGGGCTTGTTTTAAACCATAAAGAGCTTTGTCTAGTTTGAAAACAAAATCCGGATACGTAGGATCAACAAACCCGGGGGGTTGTTCAACATATACCTCCTCTTCAATAAATCCATTTAAGAAACACTTTTTACATCCATTTGAAAAGTTTAAAATCTTTATATGAAGCAAATGCAAGTGTCATCCGTATGGCTTCAAGCCGTGCTACGGGTGCAAAAGTTTTCTCAAAATCGATACCTTTGACTTGAGTGTAACCTTGGGCCATTAATCTAACTTTATTCCTAACAACATTTCCCGACTCATCCAACTTGTTCTTAAAAATCCACTTAGTACCAATTGTTGGTCTATCGTGGGGCCTTGGAACAAGATGCCAAACTTAGTTGCGCTTGAATTGATTGAGCTCCTCTTGCATGGCTAGCAACGAATATGAGTCACCCTCGGCTTCGAGGATGTTCTTTGATTCAAAGTGAGAAATAAATGCATAGTGCCCACAAAGATCATGAAGTTTAGAGCGAGTAGTTATCCCTTTTGATACTTCACCTATAATAAGGTCCTTTTGGAAGTGGTTGAGTAGTCTCCACTTCAACTTCTTGAACTTCATTTTCTTCATCACCCTTTGGCATGTCTTCAAGAGTAGGTGAGTCCTTCAAAGAAATTTTCTCCATGTCTTCATTTAGGGAATCTATTTCTACAACATTCTCAACAAACACATTAGATTCCTCAAACTTTACATGTATAGATTCTTCAATAGTCAAGGATGACTTATTGAATACTCTATAAGCTTTACTAGTGTTAGAGTAACTAACAAAAATTGCTTCATAAGACTTTGCATCAAATTTACCTAAATTATCTTTAGTATTCAAAATAAAACATTTACAACCAAAAACTTTAAAGTATGAAACATTTGGCTTTCTAGAAAAATAAATCTCAAAAGATGTTTTTGAAGTATTTTTGCATAAGAAAACCATATTTGATATGTAGCAAGATGTATTAACGGCCTCGGCCCATAGATAATGAGGGAGACCGTACTCATTTATCATTATCCTAGCCATCTCTTGTAATGTACGATTTTTCCTTTCAATGACTCCATTTTGTTATGGAGTTCTAGGACAAGATAGTTCATGCTTAATTCCATGTTCTTCACAAAAAGTGGTAAAAGGTTGGTTATTGAATTCACCACCTCTATCACTTCTTATTCTTAAAATAGAAGTATCTTTTTCCTTTTCAACTCTTTTCTTAAAGGCTTGAAAATATGAAAAGGCTTGATTTTTATGTTCTAAAAAGAAAACCCAAGTAAAACGCGAGAAATCATCAACTAGAACGAAAGCAAAACGATTCCCACTTAGACTTTTGGTTTGTGTAGGACCAAACAAATCCATATGGATCAACTCCAAAGGTCGTGATGTCATGATATCGTTGATTGACTTGAAAGAGGACTTGGTTTGTTTCCCAAGTTGGCACGCATCGCAAATGCGATCCTTTTCAAAGTTCAAGCAAGGAATACCTTTCACCATCTCCTTATTGTTTAATCTAGATAGATGGTCAAAAGAAATGTGGCCTAATCTCCTTTGCCACAACCAAGAGTCATCATCGAGGGTTTTCAAATAAGTAGCATTGCATAGCATATTAGACATGTCAATCATGTATAGATTGTTTTCACAAAATTCGGAAAATATACATGCATTGGATTGTCTATCAATAACACTACATGTTAGGTCATCAAAAATAACATTAAAACCTTTATCACAAAGTTGACTAACACTCAAGAGATTATGCTTGAGGCCATCAATTAAAACAACATTTTATATTAAAGGAGATGTATCAAGTTTAACATTACCAATACCAATGATCCTTCCTTTGGCGTCATCTCCGAAGGTAACGGTGCCACCTTCATGGTATCTTGATAGGGTTGCGAAGTTGTTGATATCCCAAGTCATGTGCCTTGAGCAACCACTATCAAGATACCACAACCCCTTACGTCGTTGGGACTTGGAATGTACCTACATTATTTAACAAATTTGTTGACTTTGGTACCCAAACTTTCTTGGGTCCTTGAATGTTAGTTTTCCAAACCCAAATATGATTATGCGATGCATTAATCCTATCATAGCAAAATTTAACCAAATGACCTTTAGGCCACAATATGTGCATGAAAAGACTTTACCATACATGAATGCATGATGTGTGTGTGGAGTGTGGGCATGTTTAGGGTGCTTGGCATGATGTAAATGTTGTGATTTATGAGCATGAGTATGAATAGCATGTGAATGTTTCTTTGGGACATGTTTCTTAGAAAACATAGCCTCTAGTTTAGTTTTATCAAATTCACATTTCTTAAAACTACTCCTAATGAATCAATTTTCTTCTTTAGCAAAGAAATCTCATTTTCATCAATTTGTGAAAATTTACCTTTGCATGAAATTTTATATTCATCAAAATCCTTTTGAGTAGAAGATAGAGTAGAAAACAATTCATCTTTTTCCTTTGTAAGAATGAAAACTTTGTGGTTGAGTGATTCATTTTCCTTTTTCATTTTCAAGTATTTCTTTTTGAGAAAATCATAGTTATGAGATAGTTCTTCAAAAGCTTCTCCTAGTTCATCTATAGAAAGTTCACAATCAATAGATATATCGGGAGTTACCTTGCTTGTGCTTTCATTTGCCATGAAGCACATGTTGGCGGTGTCGACTTCCTCATCGGATTCACTCTCCGAATTCCAAGTAGCCTTTAAAGCTTTCTTTTTGTTTGGCTTCTTGGAGGTGGAGGGCTTGCTTTTGATTTCCAGACATTCTGCAACAATGTGACCCGGCTTCTGGCAATTGAAGCAAATGATTTTCTTCTCTTCTTTACCTTGCCATCTCCTTTTATTTTGGAACTTTGCCTTGTTGTACATTCTCCGAACGTTCTTTACAAAAAGAGAAAGATCTTCATCATCCTCTTCTTTATCATCGTCGGAGTAGGTGGAAGAACTCTTGAAGGCAATAGCTTTCTTCCTGGGAGGAGCCATCTCTTCTCTTACTTTTCTTTCCATCTCATGGGTCTTGAGATTCCCAATGAGACCAATAAGCTCCATTTCTTCCTTGTCATTGAGCTCCTTCAAAGTAGTGGCTTTGACTTCCCAAGATTGAGGGAGTGCACAGATGATCTTCCTCACTTTTGGGTCGTTGTCAATGCTGTCACCTAAAGAAGAAAGTCCATTAGTAATCTTTGTAAACTTAGTAACCATATCATCTATGGTTTCATTCTCTTGCATAGAAAAATTTTCATATTGGGAACGAAGAAGCTCGATTTTTGCCCTCTTTACTTGTGAAGTCCCCTCATGAGTGACAAGTAAGTGAGTCTAAATCTCATGTGCAGATTTGCAATTAATGACTCTAGAAATATCATCGTCATTAAGAGCTTAAAGAAAGGCATAGTGTGCCCTAGCATTAGCATCAAACTCTTTCATGGCAATATCGGACCAAGTGTCCTCATCACCAAGGGGTGCACTAAAAGGTTTGGTCACCGCCTTTCCAACCCGGCTCCCTAAGGATTGCAAAAACACGGTCATCTTAACCTTCCATATGGGAAAGTTATGGCCATCAAACTTGGGTGGGGTCTTAATTTCTTCGGCCATCTTTACTAAGTGTATGAGTATGAAAAATGAATAGAGTGATTAGCAATATAGGATCTCTCTAAGGTTGTTAAACCAAGAGCCTAGAGACCAACACTCTGATACCAATTGAAAACACCTAGAGGGGGGCTGAATAGGTGTTAATGCTAATCTAATGATCTTTTTAAATAAGTATGTATATATGATGCAACCGGTCACTCAAAATAAGAAATTGAAGCTGAATTCCCCATGAAGGGCTCTAGAACTTCTCCTCTTTGATTCCTCTAGATTACGAGTTGAGACGGGTAATTGCTTTCTTGTTGAGATGAGTAAAGACTAAAAAAATGCAAGTAAATAAAATGGGTGCAATGAGGTGCAAACAAGAGATATCACAAGATAGAAATGTAAAGCAATAAAAAGCAATAAGGAAACCAATCAAAAACACAAGGAATTTGTTTCGAGGTTCGAGCCACCGCTCTACGCCCCCGCCTCCACAACCGTGAAGGATTTCCACTAAATCCACAAAGGAAATTACAAGAGGTCTACACAAGACCGGAGTACCGAACTCCCACCAATCCAACCTCTACACAAGAGGGATCTCAACACAAAGAGCTACAAGTAACAAGGTGATCAAAAAGGATTATAAACTTCTCTCTTACAACTCCTTATAGAATGGGAAAGATTTTTGGCTTAAGAAGTGAAGTGAGAAAAATTCAGCTGTAAAGAGTGAGAAAAACTTGAAAACCACTGAAAAACTTTAACCAAGAATGCACTTAGGAAGAGAGAGCTTTGAAAACTTTTCTTTCTTTTGGAAACTTGAAAATAATAGGAATTTTTCTTGATTTTAACAAGGGACCAATGCCAACTATTTATAGGGATTTGCCATGAGCAAATCATCATTTAGACTAGGTAAATAGGTCTGAAATTAGCCTCCAAAATTTCAGAGATAGCTGACATAAACATCTCAATCAAATCAGAAAACCAGTTTTCAAAAACTAGCCGTTGGGACTGTTTGGCGGCTGTCGGTCGATCGGCCCGGTCGACCGGCAGTCCATCTGGCAAACTAGCTATTGGACGCGGTCGACCGATCGGTCGACCGGCATTTAAACAAAAATAGATATTTGTTCTGTCGGTCGACTGGCCCGGTCGACCGACAAAACCCGAGAGCAAGGGTCAGTCAGTCGATCGACCGATCCGATCGACCGACAGACGTGCACGCCAATGACACAAGGCCCAGTCGACAAGTGTGATCAACCGATAATGCCTGAAATAGATGCGGTCGACTGCCCGGTCGACCGTAGGGCCTGAAACAGTATTTTTTATAGAAAAAATTTAAACTTAGAAAAATTTTTAAAATAATTTTGTAAGGCTATATGATTAAGTAGCAAGCTATAAGGGTTGGTATACATGATATAAACAAGATGTAAAAATATAAAATATTTTGAGTCATGTATATCAAACAATACATGCACCTAAATCAATTAACCAAAACAAAAACCGTATTTTGAAAAATGAAAGAGTGTGTGTGTTTTCTTGAGCCAACTTATCATAACCTCATTCTTTAACAAACTAGTTCTTACAGGATTCTAGGTGACTACAAGTCCTTCAAGTTAGGGCTCCTCCATATGCAAGCTTGAATCCTTGAACCCGAATCGAATCAACTTGAGTCAAAAAAACCTTCCTTTAGGGAAGAAGAAATTTTGAATCCTTAGAACCCTGAAACACACTTAAACACTAAAATATGATTAGTACAAATAACTATATATGTCTTGTAATCATTAAAACTCAATAACCGGGTGATTGTAACCTTGGGCCAACAAAACTGACATTCAAAAGTCTATAAATCACATATGAGCTCATGAATATGAAATCATGTGAAAACAAAAATGTGAGTGCATAAAATTCATATGATAGCATGTTCATGAAGATAAAGCAATGAAGCTCAATTTCATCAAAATCCACATGAAACTCTTTTTCATAAACATGAAAATACAAATCATGAAAAATTCTATTTTCATTAAAAAAATATTTCAAGAAATATATTGAGGATGTAAAAATAAAATTCAAAATATATGTAAGTTTTAAAAAAAACTAAAGCATGCATATATATCCAAACAAGAAATGAGCACACATAGAATATATGGCATACAACATGTAGTTTTAACAAAATTTACACATACATGAAGTAAAAACATTCTCATTAAGAAGCAAGACATGTACAAGTCCGATATCAAACAAATAAAAGAGTAAATGTATAAGCGCAATACTCATCAAAACTAGGTCATACAGGTACAATAAAATGGCAACGAGTACTCGAAGGCAATATGGCATGTAAAGCATAAGAATCAAGTGTACTCACAAACTGTACATGTATAATTATAAATTTTAACAAAAATTAAATCTAGACATATAATAAAAATAAAATTTGCTTAAGAACACCTAAACATGATCGGAAAACAAACTTAATCATTACTGTAAATATAAAAATCATCAAAACTAAAATATACACACATAGCTAAACACTAATTAAATACACGAAAGATATGAATCAATTTTGCACAAAATCATGAGTGTATCTCAAGAGCTATACAAGTATATAATAAGTTCTAACTAAATTTGCATTAAAACACATAATCAAATCATGTAAATGTGATTAAAACATGTGAATAATGATGTGCTAAAAATTATTTAATTTAAAGTATATAAAACATATTAAGGAGGATAGAGATAGTTACAAAATTGATAGAATTAATCTCCATTTCTTTAAAAACAAGGTGGTACTCCGATCTAAACTCCTTGACAGTGATGCATCCATTAATTTGTCCATTTACTTTCAATTGCATTCACCGGTAAGACACCAATCATCGCACGTCTTGTGAGAGCTCATACCTACATCAAATACAATAGGAGTGAATCTTGGTACCCAAACTTTCTTGGGTTCTCGAGAGTTAGTACCTTTTCTAATCAAAACATTTTTACTTGTAAAATTAGAAACATTTAATCTATCATAGTAAAATTTTTCAAGGTGACCTTTATGACCGTAATGTGTACATGTGTACACTCTAGCATACATAGTGACATGTGTATGAACATGGTGTGCGCGTGTATTCCATGGAGGGTTTGCATGCATATGTGGAGTTTGTTTCTTTTGAAACATGGACTTTAATTTTTGTGGTCAATGGCACATTAGTTCAAAATAGAGCCCAAACAATCAATATTCTTCTTCAAAATATAAATATAATTATCAACAATGCAAAAGAAATAGCATGAGCATGAGAAACAAAATTCATTTTCACGTTGGAAATAGAAATAGAAATCTTTTCTTTTTCAACCAAAGCATTTTTCAAAGAAACATTTTCATTTAAAAAAAGATTTCTTTCATTAGAAATCAAAACAACTTTGTTTTTTCAAGAATCAATTTCTTTAAAATAAAATCAAGTTTTGAGGATAAAATATTATTTTCTTCTAAAACAATATCCTTCTCTTTTAAAGCAAGATCAAGTTTTGAAGATAAATAATCATTTGAATTTGAATTTTTTTTCTTTTTCCTTCAAAACACAATCTAACATTGAAGACAAAAAATCATTTTCTTTCTTTATTTTTAACCCATATTTTTTAACAATTTATATTTTTCTGACAAGTTTTCACAAAACAAAGAAAGCTCTTCATTAAACATATGTGCATCGATACTATCATTTTCATTGAATGTACTGGCACAATCATCAAAATTAGATTCCGAATTTACCTCAAGGGAGTCATTCCCATGGACCATAAAGCAAACTTGGTCGGAATCATCTTCACTAGATTTTCTCTTCAAATCGTTTGAAACTTATCCTTCAAGAGAGATCAACATGTTTCACACTACAAAAACAGAATCACAATGAGAAAATATTAGAAAGATAATCTTTTGTCAAGTGTTTGTTTTAGTTCAATCATGGCTTGTATATTAGCCTCTAAATATTTGCCATTTTTAATATATGATTTCTTAGTGGTGACAAGATAAACATGTAATTCTAAGGTTTTATGATATGAACTCATTTTAAATTTTCACATGCCAGTATTAGAAACATCAAATATAGGTGGAGCAAGATAATCCATGAGTATGTGAAACAAATATGAATGTGTAAAGCAAATATAGCAAATATAGGATCACTACTAAGTTGTTAAACTGAATATCAGAAGCACTAGCTCTGATACCAAATGAAAGTGCACCTAGAGGGAGGGTGAATAGGTGCAATGCTAATCTAATGAAAAATAAAATGAAATTAAAAACTTTTACACTAACAAGGTAGCACACAAGTGATATACAAAGCGTGAAGCCGAATTCCCAGTAAAAGGCTCTAGAACTTCTCCTCAAAATTCCTCTAGATTAAGAGTTAAGATTCTTCAATAGCTCTCTTGGAATAATACAAGTTTAAGCATAATATCAAGTATGTATAAATGAACAATAATAGCAATGCGATATATAAAGAGAGTAGAGTTCAGAGAGATAGTCAAACGCAAACACAAGGATATGTTTCGAGGTTCGAGCACAAGCTCTATGTCCCCGCCTTCACCGCATGAAGGATTTCCACTATCTCCATTTAGGACTCCACAAACGATACAAACCCAATCCTCTACATAAGAGGAGGCACAAAACCAAGGCACAAATATTATGCAAAAAGCAATCTCCTCTACACAAGAGGGAAGGCAGAAAGCCAAATCACAAAACAAAAGAGTGGTTACAACACTTGGTGATCATAAAGATCAAAAATAACACATCTCACAATACAAGATCCTAGTGGATAGATTTTGCAATGAATAGCTCAATCTTACAGAAAACAAAGATTTTGTAAGTGAAGCACAAAAGAAAACACTTGGGAAAACTTCTTGAATGATATAAAAATTTGAATCTTGAAACTAGAATTTCCCAAAACTAGTTTACATTAATTTTTCCAAAACTTTGAAACAAATGAAAAGATGTAAATTTGAAGCACTAAAACTTGCTAAAAACTCTTTAGACATGAGCAGGAATGCTTTTGAAAACTAAGTAAAAATCCTTTGAAAAATTTTGTCTTAAATCTGGCCGAAAACCCCTATATATAGAGCTAGCCAAACTAGCTATTAGGCTCAAAACATAGGCCAGATTGGCTTTGCGGTCAACCGACTGGTCACCACCCAACGGATATTTTTTATAGCCATTGGGGGTTGCCGATCGACTGCCCAGTCAACCAAGTAAAACACGAGAGTTTTGCAGGATCAGTCAGTCGACCGCTCAGTCGGCTGAACTTTACTACGGTCGATCACCCAGTCGACAAGCTCTGGTTCCTTGGGCTTGTGCATGTCTGTGCATGTTGGCTGACCTGCAATCGACCAGTAGAGCAAATGAACTCTGCTGTCGGTCGACAGTATGGTCAACAGGCTTCAGCCTAGAAATAAGGTAAATGGTATTTTTAAACATCTTTTTAAATCGATTTAAATAACAATAAATCTCAATAAATTCCACAAAAATAAGTTCATGTAAATCTATTGAAGTACAAATATGTGTGATAAACAAATCAATACATATTACAAACATATGAACTTAATTTTGAGAGATGAAAATTTAAGCTTAAAACACAAACTGTATTTTTTCAAAAAACGAACTTCTAAATAGAAATCCAATTTTTCCAAAACTTAAATGAATACAAAAACAAGTTATTGAAACACATTTGAACTACAATGTGTATGAATAGAATCCAATATTCATAATAAATGATATAGACTTGTTTTTGACAATAAGTAAAAGAATAAGTTTTGATAAATACAAAACGTAAACACGTGAACTAAATTCATCGAAATAAGTTACTTAAATATTTATGAAGCAACAATGTATATGGATGAAATTCAATACATGTATAAACCAATGTAAACTTGTTTTGATGAAATCTATTCATGAAACCGAAAAATGAATTCTTGATAAACCGAAACTTAAAACACATAGAAATAAGTTTCTATAAACAATTGAAACTCTAATATATGTGGATGGGATCCAAGACATATTCCAAACTATAAAACTTATTCTATTGAGTTGAAAATAAACTTGTGAAATAAAAACGTTTAACCAAAAATAAAAACTATTGATTTTGAAAGACAATATTTAAACTTTGTGTGTGAGTAAGTTTGAGCAATCCAAAACTAATCTACACCTTATATCAGATCTAACTAACAAATGCTAGACACAAGTCTTCTTGTAGATTTTCTTCTCCAAGTAGACTTTATCCAAAACACGATCCATGAGCTAGACTGTATCTCGAGTACTTGATGCGATCTTGAAGCTTGAGCTCTTGAATCATCTTATGATATCTTCAAAACTAGACTTCAAATCTATTTGTCAAAGCTAAATATCAACTATGATCTTGATCAAATCTAAATCTTAATAAATATAAGATCGTTAGTACCATAGCTGCATGAGTTAGTCATCATCAAAACTAGAGTGATTGGCCATAATCTTGGGCCAACAACTTCCTCTGACAATTTATCAACCGTAACCATTGCAGGACTTTTAGTCTAACAGCTTCTCGGATGCAGTGGCATCTCAGAGTCTTCATCTTCTTCAAAGCCAGCATGGATAGGCTCAGGATCTACTCCTGATGTAGAAATTTTCTTGGAAGAAGATTCAGCCACAGGCTTCCATTATGCCTTATTCTGACTCGAGCCAGCCTCAGTGGACTGAGATCGAGTACTCTTCACAGCTGCTCCTCACGAACGTCTTTGATGGATTTCTTCAGCAGGCTTCTCTCCATGTCCAACAGCTTCCGTCTGAGCAATCTTGAGTGAGAGACATATAGACCTCCCAACGGTCGAGATACGTGGCGCATATCTCGAGCTCAAATCGAGCTAACGCGTGGCACTAAGGAGTCCTACATTTCTAATGACTTTCGCATCCAGAATGGTCTAACACAACAGTCACATTTGAAGCAAATGAAGCTCGCATCTGGAAGCTTCCAACATGACCCCTGCGTTTCACGAGAGTCTTGTTTCAAACAAGCTCAACTTGAGGATCGCGTTTAGAAACATCCAACATGATCCCGTGTCTCAAAGACAAGATAAGAGTTTTGGAGCTTTTACATGTAGATTCAAGAGCTCGCGCGTCAAGATCGCATCTAGCACTCGGTTGGAGTCAAGCTCCTTGCATCGTATTTGGATCGAGTCTACTTAGAGAAAGAGTTCTACAAGAAGACCTCGGTTTGTATTTAGCATGTTTAGATCTTTGTAAAGACTAGATAGTATTGATATGCTCAAGTTCACATACACACACAAGTTTAAAGTTTATTGATTTTGGTTTTTGGTTTAACCGATTTTGGATTTCATGTCAAAAACATAGATATAATATCTTTCACGTATATTGGATTCTATCCATATACAATATGCTTCAAAGTTGTTTCAATATCATATTTTTTGTATTTAGATAAGTTTTAGAGAAAACGGTTCTCCATTTCAAAAATCTAAGTTTTGAAGAATACCGATTTTAATTTTAAAGCCTAATTTCAATATCACAAAAATAGTTCAAATAGTTTTTAATATGTGCTGAATTTAAGTCATACATATTTGTATTTCAAAGATCTTAAAAGAACTTATTTTTGTGAAATTTCTGTGATTTTATGGGTTTTAATTGGAATTAAAATACCTAAGTTTTAAATCCCAATCATCCCAGCCAGACTGCTCTGGCGGTCGACCGAACGGTCGACCGTATCAGGAGTCGGTAGACTATCATGGTCGACCGATGTGCATGAGGACGTGCACATGACCATCCAATTCGGCCGGTCGACCGCGATCGATTGACTGAAAGCACCCCACTCTGAGGTGGGGGCGGTCGATCGCTAGCATTGGCCCGGTCGACCGGGGGCACAACGGTCATAAAAATGACCGTTGGCCGGTCGACTGGGTAGTCGACCGGAAGGACATTTCTGCCCTTTCCTGGCTGCCAACGGGTAGATTTTTGAGAGGTAGATTTTTGAGAGGCTATATATATGCCTTCTCTTGAGTTGTTTTTAACAAGTTTTTAGAAGAGAAAATTTCCCATCATTATAAGTGTTTAACAACAAGTTTTTAAAAGAGTTTTTGAGCTAAAAGATTTTTCCTTTTTTTGTTTTTAAGGGTTGGAAATTCAAAGAAAAATAGAGTATTTGGGATATTGGTTTAGATCTTCATTTCTATCTTATTCTAGTTGTTTTCCAAGTATTTTTCTTTGTGATTTGATTTCCAAACACCTTGATTTCTCATACTTGAGCTATCATATTTATCCTATCTGTAGGATCTAGTTTTTATGAGAAAATTGGTTTGTAGTTTGTTGAGACCATCAAGAGTTATAACCCTTTCTTTTGCTTTAGCTTTATGCCTTTCAATCTAAGTATAGAGGAGGTTATGCAATTAGGTTTGTTGGTATCCCTCTAAGTATAGAGGTGATTGCAGTTGTTTGGCTAAGTGCCCTCCCTCAAAGTGTAGAGGTGATTGTTGTTGCGCCTTGACTCTTGTGTAGAGGTTGTGTTTGTTGGAGAGAGGAGTTGTGCACTTCTAATTTGTATTACCCAAATCCTCAGTGGAGGTTCCCTGTGTGGGAAGTCCTGTGTGGACGCTTTAGTAGAAATCCTTCTATGTGAAGGCGGGGACATAGAGCAGTGGCTCGAACCTCGAAACATATCTTTGTATTTGCGATTGATCCACTATCTCTAAACTCTCTCTTTTATATCTTGTATTGATTTATATTGTTCATATCATATATGTTTGGTATTGTTTGTGCCCCTCACTTGTGTTGAACTAAGAGAGCTTTATATAGCACCTCAACTCTTATTTAGAGAAATTCAGAGGAGATAGTCCAGTGCCCTTCACCAGGAATTCGGCTACACTCTTTGGTTACACTAAGTGTGTTGCAATTTATTTTTAATTCCTCATCATTTGTAATTAGATTAGCCATATACCTATTCACCCCCCTCTAGGTGTACTTTCAATTAGTATCAGAGCCTACGCTCCTGATATTTGGTTTAATCACCTAGGAGTGAGATCTTGGCTAGCTAATCTAGATTTGCATTTGCACACTTATTTATTTACACACACTCATGAACTTCATGACCCCTCCTATGTTTGATGTTTCTAACATCAATGTATGGAAGCTTAAAATGAGTATATACCTAAAAATCCTAGGAATTTATGTTTACCTTGCCGCTACCAAGAAATATTATCTTAATAATAGCAAGCATATAAAGGCTAATGCACAAGCCCTAGAGGCAAATAGATGCACTCTAAACAAAAAATATTTATGTATGATTTCTCATTGTGATTCCGCTTTTGCAGTGTGGAACACTTTGACCTCTCCAAAGCTTCAAACGCCAAAATATGTGGAGGAGGAATCTAGTGGAGATGAGTCCGACCAACATTGCTACATGGTCCAAGGAAATGACTCCCTTGAGGTAAACTCAGATACTCAATTAGATGATAGTGCTAGCTCTTCTAATGATGATTATGATAGTATGGATGCCGATGCATTAAATGAAGAGCTTTCCATTGTTAGTGAAAACTTGCTAGAAAAATAGCAAGTTTCAAAAAGAAAAGTATTAAATTAAATAAAAAAATAAGGATTTGTGTTCAAAACATGACTTGATTTTGCAAGAGAAGGTTGAGATTTCAAGTGAAAGAGATTCCTTGAAAACCTAACTTGACATTGTCTTAAAGGAAAATGAGATTTTGAAAAATAAAAATAATTGTGATGATGTTTCGAGGAAAAATGAGAATTTGTCTTCAAAACATGAAATTATTTTAAAAGAGAACTAATCTTTGAAATATAAAATTGCTTCAATTTCAAAGGAATTGGATTTGATTTCTAATGAAAATAGATCTTTAAAAAATGACTTAGATTCACATGTTTGCCATGCTAACATTGCTTCACCTTCTAGTGTTTCAATTGCATGCTCCACTTTATCTTCAATCATTAAAAATGATATATGTGCGTTGAAAAAAGTGTTGATTTTTTGGGCTCCACTTTGAGCCAATGTGCCATGAACCACACATGGTTGGAATCCATGTTTCGCAAGAAACATGCTCCTCACATTCATGCACACCAAACACGACATACACATGCTCATCATGCTCACACACATGATTCAATGTAAGCTCATGTGTACACATGTACACATTGTGGACGTAAGGGCCACCTTGTAAAATTTTGTTATAATAGACTAAATGACTCAAATTTTGCAAATAAATTTATTTGGGTTAGAAAAGATGCTAACCCTCATGGACCCAATAGAGTATGGGTACCAAAATCCACCCCTATTGTATTTGATGTAGGTGTGGTCCATCACATGACATGAGAGGTATTGATGCCTTGAGGTGAATGCGTTCCGAGCTATATGGTGACACTTTTTGGATACATCACTTTCAAGGAAAATTTTGTGGGAGGACCACCATGGTTTGGAGATTTAGAGATTAGCCCTAATGGTTTTGATAACTATCTCTAACTCTCATTTAGTTTACATGCTTTCATATTGTTGATTTTTAGTATGTTTTACTTTTTCATGATTATCATGCTAAATGTCATGATAATTCGACTAGTGATATGTATATGTAGTATTTGAGATACACCCATATTTATATGGATTATTATTTTTGTATTCTCACTTTAGTTTAGCTATGTTGTATATCATAATCTAAGACATGTGCATTTACTTAATGATCATATTGGTTTATGTTTATGATTCTTTTGCACTTCATGTTTTGATTATTTGTTTAGATGTAGTTTTCATTAAAACTTGTGTATATACTTATATATCTAGTGAGCCACATTTGATTATTTTATGTTTATATTTAATTGGTCATTTGTACCCATTAGATGTACTAGTATAGATTAGTTTTGATGATTCGTGCATTTTGACTTGTATTCCCCATTTTATACATGTTTTTCATGAAAATGTATTTAGCTTTATGTATATGTCAATTTTGTCAAAACCTTAAGATATACATGTATACCCTTGAGTCACTTGCTTTTCATGCAAATTCTATAATGGACTCATTTGTGCTTGGGATATGTACATATACTTCAAGTTTAGACAAAACATACATATATCTTAAAGCCTATTTATCTTTAATGATTTCATGTTTTTGGTAAGGAACTTCATTTGAGTTTAAATGCCTCATTCCATGATTTTGCTGATTACATGACTTTTTACACTCACATTACTTGATGTTTTCTCATGACTTTGTTTTCATGGGTCTTATATGTGCTTTATAGACTTTGAGTGTCAATTGTTGAGTGATTTTCATATTTTCATGGATAGATACTTGTTTTATTCCATACTTGAAGGACTTCGTACTAGTTTTCAAGATTATCATTAAACTAGTTGCGTATTTCTTCATTTTGAAAGAGTTTTCAATTATACAAAAAATACTTTCAAATTCATATTTTTATAAACCCCTTCTTTCTAAGGGCGGATGCATGGGCGACCATGCCTTGTATGATAAAATTGAAAATCCATTTAAACATATGCATGAAAGGGAGGTAATTATGAGTTATATACTTGATTCTCATTATTTTTTCAATTAGTATCACAATTAATATTTTCATGTTTGTATACTCATATGTGTTTTCTATATATGTATGCTTCAAGCTTCAAATAGTATCAATTTCGATTGGTATTTATATTTTCATACATATATATGTGATTTGATTGTGCTTACAATATCTTTACATTTTAAAGTGCAAATTATGTTTATGCTAAGCTTGATTTACTCCTTAATGTCAATTAATTTTCAATTAGTATCTTATACAAGCTTATGCATTATTTTTATTGGTATTTCATAAAGGGGGAGAAAATTCATGTTTTATCTTTCAATTGGTATCTTTCAATCGATTTTATTTTCAAATGATATCTTCTCCCATTCTTTATGATGAAAAATACTTTATTGTAGTATATGCTAACATTTTTAATATTGGCATCATGTTTCATTTTAAATTGGTATCTATATTGATATGAGTTATGTTTACCTAAAAAAATTTGGTTTTTACTTTAAATTGGTTATTATTTTCAATTGGTATCAAGATATTTTCAATTAGTATCTTAAAAATTTTGTTTACTTTCAATTGGTATCTCATATATGTTTGTTTATTCTCAATTGGTATCATAAATTGATATCATAATGTTTCGATGTATATCGTCATCAAAAATTGATATATTTTTCAATTGGTATCACAATGTTTTGATATGTATTGCTTATATGCAAGGAAAACTTAACATCTTCTCTATGTATAGATTCATGTTGAGTGTATGTCATATTGAGGAGCTTGACCTCTCTTCTCTATATCTTACATATGTGTAGAGAGAGCTTCATATCTTCTTTTATACATTATGCGTTATGTCATTAGGTTTAGTCATCTCTTTTCATATAATGCATGTATGCAAGGGGAGTTAACTTTACGTCTTCCCTCTTCTGAATGTATATCGCATATACATCCTTCTTGTTTGATTTGACAAAAAAAGAGAAAATTTTTTTAGTTTATTTATACCCCCTTGTTGATGATTTGACAAAAAGGGGGAGAGAAATTTGGAGTTTTATATATGCATGTTTTTATTATATGCAGGTTTCTTTTTCAATGAGTATCAGAGCATATATGTTTTGTTTATACAAAAAGGGGAGAAGTATTCTTCATTTATACATATATGTGTTATTTGGTTTATGTATTCATTGAATATTTTTATTGTTTATTGCTATGCATGAGTTAAAGGGGAGCTTAACTTTAATCCATGCATATATAACTCCATGAGTTTTGCTATCATTAAAAAGGGGGGATTGTTGGCCTAGAGGCCATCACTCTAGTTTTGATGTTGATTAACTCATGTAGTTATAGTTTAGTAAAAATCTTGTGATATTTAGTTTCAGATATTTGATCAAGATTTTAGTAGGTGATTAGCTTCAACAAAGTAGTTTTAGAGCTTTCATATGTAGATTCAAGAACTCACGCGTCAAGATCACATATAGTATTCGGTTGGAGTCAAGCTCGTTGGATCGTGTTTGGATCGAGTCCACTTGGAGAAGAAGTTCTATAAGAACACCTCAGTTTGTGTTTAGTATGTTTAGATCTTTATAAAGATTAGATTGTATTGATATGCTCAAGTTCACATACACACACAAGTTTAAAGTATTTGTTTTAGTTTTTGGTTTAACCAATTTTGGATTTCATGTCAAAAACATAGATATAATATCTTTCATGTATATTGGATTCTATCCATATACAATATGCTTCAAAGTTGTTTCAATATCATGTTTTTTATATTTAGAAAAGTTTTGGAGAAAACGGTTTTCCATTTCAAATATCTATGTTTTGGAAAATATTGATGTTTGTTTATCAATAACAAAAAAATAGTTCAAATAGTTTGTAATATGTATTGGATTTTAGTCACACATATTTGTATTTTAAAAATCTTAAAAGAACTTATTTTTGAGAAATTTTTGTGATTTTATGGGATTTAATTAGAATAAAAATACCTAAGTTTTAAATCCTAATCATCCCAGCCAGACTGCTCTAGCGGTCGACCGGACGGTCGACCGGACCAGGAGTCAGTCGACTGTCACGGTCGACCGATGTGCGCGAGGAGGTGCACATGGCCAGCAAATTCGGCCGGTCGACCACGTGGTTGACCGACTAAAAGCACCCCACTCTCTGGAGGGGCCCGGTCGACTGGGCGGTCGACTGTTGGCTTTGGCCCGATCGACAGGGCGGTCGACCAGAGGCACAACGGTCATAAAAATGACCATTGGCCGGTCGACCGGGCGGTCGGCCGGAAGGGCATTTCTGCCCTTCCCTGGCTACCAACAGGCAGATTTTTGTGTGGCTATATATACGCCTTCTCTTGATTTGTTTTTAACAAGTTTTTAGAAGAAAAAATTTCCCATCTTTATAAGTGTTTAACAGCAAGTTTTTAAAAGAGTTTTTTGAGCTAAAAGATTTTATCTTTATTTGTTTTCAAGGGATGGATAATTCAAAGAAAAATAGAGTATTTGAGATATTGGTTTAGATCTTCATTTCTATCTTATTCTAGTTGTTTTTCCAAGTATTTTTCTTTGTGATTTGATTTCCAAACACCTTGACTTCTCATACTTGAGCTATCTAATTGGAGTTCATTTATGCATCATTTTCTACCATGCTCTGCTTTATCTGAATAAATATTAGATTTTTATTGCTTTTTTCTCTTTTTTAAGGTCCAATGTTTAATAGAGAAGGAGGCCCAACAATTATGATTTTTGAGGAATTAAAGAGTAATTTAGAAGCCCACAAGAAAAAAGCCCAAGTCTGAACAGATCCAAAGCGTATTCTCAGTTTCTAGAAGATCCAGTTGGGGATATGAGATACAATAGAAAGGCACGAAAATCCGCTAGCACAGCGGCCAAGATACGGCCGCGGAAACGCGGCACATGCCGCGGAAACGCGGTAATCTTCTGGTCGTTACTATAGTGTTTGATCCGGAGGCTGAGGTGGGATGGCCTCTTCTCATGAAGACTATAAATAGACCCCTATGGCCTCTGTAATCGAGGAGGAGAGAGAGCATTGTCTATAGGGAAATTATTAGGGTTTCTCTAGGTTTTCTTTTAGTCTCTTATATAATTTTCTTTTCCTCCTTCTAGAATCCAGAAAAGAGAGAGTGAGAGTGAGCAATCTTTGTAATTGGAGACGGTGACAACGCAATCCAAGGATCAAGCTTTCAATCTTCTAATCTTTTCTTGTTCTAATGCATTATTTTCTTTAAGCTTTTACTTTCTTCTATTTAATTTCTACAATGAATTGTTGCTTGTTCTGTATTCCCATGTCTAGCTAATTCATTAACATGACTAACTAACTTTTAATTTTACTAACTACTAACTCTTGGGTGATTGCTAACTTATATGATTCATTGGATACCTTATTCTTTTTAGTCTTACAAATTACAAGTCTATCTTACCCCCAATGAAGATGAGTTACTTTTTATTCTTTGCAAATGCTATGTTCCCCCTCCATATGATTCATGTGAGCCTCACTTAGAGCCTTGTCTTTAGAACAAGTGCCTTGATGGAACATAAAGATGGAGCACTTCACTAAGCTAATGACTACATTACAAGTTTCTTATTTCATGCTCGCTTTATTATAGCTTTGATGGACTAATGAATCTTGCATGTTTTCTTAGTATCCTTAAGAGTGACTATCCTTGTTCCATTGTTGAAAATCTATTTAGGGAGCCAATGAATCAAGGAGACAACTAGCCTAGCCTAAATGAGAAACACCCTCGACATGGGACAATACAAGGACTTGGCAAAGAAGGACATACCATTGCCGATGAATCAATAGAGGCATGCATCACCCAACGAGAGTAGTAAGTTAGTAAATTAGAATGTTAGTTAGTCATGGCTTTTCTTTCTATCATACTTAAAAAACCCCTCTTCTGAAAACTTTTTCTTTTCAAATATCTCCGTTTTTATTCCATCTTTATTTTCATTTCTCCCTTTCCTCTACAAAACCCACAAAAATTTTCCACTCACTTTTTACATCGTTTTGTTTTTCATTTCTTAAACAAAGAAGAACCTTCGTTTTTCTTTACGAAAATTTTAATATAAAAACCTTGAATGCTTCTATTGCTAACCCTCCCTGCGGATACGACCCGTCCTAGCCTATGCTACGAACGTTGATTCGGAAGGAGTAAAGTAAACCTACATATACATCTGGAGTTTTTGATCATCGGTACACGGACATCAATGGTTTACTCTAAACCCTCTCTCAATACAATTAATCCTTCCGAACAAATTTTTGGCGCCGTTGCCGGGGAGGGTAACAGTTTTTATTGAATTTTTGGAACTAAAACGAATTTTTTCTTCTCTGTTGCAGGTTAAAGGTCAGGGAAAGCAGGAAAAAAGATTGCAGTAACATATAAGTGGTCTTGGGCCTCTGTTCTAGAAAGCAGAGACCAAGTACCCTCAGGATTGCCGCGTTTCCTCGGCTCTGGTCGCGGATCCGCGGCAAAAAGGAGTTCACTACTGACTGGTTTTGTGCAGGGCTGCTTGCTTTGCAAAATTATAGTTTTCTGCAAACTTTATTTCTTGTATGCCATCACCAGGAGCCTGCTAATAAACCAACAGTAAAATATTTGTTGAAAAAGTTCAAAAATTGATTAGACGTTTGCATTTAGGCACGTGTCTATTTCATTACATTTTCTATTTACTGTTGAAGAGTGCTGGAGCAAAGGTACGTGCGCATAGCATCTAGTATAAGAACACTTTTGGATTGTATACATTGCTTAAGTGTTGCTTTTCTGGTACACTGCACTAAATTGATCTAAGGGCTTTGCCTATAAACATAATAAGGTGGGGAAGTTATTACCCTCCCTTAGCCCACAAACAATCTCCTTACTCACTAACCCAAACCTAACTAAAAATGAGTAGACGTTGGCCCTAGGGACATCTCGGACTCAATTAGGAGATTATCCTAAGGGGGAAAGGTGTTGGAATTTGACTCCTATCAAATTAGTGTCTAGGAAGGGGATTAAGGGCCGAAAGCCCGAAGGTTGGTGGTTACTTAATTAAGGAACGTCTTTGATGGATAACCTCCCACCAATTTTGCACTGACCTGGCTGATTAGCTTGTGGTCAAAGTCTGCATTATACCTCCTATGGACTGTCTAACCAGTTAGGAGTCGTCTAGGTCAAAGGTCTACCCTAACTTAGGTTAGAATTTTTTCTTTTTTGTTTGCTTATTTGTTTGTTTTTTTTCTTTATTTGTGTTTTATTGTGTGATATGACTTATAATAATAATTTTTCCAATTTTAATGGTAATCCATATTACACACCAACCTCTTTTTCGGATATTACCAACCCGGCAGATCATAACTTTAACCAACATAGTATGCCGGATTGGTCTTATCCGAATCAATATAACCTATGCCCCCAATCTTATAACCATAATTTCTAGAATAATTTCAACTCTTCATAGAGTCAGTGGGGATTCACCTCCCCCGAGTCCAATTTTCAACCAACTTGTCCTCCTTATCTACCTTGTTCACAATATTCCCAAGATTCATACTCAGTTCCACTAGTCCAAAATAGAAAACCATCAATTTTGGAAATAAGTATGGGTGAGTCTGAACAACAATCACAAAATCTGATGGACTCACAATTTTACCACCAATTCCAAAACAACACTTCATCTTTTCAAGACCAATCGCAACAAAACGATGATCCTATCAACTATGAAAAGATGCTTGAAGCAATGACTCAGGCTCAAAACGCTCGTAATCATGACATAGGTATGATGGTCCAAACTCTACGTTCTCACCGTTTAGCCAGTTCTGATGTCATTAACTATTCTGTTAGAGCTAAAGAGTCATGTTGTTTTGGAAAACAAGGTTCCATTTCAGCACAATCATTTGAACTTGCCCAAACTCCAAATTTTGAAAATGATATTGACAGTTTGGCTAGTTATTCCTTTCCTGAAATAAAACTTGAGAATGAATATGATCACGAACCTTAACTTAGTGATTCAATTCTACTTCCTGACTCAATTATGACTCCGGTATCTTCACCTGATTTCAATCTTTTTTCCGAGTCAACATTGGATCCTGTCCCAATTCATAATGAAATTGAATCACCCATCTTTGATGATCAACATATTGAACTTGACCAATTTCATACTTTTAAAAGTCCCATTGACAAATTGGTAAGTTCTCATTTTAATGAAATTGAACTCAATGAGAAATGTAACCTAGATTCTCAATTTTGTGATCCAGTTCAAATTCCTGATTCAATATTGACTCCTGTTCTGTTACCCGAGTTGGGTAATATTTTAGAGTCAGTTTTGATTCCCACACCTGTCATTCTTGAACTTTAATCACCAATATTAAGTCACATTCCATTGTGGAAAATGAATTTAGACTTGAGTTTCAACTTCTTGATTTGGACCCACTTCCTGAACCAATCTCGACTCCTGAACCTTTACTTGACTTAAGTCACTTTTCTGAGTCGGTATTAGTTCCCGTACTTCCTAAGTCCAAGTCAATCATTCTATCTTTTCACACTCCATTTTGGGACAAGGCGGTTGATAAAATTGACTCCGAAATCAATTATGGAATTTGGAAACTAGATGGGGTCAAATTTTTAATAAATATCCTTCATGTATACATCATTTTAGTGGGTTATATTAGAGAGATTTCTGGTGGGTTCCTTCGAACTCCATGCAAAGTCGATTGGGCCGCATTTTGTGGGCCAATCAGACCACCACCGAAACCACCACCTTAAGGTAGTATTTTCCTTCCCAGCCTTCTTTTTCATGTATCTATGCATTAATTCATACATTGAGGACAATGCATGAGATAGGTGTGGGGGAGGGTTCTAACATAACTTAGGTTTTTCTTTTTATTAAAAAAATTAATATTTTCTTTACTATTAAAATTTTTTTGAAAATAGAAACAATATTTTGACATATTTTTTGTAAGAAATTAAGTCAATTTTAAGGAATAGGAAAATCAAAATTAATATTTCTTGAACTTGGTCAAAATAAGATTATTTGTTTGATTTTTAGAGTTAGGTAGATAATTTGTCAAAGTAATTTAGTCTTGATCTTTACCTTAATGAAATATGCACACTTCATACACTTACACACTTAGCGTTCAAAAAACGAAGATTCTTATGCCTTATAAAAAAATATATATATATCTATGAAAGATGAACAAATCTAATTATTGATTAGCTTGGTGCTTTGGCCTAAGTAAGCCTTGGTATTTATGCGAAAGATGATTAGATAATTTAAGAACAAATATATAAAAAAATCCTCTGATTAAGCTGGGTATTTGTGCCTAATAAAGCATAAGTATTCACGCCTAAAAGTGGTTCATATAATAAAATCCTTAGTTTTGTGGCCTTGTTTGCTCGAATCTTAAGTCCTTGGGGTGTTTTCTCACCCGGTGTCCTAAGACCGTTTGGTTTGGGAGTCATCGATTAAAGGCTCGTTACATAAGCAGATTAGAAAGCCTAATAGAACTAAGGAATAATACCACCAAAAAAAATATATATATATAAAGAGAGAAATGTAAATCAGCTGACACAGGAGGCAAATTTGTCCTATGTAGAACTCAAAAATCATATTTCCCGAATGAATTTTCAAGATCCGACCGTACATTATCATCTTCATATTCTAAGATATACACATATAAAAAATCAAGTGATTTGAAGTTCGTTTACTCATTGATCTAAACGTTCTATTTTGTTCTATTGTTAAAAAACCGTTAATGTTTGAACCCAAAAAAAATGTAGTAAACAAACTTCAAATCACTTGATTTTTTATATGTATATATCATAGAATATGAAGATGATAATGTGTGGTCGGATCTTGAAAATTCATTCGGGAAATATGATTTTTGAGTGCGACATAGGAGGAGTTGCCTCCTGTGCCAGCTGATTTACATCTCTCTCATATATAAATAAGGCATAAGAGTTAGAGTTAAAGAAGCCTCAGTCAAAATTTTTACGGTCACAAGGTGCATATGACTTAGGGTAAAGTAATAGACTAGATGAGAAGTACAATTTGACTCCTTACTTTGATTGATAATAAATTTTTGAATAGAGACTAAGTTTAGGAATGAAAAATTCGGTTTTCCTATAACTTATAGATTACTTAAATCTTACAATAATATTTCAAATATTTTTCTTTTAAAATGCATTTTCAAATATAAACATTTTACTTTTTTTTTATGGATTTTCTGGGTGCAATCTACTGAAAACCCTCACGAGACAAAACTCGTCCTCTAGGGGTAACCTAGAGGTTTAACGGCTTGTTATACGAGCTCAGTGCAATCGTGTCACCTACAAAAGTAGTGTAATAATTTAGTAAGGATTTTTCTCTTTGCTTATTTTTCTCAAGGACGAGCAAAAGCTAGGTATGGGGGTGTGATTGGAGTTTATTTATGCATTATTTTCTACCACCATGCTATGCTTTATCTGAATAAATATGGGATTTTTATTGTTTTTTCTCTCTTTTTTCAGGTCCAATGTTTAATGGAGAAGGAGGCCCAACAATTATGATTTTTGAGGAATTAAAGAGTAATTTAGAAGCCCACAAGAAGAAAGCCCAGGTCTAAACAGATACAAAGCGTATTCTCAGTTTCTAGAAGATCCAGCTAGGGATACGAGATACAATAGAAAGGCACAAAAATCCGCTAGCGCAGCGGCCAAGATACGGCCGCGGAAACGCGGCACATGCTGTAGAACCGCGGCAATCTTCTGGCCGTTACTTCAGCGTTTGATCCGGCGGCTGAGGTAGGATGGCCTTTTCTCATGAAGACTATAAATAGACCCCTAGGGCCTCTGTAATCGGGGAGGAGAGAGAGCATTGTTTATAAGAAAATTGTTAGGGTTTCTCTAGGTTTTCTTTTAGTCTCTTATGTAATTTTCTTTTTCTCCTTCTAGAATCCAAAAAAGAGAGAGTGAGAGTGAGCAATCTTTGTAATTGGAGACGGTGACAACGCAATCCAAGGATCAAGCTTTCAATCTTCCAATCTTTTCTTGTTCTGGTGCATTATTTTCTTTAAGCTTTTACTTTCTTCTATTTAATTTCTACAATGAACTGTTGCTTGTTCTGTATTCCCATGTCTAGCTAATTCATTAACATGACTAACTAACTTTTAATTTTACTAACTACTAACTCTTGGGTGATTGCTAACTTATATGATTCATTGGATGCTTTATTCTTTTTAGTCTTGCAAATTACAAGTCTATCTTACCCTGAATGAAGATGAGTTACTTTTTATTCTTTGCAAATGTTATGTTCCCCCTCCATATGATTTATGTGAGCCTCACTTAGAGCCTTGTCTTTAGAACAAGTGCCTTGATGGAACATGAAGATGGAGCACTTCACTATGCTAATGACTACATTACAAGTTTCTTATTTCATGCTCGCTTTATTATAGCTTTGATGGACTAATGAATCTTGCATGTTTTCTTAGCATCCTTAAGAGTGACTATCCTTGTTCCATTGTTGAAAATCTATTTAGGAAGCTAATGATTCAAGGAGGCAACTAGCCTAGCCTAAATGAGAAACACCCTCGACATGGGACAATACAAGGACTTGGCAAAGCAAGACATACCATTGCCGATGAATCAATATGAGGCATGCATCACCCAATGAGAGTAGTAAGTTAGTAAATTAGAATGTTAGTTAGTCATGGCTTTTCTTTCTATCATACTTAAAAAACCCCTCTTCTGAAAACTTTCTCTTTTCAAATATCTCCGTTTTTATTCCATCTTTATTTTCATTTCTTCTTTTTCTCTACAAAACCCACAAAGATTTTCCACTCACTTTTTACATCGTTTTATTTTTCATTTCTTAAACAAAGAAGAACCTTCGTTTTTCTTCACGAAAATTTCAATATAAAAACCTTGAATGCTTCTATTGCTAACCCTCCCTGCGGATACGACCCGTCCTAGCCTATGCTACGAACGGTGATTCGGAAGGAGTAAAGTAAACCTACATATACATTCAGAGTTTTTGATAATCGGTACACGGACATCAACGGTTTACTCTAAACCCTTTATCAATACAATTAATCCTTCCGAACACTATCATATCTATCCTATTTATAGGATCTAGTTTTTATGAGAAAATTGGTTTGTGGTTTGTTGGGACCACCAAGAGTAGTAACCCTTTCTTTTGCTTTGGCTTTATGCCTTCCCTCTAAGTGTAGAGGAGGTTGTGCAATTGGGTTTGTTAGTATCCCTCTAAATGTAGAGTTGATTGTAGTTGTTTGGCTAAGTGCCCATCCCTGTAAGTGTAGAAGTGATTATTAATGTGCCTTGCCTCTTGCGTAGAGGTTGTGTTTGTTGGAGAGAGGAGTTGTGTACTCCTAGTTTGTATTACCCAAATCCTCAGTGGAGGCTCCCTGTGTGGGAAGTCTTAGTGAAAATCCTTCTGTGTGAAGGCTGGGACGTAGAGCAGTGGCTCGAACCTCGAAACATATCTTTGTATTTGTGATTGATCCACTATCTCTAAACTCTCTCTCTTTTATATCTTGCATCATTCATATTGTTCATATCATATATGCTTGGCATTGTTTGTGTGACTCACTTGTGTTGAAGTAAGAGAGCTTTACATAGCACCTCAACTCTTATTTAAAGGAATTTAGAGGAGATAGTCCAGAGCCCTTCATCGGGAATTCAGCTACACTCTTTGGTTACACTAAGTGTGTTGCAATTTATTTTTAATTTCGCATCATTTGTCATTAGGTTATTCATACACCTATTCACCCCCCCCTCTAGGTGTACTTTCATAGAGTATATCCCCGCTTCTGTAATCAGTTCAATAGTACACTAGTAAAAGCAATCGACAACTCTACCAATTCAATAATACACTGACAAACAAACTGGAGTTCATACAAGTGCTAGAAAGAGTTTCCAAGACACTCGTTATGATCCCTGGAGGCTTCAAGCAATTCAAAAGTACACTACCGAAGACTAAAATCTCGACAAGATCAAGCTTCGGGCGTCTCAAAAGATTGCTGGTCCAATATTGGGGAGCCCAAAACCAACATGAAGTCCAAAGTATTTCGAAATCCATCTCAGTCAACCGTGGAGTTTCAAAAACTTTGGAGGGGATTTTATGGGCTGTCTAAAATTCATTCAAGGCAAGTCCCCAAGATGTGGACCTCACTTAAATGCAAAGGTCATGTTTAACTAAAACGCAAATCTCGCGTCCAAGGGTAAACACATACTTCAAAAGCGAGTCTAAGCACCTCCGTATTTCATTTCAAATGCGGGTCTGAGCGACTATGTGTTTCACTTCAAATGCGGATCTGAGCGACTCTGCGTTTCACTTCAAATTTAGTCTGAGCAACTTAGCGTTTCTCTTCAAATGCCGGTCTAAGCAACTTTGTCTTTCTCTTCAAACGTGTATCTGAGCAACTCCGCGTCTTAATCTAAATGCGTGCCCGTGAGCTTCGCGTTTCAAAAATGCGGCCATGAGAAGCTTGTGAGCGTTGCGTCTACATAATAGAGTGAGGTCTTGTCCAACACGAGACCTGCTTTTCTGTTGTAACTGACCCCCATTACTCTGTCAAATTAACTCCCCACGTAATGTGGGAGTTAATCCCCTTTTATAAAGGGATTATAGGGGACAATTATATCCCTAAGACCCCCTATAAATAGCCTAGAGTGCTATGAAGGAGGAGAGGATCTTTACCTGGACGCGGGGCTAATAACTTTGAAGCTAAAGACTTCATCCTTTCAACCTCCAAGGTTCAGAGAGAGAGAGAGGAATCAAAGAACTCTAAACACTTATAGTGTTAAAATAGAGTTATTTTCTAGTTGCTTTTTCGATGCATCCTGAAGCAGATCTCGAAGAGAAGCTTGTCGTTCAGTTGGTCAACAGAGAACAAGAATTACTCTGCATCGCCACATCAAGAACCTAGCATTAAACAAATGGGAGATTCAGTTATTCTCCTCTCTTTTGTAATCGGATATTGATCCATTGTAACTTTCTTTTCATATGAAAGAAATTTTTACACGCCTCAATTTTTCTGACCAAACAACTGGCTTAGCCCAAAAATCATATCTATAAACATTTTAAAATATGTTTGTAAATCCAAATAAATACCTATAAATCTCTATAAATTCCACAAAATTAAGTTCATGTTAATACAATGAGGTATAAATAAGTGTGTTAAAAAATCAACACATTTTACAAACATGTGAACTTATTTTTTAGA
The DNA here is from genome assembly GCA_038442645.1 of Agave tequilana. Classification (NCBI taxonomy): domain Eukaryota; kingdom Viridiplantae; phylum Streptophyta; class Magnoliopsida; order Asparagales; family Asparagaceae; genus Agave; species Agave tequilana. Next base: position 1,194,550 of record JAVJIF010029806.1, read on the forward strand.
TATAGAAATTCAAACTTGAAACAAAAATTATAATTTCTAAAAACTAAAATTTTAAACTGAAATCTAAATTTTCAAAAACTAGTGTGAATACATAAACACGTTATTGAAACTCTGTTGGAGCTCAATGTGTATGGATAGAATCCAGTCAATATGTAAAATAATATAGACTTGTTTTTGACAATATATTACATAAAAATGATATTTTCTAAAAGCAGAACTTAGACTCATGAAGTCAACTTATCAAAATATGTTTCCAAAACACAATGGAGTACCAATATATATGGATGAAATCTAATACATATATAAACCAATGTAAACTTATTTTTGATGAAATATATTCATGAAAGCAAAATATATTCTAGTTATATTCAAAACAAAAAACTCATTTGGTTTAATCCGTTTAAATCAAAATAGGAAAACTTTTGTGGATATAAGATTGAGCAATCAAAACTAATCTATATGAATAAAAGATATAAACTCACAAACTCTATACTCAAGTCTTCTTGAAGATCTTCTTCTCCATGTAGACATGATCGAAACTTGATTCTTTTGAGCTATACTCTTCATAAGTACTAAATATGATCTTTATGCTTGAGCTCTTGAATCAACATGTGTTAGCACTTTGAATCTTTTGTTGAAGCTAAACTCCAACAATGATATTGATTGAATATCTGAAACTTAATAAATACAAGATCATTAGTACTATAACTACATAAGTTAGTCATCATCAAAACTAGAGTGATAGACCTTTGGGACCTTGATGCAGGTTCGGGTTGGATATGAGCTAGAAACCCAAACCCACTAGTTAATTGATTGGGTTTTGGGTTTGTCACGCCCCGCTTCCCAAAATACAGAATACAAGTATGTGACGATGGCCAACAGATACTCACAAAGAGTGAAATCTCTTCCATGAGTACCTTAGGCTGTCAATAACAAGTAGGATAGTACGCATATATGCATATACAACCAAGTACAGGGATAAAATCACATATATGAAAAACTAAATCATAAACAATATCATTCACTTTATCTGAATAAAGCAAATCAGGAAAGAAAACTGAACTCACAAGAGAACAGCTGAACCAAAATATGATCTATAACTAACTCTCTATACCAGGTTCCTGATCTAAATACTAAAAAATAATGTAAAGGTCCGTCAGAAGCAGATCAGCAAGAGTACACGAAGGGAAAAGAATGATAAGAGATAATATGAAAATGTAGTAACAATAAGTAGGACATAGGTAGTATGTTTGATGGTATCGAGAACTGAAGGTAAAAACAATAATAGGAATAATCGAGAAGATAGATCATGTACAATAAGATCGTGCATGCATAGTATGACATGTATATAATGAACATGAAATGTCCTGGACAAGTAGTTGTCGTGTAACATAATCATAAGATCACAAGAAATCAAGATCATAAGATAAAATAACATGGTATTGAAATCACCTAGAGGGGGGTGAATAGGTGATAATGCTAATCTAATGAACTAAATGCAGAATTTAAAAACTAATTGCAATTATACTTAATGCAACCAATAAGTGATGCACACACAACCAAGCCAAGCATATAAAAAATGAATGATCAATATGAAATAATGCAAGGCACAATACAAAGAGAGAGAAAGAGTAAGAGTCAATGGATCAAGCACAAACAATAAGATTTGTTTCGAGATTCGAGCACCGAACTCTACATTCCCGCCTTCACCCAGAAGGATTTCGAATCCACTAGCTTGTCCACAAAGGACTCCCACATATGGAATCTCCACCGAGGATTTGGGGCAATACAATAACTAGGAGTACCCAACTCCTCTTTTTACAACCACAACCTCTCACTAGAGGCAAAGCACCAAGCCAACCAAAACAATCACCTCACAACTTGAGGGATAAGCACAAAGCTACACAAGGATCACCTCACAACTAGAGGGATGCAACCCACTTGCACAACCTCCTCAACACTATGAGGGAAAGGCACAAAGCGAAGCAAAAATAGGGTTTACAACTTGGTGATCAAAAGATCACAAACCAATCTCTTTTTCCCACAAACACAAAGACCCTATAGATAGGATAGAATGAAGCTCAAGTGTGGAAAACAAAGTGTTTAAAATAAAGAAAAATCACTTGGGAAATCTCCACAAAGATATAGAATGATTAGACCAAAACAAATTCCCAAAAGACTATTTTTCTTTGAAATAATGAAACACGTTTAAAAACAGTAAAGATTGATATTTTTGACACAAAGAAACTCTTTTCAAACTTGTATAAACACTAGAGAAAGCTTAGAAATTTTAGCCCAAAAATTCTTTTTGAAAACCTCTTTCCAATGGGGTATATATAGCCCCTTTTCAAAACTAGCCGTTAGCAGCAATTAAGGCCAGATTAGACCTTCCGGTCGACCAGCCAACGGTCGATTTTTTACCGTTAGCTGCTACCGATCGACCGCCAGGTCGACGGGGCCCTGAACCAGAGAGCAACGGCTCTCTGGGGCAGTCGACCGGAGCAACCCGAGAGTGGGTTGCTTTCAGTCGGTAGACCGCTCGGTCGACCGGCTTAAAGGGCAGGCCAGCGTGCACGTTTTGTGCATGTCGGTCGACCGGTCCGGTCGACTGCCAGAGCCTGGCAGGCTATATTATGAGACAGAAAACATAGGTTTTTAATGGCTTAAAAATTCACATAAAATCTCTAAAATTCCACAAAAATAGTTCTATCATTATACCTTGAAATACAAACTTGTGTTAAAAATTTCAACACACATCTCAAACATTTTGAACCATTTTTGTGTTAAGAAAATATTGCCGAAGACCAAAACCTTTATTTTTCCAAACTTGAATTTTCCAAATGAATATCCGATTTTTTCAAAACTTATCCAAATACAAAAACATGATATTTAAATACTTTGAGGCATGATGCATATGGATAGAAATCCAAGATACAAGAAACATATACATATCATAGATTTTGACTTTATTTCCAAAAATATGTTTTGTTAAAACACAAAACCTAAAACACATGAATAGGTATATCAAATTAAGTTTGTCTAGGATATGAAGCATACATGTATATAGAACATGTCTAATATACATAAACACATGTAAACTTGTTTTGATACTTATCTATTCATGAAAATCAAGATCGGTTAAACCAATCAAACCGAAAACCAAAATCAAAACATAAACGTGTGTGTATTGTGAACTTAAGCATATCAACTATCTAATTTTTACACATGAATCTAAAACACAAACTAAATTAGGATACCTAAGTCTTCTTGTAGAGCGCCGTCTCCAAGCCGACTCGATCCAAAACTCTGTGATCCACCGAGCTGGACTCCAACGAGTGCTATGATATGATCTTGTTGCTCGGGCTCTTGAATCACCATGTGAAAAGCTTCAAAACTCCTTTATTGAAGCTAATCACCAACTAATATCTTGATTAAAGATCTGAAACTAAACATCACAAGATTATTAGTAAACATAACTACATGAGTTAATCATCATCAAAACTAGAGTGGAAGGCCTTTGGGCCAACAATCTCCCCCTTTTTGATGATGACAAAACTCATGGAAGTATATATGCATGGATTAAAGTTAAGCTTCAAAGAAGCTCCCCCTTAGCTCATGCATAGAAGAAAACAGCAAATATATGCAATGAATATAAAACATGAGAATGCATAGATATGCATAAAACTATGAAATGCATGTAAACAGGCTCTTGATACCAAAAGATATGCATAAAACAATAAAATGTATAAAACATGCTCTTGATACCAAATGAAAGGTAAAACAAATTATTTCTTCTTTTTCTTAATTTCATAATCATGTTCTCTTTAAAGAATGCTTTTGATACCAAAATTACATAAAGCTTTTGATACCAATAAACCAAAACTTACATAAACTAAAACATAATGAAAGCTCTTGATACCAAACATTACATAATGCTCTTGTTACCAATAATAAAACATGTTCTCAATATCAAAACATGAAACAAAGATCATGCATAAATCATGCATATAAACTCAAATTCTTCTCCCCCTTTTTGTCAATCATCAACAAAGGGGTAAACGATAAACCAATAAAAATTATTCTTCTCCCCCTTTTTGTTCAAAACAAAGAATCAATAAAGGGGTCACAACCCTAATTTGTTTGATGTCACCCCTTTCAATAATAAGAATATAAATCAAAACATTTTTGATATTTCTTATTTAAACACAATTTTGAATTTTCTCAATAAAACAAATCAAATTTTTAGATACCAATTGAAAGTAAATAAGGCATTGATACCAATTGTGAGAAAATAAATAAAATCTTGATACCAATTGAAAGAAATAGATCAATAGATACCAATTGAAAGTGTAACACCCCGCTCCCGGAATACGTACTTAGTTGCGTATTCAGATTTCTCGATCGTATTTTTTTGATTTACTTCCTGTATTTATTTTGTATTATGAATTGTTTATATGATTGTTTTGTCTTGGATCCGGATTCGTGAACTCGGATTCAGCCCTAGTCTGAACCAGGGACCCGATCTCAGGTTATTACTCGATTTAATCTTTTTGGTATTCCAATTTGACCGATTTCAGTTTTAAACATCATTTTCTAATATTTTAGATTTTCTATGATTTTCTGGAATTTTTCAGAATTAAATTGAAATTCTTCAAAACCGGGGTCGACCGATACCGCTGACCGATTCCCGGATTTTTTAATTTACAAATGGAGTTGAATTTTAAGAAACAGCTTTCCTGTAACTTCTTAAAATCATATTTTCTATCTAAATACTTTTTCTAAGAATTTTCTGAATTTATCGAAATTCCACTGGATTTGGTGTCGGCCAGTCTCACTGGTTGATTCCAGGAATTTTAATTTATAGTTGGAATCAAATTTTTGAATTCCGCTTTCATATTGCTTCTTAGAATTATATTTTCTCTTTTCAGGCATTTTCTGGGATTTTTCAGATTTTATCAAAAGTCCGGCTGACGCGGTATAGACCGGTATTGACGGTTGACTTCAGGATTTTTATTTTAAAAATAAGATTGAATTTCTAAAAACTGATTTCACAAAAAAATCTTTTTATAATATTTATTATTTTTTAGAATTTTTGGGAAGCTTTCCAAGCTACTTTATTTTTTGGACTTTTCCGGAGTTTTCGGTGTTTTCCCAGATACCGGAATAGTGCCCAGATATTTTTTCACTTTTCTCTCTCCTCGCTAGACGCGAGTTTCATCAACCTAGGATTTTGCATTTAATGCAGAGATCCTCTCCATGCTGCATTTAATGCACTGCTAATCAATTCCAATCAAGTCATTATGACTTTTGTCCTTTTGCTAAACGCGGCTTTTTGCATCTTCCGTGGGCGCTGAGATAATCCCCGCGTCTGGCTAAATTTTTGCCCAGACGCGGATTCATTTGTATGGGGACGCAGCTTCTTTGCAATGAAACGCAAGTTTCATTAAATGATGAGAATGACAATCTTATTATAATGTTTTCCCCTCCTTATAAAACCACCCCACATTCTTCTCTCTTTCATGATTACTTCTTCTTCTCCTTTGTTTCCTGAGAAAGAAAACCAACAGCCAAAGAGCCTCTTGCTCTCTCCTATTGGCCACCCATACTCCACCTTCTCCACCTCCATTTTCACCACCAACACCACCACCTCTTTCTCCTCCATCTCCTCCACCATTCCAACAACAAAAACACCAACTCCAACCACCAATATCACCTTTTTCTTCCTCTCTTTCCACCAAACAACCCATTACCTCCATTAACTTCTCCACCAATTCCACCACCACCTATACCTCCTTGGCCACCACGAACCACGCCATCTTCCTCTCCTCGTCGTTCTCTTTCCGACGAGCTATTGCTTCGCTCTCCGAAGCCTCGTTTCCAAAACTCCAACCTTTCATTTTTAGCTACACTTGCACCCCCCATGGTTGCTTGGGCCTGGGCTTGAGCTACCGGATTCCGGCCAACTCCGGCTGTCGCCGGCTACCTCCCCATCACCTTCTCAAGGGCCGGCCACCTCCTTTGGATTGGGGCCGAGCTCTTCTTCGTCGGCAACGCCTCTGATGATTATTCCGGTAATCGTTTACGATTATTCCGGTAATCTTTCCGGTGACAATTGCAACGACAAACACTAAACACAACCACCCCGAAATCACCTTCCCTCCTCTATTTTATTGCTGACGCGGATCTCACCCCCGCATCTAGGCAATCCCGTAACGCGGCCTTCGCGTTCTTGTATCGAAGCAACGCGGAGTCCAGGCCCGCGTCTGTGTCCTTCTCGTGTCAACACGACGCGGAGCCCATGCCCGCGTCTGTGTTCTTTTCGTGCTAAACGCGACGCGGAACCCACATCCGCTTCCGCGTTCTCCTCGCGACCTGACTTGAGCACAGATCCCGCGTTTGTGACATCTCCGCAGCGCGTCTCCCGCGTCTGCGATTCCCGCGTCTCTATTCTCTCTCCTCCCTTATATTTTAAACTCATTGACGCGTTGATTCCCTGGATTCCAGAGCTTGGGATTTCACCGTGTTTTCCTGAATTTTAGGCGAGTGTTCTCGCTTTCTCATTGGACTTTCCTGCATCGTTGGGTTGACTTGCATAACATTATGTATTTATATCGGTGTTCTCGTTTGGTATTGTGATGTCATACTTGTTATATTAACTGTTGACATACACCTGTCTGTATCATACTTGACAACTGACGTGACATGACTTACTATCTAGCATATGTTTTACCACCTGCTTCTTGACACATTGATACTTGAACCCCTGAAATAGGGAGGCTCCTGATTTTACTCCTGTTGATCCCCGTAATGGGATAACCATGAATATAAGATTACTATGAATACTCTGTGGACATTATTACTGGATAAATTATTATAAGTAGACAACTTGTACCTGGTTTGGGGGAAACTGATGGGCCCTGATTAATCATGTTTATGGTGGTCTTATCGAGCCGCGCGTGGCCACATACTTGAGGGATCACCTGGCGGCCACCAGGGATTCCGTGGAGTGTGCTGGCACCCCTACTCCTGATTATTCCTGCCGGGTATGCACACGCCCTAGGCCAATTTCTATGGGATCTGTGATACTCTATTCCTGTCGGGCGTCCATAAGTCCCGGTACCTAGCGGTACGTTCCGACTCAGCACCGGATACTCCTGAACCGTTGTCCCGGGCATGTACGGGGCCCATCCGAAACATGATTCATCGAACTTTATCAGTTTCCAAATAACTTGCTCTATAAGTTGTAAGTGGAAGTATGTGGAATGGAACACATACTGAAGCCTGGAACTTAGACGGCCCCTATTATAATCATATGTTAATATGAAATTTGTTGTGCCATTTTGTAACTCAGGTTGTACGTGCTTGGATTATGGTGACATGGGATAAAGGTATATAAATGAGGGTTTCCTTGTTTGGATTATTCCTTCGAAGTATTGATCTCATGGAGCCGTAACCTAAACCCGTACAATCAGATTTGCTCGTATTCGGTTTTATTTGGTTTTGTCGGTTTTATGTTAGTTTAGGAGATATCTGGTGTTGTCCTATTTACTTTATTTCTCGTCTCGTTACTTTCCCTTATCTTACCATACCATGAGTATTCTCTGCTTGATATCACTTGTTATGTATCTACTTGCTTCTGCATGCTTATGCTCACGACACGGTTTTCAATGCATGCTTATGATTCGGTTTTATCGATACACATGTGCTTATCCTTGCACGCCATCTGGCTTTCGCCTCACCACTCGCCTGGGGAGTTCTGACTCCTCTGGATCCTCATGTCCAGGTCCTGGAGCTTGGACCGAAAGGGACCATCTTACTGAGGACCAAGCTTACTTCTGTGGAGCAGACAGGTCAACTGTAGCTCCAGTCCCATCCTTGCTCCCCCTTGTTGGCTCGCGGCTTCTCCAGTTATCTCGTGAACGCCCTTTTGTACTGTTCATATATGTACATCTCTTTGTATTCTTGCATTTACGCCTATCAGGTGATGTAATATTATTGTAATATTTATCACCTCTGGTGATAACTTTGTAATTGTACTCATATGTTGGAATGTATAATGCACCACTTGCTTCCGTACTCTGATTCTTTCCTGTACTGATGCTTAGCGTATATACGTGAGGGTATTTCTGACCTGCGTATATACGTCGCAGTAACGTCCCCGTACCCGCTGGATCGGGGTGTTACAGGGTGGTATCAGAGCCTAGGCTCTTACATCCTCAGTACGTCCAGATGGCAAATTAATGGTAAAGAAATTTGCAACTGGAATGCATGAGTCCTGGTTATACAATCCAACTACAAGTGCAGAGTTATCTATTCCTTCCTTCTGATCCATTTCTTGAATCCTGAGACCTCCAATCTTTTACCTTCCAGCTTCTTCCTATTACCTCTTCAACCAACTCAAGTATGGAAAGACGGGGAACACGTAATGGTGCTGGTACTTCTCAAGATGGACCCAACAGAGATAATGATGGTATGATGAGGATACTTCAAGGGATGATGCAGAGTCAACAACAACAGACAGAGCTTCTACGTCAAGGACTGTTAGTTGCACCCTGAGAACAGAGGCCAGGCAACATGTCGGATTTCAGGAGATTACAGCCGGCGATCTTTTCAGGCACAGAGAAGCCCCTGGATGCAGAACAGTGGCTAATAGACATAACAGATCTTTTGAAGGCGGCCCGAGTCCCCGATGAGAACCAAGTGGAAGTGGCCAAAATACAATTGAAGGATGTGGCCCGAACATGGTGGTTGGCGGAAGAAGCAACACTGGAGAAACCCATCACATGGGACCAGTTCTCAAAGGGTTTCTACGAGAGATTCTTCCCTGCAACAGCTCAAAGGGACATGGAAGAACAATTTATCCGCCTGCAGCAGCGCAACCGGTCAGTGGATGAATATGCTGCTGAATTCTTGAGGCTCAGCAGATTTGCTCCCTACATGGTGGCAGACGAAGAAAAACGGGCCAGCAGATTTCAGCAAGGGCTAAAGATGGACGTCCAGATGTATCTTATTCCTTAACAGCTGAAGACATACTCCCAGGTTCTCTCCATTGCCCGTGAAGTAGAACGAGGACTGGAGAATAAGAATGAGAACCAGGTACAGAACAAGTCAGTGAAGAGACCCTTTCAATTGATGAACAAAGAAGATGCAGCAAGGACCCCCCAACGGGCCGATAGTCAAGCGACCATTCCGATCTCCCCCTCAGCAGATGATATGCGGGTACTGCCAAAAACCCGGACACCTCCAACACAACTGCCGAAGGGCTAATGGACTATGTTTGGTGTGTGGATCCGGTAATCACTCAACAGGTGGTTGCCCATTCAAGAAGACCTATCCAACACCACCAACAATTCCAGCACAAGCAACACCCCCGGCACTTCCAGCTCCACCACTGAGGAGGAACCCAGAACCCGTTGACCGAAGAGCTCCATTCCCTCCCCAGCAGTATGATCAGCCACAGAGAGGAGTAAGAACTAGAGCAGATCATGGCAGAGGCCAAGTTTACAACACGACAGCGGAGGCATCAGGCGAAGCAACAGCAGGATATGAAACCCAGTATCCAGAACAGGAACCTTGAGGATGTCATTGTAACCGCCACCCCTGATCTTTTGTATTTTGAGTTGGTAATCTTTCGTAAATATTCCCCTTTATCACTCTCTCATTGTCAACCCTGGTGTCTCCTGTGTTCATCTTCCCCTTATCGAAATTGCGAGGACGCAATTTTTGTAAGGTGGGTGGATTGTAACACCCCGCTCCCGGAATACGTACTTAGTTGCGTATTCAGATTTCTCGATCGTATTTTTTTGATTTACTTCCTGTATTTATTTTGTATTATGAATTGTTTATATGATTGTTTTGTCTTGGATCCGAATTCGTGGACTCAGATTCAGCCCTAGTCTGAACCAGGGACCCGATCTCAGGTTATTACTCAATTTAGTCTTTATGGTATTCCAATTTGATCGATTTTAGTTTAAAACATCATTTTCTAATATTTTAGATTTTCTATGATTTTCTAGAATTTTTCAGAATTAAATTGAAATTCTTCAAAACCGGGGTCGACCGATACCGCTGACCGATTCCCGGATTTTTTAATTTACAAACGGAGTTGAATTTTAAGAAACGGATTTCCTGTAACTTTTTAAAATCACATTTTCTATCTAAATACTTTTTCTAAGAATTTTCTGAATTTATCGAAATTCCACTGGATTTGGTGTCGGCCAGTCTCACTGGTTGATTCCAAGAATTTTAATTTATAGTTGGAATCAAATTTCTGAATTCCGCTTTCATATTGCTTCTTAGAATTATATTTTCTCTTTTAAGGCATATTCTGAGATTTTTCAGATTTTATCAAAAGTCCGGCCGACCCGGTATAGACCAGTATTGACGGTTGACTTCAGGATTTTTATTTTGAAAATAAGATTGAATTTCTGAAAATCGATTTCACCAAAAATCTTTTTATAATATTTATTATTTTTGAGAATTTTTGGGAAGCTTTCCAAGCTACTTTGTTTTTTGGACTTTTCCGGAGTTTTCGGTGTTTTCCCAGATACCGGAATAGTGCCCAGATATTTTTCCACTTTTCTCTCTCCTCGGTAGACGCGAGTTTCACCAACCTAGGATTCTGCATTTAATGCAGAGATCCTCTCCATGCTGCATTTAATGCACTGCTAATCAATTCCAATCAAGTCATTATGACTTTTGTCCTTTTGCTAAACGCGGCTTTTTGCATCTTCCCTGGGCGCTGAGATAATCCCCGCGTCTGGCTAAATTTTTGCCCAGACGCGGATTCATTTGTATGGGGACGCAGCTTCTTTGCAATGATGAGAATGGCAATCTTATTATAATGTTTTCCCCTCCTTATAAAACCACCCCACATTCTTCTCTCTCTTTCATGATTACTTCTTCTTCTCCTTTGTTTCCTGAGAAAGAAAACCAACAGCCAAAGAGCCTCTTGCTCTCTCCTATTGGCCACCCATACTCCACCTTCTCCACCTCCATTTTCACCACCAACACCACCACCTCTTTCTCCTCCATCTCCTCCACCATTCCAACAACAAAAACACCAACTCCAACCACCAATATCACCTTTTTCTTCCTCTCTTTCCACCAAACAACCCATTACCTCCATTAACTTCTCCACCAATTCCACCACCACCTATACCTCCTTGGCCACCACGAACCACGCCATCTTCCTCTCCTCGTCGTGCTCTTTCCGACGAGCTATTGCTTCGCTCTCCGAAGCCTCATTTCCAAAACTCCAACCTTTCATTTTTAAGTACACTTGCACCCCCCATGGTTGCTTGGGCTTGGGCTTGAGCTTCTGGAATCCGGCCAACTCCGGCCGTCGCCGGCTACCTCCCCATCACCTTCTCAAGGGCCGGCCACCTCCTTTGGATTGGGGCTGAGCTCTTCTTCGTCGGCAACGCCTCTGATGATTATTCCGGTAATCGTTTACGATTATTCCGGTAATCTTTCCGGTGACAATTGCAACGACAAACACTAAACACTACCACCTCGAAATCACCTTCCCTCCTCTGTTTTATTGCTGACGCGAATCTCACCCCCGCGTCTAGGCAATCCCTTAACGCGGCCTTCGCGTTCTTGTATCGACGCAACGCGGAGTCCAGGCCCGCGTCTGTGTCCTTCTCGTGCCAACACGACGGGGAGCCCATGCCCGCGTCTGTGTTCTTTTCGTGCTAAACGCGACGCGGAACCCACATCCGCGTTCGCGTTCTCCTCGCGACCTGACTTGAGCACAGATCCCGCGTTTGTAACATCTCCGCAGCGCGTCTCCCGCGTCTGCGATTCCCGCGTCTCTATTCTCTCTCCTCCCTTATATTTTAAATGCATTGACGCGTTGATTCCCTGGATTCCAGAGCTTGGGATTTCACCGTGTTTTCTTGAATTTTAGGCGAGTGTTCTCGCTTTCTCATTGGACTTTCCCGCGTCGTCGGGTTGACTTGCATAACATTATGTATTTATATCGGTGTTCTCGTTTGGTATTGTGATGTCATACTTGTTATATTAACTGTTGACATACACCTGTCTGTATCATACTTGACAACTGACGTGTTACCACCTGACATGACTTACTACCTAGCATATGTTTTACCACCTGCTTCTTGACACATTGATACTTGAACCCCTGAAATAGGGAGGCTCCTGATTTTACTCCTGTTGATCCCCGTAATGGGATAACCATGAATATAAGATTACTATGAATACTCTGTGGACATTATTACTGGATAAATTATTATAAGTAGACAACTTGTACCTGGTTTGGGGGAAACTGATGGGCCCTGATTAATCATGTTTATGGTGGTCTTATCGAGCCGCGCGTGGCCACATACTTGAGGGATCACCTGGCGGCCACCAGGGATTCCGTGGGGTGTGCTGGCACCCCTACTCCTGATTATTCCTGCCGGGTATGCACACGCCCTAGGCCTATTTCTATGGGATCTGCGATACTCTATTCCTGTTCGGGCGTCCATAAGTCCCGGTACCTAGCGGTACGTTCCGGCTCAGCACCGGATACTCCTGAACCGTTGTCCCGGGCATGTACGGGGCCCATCTGAAACATGATTCATCGAACTTTATCAGTTTTCAAATAACTTGCTCTATAAGTTGTAAGTGGAAGTATGTGGAATGGGACACATACTGAAGCCTGGAACTTAGACGGCCCCTATTATAATCATATGTTAATATGAAATTTGTTGTGCCATTTTGTAACTCAGGTTGTACGTGCTTGGATTATGGTGACATGGGATAAAGGTATATAAATGAGGGTTTCCTTGTTTGGATTATTCCTTCGAAGTATTGATCTCATGGAGCCGTAACCTAAACCCGTACAATCAGATTTGCTCGTATTCGGTTTTATTCGGTTTTGTCGGTTTTATGTTAGTTTAGGAGATATCTGGTGTTGTCCTATTTACTTTATTTCTCGTCTCGTTACTTTTCCTTATCTTACCATACCATGAGTATTCTCTGCTTGATATCACTTGTTATGTATCTACTTGCTTCTGCATGCTTATGCTCACGACACGGTTTTTAATGCATGCTTATGATTCGGTTTTATCGATACACATGTGCTTATCCTTGCACGCCATCTGGCTTTCGCCTCACCACTCGCCTGGGGAGTTCTGACTCCTCTGGATCCTCATGTCCAGGTCCTGGAGCTTGGACCGAAAGGGACCATCTTGCTGAGGACCAAGCTTACTTCTGTGGAGCAGACAGGTCAACTGTAGCTCCAGTCCCATCCTTGCTCCCCCTTGTTGACTCGCGGCTTCTCCAGTTATCTCGTGAACGCCCTTTTGTACTGTTCATATATGTACATCTCTTTGTATTCTCGCATTTACGCCTATCAGGTGATGTAATATTATTGTAATATTTATCACCTTTGGTGATAACTTTGTAATTGTACTCATATGTTGGAATGTATAATGCACCACTTGCTTCCGTACTCTGATTCTTGCCTGTACTGATGCTTAGCGTATATGATTGTTATACATATTTGCATATTTTACCACTTCCATACCATGTATATTGTAAATAAAATGTGATTTTTAACCCCTTTTCTCTCTATTTTTACAGGTCCACAACTTGAAAGAGAAAAAGCCCATTAATCACTTTAATTAGCAATAATTAAAGTGATTAAATCCATAAGCCCAAAAAAGAGCCCAAGATTTGAATTTGGATTCAGTTGAGATCCGCGCGCCAATTGGATCTTCCAGAAGGCCACGTGGATAACCACCTAACAACCAAATCACAACAGAAAATCTGGGCTCAACGGCCCAGATTTTCCCGCCAAAACTGGGATATTCCCGCGTATCTGCGGCGGTTTGGAGGCAGTTGGAGACCGGATTTTGCGCCAATGGCCAGGGCTCTAGATCCTTCTCATGGATGGCTATAAATAGAGGACCAGGGTCTGTGTGTGAGAGCAGAGAAGAGAGAGAAGAAAATAGGGGAAATTCTTGTATTTTGTTTTCTCCTAGGTTTGTAGTCTTCATCTTCTTCCTCCTAGAGATTTTGACAAAGTGAGAGAGAGGGTGCTGTTTGAAAGTTTGTATCAAGAAAGTGACATTCTTGTAGGCAAGGATTTATCAAAAGAGCTCCATTCATCTCTTTGCAATCTCTAGTATGCTTTACTTTACTTTGCTTTAATTTCTTGTTTTCATTCTAGTGTTATTTCATTTGCTTTAGTTCTAATTGCTTTACATCATGAATAGTTGCTTTGTTTCTAGTATAATGGATAGCTAAATCTCTATTGCATGGCTAGCTAAGAACTTACCTAGCTAACTTCTATCTCTTTGGATGATGCTTGTCTTTATACTTGCATTGTGATATTTCTTTTACTTACCAAGGAAGTAGAGTTGCTTTCCTTTGGCTATTGCTTGTTCATACTCCATATGACTCATGTGTGCCTCATTTAGAGCCTTGTCTAGAACAAGAGCCTTTGATGGAACATGGAGATGGATCACCTATATATGCTACTTGTAAGAACAACTTCTCTACTTCAAGCCAATTTGTTGTTATGTCTTGAATGTTTGAATGAATGTTGATTCTTCGAACTTAGCATCTTTGAGTACCAATCCTAGAGTTCATCATTGAACATCTATCTAGAGAGCCAATGAATTCATATGAGGCTTCAAGTTAAGAACAAGAGAACACTCATCTTCATAACGGTAAAACACTTGAACAAACAAGCAAGATATCCCTATTGCCAATGAATCAACATAAGGCAATCAAGCATCACCATTGAGTTTAGCAAGTTAGCAATGAGGTAAAGTTAGCTAGCCATGTACCTTCTCATCTAAAGTTTTCTAACACTTTCTTTACTAGCTTTTCTTTCTTTGCAACACACTTCACCAAAGTTCTTTTGATTTCTTTTTCCATAATGCACAAATCCATCACTTCTTTTCATGTTGCTTCTTGCATTTGTGTAAATACATAGAAGACATTTCGTTTTTCATTTCTTCACTCCATACCGTAACGCTTCTATCGCTAGCTCTCCCGGAGAATCGACCCGGTATAGCCATTGCTATAGTGGAGATTGGAAAGGGTATATTGATCTTTGAATACATTTGTGGAGTAAACGAGCACAAAGGTTAACTCTAAACCTTTCTTCTTTAATTGAATACTTGTGTAATAACTCTACATTACTCTTTCCCGATCAAATTTTTGGCGCCGTTGCCGGGGAGAGCAACGGTATTTGTTTTCAAGTGAAGAATTAAACGAATACTCTTCTCTGTTGCAGGTACAGGTTGAAGAAACAGTAAATCTTGCATTGCAGAAACACGTAAGTGGACCTGGGCCTCTGCTCTCGAAAGCAGAGACCAGGATCCCTCTGAATTGCCGCAAATTCTGGGATTTTGCCGCAGAATTGCGGCAAGGAAGAGTTGACTACTGACCATTTTTCTGCAGGGCTTGCTTCTCTGCAAAATACAGCTGCTACAATACTTTAAATCTTGTTTGCTTCACCTGATATCTGCTAATCAACAGTAAAAATTTGTTGCAAGTTAAGAAAATTGTTTAGACATTGGCATACTAGGCACGTGTCTTTCAATTCCTTTACATTTACTGTTGAAGAGTGCTGGAGGCACGGTACGCAAGCATAGCATATAGACTAGGACTCACTCTTTGTTTGATTTAATTCCGCTTTGGGTGATCCTTGTTTGTTATATCGTACACTTGCACAAATAAACTTTAAGGGCAAATCCCATAAAAAAGATAAGGTGGGGATTTTATCACCTCTCCCTTAGCCCAAAAACCATTTTCCCACGCACTCACAATCCTAAGCTTCTAATTAAAAATTGCTAGACGTTGGCCCTAGGGACATCCGGACTCACTTAGGAGATTATCCTAAGGGGGAAAAGTGTTGGAAAGTGACTTTTGTAAAATCAGTGTCTAGGAAAGGGGTTGAGGGCCGAAAGCCCGAAGGTTGTTGGTTACTTAATTAAGGAACGTCTCTGACGGAAAACCTCCCACCAACCTTACCCTTCCCTGGCTGATTTGCTTATAGTCAAAGTCTACACCGAACTTCCTGTGGACGATCTAAAGTTAGGAGTCGTCTAGGTCCAGGAAACCTAGAAAGCTTGGATTGATTTTTTTTTCCTTTTTTTTGATTGTTATTTTTTTTTCATTTTCCGCCTGTGTGAAAGGTGCACGTTGATTGTGTAATTGTATGCAAGAGTGGTATCGAGATCCGAATTCTGCTAGGCTTGTAAGAACTTCTACACTGCCACATACACCACCACTCGACACAATCATGACCACCAACATTTCGTTGCAGGACAAGTTCTATCCAATTCGTACATCACTTCCATCGTGCATTCTCCTCCCAAACACCAATGGAAATAACTTTGAATTGAAGCCCCAGTTCATAAACACACTTCCACGATTCCATGGCCTTGAATCTGAGGATGCGTACTTCTTCATCCGAGAGTTTGAAGAAGTATGCCTTATGATGAGAATTTCCCAGTTGACCGAGGATGCTGTCAGACTTAGGTTTATACCTTTTGCACTTAAGGATATCGCTAAGAAGTGGCTTTATAATCTCCCAGTTAGCTCAATTTCTTCTTGGGATGATTTCGTTAAGGTCTTTCTTAAAAAGTTTTATCCTATCCATAAGACAGCCCTTATGAGGAAGAATATAATGCAATTCAAATAAGAAGCCAATGAACCGTTTTGGAAGTATTTTGAGCGCTTCAAAGACCTAGTAGCCCTGTGTCCCCATCACGGTATAGAAAAATGGCGCCAGTGCCAGATTATCTATGATGGGCTTGATTATCAAACTAAGATGCTCCTTGAAACCATGTGTCAAGGAGAATTCTTAAAGAAGGATGAAGATCAGGGTTGGGATCTTTTTGAGGCATTAGCTGAAAAGACAGTCCAGTGGGAATCATGTACTGAGAAACCTGCACCCACAACTTCCAGAACTGGTTTACATTCCATAGAATCCTCAATAGCTGCAGAAGCTAAGATAACTCAGTTGATGAAGAGGATTGAGTTGCTAGAGTCCAGGGAAAACTCTGCTGTGAATCAGGTCAACCCATCTGTTGTTAATCCGGGTTGTACCTACTGCCATGATCTGAATCATCTGTTTGAGGAGTGTCCAGTTTATCAAACTCAAATGTTTCAGGAGAGTACGAATGCTGCATACACCAGACCCACTTACAATCCTTACTCCAAAACCTATAATCCGGGATGGCGAAACCATCCGAATTTCTCTTGGAGTCAGTCTGGCCCTGAGCAGCCGAGACAACCATTTCCACAACAATACCCTGCTCAGTCTCATCCACAGACTTACCACCAGAACCCACCAAATGTTCATTCATACCAGAGTCCACCCAGATTCCAGTCATATCAAAATCCTGTGCCATATCAAGGAATTTTCAGCCCCAATTTCAGCATCATCCACCACCCAATCCTTCAGACAAAAGAATTTCTGATTTGGAGAAAATGATAGAAACCTTATCTAAGAACCAAGCTTCAATGATGAACAATCAGCAGCAGGACATGAACAAATTGCAAATTCAAATAGGGCAGTTGGCTAACTCTTTGACTAAAAGACAAAAAGGAATGCTACCTAGCCAACCTGTGCCCAATCCCAAAGCCCATTTTCCTCTGCACGAAGTTGAAGACTTGGGACCCAGCCAATGCCAAGCCATTCAAATCCTTAGATCTGGAAAGCATGTAGATAACAAGGTTTCAAATCAGTCTCCCAGATCTGTGCCAATGCCACCACCTTCTGTTCCAATTCAACCCATGCAAGATAGTCCTTCATCAAGCACACAACCATCCACTTCTCAGTCAAAAGGAAAAGAGAAAGTTGATGAGCAAACATATACGCCTGTTGTCCCATTCCCAAATAGGCTTACAAATCATAAGATGAATACTCACATGGAGAAGATAAGAGAGATATTCAACCAAGTACAAATCAATGTCCCTCTCTTAGATGCCATTCAACAAGTCCCATCCTACGCCAAGTTTTTGAAAGAAATGTGTACTAAAAAGAGGAAAGCAAATGTCCCTAAAAAAGTCTTTTTGGCTTCCAACATAAGTGAACTGCTCAATGGTCCGATCCCTGTGAAGTACAAAGATCCAGGGAGCTCTACCATTTCTTGTATCATAGGGCAGACCACCATAAATAGGGCTTTGCTAGACTTGGGTGCGAGCATCAATCTTCTCCCCTTTTTCGTCTATCAGCAGTTAGGGTTAGGCAACCTTCGTCCAACCCAGATGACTATCCAATTGGCTGACCGCTCTGTAAAGATTCCAAAGGGGGAAATTACAGATGTTTTGATACGGGTCGGGGAATTTATTTACCCCGTGGACTTTGTTGTTCTTGAAACACAGTCCGTACAAAATCACAGAGCGCAAACACCCATCATTCTCGGACGTCCTTTCTTAGCCACCGCAAATGCAATAATCAATTGTAGAAATGGATCGATGCGGTTAACGTTTTGAGATATGACGAAAGAGGTGAATGTCTTCCATCTGGTGAAGCAGCCAAGGGATGTGGACAATGATTCCTTCGAAGTAAATTTGATTGAGGGTTTGACCAGTGAACATGTGGACGAGGTGGAGTATGAGTCTGAAGAGGAGTTTGAGTTGGAGTCGGATGACTTCAACCTGGATCAGATTGTTGGATCAAATGTTGAACGGACAACTAATTCCACCCCTATTCTTCCCTTGCACCATGAGCAACCTGTGATAGATCCGGTACCTTCTTCTGAGCTTAAGGCTCTTCCTGATCATCTCAAGTACAAATACTTGGATGAGAAGGAATCCTTTCCTGTAATAATTGCATCCAATCTTACTGAACAACAAGAAGAGGACCTTCTGACTGTGTTAAGGGAAAATAGAGAGGCCATTGGTTGGACCATGGCTGATATCAAGGGGATTAGTCCTTCCATTGTCCAACATAGAATCCACTTGACGGAAGATGCCAAGCCTAAACGAGACCCACAGCGTAGACTTAACCCCATTATGCAAGAAGCTGTTAGATCTGAGATTTTAAACTATTAGACAATGGGATTATCTATCCCATATCTGATAGTCAATGGGTAAGTCCAGTTCATGCTGTGCCTAAGAAAGCTGGATTTACGGTGGTGGAAAATGAGAATAAAGAATTAATACAAAAACGTCTTCCAACGAAGATTCGAGTTTGTATTGATTACAGGAAGTTGAATACCGCCACACGTAAAGACCACTTTCCACTTCCATTTATTGATCAAATGCTGGAGAGATTGGCGGGACACGAGTACTATTGTTTCCTGGATGGATATTCAGGATATAATCAGATCCCAATTGCTCCCGAAGACCAAGAGAAGACTACCTTCACCTGTCCCTTTGGAACATTTGCTTACCGAAGGATCCCTTCGGCCTTTGCAATGCTCCTGCAACTTTTCAACGTTGCATGTTGAGCCTCTTTTCGG
Organism: Agave tequilana; assembly: GCA_038442645.1. NCBI lineage: Eukaryota > Viridiplantae > Streptophyta > Magnoliopsida > Asparagales > Asparagaceae > Agave > Agave tequilana. The sequence continues at coordinate 1,213,986 of JAVJIF010029806.1, forward strand.
ACATGGTAGAGAAATTTTTGGAAATTTTTATGGATGATTTTTCGATCTATGGGGATTCCTTTGAGCAATGCTTGTACCATTTAAAGTTGGTGTTACAACGCTGTATGGAGAAAAATTTGACACTTAACTGGGAAAAGTGTCATTTTATGGTCAAGCAAGGAATCGTGCTTGGGCACAAGGTATCAAGAATAGGAATCGAGGTAGACAAGTCCAAAGTGGAAGTCATAACAAAGCTCACTGAACCGACGTGCTTAAAGGACATTAGATCATTCTTAGGCCACGCCGGTTTCTATAGGCGATTTATTCAAGGGTTTAGTAACATTGCAAGACCCTTGACAAATCTCTTAGGAAAGGATGTACCCTTCATCTTTGATGAGGAATGTCAAAAATCATGGAAGGAGCTTAAAAGTAGACTTGTCTCTGCACCGATCATATCTGCACCAGATTGGACCAAACCTTTTGAGATTATGTGTGATGCCTATGACTTTGCTATAGGCGCTGTTTTAGGACAGCGTATTGATAATAGGCAACACGTAATTTATTATGCTAGCAGAACGCTTAATGATACCCAACTCAATTACACAACTACTGAAAAAGAATTTTTAGCGGTTGTCTTTGCGTTGGAGAAATTTCGTCAATATCTGCTAGGGTCCAGAACAGTTATTTTCACTGATCACTCCGCCCTAAAATACTTGATGCAAAAGAAGGATGCTAAGGCAAGACTGATTCGATGGATACTTCTTTTGCAAGAGTTTGATTTGGAGATTAAAGATAAAAAGGACGTTGAGAACGTGGTAGCAGATCATTTGTCGAGAATCCCAAATGCACCTAAAGAGAGAATACCGATTAACGATGATTTTCCTGACGAGCATATTTTTGAGATATGTGGAGAGCCCTGGTATGCTGATATAGTGAACTACCTTGCTACCAGGCAAATACCTTCTCATTGGTCAGGACAAGAAAAACACCGTTTTCTGCGTCAAATGCGGTTCTTCTTTTGGGATGAACCATATTTATTCAAATACTGTCCTGACCAAATCATACGTAGATGCCTTCCTGAGGATGAACATCAGAGCGTTTTGACATTCTGTCACAAGTTAGCTTGCGGTGGACATTTTGGTCCACGGAAAACTGCTGAGAAAGTGCTTCAGAGTGGATTCTACTGGCCCACTCTCTTTAAGGATGCATATAATTTCTGCAAGCTCTGTGATAAGTGTCAAATGACGGGTCGTATCACACAAAGAGACATGATGCCCCTCACACCCATCTTGGAAGTTGAAATTTTTGACCTCTGGGGCATCGATTTTATGGGACCCTTTCCTCTGTCCTACGGTAACCAATACATTTTTGTAGCCGTAGATTATGTTTCCAAGTGGGCTGAAGCAATTCCAACACGGACGAATGACAACCATGTTGTCATTAAGTTTTTAAGAGAAAACATCACCTCTCGCTTCAGAGCCCCCCGTGCGATAATAAGCAATAATGGGAGTCATTTCTGCAATAGGGCTTTTGAAGCTTTGATGCGAAAATACTCTATTACTCACAAATTGTCCACGGCTTATCATCCTCAAACCAACGGGCAAGTTGAAGTCACGAATAGACAAATAAAACTCATTTTGGAGAAAACTGTAGGACAGAACCGTAAGGATTGGTCCATCAAACTCACTGATGCCTTATGGGCATACAGGACCGCTTACAAGACTGTCCTCGGTATGTCTCCATATCGAGTTGTATTTGGGAAACCTTGTCACTTGCCTGTTGAATTAGAACACCGAGCTATGTGGGCTTTAAAGCAGCTGAACTTGGATTTGGATAAAGTCGGTGTTCTACGGAAGTTACAGTTATCTGAGCTTGAAGAGCTGAGAAACGAGGTATATGATAATGCTCGGATCACTAAACACAGAACCAAGCTTTTTCATGATAAATCCATTCACCGAAAGATTTTTGTCGTAGGACAAAAGGTTCTGTTGTACAATTCAAGACTCCACCTTTTCCCTGATAAATTGAGAACCAGGTGGTCAGGACCATTCATTGTTCACAAAGTTTTTTCCACGGTGCAATCGAGATTTTTGACCCGAATAATGGCAACATATTCACTGTAAACGGACAACGTCTAAAGCCATTCCTTACCACGGAAGTCATGTCACACGAAGTTCACGAATTGGGTCTTTGTGACCCAGTATATTTGTGACAATTCCATCTGTATAGTTTCCCGTGTATTTTCCTGAATATCATTTTGGGACCACACTTGTAAATAATTTTCTTTTACATTTTTTGTAAATAATAAATAAATAAAAAAATTAGGGATTTTTGTTTCACATTCCTAGGATTTTCTCTTCCCTAGGATTCCTTTCATTTCCAAACTCTTTTGACCTAGGGTTGTAAATATACCTTTGACCTAGGGATAAATTTGGAAATCCCATTTTTACCTACCCCTATAAATACTCTCCTCACCAACTCTTTCTCCCTCAACCGCAGACTTCCTTTCAGATCTGAGAACCTCCTTCAAGATCTGACCTCTGTCAAAATTCCCTTCACCAGACTCCTCAGATCTGCCACAAAAACCCACTTCCAGCCGCATATCCACCGCACTCCGGCCACCTCTGGCGCCCAGAAAAATTCTGCCTGGCTGACTTCTACTTCCAGTGGCAGATCCAGAGCAACTCTTCCCAATTCTGTCTCGGGTGCCTTCTGCACAACTGTTTTGGATTTCCCCCCACGATCTCCGGGGGTGGTTTGCATTTTTCCTATCTCAAATCCTTTGCTTTACATTCTATTAGCATATATGGCACCGAATTTGTATGTGGAAAGGGATTTTTCTATACTTTTGAATGACAGTAGGGGGTATGGGCACATTTTTGTGGATAGAATACATGCTTGGAATTGGTACTCTTTGGTCTATGATAATAATGAGCACGATGCATACTATTGCCCCGATCTTGTGACTACCTTTTACAATTCAATTATCAAGCATCTGTGAATCATGACACGTACCAATTTGTATCTCACATGCCATTCGGTGATATCTTTGTCACCATCCCACTTATTGCTGAAATCACTAATATCCCCAGTCATCCCCACCATACCGACCCCTTGCCATTGGTAGATTATATGCCCCTCATGGGGGTCCGTTGTACAATTCAAGACCGTGGGCTCAAAGCCAACACGTCCTTTCGAAATGTTCATTGCATTGGACGCTGGGTCCAACGCAACATTTTTGGGATTGAGCACCAATCTTCCTTTAACAAGACCCGTGTTACAGGTAATCCATGATTTAATGACACATAACCACACGGTCTGTTTAAATCGGGCCATCTTCCGTGCCATTCTTGACAATTCCTCCCGCACTCGGGGTGCAAAGCATTCCCATGCTATCTTAATCACACGTCTGTGTAAACAATTCATCTCAGACGCTGTCTTTAATACATTTGACCAAGTGCTTGCTACTGTAGAGAGACCCACAAGCTCATATAATGGTTGCTTGCACGCACTTTGGACACCTATTGCTCAGCCTGAAAATGAACCTGTGGAGCTTGATTCGGAGGAGAGTTTAGAAGAAATTGATGAGCCTCAATTTTGGAGGCAGGAACCCCCTACTGATTCACGAGCCTTCATGTCCACTATCTGGAAAGGCATAAAGAAGATTTTCAAGGGGCAGGTCTGGCTTAGGAAGAGGGTAGAGGAGCAATCCTCTCGGCTACGTAGTATGGAGGCCGCGTTGAGAAGATCACAATCGGCTGGACCTAGCTCCACCGCGGGTCCTAAACGACAGAGGGAGTAGTTTTGTCCTTTACCTATTTCATGCATCATTTCATATTGCATGCATTGGGGACAATGCATGAGATAAGTATGGGGGTGGTAGATACTAACATAGGATTTTAGGATTTTTATTTTTTTTTTAGGACTTTTCATTTTCTTTTAGATTTTACCTTTCTTTATAGATTTTCCACTTTCTTGTTAGATTTTACTTTTCCTTTTAGAAAAATAAAAAAAATATAAAAAAATATAAAAAAAATAGAAATTCTTTGATCCATGTTTAAAGAATCAAACTTGAAATTTAGGGATTAAGGAAGCTCTAAATTAAGATTTCTAATTATAAGTTGAAAAGAGGAGTTTTGTTAGATTTTTAGGTTAAGTAATAAAGGATTAGAAAAATTACTAGATTTTAATTCTTTCTTTAGATATAAACATTTAACATATTGAAGGATTAATCAAAGACTTTGTGATTTTATTTACACATATATGTAATAAAAAAAAGAAGAAAAAAAAATGATGTACATAAATAAATAATACTTAGCCACTGACTAAGCTGGTTAGCCGTGCCTCAAGAAGCATTGCCGATCACGCCTAAAGGTGGTTAAGTCCTTAAATTCCTTCGTGGCCTTTTTTACTCGAGACCTTAAACCTGAGGGATGTTTTCTCATCTGGTGCCCTAAGACCATCTGGTTTGGGAGTCATCGGTTAAAGGTTCGATACAAGGGTAAACTAGAAAGCCTAAGGATGCTAAGGAAATGTAAATAAATAAACATAAATAAAAAAAAAGAAAAAAAATATTATATATATTAGTAAATAAATAAACTTAGTCTAAGAAAGATCCTTCATATTTATAGATGTATATATCCTAGGATTGATGCAAAATCCGGTTTTTGATCTTTTCCCTAAAATCTTAACCTAAGCTGAAAACAAAATTCCAAATAGACACTTATAAGAAGAATGAAAAGTTTAGAGTAACCTGAAACCTAAAGATCAAGTTAGAATCTTTAAAACATAGATCAAAAATTTCACTAACCCTTTTATTTTTCTTTATGGATTTTGTGGGTGCAATCCGCTGAAAACCCTCAGGAGACAACACTCCTCCTCTAGGGTAACCTAGAGGTTTAACGGCTTGTTGCACGTGCTCAGTGCAATCGTGTCACCTACGAAAGTGGTGTAATAAATTAGTTAGGATTTTATTTTTCTTTCTTTTTCTTTCTTTTTGCTCGAGGATGAGCAAAAGCTAGGTATGGGGGTGTGATTGTTATACATATTTGCATATTTTACCACTTCCATACCATGTATATTGTAAATAAAATGTGATTTTTAACCCCTTTTCTCTCTATTTTTACAGGTCCACAACTTGAAAAAGAAAAAGCCCATTAATCACTTTAATTAGCAATAATTAAAGTGATTAAATCCATAAGCCCAAAAAAGAGCCCAAGATTTGAATTTGGATTCAGTTGAGATCCGCGCGCCAATTGGATCTTCCAGAAGGCCACGTGGATAACCACCTAACAACCAAATCACAACAGAAAATCTGGGCTCAACGGCCCAGATTTTGCCGCCAAAACTGGGATATTCTCGCGTATCTGCGGCGGTTTGGAGGCAGTTGGAGCCCGGATTTTGCGCCAACGGCCAGGGCTCTAGATCCTTCTCATGGATGGCTATAAATAGAGGACTAGGGTCTGTGTGTGAGAGCAGAGAAGAGAGAGAAGAAAATAGGGGAAATTCTTGTATTTTGTTTTCTCCTAGGTTTGTAGTCTTCATCTTCTTCCTCCTAGAGATTTTGACAAAGTGAGAGAGAGGGTGCTGTTTGAAAGTTTGTATCAAGAAAGTGACATTCTTGTAGGCAAGGATTTATCAAAAGAGCTCCATTCATCTCTTTGCAATCTCTAGTATGCTTTACTTTACTTTGCTTTAATTTCTTGTTTTCATTCTAGTGTTATTTCATTTGCTTTAGTTCTAATTGCTTTACATCATGAATAGTTGCTTTGTTTCTAGTATAATGGATAGCTAAATCTCTATTGCATGGCTAGCTAAGAACTTACCTAGCTAACTTCTATCTCTTTGGATGATGCTTGTCTTTATACTTGCATTGTGATATTTCTTTTACTTACCAAGGAAGTAGAGTTGCTTTCCCTTGGCTATTGCTTGTTCATACTCCATATGACTCATGTGTGCCTCATTTAGAGCCTTGTCTAGAACAAGAGCCTTTGATGGAACATGGAGATGGATCACCTATATATGCTACTTGTAAGAACAACTTCTCTACTTCAAGCCAATTTGTTGTTATGTCTTGAATGTTTGAATGAATGTTGATTCTTCGAACTTAGCATCTTTGAGTACCAATCCTAGAGTTCATCATTGAACATCTATCTAGAGAGCCAATGAATTCATATGAGGCTTCAAGTTAAGAACAAGAGAACACTCATCTTCATAACGGTAAAACACTTGAACAAACAAGCAAGATATCCCTATTGCCAATGAATCAACATAAGGCAATCAAGCATCACCATTGAGTTTATCAAGTTAGCAATGAGGTAAAGTTAGCTAGCCATGTACCTTCTCATCTAAAGTTTTCTAACACTTTCTTTACTAGCTTTTCTTTCTTTGCAACACACTTCACCAAAGTTCTTTTGATTTCTTTTTCCATAATGCACAAATCCATCACTTCTTTTCATGTTGCTTCTTGCATTTGTGTAAATACATAGAAGACATTTCGTTTTTCATTTCTTCACTCCATACCGTAACGCTTCTATCGCTAGCTCTCCCGGAGAATCGACCCGGTATAGCCATTGCTATAGCGGAGATTGGAAAGGGTATATTGATCTTTGAATACATTTGTGGAGTAAACGAGCACAAAGGTTAACTCTAAACCTTTCTTCTTTAATTGAATACTTGTGTAATAACTCTACATTACTCTTTCCCGATCAGTATATACGTGAGGGTATTTCTGACCTGCGTATATACGTCACAGTAACGTCCCCGTACCCGCCGGATCGGGGTGTTACAGAAAGTAAACAAAATCTTGATACCAATTGTGAATATTTGTCATTTAGAACATATGATACCAAAATAAAATCAATTTTTAACATAAAGTGTGGGAGTAGAAATCAACGGTAAACAAAATACCAATTGAAAGATAAAAATACGAATTTTCTCCCCCTTTATGAAATACCAAATAAAACGATGCATAAGCTTGTTTAAGATACCAATTGAAAACTCATTAATAGAAACATGATAGTCATTAAACATTCAAGCTTTGCATAATCAAAAATTTGTGCTTAAAGATATAGGGATATAGTAAGCACAAATAAAATATGTATAGGTGTATGAAAAATGAATACCTATCAAAATAGATGATACCAAATGAAAGCATACATACACAAAAACAATATATGAGTATACAAAAATGTCAATATTGATACCAATTGAAAAGATCCAATGATACCAATTGAAACAACAATAATATTAAGTGTATACCTCATTTCATCTACCATCCAGTTCATGCTCAAGTTTAAAATGATTTTCACTATAAAGCAAACATGTGCATGGTCTCCCATCCAACCACCCTTGGAAGGTAGGGGTTTTCAAAAATAGGTTTGAAAAATATAGTATGTTTGAGAACTCTACCATAACGAAGAATCCCGCAACTAGTTAAATGGAAAAACTTGTAAACTAGTACGAAATCCTTCAAGTAAGGAATAAAACAAAATTATATTTCATGAAACACATATAAATCACATGGCACTAAACACTCGAAATCAATAAGGCACATATCATACTCATGAAAACACAATCATGAGAAACATTTAAATGAAGTGAGTGTACAAGTGTTATGTGAAACACATAATCATGAAACTTGGCAATAAAGCTCAATATTCCTTAATACATGAAAATCATAAAAACTCAATTTCTTCAAAGCATATGTATGTCAAGTACAAACTAAGGTATACATACATATCCAAAACATAACGAGTCCACAAATGTATATGCATGAAGGCACGTGGCTCAAAGGATGTATATGCATAATCAATAGTTTGGACGAGATGGACATATACATGAAGCTAAACATGGAAAACATGAAAATCGTCAAAACTAAATTTTCATTAAAAACAATATATACTTCAACGCATATGTATGTTTTGACAAAACAAGAAGTATACATACATATCCCTAAACACCATTTGAGTCCATAATAAAGATTTGCATGAAAAGCAAATGACTCAAGGGGTATACATGTATATCTTAAGGTTTGGCAAAATAAACATATACATGAAGTGAAAACACATGATCATAAAACATGTCCAAAATGGGGAATACAAGTTGAAATGCATGAATCATCAAAACTAGACTATACTAGCACATCTAATGGGTGCAAATAAGCGTTCAAGCACAAACATATAAAAATTTATTTGTGGCCCACTATATATATAAGTATAAATCCTAGTCTTAATGAAAACCAACATTTAAACAAGTAATCAAAAACATGAAGCATCAAATGAGACAAAAATCAACATGATAAACATAAACATGATTATTATGTAAATTCACATGTTATTAGAGCTATGATAAACATGATAGCTAAACATATGCGAGAACACAAAAATAATGGTCCATATTAAACATGGGTGATCTCAAAAGCTATACATGCATGTCAATGATCAAATAATCATGGCATTTAACATAATAAACTATAAACATTAAAACATGAAGCATCAAAACAAAATAAAAATCATAAACATACATATGGTCATTATGTATATGCATGTGCAATAGATATAGGACATACATATTAGTTAAAAACAAAGTGAGAACACATAGATATAGATCCATATTAAACATGGGTGTCTCTGATAACTAAACATGTATATCACTAATCTAAGTCATATGGCATAATTATAATAATCAATAAAATAAGACATGCTATAAATTGATGAACATGAAAAGCATGCAAATATAAACGGGAGTTAGTGATCGATACCAAAACTGATGAAGGTACCTCTCTAGTTCTCCAAACCAAGGTGGTCTTCCCACCAAACCTTCCTTTGAAAGTGATGCATCCAAATGGTCATCATGAAGCTCGGAACGCATCCACTCCAAGGTACCGCTACTCTCACGTCATGTGAGAGCCCACACCTACATCAAATACAATAGAGGTGGTCTTTGGTACCCATTTCCTTTTGGGTCCATAGGGGTTAGAACCTTTCCTAACCCAAACAAAATTAGTTGCTAAATTAACATCATGTATACGATCATAACAAAATTTAGCAAGGTGGCCGTTCGTCCACAATGTGTACATGTGTACACATGAGCATACAAAGTGTGATGGGTGTGTACGTGAGGAGCATGTGTATGCCGTGGAGGGTGTGCATGCAAAGATGGAACTTGTTTCTTTCGAACCAAGGATTTCAAGCGTGTATGATTCAAAGCACATTGGTTCAAAGTGGAGCCCAAACAATCAACACTTTTCTTCAAAATATTTATATCATTTTCAATACTAGAAGATAAAGTGGAGCATGCAATAGATGTGCTTGGTGAAGCTACACTAGCATGGCAAACATGTGAGTCTATATCAATTTTTAAAAATTCATTTTTCTTTAAAACTAAATCTAATTCTTTTGTGATGAAATTAATTTCATTTTTCAAAGAATGATTATCTTTTAAAATAAAATCTAATTTTGAAGATAAAACTTCATTGTTTTTCAAAACATCATCACAATCATTTTTACTTTTCAAAAATTTATTTTCCTTTAGGGTAAGGTCTAGTTGAGATTTTAGTGAGTCATGTTCACTAGCAACCTCTTCCTTCTCTTGCAAAATCAATTCAAAACTTGAACACAAATCCTTATATTCTTCTTTTAATTCAAAATTTTTCTTTTTCAAAAGGTCATGTTTTTCTAAAAAATTTTCAAGCTTCGTAGCAAGTTCTACATTTAAGGTTTGAACTTCTAAACACCCATAGCAATAGGAACTAGAGCTATCATCTAGTTGAGATTCCGATTGTACCTCAAGGGAGTCATTCCCTTGGACCAGGAGGCAATGCTCATTGGACTTGTCTCTCCTAGATCTCCTCATCTTATCGATGATCTTTGGTAGCTCGGGAGAAGTTAAAATGCTCCAAACTGCAAAAGCCGAATCATAGTGAGCAAACACATGTAATACATCTTTATCAAGAGATGCTCTAAGTGCTTTAAGGGCTAATGCATTGGCCTTTTATGTTTGCTATCATTGGGGTAGGATTCCTTGGTAATGGCTTGATAAACTTTATGTCCTAATACTTTCAAATGACAACTCATCTTGACCTTCCAAATATCAAGTCTAGAAATATCAAACATAGGAGGGCTATTCATGAGTGCAAACTATATGTGTGCAAGTGCAAATGCAAGTGTAGATTGTAGGCTGTCTAAAAATCACTAAAAGACAAGCCATTAAAAAGCAGAATTCCAAGTTCTAGGATCAAAACTAATTTTGGCCGCGTCTCAGGCAAGACCAAGGCGCGAGGGTCGAAACCCGCGTCTCAGCCGTACCAAGGCGCGTGGGTCGAAACCCACGTCTCAGCCGTACCAAGGCCGCCAAGGCGCGAGGGTCGAAACCCGCGTCTCAGCCGCGCCAAGGCGCGAGGGTCGAAACCCGCGTCTCAGCCGCATCAAGGCGCGTGGGTCGAAACCCGCGTCTCAGCAGCACCAAGGCGCGAGGCTCGACAGCCGCGTCTCAGCCGCACCAAGGCGCGTAGGTCGAAATCCGCGTCTCAGCCGCTCCAAGGCACGTGGGTTGACACCCGCGTCTCAGTTGTAACCGTCCCGGTTTCGGGGCCAATCACGGCCCACATAACGGGGAAGGTTAGCCCCCATTATGGAGTGTTTTTAGGAGGCGTACGCCCCTGAAACCCTTATAAATAGCCCCGTCGCTATGAAGAAGGGGTCAAATTTTCGGTCAGAGGATTTTTGGAAGAAAAGATCTCTGAGAGAAAGGAGAGAGAGTTAAACCCTTCAGAGAACTTGTTGTGTTCGAGTTGCTCTTTGCCTATCTTCTCTTTGAGAGTTTTGGTAAACAAAGCTGAGTTACTCCATCTACCACCCGAAGAGGAGATCCCCAGAAGGTCTCGACGGTCACCCGGTCAACAGAGAACAAGATTCACTCTCCACCGCCACTTGAAAAACCCAGCCTTAAACAAAGGGAGGATTCAAGATTCAACATCCTCCCTCCCTTGTAATCGAAAGACTGATCTGTTGTAATTTTCTATCCAATCAAAAGAATTTTACAATCGATTCCTCCTTTTCCGACACATACAAGAGATGGCGACTCCGCTGGGGACTACATTTGTCACTGACAAACAAATCATGGCGCAAGGTGACGTCCTCTATAAGGGGAAGATGGTCGAATCGCTTGTCGTCGAGTTCGACCAGGCAAAGTATGAAGAGTTTCTCTCTTCCGGCTCCGAGAGCCCAAAGACCCGCGTCTGTCGCAGGGTCTCTACGGGGACTTGCCCCGAGACCCGCTCTGAGACTCTCTCAGGCGCGGCTGCTGTGAAGGGTGTCGCGGCCAACCGCGCCAATCGCGCCACACGCGCCAACGTCTCTCAGGAGACCCGCGTGAACTCAGGCGCAGCTACTGAAAAGGGTGTCGTGGCCAACCGCGCCATTCGAGACACACGTGCCAACGTCTCTCAGGAGACCCGCGTGGTCAAGCCCTCTGGTGTCCAGCCAGTCCACCCTCTCCCTCAGCACCAGGTCGTTGTTGGTTTCTCTCCACCTCCACGACGCAACCGAAACGCTGAGCGCCGACAGAGGAGGCGCGCGCGTCAGCTACAAGTTGGAACTTCTGATCGTCCAACTGAGGCAGAACGCAAGGTTCAAACCGGCGTCTTGGCTGCGCCGCATCCAGCACGCGAAGTCCGCGTTTGGCGGCCCAAACGCGAGACTCCCCAAATTAGTTCCTCTGAAACCCTACTCACCAGACGCCAAGGCGAATCTTGCGCGCCTCGTCAAGAATAAGAGGCACGCGCCCTTAGGCGTAGGGCCCAGCAGCCCGCTCTCTCTCAAGCGTCCCTGCCCCGACGCGCCAAGCAGCAACGCGACAGCCGCGTCTCCTCTCAGCAGAGACACTAGTCACACGTCCTAAAGTTGCGACGCGAGAACCGCGTCTCTGAATCCTGCGTCCAAGCTGTACAGCGCAAGGATGCCTCCCGCCCTCGAAGTTGCGAGGCTAATCTCTTCGATCCTCTTCCCATGGATCTAAGGGATTACTTGACGAAGAAAAGAAGTGCTAATCAAACCACTTCATCATGTTCCTGCCAACGGCTCATCTCCATGCTCTCTGAGTGCCGTTGTGGTTCAGGCGCGAACCAGCAGTCCTTAGTTAGACAGCTGACCCTGATTCCCCCATCAGCCAAAAGAAGACGCTCTTACAGGCGGAGGACCTTCTCTGACACTGAGTATCCAGAACTCACTGCTAACATGGCGAGCAGGAGTAGGGGAAAATAGCCTGTAGTCAGCTCTGACGAGTCTGACTCTAAACCGGAAGGAGTGTACCGACACACTCGCACCCGGACCGGGGCCATTCCCCGGATCAACTATAATGCCCTAGCCCGGGGCATTGAGATTAACGACTCGCACTCTACCATTGCAGATTCCCAGGCTTCAAACTCTTCTATAGAGAAAGAGGCCTTCACATACATGACGAGCACTCCTGAGGAGACCGCCAGGCGCTTGGAGCAGCAAGCCCAGGTCCAGAAGGAACAACTCGAGATGATTCGTGCTCAGCAAGAATCCATCGACTCTCTCAAGCAGATGCTCGCACAGTTGCTCGAAGACAGGAGGAAATCTCCCCCTAGAAAGTCTAAGGGCAAACGAAAAGAGGGAGAAAGCTCATCTTCCGAACACTCCGAGAAGAAAGAGCAACCCACCTCTGGTTCGTCTAAATCCTCGTCGCAGGAAAAGAACGATCAAGACCAGGAAAAGGTTCATTCTAAAAGAATGAATTAGTTGGAGCAGCGCCTTGAAGCCCTTACCAATCGGAAAGGTCTCCAAGAAGCAGGAGTGGTCCGTTCATATCCAGCCGAATGGGACCTGGTTCCATACCTGCCCAAGTTTAAGGCTCCAACCCTCCAAGCATTTGATGGGAAAGGTTCACCGAACCAACACATCTACTATTTCAAGTCCCAAACTGGGAATGTGGTAGATAACAACGCCATCCTGGCCCGTTTATTCATCGGCACCCTAAAAGGGCTGGCCTTTGAATGGTTCATGAAGCTCCCAGAAGGTTCCATCAAGAACTGGGGTGATTTGGAGAAGCTTTTCTTAACACGCTTCTTCGAAGATGACTCGGAGATCAACATGCCTACCCTTTTAGCCACCAAGCAGCGAAAGGGAGAGTCCGTTAAGTCTTTCGTGGAAAGATTTCGGAACGTGGCACTCTGATGTCCGAGCGGTATGACCCAGGTTACACTGGTGGAAACATGCCGCCACAATCTCCAAACCTCACTCCTTGCTCAAATAGGAGTTGCTAAAAGCCGCACCTGGAAGCAATTAGTCCAACAAGGTGAACAGGCTGAGGAGATTGTCGCCCGTGTCAGAGCGGAAGAAAACAAACCCAGGCCTGAAAGGTCAACGAGGCGTGCGCCAGACATATCCCTCCAAGCCAAAAGAAAGGATAACTTGGCAACAGAGACCAAGTCCCCAGTCAAACCTCAACCGGTCAAGGGAAGTGGCTCTTCAAGCCAACCACGGGCCAACAAGCAGTATTCCTTCAAGGATGAACATGTCAACTCGCTCTTCAAATTACTCAACAAGAGCAATCGACTGAAGCTTCCTGAAGCTAGGCGCCCCGAGGAAGTCGGTAAAACCGACAATCCCAGCTACTGCATGTACCACAGGATGTTGGGACACCCTACCAAGAGCTGTTATGTCTTCAAGGACATCTTTCAAGCCTTGATTGACGCGGAGGTATTGAAACTCCGACCAGAGCAGAAGAAGGTGACGGCTAATATGACGTCAGTTCTCCAGTTTGGGAGACAACCCCCAACACCCTCTGGAGTAGTCCCTATCCCAAGAGGAAAGCTGAGAATGGTCAACACAGACCCTCACCAGCAGCAAGAAAAGGGCTTCGTACCTGTTCCCACACCTCGGGGAGAAGTCATGTGGGTTCATCCCGACCTTATTGATGGCCAGCAATGGACTACTGTAACCAGCAGGAAGTCCAAAGGCAAAGCAAAGGCTTCATCCTGCAACGTGGTGTGTGCCTCTTCTCGAGAAGCGAAAACTGATATTCCCTCGCTAACTGACTCAGAAGAGGAGACAATAGTTCTGACCGCAGAACCCAGTCAGCTGGTGGCAGAAACCCGTTCAGGGCAGCCATATTTGAAAAAGTATGGCGAAATGGCGGTAACTCCTCCAAGACCTGCTGCAAAGCCAGCCAAAACCTCCACGAAGCAACCCGGGGAGAAACAGAAAGAACTTCAGTTTTCCCGAGTTCTTTCAAAAGACATAGCGGAAGGATCCACGGCACCTTACCGCTTTGATGTCCTGGCTCAGTTAGCCAACATCTCGGCGCGGATTACTCTTTATGAGCTTCTCAGATTATCAAAGTCGACCAGAGAAGCTCTATAAGAAGCTCTGGCTAATGCTGAGGTCTTCATGACCCAGCTACCGAAGGAGGAAGATGTAGAGGATTGCCTCCACGCCTCCCAAAATATTCCCCGCATCACCTTCACGGCGGATGATATGCAAGTCAAAGGGAAACATGATCGACCCCTTTACTTCGCAGGGTATATTGGATCATCTGAAGTGAACTGCATTCAGGTGGATCCAGGGTCCGCGTTGAGCATCATGCCTCGCCGGGTCATGCAACATTTGGGCATTCCTACTCATCGTTTGAGCCCTACCCAGACAACCATCTATGGGTTCAATGCCAATAGTACCCGTCCAATGGGGAAGGTCAAGCTCAAATGCCAGATTGGAAGCCTAAAGTCGAAAGTGACATGCTACGTCATTGATGCCGACACTTCCTATAGCCTACTGTTGGGGCGGCCGTGGATTCACCGCAACTCCATCGTTCCCTCTACTCTCCATCAAGTCATGAAATACATTGACGAGAGTGGAAAGGTGCAAACGTTGATTGCCTAAAGGCATCCGTTCAAGGGAGTCGAGAATTTTTTCACGGACTCCTTACTGTATCAGGATCCCGTGGAGACGGATGAAGTCCCGCAACCAGAGGAGCCAGACTCTGGTAATGAAGCTAACACCGAGCCAGAAAAAGAAGAGTGCTTGTGGGAGTTGGAACCACTTGTAAAGAGCATTAATAAGCTCGATGTTGACAATACCACCGACGATGTAGGCGGTTGGTACATTAATGAAGAATTAGATTTAGCGTATTTTCCTGTGTTTGCTTCTGATTCCGTACCGTCAGACACTAGCACCGAAGTAGATGATGATCTCTGATCGGCAATGGATGCTTTAACATCGTTGCATGTACCAGTGAAATCGTCCTTCGAGACACACCAAGATAATGGTAATGCGCAAGAATCTATATTTATGGTTCCAGCAAGACGAAAAAGCCAAAAACCAATTCTTTTTGGGCGAATCTCGTCTGAACCGACACCCACGAAGAATCGGAAGGCGAGGAGGAATCCCCTCAGTTCGATCACTACGAACCAAAAGCACTCAGAATGATGAAACGCATGGGGTATGACGTAACAAGCGGACCCGGGTTGAACTTTGGCAAAGGAAGGAGAACGCTACTTCGATCCTTTGTGCCGAAAGGAAAAGCACCCGATTATTATCATCATACTCGCAGGGGGTTGGGCTATGTATCAACTCCGGCTCCATCAGCCTCTGATTCTGGAGGGTCATCAGGCCATAAAAACTCTTCAGGCACGTCATCGTGGGAGTCAGATGTCAGCGTCGGCAACATCTTCGGAGAACTTTCAGTGAATATGGTTTCAACAAGCCACCTGGAAAATGAAGATGAAGAAATAATCCAGTCCGATACGGATCCTTGGATCAAACATTTAAATACTCTCTGGGATACCCGCTTTGAACAGCGAGAGCCACCCACAGAAGACAAGATTGTTCAGATCAATCTGGGAGATGAGGCTAATCCTAAGCCCATCTTCATAAGCGACGGCCTGTCACCGTCGGAGAAAAAGGATCTAATATCTCTTGTTCAAGAGTATAAAGATGTCTTCACTTGGAATTACGAAGACATGCCTGGACTTGATCCTCAAGTGGCTATGCACCGCCTCAACATCAATCCGGACATAAAGCCTGTCAAACAACAACAGCGACGATTCCGTCCAGAAATAATGGAGGCAATTCAATCAGAAGTCAGAAAGCTCATAGATTCTGGCTTCATCAGGGAAGAACAACATCCCGACTGGGTAGCCAACATCGTCCCCGTTGCCAAGAAGAACGGAAAGATCCGAATTTGCATCGACTTCCGTGATCTAAACGAGGCTTGTCCCAAAGACGAATTCCCATTGCCAATCACAGACGTCATGATTGACAATACTTGTGGATTCGAACGAATGTCCTTCATGGACGGGTTCTCAGGATACAATCAAATCAAAATGTATCCTGATGACGAAAAGCACACCTCCTTCAGGACACCATTGGGGGTCTACTGCTATACCGTCATGCCCTTCGGACTGAAGAATGCGGGGGCAACATATCAAAGGTCTATGAACGCCATTTTCCAGCGGCAAATGCGCAAAACGGTGGAATGTTATGTTGATGATATTGCGGTGAAAAGTCGCGCTAAGGGTGATCACATAGCTGACCTAAAGGTGGTCTTTGACATCATGCGAGCTCATCAATTAAAGATGAATCCCACCAAGTCCTTCCTGGGGGTGGCCAGTGGTAAATTCTTAGGATTCATTGTAACCTCCACCGGAATCCATTTGGACCCGGAAAGGTTCGCGCTATCCAGGAGATGCAACCTCCGAGAAATCTCAAGGAACTCAGGGGATTGCAAGGACGATTGGCGTACATCCGCAGGTTCATCTCAAACCTCTCCGGAAGATGCCAACCCTTCGCTAAGTTAATGAAGAAGGGTGTCTCGTTCATTTGGGATGACGCTTGCCAACAAGCATTTGAGGAAATCAAGCAATATCTCACCCAACCACCAGTCCTTGCAGCTCCGATATCCGAAAAACTTTTCCTGGTATACGTCCGAGCAATGGATCATTCTTTGGGAGCTCTACTAGCCCAGAATGATGATCAAGGACGAGAAGAAGCGATCTACTATCTGAGTAGAACAATGATCGGAGCCGAACATCGGTATAATCCAATCGAGAAGGAATGTTTGGCATTAGTGTTCGCCATTCAGAAGATGTGACACTATCTGGTAGGCCAAACTATAAACGTAATATCAAAAGTCAACCCCCTGAGGTTACTTATGACTAAGCCTTCATCATTGAACGGCCGGCTGGCAAAATGGGCTATATTGCTATCCCAATATGAGATGCACTTTTTATCACAAAAGGCTATTAAGGGACAAGCGGTGGCGGATTTCCTAGCTGAGCACCCAGATCCGAGGGCAACCAAACTCTACGAGGATCTCCCAGATGAAGTGGCTGAAGTCTGTTTGACTCAGACGTCGTTTGAAAGTTAAGTGTGGCAACTCTTCTTTGACGGTGCATCCAGAACAAGCCCAAAAGGACACCTAGTAGCAGGGATAGGAGTAGTACTCGTCTCCCCACAGAACTATGTGATTCCCCGAGCCATTTCACTTACCGAACCTTGTTACAACAATGTGACGGAGTACAATGCTCTTTTGATTGGGATGCAACTCGCCGATGAGATTGGCGTTAAAAATCTCGAGGCATATGGCGACTCCAAACTCATCGTCAACCAAGTTCGCGGGGAGTACGAAGTCAGACATGAGGACCTAGTACCCTATTACAATGCAACTATCCACATGGCTGGGAAGTTTACAAACTTCTACATCGATCATGTACCGCGCAGGCAAAATGCGCATGCAGATGCACTCGCATCCCTCGCGGCCTCCTTAGCTGTTCCAGCTGGAGCAATGGAGAAGATATTCGTCTACAGCCATGACCTGTATTGCCCGAGATTGCTCTCAAGGACTATCAGGAGTCAAAGGGAGATTGTCAAGGCAAAGAAGCGCTAGAATCGTCAACCGGTCCAGAGCCTAAAGACTGGCGATTCCCTTACACCGATTATGTCCTGTATGGCATCTTGCCTGAGGACACCAAGGAAGCGGCTGCCATTCGAAGGAAAGCCCCTAAATTCTACTATAATGCGATTACACGAACACTATATCGTCGATCGCATGACGGGATCTTGCTTCGTTGCCTTTCACAAAAGGAGGCACAGGAGGTATTGAAAGAAGCCCATGACGGCATGTGTGGAGCCCATCAACTTGGCCCAAAACTTGCATACCGGCTCCAAAGGTTGGGATATTATTGGCCCAAGATGATCGCTGACGCCATCACCTATGCCAAAAGATGTCACGCCTGTCAAGTACATGGCGATTTCATCCATCAAGCACCAGGCTACCTTTACTCCACGGCTTCTACTTGGCCATTTGAAATGTGGGGGATGGATGTGGTTGGCCCTATCAGCCCTCCATCGTCAAAAGGGCATCGGTTTATTTTGGCCATAACCGATTACTCCAAATGGGCTGAGGCCGTCCCTTTGAAGGAGGTGAAATCATCTGATGTGATCAAATTCGTGAAACATCACGTCATTTACCGTTTTGGGGTACCTCGGCGAATTGTCCATGACAACGGACCCCAGTTCATCAGTCAGGCTTTCCAGAGATTCTGCGCCAAGCTCAGAATCCAGAGTGTGTCCTCAACGGCATACTACCCCGCCGCTAATGGTCTCGCGAAGCTTTCAACAAGACCATTGGCAAGCTTCTCAAGAAATTCGTCTCAAAAAGTCAACGTGACTGGGATGACAAGCTAGGTGAATGCTTATGGGCTTATCGCACAACTGTCCGAACCCCGACTAAAGCTACGCCATTTTCTTTGGTATATGGGTTGAAGCCGTGCTTCCACTCGAAATCCAAATTCCATCTCTACACGTCGCCCTGACAGCGGAGATGACAACAGAGGAGAAGCATCGACAGCGACTCCAGGAATTGGAAGCCTTAGACGGTAAGCGTCTGCAGGCCCAACAGCAAATCGAGCTTTACCAAGCTCGAATTACCAGAGCCTTCAACAAGAAAGTCAAAGTGCAAACTTTCAAGAAAGGCGACCTTGTCTTAGCCGTCAGAAGACCTATGGTAATGACGCACAAGACAAAAGGAAAATTCCAACCTAAATGGGAAGGACCATTCGTAGTAGAGTCAGTCTACTCAAATGGATCGTATCGCCTCATAACTTCAAATGGCGATACACTCATGATGCCGATCAATGGCAAATTCTTGAAGAAGTACTATCCTTAATAGTACTCCTCCTCCGATCAAATTAAAAGTACACCTCTGATCAAAACAAGAAGAGCTTCTTCATTAACATCCGACACCTCCGACGGCTAAGG
Source organism: Agave tequilana (assembly GCA_038442645.1). Classification (NCBI taxonomy): domain Eukaryota; kingdom Viridiplantae; phylum Streptophyta; class Magnoliopsida; order Asparagales; family Asparagaceae; genus Agave; species Agave tequilana. Next base: position 1,233,245 of record JAVJIF010029806.1, read on the forward strand.
ATAGAGGAAATTGTTGGCTTCTAAGCCCAACATAAGTCTTCGACAACTCATCATACTGAGGGGAATAGCATGGCTAGCCTAACTCAAACAGTAGTTGGTAAAGGCATATCAAACCCGTTGACAGCTGAGGATTTGCTAAAAATCCTAAGAGATATGTTCCCATTTGATCCGACGCCTCCAACGGCTAAGGATAGAGGAAAATGTTGGCTTCTAAGCCCAACATAAGTCTTCGACAACTCATCATGCTGAGGAGAATAGCATGGCTAGCCCAACTCAAACGGTAGTTGGTAAAGGTACCTCAAATCTGTTGATAGCTGAGGGTTTGCTAAAAATCCTAAGTGGACTTGACTCTACTCTCCCCTCCAAAATTCCTTACCAATTCTCATCCACAGAATGGTAGGTCTACGAAATACAGTCGTTGCCAAGTTAACACTATACCTCTGGCACTTCAAACTTCACTTGCCAATTCTCATCAATAGAATGGCAAGTCTTCAAAATTGCTCATATCGCAAATCCAAATTTGTCAAGTTAACACTATACCTCTGACATATTTTTTTTTAAACCCCACTTGTCAATTCTCATCAATAGAATGACAGGTCCTCAAATTGCTCATATCGCAAATCAATTTCTGTCAAGTTAATACCACACCTCTGACAAATTACTGTTAAGTTAACACTATACTTCTAAACAGTACATCGAGTTTCTGTCAAGTTAACATCACACCGCTGACAGTCACCCTCCTTCAGACTTCCATATCGAAGCTGAAATGAACAATGCTAGATTTAACACTACACCTCTAGCATCCAGGTCATCACCAAGTTCAACAATACACTTATGGCCATGACTTTTCCTCGGACTTCCTCGTTGAAGTCGAGATGACTAATGCCAAGTTCAAAATTACACCTCTAGCATTACCCTCATTGTCAAGTTAAACATTACACCTATGACAGTGACACTTTCAGTTTTCCTGGGCGAAAACTGAAATGCTTCTGAGTCAAGTTAATATCACACCTCTGACTTACATTCTTGTCAAGTTAACATCATACTTCTGACAAGACTTCATTCAACCCGTTAAGTTAATATCACACCTCTAACGGTAAAGATTTTCCTAGATTCCCCGCGAGTCTAGTCTCACTTGTTATTCTCCTCAACAGAACAACAAATCTACTCAAAAACATTGTTAGGTTAACATTACACCGTTAATAGTGTTTTCATCAACTCTCCAGTTGAGCCCACCTTCCCTGGGGGTACCAATTCAACCTGTTACTTTCTTTTATAAAGTAGCAGGTCCACCAAAATTATCTTATCTCTGTCAAGTTAATATTACACCTCTGACAGCATTGCTGAGTTCCTGAAATAGGGTCTTTCTCCATAAAATTTGACTTGTTAAGATTATCATCATAGTTTTGACAAGCCAAAGATTCTTTGCTTCTATGCGTCTGACTTTCAATACAAAAAGAGAGTTCAAGACAATAGAGGAGAAAAAAAGAAAAATGTCACTTTTATTTATATCCAGGCATATGAAAGTGATACAAAACGCTCTCTTATACAATGAGATTGAGTGTTACAGTTAAGGAGTACAAAGAAGTCCCTCTCTCTCTCTCTCAGAGGTTGCACTCACTCCTCAAAGCTGCATACAATTCCAAGTACAGGATGTTTGGAAGGGCGCCAAAGTAGGATCGGACATTGTGGCAACGATCAGAAGCTGGTTGCACCACGATGCATGATGTAAACATCGAAGAAGTCTCTGGTTGATCGAGAACAATGGTGTTTCTTCAGGTCGAAAGGCAGCAGAATCTTCTGATCCTACCTGAACATCCGAAGTGGCGAATACGACGCCCTCGTTGATGAACATCTCTTCCACCAGAAGGTCATCCAGTGAGCATAGAGCTTTCCTTGATGTCACTTCTAGGGTAAAGAGGAGGTTTTAAGACCTCACAGGGGATGCTACCCACCACTATATCCACCGCTACCCCCGCCGCCATCCTCACTCTGACCATGCCATGCCAAGAAGCATGACTGGTGCATTGAATCCAAAGAGATCTTGGCGAGGGTCCGGTCCCCATCTCCTGAGGACAGGAGTCATGACTTCTTCTCCTGTGGTCGACCATCGACTAAGTTCGCTGGCCGATATATTCTCCCAAGGGCCCAGCGAACATGAAAAAGGATGATCAAGCTTACCTGCAAGAAGCAACAAAATTAGAAGATCTGAAGTTTAGTATACTTCAACAGAAAAACTAAGTGACAGACGCAGCTATTGCTGAGGACTTCAGACGCAGGAATGACCCGCGCAACGAACATCTGCGGCGGCAGAAACAGACGCGGTCAAAATTGTGATATACACAGAATTCAGACGCAGTCTCATTTTGCATCCGCGCTTAAAGGACGAGACGTGAAGAGAATCAGACGCGAAAATTGCCATCTCCCTATTGAATGAGCAGGAGTTGCAAAATTCAAGCCTGAAACCTTCAGCCCGAAGTTAAAATTCTTCCAAGTCAACGGCCTCAAGGCGCAAGCTCTGTGTGCAAAACCGGCAGCCAGGGGCCAAAGCCCACTGTATTGGCATCCAGAGAAGTTTAAGTCGATGGCGCAAATTTCAGAAAAGGAATGCACCAACTGAGACTTCATGAGAAAATCCAGATGATAATATCTCTTTAAGAGATATCAAAATTCAGACTTAGTTGGACTAAAAAATATCATGGCAAATTGGGACGGCGTACCCGCAGAGGCCTCTATTAAGAGTTAAACTCTCTGCATCGAAGCGCGGACATAAAAGGTACTCAAGGAGACGCTTTCTGTTATTGAAATCGCTTGACAGTGGTAATCTTCTGAAGGGACCAAACAGAAGCATGAAAGCTCTGGGTCATCTTCATCCATGGAGGAAAGCCCCTGGTAAAAATCCTTGAAGGGAGAAGATGGAGTCTCTCAGAGCACTCGCTTTTAAAAGAGAATAGTCCAAGTATGGGACTGCTAAAGGAAGGAGGTAAGCCCTATTTATAGGCAAGCTACAACACCTATAATCAATGGCTCATTAATCAGGGCCGTCGGCTTCAATCCCCGCATGCATGTCAAAGCCCAGTAAAGGGCTGACACGTGGACTATCGCTTCGGGAAGCGTCGAAGACGCAGATCTCCAACCGCCAGCGCCGGTTTGACATTAAAAGGCATTAACGCCCAGGCCCAATGAAGAGCCGACGCGTGGATGGTCGCTCTGGGAAACATCGAATGGTGCGAGTCCCCAATCGTCAACAATGACTGGACGTTTAAAGATCCGATAAAACCTTTATGACAGGCTACATGTAACGTCTGGGAAGTTTCACCAAAACGCAGGTATGAGAGCCGCGTTCAGGAACCCGCGTCCCTTTTTCAAAAAGTGGCGTCCTCCTTCATTCCAAGTTAGAAGACCCTTCGCGTCTCTTGGATGACTCAAAGTTGCTCCGCGTCTCTCGGACGACTCAAGATTGCGTCCATCAACAAAAGGGGCCCATTCTGGGGGTCTCAGTGGGAAAGCGCATAATAAGAAGAAGCTACGTCCTGAGGCTTGAACCTTCAGCAAAGAGGCCTATCAGATTCACAGGTACCTTGGAGCTGCGTCGACATGGCGAGATGATGATGATTTGCACCAGGTCAAAGACCCAGCGTCGCGTCCTCTTATATGTCTGCGCCAGTCTTAAGGAGCGTAAGACCACATTTTTGATGCATTCTAAATCCTGCGCCTGGATAAAGTTAAGGACTGCGGTCAGTGAGTCACACTCAAAGCTGCGTCTTTCGCGTCAACTTGAACCGCGTCTTCACTGGCAGGTCAAAGTCGCGTTCCTCAGAATCGCGTCTCTCTTTGGAACGACGTTGCGTTTCATCAAACGAACTTAGTTCTACCTAAGTCTGTTATTCACAGTCAGTAAGGGAGCACAACCAAAATCTGTGATTGAGAGGTTGGATTCATCTACAGCGGGGCAATGAAGATGGAACAAAAATTTCAACGGCTTTTATTATTCAAATATGATGAAAGTAAATACAAACACTCTTGGTAAATAGAGTGTCCTTTTCTTTACAAGAAAAAAAAAGAAGGCTAAAAGTCCTGGTTCGACAAAGAACGGATTTGTTCTATAAGGCGATGTATCTCATGTTGGCACGCCTTCTCAGCCTCCATGAGAGCTTGGGCCCGCAGATCCTCCTCGGATAAAAATCTCTTCGCTTGTACTCGGAGGGATTCCAGCTCGGAGGAATAAACAGAGAGATTTGCTTCAACTTGCACCTTGGCAGCCTCTAACTCCGCTAGCCTCTTTTCAGAAGTATCAAGCTTCTGTTCATTAAGAACAATCAAAGCCTCAGCTCTGGCTATAGCAGCCCGAGAGTCAAGGATAGCCTGCTTCGCAGCCTGCATGTGAAATCACCTAGAGGGGGGTGAATAGGTGATAATGCTAATCTAGTGAATTTAATGCAGATTTAAAAATTAATTACAATTACACACAAGCAAGTAATTTAAGCAAAGAATATAATGCAAGAGATAAGAGCAAGTAAACCAAACACAAACACCGAGAATTTTTCCGAGGTTCGAGCACCTAGCTCTACATCCCCGCCTTCACCCAGAAGGATTTCCAACCACTATAACTTCACAAAGAGTTACAATCACACCGGAGTACCCAACTCCACAATCTCGAACACAAGTACTTCTTGGTGATCAAAAGACCACAAACTCTCTTTTGCAAAAGCCTCTTTCCCTTACAAGAACCCTGTAGAACAATGGTTAGAATTGAAGCTCAAATATTGTAAGTGGAAAAAGAAAATGAAATTAAGAGAGTTTAGAAAATAAAACTTCAGCGATGAGAGATTCTTTAGCACAAAAACCAAGGACCAAACTCTTTTGAAAGCCTTTGAAAACTTTGAATATTTTTGCCAATGCTTGTTGTGAAAACCTCTACCCTAATGACCCCTTTATATAGGATTTAGGAAGAGTAAACATAGAAAAGTTTTACCTGAATATAAGAGGAAGAAATTGACCCTCTAAAACAGCTAATCACGTTTTATTTGAACTTAAAACACATTTTGAAAACATGTTAAAAATCAGCCTCCAGAAAATCAGCCATTACTGCCAATCTGGCAGATTGGTCAACTTTGAGCACATTTTTCAGGCTGCAAACGTTCGAATTAAGAATAAGGTATATAGGAATAATTTATAGATCTTTAAGTCTTCTTTTTAATGCAACTAAAATCAACTCAATATCAGTTTAGATGAGAAATTTATCAATAAAACACTGACAGGTTTCAAAACAGAAACTGTAAGCTGTTTTCAGAACAAGAACAGAGTTCAACCAAATATTTGACATCTTTAAAATTTGAATCTGAAAATGATTATTAAATAAGAAATTTAGATCTGAAAGTTATCTTTGAAATGCAAGTTGAATCATATTATTTGAATATAATAATAAAAAGTTATGATAAGAAAAGTAAAAAGGTGTCAAGCAAATCAGCAGAACTAAAACTGGTTCAAATCCAAAACCCGATATATGTACTTGAAATCTAAAACCGATTCAATCAAAAATTAAACGTATTGAATTTGTGTGTGTGTGTATTTGAGCTTCAACCTATCCACTATTCTTTAACAAAACTATAAAACTAAAAACAAAACTAATGAAGTCTCTTGAGCCAAACTAAAGTCTTGAGCCATGCAATGACATGCTAAAGCCTTCTCTTCTATGACCATTCCTTCTTGTGCCATTTGCCCTATTAGCATCATAAACCTTGCAAACCTTGCAATAGCTAAGTAATGGCCAATCATGAATGGTACTAACCTGAAACTCATCTTGAACAAACTTATTAGTACCAATATAGCTCTTAAGTGTTTTGTTATCATCAAAACTCTAAACAAATGGAGAGTGTAATCTCTTGGGCCAACAATCTCCCCCTTTTTGATGATGACAAAACAATTAGGCTATATTAACAAAATATAAAAGAGAGGTGAAAACTCCCTCTCAAATGATACTCTATTTTATTAAGTATAAAACATGAAAACATATACATATATGAATATGTATAAAACATGAAACCTACATATACATGTATGAGATAAACAATGTACAAAATATGAAACCAAAATATGAAATCATCAATACTTCTCCCCCTTTTTGTCATACATCAAAAAGGGTTAGGAAACAATCAATAAATAATGATAATGCATAGATATACATAAAACAAGCTTTTAATACCAAAATAAATCTTTACATAAACATGTTCTGAAATAATGCTCTTGAAACCAATAAAAAATCAAGCTAACCAAACTATGTTCTTATAACAAACACTCTTGATACTAATATTTGATACCAATATAAAAACATGCATAGCAAGAATATGCATATAAACTCAAATACTTCTCCCCCTTTTTATCAATCATCAACAAAGGGGTCTAAGTAAGCAATAAAACATATTCTTCTAATATGATACCAATTTAAAAAAAAATCAATATAAGTGAATCATGGTACCAATTGAAAGATAATCAATATATAAAAATTCTTGTTATTAATAAAACAAAAACAATAAGTAAAGTATAAAAATAACAAAATACTTCTCCCCTTTTTTGTCAATAAACAATTAAAAATCATGCATCTTGATACCAATAGAAAGTAAATAAATAAGCATCTTGATATCAATTGTAAGTATTTTTCATATGATACCAAATTAAAATCTATATTAATTTTCCTTTAAATCATTTTTCATCATAAAGTATGGGAATGGAAAACAAAGGTAAACCAAATATCAATTGAGAGATAAAATACGAATTTTCTCCCCCTTTATGAAATACCAATTAAAATGATGCATAAGCTTGTATTAGGATACCAATTGAAAACTAATCAATTTAAATATGACATTCATTAAAAATCAAGTTTGGCAAAACTAAAATTTGTGATATTATTGAGTACAAATTATACATATATGAGTATACAAAAAGAATGTCAATATTGATACCAATTGAAACGATCCAATGATACCAATTGAAACAATAATAAGATCAAGTGTATACCTCATATAACCTACCACCCATTTCATGCACATGTTTTAAAATGATTTTCAATAATAACATACAAGGCATGGTCGCCCAACCAACCTCCCTTAGATGGTAGGGTTTTCAAAAATAGGTTTGAACATAAAGTATGTTTGAAAAACTCTACCAAAACGAAGAATATAGCAACTAGTTAAATGGAAAAACTTATAAACTAGTACGAAATCCTTCAAGTAAGGAATAAAACAAACTTGTTTTTCATGAAACACATGTAAATCACATGGCACTAAAAACACTCAAATCTATATAGCACATATCATACTCATGAAAACAAAATCATGAGAAACCATCAAATAAGGAGAGTGTACAAGTGTAATGTGAAACACACTATCATGAAAACATGCACTTAAGCTCAATTAAGGTATTCCTTTAAACATGAAAACATGAGACTCATCAAAACTAAATTTTCATTAAACCCAATTCATACTTCAAGGCATATATATGTTTTGACAAAACAAGAAGTATACATACATATCCCTAAACACAATTTAAGTCCATAATAACGATTTGCATGAAAAGCAAATGACTCAAAGGGTATACATGTATATCTTAAAGTTTGGCAAAATAGACATATACATGAAGTTAAAACACAAGATCATAAAACATATCCAAAATAGGGAATACAAGTTAGAATGCATGAATCATCAAAACTAGACTATACTAGCACATCTAATGGGTACAAAAGAGCGTTCAAGCACAACATATAATGATTTATTTGTGGCCCATAATATGTACAAGTATATATCCTAGTTTTAATGAAAACTAACATCTAAACAATTAATCAAATCATGTAGCATAAAATGGGACATAAATCATCATTGCAAACATAAAACAATCATTATGTAAATCCACATGCTATTAGAACTATGAAAGACACGATAGCTAAACAAGGGTGAGAACACAACATATGTGTCAATATAAACATGGGTGAACTCAAAAGCTATACATGCATGTTAATGGTCTAATAATCATGGCATTTAACATACTAATCAAAACATGAAGTATCAAAATAAAAATCATAAACATCCATATGATCATTATGTATATGCATGTACATTAGATCTAGGACATACATATTAGTTATAAAAACAAAGTGAGAACACAATGATATAAGTCCATTTTAAACAAGAGTGTCTCAAATAACTAACAACTATATATCACTATTCTAATAAACATGGCATAGGCATAATGAACAATAAAACATGACATGTTATAAATCAATGACATGAAAAAAAAAACATGCAAATATAAACGGGAGTTAGAGATTGATACCAAAACTGATAAAGGCACCTCTCTAGTTTTCCAAAGCAATGGTGGTCCTCTCCACCAAACTCCCCTTGAAAGTGATGCATTCAAATTGTTTTTCTTTAGGCACGGAACGCATCCACTTCAAGGTATCGCCACTCTCACGTGATGCGAGAGCCCACACCTACATCAAAAACCATAGGGGTGGTCTTTGGTACCCATTTTCTTTTTGGTCCATAGGGGTTAGTACCTTTCCTAACCCAAACAACATTATTTGCTAAATTTTCATAATATATATGATCATAATAAAATCTAGCAAGGTGGCCCTTACGTCCACAATGTGTACATGTGTACACATGAGCATACATGTGATGGTGGTGACCGTGGGAAGTATGTGTATACCGTGGAGGGTGTGCATGCAAAGATGGAACTTGTTTCTTTCGAACCAAGGATTCCAAGCGTGTGTGGTTCATGGCACAATGGCTCAAAGTGGAGCCCAAACAATCAACACTTTTCTTCAAAATATTTATATCATTTTCAATAGTTGAAGATAAAGTGGAGCATGCAATAGATGTGCTAGATGACGAAGCTACACTAGTATGGCAAACATGATTATCTATATCATTTTGCAAAGATTTATTTTTATTCAAAACCAAATCCAATTCTTTTGTTATGAAATCAATTTCATTTTTCAAAACAAGGTTATCTTTTAAAACATGATCCAATTTAGAAGATAAAACCTTATTGTTTTTCATAACATCATCACAATCATTTTTGCCTTTTAAAACTTCAATTTCATTTAGGGCAAGGTCTAGTTGAGATCTTAGTGAGTCACGTTCACTAGCAATCTCTCCCTTCTCTTGCAAAACAGTTTCAAAAGTAGAGCATAAATCTTTCAATTCTTCTTTTACATCAAGGTGCTTCTTTTTCAAGAGATCATGTTTTTCTAAAAGTTTTTCAAGCTTAGAGACAAGTTCAACATTTAAGGTTTGAACCTCACAACATCCATAGCAATAAGAATTAGAGCTATCATCTATTTGAGAGTCCGATTTTACCTCATGGGAGTCATTCTCATGGACCATAAAGCAAGGCTCTCCGGATACGTCTCTCCTCGATCTCATTATCTTGTTGATAATCTTTGGAAGCTCGGGAGATGACAACATGCTCCAAACTGCAAAAGTCGAATCATATCGATCAAAAACATGTAAAAGATTTTCATTAAGAGATGCTCTAAGTGCCCTAAGTGCTAATGCATTGGCCTTTTTATGCTTGCTACTATTTGGGAAGGATTCTTATGTAGAGGCTTGATAAGCTAGATGTCCTAGGCTTTTTAAATGACTACTCATCTTGGCTATCCAAATATCATGTCTAGCAAAGTTAAACATAGGAGGGCTATCCATGAGTGCAAACTATTATGAGTGCAAATGATAATGCAAATGAAGATTAGCAAACCAAGATCTTACTCCTAGGTGGTTAAACCTAAATATCAGGAGCACTAGCTCTGATACCAATTGAAATCACCTAGAGGGGGGGTGAATAGGTGATAATGCTAATCTAGTGAATTTAATGCAGATTTAAAAATTAAATGCAATTACACACAAGCAAGTAATTTAAGCAAAGAATATAATGCAAGAGATAAGAGCAAGTAAACCAAACACAAACACCGAGAATTTTTCCGAGGTTCGAGCACCCAGCTCTACATCCCCGCCTTCACCCAGAAGGATTTCCAACCACTATAACTTCACAAAGAGTTACAATCACACCGGAGTACCCAACTCCACAATCTCGAACACAAGTACTTCTTGGTGATCAAAAGACCACAAACTCTCTTTTGCAAAAGCCTTTTTCCCTTACAAGAACCCTGTAGAACAATGGTTAGAATTGAAGCTCAAATATTGTAAATGGAAAAAGAAAATGAAATTAAGAGAGTTTAGAAAATAAAACTTCAGCGATGAGAGATTCTTTAGCACAAAAACCAAGGACCAAACTCTTTTGAAAGCCTTTGAAAACTTTGAATATTTTTGCCAATGCTTGTTGTGAAAACCTCTACCCTAATGACCCCTTTATATAGGATTTAGGAAGAGTAAACATAGAAAAGTTTTACCTGAATATAAGAGGAAGAAATTGACCCTCTAAAACAGCTAATCACGTTTTATTTGAACTTAAAACACATTTTGAAAACATGTTAAAAATCAGCCTCCAGAAAATCAGCCATTACTGCTAATCTGGCAGATTGGTCAACTTTGAGCACATTTTTTAGGCTGCAAACGTTCGAATTCAGAATAAGGTATATAGGAATAATTTATAGATCTTTAAGTCTTCTTTTTAATGCAACTAAAATCAACTCAATATCAGTTTAGATGAGAAATTTATCAATAAAACACTGAAAGGTGTCAAAACAGAAACTGTAAGCTGTTTTCAGAACAAGAATAGAGTTCAACCAAATATTTGACATCTTTAAAATTTGAATCTAAAAATGATTATTAAATAAGAAATTTAGATCTGAAAGTTATCTTTGAAATTCAAGTTGAATCATATTATTTGAATATAATAATAAAAAGTTATGATAAGAAAAGTAAAAAGGTGTCAAGCAAATCAGCAGAACTAAAACTGGTTCAAATCCAAAACCCGATATATGTACTTGAAATCTAAAACCGATTCAATCAAAAATCAAACGTATTGAATTTGTGTGTGTGTGTATTTGAGCTTCAACCTATCCACTATTCTTTAACAAAACTATAAAACTAAAAACAAAACTAATGAAGTCTCTTGAGCCAAACTAAAGTCTTGAGCCATGCAATGACATGCTAAAGCCTTTTCTTCTATGACCATTCCTTCTTGCGCCATTTGCCCTATTAGCATCATAAACCTTGCAAACCTTGCAATAGCTAAGTAATGGCCAATCATGAATGGTACTAATCTGAAACTCATCTTGAACAAACTTATTAGTACCAATATAGCTCTTAAGTGTTTTGTTATCATCAAAACTCTAAACAAATGGAGAGTGTAATCTCTTGGGCCAACAGCATGATCATCTCGGATTCCTTTGACTCAACCGCTAGCTTTTGATGATCAGCCTGGAAACCTTCGAGAAGACGGGTCCTTTCGGTTATCTTCTTTTCCACCTCTCTTCGCTCTTGCTCTTGAGCAGTAAGGAGCCTATTTAGAGTTTCCTGGGCCTCGTGAAATGAGCCAGCATTCTCCAGGGATCGAAGCACTCTCAAGTTATGTCCTAACTGCTCCACCAGCAGCAGACACGCCTTGGCTGGTGAAGGGCCTCCAGCTAAACTGATGTTCTCGACCAGGTTTCCGAGAAACATCCGGGCGAATTCAAAAGAGCTATCCCCAGACAGGATGAAATCAATGCATGATCGCATCGAGGCAAAGAACTGCTGCACCATCTGGTGTGTCAGAATCCCTATGGTATCACCACCTAAAGTGCTCCCCGATCCCCTTTCTATTACGGGGTGAGGGATGTAAGCCGATTTTTCCGGTACAGGAATCGGGCTGACCACGGGTGCGGCTGGAGCAAGAGTAATCGTCGTCGCTTCTGGGGGTACTACGTCCGTAGAAACCTCCACAACCGATGAAATGACAGTCAGCTCGACCTCTTCAGGGTCCTTGGACGAGGTTTGAGCTGTACGGCCTCCCGGGTAGGCACTGACCGTCAAGTCTCCTACCTGAGCTTCCTCAGTGCCCTCTGCAAATTACAAGAATATCAGCTACGACAGTAAAAGGAAAACATTCAAAATATCAATATTTCCTTACCTAGCTGAGGGTCCAAAGATGGCGAGTTCTTAGGAGAATCTTCCAGGGTGGAGGTCTCCCTGACTTCGATGATTGCCCTCTCTTGAGGCATCCCAGTAATAGGAGTCTCAACTCTCTCCTGCTGGGCCAGCTCCTGTATCATCTCCTCGATCTGGGAGGAAGCAGCAGCCTCGCTAACCACGACCAGCCCTGCGATATGAAGCCAAATGAAAAAAAAAATGTCAAAATCCTTTTCCTAGTTAAAAGGATGAGTTAGGCGAAAAGAGTACCTTCAGCAGCTTCAGCATGAATAGCTGTCGCTGGTGGTGACGCCGTCACCGGCTCACACCCATTATTTCCTCCTCCGAGATGTGTGAGAATTTACTCGGATCAGGAGGAGCGGGTTCATCGCCAAAGTCGACCTCATCGCCTGAATCATACCCTTCTTCTTCGGATGAAGAAGACGACAGTTTAACACAAGAAGCCTCAGCAACCGGGACCTTGCTACCAAATACCCCAGTGGTAGGGCTGGGGTCAACTACCCGAGGACTGGGGATTAATACACTAGGGGATCCAGGCTGTTGTGCCTCATCCCTCCTCTCTTGAGCTGAGGAAGACCGGGCTGAATTGAGACCCCTAGAATCTCAACATCACCTCCGCTCATTATGTCGACTTCAAGCTGCTCAGCCTCATCAGCGGCGGTGGGTTTGTCAGCGAACTCCCTTTCCTCTAAAATCCTGGGGCCCATGCTGCGTAACCCATAGGTACGGACTAAGGGTGCGTCATCCTCATCTCCCTCTTCTTCCCTCTGTTCCTCAACACCAGAAGGGATGTCCTCGGACGGAGAAACTGCGGCCGCCAAGTCTCTCCGGACCTTCTTTGGGGCAGGCTCAACAGTAGAAGTAGAGCCTTGAGGACGCTTATGCACCGCCAGTAGACCCTTTGCTGCTCGCGGCTCCTCCCTCGACACCCTTCTGATCTCCTTCAGAGCCTTCTGATACTCCTCGACGCCTCGTGAGCGTTTTTTGGACTCCAACTTTGCTTCGTAAAATGCATTGATACTCTCGATGCATGAGTACTCCGGAACAAAGTCAGGCGTTTGGTTGGCTTGGAAGTACCAGGTACAGAAGCTAAGGCTCGTACAGCCTTTCGGCTCTTTGGGAGGCAGACAAAAAAGTGCTTCCGTCCCTCCGGCCACACTATAATACCAAGCCCGAGCACCTTCAAACAAGTTCCCACTGAAGGCGAGTCGAGCATTGGGGTTACCGACATACAATTGATCATAGCCGAACTGTCGGGCGAAGCGATTCGGCATGTACGGCTCGATCGTGCACGAATTCTCTTGTCGGAAAAGCACATACCCAGGCCGAATATTGACCAACCACCAGAAAACTCCCGATGATAGCCTCGTGAAGTTATCTGGGCCCACGAAGTCAGCAAGTTTATCCCCGAAAGATGCCCCAGCAATCTCGGGGAAGCAGCGATTGAGCTGGTAGTTCGAAGCGGTTAGAATGCACCTCCGAATGAAATACATATAAGTATTACACCAGCTTGAACCCTCCAACCGCTGTACGAAAGGGGTAAACCCCTCACTCCAAGACACCGGCGTCATCAGGGAGGGACAGTGCATAACGTACCAAGCCATTAGGTACGTGTAGGGAAGCTCAACCCGAGGGTTGGGACGCTTTACCGTCAGCCTCCCCTCTGAGTCAACAATCGCCTTACCCTGGGAGTCGACAGCCTTCTCTACTTTGCATAGATTCTGAGTTAAGGCCCGCAACCCGCTTTGAATACCGGCCGCCATGGCCGGGAGGAGGGCTATGGGCCTACCATAAGCCAGAAGCACCGTCGGGTACACTACGTCGGCAACAATCACTTCATGTGGCAGTGTCGGCACCACACAGCGCTTCAACCACAACATTAAGAAGCCCGCCAACAGTGCTCGATTGGAGATAGGGGTCCGAGCTTGATGATGGAAACTTTCAAAAACCGTGTCAGGTTCGAAAGTATCCTCGTTCGACTCCGTGGTGTAGGAGTCTACAGAAGCCTGAATCCTATCGGCAATCTCCTCGTCGGAGCTGGGAGCCAGTCGGGTCACTAGATGGTCTTTCTGATTGACGCCATTAAACAAGTAGCTTGCCCAAGACAGCTGCTTGACTCCCCTCGTCCTCCAAGAGGTTATCTAGCCGTAAATGTGAAAGTGACATAACACCTCCCAATAAGTCTCGTACACTCGAGGAGACGCTTTCTTCAAAAGATGAAGCTCCTCAGTGGTCAGGACGTATTCCTCATAAGGAGAGTCCCCCATTACCAGCCCCGAGACTTCGTACAACTCGTGCAGGGCAAGACCCATCTCTCCGACCGGAGTGAAGAATGTCCCCGTCAGAGGATTGTAACGCTCCAGGATCCCAAAGAAGTTTTGAGAACTTGGTGGAATACCATACTGCACGGCCCTGACCGCTTGGTACAATTCCACATGCTCCAACAGGCCTCCAAGATCGGCAAGGACGAAGCTCACCATCTTACCCCACCAATACTTCTCAGTGGAATGGATCCACCCGGGCGCACGGAAGTCGACCGGAAATTCACCCCCCACTTTCATGAATGCGTTGAGAAAGGTGGTGCCGAGTTTAGGAGTTTCTCCTATTGGGTGATCGGTCCTCAACAGCCTGGGAAACAGGCCGAGAGCCTCCTTATCATGACCAGCATGATATACCTTCTTGGAGCCTAGGTTGCCGAGAGTAACCTCAGGGACAGGTCGGGAAAGCTCCCATGTCAGTTTTCGAGGGACAGACATGTGCTGGAGATAGGATAGTCGGTACATCCTCTCCATGTTCAGAAGAAAGAATCTTCTATCCCCTATCTGACGGAGCCATTTATAATCTCCATCATGCAAAGAATAGCCTCCCTCGCTAATATGGTCTCCAAAGAAGAAAGCAGGCTTCTCCATCGGAGCGCGAGCATTCGTTATGAATGCCACGTCAGTCATAAGCTCCCGAAAGGTTGCCGCGTCAACGTTGGAGAGCCTCTCCCTTCGCTCCTTCGACTTGTCGGCAGTCACAGGAGCAGTCCTTTGCAGCACAAAGGTTAAATCACGGTCAGCACCACCTATGTGCCCGAAGTGGCGCCTCTTGGAGAGTGGGCTGGAAGAGTGTCGCACTGCAGAAGAAAACGACACTTGATCAGAATCTAATCAGAAATCTAAACGAAAACGTTAAGTGTCTATAATTCAGACGCAGAAGAGATACTGGACGCAGAAATTGTCAAAATCCGCGTCCAGACCTGAGGACCCGCGTCCAGACCTGAGGATCCGCGTCCAGACCTGAGGACCGTGAGGCCAGCATGGAGTCTGCGTTTTTCAAAATCCAAGACTTATGAAAAATCTCTAAGTACTTGGACTCGGTGCAAGATTCATAAAAACCAGCGTCTGATGTCACAGAATGCAAGAATCAAGTCTGCGTCCGGATCTTTCACAATTAGAAACATTCTAAGTGATGACTCCGGAACGCAAGGCTTACTGGAGCCCTATGTTCAACAAACAAGTACATCCTCAAGCGGATAAAAGAGGTAGGGTCATCAAACCCGCGCCTTGTTTGTTAACTCAAAGACCGCGTCTGAGAACCAAACACGGTTTTGAATCCACATTGGCGGTTCTCCTTCAAAGAAGGGATTTTTAGGGTTATAAGAACTCCATAAACCCCTCTAATGGCGAAGATCAAGCCTGATGGTGTTATACCTGAGATAGGGGCTTCCTGCATGGAGGAATCGCCCCTTTGGGCCTCAGTGACGACCGCCTTCGACGATGAAGCAGTTTGCTTGGTCTTGGGTGCCATTGCGAATCAAGAATCTAATGCTAGATGGAAGAGAAGAGAACAAAGGAAATCCTTTTTCTCAAAACCCTAGCAGATACACCTGAAGACGAAAGAGAGACTAATGATGCTCTCTCGATGACTGTTGCCATTTATAGGCACAGTGATTCGCCAAGATACGCGGCGCTTGGCTCGATTGATTCGGTATCGAATCATCTTTTGACGCGTGGACAGTGCATTTAATGCAGCGTGAAGTTCGCACGCCAAAAAGAAGGTGTCCTGTCAGCTCCATAGGACACGTGGCAGTGCACTCATGGCATGACACGGATTCGCACCCAACAGCCGCGCCTCTTCAATGGACGCATCCCTTCAGCACGGCCATAGTTGCGTCCAAAAAGTCGCGTCTTTACTCAAAAAGATGCGTCCCTCCGAAGTTCGCATCCTTCCAATCCGGCCTAGCATCGCGTCTGCCTTATGGAATATCAGTCGCGTCTTTAAAGCAGTACTATCCCTGCGTCTCAAATAAAGCTGGCGTTCAGTCCTTACTTCTGCAAATCAGTTCAACAGTACACTGGCACAAGCAGACGACCGTCCACTCCTGGCTTAAAGTGCACCCACGACAGACTTAAAGCAATCGGAGAGGTTTAGACTGTGCATCTAGACACTCAACACGATCAACTTTGGTGGCTTCAAAGAGTTCCACAGTACACTCACGAAGACCATACCCCAGACAAGATCAAACCCGGAGCATTGACAGTCCAGTCACAAGGGTGAGCTCAGATAGAGTCCAAAGTATTTCGAAATCCGTCCCACTTAACTGCGGAATGTCAAAAACTTTGGAGGGGGTTCTGTAGGCTGTCTAAAAATCACTAAAAGACAAGCCATTAAAAAGCAGAATTCCAAGTTCTAGACGCAAAGCTAATTTCGGCCGCGTCTCAGACAAGACCAAGGCGCGAGGGTCGAAACCCGCGTCTCAGCCGTACCAAGGCGCATGGGTCGAAACCCGCGTCTCAGCCGCATCAAGGCGCGAGGGTCGAAACCCGCGTCTCAGCCGCGTCAAGGCGCGAGGGTCGAAACCCGCGTCTCAGCCGCACCAAGGCGCGAGGGTCGAAACCCGCGTCTCAGCCGCGTCAAGGCGCGTGGGTCGAAACCCGCGTCTCAGCAGCACCAAGGCGCGAGGCTCGACAGCCGCGTCTCAGCCGCACCAAGGCGTGTAGGTCGAAATCCGCATCTCAGCCGCTCCAAGGCACGTGGGTTGACACCCGCGTCTCAGTTGTAACCGTCCCGGTTTCGGGGCCAATCACGGCCCACATAACGGGGAAGGTTAGCCCCCATTATGGAGTATTTTTAGGAGGCACGTACGCCCCTGAAACCCCTATAAATAGCCCCGTCGCTATGAAGAAGGGGTCAAATTTTCGGTCAGAGGATTTTTGGAAGAAAAGAGCTCTAAGAGAAAGGAGAGAGAGTTAAACCCTTCAGAGAACTTGCTGTGTTCGAGTTGCTCTTTGCCTATCTTCTCTTTGAGAGTTTTGGTAGACAGAGCTGAGTTACTCCATCTACCACCCGAAGAGGAGATCCCCGGAAGGTCTTGACGGTCACCCGATCAACGGAGAACAAGATTCACTCTCCACCGCAACTTGAAGAACCCAGCCTTAAACAAAGGGAGGATTCAAGATTCAACATCCTCCCTCCCTTGTAATTTGAAGACTGATCTGTTGTAATTTTCTATCCAATCAAAAGAATTTTACAATCGAATCCTTCTTTTCTGACGCATACATAGATTAGTAACCAAGATCTCACTCCTAGGTGGTTAAACCTAATATCAGGAGCGTAGGCTCTGATACCAATAGAAATCACCTAGAGGAGGGGGTGAATAGGTGATAAAGCTAATCTACTAAACTAAATGCGGAATTTAAAAACTAATTGCAATTACACTTAATGCAACCAATAAGTGATGCACACACGACCAAGCCAAGCATATAAAAAATGAATGATCAATATGAAATAATGCAAGGCACAATACAAAGAGAGAGAAAGAGTAAGAGTCAATGGATCAAGCGCAAACAACAAGATTTGTTTCGAGGTTCGAGCACCCAGCTCTACATCCCCGCCTTCACCCAGAAGGATTTCGAATCCACTAGCTTGTCCACAAAGGACTCCCACACAGGGAACCTCCACCGAGGATTTGGGGCAATACAATAACTAGGAGTACCCAACTCCTCTCTTTACAACCACAACCTCTCACTAGAGGCAAAGCACCAAGCCAGCCAAAACAATCACCTCACAACTTGAGGGATAAGCACAAAGCTACACAAGGATCACCTCACAACTAGAGGGATGCAACCCACTTGCACAACCTCCTCAACACTATGAGGGAAAGGCACAAAGCCAAGCAAAAATAGGGATTACAACTTGGTGATCAAAAGATCACAAACCAATCTCTTTTTCCCACAAACACAAAGACCCTATAGATAGGGTAGAATAAAGCTCAAGTGTGGAAAACGAAGTGTTTAAAACAAAGAAAAATCACTTGGGAAATCTCCACAAAGATATAGAATGATTAGACCAAAACAAATTCCCAAAAGACAATTTTTCTTTGAAATAATGAAACACTTTTAAAAATAGTAAAGATTGATCTTTTTAGCACAAAGAAACTCTTTCAAACTTGTATAAACACTAAAGAAAGCTCAGAAATTTTAGCCCAAAAATTCTTTTTGAAAACCTCTTTCCAATGGGGTATATATAGCCCCTTTTCAAAACTAGCCGTTAGCAGCAATTAAGGCCAGATTTGACCTTCCGGTCGACCGGCCAACGGTCGATTTTTGACCGTTAGCGGCTACCAGTCGACCGCCCGGTCGACGGGGCCCTGAACCAGAGAGCAACGGCTCTCTGGCCGGTCGACCGCCCGGTCGACCGGAGCAACCCGAGAGTGGGTTGCTTTCAGTCGGTCCACCGCTCGGTCGACCGACTTAATGGGCAGGCCAGCGTGCACGTTTTGTGCACGTCGGTCAACCGGTCCGATCGACCGACTCTGGGTCCGGTCGACCGGTCCAGTCGACCGCCAGAGCCTGGCAGGCTATATTATGGGACAGAAAACATATGTTTTTAATGGCTTAAAAATTCCCATAAAATCTCTAAAATTTCACAAAAATAGTTTTATCATTATACCTTGAAATACAAACTTGTGTTAAAAATTTCAACACACATCTCAAACATTTTGAACCATTTTTGTGTTAAGAAAATATTGCCGAAGACCAAAACCTGTATTTTTCCAAACTTGAATTTTCCAAATGAATATCCGATTTTTCCAAAATTTATCCAAATACAAAAATATGATATTTAAATACTTTGAGGCATGATGCATATGGATAGAAATCCAATGTACAAGAAACATATACATATCATAGTTTTTGACTTTATTTCCAAAAATATGTTTTGTTAAAACACAAAACCTAAAACACATGAATAGGTATATCAAATTAAGTTTGTCTAGGATATGAAGCATACATGTATATAGAACATGTCTAATATACATAAACACATGTAAACTTGTTTTGATACTTATCTATTCATGAAAATCAAGATTGGTTAAACCAATCAAACCGAAAACCAAAATCAAAACATAAAACGTGTGTGTATTGTGAACTTGTGCATATCAACTATCTAATCTTTACACATGGATCTAAAACACAAACTAAATTAGGATACCTAAGTCTTCTTGTAGAGCGCCGTCTCCAAGCCGACTCGATCCAAAACTCCGTGATCCACCGAGCTAGACTCCAACGAGTGCTATGATATGATCTTGTTGCTCGGGCTCTTGAATCATCATGTGAAAAGCTTCAAAACTCCTTTGTTGAAGCTAATCACCAACTAATATCTTGATTAAAGATCTGAAACTAAACATCACAAGATTATTAGTAAACATAACTATATGAGTTAATCATCATCAAAACTAGAGTGGAAGGCCTTTGGGCCAACAGGTATGTCCAGGAATGTCAAGTAGTCAAGATAATGCATGTCACATGAGTCTCAAGTATCAGTATCTTGAAACTATATCTCAGGTACTAGATCACTGAAGACAATGAAGGATATGATGCAAGTGCACATGTCTAGCATATTTTATTATCCTAACTATTGCAACCATCCTGTGCCCCATCCCACAGGACAACTGCATATCAAACAAGTGATGCGTTAGTAGATCCTGATAGTAGAGAGAAACAGTTCATTGTACTCAGGTATCATGTAACATGTAATAACAGGAGCGCGCATAAATAACAAGATCACGGTGGCATCCAAACCCACAAGGGGTCGCCCTTCCAAGCACACCTCCCTAGATTTCCCCTGCTACAGTATCCCCCAATAACCCCGGCTTGGTTAATTTTATTAATAAATGCAAATGCAAAATAGTATGTTACTCAGTGTTACAGGATCATGAATTGGTACCAAAAATATCAGTGACAGATAGTGGACATAATGTGTATCAAGATCACGAGACAATGTAACCAGTGATAATAACAAGTGATAAATATAAAGTTGTGCAAGTGATATTAGATACATGCAAAGTGGTGCAAGTGATGTCAGTGACATGTATTCTAAATGTCAATGTAAAACGGTCATGATCATGTGTCCATTATCCAATAAGATATCTTTGAATAATTACTCAGAATATAATGGTCAATTTCCTTGATTAGTTTCCAGTAATATCAGGATCACAATATCAATCGATATTCAATCTTTAACTATCAACCTTTCTTTATTATTATCCAGTTAACCTCAAGATTCAGATCAAAGTATTTGTCATGATCAGTGTAAATTTCTCGTCAATAAATCAGTCTACCACATGCAAGCAATCATGTCAATTTTAGTTGGATGTATGCATGTACAGGAATGAGATGCAAACACGATACATAACGTAATGATCACGAGATAGAATGGGTGATAATATCAAGAAATACAAAGATTAATAATATAATTGGATCCAAGAACAGGCTAACGATGTAAACGTGATCACAAGATAATATTGACGATCATGAGATATGATAATCAGAATTTATAATTAAGAGGCAAAATTAAGATCAATAATAAGATCAGTAAGAAAGTCAACGAGAGGAGAATCGTGTACACTTACCTGATGTCATTAGAGTCTGAATTTCCGTAACTGCAACCGGCTGTGGGTAAAATTCGCTGCCTAAATATTGCGTGAATTAACTAGAGACTTAACATGTTCTTATTCAGCGATAAGTTAAATAAGAAAGTAATTTTTACTATTTATTTTAATTTTGGTTGGTCCGCTCTCTTCCTTGCTGGGTGATCTCAGTTTCGAAACTTGGAATATTAATTGGGCGTTTTGGTTTTAATTGTTAAGAATAAGGATGAAGAGAGAAGATTAAATAGTGTGTGTTCATACAACCGCGCGCCAATGTGGCCATTTGGTTAGAGCTTTCAATTCCATGGCTGTGCGGGGTTGGGTTCGAATCCTTTTACATACACTACGGGTTTTCCAATTTTTATTTCAATTTTTTTATTCTCTTTGAATAAAGGTTTAAGTATTATTTTATTAGATTAAACTTTATTAATTCAGGAAAATCTTCAAAAATTCTCAAAAATAGAAGATGCTATTTTGAACATTATTGTGAAGTCAAATTTCCAAAATTCATTCCCGATTGTTATTTAAAAATCTCAGAGTCAGTCTGTGACCCCGGTCGACCGGCCAACGGTCGATTTTTGACCGTTAGCTGCTACCGGTCGACTGCCCGGTCGACCGGGCCCTGAACCAGAGAGCAACGGCTCTCTGGCCGGTCGACCGGAGCAACCCGAGAGTGGGTTGCTTTCAGTCGGTCGACCGCTCGGTCGATCGGCTTAATGGGCAGGCCAGCGTGCACGTTTTGTGCACGTCGGTCGACCAGTCCGGTCGACCGACTTTGGGTCCGGTCGACAGCCAGAGCCTGGCAGGCTATATTATGGGACAGAAAACATAGGTTTTTAATGGCTTAAAAATTCCCATAAAATCTCTAAAATTTCACAAAAATAGTTTTATCGTTATACCTTGAAATACAAACTTGTGTTAAAAATTTCAACACACATCTCAAACATTTTGAACCATTTTTGTGTTAAGAAAATATTGCCGAAGACCAAAATCTGTATTTTTCCAAACTTGAATTTTCCAAATGAATATCCGATTTTTTCAAAACTTATCCAAATACAAAAACATGATATTTAAATACTTTGAGGCATGATGCATATGGATAGAAATCCAATATACGAGAAACATATACATATCATAGTTTTTGACTTTATTTCCAAAAATATGTTTTGTTAAAACACAAAACCTAAAACATATGAATAGGTATATCAAATTAAGTTTGTCTAGGATATGAAGCATACATGTATATAGAACATGTCTAATATACATAAACACATGTAAACTTATTTTGATACTTATCTATTCATGAAAATCAAGATCGGTTAAACCAATCAAACCGAAAACCAAAATCAAAACATAAAACGAGTGTGTATTGTGAACTTGAGCATATCAACTATCTAATCTTTACACATGGATTTAAAACACAAACTAAACTAGGATACCTAAGTCTTCTTGTAGAGCACCGTCCTCAAGCCGACTCGATCCAAAACTCTGTGATCCACCGAGCTAGACTCCAACGAGTGCTATGATATGATCTTGTTGCTCGGGCTCTTGAATCACCATGTGAAAAGCTTCAAAACTCCTTTGTTGAAGCTAATCACCAACTAATATCTTGATTAAAGATCTGAAACTAAACATCACAAGATTATTAGTAAACATAACTACATGAGTTAATCATCATCAAAACTAGAGTGAAAGGCCTTTGGGCCAACAATCTCCCCCTTTTTGATGATGACAAAACTCATGGAGTTATATATGCATGGATTAAAGTTAATCTTCAAAGAAGCTCCCCCTTAACTCATGCATAGAAGAAAACAACAAATATATGCAATGAATATAAAACATGAGAATGCATAGATATGCATAAAACTATGAAATGCATATAAACAGGCTCTTGATACCAATAGATATGCATAAAACAATAAAATGTATAAAACATGCTCTTGATACCAAATGAAAGGTAAAACAAATTATTTCTTCTTTTTCTTAATTTCATAATCATGTTCTCTTTAAAGAATGCTTTTGATACCAAAATTACATAATGCTTTTGATACCAATAAACCAAAACTTACATAAACCAAAACATAATGAAAGCTCTTGATACCAAACATTACATAATGCTCTTGTTACCAATAATAAAACATGTTCTCAATATCAAAACATGAAACAAAGATCATGCATAAATCATGCATATAAACTCAAATTCTTCTCCCCCTTTTTGTCAATCATCAACAAAGGTAAACGATAAACCAATAAAAATTATTCTTCTCCCCCTTTTTGTTCAAAACAAAGAATCAATAAAGGGGTCACAACCCTAATTTGTTTGATATCACCCCTTTCAATAATAAGAATATAAATCAAAACATTTTTGATATTTCTTATTTAAACACAATTTTGAATTTTCTCAATAAAACAAATCAAATTTTTAGATACCAATTGAAAGTAAATAAGGCATTGATACCAATTGTGAGAAAATAAATAAAATCTTGATACCATTGAAAGAAATAGATCAATAGATACCAATTGAAAGTAAACAAAATCTTGATACCAATTGTGAATATTTGTCATTTAGAACATATGATACCAAAATAAAATTAATTTTCAACATAAAGTGTAGGAGTAGAAATCAACGGTGAACAAAATACCAATTGAAAGATAAAAATACGAATTTTCTCCCCCTTTATGAAATACCAAATAAAACGATGCATAAGCTTGTTTAAGATACCAATTGAAAACTCATTAATAGAAACATGATAGTCATTAAACATTCAAGCTTTGCATAATCAAAAATTTGTGCTTAAAGATATAGGGATATAGTAAGCACAAATAAAATATGTATAGGTGTATGAAAAATGAATACCAATCAAAATAGATGATATCAAATGAAAGCATCCATACACAAAAACAATATATGAGTATACAAAAATGTCAATATTGATACCAATTGAAAAGATCCAATGATACCAATTGAAACAACAATAATATCAAGTGTATACCTCATTTCATCTACCACCCATTTCATGCTCAAGTGTAAAATGATTTTCACTATAAAGCAAACATGTGCATGGTCTCCCATCCAACCACCCTTGGAAGGTAGACAAAAATAGGTTTGAAAAATATAGTATGTTTGAGAACTCTACCATAACGAAGAATCCCGCAACTAGTTAAATAGAAAAACTTGTAAATTAGTACGAAATCCTTCAAGCAAGGAATAAAACAAAATTATATTTCATGAAACACATATAAATCACATGGCACTAAACACTTGAAATCAATAAGGCACATATCATACTCATGAAAACATAATCACGAGAAACATTTAAATGAAGTGAGTGTACAAGTGTTATGTGAAACACATAATCATGAAACTTGGCAATAAAGCTCAATATTCCTTAATACATGAAAATCATAAAAACTCAATTTCTTCAAAGCATATGTATGTCAAGTACAAACTAAGTTATACATGCATATCCAAAACATAACGAGTCCACAAATGTATATGCATGAAAGCACGTGGCTCAAAGGATGTATATGCATAATCAATAGTTTGGACGAGATGGACATATACATGAAGCTAAACATGGAAAACATGAAAATCGTCAAAACTAAATTTTCATTAAAAATAATATATACTTCAAGGCATATGTATGTTTTGACAAAACAAGAAGTATACATACATATCCCTAAACACAATTTGAGTCCATAATAAAGATTTGTATGAAAAGCAAATGACTCAGGGGGTATACATGTATATCTTAAGGTTTGGCAAAATAAACATATACATGAAGTGAAAACACATGATCATAAAACATGTCCAAAATGGGGAATACAAGTTGAAATGCATGAATCATCAAAACTAGACTATACTAGCACATCTAATGGGTACAAATAAGCGTTCAAGCACAAACATATAAAAATTTATTTGTGGCCCACTATATGTACAAGTATAAATCCTAGTCTTAATGAAAACCAACATTTAAAAAAGTAATCAAAAACATGAAGCATCAAATGAGACAAAAATCAACATGATAAATATAAACATGATTATTATGTAAATTCACATGTTATTAGAGCTATGATAAACATGATAGCTAAACATATGCGAGAACACAAAAATAATGGTCCATATTAAACATGGGTGATCTCAAAAGCTATACATGCATGTCAATGATCTAATAATCATGGCATTTAACATAATAAACTATAAACATTAAAACATGAAGCATCAAAACAAAATAAAAATCATAAACATACATATGGTCATTATGTATATGCATGTGCAATAGATTTAGGACATACATATTAGTTAAAAACAAAGTGAGAATACATAGATATAGATCCATATTAAACATGGGTGTCTCTGATAACTAAACATGTATATCACTAATCTAAGTCATATGGCATAATCATAATAATCAATAAAACAAGACATGCTATAAATTGATGAACATGAAAAGCATGCAAATATAAACGGGAGTTAGAGATCGATACCAAAACTGACGAAGGCACCTCTCTAGTTCTCCAAACCAAGGTGGTCTTCCCACCAAACCTTCCTTTGAAAGTGATGCATCCAAATGGTCATCATGAAGCTCGGAACGCATCCACTCCAAGGTACCGCTACTCTCACGTCATGTGAGAGCCCACATCTACATCAAATACAATAGGGGTGGTCTTTGGTACCCATTTCCTTTTGGGTCCATAGGGGTTAGAACCTTTCCTAACCCAAACAAAATTAGTTGCTAAATTAACATCATGTATACGATCATAACAAAATTTAGTAAGGTGGCCCTTTCGTCCACAATGTGTACATGTGTACACATAAGCATACAAAGTGTGATGGGTGTGTACGTGAGGAGCATGTGTATGCCGTGGAGGGTGTGCATGCAAAGATGGAACTTGTTTCTTTCGAACCAAGGATTCCAAGCGTGTATGATTCAAAGCACATTGGCTCAAAGTGGAGCCCAAACAATCAACACTTTTCTTCAAAACATTTATATTATTTTCAATACTAGAAGATAAAGTGGAGCATGCAATAGATGTGCTTGGTGAAGCTACACTATCATGGCAAACATGTGAGTCTATATCAATTTTTAAAGATTAATTTTTCTTTAAACTAAATCTAATTCTTTTGTGATGAAATCAATTTCTTTTTTCAAAGAATGATTATCTTTTAAAATAAAATCTAATTTTGAAGATAAAACTTCATTGTTTTTCAAAACATCATCACAATTATTTTTACTTTTCAAAAATTCATTTTCCTTTAGGGTAAGGTCTAGTTGAAATTTAAGTGAGTCACGTTCACTAGCAACCTCTTCCTTCTCTTGCAAAATCAATTCAAAACTTGAACACAAATCCTTATATTCTTCTTTTAATTCAAAATTTTTCTTTTTCAAAAGGTCATGTTTTTTCAAAAAATTTTCAAGCTTCGTAGCAAGTTCTACATTTAAGGTTTGAACTTCTAAACACCCATAGCAATAGGAACTAGAGCTATCATCTAGTTGAGATTCTGATTGTACCTCAAGGGAGTCATTCCCTTGGACCATGAGGCAATGCTCGTCGGACTTGTCTCTCCTAGATATCCTCATCTTATTGATAATCTTTGGTAGCTCGGGAGAAGTTAAAATGCTCCAAACTGCAAAAGCCGAATCATAGTGAGCAAACACATGTAATAAATCTTTATCAAGAGATGCTCTAAGTGCTTTAAGGGCTAATGCGTTGGCCTTTTTATGTTTGCTATCATTGGGGTAGGATTCCTTGGTAATGGCTTGATAAACTTTATATCCTAATGCTTTCAAATGACAACTCATCTTGGCCTTCCAAATATCAAGTCTAGAAATATCAAACATAGGAGGGCTATCCATGAGTGCAAACTATATGTGTGCAAGTGCAAATGCAAGTGTAGATTAGCAACCAAGATCTCTCTCCTAGGTGGTTAAACCTAATATCAGGAGCGTAGGCTCTGATACCAATTGAAATCACCTAGAGGGGGGGTGAATAGGTGATAATGCTAATCTAATGAACTAAATACGGAATTTAAAAACTAATTGCAATTACACTTAATGCAACCAATAAGTGATGCACACACAACCATGCCAAGCATATAAAAAATGAATAATCAATATGAAATAATGCAAGGCACAATACAAAGAGAGAGAAAGAGTAAGAGTCAATGGATCAAGCGCAAACAACAAGATTTGTTTCGAGGTTCGAGCACCCAGCTCTACATCCCCGCCTTCACCCAGAAGGATTTCAAATCCACTAGCTTGTCCACAAAGGACTCCCACACAAGGAACCTCCACCGAGGATTTGGGGCAATACAATAACTAGGAGTACCCAACTCCTCTCTTTACAACCACAACCTCTCACTAGAGGCAAAGCACCAAGCCAACCAAAATAATCACATCACAACTTGAGAGATAAGCACAAAGCTACACAAGGATCACCTCACAACTAGAGGGATGCAACCCACTCGCACAACCTCCTCAACACTATGAGGGAAAGGCACAAAGCCAAGCAAAATATAGGGTTTACAACTTGGTGATCAAAAGATCACAAACCAATCTCTTTTTCCCACAAACACAAAGACCCTATAGATAGGATAGAATGAAGCTCAAGTGTGGAAAACAAAGTGTTTAAAACAAAGAAAAATCACTTGGGAAATCTCCACAAAGATATAGAATGATTAGACCAAACAAATTCCCAAAAGACTATTTTTCTTTGAAATAATGAAACACTTTTAAAAACAGTAAAGATTGATCTTTTTGGCACAAAGAAATTCTTTTCAAGCTTGTATAAACACTAGAGAAAGCTCAAAAATTTTAACCCAAAAATTCTTTTTGAAAACCTCTTTCCAATGGGGTATATATAGCCCCTTTTCAAAACTAGCCGTTAGCAGCAATTAAGGCCAGATTTGACCTTCCGGTCGACCGGCCGGTTGACCGGTCAACGGTCGATTTTTGACCGTTAGCTGCTACCGGTCGACCGCCCGGTCGACCAGGCCCTGAACCAGAGAGCAACAGCTCTCTGGCCGGTCGACCGCCCGGTCGACCGGAGCAACCCGAGAGTGGGTTACTTTCAGTCGGTCGACCGCTCGGTCGACCGGCTTAATGGGCAGGCCAGCGTGCACGTTTTGTGCACATCGGTCGACCGGTCCGGTCGACCGCCAGAGCCTGACAGGCTATATTATGGGACAGAAAACATAGGTTTTTAATGGCTTAAAAATTCGCATGAAATCTCTAAAATTCAACAAAAATAGTTTTATCATTATACCTTGAAATACAAACTTGTGTTAAAAATTTCAACACACATCTCAAACATTTTGAACCATTTTTGTGTTAAGAAAATATTGCTGAAGACCAAAACCTGTATTTTTCCAAACTTGAATTTTCCAAATGAATATCCGATTTTTCCAAAACTTATCCAAATACAAAAACATGATATTTAAATACTTTGAGGCATGATGCATATGGATAGAAATCCAATATACGAGAAACATATACATATCATAGTTTTTGACTTTATTTCCAAAAATATGTTTTGTTAAAACACAAAACCTAAACACATGAATAGGTATATCAAATTAAGTTTGTCTAGGATATGAAGCATACATGTATATAGAACATGTCTAATATACATAAACACATGTAAACTTGTTTTGATACTTATATATTCATGAAAATCAAGATCGGTTAAACCAATTAAACCGAAAACCAAAATCAAAACATAAAACGTGTGTGTATTGTGAACTTGAGCATATCAACTATCTAATCTTTACACATGGATCTAAAACACAAACTAAACTAGGATACCTAAGTCTTCTTGTAGAGCGCCGTCTCCAAGCCGACTCGATCCAAAACTCCGTGATCCACCGAGCTCGACTCCAACGAGTGCTATGATATGATCTTGTTGCTGGGCTCTTGAATCACCATGTGAAAAGCTTCAAAACTCCTTTGTTGAAGCTAATCACCAACTAATATCTTGATTAAAGATCTGAAACTAAACATCACAAGATTATTAGTAAATATAACTACATGAGTTAATCATCATCAAAACTAGAGTGGAAGGCTTTTGGGCCAACAGGTATGTCCAGGAATGTCATGTAGTCAAGATAATGCATGTCACATGAGTTTCAAGTATCAATATCTTGAAACTATATCTCAGGTACTAGATCACTGAAGACAATGAAGAATATGATGCAAGTGCACATGTCTAGCTTATTTTATTATCCTAACTAATGCAACCATCATGTGCCCCATCCCACAAGATAACTGCATATCAAACAAGTGATGCGTTAGTGGATCCTGACAGTAGGGAGAAACAGTTCACTGTACTCAGGTATCATGTAACATGTAATAATAGGAGCGCGCATAAATAACAAGATCACGGTGGCATAAAAACCCACAAGGGGTCGCCCTTCCAAGCACACCTCCCTGGATTTCCCCTGCTACAGTATCCCCCAATAACCCCGGCTTGGTTAATTTTATTAATAAATGCAAATGCAAAATAGTATGTTACTCAGTGTTACAGGATCATGAATTGGTACCAAAAATATCAGTGACAGATAGTGGACATAATGTGTATCAAGATCACGAGATAATGTAACCAGTGACAATAACAAGTGATAATATAAAGTTGTGCAAGTGATATTAGATACATGCAAAGTGGTGCAAGTGATGTTAGTGACATGTAATCTAAATGTCAAAGTAAAACGGTCATGATCATGTGTCCATAATCCAATAAGATATCTTTGAATAATTACTCAAAATATATTGGTTAATTTCCTTGATTAGTTTCCAGTAATATCAGGATCACAATATCAATCGATATTCAATCTTTAACTATCAACCTTTCTTTATTATTATCCAGTTAACCTCAAGATTCAGATCAAAGTATTTGTCATGATCAGTATAAATTTCTCGTCAATAAATCAGTCTACCACATGCAAGCAATCATGTCAATTTTAGTTAGATGTATGCATGTACAGGAATGAGATGCAAACACGATACATAACGTAATGATCACGAGATAGAATGGGTGATAATATCAAGAAATACAAAGATTAATAATATAATTGGATCCAAGAACAGGCTAACGATGTAAACGTGATCATAAGATAATATTGACGATCATGAGATATGATAATCAGAATTTATAATTAAGAGGCAAAATTAAGATCAATAATAACATCAATAAGAAAGTCAATGAGAGGAGAATCGTGTACACTTACCTGATGTCATTGGAGTCTGAATTTCCGTAACTGCAACCGGCTCTGGGTAAAATTCGTGGCCTAAATATTGCGTGAATTAACTAGAGACTTAACATGTTCTTATTCAGCGATAAGTTAAATAAGAAAGTAATTTTTACTATTTATTATAATTTGGGTTGGTCCGCTCTCTTCCTTGCTGGGTGATCTCAGTTTCGAAACTTGGAATATTAATTGGGCGTTTTGGTTTTAATTGTTAAGAATAAGGATGAAGAGAGAAGATTAAATAGTGTGTGTTCATACAACCGTGCGCCAATGTGGCCATTTGGTTAGAGCTTTCAATTCCATGGTTGTGCGGGGTTGGGTTCGAATCCTTTTACATACACTGCGGGTTTTCCAATTTTTATTTCAATTTTTTTTTATTCTCTTTGAATAAAGGGTTAAGTATTATTTTATTAGATTAAACTCTATTAATTTAGGAAAATCTTCAAAAATTCTCAAAAATAGAAGATGCTATTTTGAACATTATTGTGAAGTCAAATTTCCAAATTCATTCCCGATTGTTAATTAAAATCTCAGAGTCAGTCTGTGACGCCGGTCGACCGGCCAACGGTCGATTTTTGTGGATCATGTTCATCCAAATTTTGTTTTCAAACTAGATAAAGCATTGTATGATTTAAAATAAGCTCTAAGAGCTTGGTATGAAAGGCTTTCTAGTTTTCTTCTTTCAAATGATTTTGTTAAAGGGAAAGTAGACACCACATTATTTACTAAACATGTTGGTAGTGACATTCTTATAATCCAAATATATGTTGATGATATAATCTTTGGTTCTACTAATGAGTTACTTTGCAAGGAGTTTGAACAATGTATGCAACGTGAATTTGAGATGTCATTGATAGAAGAATTGAACTATTTTCTTGGACTTCAAATCAAGCAATTGCGAGACGGGATTTTCATATGTCAAGCTAAGTACTCCAAGGAACTCATCAAGAAATTTGGGCTTGAAGACTCAAAAATTTGCAACACTCCCATGGCCGCCACCACCAAGCTTGATAGGGATGACCAAGGTAAGTGTGTTGATATAAAATTATATAGAAGTATGGTTGGTAATTTGTTGTATTTAACAGCAAGTAGGCCGGATATTTTGTTTAGTGTGTGTCTTTGTGCTAGATTCCAATCTTGTCCCAAAGAATCTCATTTACTTGCAGTAAAACACATTATTCGTTATGTTAAGGGTACGATTGGAATGGGTCTTTGGTATCCGAAAACTGGATAATTCTCAATGATGAGTTTTTCGGATGCTGACTATGCGGGTTGTAGAGCGGATAGGAAGAGTACTAGTGGAACATGTCAATTTCTTGGTAATTGTCTTATTTCATGGTCTTTCAAGAAACAAAATTCGGTAGCCCTCTCAACCGCCGAGGCAGAGTATGTTACGGTGGGGGCTTGTTGTGCACAAGTCCTTTGGATGAAACATACTCTCCTTGATTATGATTTGCATTATTATCATATAAAAATATTTTGTGATAATACTAGTGTAAATCACCTAGGGGGTGAATAGGTGATGAGCTAATCTAATGGTCAATTAATGCGGAATTAAAAACTTCTTGAACTAAACACCACGTATAACCCAAGAGTGTAGCCGGATTTCCCGTGAAGGGCTCTGGACTAACTCCTCAAGATTCCTCTAAATAAGAGTTGAGGTGCCGCGTTGGCTCTCTTGGTTGAATACAAGTGTTAGCAAACAATCCCCAAGCATATAACAATAAGCACACAATATATCATGCATATAAAGATAAAGACAATAATAGCATGCAAGATATAAAGACAAGTAAAAGATAGAGAGAGAGCAATCGCAAGCACGGGAGATTTGTTTCGAGGTTCGAGCACACTTGCTCTACGTCCCTACCTTCAACACTATGAAGGATTTTCACGAAAAACGATCCCACCGGATCACTCGGTGCCGCAACACCTACAAAGCGAGTTCACACTTGAACTCCTCGGACTCTCTAGTCCCGTATACACCGCAAGCCCACTAGCTCGCCGAGGCCACACCTCAAACACCGAGTTCACACACGAACTCGAAACACCGCGAACCTGCAAGTCCGCCTCCTCAAAGTACAAGAATGAACTTTGGTGATCACAACACTTTGATCACCTAAAAATAATCTCACAAAAACACTCCTATAGGATGAATATATCAATGGATAGCTCAAGTGTTTGTGAGAAAAATAAGGATGGAAATGGTGGTGAAAAACACAAGAAAATCTCTTTTCAAAATACTCTTGAAAATATCTCCTTTAGATATGACAATTTTGGCTCTTAAACAAGTGGAGATAAACACCTAACAGAGTTAGAAAACTGGCTCAAAATCCACTAAAAAATCTTACCAAAAACTGGCCTCAAATGGGGTATTTATAACCCCCAAAAGAATTCTGCCCGTTGGCAGCTGACTAGGCCAATAAAGGCCTTCTGGTCGACCGGCCGGTCGACTGGCCAACGGTCAAATTTCTGACCATTGAGACTTCCGATCGACCGCCCGGTCGACCAGGCTCTGAACCAGAGAGCAACGGCTCTCTGGCCGGTCGACCGCCCGGTCGACCGGGCAACCCGAGAGTGGGTTGCTTCTGTCGGTCGACCGCTCGGTCGACCGGCCAACTGACACGGCCTGTGCACGTTCATGTGCACGTCCGGTCGACCGGCTCCTGGTCCGGTTGGCCGGTCGGTCGACCGCCAGAGCCTGGCAGGCTGATATTAGGGATTTAAAACTTGATTTTTAATTTAAAATAAAATCCCATAAATTCACAAAAAATCTACAAAATAGTCTCAGTATTATACTTTGATAAACAAACATATTTGAGTAAAATCAAGACATGTTACAAATAATTTGGACTATTTTTGTAACTTATAAATTTTGGCTAAAAACAAAAACTGTATTTTTCCAAATTGGTTTTTCCAAAACTTCTTCAAATACAAAAACAAGATATTTTAAACACTTTGAAAGCATAGGGTGTATGGATATGATCCACTACACATACATGATGAAATATCTATGTTTTTGATATTAAGCTCTAAAATGATTTTGGTTAAAAACACATATATATAATAAACTCCAAAAACCAAACCGGTATTTTGTCAAAATGAAAAGTCTTTTCCAAAATGAAAATTCTTTTATGAAAACACATATAAATCAAGAGTGTGTGTGTATGGTATACTTGAGTAATCCACCAACTATTCTATCCTTTACATTTTATCTAAAAATAAAATCTTATAAAAACAAACCTAGACACAAGTCTTGATCTTGAAGGTCTTCACTTGAAGTCTTCTCATCTTCTTTACTTGATCCAAAGAGCTAAACTCCTCTTAAGTACTTGATGTGGTCTTGATGCATAGGCTCTTGAATCAAACCGTGCTAGCTCCAAAACTTGATCTTAAATCCTTTGATGAAGCTACACACCTACTAAGATCTTGATCACAAATCTGAAACTAAATAAACACAAGATCATTAATACCATAACTACATGAGTTGATCATCATCGAAACTAGAGTGATAGGCCTTTGGGCCAACAATCTCCCCCTTTTTTATGATGTCAAAACTCATGGAGTTATATATGCATGGATTAAAGTAAAGCTTCAAATAAGCTCCCCCTTAACTCATGCATAACAATAATATGCATGGATTAAAGTAAAGCTTCAAAGAAGCTCCCCCTTAACTCATGCATAACAATAAATAATAAGATATGCAATGAAGGCTCATAAACATGTATGCAAATACAAGGAGATAATCATGCCAATCAAGCATAAAACTCATCAAATTCGTTTCTCCTTTTTGCAAAACAAAAACACAAAAACATATATGCATAAACATAAATCCTTCTCTCCCTTTATGAATAAAGCAAGGAAAATATGCATATATACTAAAATACTTCTTCCCCTTTTTGTCAATCATCAACAAAGGGTTAAAGTAAACACAAAATAATGTTCCCCCTCAACAGAGGTGAACTCAAATCAATCAATAAAAGATATATGCGATATACATTCACGAAGAGGAAGACGCTAAGTTAGCTTCCTTACATACATGCATTACATGAAGAAGGGATGACAAGCCCTAATTCACATGACACATAATATGCAATGCATAAGAGGAGATGTGAAGCTCCGCCTACACACGTGTACCGCATAAAGAAGAGTTATCAAGCTCCTTAATATAAGATACACTCAACATGAATCTATATGTAGAAGAGATGTTAAGCTCCCCTTGCATATAGGAAATACAAATCAAAACATTTTTAAATATCTCTTATTAAAACAAAATTTTGAATTTTCTTAATAAAATAAATTTTTGAGATATCTTAGTAAGACAAATTTTGGCCAAATGTATTACATAGTAGTATTGTAAATAATCATTACCAAATTTTGAATTTTTTTAATTGTAAATGAAATTTTGATACAATTTGTGATCTTGATACCAATGAAAGAAAGTATTTTATATCTTGATACCAATATAAATTTTCATGGATACCAATTGAAATAAATAGATCAGTAGATATCAATTGAAATATATTGAACATTTTGATATCAATAAAAATACTATTTGTAAAAAAAGTATCAATTGAAGATAATGCATAAGCTTATATAAAAATACCAATTGAGAAATAAATTGAAAATTAAGATTTGAATGAAGCTTAGCATAAACATACTTTGTGTTTTAAACATGTAAAAATCTTAAGAATCAAGTATAAATATATATGATTTGTTGGTGCTTGATTTTCAAAAACATATATATGTATGAAAAGACAATACCAATAGGAATTGATATTATGGAAATTATGAAACATACATATATAGAAAACAAAATATGAGTATATACAAAAAAATATCAATTGGGATATCAATTGAAAATAACAATGCAAATCAAGTATATCATAACTACCACCCTTTATATGCTCAAGATAAAAGATTTTTCAATTAAGCTTACACGGCATACTCGTCCATCCGTCCACCCATAACGGTGTTGGTAGGAGTTTTCAAAAATAGAGTTTGAAAAATATTTTTAGTATTGAAAACACTACAAAATGAAGAATACATAACTAGTTAAAATAATTTTTGAAAAACTAGTTAAAGATCTTTCAAAACATGAAACCAAATCATATGTCTATCATAAAACATACTAAATACATAAAGTTTGATACTCGAACTCTATAAAACTCAAAAATAATCATGAAACAAAGTCATGAATAAACAAATAAAGTGTGAGTGTACAAAAATCATGTAATTAGCATTTTCCATGAAGGTAATCAATAAAGCTCAAAACAAATATCATTTTATCATGAAAATTCATTTTTCAATTAAAGATGAAAGTCATAAAAATTCATTTTTCATCTTAAAAATAAACTTCTAGGTATATATATGTTTTTATTTAAAACTAACAATATGCATACATATCCCAAACATAAAAAGAGTCCATAAAGTAAATTGCATGAAGGCAAATGACTCAAGGGGCATACATGTATATTTATTGGTTTTAACTAAAAATACCATATACATGAAGTAAAACATGAAAATAGACAAAACAAGTGTAAATGAGGAAATCATCAAAACTAGGCTATATGTGCATATAGTGATTACAAATGAACAAGGAAGTACAAACATATATGAATCAATTTGTTGCTCACTACTTGTACATGTATAAATCTAAGTTTTAATAAAAACTACATTTAAACTAGTATTTACCACATGAAGCACAAAACAAATAAAACATGAACATGCTAAAAATATCTTATATGAGAAAGAATGTAAATAAACTTAGGAGTTTTAGAGATAGTTACCAAACTAAAGAACTATACTCCAAATCTCCAAAACATGGTGGTTGTCCCACCAACCTCCTTGATAGCGATGCATTAAAATGTGTGTCCATCAAGTCCATACATCCACTACCAAGGCAACATCCCTCTCACGGTTTGTGAGAACCCGCACCTACATCAAATACACAAGGTGGAGATTTTGGTACCCATTTTCTTTTGGGTCCTTGAGGGTTAGTATTGTAAGGAACCCAAACATTTTTCTTATTAGCAGAATTAATATGATGAATCTTATCAAAATAAAACTTTGCTAAATGGCTTTTGCGGCCACAATGTGTACAAGTGTACACTCTAGGATGCATATGAGTGTGGGTATGGTCATGGCGTGCAAAATGTGCATATGCATGATGTGGATGATGTGCATGAATATATGGAGTTTGTTTCTTTGAAAATAAAGACTCCAATCTAGAATGATTAAAGTCACATTTGCTCAAAGTTCAGCTTAAACTATCAATTTTATTTTTCAAAAATTTAACTTCATTTTTATCAATGGTTGTGGCATGAAGAGCATGATTAATAGTCTTTTTCTTTTTAGAAACATTTAATTTTTCTTTTTGAACAATTTTTCTTTTTAAAGAAGTGTTTTCATTTAAAGCAACTTCTTTTTGTTTTTTCACCAAAACAATTTTATTTTTCAACTTAGTGTTTTCTTCACAAAGATCATTTAATTTAGACATCAAGGAAGCATTTTCATTTTTCAAAGACTCATTTTCTTTTGAAATAATTTCAAATTTTTCTTGTAGAGAATCTTTTTCATTTAACATGCAATCAAATTTATTTTTCATTTTCTTGTTATCTTTCTTAAGCAATCCATATTTTTCAATTAGTTGTTTACAAAATGAAGTAAGCTCATCATAAGACATGTCAACATCTTCATCTACCTCGGATTCGGTAGTTACCTCAAGGGGGTTATCCCCTTGGACTATGTAGCACCGTTGGAGGTGTCACTTCTAACATCCGAATCGCTCCCCACATAATATTGTTCTTTTTCGTCAAGGGAGATCAACGAGTTCCATACTACAAAAGCCGAATCAAGATTAACAACCCTAAATAAATAAACATCATTTAGGGTAGACCTTAAAGCATGTAGGGCTTTTGCATTAGCCTCAATATTCTTGCTATTATTAACATATAAATCTTTAAATGTAGCAAGATAAACATGAATACCTAGGCCTTTGAGGTACAAAGACATCTTAACCTTCCAAGTTTGGATGTTAAGAATGTCAAAGGTGAGAGGTGACATGAAATCCATGGTGTGTGTACAAATATTGTGATTAGCTATAAAATGAGGATCTTTAACTCTAGGTTGTAAGACCAAAATCAAGAGCATTTGGCTCTGATACTAATTGTAAATCACCTAGAGGGGGGTGATAGGTGATGAGCTAATCTAATGGTCAATTAATGCGGAATTAAAAACTTCTTGAACTAAACACCACGTATAACAAAAGAGTGTAGCCGGATTCCCCGTGAAGGGCTCTGGACTAACTCCTCAAGATTCCTCTAAATAAGAGTTGACGTGCCGCGTTGGCTCTCTTGGTTGAATACAAGTGTTAGCAAACAATCCCCAAGCATATAACAATAAGCGCACAATATATCATGCATATAAAGATAAAGACAATAATAGCATGAAAGATATAAAGACAAGTAAGAGATAGAGAGAGCAATCGCAAACACGGGAGATTTGTTTCGAGGTTCAAGCACACTTGCTCTACGTCCCCGCCTTCAACACTATGAAGGATTTCCACTAAAAACGATCCCACCGGATCACTCGGTGCCGCAACACCTACAAGGCGAGTTCACACTTGAACTCCTTGGACTCTCTAGTCCCGTACACACCGCAAGCCCACTATCTCGCCGAGGCCGCACCTCAAACACTGAGTTCACACACGAACTCGAAACACCTCGAACCCGCAAGTCCGCCTCCTCAAAGTACAAGAATGAACTTTGGTGATCACAAGACTTTGATCACCTAAAAATAATCTCACAAACACTCCTATAGGATGAATATATCAATGGATAGCTCAAGTGTTTGTGAGAAAAATAAGGATGGAAATGGTGGTGAAAAACACAAGAAAATCTCTTTTCAAAACACTCTTGAAAATCTCTCCTTTTGATATTGCAATTTTGGCTCTTAAACAAGTGGAGATAAACACCTAATAGAGTTGGAAAAACTGACTCAAAATCCACTAAAAAAATCCTATCAAAAACTGGCCTCAAATGGGGTATTTATAACCCCCAAAAGAATTCTGCCCGTTGGCAGCTGACTAGGCCAATAATGGCCTTCCGGTCGACCGGCCAACGATCAAATTTCTGACCGTTGAGCCTTCCGATCGACCGCCCGGTCGACCGGGCTCTGAACCAGAGAGCAACGGCTCTCTGGCCGGTCGACCGGGGCAACCCGGGAGTGGGTTGCCTTCAGTCGGTCGACCGGCCAACTGACACGGCCTGTGCATGTTCTTGTGCACGTCCGGTCGACCGGTCCGGTCGACCGGCTCCTAGTCCGGTCGACCGGTCGGTCGACCGCCAGAGCCTGGCAGGCTGATATTAGGGATTGAAAAGTGGGTTTTTAATTTAAAATAAAATCTCATAAATTCACAAAAAATCTACAAAAATAGTTTCAGTATTATACTTTGATAAACAAACATGTTTGAGTAAAATCAAGATATGTTACAAACAATTTGAACTATTTTTATAACTTATAAATTTTAGCTAAAAACAAAAATTGTATTTTTCCAAATTGGTTTTTTCAAAACTTCTTCAAATACAAAAACAAGATATTTTAAACACTTTGAAAACATAGGGTGTATGGATATGATCCATTACACATACATGATGAAATATCTATGTTTTTGATATTAAGCTCTAAAACGGTTTTGGTTAAAAACACATATATATAATAAACTCCAAAAACCAAACCGGTATTTTGTCAAAATGAAAAGTCTTTTCCAAAATGAAAATTCTTTTATGAAAACACATATAAATCAAGAGTGTGTATGTATGGTATACTTGAGCAATCCACCAACTATTTTATCCTTTACATTTTATATAAAAATAAAATCTTATAAAAATAAACCTAGACACAAGTCTTGATCTTGAAGGTCTTCACTTGAAGTCTTCTCATCTTCTTGACTTGGTCCAAACTTGATCCAAAGAGCTAGACTCCTCTTGAGTACTTGATGTGGTCTTGATGCATAAGCTCTTGAATCAAATCGTGCTAGCTCCAAAACTTGATCTTAAATCATTTGATGAAGCTACACACCTACTAAGATCTTGATCACAAATCTGAAACTAAATAAACACAAGATCATTAGTACCATAACTATATGAGTTGATCATCATCAAAATTAGAGTGATAGGCCTTTGGGCCAACAACTAGTACTATTCATATGACTAAGAATGCAAATCAACATAGTAAGACCAAGCACATTGAGATTCGATATCACTTCCTTAGATATCATTTTGAGAAAGGTGATATTGATATTGATTATGTTTCTTCCGATTTTCAACTTGCCGATATTTTCACTAAAACACTTGACTATAATAGATTTTCTTTTATATGTGGTAAACTAAATGTTTGTGTTGTTGAATAAGGAAGTTTTCTTGCTAACATATCCCTTTTTGATGTATGACAAAAAGGGGGAGAAATATGTGTTTTATGGTTTATGATTTGGTGTTTTATGGTTTGGTGGTTTATGATTTGGTGTTTTATGGTTTGGTGCTTGCTTTCAAATTTTTCAAATTTTTCAAAAATTCAAAAAATTTTCTCATAATAAATTGTTTTATACTTGTGTAATAGAGCATTATTTGAGGGGGAGTTTTTACCTCTCATTTATATCTTGTGTTATAGCCTATATGTTTTGTCATCATCAAAAGGGGGGAGATTGTTAGCCCAAAAAGGTTACACTCTCTATTTGTTTAAGTTTTGATGATAACAAAACACATAGAAGTTATTTGGTACTAATAAGTTATTTTAGAATGAGTTTCAGGTTTGTACAAGTCTTGATGGCTTTTCAGTATATTGCAAGGATAATGCACTAAAAGCATGTTGATAGGCTTATGGCGCAAGAGGATGTTTTCATAGGAGAGGAGGCTCTAGCTTGGCGTAACGCGGCTCGGAGACTTCTTTTATACTTTAGTTTGTTAAAGGATAGTGTATAGTGTTGAAGCTAAATTTTCCCCACACACAAGATTTTGCACATGTTTCTCAAAAGATATTTTTTCTTTATATAAAATATTCCTAAAAACCTATTTTAATATTTGTAAACTCTATTTTATGTAGTGTACCTAGTCTTGACCAAAAATTATTTTTGAAAATTATTAGGTCTTCAAAAATATTCTGAAATATAAACTATTTGACCTGTTGCGGTCGACCGGACGGTTGACCGGCTCTGTTTCAGGTCAGAACGGTCGACCGGGCGGTCGACCGCGCTTCTGACCGTTTGGGTGTGTGCACGTTAACCGGTCGACGGGCGGTCGACCGGATCCCATTTCGGTCGACCGAGCTTCGGCCGACTGAAAGCACCATTAGTCTCTGTTTGGGACGGTCAACTAGGGATGGCAACGGTCATATTTTTTTTGAAAACCGGTCGACCGGCCGGTCGACCGTGAGCTGATTTTCAGCCTAAACGGCTAGTTTTTTAAACACGTTTTAAAACGTGTTTTTCTTCTCCAAACGAATTTTATGGCTGGATTTGGATCTAATCTTTCCTGATTATTCATAATAACAGTTTACCTTTTAATCCCTACCTTTATTCTATAAACAGGGATGATTAGGGTTGAGAAGAACACAACAATTTTTACAAAAGAAATCAAAGTTTGAGTCTATTCAAAAGAAGTTTTTGCTCTCAGTTTTTGTGCTTAAAATTCTCTCTTTTCTCTGAAGTTTTTGATTTAAAACTCTCTTCAATTTCATTTTATTTTTCACTTACAAAACTTGAGCTTCAATCCTATACATTATTCTCTAGGGTTTTTGTAAGGGAAAAGTTTTTCAAAAGAGAGTTTGTGGTCTTTTGATCACCAAGATATTATTGTATTTGTGGCTCTACTACCTCTGGACTAGAGGAGTGTGATTGAGGAGTTGGGTACTCCCTTGTGGTTGTAATCCTTTGTGAAAGTTATAGTGGTTCGAAAATCCTTCTAGGTGAAGGTGGGGACGTAGAGCTGGATGTTTGAACCTCGAAACAAATCTCAGTATTTGCGATTGGTTTATTTGTGTTATTTACTTGCTTTCCATTCATTATTATATTGTCGATCAATACTCTCACAATAAGATTGCATTGTGCACCTCAAACTCTTATTTAGAGGAATCACGAGGAAGGAGTTCAGAGCCCTTCACGGGGTATTCGGCTTCTAATCTTATTTCGGGTGATCGTTGCATCATATCATTTTAAATTTGTGCTTTGATTAGCATTATCACCTATTCACCCCCCTCTAGGTGATTTCAAAAAATATAGATATAATATCTTTCATGTATATTAGATTCTATCCATATGCAATATGCTTCAAAGTTGCTTAAATATCATGTTTTTGTATTTACATGTGTTTTGAAAAAATTGAATTTTCATTTCAAAAATCTAAGTTTTGGAAAATACGGATTTTGGTTTAAGGCAAATTTTCAATCTCATAAAAATGGTTCAAATTGTTTAAAATATGTATTGAATTTTTGTCACACATATTTGTATTTCAAAGATCTAATTAGAACTAATTTTTATGAAATTTATGTGATTTTATGGGATTTAATTAAAGAAAAAACCCTAGTTTTTAAATCCTACAATGGTTGGACTGGCTGTCTACCGGTCGACCCAGGCAGAGGACGGTCGACCGACGTGCACGCAGCCAGGCTGGTGGGCAGGTCGACCGGGTCGGTCGACGGCCAGAAAGCTTCTGCTCTCTGGAAAAGGCCCCGGTCGACTGCTCGGTCGACCAGCAGAGAGCTCTGCTCTCTGTATCTAGCTCTGGTCGACTGAGCGGTCGACCGGCCAGAAAGCCATTGCTCTCTGGTTCCAGGCCCGGTCGACCGGAGGCACAACGGTCAGATTTCTGACCATTGGCCGGTCGACCGGAAGGGTAAAAATGCCCTTTCCTGGCTGCCAACGAGCAGATTTGTTATGGGGCTATAAATACCACATATTTGAGCTGGTCTTTAACAAGTTTTTAAGAGCAAAAATTCTCATTCTTTCTAGTGTTTAACAGCAAGTTTTCAAAAAGAGTTTTTGGGTTTAAAAGATCATTCTTTATTTGTTTTTAAAGTGTTGGAATTTCGAAGAAAATAGAGTCTTTTGGGAATTGGTTTTTTATCTAAATTTCTATATCTATTTGGAGATTTTCCCAAGTGATTTTCTTTGTTCAAAAAACTTTAGTTTCTCACACTTGAGCTATCATATATATCCTATCTATAGGATCTTTGTTTTGTGGGAAAATTAGTTTGTGGTTGTTGATACCACAAGGTGTTGTAAACCCTTATCTTGTGTTGGCTTTGTGTCTTACCTCTAATGAGAGATTGTATTTGTTGGAGATAAGAGTTGTGCACTCCTGGTTGTATTTACCCAAATCCTCGGTGGAGGTTCCCTGTGTGGGAAGTCCTGTGTGGATGAGTTAGTGGAAATCCTTCTGTGTGAAGGCGGGGACGGAAAGCTGGGTGCTCGAACCTCGAAACATATCCTTGTGTCTGCGTTTGATCA
The DNA here is from genome assembly GCA_038442645.1 of Agave tequilana. Lineage (NCBI taxonomy): Eukaryota > Viridiplantae > Streptophyta > Magnoliopsida > Asparagales > Asparagaceae > Agave > Agave tequilana. The sequence goes on from JAVJIF010029806.1 coordinate 1,275,991, forward strand.
ACTTTCTCTAACTCTCTCTCTTATTTACCTTGCATTGATTCATATTGTCATATCATTCATATATGCTTGGTTTGTTTGTGTGTGCCCATACTTGTGTTTAACCAAGAGAGCTTCAATAGCATCTCAACTCTTATTTGGAGGAATTCAGAGGAGATGGTCCATAGCCTTTCATCGGGAATTCGGCTACACTCTTTGATTACACTAAGTGTGTTACATTAAGTTTTAATTCAACATTATCTGTCACTAGATTAGCCTTACACCTATTCACCCCCCTTCTAGATGTACTTTCAGTTCGCACGAACCCTCTAGCTTCGCCAGAAGCTTGCAAAAAGCATCGCGTCAAGGCCATTTGCGAGCCTCGCGCGAAGCTAATGACTAATTCAGCTTTGCTGAATTCAAGGGGGCGGTTACACCCCATATTTGCTATAAATAGGCCCCTACAGAGACAGACGAGGAGACGAACGAACATCCTTGCATAGAGAGGAGATTGGCTTGAAAAGAGCAGAATTCCTAATAATTGTTGACTGATTTTTCCTGCACACAAAAATTAGAATATTAGATTAAGAATAGATCGTGCGAGGAATCAGTTCTAATCCGCGGTAGCAGGGCTATGCGGGTCGTGATCCTCAAGGAGGGACTGCGATAGAAGCGTTAAGCAAGTTATACTCTAAAGCTTTTATTTTTATTAGTTAAATGGTGGTATTTACAATGGGTGATATTTACAATGGATGGAAGAAAAGAATTGTGGAAGATGTGAATTTAATCTATAAAAAAGAAAAGAAAAGAAACAAAAAGAAAAGAAAACTTACTTGAGATTGGTTGAAGAAAGAACGTGAAAACCTTACATGTTCTACCTTGCTTAGGAGGCGTTCCACGAATAGATCATAAGATCGATCTCAATCCCTGTGCACATTATATCGTCAAGCATACTCAAGTACGAAGTGATGCGTAGCTTGGAGGAGACGTCTTCATGAACTATCGCTGGTTCTCACAGAGCTTAGTTATACGTGCTTATGGAATCCACTTGCATGTTCATCAACAACCACAAGATCACAGAGAAAAAGAAAAGAAAAACAAAATAAAAATAACACATAAGAATAAAGAACAAAAAGAAAAGTAATTACCTTTATTGCTTTAATCAATGGCAGAGAAAAGAAGATACATCGGTGTCACGCTCAATATAATCCTCTCTCTCTCTTGAAAATAAAAAGAAAAGAAACCCTAATTTACAAAAGAAAACCTAGAAGAAACCCTAATTTTGGCCCTTGGCTCTTCTCTGGACGCTGGACGCTCTGTACGTTGCACTGCAGGTGATATTTATAGGTGCAGAAGGCTACAGAGTCCCGGATAAACATCACCACAAAATTTGGGATCTGGATGAGATCAAAGTGCCGCGTTTCCGCGGCTTTTGCCGCGGATCCGCGGCACTCTGGTGACGTCTGGCCACGCGCTTTGGCGCGTGGCCTCTCCTGGTCCGTCCCTGTGGGCTTGTGCTTCTGGAATTTTGATCCTGGCCTTTTAATCTGGATTTTCGAGATAACTTGGTAATCAAGTTACTCTTAATCCAGATTTCTTCAAATTTTCTTCCCACGAATTTTCTTCTTATCTTGGCCTTTTATCCTCATCCTGCATGTGTTTAGGGTTAGATAGAAGTCTATCCTTCCCTAATCTCTGATATTTGCAACTTTTAGCCCTTGTATCTGCATTTTGACTTCTTGTAATTGCGCTTTTTCACCTGGGCTTCAAACATGGGCTAGGATCTGGGCTTTTGGGCTCTTTAGGCTTTATTTATTGCTAAAATAACAATTCGAGGCCTGCACACAATAAATTACAAATTATTAATAAATGTGCAGAATTAAATGAATAAATATGAAAATGTGATGGTAAATATGATGATAAAAATGCACTTTTCACTACCAATCACACCCCCACACTTATCTTTTTGCTCGTCCTCGAGTAAAAATAAAGAAAAAGAAAAAGTTAATCTAACCTAACTCACTTTCGTAGGAATCACGGTTGCACTTAGCATGTGCAACAAGCCGTTAAACCTCTAGGTTACCCTAGAGGACGAGTGTTGTCTCGTGAGGGTTTTCAGCGGATTGCACCCACAAAATCCATAAAAAGGAAAATATTTGAATTATATTTGAAGAGACTAAGTAGTCTATAAGTTTTAGGATTATCATTTTTATTCATTCTTCAAACCTAGTCTTTATAAAGTAAATTGTTATTCATTTTAGGTAAGGATTAAAATTGAATTTCTAATATAGTCTTTTTCGTTACCAAAAGTCATACGCACCCTTGTGAATCTAGGAATTCCTTAACTTGGACTCTCATGCCTCTTTATCATCTAATTTTCTTTCGTGTAAGTATCAAGGCTTCTTGAGGCCCTCATACCTAACTAATTGACTATTAGATGTGTTAATATATTTATTATTTTTTTTTTTTATATTTTTTTTTGGCATGTATAACTCATCTAATTCTCTTTCGTATAAGTATCAAGGCTTCTTGAGGCCCTAATACCTAACTAATTGATTATTAGATGTGTTAGTACATATAAGTAATTTTTCCTTAGTTCCCTCGGACTTTCTAATCCACCCATGTAACGAACCTTAAAGTCGGTGACTCCCAAACCGGTCGGTCTTAGGGCACCAGGTGAGAAAACACCCCGCGGACTCGAATTCGAGTGAACTAGGCCACAAAACTAAGGTATTATTTTTTTTTTTTTTTTTTTTTTGCATTCACCTTTAGGCGTGAATACTTATGCTTCTTGAGGCACATGTATCCAGCTTAATTAGTGATTTTTTTCTTTTTTTCTTTTTATATATGAGGCACAAGGGTCTTTGTCTTAGAATCCTAGATATGCATTAGGTATGCAATATTCATTAAGGTAAAAATCAAGACTAATTATTTATTCAATTTCTCTCCTATACCTAAAATTTAAACAATTTATTTATTTTGACCAAGTCTTTAGAAATCCTAATCATGATTTTCCTAATCCTTAAAACTAACTTAGATTTCTTTCAAAAAATAAGTCAAAATATTTCCTTTTTATAACAATTTTTTTTTTTTTTTTAAATTTTTTTTTTTTATTAGCAATTTTTTTTAGTTTTTACCTATGTTAGTATGTTAGTAAAACCCACCCCCACACTTATCTCATGCATTGTCCTCAATGTATGAATGAATGCATATATGCATGAAACAGAACAAGGGAAAGCAGAAGTTACCTTAGGGTGGTGGTTCCGGAGGTGGTCTAATTGGTCCACGAAATGCGGCCCAATCAAGATAACAGATAATTTGGTGGAACCCACCAGAAACTTTCCTTACATAACCCACAAAAATATATGTATAATTATTTTTAAAAATTTCCACCCCATCGAATTTCCAAATTTCATAATAAGTTTCAGAGTTAATTGTCTCAACCTCCTTGTCCCAAAATGGAGAATGAAAGGATGGAATTATTGACTTGGACATTATAGGTGCGGGAACGAATACCGACTCAGGGAAGATGCTCAAATCAAGTAAGGGCTCAGGAGTCGGGCTAGGTTCAAGAATTGGGTCCAAGTCAAGAAATTGAAACTCAAGTCCACAATCTTCTTCCCACAATGGAATGTGACCTAATATGGATGATATCTCTTTACTTCCAATATTAAGGAATTCTAGCTCATCGCCATACAATTCTTCAAAACTAAGGTCAACATCGTCCGTCAGAATTGTACAATCAATTTCAGAAGTAAAGAGATTGTGAGAATCTAGGTCAAGTTCAATATGATCATCTAAAATGGGTGATTCAATTTCATAATGAATTGGAATAGGATCCAATGTTGACTCGGGAAAAGTGAAATCAGGTGGAGACACTGGAGTCATTATTGGATCAGGAAATAAAATTGAATCATCAAGTGGAAGATCAAGATCATATTCAAGCTCAAGTTCTAATTCAGGAAAGGAAAAACTTGCCAAGTTATCAAGAATTGGAGTTTCGGCAAGTTCACATGATGGTACTGAATTAGAATCTTGTTGTCCACAGCAACTTGGTTTGTCGGCTCTAAGTGAGTGGTCAATGAAAGCAGAAACGGCCGAACTGTGAGCATGTAAAGCTTGAACCATCAAATCTATGTCATGATCACGGGCTAATTGAGCCTCAGTCATGGCAGCTAGCATCTCTTTATAGTCGATAGGATCATCTTGTTCTGATTGGTCTTGAAAAGATGAAGTGTCATCATGATGAAATTGTGAGTCGGTGGACTCACGCATCATCCTATCTAAGATTGATGGTGATTGTTGCTTGGACTTATGCATACTTATCATTTCCCCAATAGATGGTAGTCTATTATGAATTGGTGGATCTAAGTATAAATCATTGAAAGAATGTGGACTAGATGGATATGGAGGACAATTTGGTTGAGAATTAGACTCGGGGGACTCGAAACCCCATGAACTCTGTGACGAGTTGAAATTATTATGGAAATTATAGTCATAAGATGGGGGGTGTGGGTTATATTCATTCGGATAAGACCATTCCGGCACACTAGATTGGTCAAAGTTAGGGTATGCCGGGTTGGTAATATCCGAATAATAGTTAGGGGTGTAATATGGATTAAAATTGGAATTATTCTTATATGCCATATCACACCAACACAAACACAACAAACAAAAAGAAAAATTCTAACCTAAGTTAGGGTAGACCTATGACCTAGACGACTCCTAACTGGTTAGACTGTCCACGGGAGGTAGGGTGTAGACTTTGACCACAAGTTAATCAGCCAGGTCGGGGCAAGAGTGGTGGGAGGTTTTCCGTCAAAGACGTTCCTTAATTAAATAACCACCACACTTCGGGCTTTCGGCCCTCAATCCCCTTCCTAGACACTGATTTGGCAGGAGTCAACTTCCAACACCGTTCCCCCTTAGGATAATCTCCTAATTGAGTCCGAGATGTCCCTAGGGCCAACGTCTACTAATTTTTAAGTTAGGCTTGGGTTAGTGAGTGCTCGGGATATGATTTTTGGGCTAAGGAAGGGTGATGAAATTCCCACCTTATCTTGTTAATGGGTTATGCCCTTAAGATGAATTAGTGCAAGTGTACAAGATAAATAGATAAGAATCACTCAAAGCAGAAAATCAACCAAGAGATGAATCCTATTCTACATGCAATGCGTACGTACCTTGCTCCTCCAGCACTCTTCAACAGTAAATAAAAATAATTGAAAAGACACGTGCCTAATATGCAAACGTCTAATCAAATTTTTATTTTTAACAACTAATAATTTACTGTTGAATTATTAGCAATTTACAGGTGTATCACAGAACAAAACAGAATATATCAATAAGCAGAATTTTAATTTACAGAGACCTGCAAAAAATTTCAGTGAGTAATTCACTGCAATTGCCGCGGATCCGCGGCTCTGGCCGCGTTTCCGCGGCAAAGTTGCAGGTCCTTGTGCTCTGCCTTTGAGGGCAGAGGCACAGGATAGCTATATGTCCACTGCTGCGATAATTTTCTGTTTCCTGTTCTCCAAACCTGCAAACAGAAAAGAATAAAAAATTAGTTAAAAATTAAATTTTTTTGTTTTAGAGATAACTTACCGTCCCTCCCCGGCAACGGCGCCAATTTGTTGACTGATTTTTCCTGCACACAAAAATTAGAATATTAGATTAAGAATAGATCGTGCGAGGAATCAGTTCTAATCCGCGGTAGCAGGGCTATGCGGGTCGTGATCCTCAAGGAGGGACTGCGATAGAAGCGTTAAGCAAGTTATACTCTAAAGCTTTTATTTTTATTAGTTAAATGGTGGTATTTACAATGGGTGATATTTACAATGGATGGAAGAAAAGAATTGTGGAAGATGTGAATTTAATCTATAAAAAAGAAAAGAAAAGAAACAAAAAGAAAAGAAAACTTACTTGAGATTGGTTGAAGAAAGAACGTGAAAACCTTACATGTTCTACCTTGCTTAGGAGGCGTTCCACGAATAGATCATAAGATCGATCTCAATCCCTGTGCACATTATATCGTCAAGCATACTCAAGTACGAAGTGATGCGTAGCTTGGAGGAGACGTCTTCATGAACTATCGCTGGTTCTCACAGAGCTTAGTTATACGTGCTTATGGAATCCACTTGCATGTTCATCAACAACCACAAGATCACAGAGAAAAAGAAAAGAAAAACAAAATAAAAATAACACATAAGAATAAAGAACAAAAAGAAAAGTAATTACCTTTATTGCTTTAATCAATGGCAGAGAAAAGAAGATACATCGGTGTCACGCTCAATATAATCCTCTCTCTCTCTTGAAAATAAAAAGAAAAGAAACCCTAATTTACAAAAGAAAACCTAGAAGAAACCCTAATTTTGGCCCTTGGCTCTTCTCTGGACGCTGGACGCTCTGTACGTTGCACTGCAGGTGATATTTATAGGTGCAGAAGGCTACAGAGTCCCGGATAAACATCACCACAAAATTTGGGATCTGGATGAGATCAAAGTGCCGCGTTTCCGCGGCTTTTGCCGCGGATCCGCGGCACTCTGGTGACGTCTGGCCACGCGCTTTGGCGCGTGGCCTCTCCTGGTCCGTCCCTGTGGGCTTGTGCTTCTGGAATTTTGATCCTGGCCTTTTAATCTGGATTTTCGAGATAACTTGGTAATCAAGTTACTCTTAATCCAGATTTCTTCAAATTTTCTTCCCACAAATTTTCTTCTTATCTTGGCCTTTTATCCTCATCCTGCATGTGTTTAGGGTTAGATAGAAGTCTATCCTTCCCTAATCTCTGATATTTGCAACTTTTAGCCCTTGTATCTGCATTTTGACTTCTTGTAATTGCGCTTTTTCACCTGGGCTTCAAACATGGGCTTGGATCTGGGCTTTTGGGCTCTTTAGGCTTTATTTATTGCTAAAATAACAATTCGAGGCCTGCACACAATAAATTACAAATTATTAATAAATGTGCAGAATTAAATGAATAAATATGAAAATGTGATGGTAAATATGATGATAAAATGCACTTTTCACTACCAATCAAAAGGCTCTACTGATCTTCTATTCTCCGATTCCCCGAACTAAGCAAGAAGGGAGTCTTATTAGAAGGTAGTCTTGATCACTTGATCAATTGCATCGTCAAAGGGATAAAGTGATCGCGCGTTGATCAGATTCCTACCGGCACATTTTCCTGAAAATCTCAGAGGAGATCTACCTGTAATTTTTTTTCTGTAAAGAATACTTGTAATTTCGCTCCTCGATTCTCTTTATAAGTTTTCCCATGAATAGCAATTTTCAATGGAAAATAAATGCAAGATTGGAGAGTTGTAAAAAATGATTTATGAATGAAATTCAGTCTTCTTCCATCAAGATCGTGCACCATTTTAGTCTAAGCTTGTTTTACTTTCTTTTATAATTTCTGTTATGCGATTCTTCTTTTTTAATTTAATATTCTATCTTATACTTTCATTAACAATCTAGTGCATGACTTCTTCTCTTTTCAGTTATTAGTTCTTCCTTTTTCTTGTCATCAACATCGTTTGGATGAGGGAGATGTCAAGGTGACAACAAGGAACTAAGACTTGCATCGACTCTAGATTTCATTTGTCTCTTCCCATCCTTATTTTCTCTTTTTATCCATCACTTTATATACTTCATTTTTATATCGTTTTCTTTTGCCTCTTTTACTTCATATTTCTCATGCTTAAAGAATTTCAATTTTTAAAATAAAAACTCCAACCTTCATCCAAAGACTTTCCAACTAGATTAAGATTAGATTTAGATTTTTAATAATTAAGTTTTAAACAAGTCTCTGTGGATCTGTTCTTGCCACAATAAAATTCTCTGAAAAAGAATTGAAAGTAAATTAGGTTTTTATTATTTGTTCATAGTTTAAACAACGACGAAAATTTTAAAACTTTTGAACCATGATCAAGAGGCAATAGAACTCCTCTGCATACGCTGCAATAGTCCTTGTACCTTATTTGCAGTGTTCAAATTGGTTGTAAATGATTTGTTGATAATTGAGTGGAAGAAATTTACCTTGTAGGAGTTGCTTCATGCGTCTCCATGTCAGCACGGGTTGCTTACCTTGGAGTCTCCTTGTGATTTTTAATTGGTCCCACCCGTGCGGCTGCTCCTACCTTGAGCTTGTAAGCCACGAACTTGACAAGCTTCTCTTCCAGGAACTAAGCCATGTCGAAGAACTTCTCCACTTTGTAAACCCAGTCCAAGAAGGACTCTATATCACTGTTCCCACTATAACAAGAAATCTCAATCTTCATTCTATATTCAATAGGACTTGGTTATTCTCTACTGAAAAGCACACCTAGAGGGGGGGTGAATAGGTGTACTTGCTAATCTAGAAACTAAATGCGCTAAATGCGGAAGCTAATGCAAATTTTGCAACACACTTAATACAACCAACAAGTGTAGCCGAATTCCCCGTGAAGGGCTCTGGACTAACTCCTCTTGATTCCCCTTGAATGGGTTAAGGTGCTATGTGAAGCTCTTGTGGTTAAGTATAAGTGAGGCGCACACACAAGCAATCCAAGCATATAATGAATAAGCAATATGAATCAATGTAAGGACAACACAAGCAAATAGATATGTATGATATGAATGATGCTTTGCACAAATGTAAAGAGAGAGAGAGTTGAGAGACAATGGATCAAACGCAAAAGGCAAGATATGTTTCGAGGTTCGAGCACCTAACTCTACATCCCCGCCTACACCACCGTGTAGGATTTCCAATCCACTATCTCCCACCGAGGGAACCTCTACCGAACAGGATTTGTTACAACACAAGGAGTACCAAACTCCTCTCTCAAACACCGCCTCACAACCGAGGGGTAGGCCCGTAGCCAAACAACAACAACCAACACCTCTACCGAAGAGGGTTACAACCAATCTCCACCTCTCACTAGAGGGAGCAAACCACAAGCCTCAACCTCTACCAAAGAGGGAGCAAACCAATCACCCGATCAACATCTACCGAAGAGGGATACAACAAGAGCAAGGGTGTTTACAACTTGGAAGCTCAACAACCTCAAACAATCTCTTTTTCCACTAAACAATGATCCTAATAGAATAGGATAGTATGATAAGCTCAAGTGTGGAAAACTAGGTATTTGGAAAACAAAAACTCAAAGAAATAATCTTGAGAAAACTCTTGAAGATAATGGAAATGAAGAACAAACACAAATCTCCCAAAATACTCTTTTCTTTGATTTTTCCAAAAACCTAAAACAAATAAGATTGGAAGCTTAAAGCCCAAAAACACTTTTGAAAACTTGTTTAAAACACTTGTATATCAGAGAAATTTTGGCTCTTAAAATCTTAGTTAAAACCATGAAGAGATGGGGTATTTATAGCCCCAAAACAAAACTAGCCGTTAGGCTGATCTGGCAGCCTGACAGGCTACCGGTCGGCCGGCCCGGCCGACCGCCAACGGTCAAAAATGTGACCGTTGGGGCAACCCAGTCGACCGCCCGGTCGACCCAAATAAACAGAGAGCACTGCTCTCAGGTACGGTCGGCCGCCCGGCCGACCGTCCCAATGTATGCCAGACGTGCACGGTTCTGTGCACGTCGGTCGACCGTACGGGTCGACCGGCCTATGGTTCGGTCGACCCATGCGGTCGGCCGAACTGGCCTGACAGACACTGCTCTGGGCAGAAAAACACATGTTAAAATATTTCTAAAAAATCTTTTAAGTCTTGTAAAAAATACCCAAAAATAGTTTTATCATTTTGCATTGATACATAAACATGTGATAAAAATTTCAACTCAATTATCAAGCAATTTGAACTATTTTTGGGTCTTATCATTTTTACCAAAAACCAAAACATGTATTTTTATCAAACTTGGATTATTTCAATACATGAATAGGAAAGTTAAACTAAGTTTGTATAAGAAGTTTAAGCATGTATGTATAACTAGAATACATCTATTATACATATAAACCATTTAAACTTGTTTTGATCAATCTATTCATGAAAACAAATATCGGTTAAACTAAAAACCGAAAAACCAATATCCAAACATAAAACTTGTGAGTGTTGTGCACTTGAGCATTTCAACTATTCATATCTTTACAAATGGATCTAAAACACACTAAACTAAACTAGGATACCTAAGTCTTCTTGACAATCTTCATCTTCAAGTAGACCCGATCTAAAACTCCATCCATGGGCTAGGCAATGTGTGATCTTGAAGCTTGAGCCCTGGAATCACTTGTGAAGCTTCCAAACACCTCTTGTTGAAGCTAATCACCAACTAATATCTTGGTTAATGATCTGAAACTTAAACAACACAAGATTATTAGTAAACATAACTACATGAGTTAATCATCATCAAAACTAGGGTGGAAGGCCTTTCGGCCAACAATCTCCCCCTTTTTGATGATGACAAAACTCATGGAGTTATATATGCATGGATTAAAGTTAAGCTTCAAAGAAGCTCCCCCTTAACTCATGCATAAACAAATAAACATAATATGCAATGAATATCAAACATGAATGCAGATCTATGCAAAACAATAAATGGCTCTAGATACCAATGAAATGTTCAAAAACAAAATATGCTCTAGATACCAATTAAAATTAAACTAAATTTAAACTTAATATATGCAAAAACATAACTATGCATATATAAATCTCAAACAAACTCAATATCTTTCTCCCCCTTTTTGTCAATCATCAACAAAGGGGTAAACAATCAAAACAAAACAAAATTTTCTCACCCTTTTTAATACAAAGAATCAATCATCAATAAAGGATTAAATGTAAAACTAAATCAATACATTTTTCTCCCCCTTTTTGACTAAAACAAAAACAGAACCAAATAGGGGTGACAATCAATTAAGGTACCAATTGAAAATATGTCAATGAAGCATCTTGATACCAATTGAAAGGAAACAAACAAAAAAAATATATTGATACCAATTTTAAGCAAAAACACATGAAAATCTTGATACCAATTGAAATTAAACATAATAAATTTAAACAAAAATTTTGATACCAATTGTAAATATTTTTCATTTTGAACATATGATACCAAATTTAAATTTTCAATCATAAAGTATGGGAGTACAAATACCAATTGAAAGACAAAATCAAATTTTCTCCCTCTTTATGAAATACCAACTAAAACAATGCGTAGGCTTGATACCAATTTAAAAATAATCAATTGAAACAAAATTGAAGCTCAAGCACTAGCATAAACAAGATTTTGTGCTTAAAAATATAGGGATATAATAAGCACAAATAAAACATATATATGTATGAAAAAATAGATACTAATAGATATTGATATTCTTTGAAATGAAGCATACATACATACAAACATATATGAGTATACAAGAAATGTTTGATACCAATTGAAAGAATTCAATGATACCAATTGAAATAACAATAAGATCAAGTGTATACATCATATTACTATACCTCCCAATCATGGTTCAAGTTTTAAATGATTTTCATTTTAAAGCATACATGAACATGATCTCCCATCCAACCACCCATAGAAGGTAGGGGTTTTCAAAAATAGATTTGAAAATAGAGTACGTTTGAAAAACTCTACCATATGAAGAATACGAACTAGTTAAATGAAAAAACTTGTAAACTAGTGCGAAATCCTTCAAGTAAGGAATAAAACCAAAATAGTTTTTCATAAAACATATGTAACTCACATAGCACTTAAAAACACTCAACATTCAATAAACTCCATACATGCTCATGAAAACATGCTCATGAGAAATATTAAAAAAAATGGTGAGTGTACAAGTAATGTGTGACATGGCATTATGAAATATCCAATTAAGCTCAAAATTCCTTGAAACAAGAAAACATGAAAATCATCAAAACTATTTAATATTCAAGGTATATGTATGTCCTATACAATTTAAAGTATACAAACATATCCAAACACAACGAGTCCACAAAGATATATGCATGAAGGCACGTGGCTCAAAAAGGATGTATATGTATAATAATAATTTGGATAAAATAGACATATACATGAAGTTAAACATAAATATATGAAAATATGAAAAGCTAAATTTTCATTAAAGCAAAATTTTCATATCAAGGCATATGTATGTTTTGTCAAACATGAAGTATACATACATATCCCTAAACACAATTTGAGTCCATAATAAAGATTTGCATGAAAAGCAAATGACTCAAGGGGTATACATATATATCTAATAGTTTAGACAAGATAGACATATACATGAAATGAAAAACTCATACACATAAAACAAAATCAAAAAATAGGAATACAAGTTTAAAATGCACGAATCATCAAAACTAGACTTTACTAGCACATCTAATGGGTTCAAATAAGCAATCAAGCCCAAACATTTATAGATTTATTTGTGGCCCACTATATACACAAGTATGAATCCTAATCTTAATGAAAACTAACATCTAAACATGTAATCAAATCATGAAGCATCAAAACAAGAAAAAAATTAACATGATCAACATAAACATGATTATTATGTAAATCCACATGTTATTAGATTCATGATGTACATGATAGCTAATCAAATACGAGAACACAAAATAATAATCCATATTAAACATGGGTGTCTCAAAATAACTAAACATGTATATCACAAATCTAATAAGTGTGGCATTTTCATACTAATCACTAAACAATGAAACATGCTATAAACAATGAATATGAAAAGTATGTAAACAATAAATAGGAGTTAGGGATCGTTACCAAAACCTAGAGGGCAACTTTCCTTGTCTCCAAAACATGGTGGTCATCTCCACCAAACATCCCTTGAAAGTGATGCATCCAATTGATTTCCATGAAGTTCGAAACGCATCCACTCCAAGGTACGGTAACTCTCACGTCATGCGAGAGCCCACACCTACATCAAAAATAGGAGGGGTGGTTTTTGGTACCCATATCTTCTTGGGTCCATGGGGGTTAGTACCTTCTCTAACCCAAACAAAATTCTTTGCTAAATTTGAAACATGTAATCTATCATAACAAAATTTAGTAAGGTGGCCCTTACGTCCACAATGTGTACATGTGTACACATGAGCATACATAGTGTGATGGTGTCCGTGAGGAGCATGTGTATGCCGTGGAGGGTGTGCATGAAAAGATGGAACTTGTTTCTTTCGAACCAAGGTTTCCAAACGTGAGTGGTTCATGGCACATTGGCTCATAGTGGAGCCCAAACAATCCATTTTCTTCTTAATTAAATTTATATCATTTTCAATCAAAGAAGAAGTGGAGCATGCAATGGGTGAAGTGTGTGATACTACCCTAGCATGGCAAACATGTGCATCAATCTTATTTTTCAAAACAATATTCTTCTTTAAACAATCTTCTAAATCCTTTGAAATAGAAGCAATTTTTATTTTAAAGAATCATTTTCTTTTAAAACAAAATCAGCTTTTGAAAACAAGTTTTCATTTTTCTTTAAAATAATATGGCAATCATTTTTAGATTTTAAAAATTCATTTTCTTTTAGTGCAAGATCAAGTTGAGATTTTAATGAATCCCTCTCATTAGAAATCTCCTCCTTTTCTTGCAAAACAATGTCAAGTCTAGAATGCAAACTTTTATTTTCTTTTTCAATCTCTAGACTTTTCTTTTTCAAAACTTTATATTTTTCGATTAATTTTTCACAAACAATAGATAGTTCTTCATTTAAAGTGTTGGGGTCAACATGCTCATCACAAGAAGAACTAGAATCAAAACTATCTAGTTGAGTTTCCGAATGTACCTCAAGGGAGTCATTCCGTTGGACCATGAAGCATTGAGATTCGGATTCTCCACTAGATTCCTCCGGTTGGATAGGCGTTTGAAGCTTGGAGGTGGTGGTTGTTGTCAACTTGTTCCACACTGCAAAGGCGGAATCAAGGTTAGAAACACTCAAGAGATAATCTTTAGATAATGTGCTTCTAATGGCCTCAAGGGCTTGTGCATTGGCCCCTATATGCTTGCTATCACTAAGGTAGGATCCTTGGTAATGGCAAGATAAACCTTATGTCCTAGGGTTTGTAAATAAACGGTCATCCTAATCTTCCAAACAATGATGTTGGAAGGGTCAAACATAGGTGGGGTCATGAAGGCCATGGGTCCAAACTATATGTGTACAAACAAGCAAATGCAAACAAGATTAGCAACCAAATGGATCTCACTCCAAGGATGTTAAGCCTAAGTATCAGGAGCGTTGACTCTGAAACCAATTGAAAAGCACACCTAGAGGGGGGGTGAATAGGTGTACTTGCTAATCTAGAAACTAAATGCGCTAAATGCGGAAGCTAATGCAAATTTTGCAACACACTTAATACAACCAACAAGTGTAGCCGAATTCCCCGTGAAGGGCTCTGGACTAACTCCTCTTGATTCCCCTTGAATGGGTTGAGGTGCTATGTGAAGCTCTTGTGGTTAAGTATAAGTGAGGCACACACACAAGCAATCCAAGCATATAATGAATAAGCAATATGAATCAATGCAAGGACAACACAAGCAAATAGATATGTATGATATAAATGATGCTTTGCACAAATGTAAAGAGAGAGAGAGAGTTGAGAGACAATGGATCAAACGCAAAAGACAAGATATGTTTCGAGGTTCGAGCACCTAGCTCTACATCCCCGCCTACACCACCGTGTAGGATTTCCAATCCACTATCTCCCACCGAGGGAACCTCTACCGAACAGGATTTGTTACAACACAAGGAGTACCAAACTCCTCTCTCAAACACCGCCTCACAATCGAGGGGTAGGCCCGTAGCCAAACAACAACAACCAACACCTCTACCGAAGAGGGTTACAACCAATCTCCACCTCTCACTAGAGGGAGCAAACCACAAGCCTCAACCTCTACCAAAGAGGGAGCAAACCAATCACCCGATCAACCTCTACCGAAGAGGGATACAACAAGAGCAAGGGTGTTTACAACTTGGAGGCTCAACAACCTCAAACAATCTCTTTTTCCACTAAACAATGATCCTAATAGAATAGGATAGTATGATAAGCTCAAGTGTGGAAAACTAGGTATTTGGAAAACAAAAACTCAAAGAAATAATCTTGGGAAAACTCTTGAAGATAATGGAAATGAAGAACAAACACAAATCTCCCAAAATACTCTTTTCTTTGATTTTTCTAAAAACCTAAAACAAATAAGATTGGAAGTTTAAAGCCCAAAAATACTTTTGAAAACTTGTTTAAAACACTTGTATATCAGAGAAATTTTGGCTCTTGAAATCTTAGTTAAAACCATGAAGAGATGGGCTATTTATAGCCCCAAAACAAAACTAGCCGTTAGGCTGATCTGGCAGCCTGACAGGCTACCGATCGGCCAGCCCGACCGACCGCCAACGGTCAAAAATGTGACCGTTGGGGCAACCCGGTCGACTGCCCGGTCGACCCAAATAAACAGAGAGCACTGCTCTCAGGTACGGTCGGCCGCCCGGCCGACCGTCCCAATGTGTGCCAGACGTGCACGGTTCTGTGCACGTCGGTCGACCGTACGGGTCGACCGGCCTATGGTTCGGTCGACCCATGCGGTCGGCCGAACTGGCCTGACAGACACTGTTCTGGGCAGAAAAACACATGTTAAAATATTTCTAAAAAATCTTTTAAGTCTTGTAAAAAATACCCAAAAATAGTTTTATCATTTTGCATTGATACATAAACATGTGATAAAAATTTCAACTCAATTATCAAGCAATTTGAACTATTTTTGTGTCTTATCATTTTTATCAAAAACCAAAACATGTATTTTTATCAAACTTGGATTTTTTCAATACATGAATAGGAAAGTCAAAATAAGTTTGTATAAGAAGTTTAAGCATGTATGTATAACTAGAATACATCTATTATACATATAAACCATTTAAACTTGTTTTGATCAATCTATTCATGAAAACAAATATCGGTTAAACTAAAAACCGAAAAACCAATATCCAAACATAAAACTTGTGAGTGTTGTGCACTTGAGCATATCAACTATTCATATCTTTACAAATGGATTTAAAACACACTAAACTAAACTAGGATACCTAAGTCTTCTTGACGATCTTCATCTTCAAGTAGACCCGATCCAAAACTCCATCCATGGGCTAGGCAACGTGTGATCTTGAAGCTTGAGCCCTGGAATCACTTGTGAAGCTTCCAAACACCTCTTGTTGAAGCTAATCACCAACTAATATCTTGGTTAATGATCTGAAACTTAAACAACACAAGATTATTAGTAAACATAACTACATGAGTTAATCATCATCAAAACTAGGGTGGAAGGCCTTTGGGCCAACATCTACTTCTATCATGATTGGGAAAAGTATATCCTACTCCTCTGTTAGGATTAGGATTGGCCAATCGCCTAGGGCCTCACCCGTAAGCCCTCCATCGTAAGCTTCATCCTCGAAGCCGTCTCCTTGATAGAAGGGGTTTTTTAATTCTTCCTCATCAAAAAGATCTTCATATTTAAAATTTCGTGGAGGATACCTTGTGGCAGTTGATATGATGAAGGCTTATTTGGCAGTGGTTAGTGTGGTAGAGGTTGATGTTGTAAAGATTGATGTAACGGTGTTTGATGTGGTGGAGGTTGGTGTGGTGGAGGAAGATCTGGTTGAGGGGGTGAATGAAGATTAGGTGATGAACGATCTCGTCCGCTTTGATACGTATCATTAGCTTGACCTCGATCATCGATCTTGAGGGACAATCTTGAAAATCACCTAGAGGGGGGGTGAATAGGTGATGATGCTAATCAATGAGCAATTTAAAAATTATGATGCAAATGTAATGCAACAATCTCCCAAAACAAGACTAAGAGCCGAATTCCCTATTAAGGGCTCTGAACTCCTTCCTCCGGCTTCCTCGTAAAATGAGTTAGAGGTGCGCAATGCAACCTTGTTGTATGGGATAATGATTGACAATATGAATGAAAATGAATATGGCAATGACAATCTCGAGCAATAAGTAATGACAAGGAAAAGTAAACCAATCGCAAACACAAAGATATGTTATCGAGGTTCGAGCACCCAGCTCTACTCCCCGCCTTCCCCAGAAGGATTCTAGCTACTTCCACTATCACAAAGATCACAAATACAATGGAGTACCCAACTCCACAATCTTAAGTACAAGGAATTTCTGAGTAGTCAAAAGACCACAAACTCTCTCTTTCAATTGTCTCTTCCCTTACAAAAGGTCCTTAGAGAACAATGAGTAGGAATGAAGCTCTTGTGTGCAAGGAGAAAAGAAAATGAAATCAGAGAGTTCTTTTGAAAAACACTTCAGAAAATGAGAGAGAATTTCAGCACAAAAATCAAAAACCAAGCTCTTTTGAATGCCTTAAACTTTTGAATTTTTCTTGTAATAATTAGGTGAACCAATCTCTCCCCAAACACCCCTATTTATAGGAGAGGGCTAGGGTTAGAAGATAAAACATTTTTAAGGCTAATCAGAATGTATTAAACCCAAAACAGGTCATTTAAACTCACTTAAGTGAGAAAAAGACAAAAATAAACAGCTCAGAAAAAAATGCCCGTTACTGTTCAAACGGCTCTGTCGGTCGACCGGTCGGTCGACCGCAAGTTCAAAAATGTGACCGTTGCAGGCCAGCGGTCGACCGCCCGGTCGACCCATTTTAACCGAGAGCAGAGTGACTTACAGTCGGTCGACTGCACGGTCGACCGGCAGACATGCACACGGATATGTGCACCTGCCAGTTCCTCGGTCGACTGGCACGGTCGACCGGTCAAACCTGACACAGAATCAGTCGACCGGTCGGTCGACCGGAACAGGACAAAAATCAGGTTTTTGAAAGAATATAAAGGAGATTTTGTTTTTGACAAAAACACTTTTGAACATAGATTTGTATAAAACACAAATATATATCTGTAGGCCAAATCTTGTAAACAAAATGTTTTTGTATAAATTATAAGAAAACATTTTGGAATAAACATGTGCGCAAAAACGTGTGTGATAGAGCTTCAAAGCTATCCACTATTCTTTAACAAGCTATAAAACTAAAAATACAATGATTAAATACTTTTTGAGCAATCTTCAAGTCTTTGAGCCATCCAATGCCTTGCTAGTGCCTTCTCTTCTATGATCCTTCCTTGATTGTGCAATTTGCCTTTCTTGCTATGTGAACCTTAGAAGTTCTTGCAAAAGCTAAGCCAATGGTCTCCAAATATGGTACAAAACCTGAAACTTATCTTGAACAAATTCATTAGTACCAAATAGCTCTTATTTGGTTTGTCATCATCAAAACACAAAACAAGAGAGTGTAACCTCTTGGGCCAACAATCTCCCCCTTTTTGATGATGACAAAACAAATAGGCTATAGACAAAAATATGGGGGAGGAGAAGACTCCCCCTCAAATTATGCTATATGAAAAACACAAGAATTGATTAAAAACACAAAAACATACTCTTGATGCCAATTGAAACAAAATTGAAATAATACCCATAAAACACAAAATACAAGAGTTCTCAAATTCATAATAAAACACAAAACTCATAAACCAAATTCATAAAACTAAAACATATAAATTCATATGGAACCAAGACCAAATGAACTTATTTTTGTCCATGTATGTAAACTTATTCTCCCCCTTTTTGTCATACATCAAAAAGGGTTATGAAAAACATGTCTATTCAATAACACAAACATTAAGTTCTCCACAAATAAACGAAAATCTAGCAAAATCAAGTGGTTTAGTGAAAATATCGGCTAGTCGTAAATCCGTAGAAACATAATCAATATCTATATCTCCTTTCTCAAAATGATCTCTAAGAAAGTGATATCTAATCTCAATGTGCATGGTCTTACTATGTTGATTTGCATTCTTTGTCATATGTATAGTACTAGTATTATCACAAAATATTTTTATATGGTCAAAATGCAAATCATAATCAAGGAGAGTATGTTTCATCCAAAGGACTTGTGCACAACAAGCCCCCGCGGCAACATACTCCGCCTCGGCGGTTGAGAGAGCTACGGAATTTTGTTTCCTAGAGGACCATGAAACAAGACAATTACCAAGAAATTGACATGTCCCACTAGTACTCTTTCTATCTACTCTACAAGCCGCATAGTCGGCATCCGAATAACTCGTCATTGAGAAATCTCCGGTTTTCGGATACCATAAACCCATCCCAATCGTTCCCTTAATATAACGAATGATACGTTTTACGGCAATAAGATGAGACTCTTTGGGACACGATTGAAATCTAGCACAAAAACACACACTAAACATGATATCAGGCCTACTTGCCGTCAAATACAAAAGACTTCCTATCATGCTTCTATACAATTTAATATCAACATTTTTACCTTGGTCATCCTTATCAAGCTTGGTGGTAGTTGCCATGGGAGTGTTGCAAACCTTTGAGTCTTCAAGTCCAAACCTCTTTACGAGTTCCTTTGCGTATTTGGCTTGACAAATGAAGTTCCCATCTTGCAATTGCTTGATTTGGAGTCCAAGAAAGAAATTAAGCTCACCCATTGAAGACATTTCAAATTCAAGTTGCATGACCTTTTCAAAATCCTTGCACAAAAGCTCATTAGTAGAACCAAAAATTATATCATCAACATAAATTTGCACAATTAAAATGTCATTATCAACATGCTTAGTGAATAGTGTTGTGTCTATTTTGCCTTTAATAAAATCATTTGAAATGAGAAAACTAGAAAGCCTTTCATACCAAGCTCTTGGAGCTTGTTTCAATCCATACAAAGCTTTATCAAGTTTAAAAACAAAATCGGGATGAAGATGATCAATAAAACCGGGAGGTTGAGAAACATAAACTTCTTCATTTATAAAACCATTCAAAAATGCACTTTTCACATCCATTTGAAAAAGTTTAAAATTTTTGAAAGATGCAAAAGCTAGTGTCATCCGTATGGCTTCAAGCCGTGCTACGGGTGCAAAGGTCTCCTCAAAGTCAATTCCCTCAACTTGAGTGTAACCTTGGGCCACTAACCTAGCTTTATTCCTAATGACATTTCCGGACTCATCCATCTTGTTTCTAAAGATCCACTTAGTACCAATTATTGGTCTATCATGGGGCTTAGGAACAAGGTGCCAAACTTGGTTGCGCTCAAATTGATTGAGTTCCTCTTGCATGGCAAGCAACCAATATGGGTCCGTCTCGGCTTCGAGAATGCCTTTGGGTTCAAAATGAGAAATGAAAGCAAAGTTACCACATAGGTCATGGAGTTTGGAGCGAGTTGTTACTCCTTTGGACGCATCACCCAAGATGAGCTCCTTCGGATGATTTGTAGCGTATCTCCAAGCTTTAGGAAGCGATTGAGAGCTTTCCTCTTTATCCTCTTGAACTTCACCAATTGAATCTAGCTTTTCTTCTTGAGCGGGTGAGTCCTTCAAGGATAGTCTCTCCATGTCTTCACCTAATGGTTCAATCTCTACAACATTCTCAACAAACACATTAGATTCTTCAAACTTAACATGCATGGATTCTTCAATGGTACGAGAAGATCTAATGAATACTCTATAAGCTTTACTAGTTGTAGAATATCCAACAAAAATAGCTTCATAAGCCTTAGCATCAAATTTACCCAAATTCTCTTTAGTATTCAAAACAAAACACTTGCATCCAAAAACTTTGAAATAAGCAACATTAGGTTTTCTAGAATGATACATTTCAAAAGATGTTTTGGAAGAATTTTTTCACAAATAAATACGGTTAGATATATAGCATGCGGTGTCTACGGCCTCGGCCCATAAATATTGAGGGAGGTCATACTCACTTATCATTGTCCTAGCCATCTCTTGAAGTGTTCTATTTTTCCTTTCTACAACTCCATTTTGTTGTGGAGTTCTAGGATAAGACATTTCATGCTTAATTCTCTTTTCATCACAATAAGTCATGAAGAGTTGGTTCACAAACTCACCACCTCTATCACTCCTTATTTTCAAAATCAGAAAACCTTTTTCTTTTTCAACCCTTTTTCGAAAAATCTTAAAATGAGAAACGGTTTGGTCTTTGTGTTCCAAAAAGAAAACCCAAGTGAAATGGGAAAAATCATCAACCAAAACATATGCATATCTACTACCATTTAAATTCTTAGTTTTAGTAGGTCCAAAAAGATCCATATGAATTAATTCTAAAGGCCTAGTTGACATGATATCCTTGATTGGTTTGAAGGAAGACTTGGTTTGTTTCCCAAGTTGGCACGCACCACAAATGCGGTCTTTCTCAAACTTCAAGCAAGGTATACCCTTCACCAATTCCTTTGAATTAATCCTAGAAAGATGGTCAAAAGATGCATGTCCTAATCTTCTATGCCAAAGCCAAGAATTTTCATCAAAAGCATTTAAGCATTTAGTAGAACACTCAACATTAAGCATGTCAATGATATAAACATTATCATCACGAAAACAGGTAAGAATACAATCATTGGATTTAATATCAAAAATCTTGCAAGAAGTATCATCAAAAATAACTTTAAGTCCACGATCACAAAATTGACTAATACTAAGCAAATTATGTTTCAAACCTTCAACTAAAACAACATTCTCAATAATAGGAGATGCACCAATTTGAATGTTACCTATACCGATGATAGTTCCTTTGGAGTCATCCCCTAAGGTGACGGAGCCACCTTCCATGTACCTTGATAGGGTTGTGAAGTTATTGATGTCCCATGTCATGTGTCTTGAACAACCACTATCAAGGTACCACCGCTCCCTACGTCTTGGAGCCTTGATGTGTACCTACATCAAATAATTTAGGACTTGATTTTGGTACCCACATTTTCTTGGGTCCTTGAGGGTTAGAGCCATGAACCCAAACAAGATTATTGGATCTATTTAATTGATCATAACAAAATTTAGCTAAATGTCCATTTTTACCACAATATGTGCATCTATATACTCTACCATATTTAAAAGCATAATGGGTGTGTGATTTGTGAGCATGAGCATGAGGAGTGTTAGGTGTAGTGTGAGCATGAGGAATCTTAGCATGTGATGTGTGCTTTTTAGAAAATTTTTCTTCAAGTTTCTTAGTGTTAAAAGCACAATCTTTCAAAACCTTTTCAAAATCAACCATTTTGATTTTTAAGGAAGAAATTTCTTTTCCATCAATAATAGGAAATTTAGCCTTACAAGAAACCTTGTAGGCACTAAATTCATTTTGAATAGAAATGAGGTTGGAAGAAATATCATCTTTTTCTTTGGAAACCATAACAAGTTGATTTTTAAGAAAAGCAACTTCTTTTTGCAATTTAAAGCATTCAATTTTCTTGTTATCATAAGTTTCAGAAAGTTCAACAAAAGCATGTACAAGAACTTCCTTACTTAATTCATCATCTTCATCATCAAGGGGTTGAGGGGTTACCTTTGGTGTGTTTGCCATGAAACACATGTTTGCTACATCTGCCTCTTCCTCGGACTCGCTTTCCGAATCCCAAGTTGCCTTGTACGCTTTCTTTTCTTCTGATTTCTTTGGCTTGAAGGAGGAGGTCATCTTCTTCTTGAACTCCGGGCAATCCGCCATGATGTGTCCGGGCTTCCGGCAATTGTAGCATATAATTTTTCTCTCCTCTTTGCCTTCAAATTTCCTTCGGAAGTTGAGCTTGTTCCTCCGGTACATCCTTTTGACATTTCGCACAAGGAGGGAGAGCTCCTCATCTTCTTCTTCATCTTCTTCATCGTCTTCAAGAGTGGATGAAGACTTGAAAGCTATGGACTTCTTCTTTGTTGGAGCGGCCTCTTCTCTTGCTTTCTTCTCCATCTCATGGGTCTTTAGGTTCCCAATGAGACTAATGATGTCCATCTCATCTTTGTCGTTCAATTCCTTCAAGGTGGTGGCCTTTATCTCCCAAGATGAAGGAAGAGCCCGAATCACTTTGCGCACCTTTTGATCGTTGGAGATGACGTCACCTAAGGAAGAAAGACCATTGGTGATTTTAGTAAATCTAGTAATCATACAATCAATGGATTCATCATCAAGCATTTTAAATGATTCATATTGAGACCTGAAGAGATCTATTTTAGCTCTCTTGACTTGTGAAGTCCCTTCATGTGTGACCAATAAGTGTTGCCAAATCTCATAGGCGGATTGGCAATGAATTACCCGTGTAAGGTCATCCTCATTCAAGGCGGTTAAGAGGGAATTTTGGGCCTTGGAGTTAGCCTCATATTCTCTAAAGTTGAAGTCGGTCCAAGTGCTCTCATCACTATCGGGTGCTACATAGGGTTTGGTCAAGGACTTGGCCACTAAGCTACCCAAAGATTACAAAAATATGGTCATCCTAACCTTCCAAATAGGGAAATTAAGTCCATCAAATTTAGGAGGGGTTTTAATGTTATCGGCCATGTTTACTAGTGATGAATGAATGAATGAAAAATGTTGATTAGCAAGTTTTAAGGATCTCTCTATGGATGTTAAGCCAAACCTAGAGTCCAAGCTCTGATACCAATTGAAAATCACCTAGAGGGGGGGTGAATAGGTGATGATGCTAATCAATGAGCAATTTAAAAATTATGATGCAAATGTAATGCAACAATCTCCCAAAACAAGACTAAGAGCCGAATTCCCTATTAAGGGCTCTGAACTCCTTCCTCCGGCTTCCTCGTAAAATGAGTTAGAGGTGCGCAATGCAACCTTGTTGTATGGGATAATGATTGACAATATGAATGAAAATGAATATGGCAATGACAATCTCGAGCAATAAGTAATGACAAGGAAAAGTAAACCAATCGCAAACACAAAGATATGTTATCGAGGTTCGAGCACCCAGCTCTACTCCCCGCCTTCCCCAGAAGGATTCTAGCTACTTCCACTATCACAAAGATCACAAATACAATGGAGTACCCAACTCCACAATCTCAAGTACAAGGAATTTCTGAGTAGTCAAAAGACCACAAACTCTCTCTTTCAATTGTCTCTTCCCTTACAAAAGGTCCTTAGAGAACAATGAGTAGGAATGAAGCTCTTGTGTGCAAGGAGAAAAGAAAATGAAATCAGAGAGTTCTTTTGAAAAACACTTCAGAAAATGAGAGAGAATTTCAGCACAAAAACCAAAAACCAAGCTCTTTTGAATGCCTTAAACTTTTGAATTTTTCTTGTAATAATTAGGTGAACCAATCTCTCCCCAAACACCCCTATTTATAGGAGAGGGCTAGGGTTAGAAGATAAAACATTTTTAAGGCTAATCAGAATGTATTAAACCCAAAACAGGTCATTTAAACTCACTTAAGTGAGAAAAAGACAAAAATAAACAGCTCAGAAAAAAATGCCCGTTACTGTTCAAACGGCTCTGTCGGTCGACCGGTCGGTCGACCGCAAGTTCAAAAATGTGACCGTTGCAGGCCAGCGGTCGACCGCCCGGTCGACCCATTTTAACCGAGAGCAGAGTGACTTACAGTCGGTCGACTGCACGGTCGACCGGCAGACATGCACACGGATACGTGCACCTGCCAGTTCCTCGGTCGACTGCACGGTCGACCGGTCAAACCTGACACAGAATCAGTCGACCGGTCGGTCGACCGGAACAGGACAAAAATCAGGTTTTTGAAAGAATATAAAGGAGATTTTGTTTTTGACAAAAACACTTTTGAACATAGATTTGTATAAAACACAAATATATATCTGTAGGCCAAATCTTGTAAACAAAATGTTTTTGTATAAATTATAAGAAAACATTTTGGAATAAACATGTGCGCAAAAACGTGTGTGATAGAGCTTCAAACCTATCCACTATTCTTTAACAAGCTATAAAACTAAAAATACAATGATTAAATACTTTTTGAGCAATCTTCAAGTCTTTGAGCCATCCAATGCCTTGCTAGTGCCTTCTCTTCTATGATCCTTCCTTGATTGTGCAATTTGCCTTTCTTGCTATGTGAACCTTAGAAGTTCTTGCAAAAGCTAAGCCAATGGTCTCCAAACATGGTACAAAACCTGAAACTTATCTTGAACAAATTCATTAGTACCAAATAGCTCTTATTTGGTTTGTCATCATCAAAACACAAAACAAGAGAGTGTAACCTCTTGGGCCAACAATCTCCCCCTTTTTGATGATGACAAAACAAATAGGCTATAGACAAAAATATGGGGGAGGAGAAGACTCCCCCTCAAATTATGCTATATGAAAAACACAAGAATTGATTAAAAACACAAAAACATACTCTTGATGCCAATTGAAACAAAATTGAAATAATACCCATAAAACACAAAATACAAGAGTTCTCAAATTCATAATAAAACACAAAACTCATAAACCAAATTCATAAAACTAAAACATATAAATTCATATGGAACCAAGACCAAATGAACTTATTTTTGTCCATGTATGTAAACTTATTCTCCCCCTTTTTGTCATACATCAAAAAGGGTTATGAAAAACATGTCTATTCAATAACACAAACATTAAGTTCTCCACAAATAAACGAAAATCTAGCAAAATCAAGTGGTTTAGTGAAAATATCGGCTAGTCGTAAATCCGTAGAAACATAATCAATATCTATATCTCCTTTCTCAAAATGATCTCTAAGAAAGTGATATCTAATCTCAATGTGCTTAAAATTCTCTCTTTTCTCTGAAGTTTTTGATTCAAAACTCTCTTCAATTTCATTTTATTTTTCACTTACAAAACTTGAGCTTCAATCCTATACATTATTCTTTAGGGTTTTTGTAAGGGAAAAGTTTTTCAAAAGAGAGTTTGTGGTCTTTTGATCACCAAGATATTATTGTATTTGTGGCTCCACTACCTCTGGACTAGAGGAGTGTGATTGAGGAGTTGGGTACTCCCTTGTGGTTGTAATCCTTTGTGAAAGTTATAGTGGTTCGAAAATCCTTCTAGGTGAAGGTGGGGACGTAGAGCTGGATGTTTGAACCTCGAAACAAATCTTAGTATTTGCGATTGGTTTATTTGTGTTATTTACTTGCTTTCCATTCATTATTATATTGTCGATCAATACTCTCACAATAACATTGCATTGTGCACCTCAAACTCTTATTTAGAGGAATCACGAGGAAGGAGTTCAGAGCCCTTCACGGGGTATTCGGCTTCTAATCTTATTTCGGGTGATCGTTGCATCATATCATTTTAAATTTGTGCTTTGATTAGCATTATCACCTATTCACCCCCCTCTAGGTGATTTCAAAAAATATAGATATAATATCTTTCATGTATATTAGATTCTATCCATATGCAATATGCTTCAAAGTTGCTTAAATATCATGTTTTTGTATTTACATGTGTTTTGAAAAAATTGAATTTTCATTTCAAAAATCTAAGTTTTGGAAAATACGGATTTTGGTTTAAGGCAAATTTTCAATCTCACAAAAATGGTTCAAATTGTTTAAAATATGTATTGAATTTTTGTCACACATATTTGTATTTCAAAGATCTAATTAGAACTAATTTTTATGAAATTTATGTGATTTTATGGGATTTAATTAAAGAAAAAACCCTAGTTTTTAAATCCTACAATGGTTGGACTGGCTGTCTACCGGTCGACCCAGGCAGAGGACGGTCGACCGACGTGCACGCAGCCAGGCTGGTGGGCCGGTCGACCGGGTCGGTCGACGGCCAGAAAGCTTCTGCTCTCTGGAAAAGGCCCCGGTCGACTGCTCGGTCGACCAGCAGAGAGCTCTGCTCTCTGTATCTAGCTCTGGTCGACTGAGCGGTCGACCGGCCAGAAAGCCATTGCTCTCTGGTTCCAGGCCCGGTCGACCGGAGGCACTGAACGGTCAGATTTCTGACCGTTGGCCGGTCGACCGGAAGGGTAAAAATGCCCTTTCCTGGCTGCCAACGAGCAGATTTGTTATGGGGCTATAAATACCACATATTTGAGCTGGTCTTTAACAAGTTTTTAAGAGCAAAAATTCTCATTCTTTCTAGTGTTTAACAGCAAGTTTTCAAAAAGAGTTTTTGGGTTTAAAAGATCATTCTTTATTTGTTTTTAAAGTGTTGGAATTTCGAAGAAAATAGAGTCTTTTGGGAATTGATTTTTTATCTAAATTTCTATATCTATTTGGAGATTTTCTCAAGTGATTTTCTTTGTTCAAAACACTTTAGTTTCTCACACTTGAGCTATCATATATATCCTATCTATAGGATCTTTGTTTTGTGGGAAAATTAGTTTGTGGTTGTTGATACCACAAGGTGTTGTAAACCCTTATCTTGTGTTGGCTTTGTGCCTTACCTCTAATGAGAGATTGTATTTGTTGGAGATAGGAGTTGTGCACTCCCGGTTGTATTTACCCAAATCCTCAGTGGAGGTTCCCTGTGTGGGAAGTCCTGTGTGGACGAGTTAGTGGAAATCCTTCTGTGTGAAGGCGGGGACGGAGAGCTGGGTGCTCGAACCTCGAAACATATCCTTGTGTCTGTGTTTGATCAACTTTCTCTAACTCTCTCTCTTATTTACCTTGCATTGATTCATATTGTCATATCATTCATATATGCTTGGTTTGTTTGTGTGTGCACATACTTGTGTTTAACCAAGAGAGCTTCAATAGCATCTCAACTCTTATTTGGAGGAATTCAGAGGAGATAGTCCATAGCCTTTCACCGGGAATTCGGCTACACTCTTTGATTACACTAAGTGTGTTACATTAAGTTTTAATTCAACATTATCTGTCACTAGATTAGCCTTACACCTATTCACCCCCCTTCTAGATGTACTTTCAGTTCGCACGAACCCTCTAGCTTCGCCAGAAGCTTGCAAAAAGCATCGCGTCAAGGCCATTTGCGAGCCTCGCGCGAAGCTAATGACTAATTCAGCTTTGCTGAATTCAAGGGGGCGGTTACACCCCATATTTGCTATAAATAGGCCCCTACAGAGACAGACAAGGAGACGAACAAACATCCTTGCATAGAGAGGAGATTGGCTTGAAAAGAGCAGAATTCCTAATAAAAAGGCTCTACTGATCTTCTATTCTCCGATTCCCCGAACTAAGCGAGAAGGGAGTCTTATTAGAAGGCAGTCTTGATCACTTGATCAATTGCATCGTCAAAGGGATAAAGTGATCGCGCGTTGATCAGATTCCTACCGGCACATTTTCCTGGAAATCTCAGAGGAGATCTACCTGTAATTTTCTTTCTGTAAAGAATACTTGTAATTTCGCTCCTCGATTCTCTTTATAAGTTTTCCCACGAATAGCAATTTTCAATGGAAAATAAATGCAAGATTGGAGAGTTGTAAAAAATGATTTATGAATGAAATTCAGTCTTCTTCCATCAAGATCGTGCACCATTTTAGTCTAAGCTTGTTTTACTTTCTTTTATAATTTCTGTTATGCGATTCTTCTTTTTTAATTTAATATTCTATCTTATACTTTCATTAACAATCTAGTGCATGACTTCTTCTCTTTTCAGTTATTAGTTCTTCCTTTTTCTTGTCATCAACATCGTTTGGATGAGGGAGATGTCAAGGTGACAACAAGGAACTAAGACTTGCATCGACTCTAGATTTCATTTGTCTCTTCCCATCCTTATTTTCTCTTTTATCCATCACTTTATATACTTCATTTTTATATCGTTTTCTTTTGCCTCTTTTACTTCATATTTCTCATGCTTAAAGAATTTCAATTTTTAAAATAAAAACTCCAACCTTCATCCAAAGACTTTCCAACTAGATTAAGATTAGATTTAGATTTTTAATAATTAAGTTTTAAACAAGTCTCTGTGGATCTGTTCTTGCCACAATAAAATTCTCTGAAAAAGAATTGAAAGTAAAATTAGGTTTTTATTATTTGTTCATAGTTTAAACAACGACGAAAATTTTAAAACTTTTGAACCATGATCAAGAGGCAATAGAACTCCTCTGCATACGCTGCAATAGTCCTTGTACCTTGTTTGCAGTGTTCAAATTGATTGTAAATGATTTGTTGATAATTGAGTGGAAGAAATTTACCTTGTAGGAGTTGCTTCATGCGTCTCCATGTCAGCACGGGTTGCTTACCTTGGAGTCTCCTTGTGATTTTTAATTGGTCCCACCAGTGCGGCTGCTCCTACCTTGAGCTTGTAAGCCACGAACTTGACATGCTTCTCTTCCAGGAACTAAGCCATGTCGAAGAACTTCTCCACTTTGTAAACCCAGTCCAAGAAGGACTCTATATCACTGTTCCCACTATAACAAGAAATCTCAATCTTCATTCTATATTCAATAGGACTTGGTTATTCTCTACTGAAAAGCACACCTAGAGGGGGGGTGAATAGGTGTACTTGCTAATCTAGAAACTAAATGCGCTAAATGCGGAAGCTAATGCAAATTTTGCAACACACTTAATACAACCAACAAGTGTAGCCGAATTCCCCGTGAAGGGCTCTGGACTAACTCCTCTTGATTCCCCTTGAATGGGTTGAGGTGCTATGTGAAGCTCTTGTGGTTAAGTATAAGTGAGGCGCACACACAAGCAATCCAAGCATATAATGAATAAGCAATATGAATCAATGTAAGGACAACACAAGCAAATAGATATGTATGATATGAATGATGCTTTGCACAAATGTAAAGAGAGAGAGTTGAGAGACAATGGATCAAACGCAAAAGGCAAGATATGTTTCGAGGTTCGAGCACCTAACTCTACATCCCCGCCTACACCACCGTGTAGGATTTCCAATCCACTATCTCCCACCGAGGGAACCTCTACCGAACAGGATTTGTTACAACACAAGGAGTACCAAACTCCTCTCTCAAACACCGCCTCACAACCGAGGGTAGGCCCGTAGCCAAACAACAACAACCAACACCTCTACCGAAGAGGGTTACAACCAATCTCCTCCTCTCACTAGAGGGAGCAAACCACAAGCCTCAACCTCTACCAAAGAGGGAGCAAACCAATCACCCGATCAACATCTACCGAAGAGGGATACAACAAGAGGAAGGGTGTTTACAACTTGGAGGCTCAACAACCTCAAACAATCTCTTTTTCCACTAAACAATGATCCTAATAGAATAGGATAGTATGATAAGCTCAAGTGTGGAAAACTAGGTATTTGAAAAACAAAAACTCAAAGAAATAATCTTGAGAAAACTCTTGAAGATAATGGAAATGAAGAACAAACACAAATCTCCCAAAATACTCTTTTCTTTGATTTTTCCAAAAACCTAAAACAAATAAGATTGGAAGCTTAAAGCCCAAAAACACTTTTGAAAACTTGTTTAAAACACTTGTATATCAGAGAAATTTTGGCTCTTAAAATCTTAGTTAAAACCATGAAGAGATGGGGTATTTATAGCCCCAAAACAAAACTAGCCGTTAGGCTGATCTGGCAGCCTGACAGGCTACCGGTCGGCTGGCCCGGCCGACCGCCAACAGTCAAAAATGTGACCGTTGGGGCAACCCAGTCGACCGCCCGGTCGACCCAAATAAACAGAGAGCACTGCTCTCAGGTACGGTCGGCCGCCCGGCCGACCGTCCCAATGTGTGCCAGACGTGCACGGTTCTGTGCACGTCGGTCGACCGTACGGTCGACCGGCCTATGGTTCGGTCGACCCATGCGGTCGGCCGAACTGGCCTGACAGACACTGCTCTGGGCAGAAAAAACACATGTTAAAATATTTCTAAAAATCTTTTAAGTCTTGTAAAAAAATACCCAAAAATAGTTTTATCATTTTGCATTGATACATAAACATGTGATAAAAATTTCAACTCAATTATCAAGCAATTTGAACTATTTTTGGGTCTTATCATTTTTACCAAAAATCAAAACATGTATTTTTATCAAACTTGGATTTTTTCAATACATGAATAGGAAAGTCAAACTAAGTTTGTATAAGAAGTTTAAGCATGTATGTATAACTAGAATACATCTATTATACATATAAACCATTTAAACTTGTTTTGATCAATCTATTCATGAAAACAAATATCGGTTAAACTAAAAACCGAAAAACCAATATCCAAACATAAAACTTGTGAGTGTTGTGCACTTGAGCATTTCAACTATTCATATCTTTACAAATGGATCTAAAACACACTAAACTAAACTAGGATACCTAAGTCTTCTTGACAATCTTCATCTTCAAGTAGACCCGATCTAAAACTCCATCCATGGGCTAGGCAATGTGTGATCTTGAAGTTTGAGCCCTGGAATCAGTTGTGAAGCTTCCAAACACCTCTTGTTGAAGCTAATCACCAACTAATATCTTGGTTAATGATATGAAGCTTAAATAACACAAGATTATTAGTAAACATAACTACATGAGTTAATCATCATCAAAACTAGGGTGGAAGGCCTTTGGGCCAACAATCTCCCCCTTTTTGATGATGACAAAACTCATGGAGTTATATATGCATGGATTAAAGTTAAGCTTCAAAGAAGCTCCCCCTTAACTCATGCATAAACAAATAAACATAATATGCAATGAATATCAAACATGAATGCAGATCTATGCAAAACAATAAATGGCTCTAGATACCAATGAAATGTTCAAAAACAAAATATGCTCTAGATACCAATTAAAATTAAACTAAATTTAAACTTAATATATTCAAAAACATAACTATGCATATATAAATCTCAAACAAACTCAATATCTTTCTCCCCCTTTTTGTCAATCATCAACAAAGGGGTAAACAATCAAAACAAAACAAAATTTTCTCACCCTTTTTAATACAAAGAATCAATCATCAATAAAGGATTAAATGTAAAACTAAATCAATACATTTTTCTCCCCCTTTTTGACTAAAACAAAAACAGAACCAAATAGGGGTGACAATCAATTAAGGTACCAATTGAAAATATGTCAATGAAGCATCTTGATACCAATTGAAAGGAAACAAACAAAAAAAATATATTGATACCAATTTTAAGCAAAAACACATGAAAATCTTGATACCAATTGAAATTAAACACAATAAATTTAAACAAAAATTTTGATACCAATTGTAAATATTTTTCATTTTGAACATATGATACCAAATTTAAATTTTCAATCATAAAGTATGGGAGTACAAATACCAATTGAAAGACAAAATCAAATTTTCTCCCTCTTTATGAAATACCAACTAAAACAATGCGTAGGCTTGATACCAATTTAAAAGTAATCAATTGAAACAAAATTGAAGCTCAAGCACTAGCATAAACAAGATTTTGTGCTTAAAAATATAGGGATATAATAAGCACAAATAAAACATATATATGTATGAAAAATAGATACTAATAGATATTGATATTCTTTGAAATGAAGCATACATACATACAAACATATATGAGTATACAAGAAATGTCAAGATTGATACCAATTGAAAGAATTCAATGATACCAATTGAAATAACAATAAGATCAAGTGTATACATCATATTACTATACCTCCCAATCATGGTTCAAGTTTTAAATGATTTTCATTTTAAAGCATACATGAACATGATCTCCCATCCAACCACCCATAGAAGGTAGGGGTTTTCAAAAATAGATTTGAAAATAGAGTACGTTTGAAAAACTCTACCATATGAAGAATACGAACTAGTTAAATGAAAAAACTTGTAAACTAGTGCGAAATCCTTCAAGTAAGGAATAAAACCAAAATAGTTTTTCATAAAACATATGTAACTCACATAGCACTTAAAAACACTCAATATTCAATAAACTCCATACATGCTCATGAAAACATGCTCATGAGAAATATTAAAAAAAATGGTGAGTGTACAAGTAATGTGTGACGTGGCATTATGAAATATCCAATTAAGTTCAAAATTCCTTGAAACAAGAAAACATGAAAATCATCAAAACTATTTAATCTTCAAGGTATATGTATGTCCTATACAATTTAAAGTATACATACATATCCAAACACAACGAGTCCACAAAGATATATGCATGAAGGCACGTGGCTCAAAAAGGATGTATATGTATAACAATAATTTGGATAAAATAGACATATACATGAAGTTAAACATAAATATATGAAAATATGAAAAGCTAAATTTTCATTAAAGCAAAATTTTCATATCAAGGCATATGTATGTTTTGTCAAACATGAAGTATACATACATATCCCTAAACACAATTTGAGTCCATAATAAAAATTTGCATGAAAAGCAAATGACTCAAGGGGTATACATATATATCTAATAGTTTAGACAAGATAGACATATACATGAAATGAAAAACTCATGCACATAAAACAAAATCAAAAAATAGGAATACAAGTTTAAAGTGCACGAATCATCAAAACTAGACTATACTAGCACATCTAATGGGTTCAAATAAGCAATCAAGCCCAAACATTTATAGATTTATTTGTGGCCCACTATATACACAAGTATGAATCCTAATCTTAATGAAAACTAACATCTAAACATGTAATCAAATCATGAAGCATCAAAACAAGAAAAAAATTAACATGATCAACATAAACATGATTATTATGTAAATCCACATGTTATTAGATTCATGATGTACATGATAGCTAATCAAATACGAGAACACAAAATAATAATCCATATTAAACATGGGTGTCTCAAAATAACTAAACATGTATATCACAAATCTAATAAGTGTGGCATTTTCATACTAATCACTAAACAATGAAACATGCTATAAACAATGAATATGAAAGCATGTAAACAATAAATAGGAGTTAGGGATCGTTACCAAAACCTAGAGGGCAACTTTTCTTGTCTCCAAAACATGGTGGTCATCTCCACCAAACATCCCTTGAAAGTGATGCATCCAATTGATTTCCATGAAGTTCGAAACGAATCCACTCCAAGGTACGGCAACTCTCACGTCATGCGAGAGCCCACACCTACATCAAAAATAGGAGGGGTGGTCTTTGGTACCCATATCTTCTTGGGTCCATGGGGGTTAGTACCTTCTCTAACCCAAACAAAATTCTTTGCTAAATTTGAAACATGTAATCTATCATAACAAAATTTAGCAAGGTGGCCCTTACGTCCACAATGTGTACATGTGTACACATGAGCATACATAGTGTGATGGTGTCCGTGAGGAGCATGTGTATGCCGTGGAGGGTGTGCATGAAAAGATGGAACTTGTTTCTTTCGAACCAAGGTTTCCAAACGTGAGTGGTTCATGGCACATTGGCTCATAGTGGAGCCCAAACAATCCATTTTCTTCTTAATTAAATTTATATCATTTTCAATCAAAGAAGAAGTGGAGCATGCAATGGGTGAAGTGTGTGATACTACCCTAGCATGGCAAACATGTGCATCAATCTTATTTTTCAAAACAATATTCTTCTTTAAACAATCTTCTAAATCCTTTGAAATAGAAGCAATTTTTATTTTTAAAGAATCATTTTCTTTTAAAACAAAATCAACTTTTGAAGACAAGTTTTCATTTTTCTTTAAAATAACATGGCAATCATTTTTAGATTTTAAAAATTCATTTTCTTTTAGTGCAAGATCAAGTTGAGATTTTAATGAATCCCTCTCATTAGAAATCTCCTCCTTTTCTTGCAAAACAATGTCAAGTCTAGAATGCAAACTTTTATTTTCTTTTTCAATCTCTAGACTTTTCTTTTTCAAAACTTTATATTTTTCTATTAATTTTTCACAAACAATAGATAGTTCTTCATTTAAAGTGTTGGGGTCAACATGCTCATCACAAGAAGAACTAGAATCAAAACTATCTAGTTGAGTTTCCGAATGTACCTCAAGGGAGTCATTCCGTTGGACCATGAAGCATTGAGATTCGGATTCTCCACTAGATTCCTCCGGTTGGATAGGCGTTTGAAGCTTGGAGGTGGTGGTTGTTGTCAACTTGTTCCACACTGCAAAGGCGGAATCAAGGTTAGAAACACTCAAGAGATAATCTTTAGATAATGTGCTTCTAATGGCCTCAAGGGCTTGTGCATTGGCCCCTATATGCTTGCTATCACTAAGGTAGGATCCTTGGTAATGGCAAGGTAAACCTTATGTCCTAGGGTTTGTAAATAAACGGTCATCCTAATCTTCCAAACAATGATGTTGGAAGGGTCAAACATAGGTGGGGTCATGAAGGCCATGGGTCCAAACTATATGTGTACAAACAAGCAAATGCAAACAAGATTAGCAACCAAATGGATCTCACTCCTAGGATGTTAAGCCTAAGTATTAGGAGCGTTGACTCTGAAACCAATTGAAAAGCACACCTAGAGGGGGGGTGAATAGGTGTACTTGCTAATCTAGAAACTAAATGCGCTAAATGCGGAAGCTAATGAAAATTTTGCAACACACTTAATACAACCAACAAGTGTAGCCGAATTCCCCGTGAAGGGCTCTGGACTAACTCCTCTTGATTCCCCTTGAATGGGTTGAGGTGCTATGTGAAGCTCTTGTGGTTAAGTATAAGTGAGGCACACACACAAGCAATCCAAGCATATAATGAATAAGCAATATGAATCAATGCAAGGATAACACAAGCAAATAGATATGTATGATATGAATGATGCTTTGCACAAATGTAAAGAGAGAGAGAGAGAGTTGAGAGACAATGGATCAAACGCAAAAGCCAAGATATGTTTCGAGGTTCGAGCACCTAGCTCTACATCCCCGCCTACACCACCGTGTAGGATTTCCAATCCACTATCTCCCACAGAGGAAACCTCTACCGAACAGGATTTGTTACAACACAAGGAGTACCAAACTCCTCTCTCAAACACCGCCTCACAACCGAGGGGTAGGCCCGTAGCCAAACAACAACAACCAACACCTCTACCGAAGAGGGTTACAACCAATCTCCACACCTCACTAGAGGGAGCAAACCACAAGCCTCAACCTCTACCAAAGAGGGAGCAAACCAATCACCTGATCAACCTCTACCGAAGAGGGATACAACAAGAGCAAGGGTGTTTACAACTTGGAGGCTCAACAACCTCAAACAATCTCTTTTTCTACTAAACAATGATCCTAATAGAATAGGATAGTATGATAAGCTCAAGTGTGGAAAACTAGGTATTTGGAAAACAAAAACTCAAAGAAATAATCTTGGGAAAACTCTTGAAGATAATGGAAATGAAGAACAAACACAAATCTCCCAAAATACTCTTTTCTTTAATTTTTTTAAAAACCTAAAACAAATAAGATTGGAAGTTTAAAGCCCAAAAATACTTTTGAAAACTTGTTTAAAACACTTGTATATCAGAGAAATTTTGGCTCTTGAAATCTTAGTTAAAACCATGAAGAGATGGGGTATTTATAGCCCCAAAACAAAACTAGCCGTTAGGCTGATCTGGCAGCCTGACAGGCTACCGGTCGGCCGGCCTGACCGACCGCCAACGGTCAAAAATGTGACCGTTGGGGCAACCCGGTCGACTGCCCGGTCGACCCAAATAAACAGAGAGCACTGCTCTCAGGTACGGTCGGCCGCCCGGCCGACCGTCCCAATGTGTGCCAGACGTGCACGGTTCTGTGCACGTCGGTCGACCGTACGGGTCGACCGGCTTATGGTTCGGTCGACCCATGCGGTCGGCCGAACTGGCCTGACAGACACTGTTCTGGACAGAAAAACACATGTTAAAATATTTCTAAAAAATCTTTTAAGTCTTGTAAAAAATACCCAAAAATAGTTTTATCATTTTGCATTGATACATAAACATGTGATAAAAATTTCAACTCAATTATCAAGCAATTTGAACTATTTTTGTGTCTTATCATTTTTATCAAAAACCAAAACATGTATTTTTATCAAACTTGGATTTTTTCAATACATGAATAGGAAAGTCAAAATAAGTTTGTATAAGAAGTTTAAGCATGTATGTATAACTAGAATACATCTATTATACATATAAACCATTTAAACTTGTTTTGATCAATCTATTCATGAAAACAAATATCGGTTAAACTAAAAACCGAAAAACCAATATCCAAACATAAAACTTGTGAGTGTTGTGCACTTGAGCATATCAACTATTCATATCTTTACAAATGGATTTAAAACACACTAAACTAAACTATGATACCTAAGTCTTCTTGACGATCTTCATCTTCAAGTAGACCCGATCCAAAACTCCATCCATGGGCTAGGCAATGTGTGATCTTGAAGCTTGAGCCCTGGAATCACTTGTGAAGCTTCCAAACACCTCTTGTTGAAGCTAATCACCAACTAATATCTTGGTTAATGATCTAAAACTTAAACAACACAAGATTATTAGTAAACATAACTACATGAGTTAATCATCATCAAAACTAGGGTGGAAGGCCTTTGGGCCAACATCTACTTCTATCTGTTGGCCCAAAGGCCATTATCCCAGTTATTTTGATGATAACAAAACATATTTAGTTATGTATTTAACATTTGTGTTTCAGAATTTTTCAGGTTATTTAACAGGTTGTTTTTGACGGCTCCGCTAAAAGACTCACACATTTGGAGTTCGCCGCAAAAATGAAGATTCCCAAGCTATGCACAACTAGGATGCTTTGGGATCAAGATGATGATATGAAAATCAAGACAAGACCAAGACAACAAAGAAAAACAAGAGTTGTATTTTTACTTTTATTTTAGATATTTTGTCAAAGCTAGATATTAGAAGTAGAGATATGGGATTATCACACACACACACCTCTTAGCTAGGTTCATGGCTTCAAAAAGATTTTCAATTTCCATTTTCTAACTTAGATCTAAAGAGAACATATTTTGGAAATAAGATTTTTAGAAAAACAATAGTTTCGGAAAAACAATTTTTATGGAAAAACAAGTTTCTATCAAAAGGATTTTTATCAAACTATTTTAACATGATAGAAGTATGACACATGCTCATACTCTATGTTTTTACAAGTTCCAAAAATCCTACCCAAGACCCAAATCCAAAAACCCAAGATTTTCTGGTTCTGGAAGTTCTGTTTTTTCAGAACTCACAGTGACCGGTCGACCGGCCCGGTCGACCGATGTGCACAATACTGTGCACGTCTATATCAGTCGACCGACCCGGTCGACCGATGTTCACTTGCTTTCACAGGAGTTTTCGGTCGACCGACCCGGTCGACCGATGAACCCCAACGGTCACATTTTTGACCATTGGCGGTCGACCGACCCGGTCGACCGGACTCTGTCAAAAGTTCTGACAGATCCAACAGCTATTTTTTCTGACTGTTTTCTCTTTTGGGATTTGGTATCAACGAATTTGTGAGGCTGTTTTTGACCCCTATAAATAGAGGGTCACCTCATATTGATTAGACAACAATTGCAAAACATTTTTAGGGCCATCAAGAATATTTTACAAGAGATTTCTAAAGATTTCCAAGCTCTTCCTTTTTAGACAAGATTTTCTCTCAAAAGCCAAAATTCCAATCACCCATCTTGAAGCCTACATCTCTACTTCTCTCTAGCTTAGCACTACACAATCCCATATATCTACATCTACATATTTGTGTTTGACACGGAGAGGGGGTTGGCTGGCGTAACGTTTCCTGGAATCAGATGGAAAAGATTACAGCCGGCTTAATCTTCCGGTTACAAGGGAGGGGGAATATTGAATCTTGAATTCCCCCTTTGTTTAGTGCTGGGTTCTTCGGGTGGCGGTGGAGAGTGAATCTTGTTCTCCGTTGACCGGATGACTGTTTGGACCGTCGGGGATCTTCTCTTCGGTCGGTAGAGGGAGTAACTCAGCTCCGTCTACCAAAACTCTAGAAGAGGAGGTAGGCGAAGAGCGGCTAGTACTCAGTAAGCTCGCTGAAGGGTTCTCTCTCTCTCTGTCTCCTTTTTTTTCTCGGAATCTCTCTCTTGCCCGATAATCGTCGTCTTCCTTTCTTGTGTTGTTGTGCTCTCTTTGTTGCTGTTGTCTGCCTTTCCTCCGATAATTGTCGACCCTCCTTCAATAGTGACGGGACTATTTATAGGGTTTTTAGGGGGTGATCGTGCCCCCTAAAAGTGCTCCACGATGAGGGCCAACTTCCCCGCTACATGGGCGGTGGATGGCGCCATAATCGGGGTAGTTGCAACCGAGACGTGGGTGTCGAGCCGACGCGTCTTGATGCTGAGACGCGGGCTTCGGGCCGACGCGCCTTGATGCTGAGACGCGGGCTTCGGGCCGACGCGCCTTGATGCCGAGACGCGGGCTTCGGGCCGACGCGCCTTGATGCTGAGACGCGGGCTTCGGGCTGACGCGCCTTGATGCTGAGACGCGGGCTTCGGGCTGACGCGCCTTGATGCTGAGACGCGGGCTATCTCTCGCGTCTTGATTGTCACATTTAGCCTTGCGCCTGGATCTTGGATCTCTGTGTTTTGGTGGCTTGTCTTGGTGATTTTTAGACAGCCTACAGAACCCCCTCCAAAGTTTTCGACATTCCGCAGTTAACTGGGACGGATTTCGAAATACTTTGGACTCTAGCTGAGTTCGCCTTCATGACTAGACTGTTGATGCTCCGGTTTAATCTTATCTGGAGTTGGTCTTCGTGAGTGTACTGTTGAACTCTTTGAAGCCCCCAGAGTTGATCATGTTGAGTGTTTAGATGCACAGTCTAAACCTCCCGATTGCTTTTAGTCTGTCATTGGCGCGCTTTAAGCCAGGAGTGGTTGGTCGTCTGCTTGCGTCAGTGTACTGTTGAACTGATTTTGCAGAAGCAGGAGGCCAAACGCAGGTTCTTTTTCAAAAAGCAGAGATGGTACTGCTGTAAAGGCGCGATTTCTGTAACGTGCGTCCTTTGGCAATGGAGACGCAACTGATCTTCAGAAGGCAGACGCGATATTTGGCCAGACTGGAAGGACGCGAATTTCTTAGAGAGACGCGACCTTCCGAATGCATTCATGGAGAGGCTGACGTGGCATGTCCATCGAGGAGGTGCGTTCTTTGGACGCGAATTCTGTGCCATGTCATGATTACGCCGCCAGCTGGCCTAGGGAACCGGCGAAATTTCGCCTTTTGGCGCGCGGATTTCCTGGTTCATTAAATGAACTGCTCCACGTGTCGACTGCTGACTCGTGGCGGGGTTGCGACGCATGATCTTCTCCGTTCAGAAATGATTTGGTTACACGCGTCAAGCGGCGACTCGCTGCAGCGTCTACCGGGCCACACGCCGCGTATCTTCGCGAATCCCTGTGCCTATAAAAGGCAACAGTTGGAGAGATGCATCTTCTTCTCTGAACGCACTCGCTGAGAAAAAGAATTTCCTTCTCTGTTCATCTTCGAACTTGTTCATCTCCTTGCTCGGATTTCTGAACATCAATGGCACCCAAGACTAAGCCAACTGCATCGTCCTCAAAGGCGACCGTCGCCGAGGCCCAGAGGGGCGGCTCCTCCTCTGCACAGGACGTCGTTCTCCCAGGTCTCCAAGGTAAAGGCCTCTTAGGCGGAAGTTTCGCCATTAAAGAAAGTTCAAAGAACTTTTAAGAACCCTTAACACGTGAATTTCAGATCGTGTTTGATTCCCAGACGCAGTCTTTGGGATGATAACCGAGGCGCGGGTTTGGACCCTCGCGCCCTTGAGTCCTGCGCTTCAGATTCTTCACTTAGAATATTTTCTATTTGTGAAGGGTTCAGACGCGGACTTAGTTTACAGAACGCGGATTTGATCCTTGCGTTCTGTTTCATCAGCTGCTGATTTTGATGAATCTGGCACCCGAGTCCAAGTACTTCGACATCTGGGGATGTGAAAGGAAGGGGGTTACCCTCCTTAACTTCTGGCGATTATGGTAGTGGAAAGGTTAAGGTGGATAACTCCCTTCTTTTCGCACCCCAGAAGTGACATCAAGGAGAATGTTGTGGAGACGCCGATCCCATAGGTCTGGACGCGGATTTGATAATTCCTGCGTCCAGTGCCTCTTCTGCGTGGATGCGCAGGTCTGGACGCGGATTTTATAACTCCTGCGTCCAGTGTCTCTTCTGCGTGGATGCGCAGGTCTGGACGCGGATTTGATAATTCCTGCGTCCAGTGTCTCTTCTGCGTTCGGATTATGAACACTTAGCATTTTTTCTATGCTTTTGATAGAGTATCTAACTAAGTGTCCTTTTCTTTTTGCAGCGCCACGCTCTGCTACTTCACTCGCCAAGAAGTGCCACTTTGGTCATGTAGGTGGTGCTGACCGGGATTTGACTTTTGTATTACAAAGGACTGTTCCTGTGACTGCTGACAAATCACCGGATCGTAGAGAGAGGCTCTCAAATGTTGACATGAGAACTCTTCGGGTGTTTATGACTGATGCAGCATTCGCAACAGATGCTGGCATCAAGCTGGAGAAGCCTGCCTTCTTCTTCGGAGATCGTATCCACGAGGGCGGCCATAGCGTGTATGACGGAACTTACAAATGGCTCCGTCAAATAAAGGGTGGAAGATTCTTTCTTCCAGACATGGAGAGGATGTTCCCGCTGTCCTACTTCCAGCATATGTCCGTCCCTCGGAAGATGGAATGGGACCTTGCTCGATATGTTCCCGAGGTCACTCTCGGTGATTTGGGCTCCCACAAAGTATACCGTCATGATAGCCATGACAGGTCAGTTATCGGCCTTTTCCCTGGGTCGCGCAGGACTGAGGTTCCAGCTGGGGAGATACCACAACTTGGCACTACCTTCCTCAACGCCTTCATGGAGGCGGAGGGTGACTACCCGGTTGGGTTCCGTGCGCCGGGGTGGGTCCGTTCCACGGAGAACTATTGGTGGGGCAGGATGGTTGGCTTTGTCCTTACCGAGCTCGGGGGCCTGCTAAAGCGCGTGGGACTGTACTCGGCAGTCAGGGCCGTGCAGTGGGGGATCCCTCAAAGCTCTCAGAACTTCTTCGGGATTCTAGAGCGTTATAATCCTTCGACGGGGACGTTCTTCACTCCGGTCGGAGAGATGGGCCTTGCTCTGCACGAGCTGCACGAGGTCTCGGGGCTGTCGACAGGGGATATTCCCTATGAGGAATATGTCCCGACCGCTGTGGAGCTTCGCTATGTGAAGGAGGAGTTTCCCCTCATATATGAGACCTACTGGGAAGTGCTATGTCACTTCCACATTTGCGGCCAGATAACCAAATGGCGGTCGCAGGGAGTCAAGCAACTGTCTTGGGCCAGTTACTTGTTCAATAATGTCAGCACCAAAGACCATCGGATAACCCGATTGGATCCCAGCTCTGACAGGGAGATTGAAGACAGGATCGACCAGGCTCCGAACAGCTTCTACACCACGGAGTCGAACGAGGACGGTTTCGACCCTGACTTGGTTTTTGAAAGCTTTCACCATCAAGCCCGGACTCCTATTTCCGATCGGGCGCTGTTGGCGGGCTTTCTGATGCTGTGGCTGAAGCGCTGTGTGGTGCCCACGCTGCCGCATGAAGTCATTGTTGCTGACGTGGTGTACCCGGCGGTGCTCCTGGCTCATGGGAACCCCATAGCCCTTCTTCCGGCCGTGGCGGCTGGTATTCAGAGCGGGCTGCGGGCGCTCACTAAGAGTTTCTGCGAGCCACCAAAAATTGCAGACTCCGAGGGAAAGCCGTATGTTGACTCAGAGGGGAGTCCGACGGTGAAGCGTCCCAACCCTCGTGTCGAGCTGCCTTACACGTACCTTATTGCTTGGTACGTGATGCATTGCCCTTCTTTGATGACAGCAGCGCGTTGGAGAGAGAATTCTGTCCCTTTCGTACAGCGGTTGGAGGGTTCAAAATGGCGTGATCCTTATATATATTACGTCCGGAAGTGCCTTTCAGACCCTGCAAACTACCAGCTCAATCGCTGCCTCCTCCAGATCCCTGATGCATCTTTCGGGGATCTACTTGTTGATTCTGTTGGCCCAGATGACTTCACGAGGTTATCCGCGGGGGCCTTCTGGTGGTTGCTAAATATCCGGCCCGGATATGTGCTTTTCCGGCAAGGGACGTCATGTACCATTGAGCCGTACATGCCGAGTCGCTTCGCTCGACAGTTCGGCTATGATCAGCTCTATGTCGGGAACCCCAATGCTAGACTTGCCTTCGAAGGGAACCTGTTCGAGGGTGCTCGGGCCTGGTACTATAGTGTGGCTGGAGGGACGGGAGTATCTTTTCGTCTACCTCTCGAGGGGCCCAAGTGCCGTACGAGTTTCAGCTTCTGTACTTGGTACTCTCAAGCCATCCAAACGCCAGACTTTTTTCGGCGTCTTCATGCATTGAGAGCATCAATGCAAGTCTCGAGGCCAGGACTGATTCTAGTAAACCGACGAAACTCGTAGAACAGTACCTGAAGGCCCAAAAGGAGGTCGGGCGAAGATCGAGG
Organism: Agave tequilana; assembly: GCA_038442645.1. Taxonomy (NCBI): domain Eukaryota; kingdom Viridiplantae; phylum Streptophyta; class Magnoliopsida; order Asparagales; family Asparagaceae; genus Agave; species Agave tequilana. The sequence continues at coordinate 1,319,031 of JAVJIF010029806.1, forward strand.
AGGGAGCCCCCAGCAGTGAGGGCGGAGCCGCGACCGGCAAGGGCAGAGCCACCAGCGACAAGGGTGGAGCCACCAGCCACGAGGGAGGAGCCGCGGGCCAGGAGGTCTAAGCAGTTGGTGAGCAAGCGTCATCGACGCTCTGCTTCTATCGCTGAGCCTGCCCAAAGAAGGCTCGGAGGGATTTGACGGCTGAAGTCTCTCAATCCGGAGACATCTCTGCTGGAGTTGAGGCTCCTCCTGAAGACGTCCCTGTTAGGGTTGAGGAACCGTCGGAAGATGAAGATTTCCCCACCCTAGTCCGTGCTCCTAGGTCGCGCAGCAAGACCGTGGAGGAAGGGGAGCTTGTTGAAGAGTCCACCGCCGCCGAAGATGACGAGTCACTGGAGGTTGACATAATGACTGGAGGGGACGTTGAGATTGCAGGCCTCTCAGTTCAACCCGAGCCTTCTTTTGCTCATGATGGGAGAGACGAGGCACAGCAGCCGGTGTCTCCTAGCATCTTCATTTTCAGTCTTAGGGCAGTCGACCCTAGTCCTACCACTGGGGTAATTGGAGGTAAGGCTCCTGTTGCGGAGCTTCCTCGCGTTGCGCTGTCGTCTTCTTCGTTATCGGGGAAAGCGACTTCGAAGACGAGACCGACTATGGCGATGAACCCGCTCTTCCTGATCAGAGCAAATTCTTCCACATCTCGGAGGAGGAAATACATGAGGGTGAGCCATCGACTGCACCATCGCTGGCGATTATCCCTACTGAAGGTATTCTTTCCATCTTCTGTCTAATTTTCTCTTTGCATATTGAAGAGGATGTTCTAACATTCTTATTTTATGCTGCAGGGCCAACCGAAGATGCTGAGGCTACAACCTCCTCGCGTATCGAGGAGATGGTGAAAGAGTTGACCCAGCCCGAGAGGATTGAGGTCTCGGCTGCTGAGATACCCTCAAAGGGGGCAGCTGTTGAAACTGGGGAGCCTTCCACTCTGCCAGAAGAGGAAGCAACCACTGAGGCTGAGGAGGCTCTCACTCTGCCAGGCGAGGAGGTTACTGCTGAAGCCAAGGAGACTTCCGCTCCGCAGGATTTGACGTCTCCGGACCTCCAACCTGGTAAGGCAGCTCTGATGCTTTAAATGTTTAGCTCTTCTATCATTGTGGCTAACATCGCGATAACTTGCAGAGAGGACTGAGGGGGCTCAGGTGGAGAGTCCGATGGTTGGCACCCTTCCAGAAGGCCATACAGCTCAGGTCTCGGTGGAGGTTTCTGAGGAGGTCGTGCTTACTACTCCCTCATTGGTCGTGGAGGCTCCTGCAGAGGTAGTACCTCCGGAAGCGTCAGCGGCCGGTCTAGCTCTTGCTGTCTCGACGGCCAGCATGACTCTTGTGCGAGAAGATCCGCCTTATATCCCCTATCCTGTGACAGAAAAGGGGTCGGGAAGCTTCCTAGGTGGTGAAGACATGGGGGAACTGGCACGTCAGATGGTGCAGCAATTCTTCGCTTCGATGGGATCATGTATTGATCTCATCTTACGTGGAAACAGCTCGTTCCAATTTGCCCAGACGCTTCTTAAAAATCTGGTCGTGAACGTCGAATTAACCGGAGGCCCTTCACTTGCCAAGGCGTGTCTACGGGTGGTAGAGCAACTGGGAGACTACCTGCAGGAGCTGGAGTCTTTGGAAGATGCTGGCTCTTTTAGTGAGGCCCAGGCCACCCTGACTAGGCTCCTAGCTGCTCAAGAACGAGAGCGACAGGAAGCGGAGGCACAAATCGCTGCAGAGATCCGCAATCTCGAATATTCCCAGGCTGAATGTCAGAAACTAGCTGGCGATTCAAGGGAATCCGAGCTTGTCATGCAGAGCACAGAGCAAGTCATCATCAGGGCTCGGGACACCATTGCCAAGGCAGAAGTGGTGCTTGCGCTCAATGAGGAAAAGCTTGCTATCATCAAAAAGCAGCTAGAGGAGCAACAAGCTGCTAGGGCGCGAGCTGAAGAGAGTCTGTCTCTACATTCTTCCAAGGTGGAATCTCTGCGAACGCAGCTGGCCGCAAGAAATTTCTTATCCGAAGAGGAGCTGCGGGACCGGGCTATTATGGAAGCTGAAAGGACGCGCCAATACGAGATTCACCGCCTTAGGGAACAAATCCGTACCTTGGCGAACCAGGACATTTAGCTTTCTTTTCTTTTCCCCCTTTTTTGTAAAGAAGAGGACACTCTGTTTAGAGTGTTTGTATCCACTTTTACTGTTTATAATAAAAGTTTGAAAAATTTTGCTCCATCTTCTTTGCTCAGCTGTAGGCGAATCCAACTCCTTGGTAACTGGCACTTAGGTAAGACTAAGTTCTGTTAATGAAACGCGGCCTTGACTCTGAGTCTTCTTAATGAGACGCGACATTGATCCATAAAGTGAGACGCGGTCTTCAGTCCACAGGAACTTAGATTTACTAAGTCCTTTTGATGAGACGCAGCATTGATCCATAAAGTGAGACGCGGTCGTCAGTCCATGGTGTGAGACGCAGCATCAATCACAGGGTGAAACGCGGTCTTCTTGATGAGACGCAGCATTGATCCATAAAGTGAGACGCGGTCGTCAGTCTATGGAGTGAGACGCAGCGTCAATCACAGGGTGAAACGCGGTCTTCTTGATGAGACGCAGCATGGATCCATAAAGTGAGACGCGGTCGTCAGTCTATGGAGTGAGACGCAGCGTCAATCACAGGGTGAAACGCGGTCTTCTTGATGAGACGCAGCATGGATCCATAAAGTGAGACGCGGTCGTCAGTCCATGGAGTGAGACGCAGCGTCAATCACAGAGTGAAACGCGGCTCTGAATAACGCGAATCTGTCTTACTAAGAAAGACGCGGATCGATCAGACACGGGATACGCAACCTCGAGCGACTTTCCCATCTGCGTTCAATGCAGCATGACTTAAAAGATTTTTAGGAGATCTTTGAACGTCAAGTCTTCACTGTCGATTGGGGTTCCGGGTCATCCGTTGCTTCCCAAGACAGTTATCCACGCGTCAGCCTCTTATTGGGTTCAGGCGTTAATGCTCTTGCATGCAGAACCGACGCTGGCGGTTGAAAAACCGGCGCACTTCGACGGTTTCCAAAGCAGCGCTCCACGCGTCCGTTTTTGATTAGGCTTTGACAGTTGTGCGCGACGGTTCTGATTGATGCCCCATTAATGACAGTTATTAGGGACTGCCTATAAATAGAGTGCACCCTCTCCCTCTTCAACAATCCAACTTAGACTGTTTTCATTTGTTTTGCTCCGAGAGAAGTCGCCTTGAATTATCTTTCAGAGAACCGTCTTCATGGGTGAAGGTGACCCCGTGGATGAAGATGACCCAGAGCTCTCATGCCTCTGTTTGGTCTCTTCAGAAGGAATCCTCTCTCATGTCATCTTGCGCACCCGCGTTTGGATGCAGAGAGGTCAACTCTGGACAGAGGTTTCTGCTGGTATGTCACCCCGATGATGTCCATAGCCTGTATTTTGGCATAGGCATCTGAATGAAATTCTGGTGCATTCCTATTCTGGAATTTGTGCTGGTGACTTGAACTTTTCTGAACGCGGGCTCTTGACGCTGGCTTTGCTCATGGCTATTGCCTTGGCGCATTTCAGACCTGAATCTTGCAACTCCTGTTCACACCAACAGAGAGATGGCAATTTTCGGCGTTTGAAGTTTTTCGCGTCTAGTATATTAGACGCGGGTGCAAACTGAGACCGCGTTTGAATCCTAGGCGTGGCACAGTTTTGACTCGCGTCTGTTTCTGCTGACGCGGTGGTTTGACTGTGCAGATCATTTCCGCGTCTGAAGTCTTCAATGACTGCCGCGTCTGTTACTTAGTTTTCTTTTGTTAGAGTATACTAAGTTCCAGATTTTCTGATTCTCTTATTTGTTCTTTGCAGGTTCGCTGGTCTCCTGGAAGAGTGCTTCAACCGGCGAGCTTGCTCAATGTTCGTTTGTAAGAGAGTAAATTATGGTCCTCGTCGTTTGTAAGAGAGTAAATTATATCTCTGACGAGGACCCAAATCTCGCCAAGGTCTCTTCAGATCTCCTGCACCACTCTTGCCTGATGGCAAGAGATGGTCAGGTCAAGTATGACGGCGAGGAGGTTCCGGCGGTTGCGGTGGCGGAGAGGATCCTCTTCCTCTCCCATCCCAGAAGTAACATCAAGGACAGTCCATGTCCTTTGGATGGCCTGCTGGGGAAAGATCAACTCTTGAACGAAGGGTTGCAGGCTCTTCTGTTGCCACCGGACCTCAAGAACACCATTGCTCCTGGCTTAGTCAGCTAGGGCGCTTTCGAAGTTGGCGTCGTGCATCAAAGTGCAATCGGTTCCAACAGTCGCCACAATTTGGCACTTCTTCAGACATCATGCACTTAGGATCAGATGCGGCTTCAAGGAGTGAGTACGGCCTCAGAGAGAGAGAGGGACTTCTTTGTACTCCTTAATTGTAACACTCAATCTTATTGTATAAGAGAGCGTTTTGTATCACTTTCATGTGTTTGGATATGAATAAAAGTGACACTTTTCTTTTTGCCTCTTTCTGTTGTCTTGAATGTTTTGTTTTAGAAGCAAAAGAATGATTTTGGTGGACCCGCCACTTTATAAAAGAAAGTGACAGGGGGAATGCGTACTCCCAGAGAAGGTGAACTTTTGTCAAGTGTCTAGGATGACTTGATTCAAGGTCAGCTGGGGAATTCGATAAAACATTGTCAGCGGTGTAATGTTAACCTAACAATGTCTTTAGGTGGACCTGTTATTCTGTTGAAGAGAATAACAAGTGAAACTAGACCCGCGAGGAATCTAGTAAAGCTTTTACCGTTAGAGGTGTGATATTAACTTAACGGGTTGGAGATAGTCTTGTCAGAAGTGTGGTGTTAACTCGACAAGGATGTGAGTCAGAGGTGTGATATTAACTTAACTCAGAATGTCACTGTCATAGGTGTAATGTTTAACTTAACAGTGAGGTAATGCTAGAGGTGTGATGTTGAACTTAGCATTGGTCATCTCGACTTAGACGAGGAAGTCGAGGAACGGTCATGGCCATAGGTGTATTGTTGAACTTAGCGATGACTCGAATGCTAGAAGTGTAGTGTTAACTTGGCATCGTCCATTTCAGCTTCGATACGGAAGTCTGAAGAAAGGTGACTATCAGAGGTGTGATATTACTTGATAGGCACTCGATGTACTGTTTAGAGGTGTAATGTGAACTTAAACAGTAGTTTGTCAGAGGTGTAATGTTAACTTGACAAGAATTGGCTCGTGATAAGAGCAATTTGAGGACCTGTCATTCTATTGATGAGAATTGACAAGTGGAATTTGAAATGCCAGAGGTATAGTGTTAACTTGGCAAATTTGAGAGTTTGTTACTCTATGCAGAGTTAACAAGCAAAGTTTATACCCGACAAAGGGTATTCATTACCAGAGGTATAGTGTTAACATAGTAATGATTGCACTTTGTGGTCCTACCATTATATGGATGAGAATTGGTAAGGGATTTTGGAGGAAAGAGTGGACTCAAGTCCACTTAGGATTTTTAGCAAACCCTCAGCTATCAACGGATTTGACATGCCTTTACCAACTACCGTTTGAGTTGGGCTAGCCATGCTATTCCCCTCAGCATGATGAGTTGTCGAGGACTTATGTTGGGCTTAAAGGCCAACATTTTCCTCTATCCTTAGCCGTCGAGGGCGTCGGATCAAATGGGAACGTGTCCCTTAGGATTTTTAGCAAATCCTCAGCTGTCAACGGGTTTGACATGCCTTTACCAACTACCGTTTGAGTTGGGCTAGCCATGCTATTCCCCTCAGCATGGTGAGTTGTCGAGGACTTATGTTGGGCTTAAAGGCCAACATTTCCCTCTATCCTTAGCCTCGAGGGCGTCGGATGTTTGATCAGAGGTGTACTTTTAACTTGATCGGAAGAAGAGTACTATTAAGGATAGTACTTCTTCAAGAATTTGCCATTGATCGGCATCATGAGTGTATCGCCATTTGAAGTTATGAGGCGATATGATCCATTTGAGTAGACTGACTCTACTACAAATGGTCCCTCCCATTTGGGCTGAAATTTTCCTTTTGTCTTGTGCGTCATGACCATGGGTCTTCGGACAGCTAAGACAAGGTCGCCTTTCTTGAAAGTTCGCGCTTTGACTTTCTTGTTGAAGGCTCTGGTGATACGAGCTTGGTAAAGCTCGATTTGTTGTTGGGCCTGCAAACGCTTGTCGTCTAAGGCTTCCAACTCCTGGAGTCGCTGCTGATGCTTCTCCTCAGTTGTCATTTCCGCTGTCAAGGCGACGCGTAGAGAGGGAATTTGTATTTCCAATGGAAGGACGGCTTCGCATCCGTATACCAAGGAAAATGGCGTGGCTTTAGTTGGGGTTCGCACCGTTGTGCGGTAGGCCCATAAGCATTCACCCAGCTTGTCGTCCCAGTCTCGTTGACTTTTCGAGACGAACTTTTTGAGAAGCTTGCCAATAGTCTTGTTGAAGGCTTCTGCAAGACCGTTAGCAGCAGGATAGTATGCCGTTGAGGACACACTCTGGATTCTGAACTTCGCGCAGAATCTCTGGAAAGCCTGGCTGATGAACTGGGGTCCATTGTCATGGATGATACGCCGAGGCACACCGAAGCGGTAAATAACGTGATGTTTCACGAACTTGATCACGTTAGAAGATTTCACCTCTTTCAAAGGGATAGCTTCGGCCCACTTAGAGAAGTAATCGGTTATCGCTAGAATGAACCGATGTCCTTTCGATGATGGTGGGCTGATAGGGCCAACCACGTCCATCCCCCACATTTCAAAAGGCCAAGTAGAGGTCGTAGAGTGGAGGTACCCTGGTGCTTGATGGATGAAATCGCCGTGTATTTGGCAGGCGTGACATCTCTTAGCATAAGTGACAGCATCGGCGATCATCTTGGGCCAATAGTAACCCATCCTTTGGAGTCGATGTGCCAATTTCGGGCCAAGTTGATGAGCTCCACAAGTACCATCGTGGGCTTCTTTCAATACTCCTTGGGCTTCTTTTGATGAGAGGCATCGGAGCAGGATCCCGTCATGCGATCGACGATACAATGTTCGCGAAATCGCATTATAGTAGAATTTGGGGGCTTTCCTCCGAATGGCGGCCGCCTCCTTGGTGTCTTCGGGCAGAATGCCGTATAAGACAAAATCAATGTAGGGGAATCGCCAGTCTTTAAGCCCTGAAGCGGTCGACACTTCAAGTGTTTCTTTACCGCGACGATCTTCCGCTGACCCCGGGTAGTCTCCGAGGGAAATTTTTGGACAGTATAGGTCGTGGCTATAGACGAATACTTTCTCCATTGCTCCAGCTGGAAGAGCTAAGGAAGCAGCGAGGGATGCGAGTGCATCCGCATGTGCATTTTGCCTGCGCGGTACATGGTCGATGTAGAAGTTTGAAAACCTTTCGGCCATGTGAATTGTCGCGTTGTAGTAGGTACTAGATCTTCATGTCTGGCCTCGTACTCTCCGCGAACTTGGCTGACGATGAGTTTAGAGTCACCGTAAGCCTCGAGATTTTTAACGCCAATCTCATCGGCGAATTGCATCCCAATCAAAAGAGCGTTGTATTCCGCCACATTGTTGGAACAAGGCTCCGTTAGCGAGACAGCTCGGGGGATCACATAATTTTGTGGGGAGACAAGTACTACTCCTACCCCCGCCACTACGTGTCCCTTTGGGCTTGTCCTTGATGCACCGTCGAAGAAAAGTTGCCATACTTGACTTTCGAACAACGTCTGAGTCAGGCAGACTTCGGCGGCCTCGTCTGGGAGATCCTCATAGAGTTTGGCTGCCCTCGGATTTGGGTGTTCAGCTAAGAAGTCCGCCATCGCTTGCCCCTTAATAGCCTTTTGTGGCAGAAAATGCATCTCATATTGTGATAGCAATATGGCCCATTTTGCCAGCCGGCCATTTAGTGAAGAAGGCTTTGTCATAAGTAACCTCAGAGGGTTGACTTTTGATATGACATTTATAGTCTGGCCTACCAGATAGTGTCGCATTTTCTGAATGGCGAACACTAGTGCCAAACATTCCTTCTCGATCGGGTTGTACCGATGTTCGGCTCCGATCATTGTTCTACTCAGATAGTAGATTGCCTGTTCTCGTCCTTGTTCATTATTCTGAGCTAGTAGAGCTCCCAGGGAATGATCCATTGCTCGGACGTACACCAGGAAAGGCTTTCCGGACACCGGAGCTGCAAGGACTGGTGGTTGGGTGAGGTAGTGTTTGATCTCCTCAAATGCTTTTTGACAAGCGTCGTCCCAAATGAATGAAACACCCTTTTTCATCAGCTTGGCGAAGGGTTGGCATCTCCCGGAAAGGTTTGATATGAACCTGCGGATGTACGCCAATCGTCCTTGTAATCCCCTGAGCTCCTTGAGGCTTCTGGGGGTTGCATCTCTTGGATAGCGCGGACTTTCTCTGGATCCAAATAGATTCCTGTGGAAGTCACAACAAATCCTAGGAATTTGCCACTGGCTACCCCCAGGAAGGATTTGGTGGGGTTCATCTTCAATTGATGAGCCCGCATGATGTCGAAGACCACCTTCAGGTCTGCTATGTGATCACCTTTAGTGCGACTCTTCACCGCGATGTCATCGACATAGCATTCCACCGTTTTCCGCATTTGCTGATGGAAAATGGCGTTCATGGCCCTTTGGTATGTTGCCCCTGCATTTTTCAGTCCGAAGGGCATGACGGTGTAGCAATATACCCCTAGAGGAGTCCTGAAAGAGGTATGCTTTTCGTCATCGGGATACATCTTGATTTGATTGTATCCTGAGAACCCGTCCATAAAGGACATTCGCTCGAATCCACAAGTATTGTCAATCATGACATCTGTGATTGGCAATGGGAATTCGTCTTTGGGGCAGGCCTCGTTTAGATCACGGAAGTCGATGCAGATCCGGATCTTCCCATTCTTCTTGGCGACGGGGACGATGTTGGCTACCCAGTCGGGATGTTGTTCTTCCCGGATGAAGCTAGAATCGATGAGCTTTCTGACTTCTGATTGAATTGCCTCCATTATCTCTGGACGGAACCGTCGCTGCTGTTATTTAACAGGCTTCATGTTCGGATTGATGTTGAGGCGATGCATAGCCACTTGAGGATCAAGTCCAGGCATGTCCTCATAATTCCAGGCGAAGACATCTATATACTCTTGTACAAGAGATATTAGATCCTTCTTCTCTGGAGGCGACAGGCCGTCACTTATGAAGATGGGCTTGGGGTTGGTCTCATCTCCTAGGTTGATCTGAACAACCTTGTCATCTGTGGGTGGCTCACGCTGTTCAAAGCGGATATCCCAAAGAGCATTCAAATGTTTGATCCAAGGATCTGTATCAGGTTGGATCATTTCTTTAACTTCATCTTCCAGATGGCCTGTTGAAACCATGTTTACTGAAAGCCCTTTGAAGATGTTGCTGACACTGACATCTGACTCCCATGATGACGTGTCTGAAGAGCAATCGTTGCTCGACGATTCTTGAGAATCAGAGGCTGATGGGACCGGAGTTGATACATAGCCCAACCCCCTGCGCGTCCGATGATAATAATCGGGGGCCTTCCCTTTTGGCACAAAGGATTGAAGTAGCGTCCTCCTTCCTTTGCCGAAGTTCAACCCGGGCTTGTTGGTTATATCGTACCCTATTTGTTTCATCATTCTGAGTGCTTTCGATTCATAATGGTCGAGCTGAGGGGATTCCTCCTCGCTTTCCGATTCTTCGCGGGGCATTGGTTCAGACGAGATTCGCCCAAAAAGTATCGGTCTTTGGCCTTTTCGTCTTGCCGGAACCAAGAATATAGATTCCTGCGCATCACCATTATCCTGGTATGTCCCGAAAGATGATTTTACTGGTACATGCAATGATGTCAAAGCATCCATTGCCGACCAGATGTCATCGTCTACGTCGGTAGTAGTATCCGACGGTATTGAATCGGATGCACACGCAGAAAAATATTCAAAGTCTAGATTCTCATTAATATACCAACCGCCTGCATCATCGGTGGTATTATCAACATCGAGCTTATTAGTGCTCTTTACAAGTGGTTTTAACTCCCACAGGCACTTTTCTTGCTCGGGCTCAGTGTCAGCCTCATTACCAGAGTCTGGCGCCTCCAGTTGCGGGGTTTCATCCACCGGATCCTGATATAAAAGGGAATCCGTGAAATAATTCTCGACTCCCTTGAACGGATACCTTTCGGCAACCAACGTTTGCACCTTCCCACTCGCGTCAATGTATTTCATGACTTGGTGAAGAGTGGAGAGAACGATGGAGTTGCGGTGGATCCATGGTCGTCCTAGCAGCAGATTGTAGGAAGTGTCGCGTCGATGACATAGCATGTCACCTCCGACTTGAGGCTCCCAATCTGGCACTTGAGCTTGATCTTCCCCATTGGACGGGTGCCGTTGGCATTGAACCTGTAGATGGTCGTCTGTGTAGGGCTCAGACGGTGGGTAGGGATGCCGAGGTGTTGCATGACTCGGCGGGGCATAATGCTCAATGCGGACCCTGGATCTACCTGAATGCGGTTCACCTCAGATGATCCGATGTAACCTGTGAAGTACAGGGGTCGATCATGTTTCCCTTTCACCTGCATATCATCTGCCGTGAAGGTGATGCAGGGGGCATTCTGGGAAGTGTGGAGGCAATCCTCTACATCTTCCTCCTTCGGCACCTGGGTCACGAAGGCCTCAGCATTCGCCAGAGCTTCTTGCAGAGCCTCTCTGGTTGACTTTGATAGCCTCAGGAGTTCATACAAGGTGATGCGTGCCGGGATGTTGGCTAGTTGAGCCAAGACATCGAAGTGGTAAGGTGTCGAGGATCCTTCCGCTGCACCTTTTGGAAGGGCTCGAGAGAATCGAGTCTCCTTCTGCTTCGCCACAGGTGGCTTTGCGGAGGGCTTGGCTGATTCTACGGCTGGTTGTGGAGAAGCCGCTGCCGTCTCGCCGTACTGCTTCAAGTATGCCTGTCCTGAACGGGTCCCCGCCATCGGTTGGCCGGGCTCTGCGGCCAGGACTATTGTTTTCTCTTCTGAATCAGTCAGCGAGGGAACATCATCCTCTGCTTCTCGGGAGGAAGCACATACCACATGGCAGGACGAAGCTTTTGCCTTGCCTTTGGACTTCCTGTTGGTTACAGTAGTCCATTGTTGTTCATCGACGAGGTCAGGGTGGACCCACATGGTTTCCCCCTGAGGTGTAGGGACGGCTACCAAGCCCTTCTCCTGCTGCTGGTGAGGGTCTGTGTTGACCACTCTTAATTCTCCCCTTGGAATAGGAGTTACCCCCGCAGGCGTTGGAGGTTGTCTCCCGAACTGAGAACCGACGTTACATTGGCCGTGACCTTCTTCTGCTCTGGTCGGAGCTTGAGCACCTCCGCGTCAATCAAAGCCTGAAGGATGTCTTTGAAGACGTAGCAGCTTTTGGTAGGATGTCCCAACATCCTGTGGTACATGCAGTAGTTGGGATTGTCGGTCTTGCCGACTTCCTCCGGGCGTCTAATTTCAGGGAGCTTCAGTCGATTGCTCTTGTTGAGTAGCTTGAAGAGCGAATCGACGTGTTCCTCCTTGAAGGAATACTGCTTGTTGGGCGTGGCTGGCTTGAAGAGCCACTTGCCCTGCCTGTTTGAGGTTTGGTGGGAGATTTGGTCTCCGTCGCCAAATTATCCTTCCGCTTCGTCTGGAGGGAGGTGTCTGGTGCCGGTGCACGCCTTGTCGACCTTTCCGGCCGCAGCTTGCCTTCCTCTGCCTTGACACGGGCAACAATCTCCTCAGCCTGTTCACCCTGTTGGACTAACTGCTTCCAGGTGCGGCTTTCAGCAACTCCTATTTGAGCAAGGAGTGAGGTTTGGAGGTTGTGGCGGCATGTTTCCACCAGGGTGGCCTGGGTCATACCGCTTGGGCACCGGAGTGCCGTGTTCCGAAATCTTTCCACGAAAGATTTGACGGACTCCCCTCTCCGCTGTTTGGTAGCTAAAAGGGTGGGCATTGTGACTTCGGAGTCATCTTCGAAGAAGCGTGTCAAGAACAGCTTCTCTAGATCCCCCCAGTTCTTGATAGAACCCTCCGGGAGCTTCATAAACCACTCAAAAGCCAACCCTTTCAGGGTGCCGATGAACAGTCGCGCCAGGATGGCGTCATTATCTACCACATTCCCAGTCTGGGATTTGAAGTAGTAGATGTGCTGGTTGGGTGACCCCTTCCCGTCGAATGCTTGGAGGGTTGGAGCCTTGAACTTAGGAGGGTATGGAACTAAGTCCCACTCAGCCGGATATGGCCGGACCACTCCAGCTTCTTGGAGGTCCTTGCGATTGGCAAGGGCCTCGAGGCGTCGTTCCAATTGACTCATCCTCTTAGCATGAGTCTTCTCCTGGTCTTGGTCGCTTCTTGCCTGCGACGAGGGCTTGGACACATCCGAGGTAGATCGTCGTGTCTCGTCGGAAGGTTTGGAGGGTGGGCTTCCTCCCTTTCTCCCTTTCCCCTTCGGCCGTCTAGGAGGAGATCTCGCTCTTTCTTCAAGCAATTTCTCAAGCATATGCTTAAGGGAGTCAATGGATCTCTGTTGAGAGGCGATTATATCCATCTGGTGCTTCTGCGTCTGTTCTAAACGCCTGGCCGTCTCCTCAGGAGTGTCTGCCATGTAGGCGGAAGCCTCCTTCTCGACGGAAGAGTTTGAAGCCTGCGACTCCACTATAGCGGAGTGAGAATCACCCATTCTAATGCCGCGGGCTAAGGCATTATAGTCAATTGGGGGAATGGCCCCTGTTCGGGTGCGAGTGTGTTGATACACCCCTTCCGGCTCAGAGTCAGATTCCTCTGAGTTGACCATTGGTTGTTTTCCCTCGCTTCTACTAGTCATATTTGCAGTAAGCTCCGGTATTCAACATCTGAGAAGGTTCTCCTCCTGTGGGAGCGTCTTCTTTTGGCTGACGGGGGAATCAGGGTCAGCTGTCTGATTAAGGACTGCTGGTGCACGCCTGATCCATAATGGCATCCAGAGAGCATATGGATGAGTTGTTGACAGCAGCATGACGAAGTGGCTTGATTGGCACTTCTTTTCCTTGTCAAATAATCCCTCAAATCCGTGGGAGGGGGATTAAAGAGACTGGTCTCGCAACGTCGAAGACGGGAGACAGTCATGTGCTGTTCAGCCTGGACGCAGACTTCAGGGACGCGGCTCTCATGACGCGGCTGTATGACGCGCACGCGAGTCTCGCGTTGCTGCCTGATGCGTTTAGGCAGAGTTGCTTGAGAGAGAGTGGGCTGCTGGGCCCCACGCCTATGAGTGCGTACTTCCTGCGTTTGAAAAGACGCGGAGGTTTCACCCTGGCGTTTGATGAGTTGGTCCTCAGAGGACTCAACTTGAGGGTCTCGCGTTTGGGTCGCCAAACGCAGATCTCACGCACTGGACGAGGTGCGGGCAAGGCATCAGATTGTACGCCGCGTCCACCCCCAGTCAGACAACCAACGGTTCCGACTTGGAGTTGACGCGCGCGTCTCCTCTGTCGACGCTCAGCATTCCGGTTGCGTCGAGGAGATGGAGAGAAACCAACAACATCCTGGTTTATAGAACCAAGAGTGTTCACCACGCGGGTCTCCTGAGAGACGTTGACGCGGGTATTCTGCGCGACGCAGTTGATCGCAGCAGCAGTGGTGCCTGGGACCACGCGGGCCTTCTGGGAGGCGTTGGCGCGTGTGTTCTGTGCGACGCGGTTGATCGCAACAGCAGTGCCTGAGGTCACGCGGGCCTTCTGGGAGGCGTTGGCGCGTGAACTTGTCTTGGCACAGTGGGCATCGGCACCCGACAGAACCTCAGATTGGGCTTCGGGTAGCTTCTCAGTTGAGACCCTGCGGCAGACGCGGGTCTTTGGGCTCTTGGAGCCAGAAGAGAGGAACTCTTCATACTTCGCCTGGTCGAACTCGACAACGAGTGTTTCGACCATCTTCCCCTTACGGAGAACATCATCCTGCGCCACGATCTGTTCGTCAGTGACGAAAGTAGTCCCCAGCGGAGTCGCCATCTCTTGTTTGACACGGAGAGGGGGTTGGCTGGCGTAACGTTTCCTGGAATCAGATGGAAAAGATTACAGCCGGCTTAATCTTCCGGTTACAAGGGAGGGGGAATATTGAATCTTGAATTCCCCCTTTGTTTAGTGCTGGGTTCTTCGGGTGGCGGTGGAGAGTGAATCTTGTTCTCCGTTGACCGGATGACTGTTTGGACCGTCGGGGATCTTCTCTTCGGTCGGTAGAGGGAGTAACTCAGCTCCGTCTACCAAAACTCTAGAAGAGGAGGTAGGCGAAGAGCGGCTAGTACTCAGTAAGCTCGCTGAAGGGTTCTCTCTCTCTCTGTCTCCTTTTTTTTCTCGGAATCTCTCTCTTGCCCGATAATCGTCGTCCTCCTTTCTTGTGTTGTTGTGCTCTCTTTGTTGCTGTTGTCTGCCTTTCCTCCGATAATTGTCGACCCTCCTTCAATAGTGACGGGACTATTTATAGGGTTTTTAGGGGGTGATCGTGCCCCCTAAAAGTGCTCCACGATGAGGGCCAACTTCCCCGCTACATGGGCGGTGGATGGCGCCATAATCGGGGTAGTTGCAACCGAGACGTGGGTGTCGAGCCGACGCGTCTTGATGCTGAGACGCGGGCTTCGGGCCGACGCGCCTTGATGCGAGACGCGGGCTTCGACGCGCCTTGATGCCGAGACGCGGGCTTCGGGCCGACGCGCTTGATGCTGAGACGCGACGCGCCTTGATGCTGAGACGCGGGCTTCGGGCCGACGCGCCTTGATGCTGAGACGCGGCTTCGGGCTGACGCGCCTTGATGCTGAGACGCGGGCTATCTCTCGCGTCTTGATTGTCACATTTAGCCTTGCGCCTGGATCTTGGATCTCTGTGTTTTGGTGGCTTGTCTTGGTGATTTTTAGACAGCCTACAATTTGGTTCTAGGATTGTGCTTAGTGAGCTTTTGTAAAGTGATCAAGTGTTGATCACTCTTTTCTTACTTGAGTGAAGTTGTAGAGGCATCGGCCTCAAGGCGAGCTAGTGTGCTCAAGGTGGTGTTGCGGCATCACGAGAGACGGACAAGTGTGTCCTTGTATTGTTGATCCAGGGGATCCTCAATAGTGGAAATCCTTCAAGTGTGAAGGCGGGGACGTAGAGCGTGGCTCGAACCTCGGAAACAACTCCTTGTGTTTGCGTTTGATCAAATCTCTCTAAACTCTATCTCTTTATTACTTGCACTTTTATATTGTCTATTACTTGCAAGAATTTGTGTATTGTGCTAATTGTTAAGTTAATTTTTAAATTCCGCATTATTGCCATATTTCATATAGCCATCACCTATTCACCCCCCTCTAGGTGATTTCAATTGGTATCAGAGCCTAACCCTACAACTTAGGTCTAACCACCTTAGGGAGATCCATATTTGGCTATATACATTTGTGTTGCATTTTCATTTGCTTGTGCATTCATGGCATCCATGGACTTTTCTAGCATTAAATCCCCACCCAAGTTTGATGGTTTAAACTTCCCCATTTGGAAGGTGAAAATGAATCTCTTCCTTAAATCCCTAGGAGTTAGGGTAGCTAGGGCTATAACCAAAGATTTTATTGAACCCACTAGTGATGAGAGCACATGGTCCGAGGATACTTCCAAAGACTATGAGGCTAATGCTAGGGCACAATATGCATTGACCCAAGCATTAAATGAAGATGACCTTGCACGCATAATAAATTGTAAATCCGCATTTGATGTTTGGAACATACTCATTGTGACTCATGAGGGAACGTCTCAAGTCAAGAGAGCCAAAGTTGACTTGCTACGTTCTCAATATGAGAATTTCTATATGTTTGATAATGAGAGCATTGATGACATGCTCACCCGTTTTACAAAAATAACTAATGCTCTTTCTTCCTTAGGCGACAAGATTGATAATGATCAAAAGATAAGGAAGGTGATTAGAGCTCTTCCCAAAGCTTGGGAAGTCAAGGCGACCACGCTCAAGGAACTCAACGACAAAGAGGAGATGGACTTCTCCGGCTTCATCGGAAATCTCAAGACGCATGAGATGGAGATGAAAGTTAGAGAAGAGAGGGAGGCACCAAAGAAGAAGACGATTGCCTTCAAAGCCACTCCTACTACCATTGAGGAAGATGACTCATCCGAAGATTGCGATGAGGACTTCGCCATGCTCATCCGGAAGGTGGGCAAGATGTTTTACAAGAAGGGACGACAAAGTAACTTCCGAAGAGGGAAGCCTCAAGGAAGGTACGAGAAGAAAAGAGATGAACCCGGTCCTTGCTTTCATTGCAAGAAGATCGGTCACCTAATTGCCGATTGCCCCGCTCTACAAGCAACCCACATCCAAGAATGGGCAAAGAAAGAAGAAAGCCTTGGCCGCAACATGGGATGATTCGGAGTCGGAATCCGAAGAGGAGCACGACGCCGCCAACATGTGCTTCATGGCACAAGGAGACGACGCTTCTAAGGTAACATTTGATAACACTCTTGATGATGATGACCTCACTATGGATGAACTAGCACATTTCTTTGAGGAATTACAACATAGATATGAGATTTCGCAATCTCATAATAAAAAGTTAAAAAGGGAAAATGAGTCTTTGAGAGATAAGATTAATATTATTGAAAAAGAGAAAAATGAGTTATCTAGTTCTTTTGAAAATTGAAAAATGATTTTGATAAGTATAAGGTAGCTAATAAAGGAAAAACCCCCATGATTTCTAGTGATAAAAATGTTTTTGTTGAAATTCAAAAACGTGTTGATTCTTTAGATAAAACTTTAAAGAAATGTGCATTTGATTTTAACAAGCTTGCATCTAAATTTCCTAAGGAGTAGCTCAAGGGAAACATGTTCATCATAAACACTCCACACATAAACATGCACACACTCATAACCATGCTTTTATGTACAATAGTGGTAGAATTTATATTTGCACACATTGTGGCCGCAAAGGCCATTTAGAAAAATTTTGCTATGCTAAGAACAATGTAAAGAATAAATTTGTTTGGGTTCGCCCCGGATCTACCCCAAAGGACCCACTAAGATTTGGGTACCAAAAGAGCCACCGAATTTAAATGATACAGGTATAGGTGGATCTACACCCTCCAAGACTTAGGAGGAGGTGGTGCCCGGGTGGTTGATGCATCGGAGCTTAAAGAACAAATCATGCATGCATCGCTATCGTGGAGGCACCTAATTTTGGAGATTGCCCGTAAATTGGTAACATCTCCATTTAAGAGTTTAATTTTGTATATACAATTGTTATAGGATTGCTAGTTTAATTTTATGCCTCATTGATACATGATTAGTATAAACTTGCAACTCTATCATGATTGTATATGCCATGTTAAGTTTTTGATTTTTAGTCATGTATACATATGTATAGAATTGATAGTTGGCTTTTGTACTCTATTGATATATGCTTGTATAGAACTATTTTTCTATCATGTTGTATATGTGCCTTGTGTTAACTTCTATATTTTTTTTGTTTCATGCCTTGTTTAATGTATGTCCACATGTGTAGTTTACAATTTGTGACTATATACTTGTATACATATACACATTACTTTCATAAATAAAAAATAAACATTTGTAAAATTTCCTATTTAAACAAACACCTTAAAGATGGCAATTACGCACCTCCACTCATTCAAGAGGAATCAAGAGGATGAAGTTCAGAACCCGTCACTGGGTATTCGGCTTCAACATCTTTAAAATCTTTGTTTAAATATGAAAAATAAAATTTAAGAGGGATTGCATGAATTTTGATGTTGTAATAACTTAATGAAGATTTAAAACCTGTTGGTGTATTCCTATATGTTTATATATAACACCTATTTTGATTACAAATTATTTTAAATTATTTTAAAAATTTTTTTTGGGCTGATAACAGATTTCAGGCAAAGCCGGTCGACCGACCTATATAACCCCGGTCGACCGACTCTGCCTGAGAAGAAATTTTTATTTCTTTTCTGTTATCGGTCGACCGACTATGTGTCCCGGTCGACCGATCTTGCCTGCAGAGCTCTCGGGTTAAATCGGTCGACCGACCCGGTCGACCGCTCTTTCGGTCGACCGACCCGGTCGACCGATCATCGTATTTTGCCCTATATCTGTGTTTTCTCTTCATTTTTTTCTCTCTCTCTCTCACTCTTCTCCCAGCGAACCGAGACACCCATTTTCTCCAAAAATTTATTTCTCTCCAAACTCTCAACCAAATCCAAATCAATTTAAAACCCATCTCAAATTCCTCATTCTCCTTCCAGATCTTCGATTTCAGGTTCTTCCAACCACCAGATTCGGAGAATTTCAAGATTTTCAGTCTAGGGTTTTGGATTTTCTCTGTTAAGGTAAAAATCCGATTTTTACTCTAAATTTCCATTTCTTGCTTAGGAATCTATTATCTATTGTCATCAATCTAAGTTTCTAAGCATCTAGATCGTGCCCTAAACTTGATTACACCTAAAAATCAAATTTTTATTCATCATGCCAAAGAGATCTCGTACTGAGAAGGGAAAGGAAGTTGCACAACCTTCCTCCCAAGCTCCTAGACCCATTCGCCCCTTTATAAATGATCTTGCAGCTGATAGATACTCCCATCTCTCCACTAGAAATATCAACTCAGGGAGATTTGTAGCTATTCAGGATTTTGAACATCTAGGTATCCCTCAAATCTTGCAGAACAACAATCTAGTTGAGTTCTTGTCCATCAAGGAACAAGTCTACACCTCCCTTGTTCCTTACTTTTATGCCAATTTTGAATTCGATGGAAATCGGATCACATCTAGGGTTTTAGGTAGAAACATCGACATTTCTATAGGTCGATTTGCTAGGATTCTGCATCTCTCCACTGGTGGAGCAGATGTGTATTCTCATGATTTGCATGACTTTGAATTCCCGGACGGTGAGTCTGCGCTCACCGCCTCTACTTTGATCCACGGGGATGACAACCCCGGTCTAGTAAGGAGAGGTTGTGAGTAGGTACACTCTCACTGCTCAAGTCCTTGCTAAGATTATTTTCTTCAACATTGTCCCCAAACATGATGAGTATAGCCATGCTAGGGGTTGTGTCCCTTTGATTATCTTTGCCTTCTTCGAGGCATTAAGGTAAATTTTTCTAGAGTTATTGCGTCTCATATGGGCTCTGATCAGATCCGTACTGCGGGTAGAAGCTTGCCCTACGGCATGCTTATCACCCATCTTCTTAGGGCCCTTGACTTTGATCTCTCCGCTGAAACTCCTTCCAATCCCCTGACCCACATCAATGGAGTTGTCCTGAAGATGATGGAAGCTCAGCTGCGTAGACACGCTCCTGTGCAACCACATCTTCCTCCTGCTGGTCCTGGCTCATCTTCAGCACCAGGATCTTCTTCTTCTGCAGCACCTGCATTTCCTCCTGAGTTACTTGCTCTTGTCTCTTCGGAGGTCCGCTCTCAGCTCGAGGCACATCAGGCCTTGGCTGAGCAGCGCGACGCAGCCATTCGTGCAGAGTTAGATGCTCGTGCTCTTCAGGACGCTGCTTTTCGGGCGGAGGTCCGAAACGACATGTCTTATTTTGCTGACTCCATGAGATTCGTGGATGTTCAGTTTCAGGCCCTTTTCTCAAAATTTGACATGCTCGTTCCTGATCGGACTCCGACTGCTTGTCGACTCCCAGCCACCGGTCCTCCATTTCCTCCCAGAGCTCGCTCTTCTGTTCCACCACCGCGCACCAGAGTCGATGGCATGGATCCAGAGGAGGTTGCTTCTTCAGAGGAAGGTGGTGATGATGACGGAGACGGCGATGACGGTGATGATGGTGCTGAGGAGTGACCTCCCCTTTTGATGATGTCAAAAAGGGGGAGAGTTATTTTGAGAGAGATATTTTGTAGTATTTGTGTTTGGCTTGTACTTGTATTTGGATATTTTGTGATGGATATGTAGTATTTGTTGTTGGGACATGTAGTATTTTTATGTGTTGTGGACATGGTTATCTTTTTTTTTATGTATCTCTTATTTATGTCATGTATGAACTCATTTCCTTCATCTATTCTATGACATGAGTATTTGGTATTATTTGTTGGCATGGACATATGGTGTTTACCATTTACATATGTTTTCCTATATATGCATGTGTTGAGGGGGAGCTTCATTTGAAGTCTCTACCCAAAATATTTTGTGATAACTACATATGTTTTGCCATCATCAAAAAGGGGGAGATTGTTGGCCCAAAGGCCATTATCCCAGTTATTTTGATGATAACAAAACATATTTAGTTATGTATTTAACATTTGTGTTTCAGAATTTTTCAGGTTATTTAACAGGTTGTTTTGACGGCTCCGCTAAAAGACTCACACATTTGGAGTTCGCCGCAAAAATGAAGATTCCCAAGCTATGCACAACTAGGATGCTTTGGGATCAAGATGATGATATGAAGATCAAGACAAGACCAAGACAACAAAGAAAAACAAGAGTTGTATTTTTACTTTTATTTTAGATATTTTGTCAAAGCTAGATATTAGAAGTAGAGATATGGGATTATCACACACCACACCTCTTAGCTAGGTTCATGGCTTCAAAAGATTTTCAATTTCCATTTCTAACTTAGATCTAAAGAGAACATATTTTGAAATAAGATTTTTAGAAAAACAATAGTTTCGGAAAAACAATTTTATGGAAAAACAAGTTTCTATCAAAAGGATTTTTATCAAACTATTTTAACATGATAGAAGTATGACACATGCTCATACTCTATGTTTTTACAAGTTCCAAAAATCCTACCCAAGACCCAAATCCAAAAACCCAAGATTTTCTGGTTCTGGAAGTTCTGTTTTTTCAGAACTCACAGTGACCGGTCGACCGGCCCGGTCGACCGATGTGCACAATACTGTGCACGTCTATATCAGTCGACCGACCCGGTCGACCGATGTTCACTTGCTTTCACAGGAGTTTTCGGTCGACCGACCCGGTCGACCGATGAACCCCAACGGTCACATTTTTGACCGTTGGCGGTCGACCGACCCGGTCGACCGGACTCTGTCAAAAGTTCTGACAGATCCAACAGCTATTTTTTCTGACTGTTTTCTCTTTTGGGATTTGGTATCAACGAATTTGTGAGGCTGTTTTGACCCCTATAAATAGAGGGTCACCTCATATTGATTAGACAACAATTGCAAAACATTTTTAGGGCCATCAAGAATATTTTACAAGAGATTTCTAAAGATTTCCAAGCTCTTCCTTTTTAGACAAGATTTTCTCTCAAAAGCCAAAATTCCAATCACCATCTTGAAGCCTACATCTCTACTTCTCTCTAGCTTAGCACTACACAATCCCATATATCTACATCTACATATTTGGTTCTAGGATTGTGCTTAGTGAGCTTTTGTAAAGTGATCAAGTGTTGATCACTCTTTTCTTACTTGAGTGAAGTTGTAGAGGCATCAGCCTCAAGGCGAGCTAGTGTGCTCAAGGTGGTGTTGCGGCATCACGAGAGACGGACAAGTGTGTCCTTGTATTGTTGATCCAGTGGGATCCTCAATAGTGGAAATCCTTCAAGTGTGAAGGCGGGGACGTAGAGCGTGGCTCGAACCTCGGAAACAACTCCTTGTGTTTGCGTTTGATCAAATCTCTCTAAACTCTATCTCTTTATTACTTGCACTTTTATATTGTCTATTACTTGCAAGAATTTGTGTATTGTGCTAATTGTTAAGTTAATTTTTAAATTCCGCATTATTGCCATATTTCATATAGCCATCACCTATTCACCCCCCTCTAGGTGATTTCACTATCATGATTGGAAAAGTATATCCTGCTCCTCTGTTAGGATTAGGATTGGCCAATCGCCTAGGGCCTCACCCGTAAGCCCTCCATCGTAAGCTTCATCCTCGAAGCCGTCTCCTTGATAGAAGGGGTTTTTAATTCTTCCTCATCGAAAAGATCTTCATATTTAAAATTTCGTGGAGGATACCTTGTGGCAGTTGATATGATGAAGGCTGATTTGGCAGTGGTTAGTGTGGTAGAGGTTGATGTTGTAAAGATTGATGTAACGGTGTTTGATGTGGTGGAGGTTGGTGTGGTGGAGGAAGATCTGGTGGAGGGGGTGAATGAAGATTAGGTGATGAACGATCTCGTCCGCTTTGATACGTATCATTAGCTTGACCTCGATCATCGATCTTGAGGGACAATCTCTTGAGTTCTTAGACCATACTGTTCATGATTGATTCAATAGTATTGAACCTCCCTTCAATAGTGCCCACCCTTGCGGAAAGGCTTTGTGATTTATCGCCATCTCCTGTCATCGTTAAAAGTGGCCAAAGCTCTGATACAAATTGATGCCGATAAGAAAACGAAGATGCTGGCTAGATCTCGTTCTAGTACCAACAAACCCTGAAAGGAACATTCAGGTAGGATAATATTTGAATCCACGAGAAAAAACAATTAGAATCCACGGGTAAAGATAGACAACTCGAATCCACAAGCAATTAGAGAGAAAAACTCAATTTTATTGATTAAAACTTGGATGCTAAAAAACAAAGGTACAATAGCCTTGAATAGGTTTTTAAATGTAAAGCCTAATCCAATTAGGAAACTAGAAATAAATAAAAGGGTAACAAATTGAAATCCAAAACGGACCTGAAAATAAACTCCCACACAGAATCTGAACAGCTGACACACGATGGGCAGTCGACCAGGCAGTCTATCGCTTATTCTAAATTGCATTATCGGTCAGTCGGGCAGTCAACTGGTTAAAAGCCTCAGCTCTCTAGTCATTTTCTGCTTTCTGGCCATTCGACCAGGCGATCGACCGGGGACTTCAACATGTTTGCTCGGTCAACCGGGCTGTCGACCTAGACCTACGTCTTGCCCGCTGTTGAACCTTGATTTCTTGCTTTGCTTACCTACATCACATGTACACACGCATATAAGTATACATGTACACATACACACGCATGCACGCGCATACACACAGACATATGTACACACACATCTGCACAACACACGCCAATGTACATGTCACACCTACACCCACTACTACAATAGTAGTTCAGCTACAATTATGCCCCTCAATTTGCTTCTGTAATTTGCTTCAATGATGGCCCGCAATA
This sequence comes from Agave tequilana, assembly GCA_038442645.1. Taxonomy (NCBI): domain Eukaryota; kingdom Viridiplantae; phylum Streptophyta; class Magnoliopsida; order Asparagales; family Asparagaceae; genus Agave; species Agave tequilana. The sequence goes on from JAVJIF010029806.1 coordinate 1,342,152, forward strand.
GTTGTATCTGTAATTTGGTTTTATAATTCGAGAATTCAAGAGTTTTTTTTTTTTTTTTTGTATCTGTAATTTATTTATGTAATCCAATGTTTACATGTTTTGTCATAGGAAAATCAAGCATGTTTTGTTTCTGTAATTCAATATTTGTTTATATTTTTTGTTTCTGTGATCCAATATTTGCAAACATGCTAATTTGTTATAGGGAAATCTTATGTGTCTCTAATTTTGTATATGTTGTTGTATGAATATTTTTGTAAACTTGTAACCTGTTATTTTTAATTTTTTTAATAAAGACTTTTCATGACAATTCTAACAATAACCATCGTGAAATACTATCTTTCATGATGATTATTTAAGGAACCGTCGTGAAAATTCAAATTTTTTTACAGATCTTTCATGGCAGTTATATATACAACTATCATAAAAAATCTGTGTTTTCATGACAATTATACTCTAAACTGTCATGACATGTTTGATTTGATGGTGGTAAAAAATTACCGTGAAAGTTTCACATCGTCTGAGTAGATGGCGATTTTTGAATCGTCATTGTTGCTTTTTAATGAGGATTTTAAACGGCATGAAACTCTATTTCTGTTGATGCATAGGCATATGATATGAATATGCAGATGAGTTTTCTGCAATTTATCTTGGTAAGAATCTAGACTAGAAGATTCAGCTCGGATTCAAGTCAAATTATCAGCTAATTTGGGCCCACCGGCCCCCGGCCAGACTCTTGGCTGGTGTGATGCTACATCGATCACATAATTATTATATAGCATGATGTCATGATCCAACAATTGTTTTTCTAACTGAACGCCTTCTTCGAATTTCGATTGTTGAATTTCTTTATTATTATTTTTTTAATAAGTCGCAGAATCCCTATATATAATAGCGCATTTTTTAGGTAGAATAGAAAAATATCAAATTGCGAATTGATGCGTAGAGTTGTCATCAGACCTGGACCCTTGACCCTGTTGACCATATTGACAGACACAAATGAGTCCGAACATCTATAAATCACATTTCTCTCTCCTTATAAGATCATTCATCAGCTGTAATGAACATCCTACATTGCACGAAGAAGCAGGATGCTTATGAAGGAGCTTGTACGGAGGAGCTCACTAGTTCCTTGATTTAGATAAATATACAAAATTCAAAATTAAGGTCGGTACATTAACATTAGACCTGGACCACATTGACCATACTGACCTGATATACAACAATCCTGCTCTTGAAGTATGTATATATATGTATATACTAAGTATTTTTCAATTCTTACAACGTGTCAATGAGCAGTTTCGAGTTCATGAACCTAAAGTCACTTTGATCATGCTCAAATTGATCACCTCACTTGCCACCGTAGCTCCTCCTGACTCACGAAGGTCCCATGAAATCCGTACGGTACTCTATACGGTAGCTTCACCGTAGCCTCTACTCTCATGCTCTTTGCATCCATATCACCATCTCCGACTCATTCCTCTTCTCATCATGAACCAACCCCATAACAAAACCATCATCTTCATCCTCCCCTCCTTTCTTTGCGACAAAGGTCGGCTCGCCGCCGAATTTCCCGTCCCCGTACTCGAAGCTCGTCACCTCGCCGCTCTCCAAATCGACCTTGGCGATCCCGCGCAACCTCGGCCATGGCTCAGCTATTGCCAGGTAAGCGAACCGGGTCTTCCTCCCGAGTCTCAACTGGTTCACTTGCCCCATCTCTAAATCCAAGGATTCGACTATCGGCCTCATGCTCGACCTCCCCGTTCTCAAGTCGAGCCTGATCTCCGATAACATGACCCTCGGCTTCTCTCCAGAGTCGGAGAACACCGCGTCGGGCGGTGTCATGCACGACGCGATGACCACGACCGTGTCGACGCCTTCCTCCCACGCGTTCCACATGTGGAAGCAGAAGCAGTCAGGGACGTCGACCCACCGGATCCTCGACTCGTCGTTGTCGTACCGAGGCAGCACACCAACCTCGGAGTCTTGCGTGTGTCGCATCCGACCGGCGAGCTGCCCCGTAGCATGTTTGGCAGGTTGAAGACTACTTGATGGTCGGGAATCACGGCATACTTTTCGGTGATGGCGAAGTCATGAACGATGGTGGGTTGATTCAAGGTGATGGCTACATCTGCTGATTTCTTTCCAGTGACAGGGTCAACTCGAAAATACATGAGGTAGGGTTTCATTAAAACGTTGTAGCTGAGGGAGAAGAGCTCTCCTGTCACCGGATCAATTTTTGGGTGCGCTATCATTGAGGTCAGCTGGCCATTGAAGTTGTACCTACCAATTGTCTTCAGATCTTTTTGTTGGGTGATATGAACATGATAGGGCTGATCGTCTTCTGACATGGCAACAACAACCTCCCATTGAAGTAAATAAGTCCGGCGTTGCCACGCGATGCCTTGTCGACCTTTGAATCGACTACTCCGGTGGCCACACGGAGGTAAAACAATGCTAGCCGACACAACCCCGAGTAGCCATGAAGCTCCCCAATGGCCTTCGGGAAGATGGCGTGCCCAAGCGTGGCTTCCTGCTGGAGCCTGCTGGTTCGCGTGAGGCGACAACTGTAGGTCGCCTCCGCGGGTCCTTTGAGGGAGACGGCATGGATCATGCCGTCCCCGTCAAAGAGGTGGTGCGCCCCCGATGGAGGATCATCGGGTTGGCACCGTTGCGGAGGTACACTCCATTACAAAGCTCTGACGGGATTTTACCTGAGACTGCCACTGCCTTCTCAGGCGGCGACTCAGGTACAGGGGCGAAGTTGCCGGAGATCTGAACATCCGGGTCAGAGGATCGAGGGAGGGGCCGTCGCTTCTCCAGGGCGACGATGCCGGACTCCAGCGTGTTAAGGGCGGACGCTGTGAGTTTTTGGAACAGATTCAACGGAGTTTCTCTTGATGCGGAGAGGAAGTGGAGGTGGTGGTGGTGGTGGTGGTGGAGATTTTGTTGGAGTGAGAGGAGGAGTTTGCAAAGGTGGTGGCTTGACGACAAGTTTGTTGGTTCTCAACTCTGTAGTAGTGGGAGGGCCAACTACGAGCTTGCATGTAGTAGTAGTAGTACAAGAGCCCAACGCAAAGTTTTGAGTCATCATGGTGTGTCTGTATGAATTTGAAATGTTATGAAATGATCAAGAGGGAGGCCAATATATATACAGAGAGAGAGAGAGACTTCAGACAGGGGAAAGTTGGTCTGACGTGGAATTATAGACTTCAGACAGAGGTTGGTATGACGTGGAATTTGGTCACGTGAGGGGCGAAGGGGAGAGGTCAGGCTATTGGGAGAATGAGGGAGATCCCACATCCCATGAGGTGTGGGACAGGAGAAGGGAAGGGACCGCCTTAGCGGCTGCGGCGTGCGTGCGGCAGGTGGAGGGATGGAGTGACAAGTGTCGCACGTACGTGGCGTTGAACGGATGAGGGGCCGTTGAGAGATTTTTGTGGGCCCCTTGGT